>JAIFKI010000021.1:3213333-4612500 GCA_025389145.1 Misgurnus mizolepis
AAAAATTGGCGATGTTAAAAATATACGAATTGATGCCCATAGGATATGTTCTTAAATTTGAAAATCAGCTTTAAGCAATAATTTAATAGCCTGCACCATAAAGATTCTCTACCCATTATTGAACACCACTATATAGGGGTGGTTTCCTGGACAGGGATTATCTCAAACCAGGACTAGGCCTTAGTTTAATTAGGAAATATAGTTTTAACAAATATGCCTTACTAAAAGCATTACTTGTGTACATTTTAAGGCAAAACAAAGGGCACTGATGTATTTTAAGATATGTCAGTGCAAGTTGTTGTCAGTTTGGACAGCACTTACATTTATTTAAGTCTAGGACTAGTCTAAACTCTGTCCGGTAAACCGCCCCCTAGTGTTTTCACTGTGTACTTGCAAAGAAATGCAGACAGCAGTCCAGAGGCCACAGAGCCAATTGCAGCTACAGTAGACCTTTTTGTTTATTTGTCTTGTTTGCATTTTGTTTACATTGAAAATTTGTACATTCACCATTAATGTGTACACTAGGGTCATCAAAATTCTGAAATAAAAAGGTAAAAGTGAAAAAATAGCAACAAAGCCTTTTTTATTCTCCATGTATATAAATATATAATATATATAAATATATATATAAATGTAGTCTGTAAGATGTCTGGTAAAGATCTGGAATACATCTGGTGTGCAAAAACATCTTATAAATGTCTTAGAAAGAGCTGCTTTACATACATTCTAAATCAGAAACGTCTTGCAGATGTCTTCAATATGTCTATGTGACATCTTTTAGGAAACATCTCAGATACGTATTGCAGATAAGCAAACAATCTAAATAATACATCTTGGGGATGTAAACGCAGACATCAAATATACGTCTCCGAGATCATGTATGTGTGCTATCAGGGAAGTGATACAACTTTTTACTTAAACTTGCACACTGTTGTTTATATTATGTATATCCCAGCCAACATTGCAAAAACTGCAGAAAAACTATTTATCATATATATATGCTGCAGGGCCGCTCATCAAGCCTGTCTTCCCTGGAGTTCTAGTCGAGCGTGCCACTTATCAGCCAATCAAAAAAAAAGAAAAAAGAAAGAGGCTACACAATAGTCAATCAGAAAATAACACTGTTGTATCTGGGTAAGATTTAACACAACAACCAATAGAAGAGCATATCCTCGCACACCCACAGAGGAATGGAGCTCCTAGCATCACTTTGAGAGCACAGAGTAAGTCTGATCTCCTGTATTAATGTAACCACAAATGCACAATTTGTTTGACACAAACAATGTCAACTTGACTGCTGTCAGAGAATGTTTCCCAGATGATCAGCATCAGTTTTTCATGAGTGTCTGTAATTTAGCCAACAGTTTTACAGTCTGTTCAACACCTGCTCAGAACATGTAGTCTATGACTCGTTATATTTTCGTTATCACACGATGACTGACATTTTGTCACATTAAACATCTCTCTCCAAATAGGCTTAATAATTTTATAAGCAACTGCTCTGCAACCAAATTAAGTTTTTGCTTACCTGAAACTAGGGAACTGTTGTTGACTTCAAGATCTTTTAAATGATAATTATTACACTTGGTATTTCATATTGTTGTGTAGTCATTTTGTTGAAATTTTACATTTCAGCTTTTGCTTATTTACAGGGAACTATTTTCTTTCTTTTTTTTTGACCACGGAGGGCTGGTGGTCTACAAAATAGATTTTTTGGTCCCACTCCGCCCCTGCTTAACAACATCTCAGTGTTGTATATCAGAATGTGTGAGTCTGGACTAACCCACAACCTAACCCTGATTCTACACAAAACTCATCCTATCATTGTCCACCACACCACTCTCACATCCAACCATAGCAGAGAGAAGCAGTGGAGACAGATTGTGCATTACACCGACCGGTCATCTCACACACTGACACCAGTTAGACGTCATCGGTATAAAAGTCTCTTTGTATGTGGTCTTTTTTTAAGTTGATTATGTGGTGTCTGTTACTGACTAGTGTTCAGAGATCATATGCTGAACACTTGAAAAACTTGTCTGATAATCTTTATTAACTCAACACCTACATCAACATGAAGAAGATCTCTTTACTCTTCATCATCTCTTTATTCATCAACAGTAAGCTGATTTATCATCATATCTGCAACACTTTTGGTTGACATTTATTTAAAAAGATACTTTATAAGTATGTATTTGTCAGACGCTTAAATGCAAAGCAACTTCACTTTTAGATCCACATATAATCATGTGTGCATTAAAAATTAAACACATGACCTATTGTGTTGTTATCATGTTATCACAAAAATGTTTTTCAGTTTTAGTATTAAATATTTTTCTGTTAATTTTTTTCAATGTCATGTTCTTTTCAAAGTTACATGAGGTTTATTAGTCAGGAGGACTCATGACATCTCTTTACCGATTTAATAGATTTAATCCGACTCTGTTTAATCCGACTCTTTCTGTTTGTATCTTCAGGTGTGTTTGGTGATGAAGTGAAGTCAGTGTCAGTGATGGTGGGAGATTCTGTAACTCTATATACTGATATTACTGTAATACAGACAGTTGATTTAATGGATTGGAGGTTTGGTGATACAGAGGATCGCATAGCTCAAATAAATGTTGAGGCCAATATATTTTCAGTACGTGATGTTCTTGATAGGAGATTTAGAGACAGACTGAAGCTAAACAATCAGACTGGAGATCTCACCATCACAAACATCACAACTCAACACACTGGAGTTTATCAACTAGAGATCCGCATCGGTGGGAAGATTATTAGAAGGACGTTCAGTGTTAGTGAGTATCTCAAGCTTTAATAATGATCAATACAAACTATTGTATCAAATTAGTTTTTTTTTTCTATTTTTCTTTATCTTCCGCAATTGCGTCCAGGGGCGTCGGACTGGGGGTAAAACCAGTACTGATTACCAGGGCCTGAAGGGGAGAGAGGGCCCTTGAAAGTCTGGAATATATTTTATTTTACCTGGATATTTTCATTTCTTATTTTAATTTTATAATGTCAAATGAAATGTAAAGTTAGTGTATTTGCTGAATAACTGTTTGAATATATTTTGTATAAGTAAAAAACTATCTAAAGTCTCACGGTCCCACCCCTTCCTAATGCACCAAATGGTTTAGTCCATCTGCACGCGCATTTTGTTTGTAGTTGTGCGTCTGGTAGAGCGCAAACTTCTGCGTGCGGTTGAAATGTCTTTGTCAAAGAAAGCTAAATTGGGCCACCAAAACAGAAAGAAAAGACAGCAGAAGAAAAAAACAAACTTCCTACTATACTACTTCGCTACATTTTTTAAATCATATCCGTTACTGAGTAAAGAATATTTTTAAAAATGCAAGGTAATCACGGATGAATGATGATTGATTGATGGGCGGGGAACGCGCTAAACTCACAAAAAGAACCATGGAGACGGACGAGACAGGCACGCGCTAATGCAGACCCTCAATTAATTTCTTATGAAAGAAACCTCTGGCCATATTTAAGCGACCACTTTCCTCTGACGTGAAGCGAGTGTTTCATTCCTATGTAAGGTAGGATTTATGCTTATGAGAACGGAATTGTGGACCGGGGTTTTATCGCTCATTTGCACGACGCGTTTTTAATACCATGCGCATTATCTTCCGATGTCAATCAGCTTTGCATCAAGTCAACCACAACTTAAGAACGTCCTTGAGAATGCGCAGGTCATTAGACATTGGAGAGAGAGAGAGAGAAATAAGAATAAAGGTCTTACATCAGGTACCCAGGTCAGGGAAGTTAGATAAAAGACAATAAGGATGAAAGTATATAGCCATGCACTCATCTCATGATATGCTCATTTAAACTATATAGCCTAACAATGTTCCCAGCAATACATCAATTTCAACCTTACTATAGTGATTGTATTTACTAGCTGCTGACCTCAATATTTTTGCTTTAAAAGTGCATACTCACCTGTAAAAATCATTAAACTATTCCATAAATGTTTCTTAGTTATATAAAAGCTTTTACTTTATTAACTTTTTGCTATTGCACTTTAATTGTAAAGATATTCCTACAATTAAAAACAACTAGTTTGAAATGTATATTCCCTTGTCGTTTTTTAACTATACTAGAATTCTCCACTTCTTCTCGCTGTAAAAAAGTAACTTTTACTCTGAGTAAAGTTAAAGTGACTTACTTTTTACTTTTACTTGAGTAGATTTTTTAGACAAGTAACTTTACTTTTACTACTTAAGTAAAATATTATTAAAGTAACTTTACTTTTACTTAAGTAGAATATCTTATTACTCTTTCCACCTCTGGCTAAACTGTTTGAATTTTCCTGGCTGCGATTGTTAGTGCTAAAATGAACTGAGACAACCCAATGAAAAAGCAGAATATACACTTTCAGATGATAATTTGGTCATAGACTACATGCAAATTGAGTTGAAAGGCTAAATAAATAAACTGTATACTAACAGCTGTTTGCATACAAAACAATAGCCTATTTTTGAAAAAAAATGTTTAATTTTAAATGAATAGGCTATAGTATGCAAGCAATAGCATTTGTTTCATTTTGCCTTTTTTCCATATAAAATGACTAGTGATACATGTTTTGTTCGTCTTTTAATATGAATGGAGCTTTTTGTTAATGTACAAAACTAAAATGGCATATTTAAGATTTAATTTATGCCTTAAAGTAATAAAGCATAATAAAAATAAAAGTTCTAAAATTTAATGTCTTGTTACTTCAGCAAAATAAAATATTTCTGAATCAATTCTTGTTTGGTTATCATATAGTTTTCTAATCACTACACGAACAAACTGTATGGAAAAATGGGGGGCCCATCAGGACTGCCTATGCATAGGGCCCGGGACCTTGTGCTACGCCCCTGATTGCGTCTGACAGCCCATAGAACTGTGCATAGAAAGTCATGAAATTGGCACACTGATAGAAGACTGTACAAATAGTTACCACACCAAATGTAGTCTTTATCACAAACCCTTTAGCACCACCAACAATTCAACTTTCACTCACGTTTTTGCTTACACTTTGTAAATAGTAACGAGTTGGATCAACTTAAAAAATTACTCCAATTTAAATTTTTCACCTGAAGTAATTTTTGCTGATCCTGTTAACACTTCATTTAACTTTAACACTTACAGTGTATATTGCTATGTAAGTCCTAGTAACGAAATTAAGGAATATTTTGCTGTTTCAAAACATTCGTAAAACCTAAAAATCTTTCGAGTTTGTACAATTGGCTTGAATTTTGGTATGTATCATCTAGAGACACCCCAGACAAAAATATTATTAAAAGCTTTTTGATAGTCCAATCCGGTCTCATATAACGCATCAACAAATTTAATGGCGAGGATGCCAAATTGGATTTTAGGCCGTATCTTTGCAGAACCATTGTGTATAGACAGTTTAAGCAGATACAACATAAACAAATGGCTTTTGTAAAACGTAATTTCCAGTAGACTTTCACAGAGACTAAATATCAACAGAGTCATCTCTAGATTATTTTTGATATAAATAAGCAGTAAATTACCTTAGTTCAAATCATATCTAAAGTGTATTAACCACTGACCTAACATTACGGTGTAAAATTAATGTCTACAATGTTAGCTACAAATCTTTAAATTCTTGCCTGGCTGCCACCTCTCTTCACACTGTGGTGCTCCATGCTCAGATTAACACAATGTAGTGACCAAACAATTTCAAAGTACACAAAAGTCAGTCTGGTTTGTAATAAGAGAGATGTCTTTTCAGTTGATTTTATCTAAGGCAGTGACTGGAAGTTGTAGTTGTAGTTCAGCTCATTATCACCAGGTGTCTTCAATAATCAAATAATCACTCAAATGATTGCTTAATTATCTAATTAACTCTAACACTGCTTCAGTGTTACTTTTAACACCCTGCTGGTGGTACCCATATAAACACCGAGCCGGTGTTAATTTAACACCGGGGATTTTGCTGTGTACTGTTCACTTGAATGCTTTCTTTTTAAAGGGGTCATATGATGAAAATGTTAGCATTGCCACTTTGTAGGTGTGAGCAAAAATAGGTAATTGAAATTTGGCTTTCATTATGATGTCATAAGGATATCTTATTAGAATAATACCGCCTCCTTAATCTGAACTCTCCAACCACTGCACTGCCGTTTAGTGCAGAGAGAAAGAAAGAGAAAGGAAGGACTTGACAGCACAATTGAGTTTGAATTACAACAAACCACCATCATTGTGATCAGTGTTTGCACTTCATCCGCTCATTTGCATTTTAAAAAACACACCCAAAACGACACATTTTTGCTCAAACCTACAAAGTGGCAATGCTAACATTTTCATCATATGACCCCTTTAGAATCATAAAGACCTTTCTGTTTAGTTATAAAATCAAAATTAACCTATTAATCATATTAATATGTTGTAGGGGGGAGCTAGAAGAGTATAAGTGTTAATGTTTTGTTTAAATTTAGTTAGCCTACGAAAGATAGACTGTAATTTTAAACGCCATATAGGCGTTGTAAAGGCCAATGTGAAGGGAGAAGTGTAATGGGTCAGACATTATTTTCCAGTTTAATGTAAGTTTTGTTTGCTACTTTAAAATTAATTTCGTTTCAGATAATTTGTCTCTTAATTTGAATCGATGTTTTGTTGATAAGTTTTGTGAATATAAATTAATAAAAACAATAAACTCAAAGTCATTAATATTTAATGCTCGTTTAGGCGCTTGCGCTTTTAGCTATTTGTGTGTTGCTAGCGGAGGACGTGCACGGACTTGATTGAAGTTTGCATTTGCTCAAATTTATTTTTGCTTCAAGTTCGCTACTGTTTAGTACTGTTCACTTGAATGCCTTCTTTTTAAATCATAAAGACCTTTCTGTTTAGTTATAAAATCAAAATTAACCTATTAATCATATTAATATGTTGTAGGGGGGAAATAGAACAGTATAAGACTTTCCCAAACACATTTTTATAGGTTAAAAAATAGTGTCTGTTATAGTTGCCAGCAAAGGACCCAGGTATGACTTTTTGTCAATATCGCACACCCCTAGGCAGCGTAAACGTGCAAAGGTAAGCTATTATTAGAGTAATAAGTTATTTTACACTTTTATGCGCATGCCCAGTTACGTGATTGGTCATGTTTCATGCGTTTATGGTGGTGTATAGTGTGGATGAAGATTCTTTTTAAAATGCCAGTATAAACGAGGATCGTTTTCATTTTAAAATGCCGTTTTAAAACGCAAATGCTCTAATGTAAACATGGCCTTAGATGTCTCCTTATTTAAAACACCTGATTCAACTTATCAGCCTACTTTCAAAATGATAAACATGTATCCCTAAAAAGCTGATTTTATTATTTTCTGGGAGGGGGTACTCGAGGACCAGGATTGGGAAACACTGGTCTATAGGAAACCAAAACCTTTTTATGCATTTTGTGCCAAAGCAATGATAATTGATCCTCAGTTTAGCCCACATAGACTTCTGTTGTGCTCACTGTGTAAAGAGTTTTGCAAAAGTGACCTAAGTATTGAGAAATGTGTCCTAGCGTCTGTTAAAAACTGTAATTGATGGATCCCATTTAACTCACTAACAACCAAACAGATTACCCTAGCAACCGTTTATAAAGGTATTCTCTGCTGAATATTTTTTGCCATCTGCTTTATTTAGACTGAAGATTTGAATCACCAGATCTCTGTTTGTCTCTGCAGGTGTGATTGATGTTGATACAGATGAGATGAAGTCAGTGTCAGTGATGGAGGGAGATTCTGTTACTCTACACACTGATGATCCTGTTATCCAGAAATATGATGAGATACAGTGGAGGTTTCAACATGAAATCTCTTCTCTAGCCAAACTTAACAGAAACATTGCTCTCTTCTCTACATATGATGATGTTCATGATGGGATATTTAAAGGAAGACTGCAGCTGAATTTTCATACTGGATTTCTCACCATTAGAAACATCAGAACCAAACACTCTGGACTTTATGAAGTAGATATCAGCAGCACCCGCAGCAGTTACACAATCCATCAGTCATTCACTGTTACTGTCAGTGGTGAGTTGATCGAATCCTTCAGTATAATAAAGATCTGATTCTGATATAAATACTTTAGCCATTTATTCAGTACAGCAGCTGCTTTAGTTTTCTGTTTGTTTATTGTTCTTGTGTTTGGTGTCACAGGTAAAGTGATGACAGTGTCAGTTTTAAAGGGAGATTGGGTCACTTTAAAGACTTATACTGAAATACAGACCTATGATCTGATACAGTGGATGTTTGCATCTGATGATGACACACAGATAGCTGAAATATATAAATCAAACAATATGTTTGCGGTATATGATGGTGCTGATGGGAGATTCAGAGACAGACTGCAGGTGAATAATCAGACTGGAGATCTCATCATCACAAACATCAGAACTGAAGATGCTGGACTTTATGAACTGAAGATGAGCAACAGGAGACAATCCATTCAGAGGAGATTCAGTGTTCATGTCAGTGGTGAGTAACTTTTGTCTTTTATAGCATTAGTTCACCCCAAAATGAATATGTTGTCATTAATTACTCACCCTCATGTACGACTTTCGTTCATCTTCAGGACAAAAATGAAGATATTTTAAATGAAATACAAGAGCTTTCTGCAGCTCCCATAGACAGCAATGCAATTCACAACTTTCAAGGCCCATAAAGACTTTGTTCATGTGACTACAGTGATTCAATCTGAAATGAATGAATTGATGAAGCTACAAGAATACTTTTGTACTTTTTTATACATACATACATACATAAGGCTTTGAAAATAAATCTGCATTGTTAATACTTTTGATATTTTATTTTAAAAATCTACAAAAATCCAACCTTTCATTGGAGAATAATAATTTTAAAATGGGGGAAAATCTCATTATGAGAGAAATATTTTTCTCTAATACACACTGCTCACAATTAATCATACCCTTTTATTCAATTCTTTTTGCAACCTCCTTTTCCCAAGAGCACAGCTCTGAGTCTTCATCTATAATGCCTGATGAGTTTGAAGAACACCTGACAAGAGATCAGAGACCAGAATCTCTCCAGATCCTTCAGATTACAGCTCCATGTTGGTGCTTCTTCTCTTCAGTTCATCCCACTCATTTTCTTTAGGGTTCAGGTCAGGAGACTGGGATTGTCATGGCAGAAGCTTCATTTTGTGCTCAGTGACTCATTTTTGTGTTAGTTTTGATGTTTGTTTTGGATCATTGCCCTGAAAGAAGATCAAACCATGGCCCATTATATGATTTTTAACAGAGACAGTCAGGTTTTGATTTTTTATTTGTTGGTGTTTCATAGAATCCATGATACCATGTATCTGATCAAGATGTCCAGGACCTCCAGCAGAAAAATAGGCCCACAACATTAAAGATACAGCAGTATATTTCATTTTACACATGGGGTACATTTTACCCCTGTGTGCACCAAACTAATGTTGAATGTTTGCTGCTAAAAAATGTTTTTGTTTCATCTGACCATATAACCCTTCCCATTTGAAGTTCTAGTAGTGTCAGTTACTTCTCCAATGTTATATGGTCAGATGAAGCAAAAAAAGCTTTTTTAGCAGCAAACATTCAACATTAGTTTGGTGCACACTGGGGTAAAATGTACTCCATGTGTAAAATGAAATATACTGCTGTATCTTTAATGTTGTGGGCCAATTTTTTTGCTGGAGGTCCTAGACATCTTGATCAGATAAATGGCATCATGGATTCTATGAAATACCAACAGATAAAAAATCAAAACCTGACTGTCTCTGTTAGAAATCATATAATGGACCATGGTTTGATCCCAGTCACCTGACCTGAACCCTAAAGAGGTGATGAACTGAGTGAGATGAACTGAAGAGAAGAAGCACCAACATGGAGCTGGAATCTGAAGGATCTGGAGAGATTCTGCATGAAGGAATGGTCTCTAAACTCTTGTCAGGTGTTCTCCAAACTTATCAGGCATTACAGGTGAAGACTCAGAGCTGTTCTCTTGGGAAAAGGAGGTTGCAAAAAGAATCGAATAAAAGGGTATGATTAATTGTGAGCAGTGTGTATTAGAGAAAAATATTTATCTCATAATGAGATTTATTATTATTATTTGGATTTTTGTATATTAAAAAAAAAAAGATCAAAAGTATTAACGATGCAGATTTATTTTCACAACTTTCTTTGATTATATAAACACATTTTAAAATCACCCTTCTCATAAATCCATTTTATATGTATGACATTTTTGTGCTGATGTCTCAAAGTATTTGTCATATATATACAGTATATCAGATTCAGTTACATTAATCTCTCTCTCTCTCTCTCAATTTTCAATTTTTCAATTTTAAAGAACTTTATTGGCATGATTGTGTCACTTACAATATTGCCAAAGCATTATACATAAAACGAGAAACATACAATAACACAATATTAACAAACATTAAGGTGCAATTAAGCTAAGGTGCTGGGTGATGGATGAAGTACTACTGCAAATGAAATAAAATAGAATCAGAGGATATTTACAATATAAAGTAGACTTTGAAATATAAACATATGAAGTATACAAATGTACATTTATGGAGGCACATGAGAGGTAAAATAAAAGTACTGTAGAAGATCAGGGCTGTGGATTATTTCTGATGGTGTGTAACTGATAAATGAATTTAGCAGCAGCTGATGGGTGTCTGTCTTCCCCCAGTAACATCTTCATTTGATCTGAGTCTGAAGAGTTATGAAACTCTGGTTTGAGCTTTGAGATTTTGTCAAAGTGTTTTTCTCTAAGCTCTTTATATTTACCACAGTAAAGGAGAAAGTGTGTCTCTGTCTCGATCTCACCACTGTCACAATGGACACAGATTCGCTCTTCTTTTGGGAGCCATGTTTGTCTATGTCGGCCTTTCTCTATTGCCAGACTGTGATCACTGAGTCTGTATTTAGTGAGGATTCGTCTCTGCTTTACATCTCTAACTGTGGAGAGATATTCTGACAGACTGTATTTTCTGTTTAGTGCCCGATAACATTCTAGTTTACTTTGGTTTTTACTTTCATTATCCCAATGATCCAAATATAAAGTTTGACTTTCTTTAATGATTTGGTTTATTGTGGTTTGTTTGCGTTCATTAGTGCTGGTCTGGAGTTTTAGAGCCAGTTGACAGATGGGACTGGTTTTAGGTCTCTTCTCTTGAGTTTTAAGGGCTTCATATTGAAGTGTGTTCGGGGGACTTGAGTTTAAGTGTGACCAGAATTTAAGGGAGCGTTTTTGGATGTGTATTATTAGGGGATATCTGCCTAATTCAGCCCTGCATGCATTAGTAGGTGTTCTTCTCTGAACTCTTAAAATATTTCTACAGAATTCAGCATGCAGGGATTCCATTGGATGTTTGTCCCATTTGGAGTAATCTGTTAGGCATTGTGGACCCCAAACCTCACAACCATACAGAGCTATGGGCATTATTACACTATCAAATATTTTACACCAAACTGTAGCAGGAATGTCTGTTTGTTTAAATTTGCCTTTGATGGCATAGAATGCTCGTCTAGCTTTCTCTTTAAGTGCATTTACCGCGAGACCAAAACCGCCTGATGCGCTGATTTTTAACCCAAGATAGTCATAGTGTAAGGTGTGTTCTAGTGCAGTGTTTCCCAGAGTAAATGTGTATCTGTTATCCTGTAATCTTGCTTTTTTCTGGAAAATCATAATTTTAGTTTTCTTCAGATTGACCGTCAGGGCCCAATTTTGACAGTATTTCTCCAGCAGGTCCAGGTGTTGCTGTAAACCTTGTGCAGTGTCTGACAATAGCACCAGATCATCTGCATACAGAAGAGCTTTAATCTCTGAGTTGTTTAGGATGAGACCGGGTGTGCTGGATTGTTCCAGTAACACTGCTAACTCATTAATATATAAGTTAAATAGAGTTGGACTCAAGTTACAGCCCTGTCTCACCCCACGCCCTTGACTGAAAAATTCTGTTCTTTTGTCACCGATTTTAACTCCGCACTTGTTTTCTGAGTACATGGATTTAATGATGTCATATACTTTTCCTCCTATGCCTGATTGTAGAATTTTATAGTATAAGCCGTCGTGCCATATCGAGTCGAATGCTTTTTTAAAGTCAACGAAACATGCATAAACTTTGCCTTTGTTTTTATGATGAACGTGTTGATTGACTAGCGTCTGTAGTGTATAAATGTGGTCAGTGGTGCGGTGGTTTGGTAAAAATCCAATCTGACTTTTACTTAAGACGTTGTGTTTGGTAAGGAAGGCCTGAATCCGAGCATTTAAGATACCACAGAAAGTCTTCCCTAGATTACTATTTACACAAATGCCTCTGTAGTTATTGGGGTCAAGTCTCTCTCTCTCTCTCTCTCTCTCTCTCTCTCTCTCTCTCTCTCTCTGTCTGTCATTACAGTTCTGTCTTCATATGGTATAGCTGGATTATGTGTTGGTGTGCTGGTTATTGTTGCTCTAACAGCTGCTGGTGGGTTGTACTGTCGCCACAGATTCCCTGAAGCAACAAAACGAACAAGTAAGAATCATCTACAGATTAAGGAATACATTTAGGATTACACTTGTAAACATTTGTAATGGATCAAAAAGAGTTCATCAAAGTTGTCTAGACAAGACAAGAACGGGTATTGTTCAAACAACTTTTATGAAAGATTTTGATCCACTTTAAATGTTAACTAGTGTATATTAATTAAAGATGAAAAGATGATGCAGTGTGTTTGTGATGGTTTTGTTTAGCTTTTCATACAGCATTATAAAAAACAGTAAAATGCAAATATTACAGACAGAAACAAGGAACATATAATATATTTCGATGTGACTTATTTTAATCATTTGCATGTCATAAAAATGATTGTAGGTCAGACTTTACAAAGACAATCATGTAGTTTATGACAGTTCATTAAATTATTTTTGTCTTGTGTCTTCTGGAATTGAATGTCGAGGATTTAATATCAAACATGAGATTCTTTGAGATCAGTCCTCGTAATCAGATGATGAAATATGATATATTTGTGTAAAGAGACTATAACATAAGAATTTTACTTATTTTAGAATAATTAGTGTGCTAGTGAAAGATGTATAAAATATTTCTGTTATTATATTCTTGCTCTTGTTGTAATTTCTGTTCTGTGTTTCTTGGATGGATTACAGTGATGGTGGGACATTCTGTCCGTCTTGAGACTGATGTTGAGAACATAAAGACAGATGATCTGATCGAGTGGAGGTTTAAACCTGGTGCCTTTCAAAAGACCCTCATAGCTAAAATCCAGAAAAACAAGATAACTGCTGGAGGTGATGAGAGATTCAGCAGGAATGTGCAACTAAACAGTCAGACCGGATCTCTCTACATCACAGACTTCACAACCAATCACTCTGGACTTTATGAACTAAAACTCTCCAGTGGTGGAAAAACTTCATACAAGAGATTCAGAGTCATTGCCACTGAGGGTAAGAACTACAGTTTAATTATTCTTAAGGTGTAACAATCATCTCAAATCTGCATAATGTGTAGAAGTTTCATATCATAGATGTAGAGATGTGTTTATGAATATTTAATATAACTTCATGGCTTATCACATCTTGACTTTTAACCACAGACACTGCAAACTTTGGCACGTGTAGGTTTGAAGGACAACATTAACGCTTGGTTTAGCACTGCTAGTGTGTATAAACCCCTCACTGCACGTCTAGATGTTTACAGTTTCTAATGATGCATTTTATGAATGTGATGGTCATTTTCATTAAAAGGCCTCATAAATATTTTTGCAAGTAGTCAATGTTATTCATCTAATAAATATGCAAATAAAAACAGTATAAGATTTGGATGTGTACAGTGCGAATTTAAATCATTATTATTAACAAAGGTAAAATATAAACTGTGTGAAACATAAAATAAACATAGATATAATATAACATATATAAGATAATGAGTTAATGTGAGATAGGTGGTTAATTTGAAGATTTGTGACACTGGTTACTCTCTGATAATCTGTTGTTTGGCTTTTCTAACAGATTTTAACTTGATAAAATATTTGACACTGACAAACAAGCCTTGGGAATGGAAACGGCCAGCGTCACAGGATGAACACAGCAGTGTCTTGTAGCTCATATGAGCATCAAAAAATGTATACCTGCTCGTAAACGTCCTTGTATTTTTAAATAAAAACACTGTAAAGCAGTCTGAAATCCACCTTTATGTGCTATTGAGTATATTATAGTCTGTATAGTCTTTTGATTTGACATAAATCTATAAACATTATATATAACATGCATTTCTTTGTGTTTAATCTCCAATGTTAATGATAGATTTCACATCTATTTCTAGATATAGACAAAATGTACTGCATGAAATATTTACGGTTCAACACTAATTTCTTACACAGTATTATATTTGAATATTAGCTTAATATCTGATGAAATGTATGGTTAATTTAAGTAGATGTGCAGTTCATTTCATTTAGTCTGAATGATAACTGTAAACATAACAACACACTTACAAACGATGTTTGTGTTTCAAAAACAAAACATTTTGGCACCTTTGTGTGATTTAATTTGGGACACAACATGGACTAAAATAAATGTGCATCCAATTCCCAAATAGGCCTATGTCTTTTGGGATCAAATATGTAAATGTTTTTATGTGTATTGTATGTGCTATATATTATCATAAACTGATTTCTTGTGGTTATATTAATAGTTCAATATATTGATGAGTCACATAAATTTATTAATAATGGTTATTATAATTAAATGCATTAAGTGCATAAAATAATTGAGCTTGAGAGTAAGAATTTGATGATTTATTATTTCTTCTCAGTGTACAGATGACTGTGTTATTATGTGTTTGTGTGTAAAGTATTATCTGTTATCAGTCAAAGGTTCAGCTGTAGATGTGAACACAAGATGGCGCTACTGCTGCTTAATATAGCAGTGAGATTTATCAACTAATTTTTCTCCTCTGGTTCTGGCTAGATGAGATACAGCTACTTTAAGGTTAAATCTAGCGAGATGTTGGGTTTAGGGATAGAATTAGGATGAAAACAATGCACATCTGGTGAGATTTTTTGTGATTATTATATAGCCTAGACATTCATGCATCTTTGAAAATTAACCTTAATATTGCACAAAGCTCACTGTTATAGCACTTTGTGTAAAATTGAAGCCATCAGGTTTCAGTTTAACCTGGAAATAAAGCTGTTCATGTGTCAGATGCACTCTAGAAATAAAACCACCATGACCTGTTGGTTGTTCCCACACTCTCTGATGTTTTTAATCACTGACATTCTGATAATATTTTACAGTTTAAGCTTTCTTTAAAGTTGTAATGAAAATAAAATGGCAGATGGGTGGGGTCCAAGAAAAGATTGCAGTGATTAGCAATTAGCAACATGATCCAATCATTTCGAAAGCTGTTTCACTCGGATATACAGCAGGGGAAATAATTATTTGACACCTTAGCATTTTTATCAGTGAGGGGATTTCTAAGTGGGCTTTTGACACAAAATTTCCACCAGATATAGCCATCAAGCCAAATATTGAATTCATACAAAGAAATCAGAACATTTAAAGCAACACTATGTATTTTTTTTACCTTTAAATAATGTCTCTAAAATGATTTCAGTGATAGAACAACTTTTAACTGAACAAATTCTACTGTTGCTGCAACCTGAGCAGCCTCCTAGCTGCTACAAGCACACTCTGAAAGTGGCGGTGGAGGGTAGGAAACACAGCCCTCACCTGCCTGCAGAAGAGTGTCTGATACCAGGCACTGTTGCGCTTTTTAACCACATGGGGGAGCTGGAAGTCATTTTTACATGGAAACTACATAGTGTTGCTTTAAGTATACAAGTTGAGTCATAATAAATAATGTGAAATGACAGGGAAAAAGTATTGAACACACTTATTTAATACTTTGTAGAAAAGCCTTTGTTAGTGACTACAGCTTCAAGACGCCTCTTGTATGGAGAGACCAGTCGTCTGCATTGCTCAGTATGTGTTATCAAGGTAATACAGCATTTTCAAGTCGCCATGAAACCAACATAGCGATTGTCTTATTTTCCCTGTGGTGATGTACAGCAACTCATCACTAGTCAAGATAAAAAATCAAGTTGCATGTTAGACGAATCCCAAGATCGACGACACGCGCATGTCAAGGTGCAAGAGTTTTAAATCTGAGACTTTCTCTTGAGATACTGTAAAACATTTGCTGTAGTTATGCAGCTGTTTGCCAGTAACTTACTGTAGATTTAAATGTACTTTTTTGAAGAGCAGTCACTCGACATTGCGTCTGCTGATGCTATGCGAGATGTATTTAAACACGCCTTGAGAACAGCGAAGAGTAGCCCCAGTGTGGCTTACTCAAGTCTGTGGGGCACAATGCTTAGCTGAGTCGGTACACAATCAATCCCCCCCCAGTCTGTGTAAGCCAACACAAAGTAGATCGGATGACTGAGTCTCTAGGAACTGATTCAGCTGATTCACAACAGAATGCATACAGTCACAGGCTGCATGTAGGTCTTATTGCAGCCCTACAGCAGATAAGCAACCTGTAACAGTGCGACGGCTAGGCTGAGCCCAACGTGGGCAGTACAAGCATATCTGCGCACAGTATCTGTTGGTATTAACATATGATGCACGATGGCCAAGATAGCTAGCGTAGAAGTACGAGGATGAAGCGAAAACGCAGCTTCATACTTCGATATCAACCGTAATACGGCTGTACTGGCAATGCGGTACAAACTACCCAGCAAACATATGTCGGACGGCAACGTCTTCTCCCCGGCCAAAGGGGTCGCCGCAGGACCACACAAATGTTGTACTACTGGTCCGAAATCAACGTCGTCTCCCTGTCCAAAATTAGTTGCTGCAAAATTTTATGTGCAGGTTTTATGTATTAACTTCCAGAAGAGGACATTTTTAGACGTGCCCGGACCATGCAGAAAAGACGTGTGATTCACGGTCAGATGACGTCAAAGACGTCGGTTGGATTTTCAGTTAAAGGTGCTCTAAGCGAATTCACACGTTTAAGACCATAAAAATGTTTTTGTTACATACAGCAAACATCTCCTCACTATCTGATTGCTGAAGGATTTGGGGTGTGGGTTGGGCGCGTTCATGAAAGCATGGAAGGGAGGGGGAGGAGTTAGCTACGCTCCGTTTGTTTGAAAACAGTTCAAACATCAACAAAAAGTAACGTCACACAGATTCGCTTAGAGCGCCTTTAACGTTAGCAGTCAGTGCAGTGCACATGGTAGGCTAACAATTCCTGTTAAATATATTATATCAATAATTACAAACAAGAATAGCCTTACTTCTTAAATAAAACAAAGATTTAGAGGACTAAAAGTCACAAATTGACTTATTTTGTAAATACAGTACGCTATGTAGAACAGCTAAAACATCAAAAAAATCTAAAAGCATAATAAAATGAGATGCAATAATGCACAAAATTCAACAGTAATGTTTGCTTTATATAATTCATAATGACATTTTATATTTATATATTATTTTATGTGTCTATTTACTTAAGAAAAGTTTGCACTTTCAAATGTGTTGTTGGCTATTTTACGTTTACAAAGTCAGCAAAGCTGTAAAGATTTTACTTTCTCTTTTTACTGTTCTTAGGTTTTATAGGCTACTGCGATGCTGCTATTGTGTTATTGGTATTGAGTTATATAGTAAAAAGTTATACCGACAAAAACTAAAAAAAATTCTCCGGATCCGGGTGGGGGGCATCATAAAGGAATTATGCTTAGGGCACCAAAATGGCTAGCAGCGGCACTGCAAGTGACAATTTGGTTTGGTGTATTTTGAGTGTGACAGTCCCTCTATTTCTTTTAGCACTAATCAATCATAAATCATCACATTGTGCTTCTTTTTCTCAGTGGATGAACCGAATCAAATCTGCTGTCATCCGCTGTTACCGCATATACTGTACATTTTGCACAGACCAGTATTCATTAAATTTTAAAAACTTTTGGGGCAAGTTTATCATAAAAAAGTAATAGAATGGGATGAAATAATAACAGAGACTATAGCTCACGATTATAAACTCAGAAAAAGCTATTATTTTAATGTAATTTCTAAAATCTATTTGGATATTGTAAACCATTTTTCAACATTTTTCAACAATTCAACATAGAAATAGCTAAAAATACACACTATTATCAAATATCATCGACCGGTCATCTCATGCGCTGACACCAGTTAGACTCCATGAGTATAAAAGTCTCTTTGTATGTTTTTTTTTAAGACGGATTTGTGGTGTCTGTTACCGACTGACATTCAGAGATCAAATACTGAACACTTGAAAAACTTGTCTGATAATCTTTATTAACTCAACACCAACATCAATATGAAGACGATCTCTTTACTCTTCATTATCTCTTTATTCATCAACGGTAAGCTGATTTATCATAATTTCTGCAACACTTTTGATTGTGCATTTATTTTAAAAAAGATACTTTATAAATGCATTTGTCAGACGGTTAAATCCAAAGCAACTTCACTTTTAGATCCACATTATTGTGTTGTTATTGTCTTCAAAAATATTTTTCAGTTCTCATATTAAATATTTTTCTGTTAGATTTCTTTTCAATATCACGTTCTTTTCAAAGTCACATGAGGTTTATTAGTCTCATAATATCTCTTTACTGACTGTTAGATTTAATCTGACGCTTTCTGTTTGTGTGTGCAGGTGTGTTTAGTGCTGAAGTGAAGTCAGTGTCAGTGATGGTTGGAGATTCTCTTACTCTACACACTGATATTGAAATAGAGACAGTTGATTTAATAGATTGGAGGTTTGATGGTATAGATCACATAGCTCAAATAAATGTTGAGGCCAATATATTTTCAGTACGTGATGTTCTTGATGGGAAATTTAAAGGCAGACTGAAGCTAAACAATGAGACTGGAGATCTCATCATCACAAACATCACAACTCAACACACTGGACTTTATCAACTAGAGATCCGCTTCAGTGTGAAGATTATTAGAAGGACGTTCAGTGTTAGTGAGTATCACATGCTTTAATAATAATACAAACTATTGTATCAAATTAGATTTTCTTCTTTTCTATTCTTCTTTTTCTTCCGCAATTGTGTCTATGGCAGCCCATACTGTAGTATAGAAAGTTATGAAATTTGGCACATTGATAAAAGACTGTCCAAATAGTTACCACACCAAATTTGGAGTCTCTATCACAAACCCTTTAGCGCCCCCATCAAATTAAAATTCACTCACATTTATGCTTACACTGTAAATAGTAGAGTTGGATGAACTTAAAAAAAGAATACCTAAATTGGTAATACCTAAAATGTAAGTTATTTTCAGTTTAGGAAACCAAAACCTTTTTTTTATTTATTTATTATTTATGGTTTTTTTCAAAGGTCAGTTTAGTCCCTAGCCAGACTGATAAACAATTTGTTTGATAAGGACGATATTATCACCTGTTGGGAACTGAACTTCCCAAATATGGTAAGGAGCGTCACATTTCTGCCACACGCTTGAGGTATTCGGCCAATCACAGCACACTGGATAGCTAGCCAATCAAAGCACACCATGCCTTTCCGAATGATGAGCTATGTACAAAATCTACGTGTTTCAGAAAGGTGGTGCAAACGAGCAACAATAATGTACAGTAAGTGGAAAATACTTTGTTTTTTTAAGATCAAAAGCTCGCAAAGAGGACTGCACATCCAAAAACCAAGAAATTTGGTTACAGGTGCTGAGCAACGAATAATAAAACGTAAAAATCAATAGAAGAAGCCCGCACACTGATAAACTGCTCCAATACATTTAATGGTACAACGTTTAGACCATCAGGTTTTTGTCAGGCACAATAATCATATTGAAGACCCGATGGTCGAAACTTTGCATGATCAATGTGCGGGCTTCTTCTATTGTTTTTTAACCATAAACCACGTAAACACATTACACAATTACACAAAATAATGATCTTTTAGCAATGTAATTTGGACTCTTTGCATAACAGAGTACCCAAGCAACCGTTTATAAAGACATTATCTTCTGGATGTGTTTGCCATCCATCTCCTTTATTTAGATTGAAGATTTGAATCATCAGATCTCTGTTTGTCTCTGCAGGTGTGATTGATGTTGATACAGATGAGATGAAGTCAGTGTCAGTGATGGAGGGAGACTCTGTTACTTTACTCATCGATGTTCCTGATATTAAGAAATATGATGTGATACGGTGGAGGTTTCAACATGAAAACTCTTTTCTAGCTGAACTCAACAGAAAAACTATTTTCTTCTCTACATATGATGATGTTCATGATGGGATATTTAAAGGAAGACTGCAGCTGAATGTTAAGACTGGATCTCTTGACATCAGAAAAATCAGAACCGAACACTCTGGACTTTATGAAGTAGATATCAGCAACACTAGCAGCAGTTATACCATACATCAGTCATTCACTGTTACTGTCAGTGGTGAGTAAATCATCTCCTTCAATATAATAAAGATCTGATTCAGATTTACATGAATTTTGTTTCATACTCAATTTGTTTATGTTTAGTTTTGTACTCTACAGACTTTCTTTCACATAATATCTGTAATTCTCTGCACTTTGTCTTTGGTTCATGTCTGTACCATGAATTCTTTCTCTTTATTACACGGCTCTCTGGAATGCTTGATTCTGATTGGTCAGTTGAGACATTTTCAGGTTGGTTCTTTTCAAATAATAACCGCTCCAAAATAATAACGCATAGCCGGACTACTTGCACGAGTAAAATAGCTCCGCGCCAATAAAGATCAATAAAGATTACTGTCTGTTTGGCGCCATCTTGTGACAAACACTGGACAACCACGACAAGACACAGAGAGCTTACTGAGACTGAACTTGACAAAATAGAGCATGACAGCTACGAAGCCAACACACAAAAAAATACAGAATGGGCATTAAAACTTCTCAAAGACTGGTTAAAGAGAAAAAAATGGAGACAGACAAGTAAGGTATTACGATCATTTTATGCATCTGTGCAAAGTTTAGCGGAAGGATAAAAATGTTAATTTAAAACAAATATGCCAATAAAATGTTCGAAATTCATATTCATGTCCAGTTTTTTTTTCTTATGTGGCAAGTAGCCGTGTAATAAGCGGGATAATGTAGAGGCAGCCGGTAGTTATTGGGAAATAAGCCCCTTCAGTGTGATACAAGACCCTCCGCTTCGCGTCGGGTCCTGATCACACTGTCGGGGCTTATTTCCCAATAACTACCGGCTGCCTCTACATTATCCCTTACATAGCATCTGGGTTTATAATGGACCGTTTTGTGTTTCTGCTCACCAGCTGATGTCAGTGTGTTTATCTGTGAGACGTTAGTCATCACGTTTTATTACGTAGCTTCAAGAGACTAATGCATGTTTGGTTTTTTAAAGTAAAATTTCAAGTTTGAAGTTGTGAAATTTAGCAAACTGGCAGGGAGAGAGTATTTTTCTGGTACCAAATTTGAGGTCTCTACCTTAAATCATTTCTGTTTTTTTTGTTTGTTTGTTTGCCATACGTAAGGAATAATTGACGATGGGCCGTTAAATTATTAGAAAAATGCTGTACACCTGAGGTAACACATTATTTTTCAATAATTCAACGGCCCGGAGTCAATTATTCCAATAATACTACGGTGACCACACCTCAAGACATCGATCACATGATATATTGAAAGGGATTAATCCCATTATTGGATTTAAATCGCTATTGTAAGTAGGACTATCTCTTCCGCGTCTCATCCAAAAGCTCTTTTGCTTGTTCCAAAACGTAATTTTAAAGCTGAGCCGATGATAGCATAGAGAGCGAGAGCGAGAGCGAGAGCGAGAGCGAGAGCGAGAGCGAGAGAGAGAGAGCGAGAGAGAGAGAGAGAGAGAGAGCGAGAGCGAGAGCGAGAGCGAGAGCGAGAGAGAGAGAGAGAGAGAGAGAGAGAGAGAGAGAGAGAGCGAGAGAGAGAGAGAACGAGGCTACCTATGTGCGTCTCTAAACCAGTGGTTCTCAATTCCAGTCCTCGGCCCCCCCGTCCCAGAATGTTGTAGTTGTCTCTTTATATGAAACACCTGATTTCACTCATCAGGCTCCTTAATTAACACACTAACAAGCTGATGAACTAAATCAGGTGTTTTTATATATGGAGACATCTAAAATTAAAAATCTGGGAGGGGGGTCCTGAGGATTGGAATTGAGAACCACTGCTCTAAACAGCGCTGTTATTGCCTCGGAAAACCATCTGTCATGTTGTTTTTGTTAGTCCATTATTACAGTTAACTATGCAAAGTGGTATGAAACCGTAATGCGGTCAAGAGAGCTGCCTGGAACTACGTTCGCGGTGCGTTTCCCAGAAAATAATTACACACCTCAGAATGTTTAACAGCCAATCAGATTCAAGCATTCAACTGACCTGTAGTATAAATATAGATTGTGTATTGTGTTGGTCGGTATTGTTTTAGTCATATCATTTGTTTGAATAAAGCAAAAATATTCTGTATTGTACCTTTTAGTGATGGGCGACCTACTGCATGTTAAAATAATGCCATCTGATAGTTCTGATGTGTTTAACATTTCACTGACATTCAACAAGATTCATATACCAATGTACAGTATGCTCTGAAGAGTTTTTGTGAGACAAGAGATGCTTTCATTTTATGTTTACTTATATTTTGTGACCATTGTTTTATGTTTAACTGACTGTATTTGTTCATGTATTTGGTGTCACAGGTAAAGTGATGACAGTGATAAAGGGAGAATCGGTCACTTTAAAGACTAATACTGAAATACAGACCTATGGCATACAGTGGATGTTTGCACCTGATTATGACGACTCTCGGATAGCTGAAATATATAAACCAGACTATATGTTTGCTTTATATGATGGTCCTGATGGGAGATTCAGAGACAGACTGATACTGAATGATCAGACCGGAGATCTCACTATCATAAACATCAGAACTGAACATGCTGGAGATTATGAACTGAAGATGAGCAACAGGAGACAATCCATTCAGAGGAGATTCAGTGTTCATGTCAGTGGTGAGTAACTTTTGTCTTTTAAAGCATTAGTTCATCCCAAAATTAATATGTTGTCATTAATTACCCTCATGTACGACTTTTGTTCATCTTCAGAACAAAAATGAGGATATTTTAAATGAAATCTGAGAGCTTTCTGAGCTTCTGTAGACAGCAATGCAATGCACAACTGTCAAGGCCCCCAAAGACATCTTTAAAATAGTTCATGTGACTACATTGATTTAATCTTTATTTCATGACGTAACAAAAATACTTTTGTGCTCTTGAAGTCAGTCTCTGATGTAAATTCATGAAAGTGGAATAAAGACGCTGTCCTGCGAGAATATATATAATATAAAACATTTTATGTAGTATTTATTTAAAACAGTGTTTAGGTAGGGAACAAATTTTATTAGCCATCTGACAAATCCATTTACAGTATATATATGTCGTTGTTGTGCTGATGTCTCATAGTGTCTGTCGTACAGGATACATGAATGACTCATTACACTCATTACAGTTTCTCTCTCTCTCTCTCTCTCTCCTTTATTACAGACGGTCTGTCTTCATATGTTATAGCTGGATTATGTGTTGGTGTCCTGGTTATTGTTGCTTTAACAGCTGCTGGTGGGTTTTACTATCACTACAGGTTCCCTAAAGCAACAATATTAAATGGTAAGAATCATATACAAATTAAGAAATACATTGATATACACTTGTCAAGATTTGAAGTGGATCAAAAAGAGTTCATCAAATTCGTCTAGACAAGACAAGAACAGGTATTGTTCAAACAGCTTTTATGAAAGATTTTGATCCACTTTAAATGTTAACTAGTGTATATTAATTAAGAATGAAAAACATGATGCGATGTGTTGGTTTTGTTTAGCTTTTCATACAGCATTATAAAAAAAACAGTAAAATGCAAATATTACAGACAGAATAAAGGAATTTGTATGTCATAAAAATGATTGTAGGTCAGACTTTACAAACACAATCATGTAGTTTATGACAGTTTCTTCTGGAATTGAATGTGGAGGGTTTTAAATCAAACATGTGTAACGTGGAGCTGCTACACAAGCAAGAGATGCTCACGAGTCTCTGAGCTCGAGTCCAACTCAAGTCAAGTCTCGTCGTAACAAATAAAACTCTAATAACAAATAAAGAAATTATAAAAACATTTATAAAAAAGAACAAAGTTGCACATTAAGAAAGGTCTAAAATTAGCATTAGGTACAGAAATCGAATTAAATGAAAAATAACAGTGTCTTTATTGTATAAATCAAATATTATTATTATTTTTTTTTAGAGCAATAAAAGTGATTTTCTGTTTGTCTTGGGTTGTTTGATTAACATAAATGACACAGACTTAAGTAGGTTAATTGAGGTTACTGTCTCTTTAAGAACAAATAAGCCCAGACTGGTTTCTGACTGGTTTCTTAAGACATAAACAAAAAATGTTTTATTTGAAAAAGAATACTGTAAGATGATTTTGTGTGTATGTGCCCTGTCAAGAAAAGAAAGATTTTATGTTGGCTTAACTTTTGAAACACTTCTCTCTGTATCTGCACTACTGAGTGTACACGCGTACTCACACACAGGTGGAGGGCGAATCCAAACAGCGCTTCAGGAAGAAGATGCAGCATAAATAGTCGCTTCACATAAAAACGTTACGTTGTTTTTCATTGCTCTATTCAGCAAATGTATGTTAAGGGACTTCAGTATGACACAAAGTAGCGCAACTCTGGACCTGACTGGAGCTGGACCGGACACATTTAACCGCATGTGCGTACAGAAATCTGCTCACTTGAGCGCCTTTTTGTGGTTAAATTGTTTAACCATTTAAACATTTGCAAGCCTTAGTAACACATTAATGATAAACTTAACTTACCCTATTTAAATTGCATATTAATCCGCGAATCACATGCGAGCCGAACCGCGGATCCGTCACAGCACTACTAAAGCTTCAGATGAATGGCACAGCAGCGGCCGGTGCAGTCGACATGTATGTTCGCGGCCGCATGCGCGGAGGAGATACGTCACGTGTTACGTCATGGGCAGGTTATAGGTAACGGAGGGAGTGTTATGACAGCGAGCTCATCAGACGTTTCCAAAAAATAAACATTGTTCACTAGTCCCGCAGCTCGAGTCCGAGTCGAGTCTGAAGTCTTTGAGGACGAGTCTCAAGTCGAGTCTGAAGTCACTGTGTGTGCGACTTAAGTCGCACTTGAGTCCAAGTCTCAAACTCGAGTCCCCATCTCTGACACAAGCGAGAGAAAGACGAATCCAAATGAAAAAGAGGTTTAATTAAATAATCCCAAAAGGGCAGGCAAATATATCCACAGGGCAATCCAAAAGAGTAATCCAAATAACATGCGTAGGTCTAAAACCAATATATCCAAATCAAGAAGAGGAATACAAAACAGACAGGATAAAGACAGAACTTTGGAACGCTGGGTATGCAGTTGTTATGCTGGCAATACTTTACAGTGATATCTTCTTCTTCTTCTCTTATTTAATGGCAGACTGCAAACAACGTTTAGGTGAATGGCGCCACTTACTGGAGTGTGTATATCATGTCATTTTAGATTCTACTCCACAACCCTGAGTCTTTTAAAAAGGTAAATAGTGCCTTCCGAATAATTCTTATTCCTTCTCCTTCTGATACCAGTATCCCAACCAGATCAATATAAATCATCTCAATGAACCAGGGCTGCGTTCAGCCCCGACAAAACGTTGCACAACGTTTATTAAACAGAAACGGTGATGCATTGAACACCCTGTTGTGATGACGCAAGAGTTGCAACTACGGTAGCTGAGAGGCCATTCTTTGTGTTCTTTTTTAATTGTTTCTAAAGCCTGATGAAATCGTTATAAATGTGTGTTTAATACTGTAAAATACCCTCGATGTTACAGTCACTGACCTTGCCGTCCAGAATGAAAGACAACATTCCAACTTGAACCCATTAAGCGAGCTGTCTCTTTACTACCGCGTGGTTTTATACATCTTGCCGCTGATTGGGCCGACATTTCTGACACACCCACCAAACAAGAGAAAACGCTTCTAAAACCTGTTGCATTCCGTTGCACACCGTTTCTAGGAAACATGTCGTTCAACCCGGAAACCGTAGCAAAACGTTGCGCACCGGTGTGAGATTGAACGTGCCCCAGATTTATAGTAACAAACAGGAAGTTCAAGGTGAAGCGTGACATGACCAGATTACAAAATAAGACTGAAAACAGAACATGATATCAAAATAAAAGACCTGACAACAAAACAAACAGAACACAAGACAAAACCCTTACAATATGAGATTCTTTGACCTCAGTCCTCATTATCAGATGATGAAATATGATATATTTAAAGAGACTATAACATAAGAATTTTAAATATTTTAAAGTAAGTATTTGATATAAGTGCTAGTGAAAAATTTATACAATCCTTCTTTTATTATTGTCTTGCTCTTGTTGTAATTTCTATTCAGTGAGGAAAGGACATTCTGTCCGTCTTGAGACTGATGTTGAGAACATAAAGACAGATGATCTGATCGAGTGGAGATTTAAACCTGGTGCCTTTCAAAAGACCTTCATAGCTAAAATCCAGAATAACGAGATAACCGGAGGTGATGAAAGATTCAGCAGGAATGTGCAACTAAACAGTCAGAATGGATCTCTTTTCATCACAGACTTCACAACTGATCGCTCTGGACTTTATGAACTAAAACTCTCCAGTGGTGGAATAACTTCATACAAGAGATTCAGACTCACTGTCAATAATGGTAAGAAACTACAATATAATTATTCTTAAGGTGTAACAATCATCTTAGATCTGCATAATGTGTAGAGGTTTCATATCATAAATGAAAAGATGAATACTTTAGCGCTATCACATCTTGGGCTGTATCATACACCCGGCGCAATGCAGCGCGAAGCGCGACGCAAGTGTATTTTGCTAGTTTTGACTAGGCGCAATTATCATTTTCATGTTTAGTGCCACGTTGTTTAAATAGCAAACGCATTTGCGCCCATGTTTGTGCCCATGGGCGTTCTGCTCTGAAAACGAAGTGTGTTCAGGCGCATTGTTGGCGTGTTGCTATTTTGAGGCAACTGAAATAGACCACGCCATTGACCTGCTCTAAACAGCTCAGTCCACTGCTCACCCCTTGTTTTGAAACGCATCGAGAAGCTATGGTAGCCGCCACTGGAAAAAAATTTAATTGATGGAGACAACTTAGTAAAAAAAGTTTGTCAGTTAAGGGCTTCTGTAGAAACATGGCAGCACAAAATGGCGACTTCCACGTAAGGGGACCCTCTTTGTATGTAGATAAAAACGTCTCATTCTAAGGTAATAAGAACATAACAGTTAAAGGTCTTTATACACCCCTGATAATATAGTTATGTACATTATATTTCATTTCTGTCAAGAGATCCTTCTAAAAATTACAAACTGCACCTTTAATGTGAGATGGGTGGTTCATTTGAAGATGTTTGACACTGGTTATTACTCTCTGATGACCTGTTGTTTTGGCTTTTCTAACAGATTTCAACATTAGAAAATATTTGGCAGAGCCAAACTGGCCTTGGAAATGGAAACAGCCAGTATCACAGTATGAACTATGAACATCACAAACACACCAGCATCTTGTAGCTTACATGAGCTTTGAAAAACGTATACCTACTCATAAACGTATATATTGAAATTGAAAAAACACAGTAAAGCAGTCTGAAATCCACCTGTATGTGCTATTGAGTATATTTTAGTCTGTAGTTCTTTAATTTGGCAAAATTTAGATTTCTTTTAAACTTATGTAACATTTTGCATATCTTTGTGCTTCATCCCCGATGTTAATGTTAGATTTCCAATCTGTTTCTAGATATAGACAATATGTACTGCATGTAATATTTACTGTTTCAAACTCATTTTTTCAAAGTATATTTGAATATTAGATTATTATCTGATGAAATGTATGGATAATTTAAGATGTGTGTGCCATAGCAGTTAATTTCATCTAGTCTGAATGATAACTCTAAACATAACAACAGACTTACAAGTGATTCGTGTTTCAAAAACAAAGAATTTTGGCACCTTTGTGTTTTCATTTGGGACACAACATGGACTAAAATATTCCCAAATATGTATTTTGGGATCAAATATATATATGTTTTTATGTGTACTGTATGTCATATAGGTTATCATAAACTGATTAAGTGAATAAAATAATTGAGCTTGAGAATAAGAATTTAATGATTTATTATTTCTTCTCAGTGTACAGATGACTGTGTGTTTGCTCTTGTATAAAGTATTATCTGTTATATGAGTCAAAGGTTCAGCTGTAGATGTGAACACAAGATGACGCTACTGCTGCTTTATATTTCAGTGAGATTTATTAACTCATCTCTCTTCTCTGGTTCTGGCTAGATGAGATACAGCTACTGTAAGGATAAATCTTGCGAGATGTTGGGTCTATAGGTAGAATTAGGATGAAAACAACGCACATCTGGTGAGATTTTTAGTGATTATTATATAGCCATTCGTGCATCTTTGAAAATTAAGGTAAATTAATAGATTGCGGTGACTAGCAATTAGCAACACGATCCAATCATTTCAAAAGCCGTTTCACTCGGATATACAGTGGGGAAAATAAGTATTTGACACATTAGCATTTTTATCAGTAAGGGGATTTCTAAGTGGGCTATTGACACAAAATTTCCACCAGATATAGCCATCAAGCCAAATATTGAATTCATACAAAGAAATCAGAACATTTAAGTATACAAGTTGAGTCATAATAAATAAAGTGAAATGATAGGGAATAAGTAACACACTTTATTTAATACTTTGTAGAAAAGCCTTTTTTGGTGATTACAGCTTCTAGACGCCTCTTGTATGGAGAGACCAGTCGTCTGCATTGCTCAGTATGTGTCATAAATAAAACAGCATTTTCAAGTCGCCATGAAACAGACATAGCGATTGTCTTATTTTCCCTGTGGTGACGTACAGCAACTCATCACTAGTCAAGATAAAAAATCAAGTTCCATGTTAGACGAATCTGAAGATTGACAACATGCGTATGTCAACTTGCAAGAGTTCTGGTTAAAGGAGATTTACTCAACATATCAGGATATTGGCTGAATTTCTGAGCCTTTTGTTTTTATTCAGGACAGTGAAGAGTGACACAAGACTTTTGCATGCACTTATAGGTTTTGAAGTGAAAGGCAATCAAATTGTTAAATGTAGTTTTAAACGTAGGTTCGAGAGAACCTAAACATTCAGGCCTGCAATCATTATTATGGGCGTATAAGGCAGCCTTCCGGCCTCTGGGTCCAGCAGCAATTTTTCTGGCATCCCTCCTCCTCCCCATCTCCTCCTTCAATGTTCGTTTTATTGAAAGCCTGCATACACCACCTCATCCTCCACTGGAGCTATCTGTACACATAAACACAAACATTTCATAACAATCAAATCTTTAATTCTGTCTGTTTTTAAATCAGAATGTTGTTATATGCATGCATGCTTGTATTGAAGATCTGAGACTTTCGCTTGAGATACTGTAAAAAAATTTTTGTGGTTTGCCAGTAACTTACTGTATTACATCTTTCATCTCATCAGCCTCCTTCCAGAATAGTTAACATGTTTTCCTAATGAGCTGATGAGTTGAATCAAGTGTTTTAAATAAGAATACATCCAAAACATTCTGGGAGGGTTTATGTGAGGACCAGGATTGGGAAACAATGCTGTAAGGGAACCAAAATCCTTTCTGTAATTTTCCTTTAGATTTTGGTTCCCAGAAAACTTTGCATGAGGCTGTTATTTTATAGTTTTAAAGATAAAGACTTGTGAATATTTAATGTTCATTTAACTTTGAACAACTGTTTCCATTAAATAACATCAATTTAAATCTACAGTAAGTTACTGGCAAACAGCTGCTAGTAATACTATAATTTCTACAGAAACATGTATGTTTACTAATAGCAGGATTATTGTTTCTGCTCTTACATTTTACCTCCTTAAGACTATTTCCTCTTTACGCTTCTGAAGGTTGAGTTTCCTGTCTAGACAGTTTCAACAGTTTCTGTTTTAACACACACCTGAAGAACTTTAACCTGTTTACAGTTTACAAGAGTTTTTACAGTAACAAAAAACATCTAAAAGATTCATATTTGTTCTTTTTTCTTTCTTTCTTCTTTTTGTTTAGTGCACACTTCAAGTATTTTTGTGTACTCATATTGTTGTATTGATGCACTTATCATATGCTAAAATAAAAGCTCATCCATTAAAACGAAAATGTACATGAATGATCTCACCGGTTTATGTGTTTGTCTTTTACAGAATGATGGATCTGTGTACGTGATCTCTTCTCCACAGCTCTGAACTGTTGCTATTACAAACGAAACATCAAATACTTTAAACTCCTTTTATAAAAGTGCTCTTATAAGTATTATTGAGTAATGTTTTATACAGTTATATTTGCACTAGATGACTCTTGCCTTCTGTGTTTTTGTGTTTCCTGTCGATCCAGAAGATCAAAACTGCAGCGACAATCATCAGAGATCCAACAGCAGCACAACAGATCACAACTTTATGACCTGAGGAGAGACCTGTAATGAATAATAAGAGTCATTACTGGAACTGAATCTGTAGGTCTGATATATACTCAAATATGTGCAGTAATAGACAGGACAAGCAGTTTACTGACCATAGACAGTAACATTGAATCTGTATGAGGTCTTCTGCTTGCCAGTGATGGTTATATTATAAAGTCCAGTTTGTTGAGTTGTAATGTTTGTGATGGTGAGATCTCCAGTCTGATTATTCGCCTGCAGTCTGTCTCTAAATCTCCCATCAAGGACATCAGCATATATTGATGTCTTATTAGCTGGTTTATTGATTCGAGCTATGAGAGTCTCTTCGGGTCCAAACATCCACTGTATCACATCATCTGTCTGTAGTTTAGTATTAGTGTGTAGAGTAACAGAATCTCCCTCCATCACTGACACTGACTTCATTTCATCACCAAACACACCTGCAGACATAAACAGAGGCAGATTGATTTTAACAGAAACATAAAGGGGCCCTATTTTAACCCAAATCAGTGACATCACTTATGAAAGATAAATTTTTTTATCTGATACATTTTTACAGCATTTTAATTTAGCGGCATTCCATTTGCTGAAACACAGAGAAAGTTGTGGCCAAATTAGGAATTAAAAAAGATAATTTGGTCAAAAATGGTCTAAAGCACATGGTCTCAAAGGGTGTGTCTGAATCCACTTTTGTTAGTTTAACAACAGGAAAAATGGTTTGTGCGCCTGGCACACAGTCTAAAAGGATTGTTCCTATTCTCGTAATGGATGTGTTTTGGGCATAATGTGCAATAAACCAATGAAAGTCTCATCTCCCATCCCTTTTAAAAGCCAGTTGTGCCAATTAACTATTTAGATGGTGAAATTTGTAAAATGAAAAACTAAGTGGAGTTAGAAGACCACCAGTTTAAGTTTGATGTTAAAAAAAATTCTGTTTTTTATTCGTTTTCAATTTGTCATCTTTTGTTAGTTGTCGTTTTCTTTCAGTCATAGAAGTGAAATTAGCAGGCTTTTAATTGCTGTAAATGTATGGATAGCCTACATACGCCTTTCTCAAAGTGTGGGGAACTCACTGATGGGGAATAGGAACATTACAAATGGGGCATGATGACAAACGGGAGGAAATTTGGTCATTTTTGTGCCCATCTCTATATTAAATTGTTTATTTATTGACCATACATTCAAAACAACACATTTAATTATGAACCTAAAACAATAATTTTACGCTGAACCAAAGCCTACAAAAATGAATTAATGCCAGAATGTTAATTGAACACTGTTTGAATTTTATTGTATATATGCGGTAACTGGCAACGTGTTGTAACTGCCCCATTACAGTGCCATAACTGTACATGTTTTTTACAGTATGATGCCTTCACCGCAGTTCCATTTTACAGTAACATACCCTTACTGTAATCTAGTTTTAGGAAAAATATTGCCTTGAAGGGGAATCACACCTGGGTCACCCCAGGTCTGTAACACTACCTCAGTGCCACAGAGTCACTTAATAAAAGTTACTCGCTACACTGCCCAAGTAGCCTCTTCTGTCACTCTCCCGACACTTCGAGGAGTGAAATTTTGGGGTCACTAATGTTTTGAAGTCTTGAGGTCAAATTCAAATCTGACGGTCAAGCATTTATCCATAATCCCTTTCTTGTTTCTATCTACAATTATCAAAAAATGATTTACACTGCTGAAAAAACAATTCACATTTTGAAATTTGCTTCACTGCTAAAAGCATAACAAATAAAATGTATTTAATTTCATAGAAATATCTCATTTTTCCATTTTATATGCTTTTATAACACTATTTTATTCAACTACATTAGCACTACTGCTGTTGTTTTACAGCAGTCTACCGCAAATTCAAAACATACAGTAAATCACTGTAAATTAAATGTTAATTCCCATAATGCAATGCATATTACAGTAATGAACTGGAAAAGAAAATGGTGGTATTTTACTGGGCATTTTGTGGTAAGTAACTGTAGAAAACAGTTAAGTCTAACAGTGAAGCGAAACAAAAACTTGAATGTGGAGAGGTGGTATAGGTGGTAACGGGTATAAAAGTTAACAATGCACTGTAAACAATTTCTGTAGAAATAGCTGCCATTAACTTACTGTAGATTTTACATTTATGTTATTTACTGGCAACAGTTTGTACAAAGTTAAAGGAACATGAAACATTTTCGGTCTTTATCTTCTACAGTAAGTTACTGGCAACCAGCTGCATAGTTACAGCAAATTTTTTACAGTGTGGATAAGTTTGTGACACAGAATAAAAAGAAAACTGGAGATTCGACACCAGCAGAAAAAATCAAGACAGAAAGTGGAACTAATAAACCAAAAAGCCAGCCAAAAAGAAAGTACGATTTAATTGCATTATTATTTACTTTTAAACAAAGTCTTATTTCATGCAAAGTGATAATGAAAAATTAAATTATTGATGACCGAATTAAAGTTCATTAAAGTTTAATACAAAGAAACAACATCTTAATAAGAAATTAACACTTTTTTGTATCCTTTAAAACTATTAAAAATATTATTACGAACTGCTGTCATAAATGATTAAATTGTGTTTATAACTTACCAACCAAACAGCAGAAGAAAACAAACACGAGAAGCATTTCAGTTTCACTTTACGACTGTGATAAAAGTCTTTAGGGTTTGTTCAGTGAACTCTACAGCTCTTGACATTTACACGATTCACTGAGCCTGCGCATTGAGGACGTGGTCATAGCAGTTTTTTTCCCTTAGATGTTTGCACTGAATAATAATCATCAGAGCCTTTAGAAATAATGAAGTTTATAAAGGTGTAATCATAATAATGTTACATGTATGTCATTTTTGCTCTGGTGGTTAAAGACATTTGAAAGGTCAGGTGTGCATTTATCGGAAAATAATGCACACCTGTGGAAAAGGCATTTACCCAGCTAACAGAAAAAAGTTCTAAGAACGTTCCCTGAAAGTTCCCAAGGTTCCCAAAATGTTCTGCCAACGGTAAAAGTGTCCAGTTTTCTTGACGTTCTAAGAACGTTTTTGTGTTGTCTGAACGTTAGAGGAATGTTACATTTTACCATTTTTAAACGTTATGACAATGTCATGTTTTAATGTTCACACAATGTTTAAAACAACAACTGTTTATTATATTGACTTGTTTGACTATTATGTAAATGATAGAGAAACATTGCATTTTATTATTTTATAAAACATTATTTCTGAATGTTCAGTAAATATATTGCTGTAGAAAACACAATTCACTTATTAGGTTTAGATGTTGATGTTTGTTTCATTTTAAATCACCATTATCGTGATTAGTGTTTGTTTTAGTTGGACTCTTGACTCCTTAACATTTTGCTTGCTAGTATTTTTCCTGGTTGTGTTAACTTTGTGTTAATACACCATATTTGATATGAACATGTAAAGTTAATAGTGTAAATCTGTGGTAGTTGGTACATAATGGTAAAGATCATCACGTTTTTAATTTACTTATCAAAAGTTTGTTTTCTGTCAATAAAGTTTGAGATCCAGCACTTTCACAGCAGTTTGTCATTAAGGAGTTTTAGAAACTTTGGACAAAAAATATCTGCTTTATAGTTGGGATGCACAAACATCAAGAATCAGAGTATCAATCTCAACCATGGTGACAATTAAATGAAAAACTTCATGCTGCAATGCCTGCTGGGTCTCAACGAATTACAAATCTCATTCAGGACTCCCAGCATGCACTGCAGCACGGATAAATAATGATTTATTTTTATTTTTATTTTTTTGTCACCATGGTTAAGATTCATAGTCTGATTCTTGATGTTAGTGCGTCCCAATTTTTCAGCGGATATTTTTTGTCCAAATGTTCTAAAACTCCTTAATGACAAACTGCTGTGAAAGTGTTGGATCTCATTTACGTTATTGACAGAAAATAAACTTTTGATTAGTAAATTAACCAGGTGACGTTCTTTACCAATACGTACCAACCACCACAGAATTACACTATTAACTTTACATGTTCATAACAAATGTGGTGTATTAACACAAAGTTAACACAATCAGAGAAAAAACTACCAAAAAAAAAATCAGGAGTCAAGAGTCCAACTAAAACAAACACTAATCACAATAATGGTGACTTAAAATGAAACAAAACATCAACATCTAAACGTAATAAGTGAATTGTGTTTCTACAGCAATTTATTTACTGAACATTCAGAAATAATGTTTTATAAAATAATAAAATGCAATGTTTCTCTATCATTTATATAACACTATCGTTGTTTTAAACATTGTGTGACTGTGAACATTAAAACATGACATTGTCATAATGTTTAAAAATGGTAAAATGTAACATTCCTCTAACGTTGTGACAACACAAAAACGTTCTTAGAACGTCAAGAAAACTGGACACTTTTTACGTTGGCAGAACGTTTTTGGGAACTTTGGGAACTTTCAGGGAACGTTCTTAGAACTTTTTTCTGTTAGCTGGGTAACAGCCCTCGGGTATAATGTCTTTTGAGATAGCAGAACAGTCAAACTAATTTCCCTAACAAGATATCAAAGCATGTACTAGAAAAGTTGACAGATGATTTAAGATGACGTATCATAGAGGGCGGAAATTAAAAAGAGGTGAAGGTTAAAACGGTTAACATTATTAACAGTATTGTCTCTACGCAACTTCAGACAGCTGTAAGATTATCTCACTAAAGCTGTCGAGTGATTCATCTGAACTGCTGAAGAAAATGTTTCCTAAATTTGTTTTATTCTCTTTGTGCTTCAGACGTTAAGAAGGAGTCTTTTTACAAAAATATTGTTAATTAGTTTTATGCTTTTTGTGATGGTTTGTCTTCTGTCTAATAGGTTAAATTGACTGTGTGAAATCTGTTTCTGTTTGTGTCTATGCTTGGTAATAAAGTGAAGTGATCGTCAGTGAGAAACTGGGGAGGAGTTGGAGTTTCAGAGGGTCAGTTTCGGTTGTGTATCTCGGTCTCTTTTATCTGTCGAGCTCGAACTGGCACCCTTTTGACAGGTCGGTGTATTTTTTCTTTTCCAGTCCTTAAATATTGCCATGTCATGCTGTAATCTTGCAATTACGTTGCAGTATTTCCGACACACTCGAAATGAACAAAAAGCTGGCGCATAAAACATGTCCAGAGCAGATTACTTATGAACTGTAATCCATTACGGATTACGAATTACATGACAAAATTTGTATTCAGTAATATAATCTCTTAAATTACACATCGTTGGTAATGTAATCGGACTACTTTTGGATTACATTCAGATTACTTTCGACAAAACTTATTTGATTTCAAATATATAAAGAGGGGGGAAATATATTTAAATCTATTTCACCAACAAGAGCATTTAAAACGTACAATTTTTTAGATTTGTTAACCGTTTGTGTACCACCTATAACGCTATTTTTACAAAATGCAGTTGTAAAAGATTCAAATCTCATTAAAGTGATTCATGGGTAAATAAATGTTAAATAAAATAAGTAATATGTAAAAAGGGGAGAGTCCACACTTTGATGGCATCATGTAGTGCAGACCGCAGGAAACTTTAACACGAGTCTAAGAGGGCGCATGGGGACGTATTTTTGTACAGACTCGAGCGTCACGCTGAAAATCGTCCATCAGTGCGAACTCCTTCCTTCCGTTGTCTGATCAGTCGGATTCATTTTCGCAAGGACTTCTGGGTTGGTAAAGTGCGCAAAGCCTGCTGCAGTGCGGGCTTCGCTGAAGACCGCATCAAGGGTGCAAAGGGGGCGCTAATGAGCACACTTCGAAGCGTAAAAATGACAGATTGGACACCCTACAGACTCGTAGACTAAGCGAGTATGCGCAATTTAAGGCCACGAGATCGAAAGTCCACATGAAGTGCGCCATTTCGGACAGGGCCAATCTGTAGCAGAGGGAAGCAGTGGAGACAGACTCTGTATTACACCAGCTGGTCATTTCGCACACTGACACCATAAATCTCCATCAGTATAAAAGTCTCTTTGTATGGCTTTAAGGTGGCTGTTACTGACTAACGCTCAAAGATCAAACACTGAAATATTTGACTCAACATGAAACGGTTCACTTTACTCTTCATTGCCTTTTTATCCATCAACGGTAAGTTTGTTTATCAACATGCAACAGTTTTGGTTTTATAAATGTGCATTTGTTTAATAATATAATAACTGCAAGTGGTTTTGGTTTTAATATTTAGGTATGTATGTATATCATGTTATATTGATCCAGATATTGATTTTAAATGATTTCATTTGGTTTGGTTTGATTGTAAAAGGTTTCACATGGTATTGCATTCAGATTGTTTCTGTTTGTGTGTACAGATGTGTTTGGTGATGAAGTGAAGTCAGTGTCGGTGATGGTGGGAGATTCTGTTACTCTACACACTGATATTACTGAAATACAGACAAATGATTTAATAGATTGGAGGTTTGGTGAGAATGAGAAACGCATAGCTCAAATAAACCGTGAGGCCAATTTGATTTCAGTTTATGATGATGTACTTGATGGGAGATTCAGAGACAGATTGAAGCTGAACACTGAGACTGGAGATCTCACCATCACAAACATCAATACTCAACACACTGGAGATTATAAACTAGAGTTTTCCAGAGTAAGGATTACAAGAAAAACATTCAGAGTTAGTGAGTATATATCAAGCTTTGCATGAATAACACTTACGGAAATTAACCATGGTTTTACTACAGTTAAAAACATAGTTTAACCATGGTTTTGCTGATAGTATTCAATACACCAAAATCCATTATTACATGATTTTACTTTCTTCTGGATGTTATTTGCTGTCTCTTTATGAATCATCATTTTCATTTCTGTCTACAGGTGTGATTGATGTTGATACAGATGAGATGAAGTCAGTGTCAGTGATGGATGGAGATTCTGTTACTTTACTCACTGATGTTCTTGATATTAAGACATATGATGTGATACGGTGGAGGTTTCAACATGAAAACTCTCCTCTAGCTGTACTTAACAGAAACACTGCTTTCTTCTCTACATATGATGATGCTTATGATGGGAGATTCAGAGACAAACTGCAGCTAAGTGTTCAGACTGGATCTCTCATCATCACAAACATCACAACTCAACACACTGGACTTTATGAAGTAGATCTCAGCAGCACCAGTGGTAGTTATACCATACGTCAATCATTCACAGTTACTGTCAGTGGTGAGTAGATTTAGTCTTTTGAGACATTTGTCTAGTTTAATAGACCTTTTACGCACTTCCGCATTTTTCGACTGGAAATACGTCAACAAAGTGTATGACAACTTCCTGTTATCGTAGCGGCAGATACGAAAAATAGCAGAGTCAACGAGTCGCTGTTTCTGTAGTGTTCAATGCTGTTCGTCTTCCAACCAGAAACAGCCATACCTTTATAATTGTTTATAATAGTATATAATAGTAACAGTAAGTAAAGAAAGTGCTGCAGCAAGAAGAGTGAACACGCAAGAACGGGAAACTTTTGCCAACCGGCATTCTGTCTATATTAAAACCTCCAGTTTGTGAGGCTCCTCGCTCTCTCTCATTGACCTGAAGCATCTACCTCTCACTACTACCTGTCCCTGTAGTATATTTGTTACTTAAACTGCATGTAGCAAGGAAACATTGCATGTTATCTCATATAGAAATACACAACTTTGCAGCAGACTGCTAGTAACATTTACCTAGTACAGCAGCTACACCAAATTACTGGTTGTTATGTTAACCTCATGTCATCTCACTTAAACATAACTTACACACGACATATTCACTGCGATGTGTTAAATCTTATATTACAAATTCACAACCCCTAGATTTACAATTAACGTAAACGGAGTTATAGCCGGTTTTGTAGCTAAAGCTTACCTTGATAATTGTGGATAAACTCCGCGCGGAAGAATTTATATCCCTTATCCAGTTTGTTCCCTTTAGTGGACGAATTTATACTCACACTCTTCACCACATCGGTGCTGGTGAACTTCGGTAGACAACTTAGGAAAGTCGGAAACACTCTAGCTGCCATTTCTCCACCAACAACAAAGCTTATACCGGAATTGCGTTTACGCGTTGTTTACGTATTTCCGGTTTTTGCGTAAATGGTCTATCGGGTGTGCCTTATACGCCTTGAAAAGTGAAGCCTCTGGCTCTTTGATCGCCCCCTGGTGGCTGGCTGTAGTACAAGTCATAAACCCCACCCTCTCCATTCAAACAAACGGGACACTGCTCTAAATAAAAAAAATTACACTTCCAATAAAATTTTCCAAAATATGTTTTTGGTCTTTTAAGATAGTTGTTATCACGCTGATATATGTTCAAGTGTTCATTTTTGTGCAAAGTTTTATTTTAGCTAATTTGATGCTATAGAAATGGGGCGTGTCATTATGATTGGTGTGTTTGAATTGGGCGCACAAGCGTTTGAGCGGAAGTTTGATATTGCGGCTCCACCTCTGGCTCCATGGCTCCTTCTGCACTTGCCCTGGCTTGCCCTGGCTCCAAACCATAGCCGTTTCTCAATGTCAAGGAAGGATCGTTGGAAGCCAGAATTTCGAGGATGCTACGTCAGCGACGTCCGTCGAAGGACTGTTCCAATGTCGAGGATCCTAGGAATTTCAGCCAAGGACTGAGTCCTTTGTTTCGAGAAATATCCCATATACAGGAAAGGATGCATATGTGTGTTCTTCGTGATCTTAAATCACCCACAATCCTATGCGCGCAATGCCGAAAGCACACCTTTCATTGACGCAATGACCCGCACTTGCTAGCCCAACCCGTTCTCACCAAGATGCGTACAAATGACACGCAGTGTGATTATCGTGCAATAGATACGCCAAATTCCGATTTTGCGTGCATATGATACGCCAGTCCTTCCCATTCACTTATATGGCGAATCGTTTCGTGACGTTTTATTTATTGTTTTCTCATTTGTTTTCTGTTTTTTAAACCATTTTCGCTTGGGTTTAGGGTTAGATTTCACATTTTTTTAAGCAGGTTATTTAATATACAGGTTTCTCTAAGTTTTTATCTATATTTAAGCCATGGTCGCTTGGAGTTGGGGTTAGAGTTGGGGTTTTGGTTAGGATGTCATTTTTATATAACAAAAAGTTGTTCTAACCCTAAACCCAAGCGAAAATGGTAAAAAAAACAGAAAACAAATGAGAAAACAATAAATAAAACGTCACGAAACGATTCGCCATATAAGTGAATGGGAAGGACTGGCGTATCATATGCACGCAAAATCGGAATTTGGCGTATCTATTGCACGATAATCACACTGCGTGTCATTTGTACGCTTTTTGGTGAGAATGGGTTGGCTAGCCTGTTCTGTTTACGTGTTCTCCGAATGCTTAAGAGGAGCCTCGTCTAGCCTCTGAAGGAAGTGACTTGGAAAGACCAGTCCTGCTAAGGAAGTATCCTTGACATTGAGAAGCGGCTAATAGACTGTAAGAAAAGATGGACGTAGTGTCCATGATGTCACCCATAGGATTCTGAAGATCGTTTTTATTTGAAAATGGGTAAAGAGGTGGGACATGGGTGAAGCTGAGGTGGTTGCTTGCTAAACCACACCCCCTAGCTCAACTCTAGTTACAGCAGTGGCAGTTCACCCATCGCTCAAGTGGCCACGCCCTTAATTATGCAGAACTGTAAGACTTAATATAATTTAAACGGATGAGTTACAAAAAAATTCACCTCCATTACAGTTGTCATGAAGGGCAAAATTAGCTATATAGACCAAAAAAAAATGTTTGTACCAGGCTGTAAACATATTATTTTCTGCTCTAAAGTTGGACATTTTAACATGGATGGGAATTGACTCCCTTTTGGAGCTTCTAGTGGCTAGTCAATGAATTGCAGTTTAAGTAACTTCTGTATTGGCTTCATCAGAAAGTTTGGAAAGTTGCCCCTCGCTCCAAACTGAGGTTTTTATTTACTATTGCGGCAATCATGGTTGGACATTTTGGCTTCAATTCATTAAAGCCGTCTTTCCACTGGACCTGACAAACCATGCCTGATAAACCGGAAATCATTCATTTCCTATGGAGAGTCGCAAAGGGGCTGCATGAGGTACTATCTGCGGATGCGTATATTTCGGATCCGTTTTGAGTGTTGGATCCGTTAAAAATTTGAACTTGTGCGACTACACCGCATGCGATATGCCGACCAGAAGTGATGTATTTCATTGTATTACAATCATAAACTGTGTGTGAGGTGAAAATGATTAATCCTTTCTGTTTAACTTATAGTTAAGTAACACTTGAATCCTATAAAAAAAACTTTTAATTACTGATAAGTAATACATTATTAATTTAATATGTGTACGTTATTTTAATCTTGTCTAAAAAAAATAAAAATTTGTAGTCTTTGTTCATGTATGCAGAGCTGCTAATTGTTTCATTAATTTGCGTTCATTTATTTATTCTACTATTATAAGTATTGTAATGAAGCCTCTTGTGCTGGAATGAGATTCTCTTTTGTTTTACTTTATCTTAACAAATTAAGTAAACTTGTTTATGAGTTATAACTTTAACAATATAATACTTAAAAACATAAAATAATAGGTTAAAATAACTTGGGAAACAAATTTGATTAATGCATTGCAGCATTTGTTTTATAGTGGACTGAATAGGCGTACATTTTTATTATATTCATGTACAAATGTACAGTAGGTGCTTCTAAAATTGATTATTTTCATTCTTTGTCCCGGTGTGTTTGTTTATTTGTATCAGTATTGTTTCATGTTTATCTGACTTTAATGTTCATGTGTCACAGGTAAAGTGACGACATTGTCAGTGATAAATGGAGATTGGGTCACTTTAAAGACTTATTCTGAAATACAGACCTATAATCTGATACAGTGGATGTTTGCATCTGATGATGACACACGGATAGCTGAAATAAATAAACCAGACTATCTTTACAATACATATGTTGGGTATGACGGGAGATTCAGAAACAGACTGAAGCTGAATGATCAGACTGGAGATCTCACCATCATAAACATCAGATCTGAAGATGCTGGGCTTTATGAACTGAAGATGAGCAGCAGTAGACGATCCATTCAGAGGAGATTCAGTGTTCATGTCAGTGGTGAGTAACTTTTGTCTTTAAAAGCATTAATTCACCCAAAAATGAGAACGTTATTCTTAATAACTCACCCTGTCAAGTGAGCAATGCAACTCACAACTGTTTAGTTCTTATAAAGACATCCTTAAAATAGGTCATGTGACTACAGTGATTTAATCTTTATTCCATGAAGCGACTAAAACCCTTTTCTGCTCTATGATGCACATTCATGAAAGTACAGCACATACACACCATCCTGCGATAGACATGTAAATGTCACAAGGTGACGATCTTTTGGGCGGAACCAAAAGTCGGGAAACTTTGGTTCCGCCCGGATGTTTCCGTCCAGACCGGAAAACGGAAACACCGGACATCCGGCAGATTTGCGGAGGCTGTAATCGGCCGATTGGGCACAGCTGTGCCTAGTTGAAGAGATCGCCGGGCAATTGGATGACTGAAGTACAGAGAGGAGTATTTAAAGCACAGTTAAATGACAGTTCAGGAGTGCGGGCACGAGAGGGGGATTGACACGGGGAGAGCTCCTCTGCTTAGTGCAGAAGGAAGAACTACGTACCTTTTGAAGAGCCCGCAGGCTCTGTTGATCCGGGCTGCGCTTGGAGCGCGCGGAAAGAAGACAGGAGCTGCCTGGGGTGAAAGAAAGGCGATACGTGAGTGGAAAAAAGGAGCACCCCGAAGAGAGCATTGTGCTGTCAAGCCTGTGCTTAGTGTGTGCTGGGAAACGGAGCTGTGCTCATTTTTGGACGTGGTGGCTGTCTGTGGTTCTCTCTCTCTCTCTCGTTGCAGTCTTGATTGTGGATCTGCTGGAGTAAACAGGAAAATCCTATGGGTCAAAAGGAACTTGTTCTAACCAATACTGAAGGAGTAAAGCAGGAAGAAAATTGACCTTCTGGTACAACGTAAACAAAGGCTATTCGCCGTGAGTATACCCTTTTTGTGTGGAGTAACTGGCAAAAGTTAACTTGTGTAACTATTGGAAACCTCCAGGAGAAGGAGGGCGGCCCTACCCCTATAAGAGTGTGGTGGGCGAGCCGTTAGAAGTACAACTTCAAACAGCCACCGCAACGAGACTTATTGTGGTCGTATTTCCCATCGCCTTATCGTAGCCCAAGCGCAGTGGAGGACACCGGGCGCTTCCCTTGTTGTGGTGCACTTATAGTGTGGTGAGTGAGACTGTGTAATAAATCTTTTTCACGTTTGGAGTGGTGCTGTGTATTTGCTGTGGGTTGCTGTGTGTCTTGTAGACGAAGCCCCGCATCATCCATTTTCTTCCACTGGGCAGAGGACGGAGAGGCCAACGACTACAGAAATCACTGTTACTATAAGTAGTGTGCTGTTTGGAGTGCGAAGGGACGCAGACTAAGAGCTGTCCGTGACCGTGAGTAAACCATTGGAAAACATTTCGTGGTGTGAACTTACCTGTGCCTGCTTTCGTCGCAGAGTCAGAGGCGAAAGGGTCCGCCGCCCCGTGGTCTCTACGAAAAGGGCGCCCCCGTCTGGAAATCGATCGGCCTATGGGCATTGGAGATAGGGCAGCGCTCGACCCGGTGAGGTGGTGTGGGACCTTCGCCCCTCTGTTGACCTACGGAGGAGAACCATACCTACCCAGAAAGCTGTAAACAGCAGAGCCGGTGAGAATTACTCGAAGTCTCAGTAACAGTGTCTTTGTGTTCTAGCGGCCACCTGTGGAGAGAGAGCAGAACGAGAGTGAATCATTGAAGAGCAAACTGTGAACGTGATACCTACCCAGAAAGCTGTAAACAGCAGAGCCGGTGAGAAATACTCGAAGTCTCAGTAACAGTGTCTTTGTGCCCTAGCGGCCACCTGTGGAGAGAGAGCAGAACGAGAGTGAATCATTGGAGAGCAAACTGTGAACGTGATACCTACCCAGAAAGCTGTAAACAGCAGAGCCGGTGAGAAATACTCGAAGTCTCAGTAACAGTGTCTTTGTGCCCTAGCGGCCACCTGTGGAGAGAGAGCAGAACGAGAGTGAATCATTGGAGAGCAAACTGTGAACGTGATACCTACCCAGAAAGCTGTAAACAGCAGAGCCGGTGAGAATTACTCGAAGTCTCAGCAACAGTGTCTTTGTGTTCTAGCGGCCACCTGTGGAGAAAGAACGGAAAACGAGGATGAACATGAGGAGAATGGACTGTGTGAAGATACAGTGGTGGTGGAGGAGAGCCTAGAGTGGCCATTGTTTTAAGTCCCCCGTTTCCCCTTCCCTATTTAATATTTTTAAGTAATTTAATAAAGGATATTTTAATTTTATGCTTACCTTGTGTGTCTGGTCATTGGGGTGGCTTTGGGAATCTCCTCGAGGTGGAGAAAGGGGCGTGACCTTATTTACACCTGGGTCCACCCCTACCTGTGACAGATTTGGCGTAGTCGGCAGGGCACCTCGGGTTGAGACCAAGGTCCCCCAATGGCCTACCACGTTTTTTTAAAGTAAAGCTCCCATCAACACCCTATCAGTCCCTAAACAACGCGTTCTCGGGACGAGAACGGATTGGCGGGGGAGGATGTCACAAGGTGACGATCTTTTGGGCGGAACCAAAAGTCGGGAAACTTTGGTTCCGCCCGGATGTTTCCGTCCAGACCGGAAAACGGAAACACCGGACATCCGGCAGATTCGCGGAGGCTGTAATCGGCCGATTGGGCACAGCTGTGCCTAGTTGAAGAGATCGCCGGGCAATTGGATGACTGAAGTACAGAGAGGAGTATTTAAAGCACAGTTAAATGACAGTTCAGGAGTGCGGGCACGAGAGGGGGATTGACACGGGGAGAGCTCCTCTGCTTAGTGCAGAAGGAAGAACTACGTACCTTTTGAAGAGCCCGCAGGCTCTGTTGATCCGGGCTGCGCTTGGAGCGCGCGGAAAGAAGACAGGAGCTGCCTGGGGTGAAAGAAAGGCGATACGTGAGTGGAAAAAAGGAGCACCCCGAAGAGAGCATTGTGCTGTCAAGCCTGTGCTTAGTGTGTGCTGGGAAACGGAGCTGTGCTCATTTTTGGACGTGGTGGCTGTCTGTGGTTCTCTCTCTCTCTCTCGTTGCAGTCTTGATTGTGGATCTGCTGGAGTAAACAGGAAAATCCTATGGGTCAAAAGGAACTTGTTCTAACCAATACTGAAGGAGTAAAGCAGGAAGAAAATTGACCTTCTGGTACAACGTAAACAAAGGCTATTCGCCGTGAGTATACCCTTTTTGTGTGGAGTAACTGGCAAAAGTTAACTTGTGTAACTATTGGAAACCTCCAGGAGAAGGAGGGCGGCCCTACCCCTATAAGAGTGTGGTGGGCGAGCCGTTAGAAGTACAACTTCAAACAGCCACCGCAACGAGACTTATTGTGGTCGTATTTCCCATCGCCTTATCGTAGCCCAAGCGCAGTGGAGGACACCGGGCGCTTCCCTTGTTGTGGTGCACTTATAGTGTGGTGAGTGAGACTGTGTAATAAATCTTTTTCACGTTTGGAGTGGTGCTGTGTATTTGCTGTGGGTTGCTGTGTGTCTTGTAGACGAAGCCCCGCATCATCCATTTTCTTCCACTGGGCAGAGGACGGAGAGGCCAACGACTACAGAAATCACTGTTACTATAAGTAGTGTGCTGTTTGGAGTGCGAAGGGACGCAGACTAAGAGCTGTCCGTGACCGTGAGTAAACCATTGGAAAACATTTCGTGGTGTGAACTTACCTGTGCCTGCTTTCGTCGCAGAGTCAGAGGCGAAAGGGTCCGCCGCCCCGTGGTCTCTACGAAAAGGGCGCCCCCGTCTGGAAATCGATCGGCCTATGGGCATTGGAGATAGGGCAGCGCTCGACCCGGTGAGGTGGTGTGGGACCTTCGCCCCTCTGTTGACCTACGGAGGAGAACCATACCTACCCAGAAAGCTGTAAACAGCAGAGCCGGTGAGAATTACTCGAAGTCTCAGTAACAGTGTCTTTGTGTTCTAGCGGCCACCTGTGGAGAGAGAGCAGAACGAGAGTGAATCATTGAAGAGCAAACTGTGAACGTGATACCTACCCAGAAAGCTGTAAACAGCAGAGCCGGTGAGAAATACTCGAAGTCTCAGTAACAGTGTCTTTGTGCCCTAGCGGCCACCTGTGGAGAGAGAGCAGAACGAGAGTGAATCATTGGAGAGCAAACTGTGAACGTGATACCTACCCAGAAAGCTGTAAACAGCAGAGCCGGTGAGAAATACTCGAAGTCTCAGTAACAGTGTCTTTGTGCCCTAGCGGCCACCTGTGGAGAGAGAGCAGAACGAGAGTGAATCATTGGAGAGCAAACTGTGAACGTGATACCTACCCAGAAAGCTGTAAACAGCAGAGCCGGTGAGAATTACTCGAAGTCTCAGCAACAGTGTCTTTGTGTTCTAGCGGCCACCTGTGGAGAAAGAACGGAAAACGAGGATGAACATGAGGAGAATGGACTGTGTGAAGATACAGTGGTGGTGGAGGAGAGCCTAGAGTGGCCATTGTTTTAAGTCCCCCGTTTCCCCTTCCCTATTTAATATTTTTAAGTAATTTAATAAAGGATATTTTAATTTTATGCTTACCTTGTGTGTCTGGTCATTGGGGTGGCTTTGGGAATCTCCTCGAGGTGGAGAAAGGGGCGTGACCTTATTTACACCTGGGTCCACCCCTACCTGTGACATAAATGTATGGCAGTCAAATGTTTTTTTTTTAAATGGAAAATATTAAGATAAACTGTCATGTCTGACATTTGATGTCATTTTAAGCTCAGTTTTTTATTCATTCCCCATTTTGTTCATGTTATATTGTGGCACGTTATTATTGTCTCTAAAAATTTACTAAAGTGGTTTGTGCCCCTAAGTTTTTCCAAAATAAAGTTAGAGTAAACCAGTTGAACATTACATTGAGTTACATTAATGCATATCTCTCTCTCTCTCTCTCTCTCTCTCTCTCTCTCTCTCTCTCTCCAGAAAGAGGTCTGTCTTCATATGTTGGATTATGTGCTGTTGTGGTGGTTATTGTTGCTTTAACAGCTGCTGGTGTGTTTTACTATCGCCACAGGTTTCCTAAAGCAACAATACAAACAGGTAAGAATCATCTACAGATTAAGAAATAAATTGATATACTTGATATACACTTTTGATATACACAAGATTTGAAGTGGATCAAAAAAGTTCATCAAAGTTGTCTAGACAAGATCGTACCAAGCCCCAAAGGGACATTGGACTAAAAAAAATCTAAAGTTTATGTGCTCATGTGAAACTTTCATGTGCCTACGCGAAACCTTTATGTGCAGATTTTTTTTAAAGTTTAGTTTCACATGAGCATGCAAAACTAAACGCGGTAGTTTCACGCGCGCACACGAAACTACACTTTATTTAATTTTTGCTCCATGTCCCCTTAGGGGCTCCGTAAGATCAGGTATTATTCAAACAACTTTTATAAAAGGTTTTGATTCACTTTAAATGTTGATTAGTGTATATTAAGTAAAGAATAATTGACGACGGGCCATTGAATTATAAGAAAATAATGCACACCCAGGGTGGTTATGTGGCACGACGCTAAGCGGAGTCTTTATTATCATATATTTATGTAAAGAGACCATAACATAAGAATTTAAACTGATAATAATAATAATGATAAAAAATATATATATAATTGCTAGTGATAGATGTATATAATCTTTGTATATAATTATTTATAATGATTGTGTTTCTTTTGAATGGATTACAGTGATTAAGGGACATTTTGTCCGTCTAAAGACTGATGTTCATAACATAAAGACAGATGATGTGATCGAGTGGAGGTTTATACCTGGTACTTTTCAAAAGACCCTCATAGCTAAAATCCAGAATAACAACAAAACCGTTGTTAAGAGATTCAGCAAAAATGCAGAACTGAACAAAAGGACCGGATCTCTCTACATCTCAAAAATCACAACTGATCACTCTGGACTTTATGAACTAAAAATAACCATTGATGGAAAAACTTCATACAAGAGATTCAGAGTCATTGTCACTGGTAAGTAACTACAATATAATTATTCTTAAGGTGTACCAATCCTCTCAGATCTGCATACGATATAAAAGTTTGATATTATAGATGTAGAGATGTGTTTATGAATATCTAATAGGGGGCACCGATAAATGCCGATATACACTAATAATATGTGGCTGATAACTATTCTGAATCGCACAGCTAATATTATTTACTATTTCATGTATGACGGCTTTTGATCAGTAAATCCTTATCGATCTTGAATCACTGTTAGTTTGAGTCGTTTATAACATGCATTTGAAAAAGCAACTCTCATTAAACATAATCATAATACATATTCTTTATTATCATGAAAATACCTGAAAATGTTTGAAGAACAGCAATATAAATATATCCTTAAAGGTGCAGTGTGTAATTTTTAGAAGGATCTCTTGACAGAAATGCAAAATAGAATACAAAACTATATTATCAGGGGTGTATATAGCGGCCTTTCATAATGAACCATAATGTTTTTATTACGTTACAATGAGACGTTTTTATCTACATCCCGAGGGTCCTCTTACATGGAAGTCGCCATTTTTTGCCGCCATGTTTCTACAGAAGCCCTTAACGGACAAACTTTTTATACTAAGTTGTCTCCGAAGATGACGTGTTTGTCCGCTGGTGTCTGCTGTACCTTCTCTATGCGTTTCAAAAGCGAGTGGTGAGCAGTGAACTGAGCCATTGGTTCCAATTCACAACCTCACCACTAGATGCCGCTAAAATTTACACACTGCACCTTTAAGACATATCCTGGAGCTGCGTGTTATTTGCGTGTGTCTGGTTCTTTGTCTGCAGCACATATTAAGTTTCTGCACGAGAGCGCCCTCTGGCTTTTGGATGTAGCGGCATTTTACCGTAATTCATTGCGAAGCATAGCAAGCATCATCGGCCGATATATCGATGGACCCCTAATATCTAATTATTTTAGCGCTTTTCACATCTTTGTTAAACTTACTTTAGACACGGCAACCTTTAAAGGGCAACATTAATGCTGGGTTATGAAACTTTAGCACTGCTAGTGTGAATTTACCCCTCACTGCAGGTTTAAAATGATGCCGTTGAAGAATGTGATGGTCATTTTCATTAACAGGCCGCATAAAATAGTTTTGCATGCAGTCAATGTTACTAATCTAATTAAAGGGTTTAGATGTACATAGTGTAATTTCAAGGATTATTAAGAGAGATTATTAAGTATAGACTTAGAAATACATGATGCTAGAATGAAAGTTGGAAGATAGATACACTTTTTACTGTCTGATCATCTGTTTTGTTTGCTAACAAAAAATTTTTTGCAGAAAAAAATGTCTCTTTGAAGAAAAAGAAACGAACGATGTCAGAGTAACAGGATGAGTATCATGAACGCACAAGCAACGTTTAGCTTATATGAGCATCAACAAACATATACCTGCTCATAAACTTATAATTCATAAATTATATTTTGTTATATATTTTGCAAGATATAGACAATGTGTACTGAATGTAATATTTGCTGTTTCACATTCATTTCATTCACAGTATTATATTTGAATATATGCTTAATATCTGCTGAAATGGATGGATTATTTAAGTAGATGTGTGTGCCATTTAGTCTAAATGATATTAAATCTTGAGGTCATAAAACAGTGTGTTTCTATTAAAACGGTCTGATGTCTTCCCTGTTATCTTACGCCCTCGAGTTCTGATTGTTAAGTGTGTTGTGATTCGATAGCAGCTTGGCTTGCCATTAGCTTAGCTTGCGACTGACGTATTCCTGTGGGCGGAGTTTAGTCAAAAACTGTTCAAGTGACATCATTAAAGCAGGAAGTAGAGGGCTGTAGTCCAAACCGTCCGTTCGCTTTAGGCTTTGAATTCTGTTAAAGAAAATATATCGCCTGTCAGTGAACTTTGAACTTTATAGGTATTATTTATGCTATTATAGCAACATTACACAATAACTAGGGTTTAAAAAATGGGACCAGGAAGAATGTGACCTTTAAAGTCTTATTGCTTTAAAATGATTGATTTATTCATCAGTTGATACCTTAAGTCATCAGACTTCACCTTTGACTTTTATAACACAGACCTTTGTGAGATAATGAATGTAGACACAATTGGCTAGTACAGAATAAATATAATTCATAAATATAAACAGATGCTATTTACACCTGTGCAAATTCAATAAATGTTAAATAAATAGTTGCAGCTTCTAAAGCAGAAAAAAAACTTCAGTAAAATTCAGCATTGGTTGCAAGGTCAAAAAGTGATTATTATATAGCCTAGACATTCATGCATTTGTGTTTGAATATTAACCTTCAACATTATATCACAAAGTTCACTGTGATAGCACTTTGTGTAAAATTGAAGCTGGACAGGAATAAAGTGACTTACAGTTCACACCACTCAAATAAACACACCAATACACCCACAAACATCAACTAACAGACAAACACACATCTCACGTCCACCAACACAACAAAACCACATTACTTTCCACACCTATTGAATGATGTTATCATGCAGAAAACAAGTTTTAATTTTCTTACAAAACTAAACCAAATGATATAAATATTTGTGATACTTTTCAGGTGAAACTTGTTTAGCCTTGCATTTGTTTATCTGTCAAACATGCAGGTTTTCACAAACATGTGTTTTCACTTATGACTTATTAAACTAGTTTAATGCAGGATGATCAGATGAGTTTTAGAGAGACGACGTGTGTGTGAAACTGATGGTGGTCTTGTTCGGTTGTTGAATGCAACGGAAGTCATCAGCATCGACCACATCACGCTCATATTGTCTTTCAAACTCAAGTAAGACTTTTACAGACACCTGAAGTGATGAAGAAAATATTTCTCATGTTTGTTTTTCTCTGTTTGTGCTCCTGCTGTTTGATGGGTGAGTTATACATGTTTTATGAATTATAGATCAGATTTACATTTATTTCTGTTTCCAGATTAATGACTTTAAATCTGTTTGTGTGTGCAGGTGTGTTTGGTGATGAAGTGAAGTCAGTGTCAGTGATGGAGGGAGATTCTGTTACTCTACACACTGAATCTGAAATACAGAGAGATGATGTGATACTGTGGAGATTTGGACCTGGAAATTCTCTCATAGCAAGAATCAATGGAGAGTCTAAAGAGATCTCAATATATGATGATGATCTTGATGGGAGATTCAGAGACAGACTGCAGGTGAATGATCAGACTGGAGATCTCATCATCACAAACATCACAACTCAACACACTGGACTTTATAATGTAATCATCAGCGGCAAACAAAAGATCTCATACAGATTAAATGTTACTGTCTATGGTGAGTAAAGATTTGTTGTTGTGTATTTCATGAAAATATTTCGACATATTAGCTGTCATGATCTATATGAATGTGTCATATGAATCCACTCATATAATAAAATGATTTCTGTTTATTCTCTCATGTTTTTCAGCTCATCTGCCCGTTCCTGTCATCTCTAGTTACTGTCCACAAAACTCATCATCAAATTGTTTATTATTGTGTTCAGTGTTGAATGTGAGAGATGTGAGTCTGTCCTGGTATAAAGGAAACAGTTTATTGTCCAGCATCAGTGTGTCTGATCTCAACATCAGACTCTCTCTACCTCTGGAGGTTGAATATCAGGATACAAACACATACAGATCTGTACTCAACAATCCCATCACAAACCAGACTCAACATCTCAACATCACTCATCTCTGTCAGATGTGTTCAGGTGATGTTTGTTTTTAATCGTCTGTTACACTTTTTTAAGATGCTTTTTAATAAAATTTAAGATGAGCTTTATAAGTATTTCTATTATTTATTGCCCTCAAATGTGAGTCAATCACTCCGTAGGAAATGATGTCATACTTGTCATCATTTTACCTTTAATGGAATTTAGAGTGCAGTGTCAGTGTAAGATTTATTTTTCTCAAATGAAAACATTGAAACATTAAAGGTTAAATCATTTTATTTGTTTTATTTTGTTCTCTCAGATTGTGTTTGCTGTTGTCATGTTTCTGAAGCTGTGATCCGATTGGTGGTCTCTGCTCTGGTGGGTGTGGCTACTGTGGCTGTTCTGGTTTATGACATCACGTCGAGCAGAACTAAACAGAAGAAAAGATCACAGACACCATCAGACCGACACTGATCAACTGAAGATTCTCACATTAGGTGGCTTTAAATGTTTGAGTTCACATTTCTGTTTTCTTACTAACAACTGAAGCAAGTCTTGGGATGAAATGTATAAATGTTTTCATCTGTACTGTATGTGCTAATAAACTGATTCTTGTGGTTAAATTGAACTTGTATAGGAGAAATAAATGAAATGTTTTTGGCGTGTAAATGTGGATTTAATTGTCCCTCTTTTGTTTTAATATATTGATGAGTTGAATTTAAATAATAGTTATTATTATCAAATGCATAAAAAAACTTCTGTAGATTTAAATGTATGTTATTTACTGGCAACAGTTTGTTCAAAGTTAAACAAACATTAAACATTAACAAGTCTTTATTTTTTATTTCTTACTAAACAAACAGCTTCATGCAAAGCATTCTGGGAACCAAAACTGAAGAAAAAAAAAAGAAAAGGTTGATGAGGGTTTTTTGTTCCCAGAATGCTTTGCATGAGGCTGTTATTTTAGTTTTATTCTGTTCAGCGCCTGATAGTCCCCTGCTATTGAAAGTAACCAAGGGAACCATTTTTAATTTTCTGTCAGTCTTAGTACACAATGTAACTAAGAAGAGTCAAGTATCCAAACTCTTAATGGTTATTTTTTGAGCGCAATGCTAATGGTCTAATCAGATTCAGTGGATTATGCTAAGCTATGCTAAAAGTGCTAGCGCCACACCCGAAGATCAGATGAATAGATATCAAAACTGCGAAAATCAAATGTTTAACTATTTAAAAAAAGTGGAGTATCCCTTTAAACTACATTCAAAACATCTCTTGTTAAAGTCTTATTGCTTTAAAATTATTGATTTATTTATCACTAGTTGATACCTTAAGTCATCAGACTTCACCTTTGACTTGTAACCTTTGTGAAATAATGAATGTAGACACAATTAGCTACAGTAGTACAGAATAAATATAATTCATATATATACACAGATGCTATTTACACATGTGCAAATTAAATAAACATTGAATAAATACTTGCAGCTTCTAAAGCAGAAAAAAAACTTCAGTAAAATTCAGCATTGGTTGCAAGGTCAAAGCATTAAAGTGATTATTATATAGACATTCATGCATTTGTCTTTGAATATTAACCACATTGTGTAGAATTGAAGCTGGACAGGAAAGGAAAACTGACGTGCGGTTCACACCACTCAAATAAACACACAAATGCACACACAAACATCAACAAACAGACAAACACACATCTCACATCCACCAACACAACAAAACCACATTACTTTATTGATATTTATTGATATTTTAAAGCAATATATTAATGATATTACATGTTATTTAACTAGTTAAGTGCAGGATGATCAGATGAGTTTTAGAGAGATGACGTGTGTGTGAAACTGATGGTGGTCTCGTTCAGTTGTTAAATCGAACGGAAGTCATCAGCATCGACCACATCACGCTCATATTGTCTTTCAAACTCAAGTAAGACTTTTACAGACACCTGAAGTGATGAAGAAAATGTTTCTCATGTTTGTTTTTCTCTGTTTGTGCTCCTGCTGTCTGATGGGTGAGTTATGCATGATTTTTGATTTATAGATCAGATTTACATTTACTTCTGTTTCCAGATGAATGACTTTAAATCTGTTTGTGTGTACAGGTGTGTTTGGTGATGAAGTGAAGTCAGTGTCAGTGATGGAGGGAGATTCTGTTACTCTATACACTGAATCTGAAATACAGAGAGATGATCAGATACTGTGGAGATTTGGACCTGAAAATTCTCTCATAGCAAGAATCAATGGAGAGTCTAAAAAGATCTCAATATATGATGATGTTCTTGATGGGAGATTCAGAGACAGACTTCAGGTGAATAATCAGACTGGAGATCTCATCATCACAAACATCACAACTCAACACACTGGACTTTATCAAATGATCATCAGAGGCAAACAAAAGATCTCATACAGATTAAATGTTACTGTCTATGGTGAGTAAAGATTTGTTGTTGTGTATTACATGAAAATATTTCGACATATTAGCTGTCATGATCTATATGAATGTGTCATATGAATCCACTCATATAATAAAATGATTTCTGTTTGTTCTCAAATGTTTTTCAGCTCTGCCCGTTCCTGTCATCTCTAGTTACTGTCCACAAAACTCATCATCAAACTGTTCATTATTGTGTTCAGTGTTGAATGTGAGAGATGTGAGTCTGTCCTGGTACAAAGGAAACAGTTTATTGTCCAGCATCAGTGTGTCTGATCTCAACATCAGACTCTCTCTACCTCTGGAGGTTGAATATCAGGATACAAACACATACAGCTGTGTACTCAACAATCTATTCAGAAACCAAACTCAACATCTCAACATCAAGAATCTCTGTCAGATGTGTTCAGGTGATGTTTGTTTTTAATCGTCTGTTACACTTTTTTAAGATGCTTTTTAATAAAATTTAAGATGAGCTTTATAAGTATTTCTATTATTTATTGCCCTCAAATGTGAGTCAATCACTCCGTAGGAAATGATGTCATACTTGTCATCATTTTACCTTTAATGGAATTTAGAGTGCAGTGTCAGTGTAAGATTTGTTTTTTCTCAAATGAAAACATTGAAACATTAAAGGTTAAAACATTTTATTTGTTTTATTTTGTTCTCTCAGATTGTGTTTGCTGTTGTCATGTTTCTGAAGCTGTAATCCGATTGGTGGTCTCTGCTCTGGTGGGTGTGGCTACTGTTGCTGTTCTGGTTTATGACATCACATCTAGCAGAACTAAACAGAAGAAAAGATCACAGACACCATCAGACCGTCACTGATCAACTGAAGATTCTCACATTAGGTGGCTTTAAATGTTTGAGTTCACATTTCTGTTATCTTACTAACAACTGAAGCAAGTCTTGGGATGAAATGTATAAATGTTTTCATCTGTACTGTATGTGCTAATAAACTGATTCTTGTGGTTAAATTGAACTTGTATAGGAGAAATAAATGAACTGTTTTTGGCGTGTAAATGTGGATTTAATTGTCCCTCTTTTGTTTTAATAAATGGATGAGTTGAATTTAAATAATAGTTATTATTATCAAATGCATAAAAAAACTTCTGTAGATTTAAATGTATGTTATTTACTGGCAACAGTTTGTTCAAAGTTAAATAAACATTAAACATTAACAAGTCTTTATTTTTTATTTCTTACTAAACAAACAGCTTCATGCAAAGCATTCTGGGAACCAAAATCTGAAGAAAAAAAACAGAAAAGGTTGATGAGGGTTTTTTGTTCCCAGAATGCTTTGCATGAGGCTGTTTTTTTAGTTTTATTCTGTTCAGCGCCTGATAGTCCCCTGCTATTGAAAGTAACCAAGGGGACAATTTTTAAGTTTCTGTCAGTCTTAGTACACAATGTAACTAAGAAGAGTCAAGTATCCAAACTCTTTGGTTATTTTTGAGCGCAATGCTAATGGTCTAATCAGATTCAATGGATTATGCTAAGCTATGCTAAAAGTGCTAGCATCAGACCTGGAGATCGGCTGAATGGATATCAAAATGGTGAAAATCAAATGTTTAACTATTTAAAAAAACCTGGAGTGTCCCTTTAAACTACATTCAAAACATCTCTAGTTAAAGTCTTATTGCTTTAAAATGATTGATTTGTTTATCAGTAGTTGATACCTTAAGTCATCAGACTTCACCTTTGACTTTTGTGACATAATGAATGTAGACACAATTAGCTAGTACAGAATAAATATAATTCATAAATATTAACAGATGCTATGTACACCTGTGCAAATTCAATAAATGTTAAATAAATAGTTGCAGCTTCTAAAGCAGAAAAAAAATTCAGTAAAATTCAGCATTGGTTGCAAGGTCAAAAAGTGATTATTATATAGCCTAGACATTCATGCATTTGTGTTTGAATATTAACCTTCAACATTATATCACAAAGTTCACTGTGATAGCACTTTGTGTAAAATTGAAGCTGGACAGGAATAAAGTGACTTACAGTTCACACCACTCAAATAAACACACCAATACACCCACAAACATCAACTAACAGACAAACACACATCTCACGTCTACCAACACAACAAAACCACATTACTTTCCACACCTATTGAATGATGTTATCATGCAGAAAACAAGTTTAAATTTTCTTACAAAACAAAACCAAATGATATAAGGATTTTGTGACACTTTTCAGGTCAAGATGGCCTCTAGTGTCTTTTTTTTGTTTAGCCTTGTATTTGTTTATATGTGTTTCACTCATGTTTTTATTTATTTAATCCATTTAAAAAAAAGGTTTATTTATCCTTAATATTTTAAAACAATATGTTATTGCTATTACCTGTTATTTAACCAGTTTAATGCAGGATGATCAGATGAGTTTTAGAGAGACGACGTGTGTGTGAAACTGATGGTGGTCTTGTTCGGTTGTTGAATGCAACGGAAGTAATCAGCATCGACCACATCACGCTCATATTGTCTTTAAGACTTTTACAGACCCCTGAAGTGATGAAGAAAATGTTTCTCATGTTTGTTTTTCTCTGTTTGTGCTCCTGCTGTCTGATGGGTGAGTTATACATGATTTATGATTTATAGATTGTTCATGAACTGAAGTTAAATCAGATTTACATTGACTTCTATTTGAATGACTTTAAATGTGTTTGTGTGTACGGGTGATTCTCACGAAAACTTGGTTGTAAAAATGTCAAGCATGAAAATGTAAAAATTGCTTAAATGTACTTTTTTTCCCACCAGACATTAGAAACAAAGTCTGAAGTATATGGGAACATTAATTTAAAAACTTTTACTTATCATTTAACACTTTTTGTAACATAATTTCAAAAATAAGTCCTAAAAAATCTCATTACCGCAACAGTCAGAAAACATCAACACTGTTAGAAAAGCTAATATATTTTCACATTTTTAAAAATTGATTATTAATAGTCATGCACAGTAAATTGAAATTCTGAAATAATATTTATTTTAAATTTAACGGTTTTTTTATTTTGTTTTATTTAGCTCATATACCGCAACACCTTCCACAATTTACAACTATTTTTTTTATATATTTCGAAGAAACCTGACACATTTTCAAAATGACATGACAAACCTGAAAGAACATAATTTGGAGATTCTGCAAATGCATTTAAAATCAAAGTATTATGCTTCTATTAATTAAATTAACATTTAATAAGCATCTGTTGCGGTAATGATACATAGGTTTCGGAAATGAGGTTAATTATTTCGGTAATGAGAATACGTATACTAGCCTGAGATTGTGTTAAAAACAAATTTTAAAGTAGAAGGTCTGATAATATTTACAGCATCATGTGTTCAAGTTCAAAACTGTTTTATTGTGTAGTCTTTGAAAAAAATATTAAAGAAAAAACATGAGAACAGGAAGGCTTATATTAATATTCCTTTGTGTCATATTTAAGTCCCCATTTATGCATTTAACATACTGAAATAAGATGGTCTTGATGACATATTCTGCCTACAAATGCGAGCTCTGAAGGCTGCAGCCATTGGATTGAGAAATGGCCAGCTAATGTCAGCTAGATATCACAAAACATTTGTGTAAATAAGATGAAAAATATTTCCTTGCTGGATATGATTTGGTCTTCTGACCTTTTACCATTCTGTATCTGTTTTGATGAGAGAGAAAGAGAGAGAGAGAGAGAGAGAGAGAGAGAGAGAGAGAGAGAGAGAGAGAGAGAGAGAGAGAGAGAGAGAGAGAGAGGCTGTATCCGAAAGTTTAGACAGCTGACTTGTTCCCTCGCTGCCTTATGAGACAATGACTTTGGCTGCATAATGGCAGATCCGAGAAATGCTTTAGGACAGACTTCATAGGCAGCAAAATTGAATTCAGGTTGAAATGTAAGCAGCCCTCTCTGTGTTCCGGGATGTCGCAAATCTGCTTGTGGTGCGGAGGTCTGATCGACCCACCCAATTCACACGAGCTCTGTGTGCTCCACCCAAAGGCGGCAATTGTTGGCTCAGGGTGTCCCTTATTGTGAGGATCTTCCGATGAAGGTGCTCAGGACCCGGCTCAACATCGCCCTTGGAGGTTTCTTACTGCAGTGTCCCACTGCCGGCAAAGAGCCGCTGGTGGTAGTCCTCCCCTCGCTCAACCGGTTCAGTTTGTCGCCGAGAGCCTGTGTCCTGAACCGGGAGCCGCCAGGTCTGTTTCCTTTGGGTTTCCGGCGGAGGAAGATGAGATGTCTCTGACAGCGTTGGATGGAGACTGGGACCAGGCTCCACGTGGTGCATCAGACACACAGCCATCCTTCTAAAAGGAACTGGTGCACATTCTCTTTAAAGCCGTGCAGGACTTGGAGATTGAGTGGAGCACCCCACAAGAACCCCAGAGAAGCAAGCTTGACTTTTGTTTTCTTCACTCAGGCCGCCCCGCTGATGCTCGGAGGAAAGTCACCAAAGTGTGGGCTACCCCTCCCCCCATTTTTTTTCTTAGTTAGGCTACCTGTGTATTCCCCCCATCAAGGACGCTGTGGCTGCTCACCTCTGCCCCTTGTCCACTTCCTTGGATGGTGTGGCGCAGCTTTGAGGGTAGTGAAGCCTCATGACAGCACACCTGTCCGAAAAAGCATACCCCCGCCGAGAGAGGCTCTGTCTGCATTGCACACTATGGCGGTCCTACAGATCTTTTAGGCGCAGGTGCTTAAGGCTCTGGATGAGGGCAGCACGGATCGAAATACCTTCAGGGATCTGAGAATGGTTACGGATTTCACGCTAAGGGCCACGAAGACCACTCATGGTGGCCATGCACAGTCACGCCTGTTTCTCCATCCGGCCTGTTTGGTGACACGGTGGGCACAATCACGGAGCATTTCTCGGAAGCGGTGAAGAGCTCTAAGGCTATGAGGCACTTCATACCTCACCACCCTGTGTCTCATGGACCAGAACCGGTGGTGCATCACAAGAGTCCCTGGCACAAATCCTCCAGTATATGATGCAAGAAACTGGGTCCTGGGGGACTGCCGTCCGGAAAGAAGCCGCTCAAAAACAGAGCATTTTTCTCCTCAGTTGGTTTTGTGTTGCTCGCCCCAGGGCCCGTCCTCACATAAGCGTCTACAACACGCCCCCCCCCCACTCTCGAACACGACCCACATGTTGCGAAGACAGCAGAGGCGGAAAGGGTTAACGCACAGTCGTAATGAATTGTGCAGCAACCCGCTTTCTGTCACAGCGCCGGGCGCTTTTTGGCCATCCTCTCTGGTGTCTGTGACTCACGCACTGCGCAGAAAGGAGGTAGTCTCCCTTTGTCCCTTGCCCCCAGGCAGCAATCTGACGCTGCAGACAGTGCGCGTTGTGCGGTCGCAGGTAGCTGAGATGCTGGCACGCATGGGATCCAACTTTATGGATCTTGTTATCCAACTGATGTTGCAGCGCCTAGATGCGTGGCGTGCCATCGCTAGGTTGTTTTTGATACCTGAAAGTGGAAAGAAAGCATAACATTAAATTAGCATGTCTCACAACATGGGAGAAAAAAATTAATGTACACATCATCATATAGTATAGACTTGTTGCGTTGTGTTGTGTGTTTGTCATGTACATTTCCTAACACTGTAGTGTGTTTTTTGCTAATTACACCTGCTAGTAACATCTCCAAACCTAACCTCTCTCTCCTTCCTTCTGTACTCCTTCTGGGTTGCTGTTAAGTTTCTCCCTGAACTTTGTCAACATGGCCTTTGCTAAAGCTTTTTTCTCACTTGCTGACTGTCTACAATGAAGCATCATAAAGCAAACTATCAACAGTTATTACATTTTAAATTTATATTAAATTCATAAGAGATATTTAAATGTAATAAACAATATGCTTAAATTCTCATTTCCGAAACAGAAGTTCTCTTTACCGCAACTGCTATTAAATGGTTGCGGTATATGAGAATGGTGTTGCGGAGAATGAGGTACCCCAGTATGTTTTGCTAAAAATAGAGAAGCCACGTAGGCTTTGCTCATTTTTTATTCAGTGCATATATTTCGACTTTAATAAAGAACATTTTCATAAAAAATTGTAAATCAAACAATTTTCGAAATGTAGAAAACTACCTGTTTCGGTAATGATAATCAAAATGTCGTGTAAGCATTCTGACAAGAGAATATTTCAAATTTAACTGGAAAGATATAAAGAGATGATCTTACCTGGTAGCCATCTTGAAGTAACTGGTCCATGTGCTTGGTCACTCAAAATTAAACTTTATTAAAATTCTGTATGTGTGCTTAAACTGTTCTCAAAAAGTGTTGCGGAGGATGAGAACATCAGGCATGGACACATCAATTTCCTAATTTTTCTTCTTCATTATTATACATGAATATTCAGTAAATTATTTTTCTGTCATCTAAAGTAGTCTAGCAAAACATCCATTTATTTTTTTTCTAAATATTTTTGTTTTAATATGTTTAAATTACAGCATAACGCATGTTCAAACACAGCCGGACGCATTGCGGTAATGAGAATTTCAGCAGAAAATGAGATAAAATTGACAAATTATAAATTCTTATGTTGAAATCACACATTGTGCAAGGTAGAACACAGTATTGTGTTAATTCTGAGGCTTTTTAATATTCCTATATTACACATTTTATATCTAAAATCATTAGTGCCGTGGTGTTTCAATGGTTTCGTGAGAATCACCCGTACAGGTGTGTTTGGTGATGAAGTGAAGTCAGTGTCAGTGACGGAGGGAGATTCTGTTACTCTACACACAAATATTACTAAAATACCGAGAGATGGTGTGATACTGTGGAGATTTGGACTTCAAAATTCTCTCATAGCAAGAATCAATGGAGTGGCCAAAGATATCTCATGATGTTGTTCTTGTTGTGAAATTCAAAGATATCTCATGATGATGTTCTTGATGGGAGATTCAGAGACAGACTGCAGGTGAATAATCAGACTGGAGATCTCACCATCACAAACATCACAACTCATCACCAGGGGCGCCGCTAGCAATTTTGGGCCCTATGAAAAAATAGGGGGTCAGGCCCCCCCATACCCATTTCGTACCAAACATACAATCCAACCTACTGTAGCTATTCAAAATCTTTGTCTGTAATTTAATAATACAGAACTATTTATTTTGATATTGTTTTGACCACAGTTATCAGTATTTATAGATACCTAAAATGTCTGCAGCTAAGATAATTTATTGTGCAATGCAAATTTAATTGAAAAATACAGTACATTAAATCAAATATTCAGAGAAAATGCAACATTCTTAAAGATTAAAGATAAATGTGACCATGCCTGTGAAAACCCAGCTGAAGTATTTCTTTGTGATTTACTGTTTTCCACATAAAATCATCCTATATAATGTAAAGAACATTTGTGAAAATATAAACTTGATATCTTTAATATTGACTGAGTAATGTCATATCAGCGATTGAAATCATAGTGAAATTAATGCTTGAAATTAAACTGTGATGCTTTTTATCTCACAATAAGATTTGAGGCTTTAGTCTGATTTTCAGAGACAGTCTCAGTGACATACTGTATACTTGAGCTGTTACACACGCGACATTGTAACATTTAAAAATGGCGAACAACAACAATGAATCTTTTCTATGTACATTCTGCCTGAAATAAGACTGGGTCAACAATGCTTGACCAAAGCGGCGTGGTGAGCTTGAACCTGCTTACATTACGAGGCATTTTTTGGACCCAACATTCAAAAAGAAAATTCAACTGCAGTAGCCACCGTTCAACCTGAAGAGGGCAGCACTCAGACGTTTTTACACCAGTATTGAAACACTTTATATCCAAATGTCAAAAAACTTACTAAAATCAATGAACAGCACTAATAAAACCCCATTCTTACAGATCATTAACTAAAAAAGTTGGTTTAGGGTTGAGTTATTATTTAAGAAAACAGCTATACTGTTATTAAATGAGACTGTTTTTTAATCAACGGGGCTCTAAAATGAAATGAATGACAACTATAGCAGATTACAACATAGATTTCCATTGATTTCTTAACCCTGTTGCAAGTTGAGAAGCTTTAATATACATAATTTGACTAGTTTAGCCTTAGTTGCATTTCAGTTTTATCACAACCAACTCGATTTAAGACTGCATAAAAATCCTTTCTTTGCATATTGCGTTACAAAACAAAACAGTGTGTAACCGATCGCATTTCTAGTTTATGTTAATTAGCGTATACGGGCTACGTTAATTTAAACAGCTTATAAGGGCTGACTTCGCGTTAGAATCATAACACAAAACAGGGAACGTAAATCCCCTTGTGTTTTTTAAACTGGGGTGAACAGAGCGAAGACTTTACAGTGGAAAGAAAACTGCATTGTATTGCTCCAGCGTCACATTGTGTAAACTGCATTTATAGTAAGGAAGTGCACATATGCAGATATCATAGGAAATAGCAGTAAATACACACACCTTGTTCTCTTCTGAAGTTCACGCGCACTGTGAGACCGTGGATTGAAGACGGCGCTAAAACGCAGAGTAAAGACGGGGCGGAGCTAAGAGGGCTCAGCTTAAGGGGGTTGCATGTGCGGCACAGTCCTTGGCTGGGGCCCTCAAAAGTTCATGGGCCCTTAGAATCGTCCTAACTTTTCCCCCCTTTACGGCGCCCCTGCTCATCACACTGGATTTTATAAAATGATCATCGGCGGCAAGCTGAATAACTCAAATAGTTTCAATGTTACTGTCTATGGTGAGTAAAGATTTGTTGTTCTGTATTACATGAATAATCAAATCTTGAGGCACAGGAAATGATGTCATACTTGCCATCATTTTACACTTATTGGTATTCAGAGTGCTGTGTCATATTCGTTTTTTCCTCAAATGAAAGCATTGAAAACATCTGATCGGATAAATTGTTTTTCTCTCAGATTGTGTTTGCTGTTGTCATGTTTCTGAAGCTGTGATCCGATTGGTGGTCTCTGCTCTGGTGGGTGTGGCTACTGTTGCTGTTCTGGTTTATGACATCACGTCTAGCAGAACTAAACTGAAGAAAAGTTCAGAGACACCATCAGACCGACACTGATCAACTGAAGATTCTCACATTAAGGTGTTATTATGGATTTATATTTTTGAGTTCACATTTCTGTTTTCTTTAACTGATGCAGGGTTAATGCTTAAAATATCATTGAGTCAAATATATGGACAAATATAAATGTGTGCTTTTTTGGGAATAAATGTATAAATTTTTTGTATTCTCTGTGTGCTAACAAATTGATTTCTTGTGGTTAAATTGTACTTGTACAAGAGAAAGAAATAAACAGTTTTTGCAGTGTAGTGTGGATTTATTGTCCCTCAGTCTTATTTTAATATTTCGATGAGTTGAATTAAAATAATGATTATTATTATCAAATAATCAGATTAATTATTAATTGCTTAAGAGTTTAGTCTGAATTGTTACCAGTGTTGGGGGTAACGCATTGCAAGTAACGTGCATTACGTAATAATATTACTTTTCTGAAGTAATGAGTAAAGTAACGCATTACTTTGTAAATGTACACATTAATATTTGAGTTACTTTAAAAAAAAAAAAATGCAAGTTACTTTTCAGTTTAATTAATATGATGTAAAAAAATAATGTACTGAATTGAACTAGTCACGTAGAATTACGCAATCTACGCGCGCCTTAGCGGGAACAGTTTGAGTCAGAAATGGAGATAGCAGGCCATTTTTGCAATGAAAATATGCAATTTCTGAATGCAGAACTTCATAACAAACGCATGCAATGCCTGAAAGAGATCAAGCCTCGGCCAAGTAAGAAAAATAACTCAATAACTCAATTAGTTACTTTTGGGGAGTATCTTAATATTGTAATGCAATACTTTTAAAAGTAACTTTCCCTAACACTGATTGTTACAATTATGGTCATTTATTTATTTCATCTCAGTGTGTCATTGTGTTTTTGCACTTGTAAAGTGTGTGTAAAATATCATCTTGTCATATCAGTCAAATATTGTCAAATATGAAATGTCAAATATGTGTCAAAAAGCTACATTTTCAAAATTAAACCTTCTTTCGAGTCGTCATTAATCTTTTTAAGGTCTCAGTGCTTCAGATGGTACCTGACTTCCATAGTAGGAAAAACAAATATGTAAGTCAATGGTTTGTTTACAAAAATGTTTTAAATATATTCCTTTGTGTTCCTCAGAACAAATAAATGATTACAGGTTTGTAACAACATGGGGATGAGTAAATGACGTCAGAACTTAAATTTTTGGGTAAACTATCCCTTTAAATGCTCTTCTGATGGGATGTCCTAAAATGACATTTGTCCCTTATGTGAGTCAGGAGTAACCCACAACCCAACCCTATCTCTAAATGACACTCATGTTGTGTGAAATTTCCCATCACCCTCACAATACTAGAGAAAAACAGTGGAGACAGATTCTGCATTACACCACCCGGTCATCCAATGATCATCAAGTCTCTTTGTCTGGTTTGCGGTGTCTGTTACTGACTAACACACAGAGATCAGACACTGAAATACTTTAATAACCTTACTGCTCATTTTTATTATTCCCTTAACACCTACATCAACATGAAGATGATCTATTTACTCTTCATCATCTCTTTATCCATTAACGGTAAGTTCATTTATCAACATTTTGATTTTATTTGTTTATGCAATAACTGCAGTCACGTTTGGCAGTAATATTTAGAAATAATTTTGATAATTACAGTGTTACTTTATTTAGATTTATTTTAATGTATGGATTTGGCAGATCCTTTAATGCAATAAGATCCAGATTTAATCATGATCTTTAAAAAATCGAACCCATGACTTTTGTTTTGTTAGCTTTTAAGAAAATGTCTTTGATTCATATTATTATGTTTAAATATTGTTATAATATTTTTATTTATGTTCGTTTCAATTTAATTTGTTTATTATGAAAGACTGACGGCGTCATATAGGGTGTGGTAATGTATTGAATGATAAGCCGGTAGAAATGTTACTATTAAATAAAAACATAAATTTTGACTAGTTTTGTTCGCTCTTTTAAATTTTTTATTTTATATAATTTGATTCCTAATTTTAATTGATGTTTTGTTGTTTTTTGTTAATTTAAATAAATAAGAGCAACAGAATAAGCGCATTGTGGAATGAAGTGCATGACAAATACAACAGCAGCCGGCAGAAATGTTTTTCTACCGACATCATTTTTTAAATTTAAGTTTTGTTCGCTCTTTTAAAACGAATTTCGTTTTATATAATTTGATTCCTAATTTTAATCGATGTTTTTCTTGTTTTTTTATTTATATAAATAAATAAGAGCAACAGAATGAGCGCCTTGTGGAATGAAGTGCGACAAATACAACCGCAGCCTTAAGAAAATGCAAAACAAAATGTTTGTCAGTTGTTATAGTCTTATAATACATTTTAACTGACAGATTTCTTTAGGAACACATTTAATTGTTTCAAATTGTTTGTGAGACACATCAAATGAGGTTATTATGCAACAACTAGCCTATATTAGTGATTCAAAGCTTTAATTCAATTGAACCAATTGCTTCAAAAATGATTCACGGAGCGGTCGAAACAACAAAATATGGCGCCCCCTGCTGGTGAAAGTGTTGTTAAAGCAACAAGATCTCAGTTTAAACATTTTACACTTTGTACACACCAATTGCAAAGATTTTCCAAAAATATGTTTTTAAAGAAAATAAATTTGAAGAAATTAGAATGAAGCCTCTTTTGGAAAAATCAAGTGACTTGGTCAGTTTAAAAACACTCTGAACCACTGATTCGAAAGTTTTAGAAAGATTAATAAATGTTTTGAGGCTTCAAGAAACAGTATATTTAATGTAGAAGTTACATGAGGTCATCTCTGTTAGATTTAATTGTACTGTCTGTATATTTGTGTTCTTCAGGTGTGTTTGGTGATGAAGTGAAGTCAGTGTCAGTGATGGAGGGAGATTCTGTTACTCTACACACTGATATTACTGAAATACACACAAATGATGTATTTCATTGGATATTTAATAAAGACGATTATATAGCTCAAATAAACAATGAGGCCAATTTGATTTCAATATTTGATGGAGCTGATGGGAGATTCAGAGACAGACTGCAGGTGAATAATCAGACTGGAGATCTCACCATCACAAACATCACAACTCAACACACTGGAGATTATCATCTAGAGATCAATGGAGAAAAGATTACAGGACAGACATTCAGTGTTAGTGAGTATCTTGAATAATGTAGCCTACAAAATGATTTTCTGGGTGTTTTTGCCATATCCTTAATTTTTGAGTAATAATATTTGTGTTTCTCTGCAGGTGTGATTGATGTTGATACAGATGAAGTGAAGTCAGTGTCAGTGATGGAGGGAGATTCTGTTACTTTACTCACTGATGTTCTTGATAATAAGAAATATGATGTGATACAGTGGAGGTTTCAACATGAAAACTCTCCTCTAGCTGAACTCAACAGAAAAACTGCTTTCTTCTCTACATATGATGATGTTCATGATGGGAGATTTAAAGACAAACTACAACTGAATGTTCAGACTGGATCTCTCACCATCACAAACATCAGAAACAAACACGCCGGACTTTATGAAGTAGATATCAGCAACAGCAGTTCACACACCATCCATCAGTCAATCACTGTTACTGTCAGTGGTGAGTAAATCAAATCTTATAATATAATAATCTAGCAGGCATATGACTGACCTTCAACGTTGAAATATGGTTGAAATAATTTCAGTTCTTGTTTCAACGTTGAAGCAACATTGATACAACATTTAATGCTAAACGGTTGCAAAAGGTTAATAAAATGCTTAAAAATCAACTTTTGGGTGAAATTTGGTTGAAATAATGTCAGTTGTTTGTTCAACATTGATTCAAGCTTGTCCTTGATGTTGATTCAGCAGTAAATCAACATTGAAATGCTGTCTGGGAAAGATCTGATTCAGATCTTATGACAGTGTGAATAATTAAAATGTAAATATTTGGCTCAGTGTTTAAATTATGTCAAAGATTATGAGGTCCCCTAGCTAAGGCCCCCATCATTACATTTGTTTTGTTTGTCCCGGATCAAAGTTTTAATAAAAATACTTAATTACTCTGAACTCAAACCCTAATCATACAACAAAAAATATATATCTTCAAATATAATGTTACATATATTTCAAAATATACAAAAAATTAAATAAAATAAAAAATATATATATGTGCTGAAATATATTTAGGAATATGTTTACAAACAAATATTTTTCAACAATATATTTTTTGACCATTTTTTTAAAATATATTTAAAATATATATATATTTTTAAAATAAAAAAATATATATGTGCTGAAATATATTTAGGAATATGTTTACAAAAAATATTTTTCAACAATATATTTTTGGCCATTTTTTAAAAATATATTTAATATATATATATATATATATATATATATATATATATATATATATATATATATATATATATATATATATTTAAAATAAAAAAATATATGTGTGCTGAAATATATTTAGGAATATGTTTACAAGCAAATATTTTTCAACAATATATTTTTTGGCCATTTTTTTAAAATACATTTAAAAAAAATATATTTTTAACATTTATATTAACATTGCACTGGAAGAAAAACTTTGTTTATGTTACAAACCTGTAAACATAAAAGGTTTGAAATTGTTAAAAGTGAATGTAAAAATATACTTCTTTATATTGGCCATGAAAATATATTTTTTGCCAATGTATTTGTTTCCCTGAAATAGATTTTGAAAAATATCTTGATATATGAAGGTTAAAACTTATTATTTTATTGTCAAATTAAGAAATATATTTAATTAAGCTTCACTTTCTGAAAAAATGTATTTAGCATATTTTTACATATATTTTTGGCCAGAGAATTTTTTTTTTTATTTTTGGCATATGGGTTACCATTTTTTACCCCTCATATTACTGTGAAATATTAGTTTGAGAAGAACTTTTAAAAGCCCCTAACCCAATCCTAAATCAAATGATTTGTAAATTCCTCCAAAAAAACAGTGCAAGGCAAACTTGAAAGTTGCTCAGACAGAAATCTTTTGGATTCGATTTTGTAAAATTGGGACAAATAATGGTCAGTATTGCTTTGCGGCAGGGGAGCATGCAAATTTTTAATTCATGTATTATTTTAATTTTAATATGAACTACGGGACCCTACTTCATTTTTTGTGCTTTATGGAGGGTGCCTCAATGCTTAGTGGAGGTCAGGGACCACCCCAGGCCCCCCTCATTTTGAGCACTGCTTTGTCTATTTATTCCCCTGCTGTTATATGTATATGAATACATTGCATTTGTTTCATATTCAGTCTGTTTATTTTTTTCTCTGTCTTATTCTACAGTCATTCTCTTACACAATGTCAGTGAATCTCTGCACTTTGTCTTTGGTTCATGTCAGTACCATGAACTCTTTCTCTATAGCGTCTGGGTTTATAATGGACAGTTTTGTGTTTCTCACCAGCTGATGATGTCACAGTGTGTTCATCTGTGAGACGTTCGTCATCAGGGTTTAATTATTGGGATCTTGGCGGTGTCTATGAGAGTCGACCTACTGCATGTTAAAATAATGGCTTTTGATAGATCTGAAGTGTTTAATATTTCACTGATATTTCACAAAATTCATAATATCCATATACCAATGCACAGTACAACAGCTGCTTTATTTCTGTTTCTTTAATGTTGATGTGTTTGGTGTTGTTACAGGTAAAGTGATGACAGTGTCAGTGATAAAGGGAGATTGGGTCACTTTAAAGACTAATACTGAAATACAGACCTATGATCTGATACAGTGGATGTTTGCACCTGATGATGACACACGGATAGCTGAAATATATAAATCAGACAATACATTTGCGGTATATGATGGTGCTGATGGGAGATTCAGAGACCGACTGATGCTGAATAATCAGACCGGATATCTCACTATCAAAAATATCAGAACTGAAGATGCTGGACTTTATGAACTGAAGATGAGCAGCAGTAGACGATCCATTCAGAGGAGATTCAGTGTAAATGTCAGTGGTGAGTAACATTTGTTATTAGTATCGACTAGTCTTTATATTCAATTAAAATTCAATGTTGTCTTAAATTTACTCACTATTAAGCCATTCCTGATGTATATGATTATCTTATTTCAGACAAACACAATCAGAGTTATATGAGAAATTGTCTTGGCTCTTCCAAGCTTTATTGTGGTAGTGAATGGTGCTTGAGATTTTGAAGCCCAAAAAGTGCATTCATCCTTCACAGAAGTAATCCACACGGCTCCAGGGGGTTAATAAAGACCTTCCGTCCGACAAAAGTGTATTTCCAGCGCATGATGTAGGACATATGACAAAGTGCATTGGCTCTCGTCTTTCTTGTCTCAACTTTTTTGGATTTTAAATCAAAGGCACCATTTACAATAAGGATCATAGCACTCCATACCATTATAGACGCTATTGTCACATCCCAAAAATGTTGATATATTAAAACTCAATATATCGCAGAGGCCTCAATCAATTTATAAAAAACAATTCTGACAGTAAATTTTATGCACCTACAGTGACTTGGCTCTCTCTCTCTCTATCTCTCTCTCTTTTACTACAGAACGAGGTCTGTCTTCATATGTTATAGCTGGATTATGTTTTGGTGTCCTCCTGGTTAGTGTTGCTTTAACTGCTGGTGTGTTTTACTGTCGCCAGAGGTTCCCTAAAGCAACAATAAGAAAAGGTAAGAAACAGATGAAGAAAATTTAATGATCTTTTTCTACTACAGTAGAGATTTAAGTTAAAGATGAAAAATGCTGGGTAATTTTCATCCCAGCATTGGGTCAAAAAGAGACGACCCCAGCTGTTGGGTTAAATTAACCCAGAAAATGTTTCAATTTGACCCAACAATGGGTTAAATAAACCCATCATAGGTTAAATAGGTTACACCCAACGGCTGGGTTTGTCCTTTTATGACTCAATGGGTTACATTATTAGTGCAGCTTGATTTTGTTTATGTTTTTATTCTGATATATAGGCAGGATAAATAAACATGTTTATACATTTCTATTCGTTAAACGTATTTAAATTATTTGTATGTCATTAAAGTAAATGTTTAGGTCCACAAACACAAAATCATGTAGTTTATAACATACGTTTTTAATACGTTTTTCATAAAGTATCAGGTAATATAATGATAAAATAATATCATCTCATAGTGTGTCTTCTGAAATTTCTAAAATATAATTATTAAGAGTGTTGGGGGTAACATATTACAAGTAACGCGCATTACATAATAATATTACTTTCTGAAGTAACGAGTAAACTAACGCATAACTTTATAAATGTACACATTAATATTTGAGTTACTTTTTTAAAAAAAATTAATGTGAGTTACTTTTCAGTTTAATTAATTCAGTTTAAAAAGAAAATAATGTACTGAATTAAACTGAACATATTATGTAACGTAGAATTACGCACTCTGTACGTCTGAGCGGGAACAGTTTGAGTCAGAAACAGAGATGGCAGGCCAGAGCTTGACATTTTTGCGATGATAAAAAACACCTGCAAGGCCTGAAAGTACAGAGCCCCTAAGGAATCATTAAAAGCAAAAATTAAATAAAGTTTAGTTTTGCATGCGCACGTGAACCTATCGCATTTACTTTCGTGTACGCACGTGAAACTATTGCGTTTACTTTCGTGTGCGCACGCGAAACTAAACTAAACTAAGGTTTCGAGTGAGCACATGAAAGCTTCACATGAGCATGCGAAAGTTTTAGGTGAGCACCCAAAAGTTTTAAGTGAGCATGCGAAAGTTTTATGTGAGCACACGAAAGTTTCACGTGAGTACACGAAAGTTTCACGTGAGCACATGACACTAAACTTTTGATTTTTTTTACTCCAATGTCACCTTAGGGGCTTGGTATGAAAGAGATCAGGTGTCAGCCAAGTAATAAAAAGAAACGCAAGCGTAATGTAAGCATTACTTTCCATGAAAAGTAACGCAATTAGTTACTTTTTTGGGGAGTAACTTAATATTGTAATGCATTACTTTTAAACTTTCCCCAACACTGGTTATTAATAGTTTACAACATTCAGATTGATATCAAACATGAGATTCTTTGTATTCTTTGTATACTGATCTTTCTTTCATTATTGTCTTGCTCTTGTTATCATTTCTTTATCGCCGTGACTGATGAATGGATTACAGTGATGGTGGGACGTTCTGTTCGGCTGAAGACTGATGTTGATAACATAGAGACAGATGATGTCATAGAGTGGAGGTTTAAGCCTGGTCTCTTTCGAAACGCCGTCATAGCTAAAATCCAGAGGAACAACCTAACCGCTGCTAGTGATGAGAGATTGTGCAGGAATATGACACTGAACAAAAGGACCGGATCTCTCTACATCACAGACATCACAGCGGATCACTCTGGATCTTACGAACTAAAAATCACCAGTGGTGTAATAACATCATACAAGAGGTTCAAAGTCATCGTCTCTGGTGAGTAACTAGATTCTTTAATCTTATATCCGCACAGATTATGATGACAGAAAAAATTGTAAATGGAGTCAGGTATATAGCGGTATATTGCTTTCCTGTGGCGCACTGCGGTATGTTACTGCTGTGTTGCGCTGCAATATATTGCGCTACTGTGTTGCACTGTTCACGTGTGGTATATTACGTTACTGTGATGTCGTGCAATATATGATACTGTGACATGCTGCGCGGTAATTGTTCTGCTGTGCCGCTCTTCTGGAGCGATGTGTGCGATATATTGTGCTGCCGTGACTCTGCGCAGTATATTCCGCTGCTGTGGTTCGATGTGTACGATATATTGCGCTGCTGGCATCTCTCAGCTTTATATTGCATATCTGTTACTTTCTACGGTATGTTAAACTGCTGCGGTATACTAGCGTTGCCGTGTCTCGGACGGTATATTGCGCTACTGTGCCGTGGTGCTATGTGCTGTGCAATATATTGCGCTGTTGTGGCGTGCTGCTGTGCGGTATATTGCGATGTTTTGCAGGCGCTGTGGCGTGCTACAATATGTTATCCTGCTGTGGCGGTGTGTGCTATTTTGCAATGCTGTGACATGCGGCGCTATGTTCTGCTGCTGTGCGATATATTGCGATGCTGTGACATGCTGCGATTATTTTTAATTTTATTGTATTTTTTTGGAATATAATAAATTACATGGAAAATAATTAAATGTCCTAAAAAATCTAAACCCTACCCTTAGTGTTTACAAATGTAGTATTATTATATCACCCAAGATAAAATATAACCTGTGTGAAACATGACACAGATGTTTATCCAGGATGATGCCAGAATTAGTTAATGTGGGTAGAAATGCACATCAGATGTCATTGTTTTCTCTCTCTCTGATCATCTTTTGATTTCATCTATCGTCTGGGCTTTCCTACAGTTTTCATCCCACCGAAAGATTTATTGGAGATAAGCTTTCCTTTGATGAGTAAATGGAGTCGGACAGCAGCCGAGTAACACAAACAGCAACATTACAACATCAGCGTGATACTGTATATCACTTATATGAGCAATGAAAAACTTTTTCTGTGGACGGTTGAATGAACATAACTGTGAACTGAAGTTAAGACTGTGTCTTAGGAACTAGTCTGAGCAATTAGTAAGGGCTAATTATCAGTCTTACTATTTGGATTTAAATGATACCAATCTATGTAACATGCTTAAACACTTTTGGCACTCTGGTATGAAATAGAAACGTTTAGATTATTATGAAATGAGGTAAAGATTTGCAATAACTCTTTATTTTATATGTTTAACCTTTAATGTAAATGTCAGATTTTATTACTATGTGTAGATGAAGATGAAGTGTGCACTGCAGTTAATATTTCACTTTCATATCTTCAACACAATTATATTTAAATATAAGCTTACATTTCTTGTGAAATATATAAATAATATAAGCTAATATCTTTTTTTATTTTTTTATTCTGGTTGGTGTTTAATCTTGAGGTTATAAAACAGTATATTTCTCGCCAAATGTTTACTGTTTACTTACAGTCTGTAAAATAATTTGGATTTCTTTTTAAGTCCTGTTTTAAATTTTTGATAGTATAAACAACCTAAATGTACTGGTGACACATGAGCAAGTTTAGTATTTTACCACAATGCACAAATCATGAAACACTTAAAATTGTAATGTTTGCTGTCCCCATGCAAAGCATTTAAGTTTTTTATTTGGGACACAACATGAACTAAAATAATTGTGAACATCAAATGCACTATAAGTTTTTTGAGATGCAATGTATAAATGTAAATGTGTTCATACTGTGTGCTATAGGTTAAAATAAACTGATTCCCTGTGGTTAAATTGTATTTGTATAGAAGCAATAGTTTAGTAGATTGATGAATCACATATAAATGCATTATTAGTATTAGTTATTATAATCAAAAGCATTAAGTGAATAAAATAATTGAGCTTAAGATTAAGAATTTGTTACATTTATGATGTTTTATTATTTCTGATGACTGTGAGTTTGTGTTTTTGCTCTTGTATATAAGGTATCATCTCATATCAGTAAAAGGTTTAGTTGCAGATGTGAACACAAGATGGCGCTACTGCTGCTTTATATATCAGTGAGATTTATCAACTCATCTTTCTCCTCTGGTTCTGGCTAGATGGGTTTGGTTTGGGGGTAGGATTAGAATGAAAGCAATCTGGTGAGATTTCACGGGATTTTGGCCGTAGCTGTATCCCTTCTAGCCAAAACCCTCTCCCCTTATCGTCTTCATGTTTCTTCATGGGTGATGAAGTTTTGACTCGTGTTCAGGTAAACATCTTAATCTTTCAGATCTTGTACAAACATTTATGATTATCTTATTAATATGAATATTATTTGTATGTAATAAAGTTGATTTTAAAGTCACTGGACTGAGCAGCTGCAGGTGTTTGTAAGTGAACTTCATCTCTTCACCACCAGAGGACTCAAGTCAAATGAGTAATTAAACTACATTCAAAGATTTGTATTTAAAGTCGTATCGCTTCTTATTGATTTGTTCATCAGTAGTTGATACCTTTAGTCATCAGACTTCACCTTTGACTTTTATAACACAGACCTTTGTGAGATAATGAATGTAGACACAATTAGCTAGTACAGAATAAATATAATTCATAAATATAAACAGATGCTATGTACACCTGTGCAAATTCAATAAATATTGAATAAATAGTTGCAGCTTCTAAAGCAGAAAAAACTTCAGTAAAATTCAGCATTGGTTGAAAAGTCAAAGCATTAAAGTGATTATTATATAGCCTACACTTTAAAAAAACAAACGGTGCTATATAGCACCAAAACAATTGCTTTGGATCGTAACGATAGAAGAACCATTTTTAGTGCCATATAGCACCGGTGAAGAACCAGTGAAGCACCAGTGAAGCACCAGTGAAGCACCAGTGTAGAACCATATAGGGGCCATATAGCACCACATATGGTTCTACATAGCACTATATGGTTCTGCACTGGTGCTTCACTGGTGCTTCACTGGTGCTTCACTGGTGCTTCACCGGTGCTATATGGCACTAAAAATGGTTCTTCTATCGTTACGATCCAAAGCAACTGTTTTGGTGCTATATAGCACCGTTTGTTTTTTAGAGTGTACACATTCATGCATTTGTGTTTGAATATCATCCTTAATATTTCACAAAGCTTACCGTGATAGCACTTGGTGTAAAATTAAAGCTGGACAGTAAAATGGTTGTCACATATCTGTTCACGCCACTCAAATAAACACACAAACATCAACTAACAGACAAACACACATCTCACGTCCACCAGCACAACAAAACCACATTATTTTCCACACCTTTTGAATGATGTTATAACTCATGCAGAAGACAAGTTTTAATTTTCTTTTTTACTTGAATCCATTTTAAAACAAATCTTTATTTCTACTTAATATGTTAAAGCAATATGTTATGATATTACATTTAACTAGTTTAGTGCAGGATTACCAGATGAGTTTTAGAGAGATGACGTGTGTGTGAAACTGATGGTGGTCTCGTTCAGTAGTTAAATGGCACGGAAGTCATCAGCATCGACCACATCACGCTCATATTGTCTTTCAAACTAAAGTAAGACTTTTACAGACCCCTGAAGTGATGAAGAAAATGTTTCTCATGTTTGTTTTTCTCTGTTTGTGCTCCTGCTGTCTGATGGGTGAGTTATACATGTTTTATGATTTATAGATCAGATTTATATTTATTTCTGTTTCCAGATGAATTACTTAAAATGTGTTTGTGTGTGCAGGTGTGTTTGGTGATGAAGTGAAGTCAGTGTCAGTGATGGAGGGAGATTCTCTTACTCTATACACTGATATTAAACTAAAGAGAGATGTGATCGAATGGAGGTTTGGACCAAACAAAACTTGTATAGCTAAAATCATTAAAGGACTCAATAAGATCTCAATAAATACTGATGATCTTGATGAGAGATTCAGAGACAGATTGCAGGTGAATAATCAGACCGGAGATCTCACCATCACAAACATCACAACTCAACACACTGGACTTTATCAAATGAGCATCAGCGGCACACAGAAGACCTCAAACAGATTTAATGTTATTGTCTATGGTGAGTTAAGATTTACTGTTCTGTTTTACATGAAAATATTTCGACATATTAGCTGTCATGATTTATATGAATGTGTCATATGAATCCACTCATATAATAAATTGATTTCTGTTTGTTCTCAAATGTTTTTCAGCTCATCTGCCCGTTCCTATCATCTATAGTTACTGTCCACAAAACTCATTATCAATCTCAAATTGTTCATTATTGTGTTCAGTGTTGAATGTGAGAGATGTGAGTCTGTCCTGGTATAAAGGAAACAGTTTATTGTCCATCATCAGTGTGTCTGATCTCAACATCAGACTCTCTCTACCTCTGGAGGTTGAATATCAGGATACAAACACATACAGATGTGTACTCAACAATCCCATCACAAACCAAACTCAACATCTCAACATCACTCATGTCTGTCAGCCGTGTTCAGGTGATGTTTGTGTTTATTCACTGACTCATTCATTTAATAGGAGATTATTCAACTTTATTATCTATTAAATCTTTTTTTAAGATAATTTTTTACACTTTAAAATTGTCGTAAAGTATTATATTATTTGTGATCTGTCATGTGATTAACCACAGGAAATGATGTCATACTTGTCATAATTTTGTTCATTTGTTCTCTCAGATTGTGTTTGCTGTTGTCATGTTTCTGAAGCTGTGATCCGATTGGTGGTCTCTGCTCTGGTGGGTGTGGCTACTGTTGTTGTTCTGGTTTATGACATCACATCTAGCAGAACTAAACTGAATAAAAGATCAAAGACACCATCAGACCGACACTGATCAACTGAAGATTCTCACATTAAGGTGGCTTTAAATGTTTGAGTTCACATATTAAGATAATAAAATCATTAAATAAAAGTTTAATAACTGTGTAAAAAGGCTCAGTGTGCTTTCAATCACAAAATAATTAATGAAAACTCTTGATCACCAGATCAGTGAGCTGACTGACAGAATCATGAGATATATTACACTATTATATAAAAAAGCTTAAGTTTATTGTGAAATATGTAAGTAATATAAGCAAGTATACCTTTTTTTATTCTGGTTGATGTTTAACCTTAAGGTTTTAAAACAGTGCATTTCTATACCCATATCATAAGGTTTACTGTTTACTTGCAGTCTACTGTTTTAAACATCAAATAATTATTTACAACCTTTCACAAAGGTTGTCTTAAAACCAATATTCAATATTTGTTCTTGTCATAGGAGAACTTTGTTAAACGTTTTTGATCCACTAACCTAAATGTACTCGTGACACATGAGCAAGTTTAGTCCAGCAAGTACAAGTACTTTACCACAATGCACAAAACTGTAAAGATAAAAACATGAAACACTTACAACTGTAATGTTTGCTTTCTCCACTCCCCATGCAAAGCATTTTAGTTATTTCATTTAGGGGACAACATGGACTAAAATAAATGTGCACATCAAATGCAGTATAAGTGCATTTCACCCCTTTTGGGATGAAATATATAAATGTTTTAATGTGTATTGTATGTGCTATAGGTTATAATAAACTGATTCCCTGTGGTTAAACTGTACTTGTATAATTTAGTAGATCGATGAGTCACATAAATGTATTAATAATGGGTATAAGCATAAGCATGAAGTGCATCAAAATATTGGATTAATTATTATTAATTTAATGATGATCATTCATTTATTTCTTCTCATTGTACAGATGTGTGTTATTGTGTAAATTATTAATTGTTCATATCAGTCAAAGGTTCAGGTGTAGATGTCAACACAAGATGGCGTTACTGCTGCTTTATATATCACTAACATTTATCAACTCATCTCCTCTGTCGTCTTCATGTAGCTTCATATGTGTTTCAGATCTTGTACCAACATTTATGAATATCTTTAAAAACAAATTCATTACATTCAAATCATATTTAAAGTCACATGACTCTGAAGGAGCAGCTGCAGGTGTTTGTAAGTGAACTTCATCTCTTCACCACCAGAGGACTCTAAACTCAAATATGTAATTGAACTCATTTATAACAAGTTTAAGTCTCATTGCTTCAGAAATATTGATTTGTTCATCAGTAGTTGATGTTTAATTGATCAGAGTTGTAATAAAATCTTCATCTTCATCAGTTGTCTGGAGTCTTTGTCATCATCAAACATCTGTTAGAGTTTAACTTTATAACACACAACCTCTTTCTGAAATAATTGATTAAAACAGAATACATATAATAACAGAGAAAAACCAACATGAGAAACATTTTCTTCAACACCTCAGGGGTCTGTAAAAAAGGTGTTACTTTTCCAACGGAAGTCATCAATGTCAGCAGTATTAATATCAGCATCGACCACATCACGCTCATATTGTCTTTAAGACTTTTACAGACCTCTGAAGTGATGAAGAAAATGTTTCTCATGTTTGTTTTTCTCTGTTTGTGCTCCTGCTGTCTGATGGGTGAGTTATACATGATTTATGATTTATAGATCAGGTTTACATTTATTTCTGTTTCCAGATGAATGACTTTAAATCTGTTTGTGTGTGCAGGTGTGTTTGGTGATGGAGTGAAGTCAGTGTCAGTGATGGAGGGAGATTCTCTTACTCTACACATTGATATTACTGAAATAAAGGAAGCTTATCGGATACAGTGGAGATTTGGCCCTAATGAGACTCGTTTAGCTACAATCAACAAAGAAAAAAATAATATCTCAATATATGCTGATGTTCTTGATGGGAGATTCAGAGACAGATTGCAGGTGAATAATCAGACTGGAGATCTCACCATCACAAACATCAAAACTCAACACTCTGGACTTTATAATGTAACCATCAGGATCAAACAGAAGATCTCATTCAGATTCAATATTATTGTCTATGGTGAGTAAAGATTTATTGTTCTGTATTACATGAATATATTTTGAGTCATGAATCCACTCATATAATAAATTGATTTCTGTTTGCTCCCAAATGTTTTCCAGCTCGTCTGCCCGTTCCTATCATCTACAGTAACTCTTCACAATGTTCATCATCATCATCATCATCAAATTGTTCATTATTGTGTTCAGTGTTGAATGTGAGAGATGTGAGTCTGTCCTGGTACAAAGGAAACAGTTTATTGTCCAGCATCAGTGTGTCTGATCTCAACATCAGACTCTCTCTACCTCTGGAGGTTGAATATCAGGATACAAACACATACAGATGTGTACTCAACAATCCCATCACAAACCAAACTCAACATCTCAACATCACTCAACTCTGTCAGACGTGTTCAGGTGATGTTTGTGTTTATTCACTGACTCATTCATTTAATAGCAGATTATTCAACTTTATTGTCTATTCAATCTTTTTTAACTAAGATGCTTTTTATTAAAATTTAAGATGAAGTTTTTAAGTATTTATAATTTGTGATCTGTCATGTGATTAACCACAGGAAATTATGTCATGCTTGTCATCATTTTGTTTTCTCAGATTGTGTTTGCTGCTGTCATGTTTCTGAATCTGTGATCCGATTGGTGGTCTCTGCTCTGGTGGGTGTGGCTACTGTTGGTGTTCTGGTTTATGACATCACATCTAGCAGAACTAAACTGAATTAAAGATCACAGACACCATCAGACCGTCACTGATCAACTGAAGATTCTCACATTTAGGTGCTGGTGTGGATTTAAAAGTTTGAGTTCACATTTGTGTGCTTTTTTATCTGTTTGTTTTCTTTAAATACAACTTGAAGAACAGTTAATGTAAAGATACAGTATTATTGGGTCAAATATATCATTTATGAAATTGTTCTCTGGCCTGTAAAGTAAATGTTTAGAGTTTGAGTTCCACTGTCAGCAAAGCTCAACTACAGACATTGATTGAGGTTCACCAAACCAATCGAGTTCAAAGTACAAGAAACAGAGCCAGGTAAGACACTGAGATGCTTACAATAGTGAAAGATGAGTTACATTACTGAAAATGTATTTTTGTAACTAATGCAGATTGATAATAAACTAAAATTATTCTTGCAATGTTGTACTTTTAAATGTTGTAGGTGCAGTTTCCCGGACAGGGCTTATATAGTCGCAGACTAAAATGCACACCAGTATTATTTTTTTTTAAGTATGTTTGTAAAAACTACTTAAATGTCCAATAATATAACTAAGGCCTAGTCCTGGATTAATCTAAACCCTGTCCAGGAAACTGCCCTGTAATGTTTTGCTTTTTGAAAGCTATTATTTAATCTATAAGATAATAAAATCAGTAATAACATTTAATAATTGTGTAAATGTTTAATTACTGTGTAAGAAAGTTACAGTAATAATAATTTATTACTTTTAAAGTCCTTTTTAAAGTAATATTTTAAATAGTATAATCAACCTAACTGTACTCGTGACACATAAGCAAGTTTAATCTAGCAAGTACAAGTACTTTAACACAATGCACAAAACTGTAAACATAAAAACATGAAACACTTACAATGCGAAGCATTTTATTTTTTTCATTTGGGGGACAACATGGACTAAAATAAATATGCACATTATCTGATCATATCAGTCAAAGGTTCAGCTGTAGATGTGAACACAAGATGGCGCTACTGCTGTTTTATATAGTAGTAAGATTTATTAACTCATCTCCTCTGTCTTCTTCATGTTTCATGTGTGTGATGAAGTTTTGACTCGAGTGTCAGATAAACATATTTTACAATGAATCTTTTAGATCTTGTACAAACATTTATGAATATATGTGAATATGATTTGAATGTAATGAAGTTGTTTTTAAAGTCACATGACTGTGAAGGAGCAGCTGCACGTGTTTGTAAGTGAACTTCATCTCTTCACCACCAGAGGACTCTAAACTAAACTGTGTAATAAAACTCATTCAAAACCTCTCTATTTAAAGTGTTATCGAATTTGTTCATCAGTAGTTGATGTTTTTATTGATCAGAGTTGTAAGTAAATCTTCATCAGTTTGTGTCTGAAGTTTCTGTCATCATCAAACATCTCTTATAAAGGTGAGAGTTAAACTTTATAACACACAACCTCTATCTCTATGAAACATTTTCTCACCAGACCTTTATGACAAGGAATGTAGACACAATTGATTAATACAGGTTAAATATAATTTACAGGGAGAAACCAACATGAGAAACATCTTCAACACCTCTGCAGGTTGCAAAGGTGTTATTTTCTAACGGAAGTCATCAACGTCAGGAGTATTAATATCAGCATCGACCACATTACGCTCATATTGTCTTTCAAACTAAAGAAAGACTTTTACAGACACCTGAAGTGATGAAGAAAATGTTTCTCATGTTTGTTTTTCTCTGTTTGTGCTCCTGCTGTTTGATGGGTGAGTTATACATGTTTAATGATTTATAGATTGATCATGAACTCAATTTAAATCAGATTTACATTTATTTCTGTTTCCAGATGAATAACTTTAAATGTGTTTGTGTTCTTCAGGTGTGTTTGGTGATGGAGTGAAGTCAGTGTCAGTGATGGAGGGAGATTCTCTTACTCTACACACTGATATTACTGACATACAGAGAGATCATCGGATACTGTGGAGGTTTGGACCTCAAGAGACTCGTTTAGCTACAATCAACAAAGAAAAAAAATATATCTCAATATATGATGATGATCTTGATGGGAGATTCAGAGACAGAGTGCAGGTGAATAATCAGACTGGAGATCTCATCATCACAGACATCACAACTCAACACACTGGACTTTATAATGTAACCATCAGCGGCAAACAGAAGATCTCATACAGATTCAATGTTACTGTCTATGGTGAGTAAAGATTTGTTGTTCTGTATTATATGAATACATTTCAACATATTACCTGTCATGATTTATATGAATGTGTCATATGAACCCACATATAATAAAATTATTTCTGTTTGCTCCCAAATGTTTTCCAGCTCGTCTGCCCATTCCTGTCATCTACAGTAACTCTTCACAATGTTCATCATCATCATCATCATCAAATTGTTCATTATTGTGTTCAGTGTTGAATGTGAGAGATGTGAGTCTGTCCTGGTACAAAGGAAACAGTTTATTGTCCATCATCAGTGTGTCTGATCTCAACATCAGACTCTCTCTACCTCTGGAGGTTGAATATCAGGATAACAACACATACAGCTGTGTACTCAACAATACCATCACAAACCAAACTCAACATCTCAACATCAAGAATCTCTGTCAGACGTGTTCAGGTGATGTTTGTGTTTATTCACTGACTCATTTATTTAATAGCAGATTATTCGACTTTATTGTCTGATAAATCTTTTTTAACCAAGATGCTTTTTATTAAAATTTAAGATTAAGTTTTTAAGTATTTTATAATTTGTGATCTGTCATGTGATTAACCAATGGAAATTATGTCATGCTTATCATCATTCTGTTTTCTCAGATTGTGTTTGCTGTTGTCATGTTTCTGAAGCTGTGATCCGATTGGTGGTCTCTGCTCTGGTGGGTGTGGCTACTGTTGCTGTTCTGGTTTATGACATCATGTCTAGTAGAACTAAACAGAAGAAAAGATCACAGACACCATCAGACCGTCACTGATCAACTTTATATTCTCACATTAGGTGGCTTTAAATGTTTGAGTTCACATTTGTGTACTTTTTTGACTATTTGTTTTCTTTAAATACTTGAACTGGAAGCACAGTTAATGCCAAAGATACATTGTAGGTATATTAGGCTTTGAGGATCACTGTCAGCACAGCCCAACTACAGACCTTGAGGGTCACCAAACAAATCGGGTTTAAAGTACAAGAAACAGAGAGCCGAATGAGACACTGAGATGTTTACAATAGTGAAGGATGACTTACATTACATCTAAATTATGCAGAACTGAAAATTAAATTTTGTAACTAATGCAGATTGATCATGCTTGTACTTTTAAATGTTGTAGGTGCAGTTTTCCAGACAGGGCTTATAGTCCCAGACTTAAGTGTATGTTTGAGCTGCCTTAATTTAAAAACACCTTTTACTGACATTGACATATCTTAACATATATCAGTGTCATTGTTTTGTCTCATGATGCACGCAGTATTGTTTTTTGTAAGGTTTGTAAAAACTACTTAAATTGATTATGCCCCACCCATGACCGCTCACAGACTCCGCCTTATGAGCACATAGTTTAATCTTCTGCCAGAGACACATTTTGATGTAGTCCAAAGCACAACTGTAAGTGCTCTACCCCCTGTCTTTGCATTTAAAGAAACACACATAAAAACAGCACGTTTTTTTATTGCAGCCAAAAATGGCCATGTTCAACATCGTATAATGAAGGATCTGTGGTGTATTTTGAGCTAAATCTTTTCAGACACATTCTGTGGATACCAGAGACTATTTTTATATTGCTGAAAAAAGTTAGTGACCCTTTAAAACAGTGTATTTCTATACCCATATCCAAAGGTTGACTTTATTTACTTACAGTCTACTGTTTAAAACATTAAATAAATACCTTGATAATTTTTTTTGTCCTGTTATTTCAAATAGTATAAACCAGTGGTTCTCAAACTTTTTCAGCATGCGGCCCCCATTGAATACGGTGCATCCTTTCGTGGCCCCCCAAAGAAAAGTTATTCACTGTATTGCTATTGGTTACTAGCAGTATGTTTCTGAGATTTAAGTACATAGAATTTATGATAAATTAATTTGTATTATAAAATCCGGGGCCCCCCTGGCACCATCTAAGGGCCTCCCTAGGGGCCTCGGCCCCCAGTTTGAGAACCACTGGTATAAACAACCTAAATTTACTCGTGACACATGAGCAAGTCTAGTAAGTGCAAGTACTTTAACACAATGTACAAAACTGTAAACAGAAAAACATGAAACACTTTTAACAATTGTAATATTTGCTGTCCCCATCAGTTCCCATGCAAAGCATTTTAGTTTTTTCATTTGGGACACAGCATGAACTAAAATAAATGTGCACATCAAATGCACTATAAATCTTTTGGGATAAAATGTATAAATGTAAATGTGTTCATACTGTGTGTGCTATAGGTATAATAAGTTATAATAAACTGATTCCCTGTGGTTTAAATGTACTTGTATAAGAACAATAATTTATAATATCATCAAAAGTACAAGGTGCATCAAATTATTGGATGAATTATTATTAATTTTGTACAATTATGATCATTAAATATGATTTGAATGTAATGAAGTTGTTTTTAAAGTCCCAGGACTCTGAAGGAGTAGCTGCAGGTGTTTGTGAGTGAACTTCATCTCTCCACCACCAGAGGACTCTAAACTAAAATGTGTCTTAAAACTCATTCAAAAACATTTTTATTGGTGGTCTCTGCTCTGGTGGGTGTGGCTACTGTTGCTGTTCTGGTTTATGACATCACATCTAGCATAATCCGTTCAAAGTACAAGAAACAGACAGCTGGATGAGACACTGAGATGCTTACAATAGTGAAATATGGGTTACATTGCAACTAATGAATGCAGAAATGAAAAATATAACTTCTAATGCAGATTGATAATAAACTAAAACGTTTTGTACTTTTAAATGTTTATCTTTTTTAAGAGCTATTAGTTAATCTATAAGATAACACACAGCTCATTTTTCCATTCGGGACGAAACAAATGATTGGCTTGCGCGACTATCACTCTCTCTCGCGACCATGGCACCACCCCTGTTGCTATGGAATCTGCCCACACATCCGCACACCCGATTCTCTGTATAGTACAGATGTACAGATGTACACATATAGACACACACGTGTGTAAGATCAAAGCATGAACATTAAAGTGATAATCATGCAGCCTACAGTAGATGTTCATGCATGTTTTTAAATTGATACAGTGGTATCACTTTGATTTGCAATGAGTGGAAAATATTGTCTGAAAAGTCACGTACTGTTCACACCACTTCCATAAACACACAATGCACCCACAATCACACATCTCATGTCCACCAGTACAACAAAACCACACGACTTTCCACGCCTACAGAATAAAGCCACAACTTCACTTGAAATGAAGCTAAAGGTATCACAGACTTTCAGTGACAAAAATAAAACACAAAATATACTTTGTGTTTATTTTAAAACCATTTTCATTAATCACTAACTTTTTTATTTCATTTTGGTAATACGATTTTTATTTTGACTTCATCTGATTAGAAACTGATTCACAAGGTTTTATTATACTAACATTTCCTTGTAAAACCCTTGCAATTGACCTGTATACTACTGAAGACAATACAGACAATGAAAAAACAGAAATAAAATGGTGCATAATATCATTAATGGATGATCAAATGAATATACAATAAAATTAATATATTTTAAATACATATGCGGAAGAAATGTTCTTATTTCTTTAAATACTTTTCTCTTTATGTAGTTTTCATTTAACCTGCTGATGTCTCTTTCTGTGTTCCTTGCAGAAGCAGAAGATCAGAACCGCAGCTATCATCAGAAATCCAACAGAAGATGAGATCACAACTTTATGAATGAAGGTGAGAGCTGTAATGAATAATAAGAGACATTAATGTAACTGAATCTGATCTCAGATCAGCTCAGTGAACATCACCTGTGACTCACCTGAACACGTCTGACAGAGATCAGTATTGAGATGTTGAGTCTGATTACTGATGGGATTGTTCACCACACAGCTGTAAGAATCATCCAGACACTCCAGATGAAGAGAAATGTTGTTGTTGAGATCCGACACACTGATGCTGGACAATAAACTGTTTCTTTTGTACCAGGACAGACTCACATCTCTCACATTCAACACTGAACACAATAATGAACAATTTGAGCTTAATGATGATGATGATGATGAGGAACTTTGTGAAGAATCTCTGCTGATGACAGGAACCGGCAGATTAGCTGGAAAACATTTGTGAAATGAAAACATATTATACTAATATTATATTGTCTGTTTATGTTAGGGGTGGTATAATATATTGTCAATAACCATGATATCTTAAACATGATAATAAATAATAAAAATATCCCGATAATTTACTTTTCTCCATTTCATCCAAGGTGTTTATGTCTGTCAGCCAGCACGACTGAACAAAAAAGTACATAAACATCTTGGATGACATGGGGAAGAGTAAATTATCAGGATTTTTTTTTTCTTGAAAGTGGAGTAAGAAGAGCCACAATAGTTACAAACTCTTGTCTTTTAAATTTAATTTATTAGGCAAAAAGGGAAAAACAAATGAAACAATACTAAAAATCAATGTACTCATAGCATTATTTACAGTATACATACCGTGATAATACCGTTAATATTGCAACAACTTCTGGTCATGATAATTGTGCAGTCTGATATCATGACAGCACTAGTTTATATTATACATTGAAAAAATTCAGCATTTTTTGTCAAATCAGCACAGTTTGTCAAGTGAATCAACGTTGAAATGCCGGCTGCAGAAAATATTTGGTGAATGGGTAAACAGTAAATCTTTACTCACCATAGACGGTAACACTGAATTTGTATGAGGTCCTCTGTTTGCCGCTGATGGTCATTTCATAAACTCCAGTGTGATTGGTTGTGATGTCTGTGATGGTGAGATCTCCAGTCTGATCATTTAAATGCAGTCTGTCTCTGAATCTCCCATCAAGAACATTATCATATATTGAGATCTTATTGGCTTCTCTATTGATCCGAGCTATGAGAGTCTCTGGTGATCCAAACCTCCACAGTATCATATAAGCGCTCTGTATGTCAGTAATATCAATGTGTAGAGTAACAGAATCTCCCTCCATCACTGACACTGACTTCACTTCATCACCAAACACACCTAAACACACAAACAGAGACAGATCTCTTAAAGCTTTCACATAAATGTAGTAGTTTCAAAGACATTAGTTTAAATTATTGTTTGGAAATGAGATCTTAAACTTACCCATCAAATAGCAGCAGCACAAAGAGAGATAAATAAACTTGAAAAACATTTTCTTCAAGTTTTAAAGATGATTGTATAGTGCTGTGTTGTGTAAAGTCATAGGTTGAGATTAACCAAGACTATACAATAATACTTTAATAAAAAGATGCTGCCGTTTTTACTGTGAATAGGAAAAAGTGCAACACTTAAGGCTGCTTTAGTGAAAGGAAGTCCTGCCTTCCAGTGAAATGGGGGAGTGTCCAGCAATGATGGGAATACGGCGTTATAAGTAATTGGCGTTAGTAACTGCGTAATTTTTTTCAGTAACGAGCAATCAAATAAATTACTGTTTCCCCCGTTATAACGCCGTTATCGTTACTGACATTGGAAATGCTGCGCGTTACTAAAATTGATCTTACTGTAGTGATTTTCAGCCGCGTATGCTCACTCTCTCAGCCAAACACTGTTGTTCTCTTGTGTGTGTGTTGTGAGAAACATAACGGATGGTGATTGGCTTAATTTCCATCGGTAGCCAACCAGAGGCAGAGTTCACAAAAAGGCCCGCCCACACGCGCAGTCCAAGTCCGAGGAGCGAGCAGCAGTGTTAAAAAGTCTGAGAAACTTGGTCACTTTGTCGCTAGATTTAGCAACTTTCTATCACTTTAGCGACTTTATAGGACAAATCTAGCTATCTTTTTTGGCGTGGTTGGAGACTTTTGTAGACTGACATGAAAATACGCGTCGTTTTCTCTTCTCAACGAGCAGCGGTGCTGCTGCTGACTGTGCCCCATCTCAAAGCACGGACATGCAGCCCGGTCATCGCGCATCAATCACTCCGAAAACACCGGCGACAGGGCGATGGTAAGTACAACAAGCTCAAAGGTAGCGGTCGCAAACACAAAGTATAAAGCACTACTTTTCCATTGTTGAGGTGAAAGGCAAGAATGTTTGTGTAATGTGCAACTTATGCCCATGAAGAAAAAGTCTCTCCACGTCTGTGGCAAGTAATTCTGATCTAATAAAGCACCTCACATCGTCACATGCTGCCACAAAATTAGTGATTTCTCTTTAGTATCCATTTTAGTCATTTAACATATTTAATTTTGTAAGGGGAATTCAAGTTATTTGAAATATTAATTTTTTTTAAGTAACGCAGTAATTACTTTTCCTTGTAATTAATTACTTTTATAATAATGTAACGCAGTTACTAACTCAGTTACTATTTGTGAGAAGTAATTAGTAACTATAACTAATTACTTTTTTAAAGTAACGTTCCCAACACTGGTGTCCAGTGTGTAAAATACTTACAAGTACTAGTAAAAAGTACTTTACCACTTAGTTCTTTTTATGCATGCACAAGTAGATTTTTAGCACAGAAACTAAATATGTGATATTTTTAAAAATATCTTAGTTAACGTTATTTTAAGCATTTACTAATATATGTATAAAATCAAAAGTTTAAACATTAGTTAATACACAACTAAATGAACATCTGTATTAGCATTAACTAACATTAACAAAGATTAATAAGTGCTGATAAACTACACTGTAAAAAGTAAAACGTTGGATCAACTTAAAAACAATACTCAATTGGTAACCAAACCTATTCAACTTAAAATTTCACTTCAGATGAAAAATAGTATTTTTTAAGTTGATCCAACTTTTCACTTTTACGGTGTTTAGTACTTAGCTTTGTTTCCATTACTCTTTGACATTGCGAATCAAATATAGAGCCGATGGAAACACGGCCAATGGAAATAGTCGTGTTTCCAATGGCCGTATTTTCAATTTGCGATTCTTTTCAATCTGCGCAATTCAAAGGGTTATGGAAACGCAGCTATTGTTAGTTCATGTTAGCTAATGCATTTACTAATGTTAACAAATACAACCCTGATTGTAAAGTGTTACCATTTTAATTGTTGGTAAATATGTTGTTTTATGACCTTAGCCAGTGATTTAGTAGAAATAGATTTTTCTCTATTTAAGTTGACTTTGGTTTTGTACAGTATGTGCGTGATACTTAGGTTTACAGCATTAGATTTTCATTATTTTATTTTGTAAAACTTTTAATATTCCAGCCTTACTAAATTCAGCTTATACAGAATCATGCAACCTAAATGTTTGATTTTCAAACTCAAGATTTTATAAATGAACGATTTCATATGTAGCATATGAAATATCAAATTTGCTTACTCCGCAAGATGATGGTTTATGAGAAATGGGGCATTGCGTGAAAGGATGATGGTGGTGGTCACACTCAGTGGTTAAATCTAACGGAAGTCAGCAACAATAGCAGTATTATCATCCGTGATGTTTGCTTCAGACACACTTTTGCAGTCCCCTGAAGTGTGAAAGTGTTAAAGTACAGTTTCTCATGTTTGTTTTTCTCTGTTTGTGCTTCTGCTGGTTGGTGGGTAAGTTATACACGTTTTATGATTTATAGTTGCAACTACATATTGATTATGAAGATATGGATTTACCCTTGTTTTCAGATCATTTACTTAAATCTGTGTTTGTGTGTGCAGGTGTGTTTGGTGATGAAGTGAAGTCAGTGTCAGTGATGGAGGGAGATTATGTTACTCTACACATTGATCTTATTGACCTAAAGAGCGCTCATCTGATACTGTGGAGGTTTGGACCTCAAGAGTCTCTCATAGCTAGAGTCAATAGAGAAGCTAATGCAGTCTCAATATACGATGATGTTCTTGATGGGAGATTCAGAGACAGACTGCAGGTGAATAATCAGACTGGAGATCTCACCATCACAAACATCACAACTCAACACACTGGACTTTATCAAAAAAACATCAGCGGCAGACAGAAGAGCTCACACAGATTTGATGTGACTGTCTATGGTATGTTGAGATTTACTGGTTGACCTCTGTATTATGTAACTGAGAGTATATGAATGAATTTGAATGAAGACATTAAAACATTATAATACAACAGACTTCTTGATTTCTGTTTGTTCTTAAATGTTTTTCAGCTCGTTTGCCCGTTCCTTTCATCTCTAGTTACTGTCCTCAAAACTCTTCATCAATCTCAAACTGTTTATTATTGTGTTCAGTGATGAATGTGAGAGATGTGAGTCTGTCCTGGTACAAAGGAAACAGTTTATTGTCCATCATCAGTGTGTCTGATCTCAACATCAGACTCTCTTTACCTCTGGAGGTTGAATATCAGGATACAAACACATACAGATGTGTACTCAACAATACCATCACAAACCAAACTCAACATCTCAACATCACTCAACTCTGTCAGATGTGTTCATGTGAGTCGCAGGTGATGTTTGTGTTTATTTAATCAGTTGATCTCGGTTTCATTTAGTTTTTACTTTCTTCAGATTGTGTCAGCTGTTGTGATACTACCGAAATTGCGATCCGATTGGTCATTTCTGCTCTGGTGACCGTGGCTTTGGTAGCTGTTCTGGCTTATGATGTCAGATCGAGCAAAGATGAACCGAAGAAAAGACCTAAGACAGCTAGATACAAGGTGTGTTCAACAAATTACAGTAAAAGAAAAACGAGACCAGCCAAGCTGTCTGGGTGAGACACTGCAGTTCACTCAGAATCGGCTGCGAAAATCTCAGTGATGACACACTTTAATCTTATTGGATGGACTGACTGATTACATCAATTATCTGTTTAATCCTGACACTTTCATGAATGCTCACAAATTCATGTTTTTTAAACAATAAAACTCTCCTCATGTAACGTCAGTTGTGAGATACTGTAGCTTGTTGTTTTAATGCAATTTTTTCTATGTTATAGAGAACACTGTAAAAATTTGCTGTAATTATGCAGCTAATTGCCAGTAACATACTGTAAAAGATAAAGACTGAAAATGTTTCATGTTCACTTAACTTTGAACAAACTTTTGCAAGTAAATAACATAAATGTAAAATCTACAGTAAGTTACTGGCAGCTAGTTGCCAGTAATACCCAGTAATACTGTAATTTCTACAGAATTTTTTTACAGTGAAGAGTAATGTTGGATATGCTTATTCATATTCATATTACTTATTAATCCTTATTTATACTTAAATGTAAAAAACTTTGATTTCATGGGGACCTCTACACAGGAAAATCCCCAGTGTTAAATCAACACTATTTGGTGTTTATAAAATCCACACCAAGATCGGTGTTAAAAAAGACTGGTGTTAAAAATATAACTCTGAATCAGTGTTAAAGTTAATGAGATAATGAAGTGATGATTAAGACATTAATGGTGAACACCTGCTGGTCATTCAAATCAATTACATTTTGGACATTTTCCTGTCTCTAAATTTTATTTTGATGACTCGTTTTCTAGAGAAAATACTAAAATAATAAAGAAAGACAAATTATTAAATGCAATAGATGAATACTGTTGGGTGTATGTCTCCAAAAGCTGCAATCTTTCACGTTTGCCTCTCTATCAGCATCTCTGTTTGAAAAATAAAATGATAACTTGCAGAGTTATTTTCTAAATGGATAAGTTTAAATTCTAAACAGCTGTGAGAACAAAATACAAGTGCTCAACTATTCCAGCATCCACACGCGTGATTTAGTAGACAAATCTTCTTTCTGACGTGATGTCTCACAAGTCAAATAGACATTTATCACAAAATGTATCACATTAAATCTTAAGTTTGTGTTTGTTATGAGTTCATTTGAAGTCACCATTACTGTGATTAGTGTTTCCTTTAGTTAGGCATTTTGTCCATTTACCTTCACTGAACTAACTCTCCTCTTTTAGCAATAGCAACAATGTTTTAGTAAGACCATGTCTTCATTGCTTCATGTAGAGGGAAGCCCTTCCAGACCTTCTCAGATTGTTTATTTTTATTATATTCTACTCTACAAATCATTGAAACATTTGATCACAAATTAATTATGAAGAAACAGACATATAAAAAAGCTCTATGCAAATGACATTGTATTGAATAAGACTGCTGTCATGCTTCAATGTTTTGTTGTTGTTGTTGCTTTTTGGAGAAGGGTATTCCTGCACAACTGGAAGCTGCAGTTTTAGGACCCCAGTTCTATGACCGCAGTTCTATGACCCTGCGTTTTTGTGACAGCGCCAACTACCGAACTGGATGAGCAAAACCATTCATTTGAGATGGACGACATGGAAAGCAATCAGACTGTGAGTACCGATTTAATGACGTTTTATTTTATAACGTTTAAACGATGCAAAGTTTACATAGCGCGAACTGAATTAATAATTAATTCCCACGAATTAAAAATTTGTGTGCTAGTTTTATAAATAACTACGACATTCTTAGTCCGTGGCCATATTTCATTTCATAAATCCTTGTTGAGTTTAACGTTAAATGACTACATTTATCTAGCCAGCACATTAATTCAACTTAACAAGATAATAAGAGCATGTTGATGTGCAGTGTGTAAGATTTATCTTTAGTTTAATGTGTTAGTGGGAAAACCAGTTAATTATAAAATAGCAGTTCATAAATAAGTCCTTCCAGAAAAATGCAGAGTTTTTTTGTCATTGTTGCGGGCAAAAATCCTTGATCTCTGTTTTTTCTTAAAAAATGCGATGGAATATGTGGGATATTTATGATATTTTATGCGATGAAAGTGCTGGAACTTGCAAAAATTGCGGGAAATCACGTCACCTCATAACGTTCCCATGGCAACAGGGACAGGCTGCGCTTGTGTGAAGTAAATGCAAAATTTTTCAACTTTCTGCTAAGATATATGTGACTTTTTGCTACGAAAATGTGGAGATTATTAAATCATGCAAGCCCCGCATATTTTGCGCACGGAAATCTGTAATTTATGCGGCGAAAGTGCGGTGTATTTGAAAAAATATGAGGACTTTGGCTAATTATGCACTAATCTTTGGTTAGTTTTGCTTTTCTCTTTTGTGATATGTTATGCAATTTCATTGGTAATGTGTTGAAGTAAGTGTAAAATAATATGAGGCCTATAATAAATAGGCCTTCTACAATTAAAAAATCTCTCTCTCTCTCTCTCTCTCTCTCTCTCTCTCTCTCTCTAGAGTTCAAGCCTGCAGCCATTCTTTAATTGCAGCAGCTGATGGATTGACTGATTGCATTGTTATTGGTTGCATTGTTTGTTGCAATGTTATTGGTAAAATCACATGTAAATATATAGATATATACATATAAATATGCATTCTTGAATGATTCTTGAGTCTTGTCTTGCCTCTATACAACCTTAAAAAATTGGCTGTAATTTAGTGACTGCATATGCTGATTCCATCTTTATTTTACCTGATAATTAGCTAATTAGTTAAGCTTATAGACCCCTTCACGGTTCACGTCACAGGCGGTTCCCACTGCGCATGTCGGGGTCAGAAAAGTCATTACAGCAGATTGAGTTGCGTATTATTCGGTATCGTCAAAAATGCTTACTTGCGTCGTGGGCTTTGAAAATCGCATCAGGTCTTCCGTTACGTTTTCGCAATTCATGCAGAATCTCAAAAACAAAAAAAAATACAACATCTGCGGCTGCAAGCAATTAACGTGCAGACTGGGACAATGCAAATATCAAAGAGGCTTGTGTTTGTAGTGCTCACTTCATTTGAGGTAAGTCATCATTTTTCAGCCCTGTTAGGTTAAATTATAAAGCCAGGATAGTATGAACAGTTTGACCCCATGCTGCGCGCGCACCCGATAATCATTCAATGTTTACAAACCTTGAAGGGGTCTATAGAGCTAAACTTAGGTTTAGGGTTATAATTCAAGAAATTAAGACTAATACATTTTAAAATATACATTTTTCATTTATAGTTTGTGTAAATTTGTTTACACTGAAAATTGTCACTTAAAGCACATTTGGTAATTAACCTTACATTTAAAATTACATTTATGAAGAAATAGTACTGAGATTACTATATTGATATAATTATGTACAAACGTTATTACAAACTAAATCACCAGGGGCCCAGAACTGCGGACCTGAAACTGCAGCCGCCGCTATATCATCCAGTTCGGTAGGTGGCGCTGTCACAAAAACGTAGGGTCATAGAACTGCGGTCATAAAACTGCGGTCATAAAACTGCAGCCTCCGGTTGTGCAGGAATATACTATTGGCTTTTTGCTCTAGAGAGACTTCATGATTTCTGATACAAATCTCAACGATGGTGACAGTTAATGGTAAAAAAGTTGCAAAATTTTTGTCATGTCACAATGCATGATGGGATTTATGAATGAGTTTTCTACAATCCTGGTACCTAGCATGCATTGCGGCATGACGTTTTGTTGTTTATTGTCACCATGATTGTGTTTTATAGGCTGATTGTTGATGTCTCAGTGTGTCTGACTGAAACCACAGATTAGATTTGGGTAAACAATATTTAACTCTTCAGGGTATGTGGACTTTTACAGAACTGTTGGATTTCATGGGAGATTCACAGGGTTGGCAGAACATAAATTAAACACTTATATTCAGTGATTACTTTTTTTATGATATCATTGGATCCCAAGACTTATACTTTCACATTAATTAACATAATAACAGTTATAAACTTAATTTCTCTCATCTTCCTCTGCTTTAACAGATGTGTTTTATAAACACACTGCCACAATGAACAGAAAAAAACTAACACTAAACTTTCAGACCCAAGTACCCAACTTAAGGAAACACTAATCGGCACAATGGTGACTAACTTTATTAACCAGATTTACAGCAGTTCTTTAGAAGTTAAACCTATCATCCATGTAACTCTGCAAGCAAGTTGTAATTTTAGTTTTCAAACAGAGATGATGATAGTGTTCATTAAACTCTAGGCATTTTATCTATTGCATTTAATATTTTGGCTTTCTTCCTCATTTTAGTATTACTTTCTCCAGAAGAAGAGTCAACAAAATAAAATTTTTAAGACAGGAACAATTCCAAAATTTAGTTGATTTGACACGGAATGACCAGCAGGTGTTCACTATTAATGACTCAATCACTTCATTATCTTATTAACTTTAACACTGATTTAGTGTTTTTTTAACACCAATCTTGGTGTAGATTATATAAACACCGAGCAGTGTTAATTTAACACTGGGGATTTTGCTGTGTATAAGGAGGGCACTGGTGGGAAAGAACTTTTAGTGATAGACACGATCATACATTTTATTATAATATATATGCATATATGTATATAAATGTATATACACACAAGGATAATAAAGACCACATTGCAATTACTCTTCCTATTGAGTCTTGTTGTTTGGTGTTGCATCTTTTGCAAAGAAAATCTGTTCCATTTTTAAAATATATTTTAAATCTTTAAAATATTTATCTTTTTTAATTTTATCGTTGATGTTTAAATATATTTGACTTTATTCCTGTACATATTTTTAAAATTTTATAATATTGTACATTTAATAAAATTGCATAAAATATGGGGTTATGTCCTTTTATTCGGCCCTTTGCCCTTTATTCTTATTGTAAACCTGTAAAAATGTACTGTACTCTGTGCTTTATTGTAACTTTTTTTTTCCGGAGAACGTACCTTTTTCTCAGTTAAATGCTTTAGGATGTTAACTAAAAACGTACATCGCAGTTTAATATCAAAGTACCGCGAGATCTATCCCAGAACAGTGCTTTCGAATCGCTCTCGCGGTACTTAGATGTCATAGGCCGTTCGGTCTGCGCAGCGCTGCATGAGTAAACATGAGGAAGTAAATGTGCTGTTTGTCCACAGGTGTCTTCCCATAAGGTGTATTTTACGGATAGTCTCGATAGACTAAACTCGCCAGTAACATTACTTTTTATATGCAGAGAGACACTTCATTGTCGGAGGAATCATTAAGATAATTCAACGTAAATCTTTATCGGTATATAATGCGGTGTATGTTTAGGTTTATTAGAGGATTTTATTTTCGTTCATTTGTTGGTCGGACGGTGAGGGCTGTGGGCGCGGCTGTCGCAGATGTTATTGACAAATAGTCAAAGATCATGCACTGAAATAAATATCATTACTGATCGTCTTTATTAACTAAACAACACCTACGTCAACATGAAAAAGACCACTTTACTCGTCTGCATTTCTTTATTTATCAACGGTAAGTTCGATGTATCAACGTTTACTTTCGGTTTCACTTTAATGCTAATATGCTTCGTAGTGTAAATGTGTATGAAATTCAATAATTAAATCACCATAATAGTTTCAGATGCGTTGTTTTGCTCAAATGTTGTAACCTTGTTGGTGGTATCGGTTTTGTTTGTTTTTGAATAAATGATTAGGCCTACGTGATGGGCGGATAGACAGATTTCACAGCAGATGACGTAACGTCATACTTAATATATTTAATGTAGACAGCAGCATTTTCCATATTTGATAGTAAAGACTTGATGATCTCAATGTAATCTTTGTATTGACCGTGTTTTAGTAGTAAGTTTATTACTTAGTTGAATTCTCACTGTCTTATTTGCAGGTGTTGTGACAGATAAAATGGAGTCAGTGTCAGTGATGGAGGGAGATACTGTCACACTACACACTGATCTTACTGAACTACAGAGACAAGATGTGATTGAGTGGAGGACCGGAGTAAAACAAGAACTAGTAGCTAAAATTATCCGAGAAGCCAACACAAGCCAAATATTTAATGACATTGATGGGAGATTCAGAGACAGATTGAGGCTGAATAATCAGAATGGAGATCTTACCATCACAAACATCACAACTCAACTAATTGGACTTTATTTTCTAGAGATCACTAGACAAAAGTCTATAACAAAAACATTCAATGTTAGTGGTGAGTATCCAGGGCCGCCGCCAGAACATACAGAAGGGCATTTTGTTTTCATGGGGGTACACACTTCGTAAAGTGGGAAACTGGCCATTTCTCAATCTGAAGGCAGCCTCTGGAGGTCGCATATGCAGGCTCCATATGCAATTCGTAAATTGTTGTAATATGCTTATGAATTAATTTTAATTAATGCTAATTTAATTTTAAGAAAACTAAATTCAAGCATGTGCAATCGATGTCCAGAATTTTTTTCAGGGTACACAGTATATTTATATGTTCATTACACTTAAAGTAAACATTTATCACAGATGTTTCGATCAATCACAGGTGATACAGATCCTTCCTTGTTTACACCTGTGTTCAGTGCTGTATAACTGGATCACCTGAGATAGACTTTAATGCTGGATTTACAGTAACATCTCCATCTTTCTTTCTTTTTTTATTCACCCCTGCAGGATCTTTCATCAGTTTTTAATATAATGTGGACATAATGTGGGCCTTAGAAAATAAGTAAATTAATTTCTGTATTTTTGTCTTGTTTCTTTCTCAGGTGTGTTTGGTGTTACAGATGAAATGAAGTCGGTGTCGGTAAAGGAGGGAGATTCTCTCACACTACACATTGATCTTAGTGACAGACATAAATATGATGTGATAGTGTGGCGGTTTCAACATGGAAACTCCCCTTTAGCTGAACTCAACAGAAAGGTTCCTATCTTCCATACATATGATGATGTTCATGATGGGATATTCAGAGACAAACTAAAGATGGATTTTCAGACTGGATCTCTTATCATCACAAACATCAGAACTAATCATGCTGGATTTTATGAAGTAGATTTCAGCAGCGGTACACACACCATACATCAGTCATTCACAGTTACTGTCAATGGTGAGTAGACCAAGTGCTGTGATATAATAAAAATGACCCTGAACAATTTAAGGTTACACCGTGTCATATAAAACCACAGATGAAATGTATCTTTAGCAACTAGTTTTGTAATAATGAACATTTCAGCCAATTTATGACACACATAGGGCCAAATTTACTAACGCAAACCATAATTTTGCCGTTAAATAATAACTGTTCTGATTTACTAAAAACATGCAGTGTTTCATTAGTGCTTTTAAGGTGTTATCTAGTTATTTTTGCAACTGATCTTATTGCATATGCATTTCTAGGAGTTTCCCTTTCAGACGCAAAATTTATGGGAGGAGAATATTTAAAGACGCAACATGATTTACTAATGTTTCTGTGTGTGATATTACTGGTATTTGTGCCATTATTCAATGCCGAAAAATGTTGCTCTTGAAATGGCTGCAATTGTTGCTGATAGGAAGAGGCATCACAGATAAGTGAGCGTGTGGTACAAGGCAGAGAATTTTTTCCACATGTAACAGTTTTTTGGAATGCCAGAGGAACATATTATTAAAAAATATTGTTTGCCAAGCCATGTTATTTTTATTTATTTCTATAGCATGTGTTTTTTTTACTTTTTGTAAACCTTAATTTTTTGTCCTTCAATGTACTATGTCTTCGTTAGATGGGATTAGCTGGGCCGTGGTGCTGAACTCAAGCGCATGATTTGTTAGTAGATCACCTGCACCTCATCAGCTCTGCTTATTTGCGACCTTAAACTAATTTGCGCTGCTCATAGTAGATTGCGTTAGTCTTTATGGAAATCAGCTGTGTGCTATTTAATTTGTGCTTTTTTAGTAATTAAGTAAATTACTTCAAATACAACTCAACAAATTATAACTACAGTGTATTATTAAGTGTTTAATTTTTGTTTACTGATTTAGCTTTTCCTGTGTGTTTGATGTTAATGCAGATGAAGTGAAGTCAGTGTCAGTGATAGAGGGAAGTGCTGTTACTCTACGTACTGATCTTACCAAAATACAGAAAGGTGATCACATAGATTGGAGATTTGGACCTCAAGAGACTCTCATTGCTAGAATCAATAAAGACACCAATGAGACATCAACAAATGATTATGTTCTTGATGGGAGATTCAGAGACAGACTGATGCTGAATGATCAGACTGGAGATCTCACCATCACAAACATCAGAACTGATAATTTTGGACTTTATGAACTGAAGATGAGCAGCAGAAGACGATTAATTCACAGGAAATGTAGTGTTAATGTCAGTGGTGAGTAACTCATCACCTAACTCAAGGGAAATAACTCAAAATGATTTTTTGTCTGCAGCCCTTTCAAAAATCTCTCTCTTTGTGTCTATTATTATAGCACAAGGTCTTTCTTCTGGTGCTGTAGCAGGAATATGTGTTCTCATCGTACTCCTCCTCATTGCTGTTGCTGGTGTGATTTACTATCGCTATAGGATCTCTGAAGCAAATGAACCAGAGGGTAAGAATCATCTACAAGCAAAACATCAGAGGAATATGGTATATAGCGGTATATTGCTTTCCTGTGGCGCGCTGCGGTATGTTACTGCTGTGTCGCACTGCAATATATTGCGCTACTGTGTTGCACTACTTTTCACGTGTGGTATATTACGTTACTGTGATGTCGTGCAATATATGATGTGGCGTGCTGCGTGGTAATTGTTCTGCTGTGCTGCTCTTCTGGAGCGATGTGTGCGATATATTGTGCTGTCGTGACACTGTGCAGTATATCCCGCTGCTGTGGTCCGGTGTGTACGATATATTGCGCTGCTGTGGCCTGTCCCCTTTATATTGCATAGCTGTTACTTGCTACGGTATGTTAAACTACTGCGTGTCTCGGGCGGTATATTGCGCTGCTGTGACATGGTGCTGTGTGCAGTGCTGCTGTGCAATATTTTTTTCACTAATGTGCCTTGCTGCTGTGCGATATATTGTCGCTGTGCGGTATATTGTGATGCTGTGACATGCTGCGATTATTTAATTTTTTTTGGGGGGGAATCTAATAAATTAAATGGAATGTAATTAAATGTCCTAAAAAAACCCTGAGGCCTAGTCCTGGATTAATCAAAACCCTGCCCTTAGTGTTTACAAACGTAGTATTATTATTATATTACCCAAGATAAACTATAACCTGTTTGAAACATGACACAGATGTTTATCCAGGATGATCCCAGCTAACAGAAAAAAGTTCTAAGAACGTTCCCTGAAAGTTTTTAACGTTCCCAAAAACGTTCTGCCAACGTTAAAAGTGTCCAGTTTTCTTGACGTTCTAAGAACGTTTTTGTGTTGTCTCAACGTTAGAGGAATTTTACATTTTACCATTTTTAAACGTTATGACAATGTCATGTTTTAAAGCAACACTATGTAGTTTTTTTACCTTTAAATAATGTCTCTAAAATTATTTCAGTGATAGAACAACTTTTAACTGGACATATTGTACTGTTGCTGCAACCTGAGCAGCCTCCTAGCTGCTACAAGCACACTCTGAAAGTGGCGGTGGAGGGTAGGAAACACAGCCCCGCCCCTCCCCCTGCCTGCAGAAGAGTGTCTGATACCAGGCCCTGTTGCGCTTTTCAACCACATGGGGGAGCTGTAAGTCATTTAACATGGAAACTACATAGTGTTGCTTTAATGTTCACAGTCACACAATGTTTAAAACAACAACTGTTTATTATATTGACTTCTTTGATTGTTATGTAAATGATAGAGAAACATTGCATTTTATTATATTTATTTTTTATATTTATATTATTTTATTATATTTATTATATATTATATATTTATTATATATTATATATCTATTATATGTAAGTTTAGATGTTGATGTTTTGTTTCATTTTAAGTCACCATTATTGTGATTAGTGTTCGTTTTAGTTGGGCTCTTGAGCCCTGTCTTTTGCTTGCTAGTTTTTTCCCTGGTTGTGTTAACTTTTTGTTAATACACCACATTTGTTATGAACATGTTAAGTTAGTAGTGTAATTCTGTGGTGTGGTGGTTGGTACATAATGGTAAAAAATCATTCTTAATTAATTTACTAATCAAAAGTTTATTTTCTGTCAATAATGTAAATGAGAGCCAGCACTTTCAGAGCAGTTTGTCATTAAAGGCGGAGTCCACGATGTTTGAAAAACGGTTTGGAAAAGGAGACGGGCCGACTACCAAAACACACTTATAGCCAATCAAATCAAATCAAATGCCGGGTTGCGTATGTGTGGGGCGGGTCTATCAACGGAATGTCCAGATTCTATTGGGGTAGGGGCGTGTTTGTTTAGGCGATTTCAAATATCAACACTGGCTTTCAAACATCATGGACTCCGCCTTTAAGGAGTTTCAGAAACTTTGGACAAAAAATATCTGCTGTGTAGTTGGGACTAACAAACATCAAGAATCAGACTATGAATCTCAACCATGGTGACAAAGAAAATTGGAAAAAAAATCTTTATTTATCCATGTTGCAGTGCATGCTGGGAGTCCCGAATGAGATTTGTAATTTGTTAATACCCAGCATGCATTGCAGCATGAAGTTTTTCATTTAATTGTCACCATGGTTGAGCTTCATAGTCTGATTCTTGATGTTTGTACGTCCCAATTAAATAGCGGATATTTTTTGTTCAAAGTTTCTAAAACTCTTTAATGACAAACTGCTGTGAAAGTGCTGGCTCTCATTTACATCATTGACCGAAAATACACTTTTGATTAGTAAATTAATTAGGAATGATTTTTTACCATTATGTACCAACCACCACACCACAGAATTACACTACTAACTTAACATGTTCATAACAAATGTGGTGTATTAACAAAAAGTTAACACAACCAGGGAAAAAACTAGCAAGCAAAGGACAAGGCTCAAGAGCCCAACTAAAACGAACACTAATCACAATAATGGCGACTTAAAATGAAACAAAACATCAACATCTAAACTTACATATAATAGATATATAATATATAATAAATATATAATATATAATAAATATAATAAAATAATATAAATATTAAAAAAAATAATAAAATGCAATGTTTCTCTATCATTTACATAACAATCAAAGAAGTCAATATAATAAACAGTTGTTGTTTTAAACATTGTGTGACTGTGAACATTAAAACATGACATTGTCATAACGTTTAAAAATGGTAAAATGTAACATTCCTCTAACGTTGAGACAACACAAAAACGTTCTTAGAACGTCAAGAAAACTGGACACTTTTAACGTTGGCAGAACGTTAAAAACTTTCAGGGAACGTTCTTAGAACTTTTTTCTGTTAGCTGGGATGCCAGAATGAGTTAATGTGGGTAGAAATGCACATCAGATGTCACTGTTTTTTCTCTCTTATCATCTTTTGATTTCATCTGTCTTCTGGGCTTCCTCGTAGATTTCATCCCACCGAAAGATTTATTGGAGATAAGCTTTTCTTTGATGAGTAAATGGAGTCGGACAGCAGCAGAGTAACATGAACAACAACATGAACAATGAAAAGCTTTCTGTGGCCGGTTGAATGAACATAGCTGTGGACTAAAGTTAAGACTGTGTCTTAAGAACTAGTAAAGGCTAATCATCAGTCTTACTATTTGGATTTACATGATACCAATCTATGTAACATGCCTAAAACACTTAAGATCAGTCTTGAAGAAAAAATACATGACTAACTTTTAAGACTTTTAGTCTTAGCAACTGGCCACTGATCTGGTATGAAATAGAAACTTTTAGATTATGAAATGAGGTAAAGATTTCCAATAACCCTTTATTTTATATGATTAACCTTTAATGTAAATATCAGATTTTATTTCTATGTGTAGATGAAGATGAAGTGTGCACTGCATTTAATATTAGTATTTTATTTAAATATAAGCTTACATTTCTTGTGAAATATATAAATAATATATGCAAATATCTATTTTTCTTTTTTATTCTGGTTGATGTTTAATCTTGAGGTTATGAAAACTGTATATTTCTCTCCAAATGTTTTAAGAATTTTGATTACTTTTTAAGTCCTGTTTTAAATTTTAAATAGTATCAAAAACCTGGTGACACATGAGCAAGTTTAGTCTAGCAAGTACAAGTATTTTACCACAATGCACAAATCTGTAAACATTAAAACATGAAACACTTACAATTGTAATGTTTGCTGTCCCCATGCAAAGCATTTTAGTTTTTTCATTTGGGTCACAACATGGACTAAAATAAATGTGCACATCAAATGCACTTAGTCTTTTGGGATGAAATATATAAATGTAAATGTGTTCATACTGTGTGTGCTATAGGTTTTAATAAACTGATTCCCTGTGGTTAAATTGTATTTGTATAAAAGCAATAGTTTAGTAGATTGATGAGTCACATATTAATGTATTAATAATGGTTATTATAATCAAAAGCATTAAGTGAATAAAATAATTGAGAGAGTAATAATTTGTTACAATTATGATGATTTATTATTTCTGATGACTGTGAGCTTGTGTTTTTGCTCTTGTGTATAAAGTTTCATCTCATATAAGTAAAATATTTAGGTGTAGATCTAAACACAAGATGGCGCTTTATATAATGATGCTTTATATATCAGTGAGATTTATCAACTCATCTTTCTTCTCTGGTTCTGGCTAGATGGGATACGGCTACGGCCAGATCTCGCGAGATGTTGGGTTTGGGGTAGGATTAGAATGAAAATGCGATTTCACGATATTTTGGCCGTGGCTGTATCCCTTGTAGCCACAACTTTCTCCCCTTATTGTCTTTGTTGCTTCATGGGTGATGAAGTTTTGACTCGAGTGTCAGATAAACATGTTTTAAAATGAATCTTTCAGGTCTTGTACCAACATTTATATATATCTTTGAATATGATTTGTATGTAATGAAGTTGTTTTTAAAGTCAAAGGACTGTAAAGGAGTAGCTGCAGGTGTTTGTAAGTGAACTTTATCTCTTCACCACCAGAGGACTCTAAACTAAACTGTGTAATTAAACTACATTCAAAACATCTCTAGTTAAAGTCTTATCGCTTCTTATTGATTTGTTCATCATTAGTTGATACCTTTAGTAATTTCAGACTTCACCTTTGACTTTTATAACACAGACCTTTGTGACATCATGAATGTAGACACAATTGGCTAGTACAGAATAAATATAATTCATAAATATACACAAATGCTACGTACACCTATTCAAATTCAATAAATGTTAAATAAATAGTTGCAACTTCTAAAGCAGAAAAAAACTTTTGTAAAATTCAGCATTGGTTGCAAGGTCAAAGCAGTAAAGAGTTTATTATATAGCCTAGAGTACACATTCATGCATTTGTGTTTGAATATTAACCTTAATATTTTACAAATGTGATAGCACATTGTGTAAAATTAAAGCTGGACAGGAAAATGGTTGTCACATATCTGTTCACACAACTCAAATGCACACAAGTGCACACACAAACATAAACTAACAGACAAACACACATCTCACGTCCACCAGCACAACAAAACCACATTATTTTCCACACCTATTGAATGATGTTATAACTCATGCAGAAGACAAGTTTTAATTTTCTTTTTTACTTGAATCCATTTTAAAACAAATCTTTATTTCTCCTTAATATTTTAAAGCAATATGTTATGATATTACATTTAACTAGTTTAGTGCAGGATTACCAGATGAGTTTTAGAGAGATGACGTGTGTGTGAAACTGATGGTGGTCTCGTTCAGTTGTTAAATGGCACGGAAGTCATCAGCATCGACCACATCACGCTCATATTGTCTTTCAAACTAAAGTAAGACTTTTACAGACCCCTGAAGTGATGAAGAAAATGTTTCTCATGTTTGTTTTTCTCTGTTTGTGCTCCTGCTGTCTGATGGGTGAGTTATACATGAGTTTTATGATTTATAGATCAGATTTATATTTATTTCTGTTTCCAGATGAATTACTTAAAATGTGTTTGTGTGTGCAGGTGTGTTTGGTGATGAAGTGAAGTCAGTGTCAGTGATGGAGGGAGATTCTCTAACTCTATACACTGATATTAAACTAAAGAGAGATGTGATCGAATGGAGGTTTGGACCAAACAAAACTTGTATAGCTAAAATCATTAAAGGACTCAATAAGATCTCAATAAATACTGATGATCTTGATGAGAGATTCAGAGACAGACTGCAGGTGAATAATCAGACTGGAGATCTCACCATCACAAACATCACAACTCAACACACCGGACTTTATAAAATGAGCATCAGCGGCACACAGAAGACATTAAACAGATTCAATGTTACTGTCTATGGTGAGTATAGATTTACTGTTCTGTTTTACATGAAAATATTTCGACATATTAGCTGTCATGATTTATATGAATGTGTCATATGAATCCACTCATATAATAAATTGATTTCTGTTTGTTCTCAAATGTTTTTCAGCTCATCTGCCCGTTCCTATCATCTATAGTTACTGTCCACAAAACTCATTATCAATCTCAAATTGTTCATTATTGTGTTCAGTGTTGAATGTGAGAGATGTGAGTCTGTCCTGGTATAAAGGAAACAGTTTATTGTCCATCATCAGTGTGTCTGATCTCAACATCAGACTCTCTCTACCTCTGGAGGTTGAATATCAGGATACAAACACATACAGATGTGTGCTCAACAATACCATCACAAACCAAACTCAACATCTCAACATCACTCAACTCTGTCAGATGTGTTCAGGTGATGTTTGTGTTTATTCACTGACTCATTCATTTAATAGGAGATTATTCAACTTTATTGTCTATTAAATCTTTTTTTAAGATAATTTTTTTACACTTTAAATTTTTTATAAAGTATTATATTGTTTGTGATCTGTCATGTGATTAACCACAGGAAATGATGTCGTACTTGTCATAATTTTGTTCTTTTGTTCTCTCAGATTGTGTTTGCTGTTGTCATGTTTCTGCAGCTGTGATCCGATTGGTGATCTCTGCTCTGGTGGGTGTGGCTACTGTGGCTGTTCTGGTTTATGACATCACGTCTAGCAAAACTAAACAGAAGAAAAGATCACAGACACCATCAAACCGTCACTGATCAACTGAACATTCTCACATTAAGGTGGCTTTAAATGTTTGAGTACACATATTAAAGGGGTCATATGATGAAAATGTTAGCATTGCCACTTTGTAGGTTTGAGCAAAAATGTGTCGTTTTGGGTGTGTTTTTTAAAATGCAAATGAGCGGATGAAGTGCAAACACTGATCACAATGATGGTGGTTTGTTGTAATTGAAACTCTATTGTGCTGTCAATTTAAAAAATGTGTCGTTTTGGGTGTGTTTTTTAAAATGCAAATGAGCGGATAAAGTGCAAACACTGATCACAATGATGGTGGTTTGTTGTAATTCAAACTCAATTGTGCTGTCAAGTCCTTCCTTTCTCTTTCTTTCTCTCTGCACTAAACGGCAGTGCAGTGGTTGGATAGTTCAGATTAAGGAGGCGGTATTATTCTAATAAGATATCCTTATGACATCATAATGAAAGCCAAATTTCAATGACCTATTTTTGCTCACACCTACAAAGTGGCAATGCTAACATTTTCATCATATGACCCCTTTAAGATAATAAAATCATTAAATAAAAGTTTAATAACTGTGTAAAAAGGCTCAGTGTGCTTTCAATCACAAAATAATTAATGAAAACTCTTGATCACCAGATCAGTGAGCTGACTGACAGATTTATGAGATATATTACACTATTATATAAAAAAGCTTAAGTTTATTGTGAAATATGTAAGTAATATAAGCAAGTATACCTTTTTTTATTCTGGTTGATGTTTAACCTTAAGGTTTTAAAACAGTGCATTTCTATACCCATATCATAAGGTTTACTGTTTACTTGCAGTCTACAGTTTTAAACATCAAATAATTATTTACAACCTTTCACAAAGGTTGTCTTAAAACCAATATTCAATATTTGTTCTTGTCATAGGAGAACTTTGTTAAACGTTTTTGATCCACTAACCTAAATGTACTCGTGACACATGAGCAAGTTTAGTCCAGCAAGTACAAGTACTTTACCCCAATGCACAAAACTGTAAAGATAAAAACATGAAACAATTACAATTGCAATGTTTGCTTTCTCCACTCCCCATGCAAAGCATTTGAGTTATTTCATTTAGGGGACAACATGGACTAAAATAAATGTGCACATCAAATGCAGTATAAGTGCATTTCACCCCTTTTGGGATGAAATATATAAATGTTTTAATGTGTATTGTATGTGCTATACACTCTAAAAAAACAAACGGTGCTATATAGCACCAAAACAATTGCTTTGGATCGTAACGATAGAAGAACCATTTTAGTGCCATATAGCACCGGTGAAGAACCAGTGAAGCACCAGTGAAGCACCAGTGAAGCACCAGTGAAGCACCAGTGTAGAAACATATAGGGGCCATATAGCACCACATATGGTTCTACATAGCACTATATGGTTCTACACAGGTGCTTCACTGGTGCTTCACTGGTGCTTCACTGGTTCTTCACCGGTGCTATATGGCACTAAAAATGGTTCTTCTATCGTTACGATCCAAAGCAACTGTTTTGGTGCTATATAGCACCGTTTGTTTTTTAGAGTGTAGGTTATAATAAACTGATTCCCTGTGGTTAAACTGTACTTGTATAATTTAGTAGATTGATGAGTCACATAAATGTATTAATAATGGGTATAAGCATAAGCATGAAGTGCATCAAAATATTGGATTAATTATTATTAATTTAATGATGATCATTCATTTATTTCTTCTCATTGTACAGATGTGTGTTATTGTGTAAATTATTAATGGTTCATATCAGTCAAATGTTCAGGTGTAGATGTGAACACAAGATGGCGCTACTGCTGCTTTATATATCACTAACATTTATCAACTCATCTCCTCTGTCGTCTTCATGTAGCTTCATGTGTGTTTCAGATCTTGTACCAACATTTATGAATATCTTTAAATATTATTTGTATGTAATAAAGTTGTTCACATGACTTTGAAGGAGCAGCTGCAGGTGTTTGTAAGTGAACTTCATCTCTTCACCACCAGAGGACTCTAAACTCAAATATGTAATTGAACTTATTTATAACAAGTTTAAGTCTCATTGCTTCAGAAATATTGATTTGCTCATCAGTAGTTGATGTTTTATTGATCAGAGTTGTAATAAAATCTTCATCTTCATCAGTTGTCTGGAGTCTTTGTCATCATCAAACATCTGTTAGAGTTTAACTTTATAACACACAACCTCTTTCTGAAATAATTGATTAATACAGAATAAATATAATAACAGAGAAAAAACAACATGAGAAACATTCTCTTCAACACCTCAGGGGTCTGTAAAAAAGGTGTTACTTTTCCAACGGAAGTCATCAACGTCAGCAGTATTAATATCAGCATCGACCACATCACGCTCATATTGTCTTTAAGACTTTTACAGACCTCTGAAGTGATGAAGAAAATGTTTCTCATGTTTGTTTTTCTCTGTTTGTACTCCTGCTGTCTGATGGGTGAGTTATACATGTTTTATGATTTATAGATCAGATTTACATTTATTTCTGTTTCCAGATGAATGACTTTAAATCTGTTTGTGTGTGCAGGTGTGTTTGGTGATGAAGTGAAGTCAGTGTCAGTGATGGAGGGAGATTCTCTTACTCTACACATTGATATTACTGAAATAAAGGAAGCTTATCGGATACTGTGGAGATTTGGCCCTAATGAGACTCGTTTAGCTACAATCAACAAAGAAAAAAATAATATTTCAATATATGATGATGTTCTTGATGGGAGATTCAGAGACAGACTGCAGGTGAATAATCAGACTGGAGATCTCATCATCACAGACATCACAACTCAACACACTGGAGTTTATAATGTAATCATCAGAGGCAAGCAGAAGATCTCACACAGATTTAATGTTTCTGTCTATGGTGAGTAAAGATTTACTGTTCTGTTTTACATGAAAATATTTTCAGTCATGAATCCACTCATATAATAAATTGATTTCTGTTTGCTCCCAAATGTTTTCCAGCTCGTCTGCCCGTTCCTATCATCTACAGTAACTCTTCACAATGTTCATCATCATCATCATCATCAAATTGTTCATTATTGTGTTCAGTGTTGAATGTGAGAGATGTGAGTCTGTCCTGGTACAAAGGAAACAGTTTATTGTCCAGCATCAGTGTGTCTGATCTCAACATCAGACTCTCTCTACCTCTGGAGGTTGAATATCAGGATACAAACACATACAGATGTGTACTCAACAATACCATCACAAACCAAACTCAACATCTCAACATCAAGAATCTCTGTCAGACGTGTTCAGGTGTCACAGGTGATGTTTGTGTTTATTCACTGACTCATTTATTAAATAGCAGATTATTCAACTTTATTGTCTATTCAATCTTTTTTAACTAAGATGCTTTTTATTAAAATTTAAGATTAAGTTTTTAAGTATTTATAATTTGTGATCTGTCATGTGATTAACCACAGGAAATTATGTCATGCTTGTCATCATTTTGTTCTCTCAGATTGTGTTTGCTGTTGTCATGTTTCTGAAGCTGTGATCCGATTGGTGGTCGCTGCTCTGGTGGGTGTGGCTACTGTTGCTGTTCTGGTTTATGACATCACATCTAGCAGAACTAAACAGAAGAAAAGATCACAGACATCATCAGACCGACACTGATCAACTGAACATTCTCACATTTAGGTGCTGGTGTGGATTTAAAAGTTTGAGTTCACATTTGTGTGCTTTTTTATCTGTTTGTTTTCTTTAAATACAACTTGAAGAACAGTTAATGTAAAGATACAGTATTATTGGGTCAAATATATCATTTATGAAATTGTTCTCTGGCCTGTAAAGTAAATGTTTAGAGTTTGAGTTCCACTGTCAGCAAAGCTCAACTACAGACATTGATTGAGGTTCACCAAACCAATCGAGTTCAAAGTACAAGAAACAGAGCCAGGTAAGACACTGAGATGCTTACAATAGTGAAAGATGAGTTACATTACTGAAAATGTATTTTTGTAACTAATGCAGATTGATAATAAACTAAAATTATTCTTGCAATGTTGTACTTTTAAATGTTGTAGGTGCAGTTTCCCGGACAGGGCTTATATAGTCCCAGACTAAAATGCTTGTTTGAATTGTAAAACATCTTTCATTGACATATCTTAACATATAAGTGCTGTTGTTTTGTCTCAAGATGCACACCATTTTTATTTTTTTGTAAGTATGTTTGTAAAAACTACTTAAATGTCCTATAATATAACTTAGGCCTAGTCCTGGATTAATCTTAACCCTGTCCGGGAAACTGCCTTGTAACGTTTTGCTTTTCGAAAGCTATTATTTAATCTATAAGATAATAAAATCAGTAATAACATTTAATAATTGTGTAAATGTTTAATTACTGTGTAAGAAAGTTACAGTAATAATAATTTATTACTTTTAAAGTCCTGTTTAAAGTAATACTTTAAATAGTATAATCAACCTAACTGTACTCCTGACACATAAGCAAGTTTAGTCTAGCAAGTACAAGTACTTTACCACAATGCACAAAACTATAAACATAAAAACATGAAACACTTACAATGCGAAGCATTTTATTTTTTTCATTTGGGGGACAACATGGACTAAAATAAATATGCACATTATCTGATCATATCAGTCAAAGGTTCAGCTGTAGATGTGAACACAAGATGGCGCTACTGCTGCTTTATATATTAGTAAGATTTATTAACTCATCTCCTCTGTCTTCTTCATGTTTCATGTGTGTGATGAATTTTTAACTCATCAGGTAAACATATTTCAAAATGAATCTTTTAGATCTTGTACAAACATTTATGAATATATGTGAATATTATTTGAATGTAATGAAGTTGTTTTTAAAGTCACATGACTGTGAAGGAGCAGCTGCACGTGTTTGTAAGTGAACTTCATCTCTTCACCACCAGAGGACTCTAAACTAAACTGTGTAATAAAACTCATTCAAAACCTCTCTATTTAAAGTGTTATTGCTTCAGAAAGACGAATTTGTTCATCAGTAGTTGATGCTTTTATTGATCAGAATTGTTAGTAAATCTTCATCAGTTCGTGTCTGGAGTTTCTGTCATCATCAAACATCTCTTATAAAGGTGAGAGTTAAACTTTATAACACACAACCTCTCTCTCTCTATCTCTCTCTCTGAAACATTTTCTCATTTTCAGATCTTTATGACAATGAATGTAGACACAATTGATTTATACAGAATAAATATAATTTACAGGGAAAAACCAACATGAGAAACATCTTCTTCAACACCTCTGCAGGTTGCAAAAGTGTTACTTTCCTAACAGAAGTCATCAACGTCAGGAGTATTAATATCAGCATCGACCACATTACGCTCATATTGTCTTTCAAACTAAAGTTAGACTTTTACAGACACCTCCTGAAGTGATGAAGAAAATGTTTGTTTTTCTCTGTTTATGCTCCTACTGTCTGATGGGTGAGTTATACATGATTTATGATTTATAGATCAGATTTACATTTATTTCTGTTTCCAGATGAATTACTTTAAATCTGTTTGTGTGTTTCAGGTGTGTTTGGTGATGAAGTGAAGTCAGTGTCAGTGATGGAGGGAGATTCTCTTACTCTACACACTGATATTACTGAACTACAGACAGAAGATCGGATACACTGGAGGTTTGGACCTAAAGAGACACGTGTAGCTAAAATCATTAGTGCAGTCAACATCTCAGTATTTGATGATGTTCTTGATGGGAGATTCAGAGACAGACTGCATGTGAATAATCAGACTGGAGATCTCACCATCACAAACATCACAACTCAACACACTGGACTTTATAATGTAATCATCAGAGGCAAACAGATGCCAAAATCTTACAGATTTAATGTTTCTGTCTATGGTGAGTAAAGATTTGTTGTTGTGTATTACATACATTTTGACATATTGCTATCATGATCTATGAATGTGTCATAGGAATCCATAAATATAATAAATTGATTTATATTTATTCTCTCATGTTTTTTAGCTCATCTGCCTGTTCCTGTCATCATCACACAAAACTCTTCATCATCAGAAACATCGTCATGTGTCTTTGTGTGTTCAGTGTTGAATGTGAGAGATGTGAGTCTGTCCTGGTACAAAGGAAACAGTTTATTGTCCAGCATCAGTGTGACTGATCTCAACATCATCGGCATCTCTCTTCATTTGAAGTGTCTGGATGATTCTTACAGCTGTGTGGTGAACAATCCCATCTGTAATCAGACTCAACATCTCAATACTGATCTCTGTCAGACATGTTCAGAGACAACAGGTGTGATTATTAGTGGTTGTTCATTGAGCTGATATCAGATCAGTCCAACCGATTCAGATACATTTATAGATTCAGATGCAGTTACATTAATATATTTTATTATTCATTACAGGTCTCACCTCAGCTCAAAAACATCTGCTCTGTTTTGCTGTTGCTGGATGTCTGATGATTTTTGCTTCAGTTCTGCTCTTCTGGATCTACAGGAAACAGAAACACAGAGCAACAGGGTACATTTTAACTATAACTAATCTAACAATACTAAACAAAACTGTTTGTTAACACATCAAGATGAGAGTTTTGGTTTGTAATGTGTCTGTGTTGTAGAAACAGTTCAGAGCTGTGAAATCACTTTCCATCATAGACGAACATGTAAACGGGTGAGATCAATTTATTGTTTATATTATTACCTGAAATCTTTGTTATTTTTATCACACACAGTGACAGGTGACTTTTGAAAAAGCTCAGATATAAAATTTTAATTAGATTTTTTTGTTATTACATAATTTCAACCATACTTCTATCTGTGTTATTTCAGTCACTAATATAGTAAATTATGAAAAATACAAGAAATATAGAAAACATTTTAAACAGGTCTCTGTGCAGTACTAAGATTAAAACAGAGAGATAATCATGAGCACAAGACAAACGGACCAACAAATCAGACAGACAAATGTAGAAAATAACCATTAATATCATGTTGAAGGAAATTTTAAAGCAAGCATTTTAAATTAACCCAGAAAATGTTGTCTTTAATCACATTTCAAGTATGCATAACATTCTTACTTTAAATTTAGTTTATTTAACTAAGTTCGGGAGGAGCATTGTCATGTGATCCAACCAATCAGTGCGGAGAAAAGCAGTTCCCACCTCTGTCCCGTGACAATTTTTGCATCCCATCACCTCACTCTCATCTAGTTTCATTTATCTCAGTTTAATAGGGGGGCGACTTTGGGTTCGGGCTAAAATTCCTAGCTCGGAGCCCTCTCCTCGGACAGCACGCCTTTATCTCATTCCTTTTCAATTACATGTCAATGCAAAACTGTGAAACATAGATTTGTAATAATGTTTGTGTGTTGTGAACAGAGAGCTCCAGTGGAGGATGAAGTGGTGTATGCAGAAGTCAAGAGACGATGATCAAACTCAGTTTAAACATTACGATACTGAACTGACCTGTAAAATATTATCAAAATCACTGAACAAGATATTAAAGTGTTTCTAATGTTTTATTTTTATAAATATTCTTTACTTCTGGGTTAAAGTGAATGATGGTGTGGAAATGTGGTTTTGTTCTGTTAATGGACACAAGTTTTATTTTTGACTATTGAGGCTGTTTGTGGTTGATATGTGAGAGGTGTGAACCGTGTGTTTGTGGAAGAGAGAGAGAGACAATAAAATATTGAATCATCAATGCTAATGTATGACAAATAAAAGATTGCTTTATATAATCAGACAGTGAGCTCTTACTTTGTGAATGTTTTTATTTCTGTTCATGTAGCTCAGTTTGTTTTAGACCTGTGCAAATGGGTTTATTCCCAATAAACTCACCTACTGACAAAATGCACAGCTTAGTCACTTTGGATACAAGTTTTTTTTTTTCAAAATATGGCAATGCAGCATAAATGTTTACGTGCAAGCCAAAGACTCATGTGAGGTGAGGTCACAAACTCCTTTATTAAAAGTCTGACCTCAGTATATATTTCTGACAAAGCTTCCGTTTCAAAGAAAAAAGGCTGTCGAGGAGTAACTTGTATACATCTGTTATAAAAGCAACGTATGAACAAAAGACTTCATTACCATTCCACAAAATTATAAATAAATAAATACATAAATAAATATACATGGAAATGTAAAAAACTAAAATACATAAATAATTATAAAAATATTTCCTTATTTATGTATAATTGTATCTTTCCACATTTATGGATTTATTTATTTTAAATTTTATTTATTTACAATTTTATATATTTTTCACATTTATTTATGTATATATTTATTTATTTTCACATTTATTTATTTATTCATTTCTTCGTCTGCAGGCGATGGTTTCACCTCGGACATAGCATCGATCTTGGAGTGCCAGTGCTAAAGCATTGAGGCCACAGTGACACCTTGTGGTGACCAAGGGAACAAAGTTGCACAGGGAGTGGTTGACTTGGAGATGAGCAATATCCAAATCTTATTTTGCGTTTAAAGTCATTTTATATAACCATAACTGTGTGCCTATAGGGTCACAACAATTATATACTGTACTTAGGGCATGGCTGTAAACATACTTGTCATTATTTTACTTTTAATGGTATTAAAAGTATTGTGTCAGTGTAAGATTTTTACCCTCAAATGAAAGCATTGAAACATTAAAGATTAAAACATCTGATCTGTTTCATTTTGTTTCCTCTCAGAATCTGGGGACATTAGTGGTTATATATAAATACAGATGAATTGTTTGGTCGAAATTATTGCTAGGGACAATTCAGTCTTCCCTGAATATTGCTAGGGACATGTCCCTAGCGTCCCACCCTAAATCTACGCCCATGTCTCAGATTCTGGCCGTTTCTCAATGTCAAGGATACTTCCTTGGCAGGACTAGTCCTTACAAGTCACTTCCTTCAGAGGCTACGCGAGGCTCCTCTTAAGCATTCGGAGAACACGTTAAATGGAACAGGCTAGCAAGTGCACGTCATTGCGTCAATGAAAGGTGTGCTGTCGGTGCTGCGCGCATAGGATTGTGGGTGATTTCAGCGCGTGAAAAGCGCGAAGGATACGCATATGCATCCTTTCCTGTATATGGGATATTTCTCGAACGAAGGACTCAGTCCTTGGCTGAAATTCCGAGGATTTTTGACATTGGAACAGTCTTTCGATGGACGTCGATGACGCATCCTCGAAATTCTTCCTTGACATTGAGAAACGGCTCTTCTATCGCTAACTTACCTTTATAGGGCGTTGTCTGTTGCTGACATTCATGCAGAAATCAGACACTGATTGAATACATAACTATCTTTATTATCATCTTCACCTACATTAACATGAGGACGAAGATATCTTTACTCTTCATCTCTTTATCCATCTGCGGTAAGTGTCAATACTTCTGCAAAGCTTTTACTTTCACTACTGTACTTGCTAGAAAAAAGTGCGCGTATGATGTGTGTGTTTGTGTAGGCTATACGGGCCTATATGCCGGGGCGTCATACAGTGTTCACAGCTCTCAGAAATTTGTGCACAAACAGACATTAAAAGAAATATTATATCGTTCAGCATTTTCCATGGCACTCCCACTTACATTTCTAACAAGTTGAGCCCCCTGCCTTGATGTGAAAACCACCTAAATAAATGCGTTGACTTACTTTATGTCAAATATCAATTAATTCAACGAGAATAATGACATAGCTGCATCATATTTACATCTGAATTTGCATTTTTTGTTATACGTTTTGTTTAATGAGTTGTTTAATTGTGCTATTAATGGATCTGCACAACAACTGCGTTATGTTAGCCAATGAATGTAATTTTAAATCCATAAAGTATATACCCTGCTGAAAAAGACAGCATAGACTAGCATTATACCCATGCTGGTTTGGTGCTGGTTTAGCTGGTGGTCATCAACATACCATCAACAGCATCCCATGCTGTTCATACCAGCAAGATCAGCATATGTTTTGTTTTGGTGCTGGTATGCTGGTGACCACCAGAATAATTCCCATGCTGGTTTTGTGTGGGTTTAGCTGGTGGTCACAAGCATACCAGCACCAAAACACAACATATGCTGGTATGCTGTATTTTCCAGCAGGGTAAACAATGTAAATGACAACAATCGTAATAGATTTTAATTGTCAACACTGCAAAAGCAATGCTGTTATCTACACCTGTGGTTCTCAATCTGGGGGCCCTGAGATGGTGCCAGTGGGGACACGCTTTAATAACATTTTATAAATTAATTAATTTATTATAAATTCTGTGTAATGAAATATCAGAAAAACAAGGCTACTAACCAACAGAACTACATTGAATAATTTAATGTTTTTTTTTAATACAAATTTTAAGTTTTTGAATGTTTTATGTCATACATTTTCTTTGGGGGGGCTTGAAGGGATGCAGCGTATACAAGGGGGGCCACACACTGAAAAAGTTTGAGAATCACTGATCTACCCTTTATTTTATTTGAATTGGAAAAATTAAAAACTTTAAAAATATGTTTTTAAAAATTATAAAAGGAACCCTCACGTGTGACTGTGAGCATGTGATTCCCCCGTGAATTCTGTACCAAGATGAATCTAGAAATTAGTGCTGGGCGATTTGGCCTAAAAATAAAATCTCAGATTTTATTTTTTTAAATTCGACTTCCGATTTTTTCCGATTTTTCCCCCCCACTTATTAAGAAAAGCAATAAGTACAAACGGCAGACAACTTAAAGCAAATTTTGCTTTTATTTAATCAAAAGCAAGACAAATGATTTTATTCCTTTCTTTGGAACAAACTTCCCACTCTCGCCGGTAGCCATGTTGTCGCTTGCTGTTGCCGTTTCATGTGTTTGTGCTATGATGATGATGTTGTCGCTTGCTGATGCTGTTTCACGTGTGCTATGATGTTGTTGATGTTGCTATAATAACGCTACGGAAGCCCCGGGCAGCCAAAAATGCGCCATTACAAAAAAATCGAATTACTTATTTTTTAAATCGCCCACAACAAAAAATTCGAATTAATTCATTAAATCGATTTTTCGCCCAGGCCTACTAGAAATCTACTAATATAACGTCGAAACTGTAACATTACCATACTGTGGTTTGGAAATATTGTTAGCGTTTCTGACAACGTTTTAATTGTTCAGATATAGGGCTGTCACGGCTATGAAATTTGGCTGACGGTTAATTGTTTAATAAATTGTGAGGATTATGAAGATTAATTGCCTGTTTGTTGCTTTGACATTTTATTCTCATAAATTTTTTAAAACGAAACTCAAACGGCGAAAATCTCTGAATAATGACAAGGTTGTCGCACAGAACTGATAATATTGTGCATATTAAACAAATGAAAAGACAAGTAACAGATAAAATGGATGTTTTTTTGATTTTGAGGTTGCATGCAAAATCCATTTGGCTCAAAAAACTTTGAATGGACATGATGACGCCTTATATTTAATGTTATGTTAATGTGGACTACATGATCGTCGCTCAAGATCTCAATGTAATCTTTGTATTGACAGTGTTGTAGACGTGAAGTGAGTTTATTTTCTGACTCCTGTTTGTGCCTGCAGGTGTGTATGGTGTTGATCCAGATGAAGTGATATCAGTGTCAGTGATGGAGGGAGATTCTGTCACATTACACACTGATCTTACTGAAATACAGAGAGATGATATGATCGAATGGAGGTTTGGTGATCAACAGGATCTCATAGCTAAACTTAACAGGGAGGCCAATAAAAGTGATTTATATAATGGCACTGATGAGAGATTTAGTGGCAGATTAAAGATGAACACTCAGACTGGAGATCTCACCATTACAAACATCAGATCTCAACTAACTGGACTTTATAAACTAGAGATAACCAGAGACAAGATTAAAACAAAGACATTCGTTGTCAGACGTGAGTACCTGAATGTTTACTTGATTTAAAATTATGTGACAAACTAATTTACATAAATTCTTAGAACAATTAACCAAAAGTAACTGATTGCATGTGGAACTGGTATATTTAACAAAAACACTATTAATAATATAAAAATATGTTTTTATATTTGTCTTTAATTGGTTGTTTTTCTTTTGCAATTGAAATGAGTATTTGTATATTGCCATTCATTTACAAGTTATCACAAGAGCATGGTTGATATGGTTTGAATTTATTAAAAATTCGGTCAGATGTTGCTTAATATTAGAACTTCTTTTGTTTACTGATTTATTAAATGGAGGGAACTCATTTGTTTAAAACCACAAATGATACTGAAATGCTTAATTACCATGGTTTTATTATAGTAAAAGTGTAATAACCTGCTTTTGGGTGGACTGATTACCATTTGTATAACCACAGTTTTAGTACAAATATCATGTTTAAACAATTTTTACTGTAGCAAAAATAGGTTTAGGGTTTTATTTGTAGTAAAATCATGGTTGTAGTAAAATTTGAATCCATGTGTACACAACACTTTGTTAAAGAAGAACAAAAAAAGAACCATAAGCATTAGTAATGTTCAGGTTTACAGAAAAGTTGCCCATCTCAGATCAGTTTTGAGGACACTGATTGGCTAAATTTGATGTCATGTCATGATACGTGTGTATTTCTTGAATCATCAATCAACTTTACCAAGACCCGCCTCCAGTGGGCTATTTCTCGATTGCCCCACAGCTGAACTTGAGATCTGCAGACAGGCAGGAGGGACATATGGGAAAGCAAATCTTTTCACATCATATCACATCATATAAATATCAATTTATATAATTGACAAAATTATTATAATGTTATTATTTTGTGTGTGTGGCCCAGGGAGGGTGGCACCCTCTATTGACTTCTATTGTTTTTTTACTGTAATCAACAGAATGTAATTTTTCTGTAGTCACATTTCTTTCTATACTGACCATCAACACTTGCTTCAAGCTCATCCATCTACAGCTCTAAATGCAAATAAAATTCAAGCTTTTAACTTGAAAGTGGGACTTAGGTTGCCAGATTGCCCATATTGAGCGTTGAATTTCACTTTATTCATAATAATAGCAGTGCTTAAATTTGTTATATCTATTATCTTTGATTATTTACTCAACTACCCACCAAACATGAGACGTCCGCTCGACGTGCAGATCATGTCTATATTAGGTCGGTTGGTCCAGGCCCTTATCTGTACGTCTATACAACGTGCAGATCTGGTACAGTATCTGGACGTCTGACTATGACCCCTCTTGGACGTCAGGTAGACGTCCAAAAGGGGTTCGGGAAATCAATTCAAAAACATTTTATACAAATGTGGTCTATGAGTTCTGAGTCAAAAAACATAAACATCACGTGTATTTTTGTAGAAAAATTTTGTTAAACTGATAAAATAATGTAATCTTTATTCAAAGATTAGTGTTCAAAAACATAGCACTGCTCATAGATAAAGTTCCACCTTAAATTCTCTCTCTCTCTCTCTCTCTCTCTCTCTCTCTCTCTCTCTCTCTCTCTCTCTCTCTCTCTCTCTCTCTCTCTCTCTCTCTCTCTCTCTCTCTCTCTCTCTCTCTCTCTCTCTCTCTCTCTCTCTGCGCATGTGTTGGCGTTTGAGCGTGTGTGAGGGGTTCGTGAGTGCGAGCGCGTGTATTTGCTCTTTTTTGGGGTTTATTCTTTATTTTATTTTTATTTTTTTCACTTCTCTTTATTTTTTATTTGATTAGTTTTCATATTTGTGTGGTTTTCGTTTGGTGCTGCCTGCTTTCTTTGAAAGCATGGCAGCTCAGAATGGGACGGGGCTTGACTCCCTTTCACGCCGCCACGGAGTCAAAATTGTATCTGTGGCGAGTGTAGAGGCTTGCTGTCTGGGTGTAGGGGAAGTTGTTGGTCATCAAAACATTCTCTCTGCATCTAGAATGAATAACGCGACCGTGATTTTTTTGAACACGGTGGAAAGAGCAAACGAGGTGGTTGCGAGAGGAATAATCATTGATGAAATGCTTACACCTGTGTTACCTCTGATGCTACCATCTAAAAAAGTCACAATATCAAATATCCCTCCTTTCCTTAGTGATGAAGTTTTGATACAAGCGCTTTCACGTTATGGTAAATTAGTTTCACCGATCAAAAAGATCGCGATCGGATGTGAGTCTCCTTTGTTGAAACATATTGTTTCATTTAGGAGATTTGCATTTATGATAATCAAAGACGACGCTCAACTGGACTTGGCACTAAAGTTTCGTGTGGATGATTTTGAATATGTTGTATTTGTAACTACGGACAAAATGAAATGCTTTGGATGCGGTAAATCGGGCCATTTAATCCGCTCATGCCCTGACAAAATGAATGCAGCTGGAGGTAGTAATGACATGCCCGCTGTTAGACCGTTTGAGATCGGTCTGGCCGAAGCAGCGCCGACCGCGGATAAAACTGCTGGGGAAGGAATGACTGTCGCGGAGCCTGTGGAAGCCGGACCGACCTCAACGGATGTAGGTAGGAATATTTCAGTAACATCTTTAAATGTTGAAACGGGAGTGTCTAACAGTGATGTTGAAAACGCGAGGGAAGAGGATGTGTCTGAAATAGAGGCTGAGAATAGGATGTTCAAAGTACCGAAAAAAAGGAAAAATGTGGAAAAGATCAGTAGTTTAAAGTGTTTCAAAAAAGGAGAAGGGTGTGAGGAACAGAACGAGACAGAAAGTGAAAGCGAAATGTCTGATGCAAGCACAGTGTTGTCGCAGACCGAGGGTGTAAGTAGAAGCTATGATGGTGATGACATAAGACGTTTTCTTAGTATCACAAAAAATAAGAGAGGTGTGATTGTGAAGGAGTATTTTCCTGATTTAAAGCAGTTTTATGACAAAGCCAAAAGCTTACTAACAGAAGGGTGTCTTTCAAACAAAGAAATTTATCGTTTGAAAAAGATTGTGAGGAAAGTTGGCATTGATTTAAATAAAAATGATGATTAAGAATACTAAGATTCTGGATTTATTTCTGTTTTTTTTGGTCTTTTATTTATTTCAGCATGGCTGAAGTGCAGATTGCTTCACTGAATGTTAATGGTGCTAGAGATTTTAGAAAAAGAGCTGATCTGTTTGAAATTATCAAGCAGAAAAAAATTGATGTTACTCTGATTCAAGAAACACACAGTGATGTGAATAATGTAAATGATTGGATGAAAGAGTGGGAAGGGTTATCATTTCATAGTCACAACACCACTTTAAGTGGAGGAGTAGCAATCTTGTTTGCAAAAGCCTTTAATCCGGTCTCATATCAAGCTGATGAGTTTTTGAAGGGCAGACTTTTAAAAGTGAAAGCACAAGTTGAAAATTATAATTTTGTTTTTATTTGTGTATATGTCCCCAACTCAACTGTTGAAAGAATGTTGTTTTTAGATACATTATGTTCTGTTTTACAAGATGTTTCTAATGATGACTATTTATTTTTGGGAGGTGATTTTAATTGTACAGTGAGTAATTGTGATAGAAATCATGTTGAACCCCATATGCCTTCAAGAAAGCGTCTTATTCAAATAATTAGTAAATATGAGCTAATTGATGTATGGAAGTTTATTCATGAAGATAAAAGACAGTATACATGGTCTCATGCACGTGATAATGTTTTATCACTAGCAAGATTGGACAGATTTTATGGTTTCAAGCATCATGTTGGTATTTTTTAAAAATTGTTGTATTTTTCCTGTTGCTATTTCAGACCATTGTATGGTACAATGTTCCTTTTTTTTGAACTCTGTCAAACCTAGTAGTGCATATTGGCATTTTAATCTAACATTATTGGATAACAGAGATTTTATATGTACTTTTAAACTGTTTTGGGCTGATTACAGAACAAAAAAAGCATCTTTTCAATCACTACAAAAGTGGTGGGACTTTGGGAAAGTGCAGATTAAACAGTATTGTCAGCAGTATGCTCACAATAGCACCAAAGCTTTAAATCAGTCAATGAAGGACTTAGAGACTGACATAATGAAGATTCAGGAATTGGTAGAGTCAACAAAACAACAAAGTTATTTGAAAATTCTGTCAAAGAAAAAGAATCAATTAGCAGACTTATTAGGGGTTAAAACACAGGGGGCTTTGATCCGGTCAAGATTTATAAGTCTTGATCAGATGGATGCACCGTCAAAGTATTTTTTTAATCTCGAAAAGAAAAATGGACAAAAAAGAATTATTCACGCTTTACGATCTGAAGAAGGGTTTCTTTTGTCCAATCCTGTAGCAATTAGAAGGAGGGCAATTGGGTTTTATGAAAAACTATACAGAAGTGAATTAGGATCAGTCAATATGAATGAGAGTGTCTTCTTCCAGGAATTACCACAGGTGTCTGAGGAAGCTAATGCGGAGATTTCAGGTGTGTGTAGCCTGGGAGAGCTGCATAAGGCCGTTCAGAGCATGGAATCCGGAAGAGTGCCTGGAATTGATGGCATACCAATTGATTTCTATAAATGTTTTTGGGATGTTTTAGGGGAGGATCTCTTAGAAGTACTCAATGGTAGCTTAGACGGAGGTCTTCTGCCGTTGAGTTGCCGTAGAGCAATCCTTACCCTCCTTCCCAAAAAAGGAGATCTCACGGAGATTAAAAACTGGAGACCCGTTTCACTTCTGTGCAGTGACTATAAAATTCTCTCAAAGGTTTTGGCGAACAGGTTATCAAAAATTATGAATGAGGTGATCCATCCGGACCAAACCTATTGTGTACCCAAAAGGTCAATTTTCGATAACATTTCCCTTATTAGGGATATTTATGATGTCTCTAAGTCTTTAAATATTGACGCTGGATTGATTTCATTAGATCAAGAAAAAGCATTCGACAGAGTGGAACATGTATATTTATGGGAAACACTAAAAGCTTTCGGTTTTAGTAAAAAATTTATAGATATAATTAAAGTGTTGTATAGTGACGTTGAGAGCATACTCAAAATCAATGGTGGCTTATGCACTCCTTTTAAAGTTTTTAGAGGTGTGAGACAGGGCTGCCCACTCTCTGGAATGCTATATTCATTGGCAATTGAACCTTTTTTGGAGCAAGTACGGAAAAATGTACAAGGGTTCAGTGTGCCAATGTTTGGAAAAAGTATAAGTCTCTCTGCTTATGCGGATGATGTCTTAGTTTTTGTTAATCAACCAAATGATGTAAAAGTTTTAATGAGTATACTTGATGATTTTAGAAAATTGTCTTCTGCTAAAGTTAACTTAGAAAAAAGTGAGGCAATACAAATAGGAGATTGGAAAAGAGGGGGTTTTCCCCTTCCTCCTGGGTTAGTATGGAAAAAAGGAGGCTTTAAATATTTGGGGGTTTTTCTAGGAGACGAAGTAACTGTACAAAAAAACTGGGAGGGAATTATTGAAAAGGTTAAAGGTCGACTTGAAAAGTGGAAGTGGCTAATCCCAAACATGTCATATAGAGGTCGAACATTAGTGATAAATAATTTAATAGCTTCTTCCTTATGGCATAAACTAACTTGTTTGGATCCTCCTTTGTGTTTGTTAGCAGAGATTCAAGCTATTTTAGTCAACTTTTTCTGGGATAAGTTACATTGGGTTCCTCAGAGCATATTGTTTTTACCTAAAGAAGAAGGAGGACAAGGACTAATACATCTTCAAAGTAGGACAGCAGCTTTCCGTTTACAATTCTTGCAAAGACTTTTAAGTGGTTCGATAACCTCAAGTTGGAAAGTAGTGGCGTGCAAAATTCTACAAAATTTTGGAAATCTGAAGTTGGACAGAAATCTTTTTTTCTTGGACTTGTCAAAACTGAACATCAGTGGAATGCCTATTTTTTATCGGAATGTTTTTAAAGTATGGGGCATGTTCAAAGTGCAAAGGGAAGGACATTTTAAATCTCTTTACTGGCTCCTTGAAGAACCATTGGTTCATGGAGCACGTTTTGACTTGAATGATGACTGTGCAATTCCTGGGTATACTGAAATGCTTGTGACCTCCAAATTATGTACATTGGGGAGCCTAGTTAACTTGATAGGCACGGACTTTGAAAATACAGAAAAAGTTGCTATGAGTCTAAACGTTAAATCAAGACGTTTTGTTTCTCATTTATTAGAAAAATGGAAAAAAAGACTCATGTTCGATGAACTTAATCTTTTATCTGCTTACTGTGAAAGGAAGATTGTGCCTAATGAAGATGATGTTTTACCTGTTTTTTGTCTTTTACCTGGTTTAAACGATGTTTCGGGAATGTTTTTAAGTTCTGGGGAATCCTTATGTCTTGATTTTTTTTCAAGTGTTGGAAAGTCTTTTTATAAAGCTTGTGTTCTTGTGTTTAATAAGAAAATGCTTAATGAAAGAGTTGACACACCATGGCGTAGTGTTTTAAAATTGAGTGACGATGAAAAACCAGAGTGGAGATCGTTGTATAAGCCACCATTGGGTAAAAGAGTTGGGGACATACAATGGAGACTTTTACATGGTGCTCTGGCAGTCAATGCTTTTATATGTGTCTTAAATTCTGATGTCACTGCAGGATGCCCTTTCTGTTCAAAGAGAGAAACCATTTTTCATGCTTTTATGGATTGTCCTAGGCTGGAAAGGTTGTTTAATTTATTACATGGTTTGTTTGAGAGTTTTAATGAATCTTTTTCTGTAAAAGTATTTATTGTTGGTTTTAAATATGCTGGAAAAAAGAGGTTTACTTGTCAGTGCTTGAATTTTATCATAGGCCAAGCAAAACTAGCAATATATATGAGCAGAAAGAATAAGATAGACTTGGGTGTAGATCAAGATATCATTACTTTGTTCTTGGCTACAATTAAATCCAGAATACTTATTGATTTTCATTTTTATTCATCTAGAAATGATATTCTAACTTTTGAGACAAAATGGTGTCAGAATGGGGCTTTGTGCTACATTATTGATGGAAATATAAATTTTTCTTTTCTGTTAATGTAAGAATTTGGTTTTGGTTTTTGTAAGGGTAAATGTTAATTTGTGTTTTTGTTGGTGTTTTATGTGAGATATTGTAATAAAGTATTTTTTCAAAATTCTCAAATTCTCTCTCTCTCTCTCTCTCTCTCTCTCTCTCTCTCTCTCTCTCTCTCTCTCTCTCTCTCTCTCTCTCTCTCTCTCTCTCTCTCTCTCTCTCTCTCTCTCTCTCTCTCTCTCTCTCTCTCTCTCTCTCTCTCTCTCTCTCTCTCTCTCTCTCTCTCTCTTTCTCTTTAATTAACAGAGATGTATATGCTGACGTTTTATTGAAAATGTTTTGTCACCATAATGACGATCAGTGATTCCTTTAGTTGGGTAGTTTGACTCTTCATATGAGTGTTTGCTAAAGCATGTTATTTGTTGCAAAGAAAATTTGTTATAAACAAAACTCACATGTGGATCTTACAACTTCATTGAAAGTATACCAAGAGTAATACCACATATGTAAAGTCTGTAAATTAATTTTGTAAACCATGTAGTATTGTCTCAATTTCTCTGTTGATTTGAGGTTTCACATCCAACTTATTATTTAGGTTCATACCACCACTGGGAAGTGCTTATATACAATTAAAAGTCCAGATTTCATTGTCACATATGCAGACATCAAGAATCAGCCCATGAATCACAACAGTGGTGACACTCTCTGGACTCATGAGTTTTATAATATGTTAGTGCAATGCATTGCAACATGTAGAAAACTCACCATTGTTGTGATTCATGAGCTGATTCTTGATATCTGCATCTGTGTCAAAAAATTCTAGACTTTACATTTTTGATCACAGCCATGAGGTTTCATTTTCAGTTACAGTAGGCAGCAGTATGCCCCGAACTATGTTCATTGCAGCTCCAAACAAAAATTAGACCGTAGTTTACTTATAAACGAAATTTATGACGTTTTATCTGTGTTGTTAGTTCAGTTATATTATATCATCACTTCTGACCATCAATGTAATTAATGTGGAGCCATAAGTAAGTTGCATTGGTAACACACACTTGGTGCAATAATAATGTGTTTTTAAAACGCCATCATCAAGCACACACACTACAGTATAAAAACAAAGAGTCAAACTACTCAACTAAAGGAAACACTGATCACCATGATGGTGACAAAATATGTTCAATAAACCATCAGAATCTTGTAAATTCTCAAAAACGAGCAGGTAGAAATGACAAAAAATAGAGTGAATTTGGTTAGTCTAGCCAGTATGGTCCTACTTCAAAACAATGCTTTGTTAAAACAACTTTTTGTAATGGTGATGACATTGCTTTAGAGAATGTACATGTATCAATTATCCAACGAGAGCAAGTGTGGGAGGGAGAGTGAAGTTCACGTCACTTCACTTCAATTATTGAATGATAGAGAGAGAGAGTGAGAGAGAGAAAGAGAGAGAGAGAGAGAGAGAGAGCAAGATTGCAGACGCAGACAGTTAAGGTGGAACTTGTATATTTGGGAATTATCTATAAGCAATATTTTTTTTACATTTATTCATATATAAAGATTATATATACACATATAATAGTTTACTTTGCGTGGAGGTCCCCTTGACATCAATCTTGGATGTTCAGAACAGGTCATAAAAAGACGTCATAAAAACTTTCATTCTGGCTCCTCATGGGACGTCGAAATGACGTCTTTTTAAGACGCTTTGCTCAGTGGGTATACTTTACTCTTCTTCTCACATGTTGAAACTCACTTTAAACTGACAAACTAACAATACCTACCACAAAAAAAATATTTGGGACTATGAAATGAATATAATTTAACTTTAAAGGGGACATTATATAAGACTTTTTTAAAATGTAAAATAAATCTTTGGTGTCTCCAGAGTACGTGTGTGAAGTTTAAGCTCAAAATATCATATACATAATTTATTATAACATGTTAAAATTGACACTTTAAGCAAAGATGTGCCGTTTTTGGATGTGTCCTTTAAAATGCAAATGAGCTGATCTCTGCACTAAATGGCATTATCGTGGTTGGATAGTGCAGATTAAGGGGCTGTATTATTATAATAAGATCATAAGGGGAGACAAATTTTCAATGTCCTATTTTTTCTACATGCTTGCAGATAATGGTTTACCAAAACTAAGTTACTGGGTTGAACTTTTGTGTATTTTCTAATTTTAGAGAAGCAATCTGACTTTCCATGTTTATATCTTCTTTAAGGAACATTCTTTGTACGCATTGTGCTTACACTTGCTTTACATTAACTCCCTTTCTGACTTTTCTTTCATCTCCTGTGTTCTTTCCTTTCTAATTTTCCAAATCTGATGGCTCATCAGCTCGGTTGCAGGTATTTGTAACTACTGCTTCATGAATTACTGTTGTTATTATAACTGTTGCTATGTCCCAAATTGCATACTGTATTGTATATTTTTACATTTTTCAGCTGTTGTTAATGTTTGTTAATGCCAATACAATTGTTCATTTAAGGAGTAGGCACAATTTTGTCTACAAAAGTCAAACTTCAAAGATCAAAAACTTTTAGTAGAGTTCATTGTTGTAAGACATTACAACAGATGGATTCACATGTTGACTACAAATGTGGTCTAATTTATTTAAATTCTGTATCTGTTTGTCCCTGCAGGTGTGTTTCACCCAGAATCAGATAAACTAAAGTCAGTGTCATTGATGGAGGGAGATTATGTTACTCTACTCACTGATGTTTCTGATATCAAGAAATATGATGTGATACGGTGGAGATTACGACGTGAAACGTCTCCTCTAGCTGAACTCGACAGAAAAACTGCTCTCTTTTCTACATATGATGATGTTCTTGATGGGAGATTTAAAGGTAGACTGCAACTGGACCATCAGACTGGATCTCTCACCATCACAAACATCAAAAACACAGATTCTGGACTTTATGACGTAGAGATCAGCAGCAGCTCACACACCATACATCAGTCATTCACAGTTACTGTCAATGGTAAGTAGTCCTTCAATATAATTAATATTTAGTTCTATACAGATTATGACAATGCAAATGTAAAATTACTCTGAAAACTATTTCCTAAATGATTTTGTATCTAAACGGTTGTTCCCAGACATTCTATAAGAAAGTCTGTGTAAAGTTAGAAATGTATCACTGAAACACGTTACAAAGACTGTGAACTATTTAGTACTAGAGTGACACCGTTAAAGTGTTAAAGCGGCACAAAGCGGACATGATTGGTTGCTTTACAGTATGTGTATAACACTGTCCAGAGTAAAGGGGGTGCGCGCACCGGACGCGCAGCTCAGCGCCACGCCGTTCTAAAAAAATCAAACACATTGGCTGCGTCCGAAACTGCATACTGTACAGTAGGTACTGAATGAGATGAAGTTAAAACAGTAGGTACTGTATAGTATGAATCCTGGTAGTATGAATGAGATTCGGACGTACTACATCCGCCATGTTGCTACATCACGTGACATATACATCGTCATCACGTCATGTCATTCCAGCGCGAAAACAGCCGCATGCTGCTTCTTCTTTGTTGGATAAGTCCTCTCTCGGGACATCATGGGATAGTTAAGTGTCCATCATATGCACACTGCAAAATCTAACCGGAAGTAGTAGCTCATCCGGGGACTTTTCGCATACTGTTTTTTGGAATACTATTATTCGGACATACTACTTGCCTCGCCTACTGCTTTTCGCGTACTATATAGTATGGAAGTAGGCGGTTTCGGACGCAGCAATTGTTTTCTATGAGTAAACGCACACTGGCGCCCACAGGTGGCGCCTGTCTGTGGTGCCCATAGATATGTATATAAAGGCTAGATGGCTCAAGGCGGAGTCAGCTGTGTCGTCACTTGGCGGCCATCTTAGGTCAGTGCTGCCATAGTGCTGCTCCCTGCTGCTGTGGACGGAAGGTGAGTGACATACGCCAACTAAAATGCTCGTAACTTGCTGAATTCTTGACGGATTTACAAACGGTTTGGTTTTTTACAAACGTTATTAACGTGGCTATAATTATGGATGCTTTAACATGTTTCATGAATTTTTTATTTATTTTTAGTATACGTATTCAGTGTCATAGGTACATCTTTGACGTTTATAACAAACCAATCCGTTTGAAAATCGGTAAAAAATTAAGCAAGTTATGGTCATTTAAAAGTACCTGCATCATTAAAACTCAATGCTACGAGTGAGCGAGCGCCCTGTCCTAAGATGGCCGCCAAAATGCGGACGTTCAACTCAATTGGCCATCAGCGCGGACGAGCCATCTAGCCTTTATATACATATCTATGGTGGTGCCCAGCTTTGACTCAGGAAGTTGCTCAAATCCCTGTTATGCCACTTACATAGTTTAACATTAAATAACATCATATTTGTCACAAATCAACGATTAACATTGCATTTTAAAGTAGACGCAATCTGACACGTGCACTTCCGTTTAGGGATACCCCCGAGTTGTCCTAGACACGACTCGACACGGCACTGAGCTGCACGTCCGGTGTGCGACCCCCTTAATTTACAAATGGCTTTCAACACAACTCACCCAATTATGATCAAGGACCAGAACTAAAAACATGTATTTTATTAAAAAGTGTTTAATCTCTGTGTGTAATAAAGCTTCTTGTCTATTTGGTGTTAATACAGATAAAGTGAAGATAGAGTCAGTGATGGAGGGAGATTCTGTTACTCTACACACTAATCTTACTGAAATACAGAGACATAATGTGATACTGTGGAGGTTTGAAACTCATGGGACTCTCATAGCTAAAATCGATGAAGATGTCAATAAGACATCAATATATGATGATGTTCTTGATGGGAGATTCAGAGACAGACTGCAGTTAAATAATCAGACTGGAGATCTCACCATCACAAACATTGGAACTAAAGATGCTGGACTTTATGAACTGAAGATGAGCAGCAGAAGACGATCCATTCAGAGGAGATTGATTGTGACTGTCACTAGTGAGTAACTCAAGATCATTTAAGATGAATGTTGACAGGACGATAGTAAAAGTGCAAGAAAACTTTTGGGTATATCATGTCACCTCTAACATTAATGATTGTCTCTTTATCATTACTTCATCAGGTCAGTCATCTTCTCTGGCTTTGGGTATTATGGCAGGAATATATGTCCCACTGGGTATTATTGCTGCTGTTGCTTTAGTGTATTATTGTCGCCGCTGCTTCCCTAAAGCAAGAACACAAATAGGTAAGAATCATCTAAAGAAGATTCAAGAAGAAAATTACAAACTTTTGTGCTATAGTTGAGATTATATCCGTTTATGTTTTTTCTAGGTTTTTATCAGTGCAGTGGCCAATATATAAGCCGATATTATAACTTTATGTTGTGTTGCACACAACAACACTCGGGTGTGCAGTACAATCTTATTCGAACAGTACCATGAAATGACATATGTCTTGTAGATTTTTTCAAGTACTTAAAAATGGTGTGTTTATAAGTATAATGCATAACTAATTTAGTTTCAACAATTTACTCTTTTTTGTTTATGTCTTTGTTTCTTTTGTTTATCTGCTTTCTCTATATTAGTATCAGCATTGGCCATTAAAAAAATCTAAATTGGTCGACCACTAGTTTTTATTCAGCTAATAAAACAGCATCAGTAAAGCACAAATATAACATACAGAACAGCTCTTGTGTTGTTTGTATTTGTGTAAGGTCTGATATATTTGCCTCTTCTATTTTGTCTTTCTTTAATCTGTTTGTGACTGATGCCAGTGATGGAGGGAGATACAGTCATACTACACACTGATGTGACTGTGAGAAAGGATGATGATGAAATGGAGTGGACGTTTCAAAAGTCTCTCATAGCTAAAATCAAGAGATCCAACGACGCAGTATATGATGGTGATGATGTTCTTAATGGTAGATTTAAAGACAGACTGACACTGAATCCTCAGTCTGGATCACTCACCATCAATGACACCAGAACTAAAGACGCTGGAGTTTATCAACTTAAAATCATCAACAGTTTGGAAAGCTCATATAAGAGAGTCAGGCTGAATGTCACAGGTGAGTCGATCAATTCTTTCATACATTTACATTTATGCATTTGGCAGAAGATTTTATCTATAGCAACTTAGAATGCATTAAACCTATACATTTTACATCAGCATGTGTGGGTTATGAAGTGCAGCAGTATTTAGTAATAAGACATTTGACAGATGTGGAACAAATAATAAGAATTATTCTTAAATCTCTTCTTTTTGTGTGGTGCAGTTACACATAAACAGATGATGGTGAATAAGGGGCAGTCTTACACTTTGAAGCCTGATATTACTGATATACAGACCTATGATGTCATCGAGTGGAAGTTTGGAGACGGAGAAACTCTCATAGCTCAAATCGACCGTGCCCATGATATCTTTAGTACATATGATGGTGATGATGGTCTATTTAGAGATAAACTGGAGCTGAATCGTCAGACTGGAGATCTCACTATCACTGAGATCAGACAAGAGCACACTGGAGATTATACATTTAAAGCCATCAAACGTGAAGAAACCTCATACAGGAGATTCAGTGTGCATGTCATGGGTGAGTGACTCCATTCAGATTAATAATAATCAACATCATATGATCATCCAGAACAAAACCCATGGGTTTGAAATGCATTCAGTTCAAAAGTTACATTTTTAAAGGGGACAGAGAATGAAAAACCATTTTTACCTTGTCTTTATTGAATAATGGTAGTCTACCCACATTCACAAACATACAAAAAGTGCTAAACATTCTACACACATCACAGTCTCATAGAAATTCCTCTTTTAGAAATGTCAGCCAGAAAACGGCCCAATCTGAAAAACTGTGCTTATGACATCACAGGCATCTCCCTGCCCCTCTACTTTAAAATAATTGGCTACATTTTTTGAGTGGCAGCAAAGTCAGCCAATCAGTAATGAGATTGCAAGTTAAGCCAGTAGGGTATGGAGCGAGATATGCGTCTTTATTAAATGCGATAAATTAAATGATCTGAGAGAAATAAAACTATTTGAAAGAAAAAGTTATCACACTGATAGCAAAGAAGCATTTCATGAGAAAAAAAGAATATTTGAGAGAAAAAGTTATCATACCAATAGCAAAAAATAATAATATTTGAGACAAAAAAAAGTTTTGAGAGAAAGTATTTTATCATGATAGAACATAAAAAATATAAATTTGAAATTTTTAAAATTATTTCTGAGAAAAAAAATCTCTCAAGAATATGTTTTTTGCTATTAGTGTGAAAACATTTTCTCTAAAAAAAGTGTTTCTATCAAAACGCTTTTCTTTGTCTCGTGTCAGGATTTTGCTTTCTTTGTGAAAATTGTGTCATGGGCGGGGCCACGTTCCTATTGGCCAGTCGGGTAAGCATCGTCTTATCTTGGGAATCGAACTGAATCATTACACCGTTGTTCAGTTCACCTAGATAGATGGCGTCTCTGGTTTTAGTTGAGCACGGACACTCTAATGTTTGAGTAAGATGATGACACACAACTCGATGGATAGCTGGCTGAGCAAGTTCATAGCACTGAAGATTAAACATTAAAAAATGAAATGGTACTCTTATTCATGAATGAATGTGTATTATATTATTAGCTTGCTAATCGCTAATTAGCTATCATGCTAGGTAAACTTGCAAATTCCAAATGAATGTTTTGATTCACTCCTTATTTAGTGAGTAGTGATCTAGTTTCTACCTTTGCACTTGCTAGCCTCAAAGCACCTGAAGAGTAACTGCTTGTTCATCATATACAACCTCCTGTATAGCTTTCAACCAACGTTAGTGTGCATGGAGGAAGTACACGCCTAGCTGCCGCAGCGCGGGGGCCACACACGTCGGGGCTACGGTGACCACAGTCCCGATGTCGTACGTGGCAGTGGTGGTATATCATAACTTAAATGTGTTTTTTTGTTTTCATAAAAATATTAACATTGATACCATTATAATAAGATAGCTGCCTGCTATTGAAATCAGTGTGAACAGATGCACTCAGTCTCTCAATATCACAACTATGGTCATATTGAATACACCGCTATGACAATAAATAGGGCAACAAAGTAATAATAATAATTTGTTACACTTATTTAGTGCTTTTCTGCAACTCAAAGCGCTTTACATATAAAAGGGAGAATCTCCTCAACCACCACTACAAAAAATAAGCTTTGGAGGAACTTGTGAGATGTGAACCATATTTTTATTAACTTATTAAATTAACAGATCCATAACTTAGTAATTATAGATTAAACATATGCTTTGATACTCAAAATAGTATTGGGGAAAAAATACTCGAGTCACACATGCATTTCAGTCAGTTCACATGGTCACACACCACACCTTGTATTTCTCACGCTGAGAAGACTTAACTTTTCCTGCTATATACAATTAATGGACGAAGCGCAGCGCAGGAAGGTTCTCTGTCAAGTTCATAGCTGTCTCGAATTTTTCTTGCGCTCCTCTGATGTCATTCACTTGGACTTGATTTATTCAAAAACTCCCCAACTGCTTTGCAATAAGAAGCTTAAGCTTATCTGAAACTATAAGGAAAATAGACTATAGAGGCTTTCTGAAATGAATGAAAGGACTAGAGATGACTATTGGAGCATGTCAGACCTACTTTTTTTATAAGTGTAATTCTTGTCACTTGTCACAATTTAACACATCAATAATGTGTTATGTTTGTAACAACACTGGGTGTGTTAATTTTAACACATTGTTTTGTGTTAAACTATTCAACACATTATGTGTTATTTCGTATTGATTTTGAGTTCATGTAAATAAAACACTAGATGTGTTGTCCTTATAAGAAAGATGTCTCAATTGAACACATTCGTTTTAAGAGTGTATGTAAAAAACGGGACAAATCGCGTCCCGTATTGATTTGATATGCGTCATTTTGCCTGTTAATACGGGACGATTCCGTGTTTCACGGGGCGGGGTGGCACTGCCACCTGCATTGCATACAGTTGGTTGAAAGTTATACAGGAGGTTGTATATGATGAACAAGCAGTTACTCTTCAGGTGCTTTGAGGCTAGCAAGTGCAAAGGTAGAAACTAGATCACTACTCACTAAATAAGGAGTGAATCAAAACATCTATTTGGCATTTGCAAGTTTACCTAGCATGATGGCTAATTAGCGATTAGCAAGCTAATAATATAATACACATTCATTCATGAATAAGAGTACCATTTCATTTTTTAATGTTTAATCTTCAGTGCTGTGAACTTGCTCAGCCAGCTATCCATCGAGTTGTGTGTCATCATCTTACTCAAACATTAGAGTGTCCGTGCTCATCTAAAAGCAGAGACGCCATCTATCTAGGTGAACCGAACAACGGTGTAATGATTCAGTTCAATTCCCAAGATAAGACGATGCTTACCCGACTGGCCAATAGGAACGTGGCCCCGCCCATGACACAATTTTCACAGAGAAAGCAAAATCCTGACACGAGAGCAAGAAATTGCATCAAGAGCAAAGAAAAGCGTTTTGATAGAAACACTTTTTTTTTTAAAGGGGTCATACACTCTCAGAAAAGAAAGGACATAAATGTACCTTTAGGGGTACAATGGCTTGTCACTGGGGCTGTACCCTCAAGGGTACAGTTTTTGTACCCTTGGCAGAGGGTACAAATTTGTACCCTTGTGATTTGTACCTTAAGAGACCAGTTTTGTACCTCTGGTGACAATTTTGTACCTTTATTTAACAGTACAAATATGGACCCTTCAAAAAGGGTACAAAATTGGCTTTGACAGGGTACACTCATTGATTATGGTTTTAAAACTTATACATATATCTCAATCTAAGTACTGTAAACTTTAAATTAAAATTGCATATGACTCAATATATTTGTGTTGGTTTAGCCAATCGGTTAGCGTAAAGGTACATTTTAAACATTAGTAAAAAAAATGATAACAGAAAAGATAAAATACACAGTGAGTTTATTCAACAATCATTTATTTTACAAAAGGTTTAGATATAAAACAGAAGTGTGCTGTTCAGTCCAAATTCACAACATTAAAAACTAATATTACATTTACACTTTACTTATGAAATATATCATGTATTCCTTTATGACAGGAGTGGGGAACCCTGGGTCCTGGAGGGCCACTGTCCTGCAGAGTTTAGTTCCAACCCTAATCAAACACACCTGAATTTCATTTTCAAGTAATCCTGAAGACTTGAATTAGATTTTTCAGGTGTGTTTAATTAGGGTTGGAACTATACTCTGCAGGACAGTGGCCCTCCAGGACCAGGGTTCCCCACCCCTGCTTTATGACTTTAACAGACTGTCCAAACAGGAATATTTTAAAACAAAATCAGTGTGCTGTTCCTTAAACCAAACGACATTTAAACATTTTTAACAGGGCCACATCTGTCCTTGCCAAGCAGTGAGAAACACACAAATATACATTTTTTCCCTGATAAAACTGTGGTGTACTCACAGCATAATGAGTAAATGAAAAGGGCCATATGGAGTTACATTTCTTTAGTTTTTGTTGTGTTAATGACGGGTGGTAGAGGATAGTCAGTCAGCCACCTTAATGGTAAAGATCGAAAACTGCTCTGGGCACGTTCATACTTATCTGTGAGAAAACACAAAAATATGAATACATTTTCCACTGACAGAACTGTGGTATACTCACAACATAAATAAATGTGGTACCTTTAAAGTTTTTGCGTGTGAATGATGGTTGGTAGAGAACAGTCAGCCACCCTCAATGGTAAAGATCCAAACTTGCGCGGGAAACGTTTGTGCTAAACTGTGAGAAAACACACATAAATATGAATTAATTTTCCACTTACATAACTGTGGTGTACTCAAACAACATAATAAATAAATAAATGTGGTAACGTTACCTTTAAAAGGTTTCTGTGTAACTGACTGGTGGCGAGTAGACAGTCTGTCAGTCAATCTCCCCCCTGACTGAGAGATTCAAACTTGCGCAGGAAACGTTTGCGCTAAACTGTGAGAAAACACACATAAATATGAATTAATTTTCCACTTACAGAACTGTGGTGTACTCAAACAACATAATAAATACATAATAAATGTGGTAATGTTACCTTTACAAGGTCCTGAATGACTGTTTGGTTGAGAGCAGACAGACAGTCAGTTAACGTTAGTCCTTACTGAGAGAGAAAACACACATAAATATGAATTATTTTTCCACTTACAGAACTGTGGTGTACTCAAACAACATAATAAATAAAATAATAAATGTGGTAACGTTACCTGTAAAAGGTTTCAGGGTAAATTACTGTTTGGTGGCGAGTAGACAGTCTGTCAGTCAATCTCCCCCCTGACTGAGAGAGATTCAAACTTCCACGGGAAACATTTGTGCTAAACTGTGAGAAAACACACATAAATATAAATTAATTTTCCACTTACAGAACTGTGGTGTACTCAAACAACATAATAAATAAATTAATAAATGTTGTAACGTTAAAAGGTTACTTGGTAAGACGTGTAACGTGTATAACAGTCTGTCAGTTAATCTCCCCCCTGACTGACTGAGAGAGATTCAAACTAAACTGTGAGAAAACACACATAAATATGAATTATTTCTCCACTTACAGAACTGTGGTATACTTAATGCACATTAACCTGCTCATAAAAATGAGTCTAAGGAGTCTGAGGCAATAGTGCTGTGTCAATATCGCGTTGACTCGTCGTATACAACTTTACACAAATAACCGTAACCGAATCAGTATTAAAATGAAGAGCCACGACAAACAACACATTTTTAAAGTTTAAAATGTTTTAAAGATGATGAATGAGTTTCCAGTGCTTACCTGTTAATGTTCTTTATGTGTCTGTCGTCCTCCTGCGCTGCTCTGTGAAACTGACTCCGACCGTGAGATGTGGGGGGATGGGCGCGTGTCAAAATAAAAGCGCGGGGTTTTTTTCGGTGTGTGTGAGGGATTTAGTTATTCAGTATTTATAAAATATTAAATATTTAAATAATGGTTAATCAATTGCAGTTTTTGAATTCATATCAAAGTTTTTATTAAGTGAAATTAACTTTTTTTTCATTAAAATGTAAAATTTAAATTTAAAATTAAATACACTGTCAATGAACAGAAGAAAACTAATACTACTTCAATACCCATGTGTCCAACTAAAGGAAACAAAAATTGACACAATAGTTATTTACGTTACTGACCAGATTTACAGCAGTTGTCTAGAACAACAAATAAAAAAAATGGCAAGAGGCTGTCTCTTAACATTGTACCTTATCCTTTAAAAGAAATGGTACAAATATGTACCTTTTAATGCTTGGGAACAAATATGTACCTTTTTGACCCTCAAAAAGGTACAAACATGTACCTTGAGGTCCAATAATGAGCCCTATGGGATACTTTTGTGTTGATTGTACCTTGGGGGACAGAAATGGACCCCTACTGTACCCCTATTTCTGACAGTGTATGATGAAAATGTTAGCATTGCCACTTTGTAGGTTTGAGCAAAAATGTGTCGTTTTGGGTGTGTTTTTTAAAATGCAAATGAGCGGATGAAGTGCAAACACTGATCACAATGATGGTGGTTTGTTGTAATTGAAACTCTATTGTGCTGTCAAGTCCAAAAATGTGTCGTTTTGGGTGTGTTTTTTAAAATGCAAATGAGCGGATAAAGTGCAAACACTGATCACAATGATGGTGGTTTGTTGTAATTCAAACTTAATTGTGCTGTCAAGTCCTTCCTTTCTCTTTCTTTCTCTCTGCACTAAACGGCAGTGCAGTGGTTGGAGAGTTCAGATTAAGGAGGCGGTATTATTCTAATAAGATATCCTTATGACATCATAATGAAAGCCAAATTTCAATGACCTATTTTTGCTCACACCTACAAAGTGGCAATGCTAACATTTTCATCATATGACCCCTTTAAAGAAAATGTTTTCACACTAATAGCAAAAAACATATTCTTGAGAGATTTTTTTTCTCAGAAATAATTTTAAAAATTTCAAATTTATATTTTTTATGTTCTATCATGATAAAATACTTTCTCTCAATACTTTTTTTTGTCTCAAATATTATTATTTTTTGCTATTGGTATGATAACTTTTTCTCTCAAATATTCTTTTTTTTCTCATGAAATGCTTCTTTGCTATCAGTGTGATAACTTTTTCTTTCAAATAGTTGTATTTCTCTCAGATCATTTAATTTATCGCATTTAATAAAGACGCATATCTCGCTCCATAGTAGGGGGAGCCAAATAGGTGCAAAACCACTTGTTTAAAATCCCCCACCCTAATAGAGCTATCTGAGAGAAGTTTTTAGGAAGCTTCTAAGGCATTATAGACCCAAACAAAAACATTTTTGTCTACATGTCACATCACAGAACAAGGATAAATACCCCGTTCAATCATTCTATGTCACCTTGAATATTTGAAAGTAATTATTGTTAGAAAGGTAAATGGCATAGGCAAAAATCTACAAACGTTGTAGATGTTTGTCACAGATTCTTCCTTTCTTGATTTTATCTGTCATTTGTGTGTTTCTTACAGAAACCAACAGAGTTACAGTGCCTTTGATCAATGGAGACAGCCAGCACCGGTGATGTAATCACAAACTTATGATTGTTGTATTTGCGGTACATAAACCACTGGACACTTTAAACACTGCTAGCGTGAAAGCTCAACGTTTGCGCACTGCTTACACATCTAGTGTGCAACATTACAAACACATAAGCATTATGTTACTTGAAACTGTGCCTGCATTAATGAGTTTCAGCAGCTTGAAATCCACCTGTGATAAAGGATGCATATGCCACTAAATGCACTCTCCACCAAATGCTCTCGTAACACGTTCATCAAATATTTTGGGTTCAACTCTGCTTAATCTCAGCCTCAGGGCATTCAAAAATACCGGTTTGAAGGCAGAATCTATTAAGAGTCTGATAAAGCAAATGAATCAATATGAAGCTAAAATATTTTAGCTCACCAGTCCAAGTATTCACACTATATACATACAGTAGTATGCAAAAGCCTGTGTTTTAAGTACATAGTAATAATCAATAAGTAATATTTGTGTTTAAACAGTGTGATTTTTATCCACATGTCCTACTGGGTAGAGCTGATAGACCAAAACTGTGCAATACTTCAGCATAACCTCTTTGTTTTATTATACAGTATGGTACGATACTGCACCTCTAGGTAAAGGTCAGTGTGAAAAATGGATAGCATTATTTGAGTTGCATAGTGATAAACGGTTGCATTAAGCATCACAGTAAAACGGTTACATTTAATTATATATAGCGGTTGTGTGGTGGTAACTTTTCAGTATTCAAGGTTAAACTGTTGAAATGGTGCATCTTTACTTTATATCTGGTGGTCTAAACTAATTAAGACTCAATGAATATAGAGCTGTTGCATTGCTTTTTTTAAATACTCATACATTTGCTTACTAGCTTTTATTTTGTTATGTTATTTATTACATTGTTTTTAATATTTTATTTTAGTATTTAGTTTTACAACCTGAAACATGTGATAAAGAATGAGTCACATATGCATTTTTTTTTAGCTGTGAATGTATTACATGACTACCTTGTTTTGGTACCAACCTCTCCCACTCCAAGTGTTGTATTCTGGTTACTGTTTTGTATCTGCATTAAAGATCAAGTGGATATTTTTTAGTAGCTGAGGTTTTTGGGATATTTTCTTTAATAATAGGACTTCAGACTAAAGTAATTTTTTTGGTTATGTATCAGAACATCTCAGGTAAATTATATGCATTCCTTTTAGATTGTATGTAATTTATTTAAATAAAACTTTTGATATATTTACTTTTGTATTTGTCAGTTGAGTCTTTAGGGGTGAATTTAATGTCGCTCCCCTTTTTTAAATTATTTTATTATTTTAATGAGAATAATAATTGCACAATAGTTATTATAATCATGTTAAGTTAGGTTTAGTCATTAACTGATATAAGAGGTAATGAGTGTCTGATCTCATAGAAGTGACTGTCAGGAATGAGTAAACGGTGTTAAGCTTACACTTCAGGATTAAGATTTGCTCCTGTAATGTACTGATTTTAAGGGGGACATTTCACAAATATTTTTTAAAGATGTAAAATAAATCCTTGGTGTCCCCAGAGTGTGTATGTGAAGATTTAGCTCAAAATACCATCTAGATAGTTTATGTGCCATTTTTGAGTGTGTCCTTTAAAATGCAAATAAGCTGATAAAACATACACTGATCACCATAATGGTGGTTTGTTGAAATTGAAACACAATTTTGCTGTCAATTATTTTCTCTTTCTCTAAATGGCAGTGACATCGTTGGATAGTGCAGAGTAAGTATTATTAAGTATTATTATAATGAGATCCCCTTCTGACATCACAAGGGGAGCCAAATTTCAATGAGCTATTTTTTCACATTCTTGCAGAGAATGATTTACCAAAACTAAGTTACTGGGTTGAACTTTTTCACATTTTGTAGGTTGATAGAAGCACTGGGGACCCAATTATAGCACTTAAACATGGAAAAAGTCGGATTTTCATATGACCCCATTAAGATAACCCATTAAAATTACGTGCTTAGAGGAAGAATTTTGTATGAATATTATTCTAATAATTCTACATTTCTAAATAATTCTTAAATTATTTCTTTTTAGTGTATTTTTATTTATTTGCTCTTGTATGTAAACTCCTGCGATGAACACATAATGGCGCTCCTCTGCTGCTTTATGTATCACGAAGTTTGATCAACTCTCTCTCCTCTATTTTCTTAATTTATATGATGAGGTTTTAACTCACGTTTCAGGTAAACATCTTTCAAAATTAAATATTCTTTCAGATCCAACATTTATGAATAGGATTTGAATGTAAAGAACTTGTTTTTAAAGTCACATGACTCAGCAGCTGCAGGTGTTTGTAAGTGAACTTCATCTCTTCACCACCAGATGACTCTAAACTAATAAAACTCATTTCAAAACATTTGTGTTTAAAGTTTCATTACTTCCCCAAAGATTAATTTGTTCTCCAGTAGTTGATGTTACATTGATCTTCATCTTCCTCAGGTGAAGGTTTCATCTTCATCAGCCTTCATCAGTTTGTGTCTCTGTCACAATGAATCATGTCTTACCAAGGTGAGAGTTTAATTTATAATACAACCTTTTCTCATACAGCCCTTTGTGACACAATTAATGTAGATGCGATTGGTTTGTACAGAATAAGTATAAAACAGTTAATAAATATACAGATGTTCACATACTACACACATCTGTAAAAAACATGAAGATTAAAGTGATAATAGCATAGATGTTGCATGCATGTTTTAAAAATTGATACAAAGCTCACAGTGGTATCACTTTGATTTAAGGGTTGTGTGATGTTTTGTAATGAGTGGAAAATATTGACTGGACAGGAAAAGAAAAGTCACGTACTGTTCACACCACTTCCATAAACACACAATGCACCCACAATCACACATCTCATGTCCACCAGCACAACAAAACCACACGACTTTCCACGCCTACAGAAAAAAGCCACACCGGGTTTCACTTGAAATGAAGCTAAAGGTGTCACATACATTCGGTGACAAAAAAAGACATACTTTGTGTTACTTTTAAAATCATTTTTATTAATCACTGACATTTTCTATCTTATTTTGGTATTATGATTTTTATTATGACTTACTTTGATTAGAAACACATTATAATAGTGTTTTAATATAATACTAACATTGCCCTGTAAAACCCTTGCAATTGACCTGTAAAAAATATACTGACCCAACATGATGTTTAAATTAAAAACAGAAAAAAGTGGTGCAGAATACCATTAATAAATGATCAAATGAATATACAATAAAAATAACATATTTTAAATACATATGCGAAAGAAATGTTCTTATTTCTTTAAATACTTTTCTCTTTATGTAGTTTTCATTTAACCTGCTGATGTCTCTTTCTATGTTCCTTGCAGAAGCAGAAGATCAGAACTGCAGCTATCATCAGAAATCCAACAGAAGATGAGATCACAACTTTATGAATGAAGGTGAGAGCTGTAATGAATAATAAGAGACATTCATGTAATTGAATCTGATCTTAGATCAGCTCAGTGTACATCACCTGTGACTCACCTGAACACGTCTGACAGAGATCAGTGTTGAGATGTTGAGTCTGATTACTGATGGGATTGTTCACCACACAGCTGTAAGAATCATCCAGACACTCCAGATGAAGAGAAATGTTGTTGTTGAGATCCGACACACTGATGCTGGACAATAAACTGTTTCTTTTGTACCAGGACAGACTCACATTTCTCACATTCAACACTGAACACAATAATGAACAATTTGAGCTTAATGATGATGATGATGATGATGATGATGAGGAACTTTGTGAAGAATCTCTGCTGATGACAGGAACCGGCAGATTAGCTGGAAAACATTTGTGAAATGAAAACATATTATACTAATATTATATTGTCTGTTTATGTTAGGGGTGGTATAATATATTGTCAATAACCATGATATCTTAAACATGATAATAAATAATAAAAATATCCCGATAATTTACTCTTCTCCATGTCTCCAAGATGTTTATGTCTTTCTTTGTTCAGTCAAGTGCCAGCCAGCATCTTGGATGACATGGGGAAGAGTAAATTATCAGGATTTTTTTTTCTTGAAAGTGGAGTAAGAAGAGCCACAATAGTTACAAACTCTTGTCTTTTAAATTTAATTTATTAGGCAAAAAGGGAAAACAAATGAAACAATACTAAAAATCAATGTACTCATGGCATTATTTACAGTATACATACCGTGATAATACCGTTAATATTGCAACAACTTCTGGTCATGATAATTGTGCAGTCTGATATCATGACAGCACTAGTTTATATTATACATTGAAATCAGCACAGTTTGTCAAGTGAATCAACGTTGAAATGCTGGCTGCGGAAAATAATTCTAACAGTGAATAGGTAAACAGTAAATCTTTACTCACCATAGACGGTAACACTGAATTTGTATGAGGTCCTCTGTTTGCCGCTGATGGTCATTTCATAAACTCCAGTGTGATTGGTTGTGATGTCTGTGATGGTGAGATCTCCAGTCTGATCATTTAAATGCAGTCTGTCTCTGAATCTCCCATCAAGAACATTATCATATATTGAGATCTTATTGGCTTCTCTATTGATTCGAGCTATGAGAGTCTCTGGTGATCCAAACCTCCACAGTATCATATAAGCACTCTGTATGTCAGTAATATCAATGTGTAGAGTAACAGAATCTCCCTCCATCACTGACACTGACTTCACTTCATCACCAAACACACCTAAACACACAAACAGAGACAGATCTCTTAAAGCTTTCACATAAATGTAGTAGTTTCAAAGACAGTAGTTTAAATTATTGTTTGGAAATGAGATCTTAAACTTACCCATCAAATAGCAGCAGCACAAAGAGAGATAAATAAACTTGAAAAACATTTTCTTCAAGTTTTAAAGATGATTGTAGTGCTGTGTTGTGTAAAGTCATAGGTTGAGATTAACCAAGACTATACAATAATACTTTAATAAAAAGATGCTGCCGTTTTTACTGTGAATAGGAAAAAGTGCAACACTTAAGGCTGCTTTAGTGAAAGGAAGTCCTGCCTTCCAGTGAAATGGGGGAGTGTCAAGTGTAAAATACTTACAAGTACTAGTAAAAAGTACTTTACCACTTAGTTCTTTTTATGCATGCACAAGTAGATTTTTAGCACAGAAACTAAATATGTGATCTTTTTAAAAATATCTTAGTTAACGTTATTTTAAGCATTTACTAATATATGTATAAAATCAAAAGTTTAAACATTAGTTAATACACAACTAAATGAACATCTGTATTAGCATTAACTAACATTAACAAAGATTAATAAATGCTGATAAACTACACTTTAAAAAGTAAAACGTTGGATCAACTTAAAAAAATACTTCAATTGGTAACCAAAAATGTAAGTCTATACTTAAAATTTCACTTCAGATGAAAAATAGTATTTTTAAGTTGATCCAACTTTTCACTTTTACGGTGTATAGTACTTAGCTTTCTTTCCATTACTCTTTGACATTGCGAATCAAATATAGAGCCGATGGAAACACGGCCAATGGAAATAGTCGTGTTTCCAATGGCCGTATTTTCAATTTGCGATTCTTTTCATTCTGCGCAATTCAAAGGGTAATGGAAACGCTATTGTTAGTTCATGTTAGCTAATGCATTTACTAATGTTAACACATACAACCCTGATTGTAAAGTGTTACCGTTTTAGTTGTTGGTAAATATGTTGTTTTATGACCTCAGCCAATGATTTAGGTGAAATTGATTTTACCCTATTTAAGTTGACTTTGGTTTTGTACAGTATGTGCGTGATACTTATAGTTTTACAGCATTGGATTTTCATTATGCTATTTTGTAAAACTTTTACACTTTCCAGCCTGACTAAATTCAGCTTATACAGAATCATGCAACCTAAATTTTTGATTTTCAAACTCAAGATTTTATAAATGAACGATTTTATATGTATGATGGTTTATAAGAAATGGGGCATTGCGTGAAAGGATGATGGTGGTGGTCACACTCAGTGGTTAAATCTAACGGAAGTCAGCAACAATAGCAGTATTATCATCCGTGATGTTTGCTTCAGACACACTTTTGCAGTCCCCTGAAGTGTGAAAGTGTTAAAGTACAGTTTCTCATGTTTGTTTTTCTCTGTTTGTGCTTCTGCTGGTTGGTGGGTAAGTTATACACGTTTTATGATTTATAGTTGCAACTACATATTGATTATGAAGATATGGATTTACCCTTGTTTTCAGATCATTTACTTAAATCTGTGTTTGTGTGTGCAGGTGTGTTTGGTGATGAAGTGAAGTCAGTGTCAGTGATGGAGGGAGATTCTGTTACTCTACACATTGATCTTATTGACCTAAAGAGCGCTCATCTGATACTGTGGAGGTTTGGACCTCAAGAGTCTCTCATAGCAAGAATCAATAGAGAAGCTAATGCAGTCTCAATATACGATGATGTTCTTGACGGGAGATTCAGAGACAGACTGCAGGTGAATAATCAGACTGGAGATCTCACAATCACAAACATCACAACTCAACACACTGGACTTTATCAAAAAAACATCAGCGGCAGACAGAAGAGCTCACACAGATTTGATGTTACTGTCTATGGTATGTAGAGATTTACTGGTTGACCTCTGTATTATGTAACTGAGAGTATATGAATGAATTTGAATGAAGACATTAAAACATTATAATACAACAGACTTCTTGATTTCTGTTTGTTCTTAAATGTTTTTCAGCTCGTCTGCCTGTTCCTGTCATCTCTAGTTACTGTCCTCAAAACTCTTCATCAGTCTCAAACTGTTTGTTGTTGTGTTCAGTGTTGAATGTGAGAGATGTGAGTCTGTCCTGGTACAAAGGAAACAGTTTATTGTCCAGCATCAGTGTGTCTGATCTCAACATCAGACTCTCTCTACCTCTGGAGGTTGAATATCAGGATACAAACACATACAGATGTGTACTCAACAATACCATCACAAAACAAACTCAACATCTCAACATCACTCATCTCTGTCAGCCGTGTTCAGGTGAGTCTGCAGGTGATGTTTGTGTTTATTTAATCAATTGATCTCGGTTTCATTTAGTTTTTACTTTCTTCAGATTGTGTCAGCTGTTGTGATACTACCGAAGTTGTGATCCGATTGGTCATTTCTGCTCTGGTGACCGTGGCTTTGGTTGCTGTTCTGGCTTATGATGTCAGATCGAGCAAAGATGAACCGAAGAAAAGACCTAAGACAGCCAGATACAAGGTGTGTTCAACAAATTACAGTAAAAGAAAAACGAGACCAGCAAAGCTGTCTAGGTGAGACACTGCAGTTCACTCAGAATCGGCTGCGAAAATCTCAGTGATGACACACTTTAATCTTATTGGATGGACTGACTGATTACATCAATTATCTGTTTAATCCTGACACTTTCATGAATGCTCACAAATTCATGTTTTTTAAACAATAAAACTCTCCTCATGTAACGTCAGATGTGAGATACTGTAGCTTGTTGTTCTAATGCAATTTTTTCTATGTTATAGAGAACACTGTAAAAATTTGCTGTAATTATGCAGCTAATTGCCAGTAACATACTGTAAAAGATAAAGACTGAAAATGTTTCATGTTCACTTAACTTTGAACAAACTTTTGCAAGTAAATAACATAAATGTAAAATCTACAGTAAGTTACTGGCAGCTAGTTGCCAGTAATACCCATTAATACTGCAATTTCTAAAGATTTTTTTTACAGTGAAGAGTAATTCTGGATATGCTTATTCATATTCATATTACTTATTCATCCTTATTTATACTAAAATGTAAAAAAAAACCTTTGATTTCATGTGGCCTTTTATACGGAAGGCACTGGTGGGAAATAACTTTTAGGGATAGACACGATCATACATTTTATTATAATATATATGCATATATGTATATAAATGTATATACACACAAGGATAATAAAGACCACATTGCAATCACTCATCCTATTGAGTTTTCTTTAAAAGTTATTTGGTGTTGCATCTTTTGCAAAGAAAATCTGTTGCATTTTTTAAATATATTTTAAATCTTTAAAATATTTATCTTTTTGACTTTACTGTTGACTTTTAAATATATTTGACTTTATTCCTGTACATATTTTTCCAATTTTATAATATTGTTCATTTAATAAAATTACATAAAATATGGGGTTATGTACTTTTATTTGGCCCTTTGCACTTTGTTCTTATTGTAAACCTGTAAAAATGTACTGTACTCTGTGCTTTATTTTAACTCGTTCTTTTTTCTTTTTTTTACCGGAGAACGTACCTTTTTCTCAGTTAAATGCTTTTGGATGTTGTTACTACTACTAAAAACGTAAATCGCAGTTTAATATCAAAGTACCGCGAGATCTATCCCAGAGCAGTGTTTTCGAATCGCTCTCGCGGTACTTAGATGTCATGCGTCGTTCGGTCTGCGCAGCGCTGCATGAGTAAACATGAGGAAGTAAATGTGCTGTTTGTCCACAGGCGTCATCCACGCATAAACTAAAACCGCCATTAACATTATTTTTTATATCCAGAGAGACACTTCATCATCGGAGGAATCATAAAGATAATTTAACCTAAATCTTATCGGTATATCATGCGGTGTATGTTTAGGTTTATTTGAGGATTTTATTGTCGTTCTTATGTTGGTCGGCGGGGTCTTTGTGGGCGCAGCTGCCGCAGATGTTATTGACAAAAAAATCTAAGATCATACAATGAAATACTTAAATATCATTACTGATCGTCTTTATTAACTAAACAACACCTACGTCAGCATGAAAAAGACCACTTTACTCGTCTGCATTTCTTTATTTATCAACGGTAAGTTCGATGTATCAACGTTTACTTTCGGTTTCACTTTAATGCTAATATGCTTCGTAGTGTAAATGTGTATGAAATTCGATTATTAAATCACCATAATAGTTTCAGATGCGTTGTTTTGCTCAAATGTTGTAACCTTGTTGCTGGTATCGGTTTTGTTTGTTTTTCAATAAATGATTAACATTACGTGATGGGCGGATAGACAGATTTCACAGCAGATGACGTAACGTCATACTTAATATCTGATATTTAATGTAGACAGCAGCATTTTCCATATTTCCTTGTAAAGACTTGATGATCTCGATGTAATCTTTGTATTGACCGTGTTTTAGTAGCAATTTATTACTAAATTGTATTCTCACTGTCATATTTGTTTTGCAGGTGTTGCGGCAGAACAAATGGAGTCAGTATCAGTGATGGGGAGAGATACTGTCACACTACACACTGATCTTACTGAACTACAGAGACAAGATGTGATTGAGTGGAGGACCGGAGTAAAACAAGAACTTGTAGCTAAAATTAACAGAGAAGCCAACACAAGCCAAATATTTAATGACATTGATGGGAGATTCAGAGACAGATTGAGGCTGAATGATCAGAATGGAGATCTTACCATCACAAACATCACAACTCAACTAATTGGACTTTATTTTCTAGAGATCACTAGACAAAAGTCTATAACAAAAACATTCAATGTTAGTGGTGAGTATCTTAATGTTTACATAAAAATAATAATAAATACTTTTTACTCTGGCTAGGTACTTGAGTACAATTACAATTTTACATTTCGTACTAACAACATTGAATTAAATGAATTATTTTCGGCAATTTTTCAGCAACTGTATTAGTAGCTGAAGTACTTGCATTTGCTTTCAACTGCCTGCCTCACTTTTCTCACCTGTATTCTTTCTTTCCCAACTTTCCAACTTTGTCATCAGCTTGGTTGCAGCGGGTCATTCAGGTATTTGTAACTGCTTTGTATGCGGACATGCTATTAATTTGACTTGCTGCTTTTGCACACTATATAGTAAGGAAGCATACACACTGAAAAAAATCTCCGGTTGCACATGATTAAATTAAATTATTATTAAAACATTTTTTAAATGATTATTTTTTTAAGTATTTATGTAATTTAATTACGTACCCCAGTTAAACATAATTGAATCAACTTTTCTTAAAGGGATACTCCATCGTTTTGTCATATTAAACTATGTTATTACCTTAAAGCACAAGTTCGGTATTTTACACTTAAAGCCCTGTTTTCAGATTGTTTATGATGAAAAGACTGGTTTTGACTGAAATTTCACATGCACTAAGATGATAGAGGTATGTATCGACTCTTCTTAGTTGAGGTTATTTATTATTTTAAGAAAACCTAATTCAATCATGTAGGGCTGTGCCGATACATCGCGTTCCCCATTAAATAGACCTGCTTGAAATCGATACTGAATCGCAAGGGTCCGATTCTGTGTTTCATGCACAGCTTGTGCGTGTACTACGGCTCTGTGATCAGTAGGAAGTCCTTATCAATCTAAAATCACTATGAGTTTGAGTCGTTTATAACGTGCATTTAAAAAAGCAACACTCGCCAAACACAATCATTCAAAATATTTTTATTATCATGAAAATACCTGAAACAATCTTTAGAACAGAGATATAAATATTCCTTTAGACATTTCCTGGAGTAGTGTTTGTAATGATACTTCTTCTGTGGCACAAATGGCGTTTCTACACGAGAGCGCCCCCTGGCTTTTGGATGTGGCGGCATTTCACCGTAATTCATTCAAATTCATTCATTGAGAAAACGCGCATTTGCACGATTAATCAGCACAGCCCTACAATCATGTGCAATCGATGTCCAGAAGTTTTTTTTCAGTGTACACATTATATTTATATGTTCATTACACTTAAAGTAAACATTTATCACAGATGTTTCGATCAATCAGGTGATACAGATCCTTCCTTGTTTACACCTGTGTTCAGTGCTGACTGCTTATAACTGGATCACCTGAGATTGATTTTAGTGCTGGATTTAACATCTCCATCTCTTTCGATCTTTCACCTCTGCAGGATCTTTCATCAGTTTTTAATATAATGTGGACATAATGTGGCCTTAGTATGAAATAAGTAAATTAGTTTCTGTATCTTGTCTTGTTTCTTTCTCAGGTGTGTTTGGTGTTACAGATGAAATGAAGTCGGTGTCGGTAAAGGAGGGAGATTCTCTCACACTACACATTGATCTTAGTGACAGACAGAAATATGATGTGATAGTGTGGCAGTTTCAACATGGATACTCCCCTTTAGCTGAACTCAACAGAAAGGTTCCTATCTTCCGTACATATGATAATGTTCATGATGGCATATTCAGAGACAAACTAAAGCTGGATTTTCAGACTGGATCTCTTACCATCACAAACATCAGAACTAATCATGCTGGACTTTATGAAGTAGATTTCAGCAGCGGTACACACACCATACATCAGTCATTCACAGTTACTGTCAACGGTGAGTAGACCAAGTGCTTTAATATAATAAAAATCAACTTGAACAATTTAAGGTTACACCATGTCATAAAACCACAGATGAAAGGGATCTTTAGCAACTAGTTGTGTAATAATGAAAATTTCAGCCAATTTATGAAACATTGAGGGACAGATTTATTAATGCAAACCATAATTTTGGCATTAAATAATGACTGTTGTGATTTACTAAAGACACACATTGTTTCATTAGAGCTTTTAAGGTGTTATCTAGTTATTTTTGCAACTGATCTTATTGCATATGCCTTTTTAGGAGTTTCCATTTCGGACACAAAATTTATGGGAGGAGAATATTTAAATTATTCACCCAACGTGATTTACTAATGTTTGCGTGTGTGATATTACTGGTTTTTGTGCCATTATTTAACGCCGAAAAATTTTGCTCTTGAAATGGCTGCAATTGTTGCTGATAGGAGGCATCACAGATAAGAGAGTGTGTGGTACAAGGCTAGGGAGTTTTCCAACTTGTAACTATGTCTTTGTTAGCTGGGATTAGCTGGGCCGTGGTGCTGAACTCAAGCGCGTCAGGTGTTAGTAGATCACCCGCACCTCATCAGCTCTGCTTATTTGCGACCTTCAACTAATTTGCGCTGCTTATTGTAGATTGCTTTGGTCATTATGAAAATGTGTGTTATTTAATTTGTGCATTTTAGTAAATAACCCGCAAATATTAATACTCCCATATGTGCTTTTTAGAACTGCTCCCTCTCATGCATATTTGTCCCGTTTAGTGAATCTGGTCTCATTGTAAACTATATTGTGGTATATATTGTTTCTGTAAAACTAAAATCACTCGTATGAAACAGGTTATTTGGTCAAAAGTAATATTAATTTTTCAACTTTTAATTAGCAAAACAACACTAACAACACCTCCAGCTTCTTATTTTCTGTGAAGAAATCTAAACATCTCTTATGTTGTTGCTATATGCCTAAAAAAACGACCAGAAAATATTAATGTGAAGTTTGTATAGGCACAAGTATGTGTTTACAGAGTAATTTACAATGTAGTAATAATTGGTTGAGTTGTATTTGAACCCAGTGTATTATTAAGTGTTTAATCTCTGTTTACTGATTTAGCTTCTCTTGTGTGTTTGATGTTAATACAGATGAAGTGAAGTCGAAGTCAGTGATAGAGGGAAGTGCTGTTACTCTTCACACAGATCTTACCAAAATACAGAAAGGTGATAACATAGATTGGAGATTTGGACCTCAAGAGACTCTCATTGCTAAAATCAATAAAGACACAAATGAGACATCAACACATGATGATGTTCTTGATGGGAGATTCAGAAACAGACTGCAGGTAAATGATCAGACTGGAGATCTCACCATCACAAACATCAGAACTGATAATTTTGGACTTTATGAACTGAAGATGAGCAGCAGAAGACGATCCATTCAGAGGAAATATAATGTTAATGTCAGTGGTGAGTAACTTATATATTTAAATATAATAATTAACTAATTTAGGTAGGAGTAGCGGTGAGCAGGCAACAAACTAACGCAGGGTTAATTATAACACGGATACTTTATATATTTCTACAGTGCCAGCAATCTGTGCTTTTGGTCTTTTTCTCTTACTGTCAGAAGATCTCCTGTGAATTTGTGAAAGGTTTTGATGTGTAAGATATTAAACAAAGAGTGTTTTCATCTCATGTTTATTTGAGTTGGGTGTGTAAGTCACCAAATCCAACCTTATAATATTTTAATCACTTGTTACCTAAAACACAACATCATTTTGAAACATGTCAGCAACTCCTAGTAACTGATAGCTGGGATTGAAAACATTTTTACACAGCGGGGTTAGTTGTCACACAGTGTTAAAAATAAAGCCTTAGGTATACAATTATAATGAAATGAAAACAGAGTAAATACAATTCATCACAATGATAACTGTTAATACAATATCAGGGGAAATAACTCACAATTATGAAGTCCTTTAAAAAAATCTATTTATATTAATTGCGGCATAATAAACAGATGGTTAGATGAAGGATGATGGATGGATGAATGTGTGGATATCTATCTATTATAGGCAGATATATAAACAATATCCACCTTTAGTATATAGACAGAATTTGATTGAATTATTTGTGTTTCAACTAAATGTCTAGCAGGTGTTACAACAAACCCTCTGTTTGTTACAATGAACCCCACCTTTGTGGTAACGTTTTCACTCCTGTCACTTTCGGTGTAATTGTATGATAACGGTCGATCACACAAACAAACTTTAAAGGTTCATTTGTAGCAGAGATGTGTGTGTTGATTGTGTAAAACATGATTAATCTAACTTAAATAATCTTTGAATTATATCTCTCTCTCTCTATTATTATAGCACATGGTCTTCCTCCTGTTGCTGTAGCAGGAATATTATGTGTTCTCATCTTCCTCCTGCTCGTTGCCGTTGCTGGAGTGTTTTACTATCGCTATAGGATCACCAAAGCAAATAAATTAGTGGGTAAGAATACAGATTTTGAAGATGTAAAATGTTTGTTCATATTTAGGGTTCAACGTTTTGTGCTTATTGTGTGTGTGATCGTATTGATTAGGTTAACACAAATCAGTAAACACAAATTTTAGACAAAAGTGATTATGTATAGTTGTATGGATTGTACGGATATGGATTCAGAAGACAGATATATGCAGTCCTTTTACCATATGACCAGCACCTGTATATGTGGGTGGGTGTGTATTTTGTTCTTGTTATAATTTCTGTTTTTCTTTCATCTGTTTGTGTCTCTGTGACTGATGACAGTGAAGGAGGGAGATTCTGTCATACTACACACTGATCTTACTCCCCTAGAGGAAAATCATGTGATACAATGGACGTTTGGACCTCAAAATACACTAATAGCTCAAATCACGAGTTCCAACAGGACAATATGTGATGATGAGAGATTCATAGGCAGACTGGCACTGAGAGATCAGTCTGGATCACTCATCATCAATGAAGCCAGAACTACAGACGCTGGACTTTATAAACTTAAAATCACAAGGGGCAGAATACCATCATACAAGAGATTCAAGCTAACTGTCACAGGTGAGTTAATTATTTTTTATACATTTACATTAGGGCTGCACGATTAATCATATTTTTATCATGCTAACGATATGTGCGCCCCACAATTTGTTAAAGACATCGTCGCGATTAATGCGTAAAGACCCAGCACAAAGCAGACTGTCTAGAATAAAGCAATGTGTTCGTTTCATATGGGCGGAGTCAGAGTATACGGAGTGGATATTTGCAAGCGCGGTCTGTGTTAGGGTAGAATTAAGTTGGCATCACGAGATTTACAGTCATTCATCTTGAACGAACATAATGGCAGAACTGTACGTACGTTAGTTTCCCGAAAAGGGTCATACTCCATTGTTTGGATATTTCGGATTTGAGGAAAGTGATGTTGATTAGGTAAGTTACGAGTCTTTTGCAAACTGTGCTTTTGTTTCGTCCAAACGTGAAATATCAAGATTTTTAAAAGCTGCAACCATAAAACCCCCCGATCATCCACAACATACATATATTAGAGCCCTGCATTTCAGCCTTTTAACGCCCCTCTGGTCGGGTTTCGGGACAATTTTAACATCACAGTTGATACGCAGGCAGGGCTTGGGCTTTTTTGGCTTCTTCATCTTTTTATATTTTTCTATTTAATTAAAAGAAACGTTGAGCCATTGATGATTGTAAAAGAAAGACGTTTAACCTATCGCACGAGTCTGCTACGCACACACATACATTCACAATGCACCTGTTGCAAAGGTGTTTAGCGTCTCCGCCCGCAGCACCAGGTGAAAATATAGATGGAGGACTGGATTAAAACCTGCATGTTTATTTCGTTTCATGTTTATTTCGTTTTGTTTCGATTGTATAGCCCTTTTCATTATTTTTCTGCACTCCGTCGCGACTGCGAGCAGCAGAGCAACCTGCTTCCGATTTTTAAAAATAGTGTGTGTTGATAATAAACATTTTTTATATTTTATATAAATGTTATCTTGGGGAAGTGAACTGTTAATTTGAGAGGCTCAATTGATCAAACATGTGTTAACTTTCAGTCAGCCGCTAACCGCTTGGTCATCATAAAAAACCTTAACTTAACAAACACAAAATGCTCTAAAATGTAAGAAATAAAAGATATTTAATTATTTTGACAGTTAAAACAAAACTGAACTGCTTTAATTGCTGTAAGAGTATCAGCTATAATTGAATCTGTGTAAGGAGTTATTTTCTGCTATTTCTGCGGATTTCTTTTGCAAAATATATGCAGAATTTTGCGGAATGATTTTAAATGGAAGCTGTGAATATTACAAAACAATAAAATATTTTATAATGTATAAAATATATATATAGCCTAATATTATATACATGGCTGTAAAGTGTAATAAAAATATTGAAGTGAATAGAAGTTCTCCACTTAGAGAATGATCATGATTTCTAATCGTGATCAAAAGTTTGAGCAAAACAATCGTGATCATTATTTTTTCTGGAATCGTGCAGCCCTACATTTACATAGATAAATGTATGTATGTACTAAAAAGAAGTGGGGAGATTTTTTTCATTTTACGGTGGCTGTGTTCACACACTGCCAAGACACATTTATATCCAAACGCCTTGAAAAGTGGATTTTGCATAATATGGGCCCTTTAACATCCATGTGCACCTTTAATCCAAACTTTATAGAAAAATATTGATATATCCTTTATTGTTTAGATGGAATAATCATTCGTCTTCATTTTCCAACAAAGTGCAGTGATGTTTGATGCCTTTGCCATAGTAAATTATCCATTTGCGGGTAAAATGTACAGATTATTAACATTTCACATACAACCGATAAAGAACTTTATTTTGGGTCAATCCTCATTTTAGCCACTAATCCAGTATTGTCAGCATGTACCGTCTTTCTGTCATGACACATGATGATGTGGTGACAATGTATTTACAAATGTGTTTTATAGACCGTTTCATCGGATGCACGTGATACACGTCTGGATCCGAACCTTACTTCCGGTTTCGTTTTTTTAATGGTCTGACTAGTTGCTAAACGGATCTCTTGAACAAATACCTCGTCGAAAATAACAAATGTTTTGGTTTCCTAGGTAATCTATGTGTTGTTGTTTTGCTTGTTATATAAATAAACTACGTTTGAAGAACTTTGTTGTTATTTATTGTTAGCGGAGTTTACCGGAAGTTACGTGCGGACCGCGACAGCCGCTTGTTTATGTTGTTACTGCTGAAACGGTCCATAGGGATAAAAGCTTATTGTTTGGGCCTTCACTGTGAATGCTGCTGCCATTTGCAATGATTTCAGATCAGACTTCAGAGTCTAACTGGCGGTGCAAATGCAACCAGGGAAATGGTATTGGGGAATATTAGTTTTCAGAAAATCACAGCAGTTCTCATTTTTGTTAACTTAGTACCTAAACAAAGCAGAAAGAAATAAGCTTATATCTCAAATGAAAATATTTTTGTTTTAGTGAGCTTTTGATTAGGGAAAAACTTGCCTGGAATTTATGTCCTGGAAAAAAGCGTTGTTAATAGAGTTTCATATGCATATATCTGGTAAAGTCACATGTCTGAATATTTCTATTAACCTTATGAGAATTGTAAATGATGTGAAAACCTACAAGCAAAATACACAAAACCGTTTATAAGGTTTTTAATGATAAACATCAAGTTTTCAACATTACAATCAACTGATTCCGAAGATTTCAATTATCACAAACTAACAGAGACGCTCCAAAAAAAACACGGATAGTTTTTGAGAACATCCTTCATTTGTAGATGTGTGTCACTGTTTCTGGTTGTATGTCACTGATTTGATGTGTAATCTGTCTTTTAGAGTCAGGGATAGACCAGCCTTTGTTGAATGAAGATGGTGTTTCTGGGACCAGAGAGGCTTCTGTGTGTACACAAACACGCCTGTAAATGTTCTGGGATCGCTCCTGTAAAGAGGATCTATAGGATCTATCACTGTAGGAACATTGCCGTAACCTTCACAGAAAACATTCTGTGTGAACAAGACGCAGATACAATGCTGTTAGGGGCGTGCCATAGTGAGGAAACATGTGTCATCCCAACCAGAAGTTAAGCTTTTTGACTCGGGATTTAAACGCAGATCAACATTCATGACGAGAAGTGTCTGCAAACTGGACTGAAGCAGAGATCAGGGAGCCCATCACTATCAGCCGAGATCATTTACCAGTATGACAGAACAGCGCATTACCTATGATCTTATAATAAACTAATATGCACGCGCGTGGTATATCAACTGAGAAATCACGGAAAAACCTCAGACACTGTGGAATAAATTACCAAGTGCAGGACTTTAAACACGGGATGCAGGACATCTTTACGGGATCTTTACGGTATGTGTCTGAATGCACGGACAGATCCTGGAAAATCATTGTCACTGTGAATGAACCAAAAATCTAACTTTCTCAGAGAAATCCCGGATGCATTTTCCATGTTTTTTTTTTATGTAAAAAAAGTGATTGTGACAATTATGTTTGTGGTGCACATTTTTAACACTGCCAGTATAAAACACAATGTGTAAAAGCAAGTATGCATTCCTTTTAAGTACTACAGCATTTATAGTATGCGGAAGAGGATGAAATGGTCAGCATTATTAGTGATAAAACGGTGTGTGATTTATGTGCAGTAAGACTCGAACCTTCAGGTTGCAAGGCAAAACTTAGCAATGACTGCCCCAAATTGTGTAGTACTGTTATATACAGGCTCTTTATTTTATTACACAATACGCTAGAAGTCATCTGTACTGTCCCGCACCTAGATCAAGTTTAATGTGAAGGGATTTTACTGATGAAATACTTTTTTACTTTTGGCAAGTTCATAATGGGTTTAGTGTGAATTTTAGTTGTAAATATTAGAATAACAATGTTTTAGATAAGAAGAAAGATTTTTAAAGTCTTGAGTTGTTTACTATGCTTTTTATTTTTTGTACTTTTATATTGTTGTTGTTTTTGGTCGCATCATTTTGTTTACAAGAGATATATGACCCTACTTGTGAAAACCCAGCTCAAGTCATGTTTTGTGATTTCTACAAAAAAATCAACCTGCATAATGTATAAAGAACATTGTGAAATATAACTTTGATATCTTTAAAAGAATATTCCACTTAAAACTGATAATTTACTAACCCCCATGTCATCCAAGATGTTTATGTCTTACTTTGTTCAGTCGAGAATAAATTACATGTTTTTTTTTTTTGTTTTTTGAGGAAAACATTCCTGGATTTTTTTCTCAATTTAATAGACTGTATTGGATTTCAGCAGTTTACAGTTTCAATTCAGCTTCAAAGGGCTCTAAACGATCCCAACGGAGACATAAGGGTCTTATCTAGCGAAACAATCATAATTGAAACAAGAAAAATATGCACTTTTAAACCCCAACTTCTTGTTTTGCACTAGCCGTGTGACATGCTAGCACAACCTTGCATATTACGTAATCACGTGGAAAGGTCACACATGAAGTATGCAAAACTACCACTCCGGTGTTTACAAGTGTGGAGAAAGAGGAGCATTCAGACATTGTTGTATGTGTAATGATACTAATTAACGTCGTTGTGTCAGTTTATTATTTACAATGGTCCCAAGTGTGCATTTCACATATGTTAACAAGTGTGCGTTTCACATATGTAACGTATGACCTTTCCACGTGATTACGTAATGAGTAAGGTTGCGGTGGCGCATCACACGGCTAGCGCAAGACAAAAAGTTGTGGTCTAAAATAACTTTTTTTTATTGGGAAAACTTTTGATGGTTTTGCTAGATAAGATTGTTATACCTTGGTTGGGATCGTTTAGATCTAGTGCAAGACGAGAAGTTGTGGTGTAAAAGTGCATATTTTTTATTTTTCTTGGTGAAAATGATGATCGTTTTGCTTGATAAGACCCTTATGTTTAGGTTGGGATCATTTGAAGCTGCATTTAAACTGTAAATTATTGAGGTCCACGTTGTGGAGAAAAATCCTGGAATGTTTTCCTCAAAAAACTTAATTTCTTCTGGACTGAACAAAGAAATACAAACATCTTGGATGACATGAAGGTGAGTAAATTATCAAGATTTTTTATGAAGGTGAAAATTTGCTTTAAAGCAACATTAAAGAGTTTTTGCTCGTTGCTCCCCCTAGAGGTTAGAAGCGTAATTGTTCATTACCACTGTCGTAAATACTGCAGCATAGCTGGCTCTGATTGAACTGTAGGTCTGCCGTAAAGCAAGTTTTTGTAGTTTTCACTCGAACTACAGGACCGCGACCCGCCGGTTGGAAACTTTAGTGCGGTTTTGGCTGATAGAGGGCTGCAAAGCGAATGTGAAGTGGATGAACGACTGAAACTTTTTTGGAAACTTTATTTTATGGTAAAAAAACTCTTTGGTGTTGCTTTAATATATTGACTAAGATCATGTAAAAAATTGAAATTAATGTGAAATCGGACGTTGATGCTCCTCATCATTCGATTACAAGACTAACCTGGATTTCACGGACAGGCTCATATACTCAGTTTTGAATGCATTACCTCCTGATTTCAAATCCCTGGCAAGCAATCAGTGTGAATGGCTGTTCTGTATGTACATTAAAGATTGTTAATTCACCATTACCAGCCAGGTAGATCAGGTCAAGACTCACATTTTCCAGCAGTGTATCCGTTACGTTTTGTAAACTGTCTATACTGTATAATCACCTTAGTCATTTAAAAATGCTTAAATACACTAGTATATAAGGTTACACTTTATTTTGATAGTCCACTTTAGACATTCTACTAACTATAAATAACTTTGCAACTACATGTCAACTAACTTTCAATAATTTGCAACTATATGTCAACTAACTGTCATTAGTGTATTAGTAGACTGTAAGGGTTGGGGTTAGGGAAGAGGTTTGGGTTAGTGGAATAAGTTGACATGCACCTGCAAAGACACTAATAGACAGTTGAAAGTCTGTTGAGATATCATCACAATAAAGTTTTAGTAGATATTAAGCAGACAGTCTACTAATTCACTAAAGATTGGTAGTTGATAAGTAGTTGCAAAGTTACTTATACTTAGTAAAATGTCTAAAGTGGACTATCAAAATAAAGTGTTACCGTATATAAATTCTCATTAATGATCAGCTATCCTTTTAATGAAGATCAAAAGGTTTGTTGCACAGACATTTCAATTTGGTGCTGCTTTTATATTTTTCTTTTATATTTGTGTATTTAAACGTTTTGACAAGGAAATAATGGATTGATTAATTCAAGGATTTTTTTAAACACTTTTACTTATTGTATTAGAAGCTGAAGTGATGTGAATCGTCTGTGTGAAACTTTACACATTTAGTATTATTAGTCTTCCCATTTAGCATTGATGAGTATTCTTCCCCATAATAAAGAAAAGAAGCATTTTTACTATTCGGGAATTTTTTGAGTGCTTTAATTTATATCCAAAATGCGCTGTTAAGTGTGAAATGCATAAAGGTACTAATAAAGTTTCATGAACTTCTCTTTTGGCATTGAAGGGTAGAATTCACTTTTACTTACTTTAATGTCTCTAAATCTTATTTTATTATTTAATTGTATTGATAATTTACATTAATGTATTAGCAATGGTTATGATAATCATATTATGTCTATAGTCATTAACTGACATGTGAAGAGTTAACGCTCAGACTTTAGGATACACATATGCTTATGTGATGTACTGATCTCACTAAAATCCTATACTGTTATGAATTGCATCAAACTAATTTTGTCATAGTTACGTGGTGTATGATGTCCTACGTTCTTATAAAACCATGTGACCGCCTGAAACTGTGATTTCATTCTTTACTCTGTAGTTAAGATGGTATTTATCAGTCCGTTTCAGAATCCGCACAACGGCCGGTGCGTGGGCTGATACAACATCGGTTATCGAATGAACGATAAACATGAGTTAAATAGAATGATCAAATGTTTATCTAAATTCTAAAATTACATACATTTGATTCATAATAACAAACAAAATGTATATCTTTTGGAGTCAGATAAATCTACCTAAGTTGCGTAATGTTAAATCGTCATCTGCAAGCACCGGAAAAGACCGAACGTGCTTCGATTCTTCTGCCACGATGTTTGGTTTCCGCCATTGGGTCAAACGGATGGATACATATAAATATTTCCCTTACACTTCTGTCTACTGCAGAGAGATTTAATGTAGGGTGAATAGTTATGTCTCAAGTAACGTATATCATTTAAAACTTTAGGAAATAAGTGATGTTTAAATCAGTGTGATGCCATTAATATAGCTAAACATAATTAATGTGAATCTGTCACTGAGTTTGACAGACTACAATTGAAAGTGAACTTAAACAAAAGGGCACAGGACATCACAGGATGTGTGGCTGAGGTGTGATGTCAAGATGTCAAGAAGAGATGAAGCTTTCCGAGTGTTGGGTAAAACTGGAAATAACCTCTAATAAAACAAGGTCAGAAGATAATTTTATAATAAACTTGTGTATGTCCTTGAATATTAATCATAATATTTTACATTATTTCCATGTAAATCTGTTATTGTGTTATTGAGTGGGAGATAAAAGCTGTATAGGAAAAATAAAACAAAAGGCTACACAAGCGTTGTACATCCACTATCTGACAAACTCATGTCCATCAGCAAAACAAAACCACATTTCTTTCCATACAAACACTGAAGACAGACCAGGTCTTACTTGAAATAAAGCTGCAAGAGTTTTGCATGCTAAAACCAATATTTCAAATCAAGGTGCTGATAATTCACAAACATAAATGCCTAGTTTGTATTAAGTCAACTTATGATTTATATATATGTTTACTGATTTAAGATATGAAACCCCTCGCCTAACTCCAATATCACGAGCGAAAGCAAATCAGACGAAAATCGTACAAATGTATTTGTACAAATTTTTACGAATTAGCCATCTTGTAGAGACAAATTGAGATAGCATTGCTATCTGCCAGAATAAAAAATAAGACAGATTCAAACTGTGTTATGTTTTCAGACTTGAGGAATCATAGTAAATAGACAAATAAAAAAATCCAAATGTACATAATTTTACAGAAATGCAAATGTATGTATCTCAATATTCATCTCAGAATTAAAGCTCGTCAATCTTCAATATTTCAAAAAATTGGAGTTCCTAGTTATATTCAAATCAATGGAATTTCATGGCAATTCATAAAAAAGTATAATCAAATTGGACAATTGAGTCAATTGAACCTAGTATTATACGTTTTTGAGTTGGCATAACATAAACCCATATTGAAAATATTTAACTTAATTTGTTAAGTAGGAGTAAAACTAAAATTTATGTTGATATAAAAATTGTGTATGACCACATTCGTAAAGTTTTGTATGATTCGCTTTCGTTCCTTTGACATTGGTGTTAGTGGTGAAATATCTTTATTGTTTTTATATATTAATTGTATGTTTTTGTAGTACTATTTGCTTTGTACGAATTTATAAGAATTAGCAAACACGTAACAATTTCCCATGAGATCAGGCTTGCTCAAATAGACTGTTTAGATTTGTAAAAATATTTCACATGTCAGTTTTTGCCTGTTAACCCTTTATGATCATATCTGAGTATCCTGCTTTAGATGTCTTAATAATCTGTGTAAGTTTGTAAATATAGTTGCGTTGCAGCATCTTTGGAATGCCTGCCGGTGACCTTTGCAAATGTTGATAAGAAAATCTCACTTGTTTTTTAGATTTTCATTATTTCCTTTCCACAATTTATGTTTTAGTAAGAATGAAAAACAAAGTATTAAAGAAAGATAACAGTTCTTCTTTTTGCATCTTTTTGTTTATCATGAACAGAAGATTCTCAGATTCTTGTTTCTTTCTGTTTTTGTCATCTGCCCCATGGCGTCAGTACCAGTTTATGTTTTCCTATCTCTTTCCACCTAAGTTTATGAGTCAAAGTGAAAGAAAGTGTTTTATAAACCTCTGTCTCATCATTTAAAGATGGTGTCTCTCTGCCCGTCCGGTGTGTGCAGGTGTGGGTTTTTAAAAGAAATGGTGTGTGGTTTAAAATGGGCGTTGTCTAATTCAGTGGCGAAACTTACAGCACAGGTCAGCAAAATGTTTAACATGATATATCACACCGCTTCACTGAATAACACAGGATATATGACTTGTCATAGTTGACTGGTATTGTTAATAATAGCACAGACATCCGAGACACTGAAGGAAATGTTTCTCTTGTTTGCTTTTCTCTCAATGTGTTTCAGCTCTCTGGTGGGTAAGTTTATGTTCTTTTACTGTATGTGATTTATTACATAAGTTAAAGAGTTTGTGATGGATCTAAATATTTGTAAGCTTTATTTCTGAGTTTAAAACTGACAAATTATCATGAACCATTTGAATGGTGTGATAGCTCACAGTCATGTTGATGTTTCTTCAAAAAGGTGTTTTTTGTGTGTGGTTATCATAGTGGTTTTTTAAGTCTATCATGAGGTCATGTTATAAGTCATAATACTATCAATGATTTAGGATGTTGCGGTAAACTTTAAAATACTTTTTCTATGAGATTAATGTGATTGTCACCAAACTTTGTCGACATTATATAGCATTACATTTATGCGTTTGGTAGTAGGGGTGAGGCGATATAGAGTAGTATCACAATATTTCATGTGGTGATATTGTATTGATACACAGACGGTGATCATATCGATCTTTTATTAAAGAAATTGCACATGAGAATTTACCTTTTTGGTAGAATAATAAAATGAGATGAACAGACAGGAAAAATGTATTTACTTTTTAGATAAAACCAATGTTAACAAAGGTTTTCTTTGGGGCCATAGTTTGAAGTCGGAAAATGGGGGGAAAAGTGCAATATAGCGCATCATTTCGCAATAACATTGTGTTGCAGCAAAAATGACCATGATAATAATGCATCGTGGCGCCTCTGATGATTCCCAACCCTATTTGGAAGACCAAAGGTTTAATCCAAAGCTACTTACAGTGCATTATGCCAACACACTGAAATGGCAAATTGCAAACTGATTTTAGATATCTTGAACAGTGTTCCCATGGCGATTTTTGGCGGAAATTGAATACAGGATGTGTCTTATCATCTATGTGCATTGAGTGATTTGGATCAAACTTGAGCTGTATGTTTGGTCATGGAGTCCAACCACATTGATGTGACTTGTGCATCATGGGCACCAACGGGCAACAGGAAGTTCAATGATAAGAATTCTTCATGCAAGATTTTCTCTCTGTTTGTGTGTGCAGGTGTGTTTGGTGATGAAGTGAAGTCAGTGTCAGTGATGGAGGGAGATTCTCTTACTCTACACACTCATATTACTGAACTACTGAGTAAAGATGTGATAGTTTGGAGGTTTGGATCACAAGGGTCTCTCATAGCTCGAATCAATAGAGAGGCCAATACAGTCTTAATAAATGCTGATGTTCTTGATGGGAGATTCAGAGACAGACTGCAGATGAATGATCAGACTGGAGATCTCACCATCACAAACATCACAACCAATCACACTGGAGATTATCAACTGACCATCAGCAGCAATCAGAAGACCTCATACAAATTCAATGTTACTGTCTATGGTGAGTAAAAAAATTTCAATTACATATAAATATAAAGATTTTTCACAGTGATACCATAGAAAAAACATTTTTGGCTCCTTAAAGAACCATTCAGTAATGGTGCGTTCACACTAGACGTGACTGAAGCGTTAAGTGGGAGTGATTTTACATGTTAAGTGGCATACACGCCAAACGTAAATTCAACGATTTACGCAAAAATATTAGATATAAGTCAATGCAAAGACACTAACAGACACAAACTCATGCATGGCCATGCGAATTGGGTGGCGCAATTGCAGCGAAAATTCGCTATTCGCCTCAAACGCGTCTTTGCGCAAGACAAAAATATTAAATTTCAGCGAAAAATTACCATGACACAGTGTTAAAACCTGAAAGTAACCTAGAGCGAGGAACACTATTCCTATTTGCTATTCGCGCATAGTTGGACGCTTATGGGGCGTACACACCAAATGCAAAGCATTGCAATTTATTTGCTTCATTTTTATTTTGGCACAGTCAAAGTTTCATCAGATGTAAAGGTTCTTTATGGAAACTTTCAGCCAAAAATGTTTTTTTTTAATGACATCATTAAAGAGCTTTATTTTTAAGAGTGTAGTTTTTTCTTTAGTATCGAGTTCATCCTCTATGGCAGCATATTTTCTTGCTATATTTTTCATTATTTTCTTCTATTTAGCTCGTCTGCCCATTCCTGTCATCAGCAGAATCTCTCCACAAAACTCCTCTTCTTCAGAAAGCTCAAATTGTTCATTATTGTGTTCAGTTTTGAATGTGAGAGACGTGAGTCTGTCCTGGTACAAAGGAAACAGTTTATTGTCCAGCATCAGTGTGACTGATCTCAACATCAGCAGCATCTTTCTTCATTTGGAGTGTCTGGATGATTCTTACAGCTGTGTGGTGAACAATTCCATCAGTAATCAGACTCAACATCTCAACACTGATCTCTGTCAGACATGTTTAGGTATGATAGCTGTTCTGTTTGTAATTAACACAGATATTAAAGGTGCTGTAATGATCTGCTTCCTTTAAAGATGAAATACTAATCATTTTTGTGCTGTTTTTATTCCCTCAGACTGTTTTTGCTGTTGTTATGGTCCTGTAGCTGTGATCCGATTGGTTCTCTCTGTTCTGGTGGGTGTGGCTGCCATTGCTGTTGTGGTTTATGACATCAGAACCAGAGGAGATGAACAGAAGAAAAGATCAGAGACATCAGACAATCACTAATGAGCTTTATCTTCTTACATAGATGGTGGTATCACTGCAAAAGCTTACCCGTTTATATCAATTTTCACTGAACTTATTTTATATTAAGCTAAATGTTAGGTTGATTGTTTTAGTTAAACATTATTGTTGGATTAATGCTTGAGACTATCAAAGTTCAAGTTCAGATAGTGTAAATGGTCCATCTGTCTTACAATTAACCTAAAATATATGGCTCTGTAACCCATTCATTTTAATTGAAACTGTGATTGATGAATTGTGAATTTGATTGCAACATACAGTGGCATGTGAAATTTCATCCCTAACGAAAATTAACCATGGTTTTACTACAGTTAAAACCAAAAAACCATGGTTACTGTAGTAAAACCATAGTAACTACAAAATAACCATGGTTTTGACAATCATGGTTTTCAAAAACCATAGTTAAACCATAGTTAGTGTAGTAAAACCATGGTTTTGCTGATAGTAATCAATACACCAAAAAACCATGGTTACTACGCTTTTACCACAATATAACCATGGTTAATTTTCGTAAGGGATATGATGCTTATAATAGTGAATAATGATGTACAGAGTAATAGGAATGTGTCATTTTCATCTACTGTATTAACGTAATAACACTTCTTTCATAACAATTATTATTATTATATGGGAGGTGTTTCATAGACCATTAACCATCAACACTTTATTTTTGTTACATTCCTGTGAAGACAGTATGTGTTTGCGTCATCTTAGAGCTGCGTTCTGTGCCTGTGACGTCATCGTAAAATATGTCACTTTTAAAGTTCAACCATCGCGACAGTGTTGACTATTTATTGTTTGTCAAATATCTGTATACATTTGTTATATAGCAATGTAAGGTGATATAAATTACATCTCATAAAAATAATAACACAAATTTTGATAAATTTGGTCATTTAAATTATGAAAGGCTATCCAACATGTGCAGTAGTGGTAGTCCCCAATAAAACGGAAAATAAATTAATATAAAAATAATTGATAAACAAAAATGCAATGCTGCTCTATTTTGTAATACCCTTATAAAGCACAAAGTTCAGCTAAATGTTATAGGCCTATCCTACATATTTAGTAAGAATATGTAATAAAATGCAGCAAATTATGTAACTCTGCACACTAATAATTATTAATGCTGTCTCTTTTTTAAGTTAACACCGTAGTTATGTTTAAAACATTAATATGACACACCGCAGACTGATGTGTTGAAAGTCAGGCACTTCATGATCAAATTACCGCGAGAACAAACCGCTCCGTATGTTCTCTCACATCACTCTCGCGGTACCGTGATGTCATAAGATGATCGTTCTGCGCAGCGACACATCAAGTCGATCATACCTGTGGAAAGCATGCACGCTATCTCTGTCTTGTCCCTCCCTTTCCCTCGAAAGTGAGGAGAAACTTTGGAGGGAGCCCAAAGGCACGCCATACGAAAGAATGAATGTCATTATTCTCTTTTCAATTTTGTCACTCTTCACGGACGGTAAGTTGTTGACTTATAACGTTAAATGTGGGTTCAATAGTTTCGGTTTTGCTCGTTTACAAACTTAAAGTACGCATGTTATTTTCTGAATGGGGCCATGATGATTTATTAATGACTTCGCATCTTGCATCCCATAGGTTTTTATTAGAATTTGTATGAAATTGTAGTTTGTTGTTTTTAAAGTAGCCTACGGTGTGCATGTTGTTTGGCAGTCGAGCTCTTGTCGCATCAAGACTGGAATGCTGCAATGCCTTCTTATTGGCTGGTCTTACTAAAGAAAAACATAAAAGATAAAACAAGAGTTACACACTAAAATTAAATAATGATTTATGCTGGCTAGGAAGTAGTTCCAACAGCTTACGTTTTGAAAGTTTTAGGCCAACCATGTGGTCTATCAGATGGATTCAGGTTGGATCACATTGAGATTATATCATGGTAGCAGCATAACTTTGTGCTACAAAACAAATGTTACAATCTCGGAGTTTAACCCTTTACCTGATGCCGTCTCGTGAGTGGGACACCTGAGTTTACTTCAATATTTATCATGTAAATTTTCATTTAATCGTGACAAACTATATATTAGAAAAGGAATACACATTTCAACAGTGTTTTATAAAATAAATAATTTATGGAGAGTAATCGGTTCATTTACGAAAAGAGTATGCCTCAAAACATTTATATTCTGGCGTGAAACATTTTAATTTTTATGATTTTATGTATACAATATATACTCCATTGCATTATTTTTATTTATTAAAGTACATGTAAACTGCTAAATCATTTTTTTATTTAATATTTTTATGTCCAAACACTTCAGAGTGAACAATACCAAAATTACGCTTCCAGACAACATATGGCAGAGTTGATGTAGGATGCCTCACTGATGAAAATAATCATGTGCATTTCATGTTTCTTCTTTGAAACTGACAACACATGAAGCCAGCAAAGAGTTGGATGGATACAGTGTCTGGCCTGTGTTTCAGACACCAGGGAGCCTCTGCTCATGTTCCCTACTATTTGCAGCCTCTCTATCAAGACTAAGATTCGGTCTGTGCGTCCTGTAGGATTCTGCTGTTTTCCGTATTATCTGCACTGTTTTTATGGCAATGATGTCGTGCTGGTTCGACAATCTGCCTCGACATTCAATTCAATTCAATTTTATTTATATAGCGCTTTTCACAATTGTTAATTGTTGCAAAGCAGCTTTACATGAGTACGCAGCTTTACATGAGTACTTTACAGCTTTACATCTGATGTGTTTACGTTTTACGCACATTCCCAGCGCACCCATGCACTTCACAAGACGATGAAGGTATCTCCGGAGTCAGGAAGGAAAGCAAACATTAGATTCTGACATGCCCTGATGCCTTCCTGCCTTGGAATGGTCCCTTCGAAGGCAGCATTTTAGAGCTTTTGGATACAGCCTGTGTTACCTAATTTTAATCTTTCTTATGTCTGCAGGTGTGTTTGGTGATGAAGTGAAGTCAGTATCAGTGATGGAGGGAGATTCTGTTACTCTACACACTAACCTCACTGAAATTCACAGAGATGATCTGATAGAGTGGACGTTTGGAAGCACTCCCATTGCTTCAATCAATACAGAGGCCAATTCGATTCGTATTGAGTCAAATCGTCTGCAGATAAACAATCAGACTGGAGATCTCACTATCAGAAACACCAGAGCTGAAGATTCTGGAGTGTATGAAGTAGATATCACCGGCACGAGGACTTCATTTAAAAAGCTATTCAATGTTAGCTGTAAGTCAAGTTTTTTTTATAATTTAGTTAACCATTAATGCACATGATTTCAGTCCTTACGGTTATTACTTGCAGTGTCAACATTTACTGAGCAACAAAGAATAAAATCAAACATAACAATTTATTAACCAGGTAGGCAAAACATAATTCAGAAGCCAATTTACAATCCAATTCAAATCCGAAACAATCAAACGAAAAACCATTGCATACCTGTAAGGACGAAGATCTGGTTACAGATTCCTCAAAATAAAATAAAAATACATGATGCTGTGCCAAGACACATCATCATAGGGTTTATTTCTGAATTATAGAAATCCCCCTGAACCATTTACAAACTTTTGCTTAAATATCCAGAGAGAACAAAGCATATAGGAATTTGGTACTGATTGGTTGCTGTAAACACATGGTTGTCCTTAATTTGCATACAGTGGTTGATAGGTTAATGCCTAAGAGGGCAGGTGTCTCTCAACACTGAGTGAAGTTTTCTTAATGTATTGTTACACTTTAACATTGAATTATGTTGTTATGAATAAACCCATTTGCATTGAAACATTTAATATAATACCAAACAACTAACAAGATCAGATTCAGATACTTTTTGTATGCAGAATGTAGCATTCCATGTACAGAGAGGTGATGAGAAAGTGCGTAAGATACTATTTATATATAGACGTGAATGTGCATCTGTAGAAACAACGGCAGCCAAAAAACTTTTCTACATATGTGAAGGTTTAGCTTAAAATACCATATAGATAGTTTATTATAGCATGTTTAAATTGCCAATTTGTATTTGAGCAAAAATGTCCTTTAAAATGCAATTAGGCTTATGCCAACACTGATCACCATAATTGTCAAAATGTAATTCTTACTGGATAAATCATTTTATTATTATTTTTTTAATATATCAATAATTACGTGCTTACTAGTGCTATATAGGTATACTTATTTTATTTCTGACAATGTTAACTTTTCCACATATGTGAAGGTTTAGCTTAAAATACCATATAGATAGTTTATTATAGCATGTTTAAATTGCCAATTTGTAGGTTTGAGCAAAAATGTGCCGTTTTTTTGGGTGAGTCCATTAAAATGCAATTAAGCTTATGCTAACACTGATCACCATAATGGTCAAAATGTAATTCTTACTGGATAAATCATTTTATTATTATTATTTTTAATATATCAATAATTACGTGCTTACTAGTGCTATATAGGTATACTTATTTTATTTCTGACAATGTTAACTTTTCCACATATGTGAAGGTTTAGCTTAAAATACCATATAGATAGTTTATTATAGCATGTTTAAATTGCCACTTTGCATTTGAGCAAAAATGTGCCGTTTTTTAGGTGAGTCCTTTAAAATGCAATTAAGCTTATGCCAACACTGATCACCATAATGGTCAAAATGTAATTCTTACTAGATAAATCATTTTATTATTATTTTTTAATATATCAATAATTACGTGCTTACTAGTGCTATATAGGTATACTTATTTTATTTCTGACAATGTTAACTTTTCCACATATGTGAAGGTTTAGCTTAAAATACCATATAGATAGTTTATAATAGCATGTTTAAATTGCCAATTTGCATTTGAGCAAAAATGTGCAGTTTTTGGGTGAGTCCTTTAAAATGCAATTAAGTTTATGCTAACACTGATCACCATACTGGTCAAAATGTAATTCTTACTGGATAAATCATTTTATTATAATTTTTTTAATATATCAATAATTATGTGCTTACTAGTGCTATATAGGTATACTTATTTTATTTCTGACAATGTTAACTTTTCCACATATGTGAAGGTATAGCTTAAAATACCATATAGATAGTTTATAATAGCATGTTTAAATTGCCAATTTGTAGGTTTGAGCAAAAATGTGCCGTTTTTTGGGATGAGTCCTATAAAATGCAATTAAGCTTATGCCAACATTGATCACCATAATGGTCGAAATGTAATTCATACTGGATAAACCATTTTAGTATTATGTTTTAATATATCAATAATTATGTGCTTACTAGTGCTATATAGGTATACTTATTTTATTTTTGACAATGTTAACTCTTCATATAGGTAATGGGATTAGTAGCTTCTACACAGTAAAACTCCCAGTGTTAAATTAACACTGCTGGGAGCATATATGGTCCCACTCTACAGAGTGTTAAATTTACACTGAATCAGTGTTAAAGTTAATGAGATAATGAAGTGATGATTAAGACATTAATGGTGAACACCTGCTGGTCATTTCGTGTCAAATCAACTTAATTTTAGAATTGTTCCTGTCTCTAAGTTTTTATTTTCTTTTTCTGGAGAAAGTAATACTAAAATGATGAAAAAGGTCAAAATATTAAATGCAATAGATATATAAAAACTGCTGTGTGTATATATGATTCTATCTTACAGAGTTTTAAAAAGTTACACTGAAGCAGAGTAAAAAGCTGCCAACTTTCACTTTTGCCTCTCTACCATCATCTCTGTTTCAAACCTAAAATTACAACTTGCTTGTAGAGTTATTTTGTAGAGGATGATAAGTTTAACTTCTAAACAACTGTTGTCAGAAAAAAATAAAAGTGGTCCAGCATTCCAGGATCCACACATGTGACTTAGTAGACAAATCTTCTTTCTGATAAAATGTAATCACAAGTCAAATGGATATATATCACAAAAATTATCACAATAAATCTCCAGTTTGTGTTTTAGATTTATTTGAAGTCACCATTATTGTGATTAGTGTCTCTTAACCTTCACTAAACTAACTCTCCAATATTAGCAATTGCAACAGTGTTTCAATAAAAGCACTTGTTTGTTGCTTGATGTAGAAAAAATCCTATCAACCCATCTAAAATTGCTTGTTTTAAAAATATTAATATATAATATGATATGAGAAAGGTAAAGAAAAAAGCATAAAAAATGTTTCTCTATGCAAATGACACAGTTTAGGATAAGGGTGCTTTGATTCTAGGTTTTTTTTTTGTTGTTGTTCAGAGAGACTTCATGACTTTGGATACAAATCTCAACAATGGTGAGAGTAAATGGTAAGAAAGTTGCACAATTGTGTCATGTTGCAATGCATGATGGGAGTTATGAAAGAGTTTTCTACAATCCTGGTACCCAGCATGCATTGCGGCATGAAGCTTTGTTGTTGATTGTCACCATGATTGTGTTTTATAGGCTGATTGTTGATGTCATGAAGCTTTGTTGTTGATTGTCACCATGATTGTGTTTTATAGGGTGATTGTTGATGTCTCAGGGTGTCCGACTGAAACCACAGATTAGATTTGTGTTAAAAAAATTAACTCTTAAGGGTATGGATTTACAGCATAGGAACATCACAGGTTTGACTGAACATAAAAAAAATGTAACTTTCATTTAGTGTTTTTTTTTTTTGATATCAGTTAATCACAATATTCAACAACTACTGTAGCACACCAACAGTTTATAACTTCATCTGTGTCACCTCCATCTGCTCCAACAAATGTGTTTAATAAACACAATAAACAAAAGAAGGCCAACTCTAATCTTCAAGACTCAAGTGCCCAACTAATGGAAACACTAATCGGGACAATGGTGACTCACTTTATTAACCAGAAATACAGCTGTTGTATAGAGATTAAACTTATCATCCATGTAACTCTACAAGCAAGTTGTAACTTTAAGTTTCAAACAGAGATGATGATAGAGAGGCAAAAGTTAAAGATGGCAGCTTTTTACTCTGCTTCAGTGTAACTTTTTAAAACTCTGTAAGATAGACTCATATATACACACAGCAGTTTTTATATATCTTTTGCATTTAATATTTTGACCTTTTTTATCATGTTAGTATTACTTTCTCCAGAAAAAGAAAATAAAAACTTAGAGACAGGAACAATTCTAAAATTAAGTTGATTTGACATGAAATGACCAGCAGGTGTTCACCATTAATGTCTTAATCATCACTTCATTATCTCATTAACTTTAACACTGATTCAGTGTAAATTTAACACTTTTTAGAGTGGGACCATATATGCTCCCAGCAGTGTTAAATTAACACTGGGAGTTTTACTGTGTAGTAAGAAAGACATTCTGGATATGTACAATTATTTTCCACTTTATGTTCAATTTATTTACAAAGCACATCATTAATTACATTGATCAAGAATGTGTTTTTACTAGCTAAAATGCAATGTATGATGTCAGGTATTTGTATTTCTGCAAGTAAATGATGTCATATTCTTATCAGAAATTAAAATTTTTACTATTAGAAATCAAAATACTGATATTATAAATTGTTACATCAAATTGTTACCTATAGAAATCACATTTGTGATATCAAGAATGTTTTTTTTTTCTGAAAACTGAATTGGTGATATCAAATATTCATGTCCTGTAAAAGATCATTTGGCTTGCCGCAAAAAATTACTGATTGCAAATGTGATAGATATAATAACACAAATGAGTAACAATCTTTAATGTGTTGTCTTCAGGTGTAAGTGATTCTTCATCAGATGGAGTAAAGTCAGTGTCGGTGATGAACAGAGATTCAGTCATTCTACACACCGGTTTTACTAAAATAAAGCCAGATGATCTCATAGAGTGTAGGTTTGGACCTCAACGTTCCCTTATAGCTTCATTTAATAAATCATTACATACGTATAATGCTATTAGGGGAATAGAAGACAGACTTCATTTGAATCATTGTAATGGAGATCTGACCCTTAGAAACATCAGAAATGACACATGTGGACTTTATGAAGTACAGATTAAAGGTGGCACGAGCTACACTATAAAAAAGAGTTTCAATGTGACTATCAGTGGTGAGTAGACTTTAACATGTGTGAAATCTCACACAAAATAAATGTCAATGTCTGATGGACTAATGGTGTATTTGTAACTGAATGCTGTTCATGTTTGTTGTTGAGACAGATGGACTGAAAATGATTTCTGTGAAGGAGAGGCGCTCTGTCACTCTATGGTCTGGTGTTAAAGAAATAGACAGAGATGGTGTGCTCTTGTGGTGGTTTGAACACGGAGATTTACCCATAGCTAAAATCGATCGAAAAGCTGAAATCTTTCACACGTATGATGGTGATGATGGGAGATTCAAAAACAGACTGGAGTTTGATTATCAGTCTGGAAATCTCACCATTAGGAACATCAGAACTGAACATTCCGGACTTTATCATGTTGATATCAGCAGCAGCACACACACTTTATTCACTAGATTCAGTGTTACTGTCAGTGGTGAGTAGATTTTCAATATTAAAAAATTTGACTTTTTTCGTGTTTAAGTGCTATAATTGGGTCCCCGGTGCTTCTATCAACCTAGAAAATGTGAAAAACATCAATTCAGTAACTTATAGCTTCTTCACACTTTCAGTCTAAATCCAATTTTGGTGCATATCCGATTTGACAGACCTACTGTCCATATTGTGTATAAAACTGTTCTGTGGTTTGAAAAGGATTTCAAACCACCTCTGGATGTAGCCTGAGAAGGATAAAAAACAGATTTCATGTTCACATGTTCTAAAACGTGTGATTGGATTCCAATTGGATATGCATCAAAATTGGATTTGGACTGAAAGTGTGCACAAGGTATTAGTTTTGATCAACCATTCTCTGCAAGCATGTGAAAAAATAGGTTATTGAATTTTGGCTCCCCTTGTGAAGTCATAAGGGGATCATATTATAATAATACCACCCCTTAATCTGCACTATCCAAACACAGGACTGATTTAGTGCAGAGAAAAAGATAGAAAAATAATTGAGTTTCAATTTCAACAAATCACCATTATGGCGATCAGTGTAAGCATAAGCTTATTTGCATTTAAAGGAAACACCCCAACAACCCCCCCAAATTTTTGCTCAAACTTACAAAGTGGCAATTTAAACATGCTATAATATATTATCTATATGGTATTTTACACAAATGTACTTTGGGGACACCAAAGATTTATTTTACATCTTAATAAAGTCTTGTGAAATGTCCTCTTTAACAATTATTTTATTTAAACTAACACTTTGTTTAATTTACTGGCAATTTACTAATATTATTTGTTTTATCAGTAACATTAATGACTCTCTCTTGCTCTCTCACTCTCTTAGAGCGTGATTTGTCTTCAGTCGCTGCGGTCGGAGTTAGTTTTCCACTTCTCTTCCTGTTTATTGCTGCTGTTGCTGGTTTGTGCTACTACCGACGGAGATTCTTTAAATTACAAAGACATCGGGGTAAGAATCATCTACAGCAGGATTATATAATCATATTCATTGTAATACAGTAGACAGAACTGATCTCAATTTTATTATTGGTATTCAATATTTAGAAATTATTAATTTTCACAAACATTGAATGTACACTGTTAGCAATTGATGTAATTTTTACAATAAATTGTACAACAAAATATTGTATTCATGTTTTTATTGTAAATGCGAATGCATGATGGGAAATGTATAGACAGTCATGTAATTTTATTGTAACTACACTGTAGAAGCATTATTTTACAGCCACGGCATAGTATTGTGGGATCGCTGCTGTTTGAATTGTGAAATTGCGCGGCAAACGGTACCATCGGCCATCAATCAACATTTTTGTAAGAAGGAACACCTCAGGTAAGAACCATGACTTATTTTCTATATTTATATGTATTCATTAATACCAGTTTCACAGCAAAATCCCCGGTGTTAAATAAACACTGTGGGTGTACATATAATCCACTCCCAGATGGGTGTGTAAAAAGAGTGGTGTTAAAAATATAACACTGATGCAGTGTTGAAGTTAATGAGATAATGAAGTGATGATTAAGACATTAATGGTGAACACCTGCTGGTCATTCTGTGTCAAATCAACTAAATTTTAGAACGTTCCCTGTCTTTAATTTTTTTATTTTGATGACTCTTTTTCTGGATAAAGTAATACTAAAATAATGCAGAAAGACAAAATATTCAAATGTAATAGATGAAATCCCCACAGTTAAATAAAAACTATCATCATCTCTGTTTGAAAACTAAAATTACAACTTGCTTGCAAAGTTACATGGATGATAGGTTTAACTTCTAAAGAACTGCTGTAAATCTGGTTAATAAAGTTAGTCACCATTGCTCCGATTAGTGTTTCCTTTAGTTGGGTACTTGGGTCTTGAAGTTTAGTGTTAGTTTTCTTCTGCTCATTGTGGCAGTGTGTTTATCAAACACATCTGTTAAAGCAGAGGAAGATGAGAGAAATGAAGTCTATAACTGTTACTATGTTAATTAGTATGAAAGTATAAGTCTTGGGATTCAATGATATCATAAAAAACTAATCACTGAACATAAGTGTTTAATTTATGTTCTGCCAACCCTGTGAAGCTCCCATGAAATCCAACAGTGCTGTAAAAGTCCACATACCCTGAAGAGTTAAATATTGTTTACCCAAATCTAATCTGTGGTGTAAATCAGACACACTGAGACATCAACAATCAGCCTATAAAACACAATCATGGTGACAATCAACAACAAAACATCATGCCACAATGCATGCTGGGTACCAGGATTGTAGAAAATTCATTCATAAATCCCATCATGCATTGCAACATGACAAAAATGTTGCAACTTTCTTACCATTAACTGTCACCATCGTTGAGCTTTGTATCAGAAATCATGAAGTCTCTCTTAAGCAAAAAACAACAACAAAAACACACTAAAGCATTACGGCAGTCTTATTCAATACAATGTCATTTGCATAGAGCTTTTTTATATGCATGTTTCTTCATAATTAATTTGTGATCAAATGTTTCAATGATTTGTAGAGTAGAATATAATAAAAATAAACTAAGAAGGTCTACATTCCTCTACATGAAGCAATGAACAAGTGGTCTAACTAAAACATTGTTGCTATTGCTAAAAGAGGAGAGTTAGATCAGTGAAGGTCAATGGACAAATGCCTAACTAAAGGAAACACTAATCACAGTAATGGTGACTTCAAATGAACTCATAACAAACACAAACTTAAGATTTAATGTGATACATTTTGTGATAAATGTCTATTTGACTTGTGAGACATCACGTCAGAAAGAAGATTTGTCTACTAAAACACGCGTGTGGATGCTGGAATAGTTGAGCACTTGTATTTTGTTCTGACAGCTGTTTAGAAGTTAAACTTATCCATTTAGAAAATAACTCTCCAAGTTATCATTTTATTTTTCAAACAGAGATGCTGATAGAGAGGCAAACGTGAAAGATTGCAGCTTTTGGAGACATACACCCAACAGTATTCATCTATTGCATTTAATAATTTGTCTTTCTTTATTATTTTAGTATTTTCTCCAGAAAACGAGTCATCAAAATAAAAATTTAGAAACAGGAAAATGTCCAAAATGTAATTAATTTGAATGACCAGCAGGTGTTCATCATTAATGTTTTAATCAGCACTTCATTATCTCATTAACTTTAACACTGATTCAGAGTTATATTTTTAACACCAGTCTTTCTTAACACCGATCTTGGTGTGGATTATATAAACACCAAATAGTGTTGATTTAACACTGGTAGAGTTAATATAACACTGGGGATTTTCCTGTGTACGTGTTTCACATGCAGTACCCTAAAGACGCCTCAGGGACTCTTGAATTTATACAAAGGTATGTTTACACTGTTTACACACTAATAAAGAAAATAGATCCATCATTCTCATGACCTTTTTGTCCAGTATTGTTAGGCGCTATGATATATTTTATGCATTGATGTCAATAGACAGGTTTCCATCTATTTAAAAAAATTATGGTTAAGGGATTTAGCGAATAGTTTTGTACAAAGTGAAATTCAAGATACAGCACATACATGCATAAAATTACATTGGCTTTTACATTATATTTTTAAGAAAAACAATGTAATTCTAAAAGTTATGAATATTAAAAACATAGGCGTCATTTTCTTTTATGAGCAAGTAGGAACATTTTTATTTGTCATTATTTAAAACATGAAAACTTAAAAATAATCCTCTTTTCTCAGAGCTTTTTGTGGAATCAACTCCCAGACGGGCAGCAAAGCAGAGAAGAGGCATGGGCTTAACGCACCTGTTTCCACCTTGCTTAGCAAACTCCTGGACTTTGAGTTGATGGGCTAGTACCATGAACAACTTTCCCAGTTCAAGTCTGACTGGGCACCTTTGTTTCATATCACCATGTTCCCCCTGATGATAGGCTGTCTGGACGTGTAAAAGTGAGCTTCACTGAAACGTTTGTTTTGTGTTTGAAAAAACAAATTGTATAATTTTGTAATATGTGGTGATGCCCAGTTTGTTAATAAAAACAGAAAAGATACCTGTGTTGTGTGTTTGTAATTTGCTAATATGGGAAATTACTAAAGTATTTTAATATTCACAAATAACAGGATTTTACAGGAAATTACAGGAAATTCCTGGCAACTGAGTTGCATTAAATATAGATTAAATTGTAATAAACTACAGCATTTTGCTGTAATAATGCGACTACAATCACAGTACAAATGTTGTGTAAATACATTCCTTTATTGTCAAAGTAAACAGTACAAATCCTGTTTACTGCAATTAGTTGCCAGGAATTTCCTGTAAAATTACAATAAATTTTTAACAGTGTATGTACATTGAGTTCAGAATTGTATAAAACGCAAGTTTGTTTTGCATAAGAAAATATGTAGATTATCATTTGTGACCATGGACCAGGTCATATGGATACATTTTGGGAAATGGAGAATTGTGAAAGCAGAATAAATATGCTTTCCGTTGATGTATGGTTTGTTAGGATGAGATATAACTATTTGAAAATCTAAAATCTGAAATATTGAGAAAATCGCCTTTTAAAGTTGTCCAAATGAAGTCCTTAGCAACACACATTACTAATAATAAATTCTTTTTGTATAGTTAAGGTAGAAAATGTACAAAATATCTTCATGTAACATGATCTTTACTTAATATCCTAATGATTTTTGGCATAAAATGATTTTGTGCATGATTTTTTTCTTTTATCTGTGCTTTCTCACAGGTATTACATTACCATAGGAGATGAAAAGCATCCTGACTCAACTGTAAGAATATCAAATACATCAACTTCTTACCAGACAGATGTTTAAAGTGCTGGTCAGGTCCAATTTCTAAGCTTCCTAATTTTGTTAAAGAGTGCCCAACAACAGGTTTAAATGCATGCAAGCTAAAAAACACTGTCATTTTCTCAAAATAGAAATGTAATATTACCCCATTTCTCAGAGATCCCCAAACGATTCGTGCCATTCAAAGATTCAGTCTGCCTTAACCCCACCTTACAGTAGCTTACTCTGCTCTGATTGTTCAACTGACACAGTCTCCGCACAATCCATCAATAGTGCAACATGCATTGACCTAGTGCTAATGTGACTTACTGACAAAACATTAAAGTTTGAAAAACGACATCAATACACATCATTCATCATTAATCCAAGTAATAAAACACTAACATTTTTACACTCATTTAAGCAAGTATGTAAGCTAACCGGGCCACAACAAACAGTAGTCTAACTGCAACATGCGTTGCTAGCGCAACTTACTTATAAGACATTTAATTTACTGTAGATTTAAATTTATGCTATTTACTGGCAACAGTTTGTTCAACCATTAAACATGAACAAGTCTTCTGGGAACCAGAAATCCTTATCCACCTTTTTCTGTTTTTTTCCTTCAGATTTTGGTTCCCAGAATGCTTTGCATGAGGCTGTTAGATAAAGATAAGACTAAAAGTGTTAATTGTGTACATAATGACATTACACAATTGGGATTTTTGGGGCGCTAAAAGGTGGTTGTGAAAAATCGGTTGCAAATCAGTTTTTTTATACTGTTGTTCAAATGTGTGATTACAAAAGTTTTTGGGAATCTTTCCTTGTACTGATGTAGCTAAAGTGTTACTGTAGGTGGTGAGTGGTTTTTTATTGTCCTTTATGAGTTATACATTTTTGCATGAATATTACAATGACTAAATGACTTTGTATGGGATTAATTTTAATATTTTGGATTATATATATATATATTAGTGCACAAAACCTGTAACCACAGGTAGCTTTATTTCACTGTTTTATCATAGACAGAGTTTCACATTTGTCTACCAGCAAACAGGGGAAATGCAGTACTTTAAGGTTAGCGAGAGAGTATGGCTTCATGGTTTTAAAAAATTAAAAACTTTCTTGGTCTTAAACTACTTAATCTAGCTATGAATATATAAAATAGACAAATAAAATATGAATTCTTATATTTCGATTTCATTAACAGCTCCGACAAAATCTTAAGGGAGGGGGGCTGTGGACACTTCTGCTGAAAAGTTTTGAGAAAACTTTGTAATATTTTTGCGTCTTCAAAGTAGACATCATTTGCCTACAATTTGCAAAGTCATTACATTGTCACTATCAAGCAGCTTCTTGAGGTCACACCTTGGAAACTTTATCCTTACTAGACTCTTATTAGACACTTATTACTCTTATTAGCTGCTTTTTTCCCATTATTTGTTCCAAGTCATTAATTTCAAATATATATTTTCAAAATAAAATTTTAGTTTTCTAATTAAAGAAATAACTGTTACAGTTTTTATTTTTTAAGTCCTTTCAAACATTTAAAAAATTGGTGTTTAAATTGGTGTGTGGTTTTCCGTATTAAACTGATATTTTATGTAATGTGTTTTATAAGTGTGAAGTATTGGTAATAAAATTACTATTTAAAGCTCTGTATCTGTTCATCTTTCTTGCTAACTACATCATAATGTCAGACTAAGCTATAACCTATTTAAGCTTTTAGTCAGTTTTTTTCACTTAGTTGGGCTTCATCTTAAATCTTTTGACTTCATACATAACTAGAAGTGTAACCGTAGGTGTTATCTAAGTTTAGGTATAAACATAGTAAAATATTGAAAAACGGTGGTGTTTAGGTTTTCCTTTAAGTTCCCCTGTTATAGGAAACTCTGCAATTGTTTATAAATCCCAGTTTATAAACAATCCCATATTTCCATATTTCCTATTAATTCCCATGAAAAGTTTCCAGTTTTGAAAATTCCTGGAAATTTTCCAACCTACACGCTTCAGATGTGAGATTAACAGACTTTGATTTTTCACATCTGCCACGATTTTTTCCTGTTGTTTTGTATTTTGCAACAACTTTCTTTAGTCTATGTTTTGTAAGCAAGCTTATTTACCAACAAGTCTTCATCCTCTACCCCTAAAAATAACTGTGAATCTTTGATGGTCATGTCCACTAAAATGTCATTCATGCATTTTGTCTCAAAATGAAAATAATAATTATTTATTAATATTTACTTTCAAAGTGAATTATTTGTTAGTTGTATGCCTGGTATTGTGGCTAAAAATGGCTGTATTTAATTTCTTTTTTCCTTTAGATACTCAGAAGATTCAATGTAAAACGTTCAATTTTCAAAAATGACCAATGGTAGACACTGGTTTATTAGTTTACTTTGTGATCAACTCCTCCTAGTGGTGAACCATACGATTTTTTTTTAAATCAAAATATAGTTATTACAATACCAATAGTGTGTATAAGTAAATAAAGACAAAAAATATAAAAAATTAATCAAAAGCTAAAAAAAATTCCTTCTTCCTAAAAGACAAATTCACAGTAAATACAAAAACAATATGGTAAGGCATAGCTTTTCAACTGGGGGTGCACCTAGCACTCTAAAGGGTCACCAATAAAATGGATAATAAATATAAAAATTATTGAGAAGCAAAAATGCGATAACCAAAGTTATTACATTTCTGTTGCAGGTTTAAGAACTTTAGGTTTAAGGTTGCGACCTCCGGAGGCTGACATCGCGACTACATGAAAAGCGCTTTAACTGTTATTAAAATGCAGATTTGTGAGCATTTGTGGAACTGAGGGCGTGAAAAAAGTACGAAACGCACATGATTGTTGTCATGTGGTGAATCCGACCAATGGTGAAACAGCTGTGTCGTCATTACAGCCCGTGCAGCTCCTCTTCGCGAACTGCGCTGGCTAACTCAGGCGGCTGATCTCGAATCGCTCTCGCGGTACTTAAAAAACACATGACACAGTCACGCGCCTGCAACACCAGCTTCAGTCGGACAAAATTACTAAACGTAATGATCTGCTTCAAGTCAGCCGCCGATCGGTCTGCGCAGCGCCGCATGAAGTCGAACAAGCCTAGTCACTTTGAGATCAAATACCGCGAGAACAAACTTCTTCGTATGTTGTCTCACATCGCTCTCGCGGTAGCGTGATGTCATAACTTGATCATTCTGCACAGCGGCACATGAAGTCGATTATACCTATGTAGTCGGGACTATCCACGCTATCTCTGTATTGTCCCTCCCTTTTCTCCTACGAGAGACTGAAGAGAAACTTCCGATAGAGCCCAAGGACACCGCCACACAGAAGTATGAGCGTCATTATTTTCTTCTTCATTTTGTTACTCTTCACGAATGGTAAGTTGTTGACTTTTAACGTTAAACGTGGGTTCAATAGTTTCAGTTTTGCTCGTTTTCAAAGCGGAAGTGGGTATGTGAGGTTTGGTTGTATGTCACAAAGGCACAGGAGACTGGACTGACTGCAATGCCTTATTGGCTGGACTTCTTAATGTAAACCTAAAACAGCTCAGTTTCAACAGCTTGAGGTTTAAAAGTTTTAAGGCCATGCAGTCTATAAAAAGATTCAGTTTGGAACACATGGCGATTATATCAGGGTAGCACCAGCATAACTTTACATAGCACACATAGCATAGCTACAATCTCAGAGTTTAACCCTTTACCTGATACATCCCGTGAGTGGGACAACTGAGTTTTTTTCAATATTTATCATGTAAATTTTCATTTAATCATGACAAACTATATATAATTGGAAAAGTCTAAGAGTCTATAATACATATTTCAATATATAATATGTTTATAAAATAAATTCTGTACGAAAGAGTTATTGATTAATTTACGAATAGTAACATTTTAAAAAATGATGGCTTTTCTTTTGAAAAAGAACAGCGATTTTTAATAGTTCTGCCTACATGAAAAGCAAATCCAGCACACTATTTGCCTGCTGAAAAATGTAATAATTGTTGCAATGTTTCGATCGATTGATCTATCGATTGAAACGTTGCAACAATTATTACATTTTTCAGCAAGCAGATAGTGTGCAGGAATTGCTTTTCATGTATGTTATGAGTCGTCTTATCCTACGCACCTAGCTATTCACTTCAGGTGTGCGACGCTTATTTGTTTTAATAGTTCGGCCTAAAAGGATGAGTTAATTCACAAAAAAATATGGTAGTTTTGCATTTTCTGGCGGCTCATGATATTTTCTCTTCAGATGTTCATGCATCGTACTGCTATGATATGCCAACAAAACATTAAAGTTTACAAACCAATCTTTTATTATGAGCTTATCTGAAGTACTCCCATACTTTAGACCCCTTCAGCCTTTGAAACTCGTTTGACATTGCACTTAACCCCGCTCCATTCATTGGAAACTGTTGCTTACTGAGCCCACTGGTGGAGATGGCAATAGACAGATTTGCGCCTACTAGTGGTGTGGAGGAAATGGTTGTTATTTTAGCATGCAAAACACCTTTACAGAAGAGGAGCAAAACTTGCATGCGTCCAATTATTACGTTCGGTCCAAATTTAATGATTTGTTGAACATTTTTTTGTTCCTGAACCTTTCACAGATGACATATATTTGTACAAATACATTTAGACAACTTAGGCTATATCCACACTTAGGCTATATTCCTTGCTCTAAAAAAATAATCCGTAAACACGAAACCACTGAAACCGACTGAAAGCGGTGTAGTATATATGCCGGACCAGTATGGGGCGCTGTAATTCTGCCACAGATATACACTATACACAGAGAAGAAGACTTTGAGCATGCGCATAGCCAACGTATGGTGTTGTCCATTATCGCTTGTTGGTCACCACAATTGCATAGAAGCAATAGATTTTGCTGTAATAAAGCTAGTAGGCTTTAGGAGCTTCTGTAGCACGAACACAATCACGTAATCCGCCGTTATTGTTGTTGCTGTTACGTGTGACGCTTCCGACACGTGATGTGATCACAAAACGTTTTCGCTTCACAAAATATACGGATTGGCTGTACAGACGAAACCTCAAGGGTGTCGGTTTCAGATTTATCCACTTTAGGACCCGGTTTCAAAAAATAGCGGATTCAGTCTCCCAAAACGCCGGATCCGTGTGGATGAAATGCCAATACGATATCAAATTTATACGTATGCAGTAATACGCGTCTCCGTGTGGACAGCCCCTTAACATCAAGGTTGCTATCAGGATGTGAAGAGACTTTCAACCAGCATAACTAAAATGTTTTTGTATCAAATCAGATACCCTGCCTTTAATTTAAAGGTGTACATCATCACCTCTCCCCCCACTTAAAAAGGCTGTATCAGGTAAGGTGTTAAAGGCAATGAGACTATGACATATGGCCCTTATACCACTTCTAACCCCCAGAATGCACCCCATCTCTCCTGAGGCTCGCAGTCTTTATATTTAACACGTTCTGTAGTGCTTTTCACAGACCAGGACTGTGACCGAAACCCAAGGCAGCTGACTTGTTGCCTCGCTGCCTCATGAGGCAATAGGTGTGTTCGACTTCATGCGGCGCTGTGCAGACCGAACGGCAGCTGACTTTAAGCAGTGCATGCTAGATAGAAATTTAGTCTGGCTTGAGCTGGTGCTGAAGGCATATGACTGTGACGCATGGTCTCAAAGTACCGCAAGAACGCTTTGAGAGCAGCTAGCTGGCTCAGCCTCTCCCGATGACACAGCTTGTCGTGATCGATCGCTTCACTGATGAGAACCATCACAGGCATTTCATCTTTAATTCAACCTTTAGTTCCACTAATAAACATGATAAATTCATGTTTTTATAATGGGTAAAACTTGTTAATATGCATGAATGTTACGATCCCAGATGGCGTTTTAGGGGTGTGGATGGGGTGTAACAATATGAAATGATGATCAAGTTATTTTGGTGCGTGTATGGAAGTCAACGACAAAGACAGCTAATTGATAACAATATTTAAAATATTTACAAGAAACAAATAACAATGACCCAAAAGGGGAAAGAAAAAACATAGAAATAAACAAAACCGTTCTAACAAAAGTTTAACCCTCTTACCTACGCTACAAAGGAAAAGGTAATGAGATAAATCTTCACTGTCACATGACGCCTTAACTAAACTACACTACCTTAAGCCCGTGTTACCTAATATAAATCTTCCTTTGTTTGTGTGTGCAGGTGTGTTTGGTGATGAAGTGAAGTCAGTGTCAGTGATGGAGGGAGATTCTCTTACTCTACACACTGACGTCACTAAAATTAACAGAGATGATTTCCTAGAGTGGACATTTGGAAGCACTCCCATTGCTTCAATCAATAGAGAAGCCAATTCGATTCATACCAAGTCAGATCGTCTGCAGATTAACAATCAGACTGGAGATCTCACTATCAGAAACACCATAGCTGAATATTCTGGAATATATGAAGTAGATATCACTGGCAAGAGTACTACATTTAAAAACCTCAAGTTCAATGTTAGCTGTAAGTATATATATATTTTTTTATTAATTTAAATGATCTTACTTTTGAGTGTTAACAGTTGATGATGTACTGCAGATTGTAAAATAGAGATGTTGTTACATTTTTCCCACCAGTTAATTAGCGTGTGACAATACCAGTATCACCGGGTGGGAGGGGTTTATAAATGCGTATGCAGCCATTATTAGGAAATATAACAAGTTTTAACAAACATGCATTAATGACTTGTGTGCATTTTGAGGAAAAACAAAGGGCACTGATGGATTTTAAGATATGGCAGTGCAAGTTGTGGACAGCTCTTACACTTATTTTACTCTAGGACTACTCTAATCCCTGTCCGGGAAACCACCCCTTGATGTTTCATACTTAATTTGTTTGTTTTTTTAACTATATAATATGTTTTTATTGAACTATTTTAAACATAAAATTTGTTAATAGCATTTATAAACAAACTTGTGAATGTACATCTGTAGAAACAACGACAGCGATATTAAATAGATTTTATATTAATAGTTATGTAGTTAATAGTACTACAGGTACACCTGTAAACTTATATTTGACAATGTTAACTCTTCATATCTGTAATGTAAGAAATTTTTGATATGTAAAAATTAGGGCTGGGACAACGCGTCGACGTAATCGACGCCGTTGACGCAAAAAATACGTCGACGCAAAATATGCGCGTCGATTCGTCAGACCCAAAAAGGCGGCGCAGTAGTAGCAACGCGAGTTTCACACAGCAAGGGGTTGCGTGGTTTCAGCGAAAACACGAAAACAATGTGGATTAAACAAATCTAGTTATAAAAATTACACAGACCATCAAAAGGCACATTGAAGAGGTTTTGCTCATAAATGCATGTAAAATAAAGTAATTTGAACTTGAGATTTTTATACGGTCGGTTACTTAACTGCACAGTATGCACTGCAAATGCTTTATTGAATGCTACCTCTGTCTAAGAATGCATTAATTTGCACTTGTATAGTCTTTTTTATTTTGAAATTTTAAGAGCAATAAAGATATATTGAAATGTTTACATTCAGATATGTAAATCAACATGTATAACTTGCTATTAGTTAATTAATGGGGAGATAACCGAGAATCGAAGTCGAATCGGACTGACAAAATGAATCGTTAGATTAATCGATGCATCGAAAAATAATCGCTAGATTAATCGTTAAAAAAATTATCGTTTATCCCAGCCCTAGTAAAAATGTAGTTTCCATTTTTATATCTGTAATCCATTTACAAAATTAAACATGTTGATAAACATTTACAGATATCAAGATTTAGCATTTCAACTAGTGAAAAGGATCAAAGAAATTATTAATATCTATAATGACGGTCTTAACTAGTAATAATTACATTTTGTAGGAATTTAATTGCTGATATCTGTAATTGAATTTAAATGGAAATGTATTGTTATATTTATCTAGTGACAGTGCAATTACAGTGATCAAGAATTGTGTTGTTTTAATAGTTGCAATGCAATATATGATGTCATGTATTTGTATTTCTGCAAGTAAATTATGTTATATTTGTCAGGTTTAAAATACTTATGAACCTTAACAAAAATAAGACACACTCAGACCACGAATGGGGTAGTATAATTCTCTGCAGGGAGAACCCAGATTGAGATGTCTCATCAGGAAACATTCAACTGTCTCTCGAATTGAGCCTTCCTGCAGGACTGTATTTATTTAGGATTTAATCACTGGTTCACTCCGTTCATTCCAAAGGTCGAACCTCACAGACTTTCACAATTGTAACATCATCACACATTTAATAGGATTAAATAGGATTGATTACATTTTACCAAAAAGAGATAGTAACTTGATGATGCAGCTTGATGATGCAGTTACCAAAGGTCATATGATAACAAAAGAACATTGTACGCACTATTTTACCTTGGCAGTTTTTCTAAGTAGCTATGATTTCTAAGCAAATTATTATATATTCATAAATCTAAACCATTGATTATACATTCATAAATGGAAACATAAAACATTCAAATATGTAATAAGAAATACATTTTTTCCAACAATATTTATATCACGAATTCGCGTTTTTACTATTAGAAATCCAAAATAGCTATTTTAACCGGAAGAAATCACATTTGTGATGGCCCGAATAATCTTTTTACTAATAAAAACAGAATTGTTCATATCAAATATTGATATCCTGTGAATGATTTAAAGCTAATTTGGCTTGCCGTTAAAATTGACTGATTGCGGTCTAAGGTGTTTACTGAAAGCGTTATAGATATAACACCACAAATTAATAACAATATTTATTGTGTGGTCTTCAGGTGTGAATCATTCTTCATCAGATGGAGTAAAGTCGGTGTTGGTGATGAACAGAGATTCGGTCATTCTACACACCGGTCTTACTAAAATAAAGTCTGATGATCTGATCGAGTGGAGATTTGGACCTCAACGTTCCCTTATAGCTTCATTTAATAAATCATTACATACGTATAATGCTGTTGGGGGAATCGAAGACAGACTTTATTTAAACTCTCGTAACGGAGATCTGACCATCAGACACATCAGAAATGACACATCTGGAGTTTATGAAGTACAGATTAAAGGTGGCAGGAGCTACACTATAAAAAAGAGTTTCAATGTGACTATCAGTGGTGAGTAGATTTAAACGTGTGTGTGAAACGTTTGGACTAATGGTGTGTATTTGTTACTGAATGCTGTTTGTGTTTGTTGTTGAGACAGATGGACTGAATAGGATGTCTGTGAAGGAGGGTCTGTCTGTCAATCTATGGTCTGGCGTTGCAGAAATACACAGAGCTGATGTGATCCTGTGGTGGTTTGAACACGGAGATTCTCCCATAGCTAAAATCGACAGAAAAGCTCAACTCTTCGAAACATATGATGGTGATGATGGGCGATTCAAAGGCATACTGCAGATCGATCATGAGTCTGGAAATCTAACCATTAGGAACATCAAAACTAATCATTCAGGACTTTATCATGTTGATATCAGCAGCAGCACGCACACTTTATTCACAAGATTCAGTGTGACTGTCTGTGGTGAGTAGATTTGACTTTTTTCATGTTTAAGTGCTATAATTGGGTCCCCAGTGCTTTTATCAACCTAGAAAATGTGAAAAAAAATCAACCCAGTAACTTAGCTTTGGTAAACTGTTCTCTGCAAGCATTTGAAACAATAGGTCATTGAAATGTGGCTCCCCTTGGGGGCACAAATAATTGACAGCACAATTGAATTTCAATTTCAACAAATCACCATTATGGCGATCAGTGTTTGCATTATCAGCTCATTTGCATTTAAAATTACACATGCAAAAACACCTAAAAAGTGTCAATTTTAACTAATATTATGTTATAATAAATTATCTATGTGGTATGTTGAGCTAAAACGTTACGTACATACTCTGGCGACACCAAAGATTTATTTTACATCTTAAAGGAATATTCAATTTTCTTAAAAGAAAAATCCTGATAATTTACTCACCACCATGTCATCCAAAATGTTGATGTCTTTCTTTGATCAGTCGAGAAGAAATTATGTTTTTTGAGGAAAACATTGCAGGATTTTTCTCATTTTAATGGACTTTAATGGACACCACCACTTAACACTTAACTCAACACTTAACAGTTTTTTCAACGGAGTTTCAAATGACTCTAAATCATCCCAAACGAGGCATAAGGGTCTTATCTAGCAAAACGATTGTCATTTTTGACAATAAAAATAACAAATATACACTTTTAAAGCACAACTTCTCATTTAAATCCGGTCGTCATGCGCTAGCGTGACCCGACGCAATACGTCATGACGTCAAGAGGTCACAGAGGACGAACGCGAAACTCTGCCCCAGTGTTTACAAATGTGTTGAAAGAGGACCGTTCCTACGTTGTTGTATGTCAACTGATACTAATTAATGTCTTGGTGTCAGTTTATTGTTTACAATGGTCCGCAAATGTGCTTTTTATATATGTTACACGTGACCTCCCTACGTCACTACGCATTTACGTTAGGTCGCGCTGGACCGGACCTAAACGAAAAGTTGTGCTTTAAAAGTGTATATTTGTTATTTTTATTGTCAAAAATGACAATCGTTTTGCTAGATAAGACCCTTATGCCTCGTTTGGGATTGTTTATAGTCCTTTGAAACTCCGTTGAAAAAAAACTGTTAAGTGTTGAATTAAGTGTTAATTGTTGGTGTCTATTAAAGTCCATTAAAATGAGAAAAATCCTGCAATGTTTTCCTCAAAAAACATAATTTCATCTCGACTGAACAAAGAAAGACATCAACATTTTGGATGACATGGTGGTGAGTAAATTATCAGGATTTTTCTTTTAAGAAAATGGAATATTCCTTTAAAGTCTTGTGATATATCCCCTTTAACAATTATTTTATTTACATTAACACTTTGTTGGCAATTTACTAATATTATTTGTTTTATCAGTTACACTAATATTTCTCTCTCTCTCTCTCTCTCTCTCTCTCTCTCTCTCTCTCTCTCTCTCTCTCAGAGCATGATTTGTTCTCAGTCGCTGGAGTTGGTTTTTTCCTTCTTATTGCTGCTGCTGCTGTTGCTGTTTTTGCTGTTGTTGCTGCTGTTGCTGGTTTGTGTCACTACCGACGGAGATCCTATAAATTACAAAGACGTCAGGAAAAGAATTCAAGACCAAAGCGCACCTGTTCCTTATAAAATGTTTTCTATTTGCTCTTCTCCACAATATGTACATGGTAAGAATGTTGTCCCACTTAAGTTGTGATTCCTGCTCAAAATATTGCAGTAATACAACCACAGTTACCAAAAAGGCCACACATTGGTGTGATGGTGATCAATTTTAAGCATGTAGATGTGTTAAATTTATATGCGTTTAAGTTGTCAACTATGCTAGGAGTGCACTAGTATACAGTAGAAAGACCGTGGACTATAATCCACAAGACAAAAACTTTAATTGGGTGCATTTAGCAAATTCAGCTTTCATTTATAAGGATATTGAATCTGTGCATTGCAAACATAACAGTCCAACAAATAAAACTGCAGAAGCATTTTATCATCTCCATTTCTTTTTTTATGACATTTTGGCATAATTTCTTCTTTTTTAATCTGTGCTTTCTCATAGGTTATGCATTACCACAGGAGATGGCTCTTGTTTAAGACCTGGGACACATCAGACAGATGTTAAAACTGTGAGAGACCACATACATAAGGACCCTCTCATCCAAAAACACTATCATCAAATATCAAACAAATCTAAACTAGATTTGGATAAACTAAAATTGATTTATATAGCACTTCTTATACAGTGAATGCAGCTAACTGCAAAACAAATATAAGTTCATATATAAATAAATTAATTATAAAATATAATGTCAGTATAAACATAGTCAAAAACAACTCTAAAATGTTTAAAGAATAAAATAGAGATAGAATTAATACAAATTCACACAATATCAATAGAAACAAAATAAACCAACAGACAATTTGACACAGTATCAATTATACATAAACAACTTTATAAACAAACAAAAAAATTATTGCTTCAATTAAATTAACATTTAGGCTGAAGTTCTACTATTGACGTTACGTTTTTCAGGTCCATACTGAAAAAACACAAACTTACCACTCAGAAATGTCCATTAACAATCTCCAAACAATTCATTACTCCTCAAAATCCGTATCTTCATCTAATACAGACTGAAACACAAGATCTGTTTACACACAGAGAGCTACTGAATGAGCTGCTCTGAGAAACAGCCAATCAGAGCAGAGCTCAACATTATTATTTTAAATAAGGTAATAATATATCATTTTACGGGCAAATCTTAGGGTTGTAAATGGACATGTAAAACTGTCTCTGGATAATTTTTGCACTTAATAAAGTTACATACATTCTGTGTAGATATCCGAGAACAATTTAATAGATTATTACAATGCATTCTTTGGCACCTTTAATCTCAAATCCATGACTTCCTTAAATACTGCAGTGTCAGGATGTTGAAATGTGTCTAGTTAAGAAGAGAACAAACAATCCAGTTTTTTCTTTAAAGTGCTTTTACAACAGCACATTTCTGAGAATTAAGAAACATGGTTTCTATAGGGTCATAATAACTGGAAGTTGAATTTAGCTGAAAAAACGGTCCTGAACATTTTTATTTTATGGCCTGGAGAACTTGCCAACTCATCAATGAAAGTGTTATCAATATAATATTCAATAGCAGATCTAATCTGTTCTCTCTTGCTATGTTGCAAATGAATCTTTAATCTTTAGCTACTGCATAAAAAGGCGATCTATGGTTGAAAACTCTTTTGTCTATTTAGTTAATAATCTTTTAATAACATAATTTTGTTTCAGAGCGCGCACTTTGTATTTTCTCCAGTATCAGTCAATGAAATCTCACGATAAAGAGTTCATTTTGTTTTTCTTTAGATGCCCTGACTTACGGCCTTTTCTTCTTTAACTGATAGATGTTTAATTTTCAATTGCGTATTCTTGCTATTAATCTTACGTTGATTTTAAAGGGCATTAAAATTTTGTGTACTGTACGCATTTCACTCAAAGATAAAGGCTTTTGTTAGATATCATTAATAAATCAAAAATGCTAAAAAAGCTGTTTATTAAGTTGTTTTGGCTGAAATAGTATTAATTTTGTACTTGATGACATTACATTACACAATTGGGAATTTTTGGCGGACTAAAAGGTGGTTGTGAAAAATCGGCTTCAAATTAGGTTGCACCCAAGCCCAATAATTTTTTTATACTGTTGATAAAATGTATGATTACTTTAAATGTTTTGGGAGTCTTCCCTTATTATCCTGATGTGTATGTTTTTTTTTATTTTCCTTTATGAACTATAAATGTTTTGTATAAGTATAACAATGACTACATGTATATATGGTAATGTATACTGTATTTTGTGCACAGAAACCAAACAACAGGTAGCTTTATTTCACTGTTTTGTCATAGGCAGAGTTTCACATTTGTGCACCTACCAGCAAACAGGGAAACTGCAGTTCTTTAAGAAACTATCATGGTTTTTAAAAATGTTTTTAATGAATTAAAACTATTTTAGCATTAAGTTACTCAATCAAGCTATTTAACTAAAATATTAAGATTAGACAAAAATATGAATTCTTATATTTTGATTTCATTAATAGGTTAGACAAAATCATAAGTGACTTTGGTGTGGGGGACAGGGCCCCCTCGCCTCCCCCCAAACTCTGCCTGTGTGTTTTTTTAAAGATTTTGTCCACACTTCTGCTCAAAAGTTTTGAGACACTTTTAAAATGATAAAAACTGCAGAAAAAATACAATTGTGATTACCAAAAGGAATCAAAACTGTTATATTCTCGTGTCTTCAAAGTAGACCTCCTTTGCCTAGAATTGGCAAGTCGTACCATGTCACTTTATCAAGCAGCTTCTTAAGGTCACACCTTTGAAACTTTATTATTGGACTCTTATTGGCTGCTTCTTTCTTATTAATTAAATTTTAGTTTTTTTAATGAAATAACTGTTACAGTTTTATTTTGTATACAAAACTTTAAACATGAATATTCAGTTTAAAATTGGTGCTTAAATTGGTGTGTGGTTTTAGTTTGGCTGAGTTTTTTATATTTTGCTTTGTTAAACTGTTACTGTTATTTTATTGCATGGGTGTGTAATGTTTTTATACTGTTTCAAGTATTGGAAATAAAATGAATGTATTTCCATTGTCTGTCTGTATCTTTTAATCTTTCTTTCTAACTACATAATAATGTCAGACTATAACCTATTTAAGCTTTTAAAGCAAAATTTCAAAACAATAATCATCAATCAGTAATTTCACTTTAACATTTTACTATAGAACATAACCTCGTTCAGATGCACAAAAAAAAAAAATTCACGTTTAGTTGGGCTTCATCTTTAACCTTTTGACACAACTTCTTTTAAATTCTGGAGATTAAGGAGATTAATATGATACCCAGCTCAGTAGGATAATTTATGCAAAAATAGTTGTAACTGTACACATTATGTTTTGCAAGTGCAAGTTTTGCAGACTGGTGCTGAAACCACAGGCATATTTGCCACCTCCTGCATTATAGCAATTTTTGTAAATTTGTTATGATCATTGTTGTGCGTAAGCATTGTTTTGTGTAGAGTAAAGGTCAGACTGTTAACTCCTTATTAACATATACTACCTGTACATTGTGGGACTTTCCATAGACATAATGGACCCTATATGCACCCGAATGCGACACCAGGCAGGCGCAAAGTGTTTCTTCCGATGCACACATTTGCACCCACCTGTTTGCCCATGGGTGTGCTGGTCTGTAAACGAGGTGTTTCAGGCGCATTGTTGGCTTGTTGCTGTTTTGAGGCAGCTGAAATAGACTCTAGACTAGAGTATTTTTTATTTAACTTTATTTAAAGCGCGTTAGTAAGATGTGTTTACGTTGCATGTATCAGAATGACCTATTTGCAGTAGCCTCATGCAGAATGAAATTGGTTTCCTCTCTGAAGAAGCATTACATTTTTTTCTCTTGTAAATTCTGCCATTTAAATAGTGAACCCACTATATGGTGCACGTGTAACTTCTTTTTATTTAAATTATGGGGACATTGGTCTCACGCTTTCTTCTCTCGCTCTCTATCTCGCTCTCTCACGCATTCACTCAAAACATAACCACATTTCTTTCCACACTTAAGTTTCACTTTGAGTCAGAAATGAAGCTTATATGCATTTATAGGAATACTATACAAGTGATACTCAAATAAACTGCGGTGAATCTACTCACAGTTGTGTTAACCCTGTGCAGTATTTATTTAGATGATAATTGGTAATCATTGTCTTGTCCATCATATTTCTGCTGACAATGATACATTGGTGAATTCATGAATATGTTCTGTATGCCCAAACAAAAGTTCAAATCCTTTGATGATTTTTTTTAAAATGAATACATTGAAATCCAGTGACATCGAGAGTTTGATCATCGTCTCATGACATATGAGTACAGCACCTCATCCTCCACCGGAGCTTTCTGTTCAAACACATCACACAAGATACAAAAACGTTTGAATATACATTGCAATACTACAATGAAAAAAATTGCTGTAATTATGCAGCTAGTTGCCAGTAACTTACTGTAGAAGATAAAGATGGAAATTTTTCATGTTCATTTAACTTTGAACAAACTGTTGCCAGTAAATAACATAAATATAAAATCTACAGAAAGTTACTGGCAGCTAGTTGCCAGTTATGCCCAGTAATACTGTAATTTCTAAAGAATTTTTTTACAGTGTAATAAAGTGCTATATATGCAAATGACAGGACTGAACCTCAGTGAGTAAACATGAATATGCAACATTGAATATCTTACATTGAAAAATTATAGTTTAACTTGACCAATTTTCATCGGTCACACAGCGTTGCTCTCAGGTTTTATGTTTTCTTACACACTTTCTATACTTTTGCTAAAGGCCTTAGAGTTTAATCAAGTTTTGTCAAAGTTGTGTTAATTCAAGCAAAATTCTATTTTGTAATGTTAAGAATTATAATTTGCTATTGTTTAGTCATATAAAGTCAATTGCACATTTATATTACTATATTCACTAGACATTTGTGATTATCATTATTATTAGACAGGGAATTAATTCAGGTAATGTCACTTTTAAATTAGGATGTGGCCATTTTGGGAACTTAAAGGGATAGTTCACCCAAAAATTTAAATTATGTCATCATTTACTCACTTTCATGTTGTTACAAGCCTGTGTAAATTTCATTTTTTAACCCAAAGAAATATATTTTGTGGAATGTTTGTAACCAAACCATTCATGAGCCCCATTCACTTCCAGAGTATTATTTTTCCTATTATGGAAGTGAAAGGGCTCATGATCGGTTTAGCTACAACACAAGAGTGAGAAAATGATGACAAAATTACGGTCTGACTGTAATAACGAGAAGAAAATTAGTCGGGAGATAAATCTGATGTAATATAATAATGTCGGTTGTTAGTGATTTTCGATTATGTGATTTAATTAGTTCTCTCTGTGCTTATATTTGTGTTCTTGTCATGTCAGAATGAACATATTTACAAGTTTCCACTAAGCTAAACGTATAAAGTTGACACCTTACACGAAACTTAAATGTTACCCTTGTGATTTCACGGAAAACTATCACAATGGTTGTGGCATCGACATTTAAAAGCGGTTTTCACATAATCCTCCTTTACATTCAATCTTGTTATAATTAAAACTTAATTATAAAATATTACAGATTATTTAATGCCCTTTTATATTAGAGTTTTTTTTTTTTGGTCTCTTGTAACTCACACCTCTGCATAACTGTTAAACGGTGAATGTTTAGCACAAACACCGTGCACATTGAAGTGTTGTACTGGAGGAGGTCAACACCCCACAGTTTACATAAGCTCACTAGAAGTGTAACCGTTGGTGTTATCACACATTTGTAATGGAACGAGGTTTCAGTCTCGTCTCACGCCTGACATTCTGATCTGATGAAAAATTTAACATATTTTATGAGTTGGCTCATTCATATGAGCGCATACGAAGTAAATTGTGCGAAACGCACAAATATTTGAAAACAAACAATTATGATACCCCACACCTAAACCCAACATCACAGGAATTAAAGCAAATAATAAAAAAATGTATGAATGTGGTTTTTAAATTAGCCAATAAAGGAATTCTAAATTTTAAAGTAAAAGTCATTAAAACTGTGTAATAACACACAATAAGCTATTGGAATTATGTAGCAACTTATAATATTAAATATATTGGTCCTCATTAGTTTTCATGTATGATGGAAACCAAAAATTCACATACAAAATTAATTTCAAGCATTTAAGTCTTTTAATGCAAAAAATAATAAGAAGGATAGATTTGATTAATTGTGTCCAAGATGTACTGTAATGGGTAAGTACAGCACATTAAAGCACATATTTATATCTCGCTATCAGTAAAAGATAAATTCTTACCGATTGATGTGTTTGTCTTTTACAGAATATCGGATCTACATAGGTGATCTCCTCTTCACCGGTTTGAACTGTTTCAGACACAGTAAAAGCTTCATTAGATCTGGTTCTTCATTTAAATGTATTATTATTTAAAACCCCATCATTAAGCCTTATTCAAGATTCAAGAACTTTATTTGACATTTGTGCTTGCACACATAGGAACTCTTGTGCGGTTGTTGCTCAGAGAGTCAAATCAAGTTTAAAAAGACACACAAGAAAAACCTAAATCTACTTCTTACTTCTGTATTAACAGTAGATAATTTACTTGCCCTGTTGATTTGTGTTTCTGTGTTTCCTGTAGATCCAGAAGATCAAGTATAAAGCTACAATCATTACAGTTCCAACAACACAACAGATCATAACTATATGATGATAAGAGGTGCGACTCTGTTCTGTAAAGAAAAATTCAAGTCATTATATAGTATAGTATCATGAATATATTCCATAATACAATATGATTGAAATAAGGTTAAATTCAAATGTCACTTTACAACCAAATTTAGATTTTTTATAGAGTAGATCTATTAATAGACATAATTTCAATGCCTTTCACTTTCAACCCAATTTTAACGTCTTTTTAACAAGTTTTGTATAATAAATATATTACATAATAAATATATTTTTTAAATAAGGTAAAAATTCAAGCGTAGAAAATATGCCACTTTACAAACAAATTTAGACCTTTTAAAGACCAGATTATTTATAGACATAATTTCAACGATTTTCACTTTCAAACCAATTTTTACATTGTTACAACGTCTTTTTAACAAGTTTTGTAGAAGGATAGTATAGTATAATGAATATAATACATAGTAAATATATATTTGAAATGAGGTAAAAAATTCAAGCGTATAGAAAATATTTCACTTTACAAATATTTAGGCTAGATGTATTTATAGACGTAATTTCAACGACTTGGAAAAAAATTCTTTTCACTTTTGATGCCCAGCCGATGCGTGACCAACGACCACCGGCTGAACCAGTTTAATTGGCTTACCCGTTTCATATCCCTATCGTGTTTATGTATATAAATATATATGTATATCTCTCAAGGGTTTTTCTCCTCTTAGGAGTTTTCCCACAGGGTTTTCTCCTAGGGCAGTGGTTCCCAAACTTTTTCACCGTGCGGCCCCCCTTGTGTACAGTGCATTTTTTCGCGGCCCCCCGAAAGAAAATTTATGACAAAACAGTTTTAAAATGTAATATTTTAATTAAACAAAACATATAAAATTATACCTAGTAGTGGTGTTGGTTAGTTTGACTATTATTTTTTAGGTTTAATTACACGGAATTCATTAAAATGAATGTATTTTATAAAATGTCATAAAACTGGGGCCCCCCTGGCACCATCTCGCGGCCCCCAGTTTGAAAACCACTGTCCTAGGGGGTTTTTCATCCCCGGGACAGTCAGCCAACATTGGCTTAACTTAGCACTTTACTGTATACGTTACATTATTACTACGCTTGCTTGTATGGTTTATTCTTAGCCGCTGTATTCTACTTCTTATATTATCTATCGATTATTCTGTGTTTTCCACTACATCTATTCATGTAAAGCTGCCTTGAAACAATAAACAATTGCGAAAAGCGCTATATAAATAAAATTGAATTGAAAAAAATGTGAATTTCAAGCCAAAGTTACAACGTCTTTTCAATGAGTTTCTGAACCTCTCAGTCTGACATATACTCATTTATATTATCGTCAGGGCATGCGACTCTTTACTTACCATATACAGTAACATTAAATCTGTGTGACATCTTGTGTGTCATGCTGATGCTCATTTCATAAAGTCCTGAGTCGGTGGTTCTTGTGTCTGTGATGGTGAGATCTCCAGTCTGATCATTCACCTGCAATCTGTCTTTGAATCTCCCATCAAGAACATCATCATTTATTGATGTCTTATTAGCTGCTTTATTAATTTGAACTATTTGAGTATCTTGAGGTCCGAACTTCCACAACAGCAACTGAATCCTCTGTATGTCAGTAACATTACTGTATAGAGTAACAGAATCTCCTTCCATCACTGACACTGACTTCACTTCATCACCAAACACACCTGAAGACAAAGACAGATTCACACAGATTAAACATCTCAAAGGTTGGACACTACCCTTAAAAAAACTACTCATTTGTATTCTACCTAAAGGATCATTATGTGTACCATAAAGGTTCATATCTTTTTGTAAAAAGTATATATTAAGACATTTTTAAAATATCATTCCAGTGACAACTTTTATAGTTTATTTAAAAAATTCTGTCATCAATGTAAAATTTAACCAGTCTAGATTCCACAGAATAGAAGCAAGTGCAGTTTTAAATTTTTTTCTTTATACTAATTGCCACCATGAAGCATAAAAAGGTGCTTAACTTACCAGGCAGACAGCAGAACCACAAACAAAGAATAAAAGATGTGTCAATCACTTTCAACATTTCATAGATCTTAAGGCCTTAAGTGTTGTATAGTCACGCACAGTCATTGAAATGCTCTGACTTAATGAACAAACGTGTTGATGGGATGTCAAGGAGGGAGGGCTATGCAGCATAAACTTACTGTATGTGGTGCAGCTGTGGCCCTAGTGGTTAAAAAGTCGACTTGTTGCAAATGAGGAGCTGCAGACTGGTGCTGCTGTCCAAAATGAGGGTGTGAACTCCAAAAGTGGGTGGTGGTGATGGCACAGTAGATAAGACACACGTCTTTGGTGTGAGAGACCCGGGTTCAAATCCACTGTGACACACCATTGAGCAAGACACTTAACCCCTAGTTGCTCCAGAGGCGAACGACCTCTGACATATATAGCAATTGAAAGTTGATTTGGATAAAAGCGTCAGCTAAATGAATAAATATAAATTTAAAAGTGGGTGAGAAGGGATCAGGAGTGCGTTTCGCAAGAATTTGATGAATGTATAATACATACAGAAAGCATTCGCTTATCATATCTCATTTTTAATGAAGGGTTAGGAGGCACGACTCATGTGTCTTTACAGGATCTGTACAGTATGTTTATGAATGCTCCCACAAATACCGGAAAATCATTGGCAGTGTGAATGAAGCAAAATCAGACAATCCAAAGACAAATCCAGGGATGCATTTTCCGTGTTTTTTCCGTAATCTGTGTGTGAAAAGGGTTTTAGATTCATTGCTAATGTAATGCCAAGTTACTGCAAGTTCTAAGGGGTTGCAAAAGGGGCGGTACATTTCTGGAAACTTTCTATGGGAACTTATGGGAAATATTCCAAATTGGAAACTTAAAAGGAATTTAGGAAACTTTATATAAATTATATCATACACAAACATAAATAAAAAATTTTTTGGTCATAAGCAGACATGCATGCAAGATAATACAATTTTTGAAGAATCCTGAGGTTTGAGTTAAATCACTCCTCAACTTGGCCCATCTTTGTTTTCACCGTTGCAAGAAATTACCTATGATGCAGTTTTTTTACCTGACAGGAGGGGTTCTGGTGGACCAATCACAGCGCTTGCGGTCCGTGTAGAACTGACGCGCTGTTAAAAATTTTGCGAGCTTACACACGACTACAAATCGGGCTTTATGCTCATCAAGCCTGGTTTATTTAATACAAAATAAAAGTTTTAAACAAAAATATGTGACAAACAAAAATACTCTTCAACTCCCATATACTCCCATTAATTCCCATGGAAAGTTTCCAGCCTTGAAATTTCCTGGAATTTTGCAACCCTACAAACTTCAGATGTCAAATGAACAGACTTGCCATCATCTTTTCTTGTTGCTGTGAATCTTTGATGGTCATGTCCACTAAAATTTCATCAATGTATTTTTGTCTTAAATGAAAATAATAATTATTTTTTAGTACATAGGACTTTTAAAGTGAATGATTTGATATTTATATGCCTGGTATTGAGGGCTAAAAACTGCTGTATTTAATTTCTTTTGTCGTCAAGATGCCCAGCCCAGAACATTCAGTTTAAAACATTTCATTTTCAACACTGACCAAGTTTAATTAAAACTATAGTAGACACTGGTTCGTTAGTTTAGTCTGTGATCATCTCCACCTGGTGGTGAACCATACAACTTTTTATTCAACAAATATAGTTATTACAATACAAAGAGTGTATATAATTAAATTAAAACAAGAAAATGTTTCTAAAAACAATCACAAAAGGTATCAAAAGCTTACTAAATCAAAAAATCAATAAAGCTTTTAATTGTTTGTTCTTGTTAGTTCACAGTGCATTAACTAACATTAACAAGGTTTTAATAAAGTATTAGTAATTGTTGAAATTAACATTAACAAAGATTAATAAATGCTGTATGAGTGCATTATTAGTTCATGTTAACTAATGTAGTTAACTAATGTTAACGACTGAACCTTATTATAAAGTGTTACCAAAAATTTGTAAATTGGACAAATTTACAGTAAATACAAAATCAGTACTGTATAATAAAAAATATATATATTTTTAAATAATCTTCCCTTTATTATAATTTACCCTCTGTTCTTCATAAGCATTGGGGATTTATTTAGAGACTCCATTTTGGATAAAAATATTTTGGAATGAATTATGTAAGGGTTTGGCAAATGTTTGTTTGTGAATATAATATTTAGCATGTATAATGTAGAGTTCACTACATATTTATACATTTTGCTTTTACGAGTATATAAACATATAACATCTTTAAGAGATAACACATAGACATAATTTCTTGAGCCAAATAAAAAGGAGCTAAAATCAGAACAAAATGTGTAAATAATTCAACACAATTATAAAATAAACAAGCTATTTTTTCCATGTGCAAATTACAAATGGTTCATTTATTATCAGTATATATACATTTAGATAAGACATTTTGTGAAGTATTTTAAAGTGCCCATTTTATTCTTAAAACTAAATTTGCATGGGATTGGATGGAACCATTCCTGCTTCCAATCAATATCTGGGATCTAAGCATTAAAGGTGCAGTGTGTAAATTTTTGTGGCATCTAGTGGTGAGGTTGCGAATTGCAACCAACGACTCAGTCCACTGCTCACTTTTGAAACGCATAGAGAAGCTACGTTAGCCGCCAACAGAAAAACATATCATCATCGGAGACAACTTAGTAAAAAAAGTTTGTCCGTTAAGGGCTTCTGTAGAAACATGGCGGCACTTCCATGTAGGGGACCCTCGGTGTATGTAGATAAAAACGTCTCATTCTAAGGTAATAAAATCATAACGGTTCATTATAAAAGATCTTTGTACACCCCTGATCATATGGTTTTGTATATTATTTTGCATTTCTGTCAAGAGATCCTTTTAAAAATTACACACTGCACCTTTAAAAAATCCTCTAGGAAAATGTAAGATTGAAAAATTAATCGAATCCTTTTATTAGAAAGATCCAACTTTTTCAAAACGTTTCGAAAACTTAATGAAGCCCAATTGATTGAAACAGCCTTTTAAAAGATTACATAGGATATACCCAGTTAAACAAGTGTTATGCTGCATTTACACCCACCGTGTTTGAGGTGTCAAAATCCCGTCTACCGCGCCTAGTTTGCCGCCTAGTTTGAATGCATTTGCGCGTCTAGAGCGAAGTAAACACGTGGAAAAGCAAGCATTTGACGCGCATCAGAGGCAAAATTCGCTTCTTGTGGGAGGGGCAAGTGCTATGAGGTTGTCTGTTTGCAAGAAGGCTGATGTTGATTTGTGCATTTATTGAGAGAGTTACCAGTTTGTATTTGGTCACCTTACTATAGGGGGAAAATAAACAGCGCGGGTAGATAAACATCACAAGGTCCTTTTTATTCCTGTCTATAGAAATAAGAACTTGTGTCGTATAGCTACTGGTGAACGCTAACGGATAATATCAAGCGTTCCTTCATGTTGAATGAGTGACTTCGAGGCAGGCTGCCGCCACATCAGCAAGCAGGCTCCTGATGCAAAATGCACAAAAAGCACCATAGGCACGTGTACCGCGACAGAAGCTCAATTTGCGCCATTCACGCGAACTAGACGTGTGAATCGTGTCTGCCGCGCTAAATGCCTCATTCGCACCGCAAGACCTCCAGAATTTGAAATCACTCACCCTTGATGCCTCTACTGCGACTGGTGTAAATTCAGCATAAGAAGGGTTCACATTGATTATCGATTACTTGTTTTGTCAAGGAAACCATTTCCCATTAATTTTTCCATTGAATACATACAAAGCTGTTTTAGGCTGAATTACAACGATTTATAATGAAAAATTGAACATTGTTTTACAGTTAACTGGATTGGACATATTACTACACATTAATGTTCAAACACTTCATAAAGAAAAGGAAGAGATCGTAACCACTGATTCGAATCTGAAACAATTTTTAAATCTTCCCTATTTAAATGCCATCATGTCACAAGTTCTTTTTTTTTCAGATGCTACAGTGGTAATGAAAGTGGACACAACATACGGACCGTCTTTTCTTAACACTGCAACAACATGATGACCCTTGGTTTAATAGTTTTTTCGTTTATAGCGAATGGTAAGATGACTTTCAGTTTCACTTTCTATAATTTAATTTTAAAGATTTTAAGAATTTGGATCAGTAAAGAGAATTTATGATCATTTATTACATTTACATGTAAGCTTTTAGCAGTTAATTTAAAACAGGAAGTGAAACAAGGCTACAAAGTTCCAAAACACCGAAAAATGCAGAAGAGATTATTGTCATTTAGCTTTGCGGTGTTCACGGCAATGATTCAGTTTAGTTGTTTATATCTGTTTGTCTGTCTATATATCATTTATTATAATTATTGCTGTGTAATGTACAGTCTTATGGCATTGGTGTAGATTATCCAAGTACTTTAAAAGGTGGAATATCCATAGGTTCTTGTAAAGCATTTTAAATCACAGACCCTGCACATATAACCCACTTTAAGTTTGAATTATACTAATACAAATGTGTTCAAGGTTTAATCTCTTACTTTCTCTGTCTGCAGGTGTGTTTAGTGGTACAGTATCAGTAAATGAAGGAGATTCAGTTACTTTACACGCTGGTGTGACTGAGATACAGATGGATGTTGTTATCGAGTGGATGTTTGGAAATGATCAGGTTCTCATAGCTGTAATCAACAGAGCAGCTGATACAATCTCATTGGATGGAGCTGATGGGAGATTTAGTGGCAGATTGAAGCTAAACAATCATACCGGAGATCTCACCATCACAAACATCAGATCTGAACACACTGGAGTTTATAAACTAGAGATCACTGGAGAGAAGACCACAACAAAAACATTCAGTGTTAGTGAGTATCTCAAACATTTTTATATTTATTTCCATACTCTTGACAACTTGTTTTATTTTTGTCATCAACTGAAAGCCCAGATTCTGCTTTCGTATGGCTTTGCATATTCATTTTCTGTTAACATGCTGTAGTCGAACAACTTCCTTATTATTCATATAAAAATCCCTAACATGAGCTGAAGACTCGTGACATACACAAAGTGTACGTGTCATCTTACCCAGTCATGCACTGTTCACCCGAAGATAAAAATAATATCTTCAAACCAAGGAGAAATGTTCTTATTTTTCGTACAATAATAGCCGAGTTTGTTGAACATTCTGTCAGAATGCGTAACCATTCACATTAATAATTTGAAAATACATTTTGCATTAAAATATCTATTTGTGTCTGCAGGTGTGTTTGGCGGTACAGGAGGAGTGAAACAAATGTCAGTGATGGAGGGAGATTCTGTTACTCTACACACTGATCTTACTGAAATACAGAGAGATGAGAAGATACTGTGGCTTTATGAACGTGAAAATACAGTCTTAGCTCAAATTAACAGAGCAGCCCATATCTTTTTTATAAATGATATTGCGAAAAAAAGAATCGTACCCAAACTACAGGTGGATCATCAGAAAGGAGATCTCACCATCAGAAACATCGGAGCGGCACAGTCTGGACTTTATCAAGTACACATCATCAGCGGCATGCATACTATACATAAGAGATTCAATATTACTGTCTGTGGTGAGTATAGCTCATGATTTTCAATGTAAAAAAAACAAGCATGCCGCACAAGCCCTGAAAAGTGAAGCCAAAATGTTTTGATCGCCCCCCCCCAGTGACCGGTCCCAGTATAGGTCATAAACCCCACCTCCCCAAGTTATTCAATGAGACTTGAGACCAACTAAAAAAATTAATTACACTTCAATTATCTTTTTTCTGAAGCTGGTTTCTGTCATTTAATGTAGTTTTTATCACGCTGATGTACATTCAAATGTTTGTGTTTAAAATAGGTTTGTGTTTAGTTAGTTATTTAATGATATAAAAACTGTGGTGTCACGTCATGATTGACAGCTGTGATATCGCGTGATATGCGCATTCTACGAGAGCGAGGGCGGGGTTATGATTTTGCGGCTTTACTTTCTGCTCACTACTGCGCATGACTGGTCACGAAATCGCTATTGCGCAGACTCAAGACCCAAGATGTCAGGGCCATATCGGGACACTGGCGGCTTCCCTTTTCACTAATGGAAGAGAGCGAACAGGCGTCGTCCATCTTTTTTTTACAGTCAATGAAAAAAACAGATTCAGTTTCATGTGTATGTATCTTTGTATAAAAGCATCTAATAAATGAATAGATTTAAATGAAAATGCATACAATATATAAATGAAATGCTCATTTCATTTGTGTCACTACTCTCTAAAAAATGCTCGGTTGTTTTCAACCCAGGGCTGGGTCACTATTGGACAGAACACATTGCTGGGTTAAAATGACCCAAATAACCATGTTGAAACAACCCATTATTTGGGTCATTTTAACCCAGAAATGTGTTCTGTCCAATATACACCCAGCCCTGGGTTAAAAACAACCCAGCATTTTTTCCGAGTGTACAACAAAAAAAAACTGCTTATGTTGGTTTTCCATTTTCTCATTTCCTACCCACATACTTTTTGCCTCAGCAAACATAAAACCATGTGTTTTCCATGATTATGGTGTAATGAGTTATGAGTTTTCTGGTAAAGTCGCTATGAAATGGACATAGTGATTCGTCCATCGAGAATTGATTGGATAGTTTTAAGGTCGTGTTGCTAATTGCTAATCGCTGCGATCTTCTCCCGGACCCTGCCCACCTGCCATACCATATGACTGGAAGTAAAGGAAGATTGTTTCGAGGAGGAGATTTGCGATTTGAGATTTGTGTTTACAGTGCACAATATAACATGTGTTCATGTTTCATGTGTAAAAAACACATTATTTTTCACACAATTTACTTATCTGTACCGCTGTTTTTCTGTCCTAAGTCCCTCCTTCATTAATACGCAATGAGTTCTGATTGTGTAGTTTGTTTAGTGTGTTGTGATTTGATAGCAGCTTAGCTTAGCAGAGCTGTTTGAGCGACTGACATATTCCTGTGGGCGGAGCTTAGTCAAAAAACTCTTATATTGACGTCATTAAAGCAGGAAGTAGAAGGCTGTAGTCCAAACCGGCTGTTCACTGTAGGTTTTGAAAAGCAAATTCTTTAAAGGTGACATAGAATGATTGAACTGGGTTTTAATCCTTGTTCTGTGATGTGACATGTAGACAAAAACATTTTTGTTTGGGTCTGTAATGCCTTAGAAGCTTCCTAAAAACCTCTCTCAGATAGCTCTATTAGGGTGGGGGATTTTAAACAAGTGGTTTTGCACCTATTTGGCTCCCCCTACTGGCTTAACTTGCAATCTCATTACTGATTGGCTGACTTTGCTGCCACTCAAAAAATGTAGCCAATTATTTTAAAGTGGAGGGGCAGGGAGATGCCTGTGATGTCATAAGCATCAGTTTTTCAGATTGGGCTGTTTTCTGGCTGACATTTCTAAAAGAGAAATTTCTATGAGACTGAGATGTTTAGCTAGCCTGGTTAGCCAGACCTACATCAAGATGTAAGGTCTGGCAACTCTTCACACAAACGGCTCAATGCAAGGGGCGGGATATAAGGTTGTCCCTCAAAATGCCTCTGCACGCAATAGGATAGCGCTATGACCAATCAGAGCAACGAAGAAGGTAACTAACCAGTCGGCAAAACTCCAAACACATCTTTCTTGCTTAAAAAGGACTTCAGTATGGTTATTTGCTCTTCTCTCAAAGAAAAACATAAGTCTAAGTCCTCCAGAGTCGCGGCCAAAGCCGCTTCAAAAGAAAGCTGTTCGCCAGCAGCAGCAGCCATTCTTTGTTTTCAAGTAGGAACCGTTGCAGCTCTGTCGTCATCATGTTAAGCCCGCCCCACAGACGATGTGATTGGCCTGACCAAATTTTGGTTTTTGGAGCTGTTAAGTGTATTGTGAGTGCCTAGACTAAACCCTGGCAGCAAATATATTTTGCGGCCGCTAGGGTGCGTCTAGATTTCTAGGCTAATGTTTAGCATGTCTAGCACTTTTTTATGTTCGTGAATGTGGGTAGACTACCATTATTCAACAAAGACAAGGTAAAAAAAATGTCATTCTCTGTCCCCTTTAATATATCACCTGTCAGTGAACTTTATGCTTTATCATTTTGCAGGTTTATTTATGCTCTAACAGCAACATTACCCACAAACTAAACTTTGATAAGTCGTTTGTAAAAATACCACAATATTCTAAAACAAATGTCAGTTTTTAATCTTAATTTCATTGTGACTTTAATGTAGATGGAGAAATGATAGTGTCAGTCATGAAAGGAGATTCTGTTACTCTACACACTGATCTTACTGATGTAAAGAGAGATCATGTCATGTGGTGGATCTCTGATACAGTCATAGCTAAAATGGATAGAAAAGCCAGTATCTTCTCCATATATGATGGTGCTGATGGGAGATTCGGAGACAGACTGAAGCTGAACAATCAGACTGGAGATCTCACCATCACTGACATCAGATCCACAGAGGCGGGACTTTATAATCTTGAGATCAGTGGCATCGGACACACCTTACACAAGATGTTTATTCTTACTGTTTGTGGTAAGTAACCCATGTTGTCTTTCCATATAATGATTATTTTCTTTAACCATTGTGCATTGTTAAAATTCACTGTAAAAAATACAGTTGCCAGTAACTTACTGTAGAAGATAAAGACTGAAAATGTTTCATGATTATTTAACTTTGAACTGTTGCCTGTAAATTACATAAATGTAAAATCCACTAGCTAGTTGCCAGTAATACTGTTATTTTTACAGTGTACCCTTTAGTGTTGTTAGCGGCCAAAAAGGCCACTAAATTAAAGTGCTATAAAAAATGTTCAGATTGCATAAATCTGTTAATCAACCTCAGTACTGATCAAAACTACCAAATGTTTACAAAAATTCCATGATTTTTACTTTTTAATTGCCAACTGTGTAAACACAAAATGACTTATTTTCAATATAAAGTGATTGTGGACTAGTCTTGGGCATGTCAAGGATTTAAAATGGATGAAATACAATGTTTTTACTAATCTTTGACATGCCCAAGACTGTGTTTTTTTGTTTTTTCCCCCAAATCATTGACACCACTTATGAAGTTGGCAATTAAAGAATTAAAATCATGAAATTTTTGTAAACATTTGGAAGTTTTGGCCACTAACAACACGAAAGGGTAGTAAATTTGCCCATGGTATATTGCTGAGTTTTTGAAACATTTCAAAGCATTTTCTTAACATATGTGTCAATATAAGATTTGTCACAAAATATCATTCCATTTGCTGAAACATACAGAAAGTTGTGGCCAAATTAAGACAAAAAAGAAAAAAACCCTGAAATGGCCCCAACAACACATAAGGGTTAAGGTCAATAGGGGAGAGCAGGGGCGAAAGTACAATTTTTTAGAAAAACTTATTTGAAAAGAAAATGTTATAGACAGAGATATATTTTTGCTGTGGTCAATAACTCACAAGTGTGGTCTATCAATACCAGGTGGATTTTGAAAAAAAATTAAAACGACTTCAGTATAATTTTACTTTAAACATAAGAAGTGAATTGTTACTTTCGACCCCACCTGCAGGGATGAAAGTAACACACAAGTGGATCAAAAGTAAAACAACAAAACAAGATTGATTTTTGTGTTACACTTGTTTTTAGTAAATATAAATGACTATGACCTCGTTAATATGTAACGGCAAACATATTTTGTCATTTATCTTTTATTTTAAATTTCAGTTTTATCAAATGTTTCAAAAGCAACTAGTGCAAACTTAAATTGAGGAGAATAAATCATTTTTAACAGTTTGAACACTATGAAAATGAAATTAAATCGAATAAGAATAATATCAATTTTCAACATATACAACAGTATAAGCAGCGGGACAAGTGTTACTTTTGTCACAACAGGATCTCTTCACATTTAAACCAGATTTACTTTTATTTTGAAAAACTCAGAGAAGTGAAACTTCAGGACGTGTTAAAATGACCGCTTGAGAAATGTACTTATTTTGAAAACACCTTTCTGGACCTACACATGGAAAACGGTGACGAAATAACGCCATATTTGTCAGGTCTGTCAAAGGTTGTGTTCCTAAGATGCTGTCATAGTCTGGGATCTAAATGTTATCAGAGCTTGGAGAAAATCGCTCTGTTACTTTCGTCCCGAGTTACTTTTGCCCCGGTTCTCCCCTAAATAACAGGTCAACTGTACTACATTTGTGTTTATTTGGTTATTGGTCTAAGTTACTTTCTCTTTGTCTTTGGCATGTGTTTGATGCTGTAACAGATGTGGTGAAGACTGTGAAAGTGACTGAGGGAAAACCTATTACTCTTCATGCTGGTGTTAGGTCAAAGACTTATAATCAACTATTGTGGCAATATAAAGACACTTTTATAGCTCAACTAAACAAAACAGGCCAGATCAAATTGACACATGATGGGAGATTCAAAGACAGACTGGAGATAAACAATCAGACTGGAGATCTCACCATCACAAACATCAGACCTGAACACACTGGAGTTTATAAAGTACAGATCAGCAGCAGCAGACTTACTTTACTGAAGAAATTTGATGTTATTGTTTATGGTGAGAAAATGAATATTTAACTCTTATAGTCTTTAATAAATCAGATTAAGTTATATTAAGTTAATTAATTTCTCTATTCTTACAGCACAAGATTCCTTCAGTTTACCTGTACCAGTAATAATATGTACTGTTGTCGTATCATTACTGGTGATGTTGATTGTGATCATTGGTTGCTGCCAGATGACCCTGCTGAAGAGTAAGTGGGGTTTAGGACTCAGTGTTTTAGAAAAAATAAATGTGAACAAATCTGATATAGACTGTGACTTTGGTTGATGTACGGTAGTGGCTCTTAATGACTGTTTGATTTGAATCATGTCTCAGTAAAAACTAATGTAAGAGTAACTTGAACTTGTATTAGTCATGATAATTCATATGTACATTTGTGAAAGCCCTTGTTGTTTCTGTTCTCATTTCATTTCTGTTTTTTTTTCTGTTTCTGTTCAGTTAAAAAAGAGAAATCAACCAAACAAAAAGCATTTCCCCAACACGCAATGATTAAATTGAAAGGTATGCACACACACACTTCTCCATACAACATGTAACTACATGATATTAAATAAATAGATATACATTTACAATGTAAGCAGAAATAACAGTTAGATCCTTGCCATCAATATATCTAATTGTTTCTGTTTAGGTTGTTAGCTTAGCTAGGAGTACACTAGTATATAGAGTTAGTAGACTAAGTAAGAGACTAAAACAGACTAAACAAACATTGATTACAAGACATGGAACAAAAACTTTCTTAATATACTTTAAATGTATAATTAATATTACATTTCAACAAAGATACTGCAGCAGTACACAAATCTGCAGTCTTATTTTCAGAACGTTTTAAAGGGCACCTATTATGCAAAATCCACTTTTACAAGGTGTTTGGAAAAAAATGTGTATTGGCAGTGTGTGAACACAACAACCCTACAGTGAAAAAAATCCCGTGACTTCTCCTTTTTCCGCCCAGTCACACGAAATTACGTACTTATAGTCACGTAATTTTTTGATAGTTTTTCGTGATACTGTCACGAATTTCCGCATTTTTTCGTGATCATATCACCAATTTCTGTTTATGTGTCATTGTCACGTATTGGTTATTAAACTGCTTTTTCCTATTTTCTTACCATTTTCGCATCGGTTTAGGGTTAAATGATTTCAAACCGTTTAGGGAAAATTGTTTGAAAATAGGAAAAAGCAGTTGAGTAACCAATACGTGACAATGACACACAAATAGAAATTTGTGATACGATCACGAAAAAATTTGGAAATTCGTGACTATATGTACATAATTTTGTGAGACTGGGTAGCTTTTTTATCCACATTAAACCAAAGCAGTCTCTTTAAACATGCGGCTTTAATTCTCTTGTTAATGTGACGTCACACAAACAAAGCCCCGCCCATGGCCACTGACTGACTGGTTAATAGGCATAATATGTGCGCTTTAAGATGTTTTGGCATTGGTTCTTCTCTCTTTGAATTTTATGTCATTTGTTTTTTCTTGCAGATGATACATTACCAGAAGAGAAAAAAAGTACTGATGTATCTCAATTCATCTCTGCCCCTTTTCAAATCAACAAACAATGCAAAAGACTTTTTAAGAGCCTCGAAGATCTTCCTTGTACAGTATGAATGAGTTTAAACTTTGATATTTATTTGTATTGCGTGGAAAATTACAATGAAAGGTTTCTCGCATGGATCATTTTAAAAGCAAGTTGTATATTAAGGATCAGCAATATTTTCACACAGCACATAATTTGTAGCTTTCATGTTTCAACAAATCGTGTTTTATCTGACAGCTTATGATTTGAAATGAATTGAAATGTGATCGTGTATGTGAAAAATCCAGTCTCATGATGAGTTTTAGGACCATCAAAGTTTGATTTCACATTGATTTGAATCTTTAACATGATCTTACTTTGTCAATATTAAAGAAATCAAGATTAGATTTTCACAAAATGATTATGTACATAATGTAGGATGTTTATGTAAAAACACTAAATCACAATGTTGTAAATATAAATAGTTTAGGAAACGTCTTTCTTTGTTCTCTTTGTCTTTATTCTTCTGCAGACCTTGTGTAATCAAATCACTTAAATTAATTCAATTTATTTATTGGGACATATGACACAACAATGTAGAAAATGACTTTAATTTGTTAAATTTAATGAATGTGTTTTGTTAAAGCCACATGGCATGAAGAAGCTGCTGCAGGTGTTTTTAACTTCATCTGTTCAACACAAGATAGCGGTACATTAAACTGTATTTGTGTATAAAGCCTTATTTAGAAAGTTTGATCTGTCCATCAGTAGTTGATGTTATATTGATCAGAGTTGGCGGCTGGTTGGCACTGGGGCGCCGCCCCCTTAAAGTTGACCAGAGCTTTTTTAACATTTTACCAAAAATTTAAATATATAGTGCAAATTATTACAAAATAAAATCATTTAGTTGTACTATTTCACTGTTAGGCATGCTATCGTTTATTAAAAATATAAAAAATCAAAAATGAGTTTGTTGTGTGTGTCATGTTTGTGTGTCTGCGGCGCACCCCTTATAAGTGTCTACGTAGGTCAATAAAAACATGTGACTTGAAGCTGATCTCTAATTGGTTGGTTTTGTATCCGACTTAGGGCACAGGACTGTGCGTCCCAAACCCTCCAACTTATGTTGTAAGTGAATCAATAGTTTTTTTTTACGTTTTTGACCTCATGTGATTGGATCGTTCTCAGAGTCTCATAACCACGTTGCAGATTGTCGTTTAACTGATAGTTACCCCGGATTTCCACCGACTGCGGATCCGCTGCGGAACGGCGGCGGAGTCAATCGGTTTCCATTTAAGTCAATGTGTGTATTTCCACTGACTGCGTTCCGAATCCGTCACAGCTCCGGCCATCCGCAGCCCTCCAGATCAAATACGCAGAGCTTTTATTTTTGCCGGATGCCGGACATCTCTGCAGGGCGGAGCCATGACTCTATCGCGTGATCATACCTGAGATCTCGTGTTGTGATCTGGGCTGGTCCATCAAAACGTCATAATTTAACGTCATAATGGGTGGAGACAGAACTTTATATCGTGTGAATTTGCGAAACCTCATGGGTCCTCGTCACTTCAGCACGCAGTGCTCTGCAACAAATACGGAACTGGTGGGTATTGGCGGAGTGAAGAGCCGTAACGCAGCGGAACCGATCTGCAGTCGCTTCGCAGTTGGTGGAAATCTGGGGTTACAGTACTGATCAGTGGAAGCAGGTGAATTATATTGAGATGAAGGAAAATATGATTTTATCCTTACAAAATCATCCTTTACAAGGCATTTAGTTGAAGAATAAATAAAGGATTAAGAAGCTTGGACCAGATCGACCAACAGAGTCAAATGATTGCAGTCTCTGTGCTCCAGCACTTCTTATGGAAAACGGAGTTGGTTAGCTTGATGCTGTAAGTCATGACTTTTATTGTTTTCTCTGTTTGCTGTTTTAAATTCTGAATGCATGACAAACTGCACAAAATGTGGCGCGTTTGAGCTGACATTATGATAATGAGAGCAAGAGCTTAGATAATCCGAAAATGGTTGACTTTGTTGTTTATGGAGTTTAAGCAACCACAAAAAAAAACACTGTGTTTCAGGGAACTTCAAGAACCGTGCAGAACGAGCTGTTGGACTATATGTCGTTTGTTGTGAGGGAAAACGTGCTTGTGCTATTGCTATTGAAGCAAAAAGAAATGTTTTGGCCTGTGTTTATAGGCAACTTTAGTGTGTGTGTGCGTGAGAATGATTACCTTGATTAGTTCATTACTAAAAATAAACCCACATTATACTCAAATTTACAGATTCATAGTACATTTATTTCATGCTTTAACAGTTGACTTCAACAGTAACATTTTCAGCATTTTAGCTGATACATTGTCTCTTGATAAATGGCTGTATACAGTCCTTCATTACTACAGTAAAAGTTCATCATCTCATGACTCCTGCATACACCACAGCATCCATCACTGGAGGTCTCTGAACACATGTTGATCAGTGAGATTGTGTTTTTAAATGTATTTTTGCATGAAAACTAGCTAATGACATTGTCTTCAATTGTTAATAATCTCATGTCAGTTTATATTTATGTTACTTTAATTTGTATGAATAAAGAAGTTGAACATACAAGTAACAATTACAATGAATGGTTGGATATGTAACACTTAACAGAGACATCCTCAGCTTTAAAGTAAATCAATAACAAAGCCATTTGGATGTATTGTTTAAATAGAAGACAGTTTTTATGATCTCACCGTTTCCTGTGCTTGTGTTTTATTGAATGCTAGATATGTGTAAGTGGCCTCATCTTGAACTGTTTTAATTATAAGACACATGAAAATACATTATTGAGTTATATCACACATAAAGGCAATATTAGTTTTACAGTCATATTAGTTTTCACTTGCCATGTTCTGTGTTTTTTCGCTTCCTGCAGATGCAGAAGATCAGAACTGAAGCCACAATCATCAGACATCCAACAGTACAACAGATCAGAACAGGGATGTAGCCGTAGGACTCTAAGACCAACAAATATAGTGCATGTATGTATATAACAATATTACTGCCATTCAACAGTAAAAATACCAAAACCTAGTAAACCTTTACTTACCATAGACAATAACATTGAAACTATTTGAGTTATTCTGCTTGCCGCCGATGATCATTTTATAAAGTCCAGAGTGATTAGTTGTGATGTTTGTGATGGTGAGATCTCCAGTCTGATTATTCACCTGCAGTCTGCCTCTGAATCTCCCATCAAGAACATCATCAAATATTGCGATATCTTTGGCCACTCTATTGATTCTTGCTATGAGAGAATTTTGAAGACCAAACCTCCACAGTATCTGATCTTTACTCTGTAGTTTAATATCAGTGTCTAGAGTAACAGAATCTCCCTTCACCACTGACACTGACTTCACTTCATCTGGATCAGCAGATAAAGCTGCAGGCATAAATAATATACATACTTGAGAAACTTGAGAAAGCATATTTCAGACTTTAAATAAATTAATAAACAAATAAAAATACTTAAAATGACAAATTTTGGGCTTTGGAAGACACATGCAAATTCGGAAACGTGTATATTTTACACTCTTGTTACATTTACAAAATAAAATTCGCATCTAGGTAGAGATTCTGATGAGTCCATTTCCGTTTCTCTATTGATTTCAAAATTTAAGTTGTTTTTTTAAAAGATTTTTCAACAAAAAATATCATCTTAACAGAGAAACACAAGTTAACTTTCAGATCTTCTTTAAAAGGACATTTAATAATATTTCAGTATATGAGATTAAAGACATGGATCCAATTTTACATCTATGAATTAAAGCAAGTGCGTCTTCAGACTGATCAAGCTAAAAATAAAATAAACATAAAGAAAAACTTTATAACTCTTTATAACAAATTTAAATTTATAACTTACCAGTCAGGCCACAGAAGCACAAACAGAGATGAACCCACATGAGAAACATTTTCTTTAGAGGTCTGATGGAGTCCCTTGAAACACAAATCTATTATTTTATTATTAGGCTACATGAAGGGGAACAGTGATTAATATGAGACTTTAAAAATGTTTCGAAACTTATGAGTACTGAAACCTGTTTTTTACCACTTGATTTCAGTGCGTTCGATCTGTACCACTGAATCCTAACAAACGGATTCGGATCAGAAGCTTCGAATCACCTAAACCAATTGCTTCGAAAAATGATTCACTGTTTGGAAAAGCTTGAAATGCCTCCATATAACGCCACCTGCTGGTGAAATTTTTTTATAATTACTGACACATTTTGGAAAATATATTTTTAAGAAAAATATATTATTTAATTTAACGAAGTCATTTAGTGAAAGTCTATTCTGAGCGCAAACCGAATATTAACAATCTTCCCTTTTAATTATAAACATGTTTGTCATTATATCTGTCTATTAACAAAATGTAGTCAACATGGTCTCAGTTACAAGGATGAATGTTTAATGAACTTGCATAATTAAACTGACCCGAGTTTACATAAAAACTAAACACTGGGCATTTGTCATCCACTGTCCCGTAGTGGTGAATTATCAAATTTTCGAAACAGTTATGACGCAATGAAGCCTCGTTTTGCTAAAATCACGTGACTTGACCAGTTGGAAACACGCTCTGAACCACTGATTCGAATCAAAAGATTCGTAAATGCTTCGATGCTTTCTAAAGCAGCTTTGAAATCGCCCATCACGGGTTTAGTTTGTCATATGCAGTGATATCGATTAACATTAACATCAACACCTTACAAAAATGATACAAACAAAATGGAGACACTTGGTTTAATCTGTATTTTGTCACTGGTCATAAATCGTAAGATGACTTTGGTGTCAAGTTCTTTAATTTAATTTTAAACATTTAAAAAATTGGCATCAGTAAAGAATTTGTGATATATATTATATAAGCTTTTAGTATGGCAGTTTAAGCGAGAAGTGTAACTGCTTTTTTGTGGTAAAAGTAGTAACCATGTTGTTTTCATAAATTAATTACTGTTAGCAAAACCATTTTTTAAATAATGTGTAATGTACAGTGTAGATTCTCCAAGGATTTTAAGAGATGAAATACATATTAAGATTACCAGATTTTTCAAATACAAAACGGGGACATGCCCTAGTTCAATAGTTAAAATATCATTAAAATTCATAAAAAATATTATTTTGACTTAAAGGGGTCACATGAGATTTTTTTAATGTGTAAAATAAGTCTTTGGTGTCCCCAGCTCAAAATATCATATAGATATTTTATTATAGCATGTTAAAATTACCACTTGGAGGAGCAAAATGTGCCATTTCCTTTAAAATGCAAATGAGCTGATGAAATGCAAACACTGATCACCATAATGATGGTTTGTTAAAATTGAAACTCAATTGTGCTCTTAATAATTGTTTCTCTCTGCACTAAACGGCAATGCCGTCGTTGGAAAGTGTAGATTTCTGACCCTTCTCACATTTTATTTACTTTCTTGCAGATATACAGAACCAGGGGAGATAAATTCACTTTGATACACAACACCACCTACCGTAAGTCATTTTTATGTGATTGTTTTCTACATAAAATCATCCTACATAATGTAAAGAACATTCTGTGAAAATATAACCCTGATATCTTTTATATTAAAATTAATATAAGTCATGACAAAGATTGAAATGAAAGTAAAAACAATGAGTGAAATCAAACTTGGATGACTTTGAGACTTTAACCTGAATTTCACAGCTGGGTCACATTTCCCTTTTTTTTCAATTTTTTTTTCAATTATTGACTTATTCCTCCTTTGATTTTTTTGTGTTACTGTTGTGCGAGATAAATGTGGTATTTTTTTAAAAAGAAATCTGTCAACAAATTTAATACAAATGCCCACAATATCCAAGATGTAATTCCATCATTTTTTAATGGTTTTGCTCTCAACTGTCTTTGGTCTCGTTCTTGTCTTGTCTCAGCCCCTCAATGTCTTGTTCTTGTTTTGGTCTCGGTTTAGGTGGTTTCGACTACAACACTGTGTGAGAGTCATGGCTTTTATGTAGGGTAATAATGTTGCACCTTTTTTTGAAAACTCCAAATAGCACATCCATCCAACATAAAATGCTCTTTAATATGCTTTTCACAAAACATATCTTTTTTAAAAGCTGCTTAATTCAAAACCAGAATTAGCAAGAATTACAAAAATTAACCCATAAGACTTTAATGGGTAAAAACAGTAAATGTCATGTGATGTAAGCATTGTAAAAAGCTCACATAAGAAATGAAGATCAGAGAAGCGCACACTGAAAACCAATAAATAAATGTAATTAATGTTAAAATGAAATCGAAATGAAAAACTGTCATATTTAGGGGAATATTTTTGCCTCTATCTTGCGATGTATATAAATTATATAAGTACATTTATTTACCGTTTTTTTTCCTTGATTAATGTTTAATCTTTTAGGCAATTTGTAAATGTGTACTACACTGTGCCATTTACTGCTTAAATCATTTAAGAAAAATGCACAAAAAATGTGAAATGTGTTATCAATTATGAATAACTTAGAAAATGACTTTGTTTAAATGTAATGAACTTGCTACTTAAATCACAAGCAGCTGCAGGTGTTTGTAAGTGAACTTTATCTCTTCACCACCAGATGTCTGTAATTTAAACTGATTCAGAAAGTTTGATCTGTCCATAGTTGGTTATATTGATCAGAGTTGTAATAAAATCTTCATGTGGAGGTTTGAGAGGTCAGACATCTTCATCAGTCTTCCTCAGTTTGTGTCTGTAGTCTCGGTCTTTGATCAAAGTCAATCATCATCATGACTTACGACTCCTGCATACACCACATCATCCATCTCTGAAGCTGTCTGAACACAACAAACAATCATGTAATAACAATTAGATCAAATTAGTACAAATCTATACAATTTCTGATATTGATAAATGAGATTCAGTGTGATTTTTATTTGTTTATGTTTGCATGAAATCTAGCTAAAGACATTGTGATACTTATGTCAGTTAATAGTTATGTTACTTAATAAAAAGTTAAACATATTAGTAACACTCAAAGTGAATAATTACCGAGATATCTAACACTTCGCAGAGTCATCATCAGCTTTAAACTAAACCAATAACAAAGACATTTACATTTACATTTACATTTAGTCATTTAGCAGACGCTTTTGTCCAAAGCGACTTACAAGTGAGGTAAACAATAGAAGCAATTATGGCAACATAAGACAGCAATACATAAGTGCACTGGAAATAGTCTCATCAAGTCCAACACAATATACATAGCCAAGGGTATGTTAGTAGTTTTTTTTTTTTTTTCTTTTTTTTTTTTAGATAAAGAGGAAGGTAGATAAAAAAAGAGATAAAGAGAAGGGTAACTAAATAAAGATAGTAAATCTGTAATTAGGAAGTTAGGTAATGGTGGAAGAGATGGGTTTTTAGCCGAGTCTTAAAGACAGCTACAGTGTCAGCTGATCGTGTCACGACCGGCAGATCATTCCACAGTTGTGGGACAGTTCCTGAGAAGGTACGCGTTAGTGTTTTCTTCCCTTTTTGAGATGGCACCACAAGTCGTCGCTCGGTGGCAGAGCGCAGTGATCGAGAGGGTACATAAGGCTCTATAAGCAAGCGAAGGTAAGGGGGTGCTGACCCAGTGGTGGTTTTAAAGGCCAAGAGCAGAGCCTTAAATTTGATGCGGGCTGCTATAGGAAGCCAGTGTAACTTGACAAAGAGAGGAGTGACGTGCGCCCTCTTTGGCTCATTGAAGACCACTCTTGCCGCTGCGTTCTGAATCATCTGTAAGGGTTTGGTCGTGCAGGCTGGAAGTCCTGCCAGTAGCGCATTGCAGTAGTCCAGCCTGGACAGGACAAGAGCTTGGACCAGAACCTGCGTAGCATGCTCATCTAGGAAAGGTCTAATTTTCCTAATATTGTAGAGGATGAATCTACAAGAGCGAGCGGTGCTGGCAACATGCTCCGTGAAGCTAAGCCGATCATCAATGACCACTCCCAGGTTTATATGTATTGTTTCTAATAAAGTCGTGAATGATCTCACCTCTTCATGTGCTTGTTTTTTTTTGAATGCTAGATCTGAGTAAGTGATCTCCTCTTCAACTGTGTTAACAATAAGCAACATGAAAATACATTATTGGGTTGTATCACACATAAATGCATTATTGTACAGTAAATTTGCAGTTTTGTTTACCCTGTTGTTTTGTGTGTTTGTATTTCCTGAAAATGCGGAAGATCAGAACTAAAGCAACAATCATCAGACATCCAACAGTAAAACTGATCAGAACAGGGATGTAGCTGGGGGACCCTAAGACCAAACAAATAGAGCGTGTATGTATATAACAGTATTACTGCCATTCAACAGAAAAATAACAAAACTCAAATAGCCCTGCAAGTAAGCCTACGATGGCCCTTTATGGGCCCACTTAGGGCTAGTCTAAGGGCCCCGCACAGGTTTGCTCATTGGCAAAACGTTGGCCCTTTAGCGCTGGCCCTGCGCGGGCAGCCCTCACTTAGCCCCCAGGAAGCCCTCATACAGAAAAATCCCCAGAGTTAAATGAACACTGCTGGATGAATATATTGTCCCATCTTACAGAGTGTTAAAAAGTAACAATGAAGCAGAATTAAAAGCTGTGTTATCCTCTTTCTCAACATCTCTGTCTGAAACCTAAAATTGCATTTCACATCTTACTCGTAGAGTCATTTTCTTAACTTATGTTAAGATGTTGGCTGTTTCATTTAAAGTCACCATTATTGTGATCAGTGGTTGTTTTAATTGGACTTTGACTCTTGACCATTGGTTTGATAATGTTTTCTGGCTCCTATATCTAAGTGTGTTTAAAACACATGTTATAGCAAAGAAAAGGCAATAGTAATTGAATATTGATGGTTAATACATAAACAACATCAAACATAATCATTTAATAAACAGATTTATTTACAGATAGTTATAAACAGATAGTTTGCACGTAAACATTAACCACTGATCGATGTAGATGCACAGACATCAAGAATCAGAGTATGAATCTCAACAATGGTGACAAAGAAAATGGTAAATAAAGGTCATTATTTATTCATGCCGCAGTGCATTCTGGGAGTTCTGGATGAGATTTATAATTTGTTGATACCCAGCATGCATTGCAGCATGAAGCTTTTCATTTTATTGTCACCATCATTGTGATTCATACTCTGATTCTTGATATTTGTGTGTCTACATTGTCAAGCAGTTAATTTTGAGTGTCAGTGTTTCAAAAATCTTCAGAAAGACAAACTGCTAAGAGAGAGCTGGATCTCATACTGTAGTATCACATTGTCAGAGAAAGATCCTTCTGATAAGTGTGCAAACAATATATTAATACATAAGTTTTTATATGATGATGTTTAGACTTTATTTACTGAACTGACCACCACCAAAGTATTGCACTCTGCTATAACAAACATGTCTTAAACACACAAAGTTATAGCAATGAAACAATTGAACAATGTAAGAGTCACGAGTCAAGTTTAACTAAATCAAACACTGATCACAATAGTGGTGACTTTAAATGAAACAAAATCTCAACCTAAAGTAAGAAAATACCTCTACCAATAAGATGTAAAAATGCAATTTTAGGTTTCAGACAGAGATGGTGAGAGAGAGGATAACAGCGCTTTTAATTCTGCTTCATTGTTACTTTTTAACACTCTGTAAGATTGGGACAATATATACATCCAGCAGTGTTCATTAAACTCTGGGGATTTCTCTATGTGAGGGCTTCCTGGGGGCTAAGTGAGGGCTGCCCATGCAGGGCCAGTGCTAAGGGGCCAACGTTTCGCCAGTGAGCAAACCTGTGCGGGGCCCTTAGACTATGCCCATACAGGCCCATTGTAAGCTTACTTGCAGGGAAATCTCCACTTACCATAGACAGTAACATTGACTCTGACTCTGTATGAGATGATCTGCTTGCCACTGATGGTTACATTATAAACTCCAGAGTCTTCAGTATTGATGTTTGTGATGGTGAGATCTCCAGTCTGATCATTCACCTGCAGTCTGCCTCTGAATCTCCCATCAAGAATATCATCATATACTGAGGTCTCTTTAGCCACTCCATTGATTCTTGCTGTAAGAGAATTTTGAAGTCCAAATCTCCACACTACCAGATCATCTTTCTGTAGTTTAATATGAGTGTATAGAGTAACAGAATCTCCCTCCATCACTAACACTGACACTGACTTCACTTCATCACCAAACGCACCTGAACACACAAATATACAGACAGAGAACTCAAGGAAATGTATTTTAGACTTTGAATAAATGTATTAACAAATAAAAAAAGACTTAAAATTACACATTTTCGGCTTTGGAAATTAGATCTTCAAACAAAAGCAATGAAAGAAGACACATGCAAAACATAGAGATCTGTGAATTCGTACGTAAAGTTCATATTTTACACTCTTGTTACATTTACAAAATAAAATTTACGTCCAGTTAGAGATTTTGATGAGTCAATTTTTTATTGATCTCAGAATTGAAGTTTATTATAGTTTTAACAAAAATATCATCATCTTAACAGAGTAACATAACTTAACTTCTATATTTTCTTTAACAGGACATAAATAATATAATAATATTTCTTTATATGAGATTACAGACATGGATCCAATTACAGACATGGATCCAATCCATCTGTGAATTAAAGCAAATTTGTCTTCATTTTATTTTTATTTTTTTATTTACCCTTTATTTTACCAGGTGATGTCCCATTGAGATATTCAAATCTCTTTTGAAAGGGAGCCCTGGAGCAACAATTACACAAATTACACAGAATCACAGAAACGGACACAACAGACAATACAAATTTACAGCATATAAAACTATTTAAAACACAAAGGGGTCATTACAACATGTACATTGTTCAAATTTATAACATTTAAGTAATTGTTTAAAATGTTCAAGTGAAATAAAATCAGAAAGCTTTAAATCTTTTTGGAGCAAATTCCAACACCAAGAAGCAGCATAACTAAAAGCAGTCTTACCAAGTTCAGTTGTTTTACGTGGGATTTTTAACGCCAAAATATTAATGGAGTGGAGATTGTAAACGGAATGATTCCAGGTCAACAGACTGTTAAGATATCTGGGTAAATTACCGTTAATAGCTTTGTAAATAAAAATATGCCAATGGAACCATCTTTGCAAACCTAAAAAGCTAAAACCAGTTGCCTCATAGAGACGACAATGATGAGTACATGACTTGGCGTTAGTAATGAACCGTAATGCACCATGCTAAACTGTGTCTTCATACTGATCAAACTAAAAATAAAATAAACATAAACACTTTATAACTCCTAAAACAAAAATTAAAACGTTTATAACTTACCAGTCCGACCACAGAAGCACAAACAGAGATAAACGCACACGAGAAACATTTTCTTCAACACTCGACACAGTGATGCTATCAAGAAGAGTTGTGTGGAGATAAGTTCAGATGTCTGTCTTATACGGTTATATAAGATAAGCTGTAAGTATTGTGCAGAGATAACACAACTGATGATGTGCATGAGCTTACGTGTCAAGATTGCACTTCTAGATTTGTGCAGCAGATTTTATCTCACAGATTCAGTTGAGCTGTTTGCTGTTTATCAAGCTGTGCAACCCTGTATCACAAAATTATGTACCTATAGTCAGATAATTTTGTGTTTTCCGTGACACCAACACGTTTTTCCGCCTTTTTGCATGAACATGTTTTTCTGTTTACGTGTCACTGTCACGTATTTGTTACTCAACAGTTTTGTCCTATTTTCAAACCATTGATGCTTCGGTTTAGAGTTAGAGTTGGGTTTGGGTAAGGATGTAATTTTATGTAAATCTAACCTTAAACCTAAGCATCAATGGTTTAAAAATAGGACAAAAACAGTTGAGTAACAAATACGTGACAGTGACACATAAACAGAAATGCGTGACATGTTCACGCAAAAAGGCGGAAAAACGTGTCGGGGTTACGGAAAACACTCAGTTTATTTCATTTCCCCAATTGATGTTTAATCTTGAGGTATGCTTTATGTGTAGAGTATGTCACATCTACTGCTTAAATAATTTAAAATTCACTGTTAAATGTGTTATAATTAATGAATTATTTATAAAATGAATTTCATTGGTTGAATGTAACAAACTGTTTCTGTTACAGCATGAGCTGTGTTGTAAACCTTTTTAGTGAAGACCAGGAGACTTGGATTTCCTCGAGCAGTAGTCTTTATTGCAGAAAGTGATCTTAAAATCAGAGTATAGGGAGCTACAGTCACCAATTCTGACTACATTGAGTGCCCTACTTTAAACAAAACATTGAAAAGAAGTAATAATGACTTAAATTATTTTCCCACAGCTGTAATATAAACCGTATATAAAGCCTTATTCAGAAAGTTTGATCTGTCCATCAGTATAGTTGATGTTATATTAATCAGTGTTGTATTAAAATCTTATTGTTCCTCATGTGGAGGTTTGAGAGGTCAGATGTCTTCCTCAGTCTTTATCAGTTTGTGTCAGTAGTCTCTGTCTTTGATCACAGTCAATCATCATCTTGACTTACGACTCCTGCATACACCACATCATCAGGGCCGCATTAACACAGTAAGGGGCCCCTGGGCTTTACCTTTTTGTGGGGCCCTTCATCCACCACAATTGCAGTCTACATTCACGCAATCTTTATAATCACTAAGTGCAAGTTGTCAGGCTTTTATTTTTCTGGAATAAATGCAATAACAAAATACTTAAAATATATCAGAATGCCCACAATATACACAAATATCACTGCATAACATATGCACATAGTCCTAGCTAGGGGTGACCCGAATAGTCTAAGATTCGATGCTTTGACAGGAGAAGCCTGATTCGACTACTGCACAGTCTTCGCAGATGTGTTATAAAATGAGAATCATTTAATTTTTGCTGTATAAGAGTGCACATTATCTGATTTCACATATAACAGCTTTCTCCCAATATAAAAACATATACAGCATATTATGATAATACTAAATAATATGTGAAAAAGTAGCTTTCAATAAATATTTTAAAAGTCTGTGAATAGCCTAAATCCCGTGACAGGGCTACACGTTCTGCAAAGTCTCTTTGTTTCTGCAATTAAAAAGACAAAACTGCCAGTTCTATACTTTCATTATTTTAATAATTTCTTTGTTTTTATTTAATTTATAGATTATTCAGTGTTATCTGATTAAACTATTTGTGGCTTGTGTTTTATTCCCCTGCGCATTTAGGCATTTTGCCCCCATATTCTGCACCTTATTGATTCTGACTTAATTTATTTTTTATTAATTAAAGGTAAATTCTGATCTAATTTAAGTTCTGTAAGTTTTGAATTGCTTTCCGTTGTGTCGATATTGCGCTGTTTAATGCTGTCACGTTCAATTTAGCCGAACGCGCTAGGTGCTCTGCGTGATCATATTTAGGCGTTCATCAAACTAAACATCAAAAAACTGATTTTTTCGACAAGTATAAATTTTAAAATGTATTTAAAAATGTTTGGTTAACTTTTCGAAAGTTGAGCTAAAACAAGTAAGCCGTTTTTTTTTTCGGGGATGACACCAAAAATATCTCCACCGAATCCGACACAATTGTCTCTCTTGTGATTTGTCGGTGTTAACTTTCAAATGATAGAAAAGAGATTCCTGAAACAAATGTTATTAGAAACATCAGGTGTTTCAAGTGAATACAGAGATTATCAAAGTAAAAGTAAGCAATCAGATATTTCTGTCCAAAATAATAAAGCATATATAGTGTCTATAAAATCATTAATTTCAGTGTTTTCTGGTTATAAATGAACGTTTTGGATTTGTATATAAAGCTTGTTTTTTATAATTTACAGTAACAAATTATATATAATTTCTCGTCTTTTATTTCCATGCCATGCTAAATCTCAAAATGAAATAAGATCGCTGAACTTAGCCGTGGCTTCCGAGGAAGAATCTAATTTGTTATTTATTAGATTTAGTTATCAAAAATGTTTTGTGTAATATCTTTGTGTGCTGTTCTGTACATCTTGGCTTTAAAATGTTACGAGGAATCATTTAATGAATATTTATATACACGTTGTCTTTCATAAAAACGCGTCCTCAGTTTCGTCTTTGTTAATCACTTGAAAGGCACTTGTGGTCACTTTATCAGAAAGATGTCCGTGTGTTGCCTTCAGAAATGCAATAATGGATATTTCAGACAGAAATTTTAAAAAGCTCACTAATGATTGCAGCCCAGCTAACAGAAAAAAGTTCTAAGAACGTTCCCTGAAAGTTCCCAAGGTTCCCAAAAACGTTCTGCCAACGGAAAAAGTGTCCAGTTTTCTTGACGTTCTAAGAACGTTTTTCTGTTGTCACTACGTTAGAGGAATGTTACATTTTACCATTTTTAAACGTTATGACAATGTCATGTTTTAATGTTCACACAATGTTTAAAACAACAACTGTTTATTATATTGACTTCTTTGATTGTTATGTAAAGATAGAGAAACATTGCATTTTATTATTTTATAAAACATTATTTCTGAATGTTCAGTAAATATATTGCTGTAGAAAACTCAATTCACTTATTAGGTTTAGATGTTGATGTTTTGTTTCATTTTAAGTCACCATTATTGTGATTAGTGTTTGTTTTAGTTGGACTCTTGACTTTTTGCTTGTTAGTTTTTCCCTGGTTGTGTTAACTTAGTGTTAATGCACCACATTTGTTAAGAACATGTAAAGTTAATAGTGTAATTCTGTGGAAGTTGGTACAAAATGGTAAAGATCACTACCTAATTAATTTACTAATCAAAAGTGTATTTTCTGTCAATGATGTATATTAGATCCAGCACTTTCACAGCAGTTTGTCATTAAGGAGTTTTAGAAACTTTGGACAAAAAATATCTGCTGTATAATTGGGACACACAAACCTCAAGAATCAGATTATGAATCTCAACCAATTAGATAAAATTAGTACGATATTAGTACGAAATCGATATATTTTGATAAACGAGTTTCAATGTGTTTTTAAATTTATGTTTGAATGAATGATCTCACAGTTTCATGTGCTTGTGTTTCATTGACTGTTTGATCTGTGTAATTGATCTCCTCTTTACCGATCTGAACTGTTTGAACAATTATATAATAGACACATGAAAGTACATTTTTGGGTTGTATTAGACATGAATGCTTTTTATTACAATTATATTAGCAGTAGTTTTCACTTGCCCCGTTGTTCTGTGTTTTTTCGTTTCCTGCAGATGCAGCTGATCAGAACTAAAGCCAAAATCATCAGACATCCAACAGCACAACAAATAAGAATGAGGGTGTATCTGGAGAATCCTAAGACCAAACAAATATAGTGCACGTATGTATATCATATACTCACACTCTCTGTCTAAACAAACATTCATCTCTTAATACAAGTGTACCTAAATTCCTTTTATCTGAATTTATGCCGCATTTATAAAGTCTTATCTGATGATCCTTGAAGAGTAAGATAAATGTAACAAGCATTCAACAGTGAAAATCCACTCACCATATACATTGACTCTGTATAAGGTATTCTGTTTGCCGCTGATGATTATTTTATAATCTCCAGAGTGTTGAGTTTTGATGTTTGTGATGGTGAGATCTCCAGTCTGATTATTCACCTGCAGTCTGTCTCTGAATCTCCCATCAAGAACATCATCAAATATTGCGACATCTTTGGCCACTCCGTTGATTCTTGCTATAAGAGTCTTGTTAAGTCCAAACTTCCACAGTATCAGATCATCTCTCTGTAGTTTAATGTCGGTGTGTAGAGTCACAGAATCTCCCTCATACACTGACACTGACTTCACTTCATCACCAAACACACCTGCACACACAAACAGAGACAAATTAACTTGACAAAACGTATTTTGGACCTTGTATAAATGTTGAGAAATTGATTTTTTTAAAGACTTAAAACAACAGCATTGAAGTAGAGGACACATGCAAAGATCTGTGAATTCAGACATTTGAATATTTTTCACTCTGGTTATTTACATATTAAATCAAATATAAAAATCATGCCAACGTCCATTTTAATTTCTTTATTGATGACAGAATTAAAGTTTCACAGTAATAAGATAATCTTAGAAGAGAAACACAATTTAACTTCCAGATCTTTTTTAACAGAACATTTAGGTAAATAATATAATGACATGAGATCACAGACATTGATTCAATCTTACATCTGTGAGTTAAACTAAAAATAAAAAAGCATAAACATAATCTTTATAACTCTTAAAATATGTATAACTTACCAGTCAGACCACAAAAGCACAAAAGGAGATAAACACACATGAGAAACATTTTCTTCAGCACTCGACACAGTGATGCTATCAAGAAATGTTAGTAGAGATAAGTTCAGTTGTCTGTATCATTCGGTTATATACGATAAGCTGAGTAGGCTATTGTGCAGAAATAACACAACTGTGTGCTCTGATAAAGTGAGCTTGGGTGTCGAGATCTTTTTTTGAGATTTGTGCAGCAGGTTTTTCCTCAGATTCAATTATTATATATATACATACACTGTATACGTATACTTTATACATATTGTAAAAACAAAAAACGAAAAAAAAAACGTCACGTTTCACCTCGTGCACAAAGGTTTTGGATTAGCATAAGAGGATGTATATTTTACGTGTTTAATATCTTATCTGAAAAGAAACATCAAGGAATAGTTTCATTTAGCTTATCAAACAGAAAATTTTATTCTGCTAATTTTTTTCACCACAGAAAAATACTTATTTATTTACTTCAGAATAACTGTTAGCGCTTTAACAACTTTTAACAGGTGCCAAAGCTCAGAGGATTGTATTTAATTTACATGCGGCAGCTCCCAGTATGCGCCCGCAAGAGGCGTGAGAAAGAGAGTTAAGTGAGTTTTTAAAGTCAGTCTGAAGAAAAAGATTATGTTTTATAATTCATATACTAATTCTATCTACACTGTAACGTGCAAAACCTGCAACGAAATTCACATATACAGTATGATATTTATTTGTGGTTTACATGACTACACAGATCTAAAAAAATCTTATATATATATATATATAGTCTTACATTATTTACTTTGTAATTATGTTAGCAATTTTTTTTTACAAGGTTAAAATTTTTGGAGTAAGATCAATTTCTCTTCAGTGATCTGGCCCCAAATTGCACTTTTCAGAATTCCTTGTTATTACTTTTTAAAGGGTCAAAGTTCAGTATCCATGGAAACACAACTCTGCGTGGTCAAGTTACATTTCGTGAACTCTAGGGGTGATGCTTAATTTCTATTCAAATTATGATTGTTTTATTGTTTTAATTACGAAGTATCGTTAAGATACTTCAAATGGTAATATCTAAAAAGTTTGTTTGTTTTAAAGTGAAAAATACTTGAAGTAAAACATTTAAGTTGAAATAATTGAGTTACATTTTTTGGTGTCGAAATGAAGTATTTTTTGTTGATCCATTTTCCACTTTTTCCAGTGTAATAAACTTGTTCTGTTACAGCAGGTGTCTGTAAGTGTAAATAAATTCAACCATGCATTTCTATTGGTGTATAAAGTTCAATCTTCCTCAGGTGGAGGTTTTCAAGGCCATCTTCATCATCAGTTTTCATCAGTTTCTATGTCACCATCAAAGATCTTTGATCACAGTCGATCAAGGTCTTATGACTTTTGTATACACCACATCATCCCTCACTGGAGCGCTCTGTACACAACAAACAACATTTAATAAAATCAGATCAAATTATTACAAATCAAAATTTATATATATCTATTGATAATATTATATATTACCTATTGTGTTTTTAAATTCATGTTACTTCAATTTCTATAAATAAAGATGTCAAACAAACTTGTAACAATCAAAGTTGTTGGGATATCTAACACTTTGAGTCATCCTCAGCTTAAAAGTAAATCAACAAAAAAAGCCATTTGGATTTATTGTTTGTATGCAAGACAGTCTCAATGATCTTACCGTTTTATGTGGTTGTGTTCTATTGAATGTTATGAATGAGTATGTATAATTGTCCCCCTCTTCACCATTCTGAGCTGTTTTAACAATTATATATTAGAAACATAAAAGTACATCATTGGGTAAATCAGACATTAATGTTTTATATTACAGTTATATTAGCAGTAGTTTTCACTTGCCCTGTTGTTCTGTGTTTTTTCGTTTCCTGCAGATGCAGCAGATCAGAACTGAAGCTAAAATTATCAGACATCCAACAGCAGCACAATAGATCAGAATGAATTTGTAGCGCAATAACATGGATAAACCTAAGACCAAACAAATAGTGCATGTATGTATATATTAGTATTACTGTCATTCAACAGTAAAAATACCAAAACTCAATAAACCTCCACTTACCATAGACAGTAACATTGACTCTGTATGAGATCTTCTGTTTGCCGCTGATGATCATTTGATAAAGTCCAGAGAGATGAGTTGTGGTGTTTGTGATGGTGAGATCTCCAGTCTGATTATTCACCTGCAGTCTGTCTCTGAATCTCCCATCAAGAACATTATCATATATTGAGATCTCTTTGGCTTCTCCATTGATTCTGGCTATTATAGTATTTTGAAGTCCAAACCTCCACAGTATCAGATCATCTCTCTGTAGTTTCATATCAGTTTGTAGAGTAACAGAATCTCCCTCCATCACTGACACTAACTTCACTTTATCACCAAACACACCTGCACACATAGATATACAGACAGAACTAGACGTTGAATAAATGTGTTCAGATTTCTTATACAGATCTGTTATTTCAGAAATGTTAATATTATATACTACACTCTAAAAAAACAAACGGTGCTATATAGCACCAAAACAATTGCTTTGGATCGTAACGATAGAAGAACCATTTTAGTGCCATATAGCACCGGTGAAGAACCAGTGAAGCACCAGTGAAGCAACAGTGAAGCACCAGTGTAGAACCATATAGGGGCCATATAGCACCACATATGGTTCTACATAGCACTATATGGTTCTACACAGGTGCTTCACTGGTGCTTCACTGGTGCTTCACTGGTTCTTCACCGGTGCTATATGGCACTAAAAATGGTTCTTCTATCGTTACGATCCAAAGCAACTGTTTTGGTGCTATATAGCACCGTTTGTTTTTTAGAGTGTAGTGTTACTTTTACATATCAATCTAAAATAAAATCATGCTAAAGTCCATTTCAATTTCTTTATTGATGACAGAATTGAAGTTCTTTAGAGTTTCACAGAAATCTTAGCAAAGAAAGACAAATAGCTTCCAGATCTTCTTTAACAGGACATTTAAATAATATAATAATATTTGATTATATGAGATCACAGACCTGAATCCAATTTTATATCTGTCAATTAAAACAAGTCATCTTCAGACTGATCTAACTAAAAATGACATAAACAAACAAAGAAAAACGTTATAACAAAACAAAAACTTTATTAACTTACCAGTCAGACCACAGAAGCACAAACAGAAATAAACACACGCGAGAAACATTTTCTTCAACACTCGACACTGATAGTGATGCTATCAAGAAGAGTTGTGTAGAGATAAGTTCAGATGTCTGTATCATTGGGTTATATAAGATAAGCTGTAAGTATTGTGCAGAAATAACACAACTGTGTGCTGTGATGATGTGAGCTTGCGTGTCAAGATCGTACTTCAAGATGTTTGCAGCAGTTTTTTTCTCACAGATTCATTGGAGCTGTTTGCTGTTTTATTACTTAAGCTGTATTCATCTCACTCTCTGTACTATAGATCTTATTTCAAAAGTACAATACGTTACACTGTAAAAAGTTAAATTTGGATCTACTTAAACAAATGACTTCAATTTGTAACATTAAAAAATATAAAATAGAGAAATTTTAGGGTGATTTTTAATTATTAAAATTGGTAGCACCTAAAAAATTAAGCTTTTACAACTTAGAGTGACAAACAAAACTTTAAGTGAAAAAATATGTTTAGATGCTACCAATTGAAGTCATTTAAGTTAATTAAACTTTAACTTTTACAGTGTAGTTTAACTCAAGAGTTTGCAGTGTCTCCTGACTCTTTCTAAACTAAATGCACACCTTAAAAAGTGTTTGTATTAAGCTCTGTCACAAGCAATACTTTTGTAGTATCTTATCACTGACCTGTAAACTCCACAATACCATATAGTCTCTTATTTTGTTACATGTTTCAGGATGGATGCTTATGTGCATTTTTTATGAGTCCTGTGTGTTTATATTGTGTCCTATTTTTCAGGTTACCTTGAGAATCTGGTTCTGCAAAGTCACTTATTTCAATTTATATGTGTATGTGTATGTGTATATACATATATATGTATAAACATTTATGTTTTTGAGGGTGTGTGGTTGAAGGCACGGGGGTGGTCCAAACTCAGCAGATTTATCTTTACACAACTTTTGTTGATAGCATCACTATTGAGTGACCATCAGACCCCTGAAGTGTTGAAGAAAATGTTTCTCATGTTTGTTTATCTCAGTTTGTGCTTCTGCGGTCTGGCTGGTAAGTTATAAACATGTTTTATGATTTTATAGTTTACTGTAATAAATTATCCACATTTTCATTCAGTAAGAAGATTTGCAAATAAGCAAATCCTAAACATTCAGAGGTCTGTGAGTTTATTTTTCCATTCTGTTGATGTCATGTCTTCTAATAACTGATTTTAAAGGCAAAAGGTTTCCAATTGTTTAACTACTTATTAACTATGTTTTCTCAAGTTCTGTGTCAATTTCTCTCTGTTTGTGTGTGCAGGTGTGTTTGGTGATGAAGTGAAGTCAGTGTCAGTGATGGAGGGAGATTCTGTTACTCTACACACTCATATTAAACTACAGAGAGATGATCTGGTAGTTTGGAGGTTTGGACCTGAAAATTCTCTCATAGCAAGAATCAATGAAGTGGCCAAAGATATCTCAGTATATGCTGATGTTCTTGCTGGGAGATTCAGAGACAGACTGCAGGTGAATAATCAGACTGGAGATCTCATCATCACAAACATCACAACTCAACACACTGGACTTTATAATATGATCATCAGTGGCAAGCAGATCTCATACAGATTCAGTGTTACTGTCTATGGTGAGTAAAGATTTAGGTCAGTGAAGGACAAAATCAAATTTTTCTGAAACCCAAGCGACAATGATTTAAAAATAGATGGGAAAAAACAATGAGAAAACAAAAAATTACAAAAATGAAAAAGAACGTTGTCCTCTGAACACAAAAAAACTATTTATAGAAATTTGTGCTGATTGACTCGAAAAGACATTTATGCTCAATGGCATGGAAAAAAGCAAAAATTGTTTCCATGAACATAAATAAATAAATATATAACTATGATATAACTATGGCCTTAGACGGTAAACATATTTGTTCAGCTCTTTTCCTTGATATATCAAAGGCTTTTGACACAGTTGATCATGGCATCTTATTAAAAAGACTTGCCACTGTTGGACTTTATGATTCTGCCATAAATTGGTTTTCTAACTTTCTATCAGGTAGAACACAGTCTGTGGTCTTGAAAGACTGTATGTCATCTGTCCTTTCAGTTTTAAAGGGTGTCCCTCAGGGATCAGTTTTGGGACCTATTTTATTTTCGTTATACATAAATAATATTTGTGATAACATTCCAAACATATCTCTATGCAGCTGATACTGTTATTTATTGCTTTGCTTCATCAGCTTCGCAAGCTCTTAAATGTCTACAGTCAGCATTCAACACCGTTCAGTATCGCCTGTGTGAACTTAAGCTGGTTTTAAATATAGACCAAATTAATGATGTTTTCGACCTCTAAAGCTGAGCCAAAATTTTTTCCTGAAATTCTATCATTGCAAGAACCTAAAATTGAATATGTAATGAGTTATAAATACTTGGGCATTGTATTTGATAGTCAGTTAAGCTTTAAAGTACATATTGATAAATTAATTTTCAAACTTAAGTTAAAACTTGGCTTTTATTACAGAAACAGAACTTTATTTTCATTTAATGCTAGAAAATATGTGGTATCTGCAACATTTTTACCTTTGTTGGATTATGCAGATATACTTTATATGAATGCCCCAACACAATATTTAAAAAACTTGATACAGTTTTCCATAGTGCCTTGCGTTTTTTTATTGGGTGTAGCTATTAAATGCATCACTGCATTTTATATGAGAAGGCAGAGTTAACATCCTTGTATACTCGAAGAAGTTTTAAAATATGCTCATTTTCCAGCTCCTCTAGAGTTAAACATTTGATTTTTAGGAAAATAGGAAAAATATCGAAACTCTTTGGTGACAAACTGCTCTAGTGGACTAGAGCTGTGAAAATTCGTATATGGAGCTAGATTGGGCATCTTTTGTGCAAATAAAAAACCTAGTGCACGCGACCGCTCATGTAGGACCCTCCAAATTAACTAACGTAAAGTGTAAGTTAGGCGGAAATCATTTTTGATTCCCAAAATCCTTTGCACAAGGCTGTTATTTTAGTTTTATTCTGTAAAGTCAAGATAAAGACTTGTTTCTAATTTTAACTTCTACTAAGCTTTTATATTTAAGATCTTTCTTATTTGTCAAACCTTATCTCTGTGTCTGCAGGTGTGTTTGGTGTTGAAGTGAAGTCAGTGTCAGTGATGGATGGAGATTCTGTTACTTTATACACTGATATTACTGAACTACAGAGTAAAGATCTGATACTGTGGATGTTTGGACCTGAAAATTCTCTCATAGCAAAAATCTATGGAGTGGCCAAAGATATCTTAATATCTGATGACGTTCTTGATAGGAGATTCAGAGACAGACTGCAGGTGAATGATCAGACTGGAGATCTCACCATCACGGACATCACAACTCAACACAATGGACTTTATCATATGATCATCGGCGGCAAACAGAAGATCTCAAACAGATTTAATGTTACTGTTTATGGTGAGTAAAGATTTAGAAAAACTTTAGTGGAAATAAACACAGATGCATTGTATTATTCCAACTAGATTTGTTGCACTGTTGTGTTCCGAGACGTGTCTGAGTGCTTTTTTGTCTTTACTGAATTTGGCTACATTTTTAATCTGACATCATTTGACACCATGATGCAGCGCTGGCAAAAATTACAATGGTGTTTAAGTGGAGAAATCCAACTTAACTTGATCATCTTATTCAGGCTTGATCATCAAAGTATTTTTTATCTAAGTGTTTGCAAACTTTAGTCTTTTCTTATAAACAGTTTGTCAGTGAAATCAAAATGATGTGAATCATCTTAATAGCACTACATTTGTCTATTTCATTAACATGTTAAAAACTTAATCAAGATGAATCGTGTAAAATAAATGTATGTACTTATTTGTAATATTATTAAACATTTCTTGAAGCAAATTTAAATTAATATATTTAAATACAAATATAATTGCAATGTCTTCATGATTCATGAATGTATGGTGTCACATGCTGCTGTGAATGTACCGTTGCCGGCTTTCTATTGGCTGATTCAGAGGTTAAGGGCGGCCATTTTAGGTTCAAATCATTGTAGACCTCAGTTTGCAGCACTTAAGAATGAGTCTTACACTTTACTGAAAGTTGCTTTCAGCCTCTTTATAAATATCTCCTATTCTCAGACTGGTCCTATCCTTACTAAAAAAAATTTGACACTTAAGTCATAGCTTAAGACTATTCTTAAGAGCATTTCTGAGAAGTTTTATACATACGGGCCCAGATTCATCTTAAATTTAAAATGTATCTGTTGTGCAGGTGTGTTTGGTGATAAAGTGAAGTCAGTATCAGTGATGGAGGGAGATTATGTTACTCTACAAAGTAATATTACTGAAATACAGAGAGATGATATGATCCTGTGGAGATTTGGACCTGAAAATTCTCTCATAGCAAGAATCAATGGAGTGGCCAAAGATATCTCAGTATATGCTGATGTTCTTGATGGGAGATTCAGAGACAGACTGCAAGTGAATAATCAGACTGGAGATCTCATCATCACAAACATCACAACTCAACACACTGGACTTTATAATAGAACCATCAGTGGCAAACAGAAAATCTCATACAGAGTCAATGTTATTGTCTATGGTGAGTAAAGATTTAGAAAACGTTCACTGGAACTAAACACAGATGCATTGTATTATTCTAACTGAATTTGGCTTGAGCCCTGGACCTATTTAGTAAAGCCCCGATTGTTATAATAATATGTCTGATATGCGTGTCACTAATTTTAATGCACGTTAAAATATTTTCTATTACAGCCGAACCCCAAATGTTTCGTCAAGAACTGTCAACTTGCGCGTCAACTTCACGTCTGACAAGAACCGCCCACTGAGGGTTCCAGAAATTACTGACATGTAAACGAACCAACTATCAATAAAATACTGTAGGGCAGTGGTCTCAACTGCGTCTACTGTCAAAAATATAACATAGTCTTTTCCTTCAAAAGCGCGAGAGTGGTACGTCTTTTGCTGCTACGCAACCATGAGCGCACTCCCCGTTACGTTGAGGATAACTGAATGCGTGATCGGATTTTAATAGCTCATCTGCAAGGCCGGATTAACATAAAGGCTAGGTGGGATTAGGGGGCCCGCGGGATTAGGGGGCCTGTGATTGGCTGGAGGAAATCAGATTGTCATATCATAGGTGGTTGTGTATAATTATACATTTGTGTATAGTAAAATAACAAGACATTATTGGAAAGTGTGCCTGACTGATATAATTTACCACCCAATCAAATTAACTCTACAATTTGCGTCATGACGTTGGGAAACGCCTCTTTTCGTTATGCTTTCATTAGTCAAACCCTGCGTTCCAGTTCGTTTTTTATGACCTTCCCTCGCTAACTTCCCTCAGTCTCGTTCACTCGGATGTACGTCATTGCTTACGTTGTGCGAGTGCCCACTACTGCTGAAACACTTGAAGTAGGTTCAAATGGATCGCCCTAAGCCCTTGATCACATGGAAAGTGGACACCGCCCCCTCCATGTGCAAAGCGCGAGTTGCTGAATTGACGTCACAATCGTGATGCATTGTGGGATATGAAGCTGCCTGAAGTGTACATATGAAGTAGACTCCCAAAATCGAGGGAGCGAGGGTCTGTCCATACAAACTTCCCTTGTCCACTTGACAAAGTGGAACGCACTTCAAAATGGCGACAGGGATTCCCCCGAGGGGAAGTGTTTAGGGAAGTTCGCAAATGCGTGTCTAAAACTGGTGTGGAACGCACCCAAAGTCATGGGGGAGTAATGTTCTGGTTACCAATATTTTTCAAAATATATTATTTTGTGTTCTGCAGAAGTCATACAGGTTTAAAATAAGTAAACATTGTTAAACCACACTTGCTTTATCTACAGTGAGGAAAATAAGTATTTGAAAACCTGAGGAAGTCAATGTTAATATTTGGTACAGTAGCCTTTGTTTGCAATTACAGAGGTCAAACATTTCCGTAGTTTTTCACCAGCTTTGCACACACTGCAGGAGGGATTTTGGCCCACTCCTCCACACAGATCTTCTCTAGATCACTCAGGTTTCTTGCCTGTCGCTGAGAAACACAGAGTTTGAGCTCCCTCCAAAGATTTTCTATTGGGTTTAGGTCTGGAGACTGGCTAGGCCATGCCAGAACCTTGATATGCTTCTTACAGAGCAACTCCTTGGTTATCCTGGCTGTGTGCTTTGGGTCATTATCATGTTGGAAGACTCAGCCTCGACCCATCTTCAATGCTCTAACTGATGGAAGAAGGTTGTTCCCCAAAATCTCACAATACTTGGCCCCGGTCATCCTCTCCTTAATACAGTGCAGTCGCCCTGTCACATGTGCAGAAAAACACCATCAAATCATGATGCTACCACCCCCATGCTTCACAGTAGGGATAATGTTCTTGGGATGGTACTCATCATTCTTCTTCCTCCAAACACGTTTGGTGGAATTATGACCAAAAAGTTATATTTTGGTCTCATCTGACCACATGACTTTCTCCCATGACTCCTCTGGATCATCCAAATGGTCATTGGCAAACTTAAGACGGGCCTGGGCATGTGCTGGTTTAAGCAGGGGAACCTTTCGTACCATGCATGATTTCAAACCATGACTTCTTAGTTTATTACCAACAGTAACCTTGGTAACGGTGGTCCCAGCTCTTTTCAGGTCATTGACCAATTCGCCCCATTTAATAAAACTCAGTTTGGTTCTCAGGTAAGTGAAGGACAAAATTAAATTTTTCTGAAACCTGAGCGACAATGATTTAAAAATGGGGAAAAAAACAATGAGAAAACAAAATATAAAATTACACAAAAAAGAAAATGGTACTTAAAAAGCGAAAATAGCAAAACACAATAGGCCTATTACTAAATATGACCATGGATTTCGTTTCTAGCTCTTTTGCTTCTATGACAAACTGCTCTAAAATGCTCTGTGGACCAGAGCTGCAAAAAAATCTTACAATATATAGAACTGATTTTAAGAGATAAATTGTGTTTTGGAGTTCTTGTTGTTTATACTAAGTTTCTGTAAAAAAATATTACATTTAAGATCTTCAATCTATGACAAATCTTGTCTCTGTGTATTTGGTGATACAGATGAAGTGAAGTCAGTGTTAGTAAAGCAAAGAGATTCTGTTACTCTACACACTCATCTTACTGAAATACAGAAAGATGATGTGATAGTGTGGAGGTTTGGACTTCAAAAGTCTCTTATAGCAAAAATCAACGGCGCCACCAGTGAGACCTTAATAAATGCTGATGTTCTTGATGGGAGATTCAGAGACAGACTGATGGTGAATGATCAGACTGGAGATCTCACAATCATGGACACCAAAACCAAAGACTCTGGACTTTATGAAATGATCATCAACAGCGCTAAAGAGAGCTCATACAGATTCAATGTTACTGTCTATGGTGAGTAAAGATTTAGTAAATAGTTCACTGGACATAAACACAGATCATGTTTTGTACTATTCCAACTAGATCTGATGCACGGTTGCATTAGAGAATGAAAGTACTAAAATATGATAAGATAAGCATTCAGTCAGCGCTAAACAACTTGGCCTAATTAGGCAAGGAAGAGAATTTGAAGATTTTGGTTCCAAAACGCAATAAATCCATTTTGACTAATTTGGCATTAAAGATGCATACCCTGCAAGTAAGCCTACGATGGCCCTTTATGGGCCCACTTAGGGCTAGTCTAAGGGCCCCGCGCAGGTTTGCTCATTGGCAAAACGTTGGCCCTTTAGCGCTGGCCCTGCGCGGGCAGCCCTCACTTAGCCCCCAGGAAGCCCTCATACAGAAAAATCCCCAGAGTTAAATGAACACTGCTGGATGTATTTATTGTCCCATCTTACAGAGTGTTAAAAAGTAACAATGAAGCAGAATTAAAAGCTCTGTTATCCTCTTTCTCAACATCTCTGTCTGAAACCTAAAATTGCATTTCACATCTTACTTGTAGAGTCATTTTCTTAACTTATGTTAAGATGTTGGCTGTTTCATTTAAAGTCACCATTGTTGTGATCAGTGGTTGTTTTGATTGGACTTGTACTCTTGACCGTTGGCTTGTTAGTATTTTCTGGCTGCTATATCTAAGTGAGTTTAAAACACATGTTATAGCAAAGAAAAGGCTATAGTAATTGATGGTTGATACATAAACAACATCAAACATAATCATATAATGAACAGATATATTAATATAGTTTTCCCCCCTCATCAGAAGCATCATTTTCTGTTAATAATGAAATACTACAGTGTTAGGTCCAGAACTCTCATAGCAGTTTATTACTCTGAAGGATTTTGATAGTTTGCACAAAAACATTAACCGCTGAACAATGTAGATGCACAGACATCAAGAATCTGAGTATGAATCTCAACAATGGTGACAAAGAAAATGGTAAATAAAGGTCATTATTTATTCATGCCGCAGTGCATTCTGGGAGTTCTGGATGAGATTTGTTATTTGTTGATACCCAGCATGCATTGCAGCATGAAGCTTTTCATTTTATTGTCACCATCATTGTGATTCATACTCTGATTCTTGATATTTGTGTGTCTATATTGTAAAGCAGTTAATTTTGAGTGTCAGTGTTTCAAAATTTTTCAGAAAGACAAACGGCTAAGAGAGAGCTGGATCTCATACTATAGTATCACATTGTCAGAGAAAGATGCTTCTGATAAGTGTGCAAACAATAAATGAATACATATGTTTTTATATGATGATATTTAGACTTAATTTACTGAACTGACCACCACCAAAGTATCCCACTCTGCTATGACAAACATGTCTTAAACACAAAAAGTTATAGCAATCCAACAATTGAACAATGTCTTCTTCTTCTTCTTCTTTTCGTTTAATGGCTGCTCACTCCTTTGGAGTATTACTGCCACCTACTGTATAACTTGCGCATATGTGTAATGGATCTGAATTGTGAAAAAAAAAGAAAAAAAAAAAAGAAAAGGAAACCCCTTTTGACACCCCAGAGGATCCGAGCCCAAGCTTCAGCTGACGCTGCGTGTTCAGCTCCTCCAGCTTCCACATTGAGCTCCTCAACCTCCTGGATGTTCAGAGCAACTTGCTCCTCCTTCTAGATCCTGTGATCTAGTCCTGTACGCTCTAAAAATATCATCACCTCCTTAAGCCTCTCTATATCCCTCAAACCCTCTCCCAATAAGTCCATGATACTCACTGGCCTATTCTTTATATTACTAAAGAGACCACTACGCTGTTCTTCATATTTACTACACTTAAAAAGCACATGTTCTACTGTTTCAACACCATCACATTCATCACACATACCATTCTCATGCTTCCCCATTAATGCCAGTGTTGAATTTAACCCTGTATGACCCATCCTTAATCTAGAAATCATTACTTCTTCCTTTCTATATCTTCCATAACACGATTCTTTATTCCTCACTGATTTTACAATATTATAATACCACCTACCTGTACTGCTACTTTCCCATCTTTGTTGCCATATTCTTATCACTTCTCTATTAATTATTGATCTAACTTCATTTCTTCCTAAAGGAATCTTAATATCTACCATATCTTTCCCTAATGCTTCTTTTGCCAATGTATCCGCTATTTCATTTCCTACTATCCCAATATGTGCCGGTACCCAACAAAAATATACAATTATACCCTCTATATTAAGCCTATATAATAATGTATAAATTTCTACCAGCAGATCTTCTCTATCAGTTTTTGTTGACATTATACTTTTAAGTGCTGATGCAGAATCAGAGCAGATTACAGTCTGCATCCTATTTGGCTTAATCTGCTCTAACCACTGCAATGCTACTATTATAGCAGTTAGTTCAGCTGAATATACAGACAATTTGTCACTCAATCTTAAACTTACTTTTATCTCAAATTCTGAAATGTATACTCCTACTCCCACTTTCTCTTCCACTGGGTCTTTAGATCCATCTGTATACATCTGTATACAAGAATAAAAATTTTCTCTCATAAAACCATTAATAACATAACTATCAGTATATCTTCCTTCTGCTTTTTCCCGATCATTGAACAATGTCAGAGTCACGAGTCAAGTTTAACTAAATCAAACACTGATCACAATAGTGGTGACTTTAAATGAAACAAAATCTCAACCTAAAGTAAGAAAATACCTCTACCAATAAGATGTAAAAATGCAATTTTAGGTTTCAGACAGAGATGGTGAGAGAGAGGATAACAGAGCTTTTAATTCTGCTTCATTGTTACTTTTTAACACTCTGTAAGATTGGGACAATATATACATCCAGCAGTGTTCATTAAACTCTGGGGATTTTTCTATGTGAGGGCTTCCTGGGGGCTAAGTGAGGGCTGCCCATGCAGGGCCAGCGCTAAGGGGCCAACGTTTCGCCAGTGAGCAAACCTGTGCGGGGCCCTTAGGCTATGCCCATACAGGCCCATTGTAAGCTTACTTGCAGGGTAAACATAGCATCTTTAGGTTATAAAAACATAAAAAATTCAAATCCATAATTTGATTTTCAAAGTTTTATTATAAAACTGATTTTTTTCACAAAATGCAATAAATCCATGACCAGTTTTTTTTTCAAAATGCTATAAATCTATTGAATCAATATATAAATGTGCATTCATCTTTGCCATGTTATATTCATTTAGTTGACTAGTGGTATACACTGATAAAAAAACATTAATGGCATTAATGAAAACACTTACTTATATTAAGATCACTGTCATTACTGCTGTCATCCTTGGGACGTCGTCTGCAAACTTTTTTGACAGCGGTCAGCTGTAAAATGTTTTGGTCCTGCTCAATTTTTGTTGGCTTGGAGTATTATTGGATTTTGCGTAAAATTAAGAATTTACTCTTAAATACTGACCTAATACAATACTGATTTTTGCGGTAACTCTTTTTTTTTAAATGGCGTTTATCGTGTTTTGGAACCAAACTCTTCAAATACACTTTTAAAACAAACCTGGAACACAAACAAAATGGGCACTTGGTCTAAAATGCAGGGGACAGAATGACCTCAACCCAGGGTTTGAATGTGTCAAAAAAAAATTATTTAATGTAATTTATTATTTTTTCTATCAAATGGTTTTCAGATTTTTTGCCGCTTCCTGTGATCACCAGAGACTCTTCACAATGTTCTTCATCATCATCAAGCTCAAATTGTGTTTTGTTGTGTTCAGTGTTGAATGTGAGAGATGTGAGTCTGTCCTGGTACAAAGGAAACAGTTTATTGTCCAGCATCAGTGTGACTTATCTCAACATCAGACTCTCTCTACCTCTGGAGGTTGAATATCAGGATACAAACACATACAGATGTGTGGTGAACAATGCCATCAAAAATCTAACTCAACATCTTAACATCAATGAACTCTGTAAGCCGTGTTCAGGTACAACCGCAGTTCAGCTGCTTAGAAATGACTTAACTTTATCTTTAATAAATGTGTGATGCTTTTTAACATATTAAATATTTGCTATTTCCCTTTAAGATATTGGCCATGTTAAAACATGTGTTTCATGTTGTTTTCCTCAGGCTGTGTTTGCTGTTGTCATGATTTTGAAGCTGTGATCCGATTGGTCCTCTCTGCTCTGGTGGGAGTGGCTGCTGTTGCCATTTTGGTTTATGACATCAGATCGAGCAGAGTTGAACAGAAGAAAAGATCACAGACATCATCAGACTATTAATGATTAAACATATATTATAGTTAAATGAAACCAATATGTTTACTAACTTTTTTATTGTTTCTGCTCTGTATATAAAGCACTCAGAAGATATTATTACTTTAAATATTAGGGTAGCCGATTTAAAAATATGAAAATTCTGCCATCATCTACTCACCATCTTGATGTTTTAAACCTGTAGTTTTTTAATCTGTTGAACACATGCTGAATGTACATAAGTGCTAAGAATTATCGGAAAAGCAACTCAGATAATTCGGTTTTTATAGCTGAGTAAAAATACATTTGTGTTTTTTTTTTTTTCATTTATTGCATTAGTTCATTTATCATTATATATTTACCTTATCTTAAAAAAAATTGTATAATTTTAGCATTTTATCATTCACTTTTATTCTTTTTAAAATGTTTTATATTATATTGATAAAACTGAACAAGTAAAATTATTCAATAAACATCTTTGTTATATTTACATATTGCGATTCAAAATTGTTTTGGACAGGTATTTTTAATGGGACACACGATTAATCGTCACATCCCTACGAGTCACCAATACACTAAATCAAAGAGAAAGCGCATCACTTCCAAAAACATAAAATGATCACTTTAACGCAATCACTGCCACTGGCGGGGATGGCGGGTCACATGATCTGGCAGGTCACTTGACCAATCATCCCTGCCACTGGCAGCTGCCACTCAGCCACTGTCACATGACCCGCCAGTGGCAGCTCCTGCCAGCCAGCTAAAGATTGAATCCCCCTCCTAAATCAAGAACGGTTTCTATCCTAACGACTTGATGTGGCGTTAATACTGTAGTGATTTGGGTAGTATGCCATACACAGGACACCACAGGTGAATTGCTCCTCTAGTGTGTATTGCAATATTGAAAATCATCTATGGTATATACAGTAGTTACTGACAGAAAAATCCAATGCCAAGGTTTCAGAAAAAAGTTGGATAAGTGATATTTGCATTCTGTGCGGTCAAATCTGCCATGGGTCAGGCTTTTCCACACAGCAAATGGGGGAAAAGTCAGGTTCAGTTTAACACCCTTGAACACAAAGTGTTCTTTAAAGCAGTTTTATCTGTCAATAAAAACAACTGCGTCTTCAGACTGATCAAACTTAAAATAAAATAAACATAAAGAAAAACTTTATAACTCTTTATAACAAAATTAAAACATTTATAACTTACGAGTCAGACCACAGAAGCACGAACAGAGATAAACACAAATGAGAAACATTTTCTTCAACACTCGACACAGTGATGCTATCAAGAAGAGTTGTGTAGAGATAAGTTTAGATGTCTTTATCATTCAGTTATATAAGATAAGATGTAAGTATTGTGCAGAAATAACACAACTGTGCTCTGATAAAGTGATCTTACATGTCGAGATCCTATTTAGAGATGTGTGGAGCAGTTTTCTCACAGATTCAGTTGAGCTGTTTTCGGTTTTATTATTGAAGCTGTATTCATCTCACTCTCTACTATAGATTTTATTAAAAAAGTACAAATGATTACATTACATTGTAGAAAGTAAAAATTGGATCTACCTAAACAAATGACTTGAATTAATAACATTATGGGATGACAGAGTTTATCATAGTCCCAGATTAAAATGCATGTTTGAGCTGCTTTAATTTCAAAACACCTTGCACTGACATATTTTAAAGCAACACCAAAGAGTTTTTTTTACCTTAAAATAACGTTTCCAAAAAAGTTTCAGTCATTCATCCACTCGAAACAGGGTAAATGGCACTTTCACATTCGCTTTGCAGCCCTCTATCGGCCAAAACTGCACTAAAAAAGTTTCCAACCGTCGGGTAGTGGTCCTGTAGTTCGAGTGAAAACTACAAAAACTTGCTTTACGGCAGACCTACAATCCAATCAGAGCCAGCTATGCTGCAGTATTTACGACAGTGGTAATGAACAATTACGCTTCTAACCTGTAGGGGGAGCAAAGAGCAATAAGTCTTTAGTGTTGCTTTAACATATATTTGTATCAAGACGCACATCAGTATTGTTTTGTGTAAAGTTTGTTGGTAAAAACTACTTAAATGTCCTAAAATGACTAAGGCCTCATCATTGACATCCTGATCTAAACCATGTCCGGAAAAATGCCCCGCAAAAATGTTTTTTTCAACCTACATTTTTCACACTGTTAAAAATTTATTGTAATTTTACAGGAAATTCCTGGCAACTAATTGCAGTAAATTTACAGCCAATAATATACAGGATTTGTACTGTTTACTTTGACAATAAAGGAATGTATTTACACAACATTTGTACTGTGATTGTAGTCGCATTATTACAGCAAAATGCTGTAGTTTATTACAATTTAATCTATATTTAATGCAACTCAGTTGCCAGGAATTTCCTGTAATTTCCTGTAAAATCCTGTTATTTGTGAATATTAAAATACTTTAGTAATTTCCCATATTAGCAAATTACAAACACACAACACAGGTATCTTTTCTGTTTTTATTAACAAACTGGGCATCACCACATATTACAAAATTATACAATTTGTTTTTTCAAACACAAAACAAACGTTTCAGTGAAGCTCACTTTTACACGTCCAGACAGCCTATCATCAGGGGGAACATGGTGATATGAAACAAAGGTGCCCAGTCAGACTTGAACTGGGAAAGTTGTTCATGGTACTAGCCCATCAACTCAAAGTCCAGGAGTTTTCTAAGCAAGGTGGAAACAGGTGCGTTAAGCCCATGCCTCTTCTCTGCTTTGCTGCCCGTCTGGGAGTTGATTCCACAAAAAGCTCTGAGAAAAGAGGATTATTTTTAAGTTTTCATGTTTTAAATAATGACAAATTAAAATGTTCCTACTTGCTCATAAAAGAAAATGACGCCTATGTTTTTAATATTCATAACTTTTAGAATTACATTGTTTTTCTTAAAAATATAATGTAAAAGCCAATGTAATTTTATGCATGTATGTGCTGTATCTTGAATTTCACTTTGTACAAAACTATTCGCTAAATCCCTTAACCATAATTTTTTTAAATAGATGGAAACCTGTCTATTGACATCAATGCATAAAATATATCATAGCGCCTAACAATACTGGACAAAAAGGTCATGAGAATGATGGATCTATTTTCTTTATTAGTGTGTAAACAGTGTAAACATACCTTTGTATAAATTCAAGAGTCCCTGAGGCGTCTTTAGGGTACTGCATGTGAAACACGTACACAGGAAAATCCCCAGTGTTAAATTAACTCTACCAGTGTTAAATCAACACTATTTGGTGTTTATATAATCCACACCAAGATCGGTGTTAAGAAAGACTGGTGTTAAAAATATAACTCTGAATCAGTGTTAAAGTTAATGAGATAATGAAGTGCTGATTAAAACATTAATGGTGAACACCTGCTGGTCATTCAAATTAATTACATTTTGGACATTTTCCTGTTTCTAAATTTTTATTTTGATGACTCGTTTTCTGGAGAAAATACTAAAATAATAAAGAAAGACAAATTATTAAATGCAATAGATGAATACTGTTGGGTGTATGTCTCCAAAAGCTGCAATCTTTCACGTTTGCCTCTCTATCAGCATCTCTGTTTGAAAAATAAAATGATAACTTGGAGAGTTATTTTCTAAATGGATAAGTTTAACTTCTAAACAGCTGTCAGAACAAAATACAAGTGCTCAACTATTCCAGCATCCACACGCGTGATTTAGTAGACAAATCTTCTTTCTGACGTGATGTCTCACAAGTCAAATAGACATTTATCACAAAATGTATCACATTAAATCTTAAGTTTGTGCTTGTTTTGAGTTCATTTGAAGTTACCATTACTGTGATTAGTGTTACCTTTAGTTAGGCATTTGTCCATTGACCTTCACTGATCTAACTCTCCTCTTTTAGCAATAGCAACAATGTTTTAGTTAGACCACTTGTTCATTGCTTCATGTAGAGGAATGTAGACCTTCTTAGTTTATTTTTATTATATTCTACTCTACAAATCATTGAAACATTTGATCACAAATTAATTATGAAGAAACATGCATATAAAAAAGCTCTATGCAAATGCCATTGTATTGAATAAGACTGCCGTCATGCTTTAGTGTTTATTTGTTGTTGATGTTTTTTGCTTAAGAGAGACTTCATGATTTCTGATACAAAGCTCAACGATGGTGACAGTTAATGGTAAGAAAGTTGCAACATTTTTGTCATGTTGCAATGCATGATGGGATTTATGAATGAATTTTCTACAATCCTGGTACCCAGCATGCATTGTGGCATGATGTTTTGTTGTTGATTGTCACCATGATTGTGTTTTATAGGCTGATTGTTGATGTCTCAGTGTGTCTGATTTACACCACAGATTAGATTTGGGTAAACAATATTTAACTCTTCAGGGTATGTGGACTTTTACAGCACTGTTGGATTTCATGGGAGCTTCACAGGGTTGGCAGAACATAAATGAAACACTTATATTCAGTGATTAGTTTTTTATGATATCATTGAATCCCAAGACTTATACTTTCATACTAATTAACATAGTAACAGTTATAGACTTCATTTCTCTCATCTTCCTCTGCTTTAACAGATGTGTTTGATAAACACACTGCCACAATGAGCAGAAGAAAACTAACACTAAACTTCAAGACCCAAGTACCCAACTAAAGGAAACACTAATCGGAGCAATGGTGACTAACTTTATTAACCTGATTTACAGCAGTTCTTTAGAAGTTAAACCTATCATCCATGCAACTCTGCAAGCAAGTTGTAATTTTAGTTTTCAAACAGAGATGATGATAGTTTTTATTTAACTGTGGGGATTTCATCTATTACATTTGAATATTTTGTCTTTCTGCATTATTTTAGTATTACTTTATCCAGAAAAAGAGTCATCAAAATAAAAAAATTAAAGACAGGGAACGTTCTAAAATTTAGTTGATTTGACACAGAATGACCAGCAGGTGTTCACCATTAATGTCTTAATCATCACTTCATTATCTCATTAACTTCAACACTGCATCAGTGTTATATTTTTAACACCACTCTTTTTACACAACCATCTGGGAGTGGATTATATGTACACCCACAGTGTTTATTTAACACCGGGGATTTTGCTGTGAAACTGGTATTAATGAATACATATAAATATAGAAAATAAGTCATGGTTCTTACCTGAGGTGTTCCTTCTTACAAAAATGTTGATTGATGGCCGATGGTACCGTTCGCCGCGCAATTTCACAATTCAAACAGCAGCGATCCCACAATACTATGCCGTGGCTGTAAAATAATGCTTCTACAGTGTAGTTACAATAAAATTACATGACTGTCTATACATTTCCCATCATGCATTCGCATTTACAATAAAAACATGAATACAATATTTTGTTGTACAATTTATTGTAAAAATTACATCAATTGCTAACAGTGCACTTAAAGTGATAAACTTTATGTTGTAAAAATAGGTGTTGCCAATTGAAGTAATTTAAGTTAATCCAACTTTCAATATTAACTCTACATCAAGAGTTTGCAGTTCTTTCTGACTCTTTCTAAATAAAATGCATTCTGTAAACAGAGCATCTCTTATTTGGTTATATTTTAGGATGGATGCTTATTTGCACTCTTTGTGATTCTTTTGTGTCTAAATTGTGTCCTCTTTTTCCGATTACCATGAGAAACTCACAATTGGACATCTGGGGCCTCATTTATAAAGCGTGCGTACGCACAGATTTGATCGTAAAGTTTGCGTACGCAAAAATCCACGGCAAAGTGCATATTTATAAAAGCTGTCTTTCACGTGGAAAAGTGCTTAGCGCCACGTCAGGGTCTGAGCAGACGTACGCACTTTTGCTTGTCTGATTGCTGCAGGTTTTTGGAAATATAAGCCAATCTTGCTGCTCGAAATTTGGTTTAAACATTGAGAAGCGCTCTTTTATATGTCTGTGACATTAATTAGGCATCGTTTAAAGGCGGAGATCTGAAACTGCACGGCTGCGCACAAGTTCAAGTTCATTTGCGATTTATAGATTTGAAAGGGTTACGCGCGTTTTTTGCGCGTACGTTCGGTTTATGAATCACACGTACGCATTTTTGATAAATGATCGTAAGATCAAATGTAGGATGGTTTTTACGCAGCATTTTATAAATGAGGCCCCTGGTCCTGATACAAAACACTTTAATCTGGATTCTGACCAGAACCACACTGAGCAAAGTCACTTATTTCCATTGCTATGTGTATATACTTATATATGTGTGTATAAACATTGATGTTTTTGAGGGTGTGTGGTTGAAGGCACGGGGTGGTCCAAACTCAGCAGATTTATCTTTTCACAACTTTTGTTGATAGCATCACTATTGAGTGACCATCAGACCCCTGAAGTGTTGAAGAAAATGTTTCTCATGTTTGTTTATCTCAGTTTGTGCTTCTGCGGTCTGGCTGGTAAGTTTTAAACATGTTTTATGATTTTATAGTTTACTGTAATAAATTATCCACATTTTCATTCAGTAAGAAGATTTGCAAATAAGCAAATCCTAAACATTCAGAGGGCTGTGTGTTTATTTTTCCATTCTGTTGATGTCATGTCTTCTAATAACTTATTTTAAAGGCCAAAAGTTTCCAATTGTTTAACTACTTATATGTTTTTTCAAGTTCTGTGTTAATTTCTCTTTATTTGTGTGTGCAGGTGATGAAGTGAAGTCAGTGTCAGTGATGGAGGGAGATTCTCTTACTCTACACACTGATATTATTAAACTACAGACAGATGATCTAATATTGTGGAGGTTTGGACCTGAAAATTCTCTCATAGCTCGAATCAATGGCGTGGCCAAAGATAGCTCAATATTTGATGATGTTCTTGATGGGAGATTCAGAGACAGACTGCAGGTGAATAATCAGACTGGAGATCTCACCATCACAGACATCACAACTCAACACATTGGACTTTATCACATGATCATCAGCGGCAAACAGAAGATCTCATACAGATTCAATATTATTGTCAATGGTGAGTAAAGATTTAGAAAAACTTCACTAAACCTAAACACAGATGTGTTGTATTAATCCAACTGGATTTAATGTTGTGTTCCGAGTTTGGTTAAATTTTTAATCTGACATCATCTTACACCATGATGCAGCACTGCAAGAACAGACAATTGGATGACATCAAAGTACCACGGGAATAAAATCATACTTTTGGATTGCTCTCGCGGTACTGTGATGTCATCCGCCTTTGGGTTCTTGCAGCCCATCATGAAGTCAAACAAGCTTTTTATAACAAACCAGAGAACACAGACTAAAATTTTGGCGCAGGAACAGAATCACATTTTTCTGAAAGATGCTTGCCACGCCCCTGCATCAGAGGTGTGATGAACTCAGAAATGTTTTTTGTGGCAGCTTCACTATTAACCAAGGGCGTAGGTTTGATTCTGGCATTGGTGGGGACATAAATAAAATGGTTGCATTGCAAAAACTGTTTATCACCGTTTACTTGACACAAACAACAGACAACTCATATGCACTTTACTCAGTAACATCTGACTCGCCACCCCCGGCCATCCCAAATTTATAAAACAATTCGTTATGTCCTAGAGCCTAATAAACAGTAACTGTTTAAGTCTTTGTCAAAAAAAAAAGAAAATCACATTGTAAGATATAACCATATTTACTTTATAACAATGAAGAATATGCAATTAATATTTAATTCTTAATTTAATTTTGCCAAAAAATCCCAGTGTTAAAGTTGGTATCAGAGGCGATTCTAGGGTCTATGGGGGCCCCAAGCAGAAAAATCCCTGTGTGCAAGAAGTGTGCAAAACTTTTATACAATGTCCTTTGCTTAACCCACTATTCTACAGTGCAACAGTTACTGCGAAAGATACATATATACAAGTGTAATCTTCATCATACCTAACATTATTAACATGTTTGGGTGCATAAATGGCATAACATGTTTGGAAATAATGACAGCAGAGAAATATTTTCTACATTATACAATGATAGCAATGATTAATAACTTATTTTTACAAGAATATTTTAAGAAACCATTCATTTTATGACTGCTATACTAAATAATCTCAGTAAAGTTACTGCTAACTGTTATGTAAGTTAGTGTCCTAGAGTTAAATATTAGTAAACTAAATATTAATTTCATATCTGAAAATACAGAACAGTATAACACATACGTATGTTGATTTTCTCAGCAACAATGCAATTCTATAGACTTGACAAGAGGTTTTCCAGAGATTTGTTTGATAATGTTTGAGACCTGACAGGGTGAGGATGTAGTTTGTCTTACCTCCCTTAAACTTATCATCTCTCCTTTCTGCTTTCCTTTCCCTGCTGTGCACAAAACATTTCTGATGTCCATCTACAGGAACCAATAATGATCGAGTCAAAATAGGATTTGCATTGTTATTTAGAAACTCCCTTTAGTCTCGTCATGTTTTCATAAGCTAACTCACTCGCGTGGCGTCTTTTGAATGCGGTTGTGCGCGAATGAACGCAAAGAAGCGCACGGACATGAATATGTCCAATTTACGCAATAAATTGAATATGTCCAAATTACGCAATTTACAAGGGTAAATTGGTAACTACATTGCATATCCGTATTTGCCGCGATTGTCTTTGTAAAGGATTGCACTAGTTAACTGCTAAAATTTAAACATGAAATTTACACTTGGGCACGTGCCTGACTGGAGCTGGACCGGACACATTAAACCGCATGTGGGTACGAGGCTGCTCACTTTAGCGCCTTTTTGCTGTTAAATTGTTTTAAATCACTTGAGTGTTAGCATTTGCAAGCCTTTGAAACACGTGCAAATAATAAACTTTTCCTATTTAAATTTGCGTATTAATCTGGCAATCGCAAGCCAAACCGTGGGTCGTGATCCGTACGGATCAACTGCGACAGCACGACTGAACGATACAACGTCACCCATTCGCTACGTTCATTTTCGAAACTGGCAAGTTATCCACCTGGGTTGGATTTTGACTGGGCTAAGCCAATGTCAATCAACATTCCATCCAATCGGAATTTTGATATGCAGTCATGTTGAGTATCTATGTTCATCTACCGGGTGTAGCTGGCCATCCGAGAAACAAACTCGGGGGCCCTCTAGTGGCTCGGGGCTCCAAGCAGTTGCCTGCCTTGCCTGTTGACAAGGTGCGCCTCTGGTTGGTATGTATATCATGCTGTTTCCTGAACAACGTTTATTAACGTTTCTGTAGTTCACATTAAATCTTCTTTTCATTAACAGACAGTTAATCAGTGTGAAAGAAATAATTTTAAGTTTAAAATGCAACCTTACATTATGTCTACATCTGTGCAAGTAATGACCACAGTGCAGTAATGTAAAGTATTCAGCAATCATGACATGAATTCATGTTTTTACCATGTTGGGGTTATTTTCTTTCATGGATTAGGGGACCCCCTAAATAACCTTGCTACCCCATTTATAAAAGGTTGACAAAAGTTTGCAACTCCTCAGGTTAACATGGGATTGTCGTGTATTGGTGAAAACACTGTCCTTGAATCATTATGTGACACAACTTGTTCCGTATTTTGTGAATGAAACAGTTACAGTGGGTATAATAATACTTTCTTCCTCACTTACCTGTAGCCCGAATAATCACGCGCGTCTTGTTGAGTGAACTTTGGCGCGTTGTACAAAGTGAAACCATCCTATCACACGTAGCGAGTAAAGACAAGCCCATAAAGTGATGTGATTTAGAGAGGTGGGACTCAAGAAATGCAAAGCCAATCATATTAGCGATGTGAGTTACGGAGGCGGGCATTGCAGAGAACGAAAGCTGTTAACCGTTTGTGTACCACATAGAGCGTCATTTTTACAGAACGGGATTGCAAAAGATTTCTAGTCTCATTTAAATGATTCCTGAAAAAAATATAATAAGTAAAAAATAGAAAACACAAGAATAAGAAGGACATTAGTGGTTATATATAAATACAGATTAATTGTTTGGTCGAAATTATTGCTAGGGACAATTCAGTCTTCCCTGAATATTGCTAGGGACATGTCCCTAGCGTCCCACCCTAAATCTACGCCCATGCTATTAACATAGTAATTATGTTTATATATTTTTTTAAATCTACATTCTTAAAACTTAAAAGTTTTAAATCACTAACATGAACTTTGGATAAACCTAAAGTACGGAAAAAAAAACATTTTAATGTAAAATTTAGACATTAAAATAATGAGTAACACTTTACAATAAGGTTAACATTAGTTAATGTATTAACTAACATGAACAAACCATGAGCAGTAAATTTTTTACAGTATTTATTAATCTTTGTTAATGTTCGTTAATAGAAATAAAGCTTATAATTGTTTGTTCATGTTGACAGTGCATTAACTAACATTAACAAGATTTTAATAAAGTATTAGTAATTGTTGAAATTAACATTAACAAAAATTAATAAATGCTGTATAAGTGCAGTTCATTATTAGTTCATGTTAACATATGTAGTTAACTAATGAACCTTATTGTAAAGTGTTACGAATAAATCTGTCTAAAAATAATGAAAATGAACTTCTGAAATATGTAAAATTACAAATTTGGTGCTTTGGAATTAAGATCTTCAAAGAACAGCAAAGATATCATATTTGTATGCATACTTTTTTCTTAATTTTTTACATTTATTATCTAAAATAAAATTCATGTCACATCCAGTAAAATATTCTGAATCCATTTAAATTTCTTTATTTATGAGAGAATTAAAAACATCATCATCATCTTAGCAGTGAAACAAAATTTTAACTTCCAGATCTTCTTTAACAGGACATTTAGGTGAATACTAAATATTTGATTAATTAAAAATGAATAATTAATAACGAGTTAATAATGTAATAATTAATTAATTAATTATTAATAATTTTTATGAGATCACAGCACTGAATCCAATTTTACATCTGAATAAAAGCAAGTGTGTCTTCAGACTGATCAAACTAAAACATTAACTCTCTCCTGACATATAAAAACATTTATAACTTACAAGACCACAGAAGCACAAACAGAGATAAACAAACATGAGAAACATTTTTTAAGGGGTCTAATAGTCACTCAACAGTGATGCTATCAAGAAGATTTGTGTAGAGATAGGTTCAGATGTATCATTGGGTTATATAAGATAAGCTGTAAGTATTGTGCAGAAATAACACAACTGTGTGCTCTGATAAAGTGAGCTTACGTGTTGAGATCATACATTTAGATTTGTGCAGCAGTTTTTTCTCACAGATTCAGATGAGCTGTTTGCTGTTTTATTATTCAAGCTGTATTCATCTCACAGACTCTCTCTACTATAGATCTTATTTCAAAAGTACAAATGATTACATTACACTGTAAAAAGTGAAAGTTGGATCTACTTAAACATATTATTACAATTGGTAACACTTAAAAATTACGTTGTGTCAACTTAAATTTTTTACTTAAATGAGAAGCTTTAAGTTGAAAAAAAATATATTTTCTATTTGTTACAAACTGAAGTAATTTAAGTTACATTTAAACTTTAAACAGGTGTGTTTGGTGATGAAGTGAAGTCAGTGTCAGTGATGGAGGGAGATTATGTTACTTTATACACTGATATTACTGAAATACAGAGAGATGATCTGATACTGTGGAGGTTTGGACTTCAAAAGTCTCTTATAGCAAAAATCAATGGAGTGGCCAAAGAGATCTCAATATATGATGATGTTCTTGATGGGAGATTCATAGACAGACTGCAGGTGAATAATCAGACTGGAGATCTCATCATCACAAACACCACAACTCAACACAATGGACTTTATCACACACAGGAAAATCCCCAGTGTTAAATTAACTCTATCAGTGTTAAATCAACACTATTTGGTGTTTATATAATCCACACCAAGATCGGTGTTAAAAAAGACTGGTGTTAAAAATATAACTCTGAATCAGTGTTAAAGTTAATGAGATAATGAAGTGATGATTAAGACATTAATGGTGAACACCTGCTGGTCATTCAAATCAATTACATTTTGGACATTTTCCTGTCTCTACATTTTTATTTTGATGACTCGTTTTCTGGAGAAAATACTAAAATAATAAAGAAAGACAAATTATTAAATGCAATAAATGAATACTGTTGGGTGTATCCCTCCAAAAGCTTTCACGTTTGCCCCTCTATCAGCATCTCTGTTTGAAAATAAAAAGATAACTTGCTGAGTTATTTTCTAATTGGATAAGTTTAACTTCTAAACAGCTGTCAGAACAAAATACAAGTGCTCAACTATTCCAGCATCCACACGCGTGATTTAGTAGACAAATCTTCTTTCTGACGTGATGTCTCACAAGTCAAATAGACATTTATCACAAAATGTGTCACATTAAATCTTAAGTTTGTGTTTGTTATGAGTTCATTTGAAGTCACCATTACTGTGATTAGTGTTTCCTTTAGTTAGGCATTTGTCCCTTGATCTCCTCTGATCTAACTCTCCTCTTTTAGCAATAGCAACAATGTTTTAGTAAAACCACTTGTTCATTGCTTCATGTAAGGGGAAAACCTTCCAGACCTTCTCAGTTTATTTTTATTATATTCTACTCTACAAATCATTGAAACATTTGATCACAAATTAATTATTAAGAAACAGGCATATAGAAAAGCTCTATGCAAATGACATTGTATTGAATGAGACTGCCGTCATGCTTTAGTGTTTTTTGTTGTTGTTGTTGTTTTTTGCTTAAGAGAGACTTCATGATTTCTGATACAAATCTCAACGATGGTGACAGTTAATGGTAAGAAAGTTGCTAATTTTTTGTCATGTTGCAATGCATGATGGGATTTATGAATGAGTTTTCTACAATCCTGGTACCCAGCATGCATTGTGGCATGACGTTTTGTTGTTGATTGTCACCATGATTGTGTTTTATAGGCTGATTGTTGATGTCTCAGTGTGTCTGACTGAAACCACAGATTAGATTTGGGTAAACAATATTTAACTCTTCAGGGTATGTGGACTTTCACAGCACTGTTGGATTTCATGGGAGCCTCACAGGATTGGCAGAACATAAATTAAACACTTATATTCATTGATTACTCTTTTATGATATCATTGAATCCCAAGACTTATACTTTCATACTAATGAACAAAGTATGAGTTATAGACTTCATTTCTCTCATCTTCCTCTGCTTTAACAGATGTGTTTTATAAACACACTGCCACAATGAGCAGAAGAACATTAACATCAAACTTCAAGACCCAACTACCCAACTAAAGGAAACACTAATCGGAGCAATGGTGACTTACTTTATGAACCAGATTTTCAGCAGTTCTTTAGAAGTTCAACCTATCATCCATGTAACTCTGGAAGCAAGTTGTAATTTTAGTTTTCAAACAGAGATGATGATAGTGTTCATTTAACTATGGTGATTTCATCTATTGCATTTAATAATTTGGCTTTCTTCCTCATTTTAGTATTACTTTCTCCAGAAAAAGAGTCAACAAAATAAACATTTTAAGACGGGAACATTCCAAAATTTAGTTGATTTGACACAGAATGAACAGCAGGTGTTCACTATTAATGACTCAATCACTTCATTATCTTATTAACTTTAACACTGATTTAGTGTTTTTTTAACACCAATCTTGGTGTGGATTATATAAACACCGAGCAGTGTTAATTTAACACTGGGGATTTTACTGTGCATGATCATCAGCGGCAAACAGAAGATCTCATACAGAGTCAATGTTACTGTTTATGGTGAGTAAAGATTTAAAAAAACATCACGGGAAGTAAACACAGATGCGTTGTATTATTCTAACTGGATTTGATCCACTGTTGTGTTCTGAGACGTGTCCGAGTACTTTTTCATATTTACCGAATTTGATTTTATTTTTTGGGTAATTTTTGTTTGAATGAATTAAACATCAGAGCAGTGGCATACATATAGCAGCTATTTTAAAAGTGGGGTGGGGACAGTTGTCAGGTGGTGTGCCTCAAAGCTACCATAGTAAACATTATTGGACCACACTTGCTTTACCTATATTATATAACTAATTTTATTTAACAATTTGAAATTTAAATGTATACTGGAAATGTTTGGACAAAATAAAAATTTTCAAGCGACACTGATTTAAAATTAGGAAAAAAAACAATAACAAAACAAAACATAAAATATAAAATGACACGAAAAAGAAATTTGTGATACGGACATGAAAAATACATTCTTGCTTAAAAAGTTAAAATTGTGTCCATGAATACATAAATAAATAAATAAAATATTTTGTGACAATACCACGACTTGCATTGAGATTGTGTTGCAATGGCATGAGGGTGGTCCGAATTCTGCAGACCCAGCCTTTGTTGATAGCATCACTGTATTGAGTGACAATATGTTTTATTAAGTAGCCTACGCAATTACCTCGTACGCTTTAAAAATACTAGGCTATAATTATAATAATGTTGATATTTTTATATTTTATATTCATATTTACTATTTTATATATATTATTATATGTATTATATCTATATTGTTATATTCCTATATAGAGAATATTATACATTACTATAGGCTACTTAATTTTTACTACCCATATAAAGAAGATACGCGTAATGACAAATCTTCACGCTTGCCTTTCTCACTTTTTAAATCTCTATATGAAAGCGTCTGCTTAATGCCTAATGTAAACGCCATGATAATGTTATAAGAAGTCTAAACGTCAATGATTTGATCTCCTGACTGTTTAATTTTAGATACAGATGCGCATCATATTAATTAAATAATATATTAATAAATGTGTTTGTTATCGCATCCAATACTTTAATGTTAGCCTACTCTGGTGGACACAGCACTGGCTTCCTTCAACGACAGCAAAATCTAAATACTAAATCAAATATGCCCAGCAAAATACAATATTACCGGTAATAAATATGATCATGGATTTCTTTTTGAGCTCTTTTGCTTCGGTGACAAACTCTTCTTAAAAATTATTTTGTGGACTAGAGCTGCGAAAAATTCGTATATGGAGTTAGATTTGCCGTGTTTTATGCAAATAGAAAACAGTGCGTGCGACCGCTCATGTAGGACACTCCAAATTCACATACTTAAGAACAAGAAGACCAAATTCATTTGCGTACGCACGTGTTTCATGAGAAGTTTAAGTGTGCGAATAAATACGTAAACTTACCCAATTAATAGAGAATAAGACCCAATATAAGACCCATTTTCTTTTCTATAGAAGCAAATAGGCAAAGCCTAAACATAAAAAATCTGAATGTGTGAATTTAGAGATGTTATCTATCTGTGACCGTGTTTATTTTGCCATTCTGTTGTTTTTAAATCTATGCCATGTCTCACAATAGAACTGATTTTAAGAGATAAATTGTGTTTTGGAGTTCTTGTTGTTTACCTACCACTAAGTTTATGTAAAAAATCTTACATTTAAGATCTTCAATATATGATAAACCTTGTCGTGTGTGCAGGTGTGTTTGTTAAAACAGATGAAGTGAAGTCAGTGTCAGTGTCAGTGATGGAGGGAGATTCTGTTACTCTACACACTGATATTACTGAAATACAGAGAGATGATGTGATACTGTGGAGATTTGGACCTGGAAATTTTCTCATAGCTACAATCAATGGAGTGGCCAAAGATATCTCAGTATTTGATGATGTTCTTGATGGGAGATTCAGAGACAGACTGCAGGTGAATAATCAGACTGGAGATCTCATCATCACAAACACCAAAACCAAAGACACTGGAGTTTATCAAATGAGCATTAACAGCACTAAAGAGAGCTCATATAGATTCAATGTTACTGTCTATGGTGAGTAAAGATTAAACATTCAGAGATCTGATTTCTTAATCTGTGTGTTTATTTTTCCATTCTGTTGTTTTTAAGTCTATGTCATCATGTCTTCCAACAACTGATTTTAAAAGCTAAAAGTTTTTAATTGTTTATACCGAAACAATCTGAAATTTAAGAGCTTTCATGTTTGACTATCTGTTTATGCAGGTGTGTTTGGTGATGAAGTGAAGTCAGTGTCAGTGATGGAGGGAGATTCTGTTACTCTACAAAGTAATATTACCAAACTACAGAGAGATGATCTGATACTGTGGAGATTTGGACCTGAAAATTATCTCATTGCTCGAATCAATGGCGTGGCCAAAGATATCTCAATATTTGATGATGTTCTTGATGGGAGATTCATAGACAGACTGCAGGTGAATAATCAGACTGGAGATCTCATCATCACCGACACTAAGACCAAAGACTCTGGACTTTATCAAATGATCATCAGCGGCAAACAGAAGATCTCATACAAAGTCAATGTTACTGTCTATGGTGAGTAAACATTTAGAAAAACTTCACTGGAAGTAAACACAGATGTTTTATTCTAACTGGATTTAATGCACTGTTGTGTTCTGAGTGCTTTTTCATCTTTACCGAATTTGGTTTCATTTTTGGGGTAATTTTTGGTTCATTTGGTGATACAGATGAAGTGAAGTCAGTGTCAGTGATGGAGGGAGATTCTGTTACTCTACACACTGATATTACTGAAATACAGAAAGATGATGTGATACTGTGGAGGTTTGGACTTCAAAAGTCTCTTATAGCAAAAATCAACGGCGCCCCCAGTGAGACCCTAATATATGCTGATGTTATTGATGGGAGATTTAGAGACAGACTGCAGGTGAATGATCAGACTGGAGATCTCACCATCAAGGACACCAAAACCAAAGACTCTGGACTTTATGAAATGATCATCAACAGCGCTAAAGAGAGCTCATACAGATTCAATGTTACTGTCTATGGTGAGTAAAGATTTAGTAAATAGTTCACTGGACATAAACACAAATCATGCTTTGTACTATGATGCACGGTTGTCATTTTTGATCTGAGTAGTTTGTGATAATAGCAGGGACGCAGTATTTTAAAAGCTGAAATGGAGGATTGTCAGCTGTCAGTGGGTGACTCTAAAGTTACCACAGTAAACACTATTAGCGTTAGTGAAGTACTCAAATATAATAAGATAAGCATTCAGCGCTAAACAACTTGCCCTAATTAGGCAAAAAAACATTAATGGCATTAATCAAAACACTTACTTATATTAAGATCACTGTCATTACTGCTGTCATCCTTGGGACGTCGTCGGTAAACTTTTTTGACAGCGATCAGCTGTAAAATGTTTTGGTCCTGCTCTATTTTCGTTGGCTTCGCGTATTATTGTATTTTGCGTAAAATTAAGAATTTACTCTTAACTACTGACCTAATACAATACTGATTTTGGCGGTAACTCCTTTTCTTAAATGGAATTTATCACGTTTGGAACCAAACTCTTCAAATAAACTTTTAAAACAAACCAGAGAACATGAACGGAATGGGCACTTGGTCTAAAATGCAGGGGACAGAATGACCTCAACCCAGGGTTTGAATATGTCAAAAAATATATTTAATTTAATGTAATTTATTATTTTTTCTATCAAATGTTTTTCAGCTTTTTTGCCCGTTCCTGTGATCACCAGAGACTCTTCACAATGTTCTTCATCATCTTCAAGCTCAAATTGTGTGTTGTTGTGTTCAGTGTTGAATGTGAGAGATGTGAGTCTGTCCTGGTATAAAGGAAACAGTTTATTGTCTAGCATCAGTGTGACTTATCTCAATTTCAAACTCTCTCTACATCTGGAGGTTGAATATCAGGATACAAACACATACAGATGTGTGGTGAACAATGCCATCAAAAATCGAACTGAACATCTTAACATCGATGAACTCTGTCAGCCGTGTTCAGGTACAACCGCAGTTCAGCTGCTTAGAAATGACTTCACTTTATCTTTAATAAATGTAAATAATACATTTCCCTTTAAGATATTGGCCATGTTAAAAGATATGTTTCATGTTGTTTTCCTCAGGCTGTGTTTGCTGTTGTCATGATTTTGAAGCTGTGATCCGATTGGTCCTCTCTGCTCTGGTGGGCGTGGCTGCGGTTGCCATTTTGGTTTATGACATCAGATCGAGCAGTTGAACAGAAGAAAATGTCACAGACATCATCAGACTGTTAGTGATGAAACATATTATAGTTACTTAAACCACTATTTTTACTTTTCTTTTTATTGTTTTTGCCTTGTATTTAAAGCACTCAGAAGATATTATTACCTTAATTCCCGATTAAAAAATATGAAAATTCTGTCATCATTCACTCACCGTTATCGTTGTTTTAAACCTGTAGTTTTTTAATTCTGTTGAACACATGCTTAATATTTGTAGGATTAAAAATATAGGGATTGGTAATATTAAAAATATAGGAATTTATTACTTCGTCACAACTTGTCACAACCCCCATTTCCATACTGTACCATCTGCATTCCTGTGCTTACAAAGACTATTGTTACAGCTGTTTGTTCAATACAGTGGGGGTTAAAGGTGTGGTCTTCTGATTGGTCAGTTTGAATGTATCATGTTAGGTTTAGTCACATGGTCAAGGAATAGAGAATAAAGGTCTTGGTTTTCATGAGCTCTGGGCTTTTGCCTTTTGGCATTTGCCATTTGCTTTCTGCCCTCTGCTTTTCTTCTTTACCTGAGTTCTTGGGTTTAGGCCATTAGGCCAAGATTCCAGTTCTTAATGGTGATTCTCTTTCTTCTAAACTTTCTTTCTTTCTCTGTTCTCTATCTTAGCAGGTAATATCTCACATACATTGGAAACAGTTAATTGTTTGTATTAAGTACCATTTCATGCATTTATAGTGTAACCATTTCAATTGTAACTTTAAGTCAGTACTGTTATTAAACCTTTTCATTTACAAATCTGTTGTTTAGTTTTGATTTAGTGTTAATACTTAAACGCTACATATTGCAATTCAATATATTTATATTCTAGCAATGCTCTCCCACATATTTTGCTATTATAACTGCACTTATTTCCGTCGTTGGTATAGGTTGCAGAAGGGTGAAAATTGACCAGAAATACACAGTTTTATAACATCTTACTGTTAACATTTCTCAGTCATTTCGGCGTTCCTACAGACTGAACCACTGTAGTGATCCACCCTTACAGTTTTGGTGCCGAAACCCGGGATCCCTTGCAGTGAGTTTTCTGAGTTTTACTTTGTTTGATCAACTGAATGAGGACTTTATCACAGTTAATCCTGTGAATGTGTTAAAGGCCTTCTGACCACACAGTGGGTAAGTCTGTTTTCATTGTTTCATGGCATGGTTAGTGAAATCTCCATTTGCATGAATTGTATGAAACAGAAATAAGAAGGACCTTAAATATCCTATCTGTTGTACAGTTAGAGATTATTTCAGATTATCTCCTCAGGGATGGAAGGGATTAATTTAAGTAATGATATATTGTTTGCTTTATGGAGCGAGAAAGTTGAACCTACACTTTCTAAATTATATAAAAAGGGTTTGAATTACAATGCTACCACTGATGATATTCTTACATGGTGGCTCACAGTTGGTAGTGAACAAAGAAAATCCAAACATGCTGAAATCATTGAGGCTTTGAATTTCATGACGTGCAAGCAGCTACGTAAAAATAATGGAATTTTTGAGTCAATCCTGAATGATAAAGGTGATGAATTAAGAACCAAAAACGCTGAATTACAAAAGTCAGAGGCAAATATTCAAAATCTTCAAACTCAGATAGATCAACTATCATCTGAGCAGTTAGCCCTGGCTAAACAGTGTGAGAAGTATAAAGACATTATTGCAGATGTAAGGGCTAAACTAATAGTGCGAGAGATTAAGTATCCCCAAACGCTTAACAGCGATGGGACTAAAAAATATGCTACTTGTACTAAAGAGAATGTATGTTCCAGAACCCAGAAAAGTGTTCCTATTTCAGTGATTGGGGTGATGCATCAACATGCTGGAATAGAATCGCATGATATGAAAGCAGCATTAGAGAGTCACAGACCTCCTGAAGCTCCAGGAGAACCAAGCTACAAACCCGGTGGCAAAATGAACAGGCTTTGTAATTCCTGTCATAAAATAGGCCATACAGAGGAGAAGTGCTGGTCACTGGGCAGGGGCAGACCTCCACCTTATTATTTGAAATGTAGGAAATCACTTTCTAAGGGCAGATGTAAACAATCTGGTTTTGCTGGTAAAACTCTTTCTGAGTTGACTGCATTGTTCATGCAAGGACTCCAGCTGTTAACCTCACTTGCTAGTGGCTTAGCAGCCAGTTAGCATGTGTTATACATTCTCATAGATGATCCTGTTTGCATTTTCTGATTTGTAATTGCTCGTAATGCATTGTTGTTTCTATAGAACACAAATTCTAGTTGTTTGTTGTACTGTATGTACACATAGGCTAATGAAGTTAATTTCTTATAACACTTGACTGTTTCCACTGTAAGTGTTTGACAAAACATTTAAGTGAGAGGTTGTTGAAGCTACATGTATTCTAGACCAGTTGTCTTGTGTTAATGGATTAACTGTTGCTCTTGAAATTGTCTACCAGTTTCAAGTTGTATGTGTTTCTATGTTGAAAGATTTGTCTCCTAAGTGGTAAACTCTGCTATTCCTTGTATAGCTGCAGTAAGACCCTATAGAGGAGCACAAAAATGCCATGTGGCTACATTGTGTTATATAATTGCATTAATGAAAATGTTTTACCTCACAACAGGATCCAGTAGCACTTTTACCATGCTTCCTAACTAAAAATACTGGTGTGAGAAATTTACAGAGCCAGATTACAATCTCATACTTATAATATCAAACTGGCTCCCTGTTTTAACAACAGGAACAAATTTGCATCACAATTTTATCTTTCTCACCTTTGTTGCAGCATGGTATTCACACATAGCCTCAGTTAAATTCAATCCCATAGCAAACAAAATTTGCCTCACATCAGTCATTATTTAAAACTGTCTGATGTCAAGCATCTGTTTTGGTTTCTTTTCATAAAGTTTGATAAGTTTTATGTCTCAAGTATTGAAATCTTGATAAAGAGTTTTTTATGTTTAATAATTTCTTTAATTTTGCTATTATTTTGACATTTAATTTGCTTTTTATGTAAGACATTTAAAACTATCATGTTCTTTGTTTTTATTTTTGTTCATTTCATTTATAATGGTTATACTGGAAAATTAAGATCTTTAAATATCATGTGGGTACACTGAATATATTGTTGTTATTGCTTCTTATGACAAAGTGGTATGTTAAAACTAACATTTGTTAAGTTTAAAAAAAGCATTGTAGTTACATCTTTCCAAAAACAATGTAAGAGCTTTTATTATTTTTTCTTTTATTCTCACCTTGACCATGTTTTAATGTATTTGACAGGGATTTAAGGCTGAAGACCAATCTGACCATTTAAAACTTGAGTAACAAATGCCATATGCTTTGCTGTTTGTTGTGCCATTTGCTTAAATCACAGGATTCCTGTTGTTTTACATCTTGGGTGTTGCCTCAAAGAGAAGGACAAAAGTGAAGTCCCCCTTCAGGGCCTGTTCTTGTGAAAGTGTGAAGTATCGATGGAAATCTGCATAACTATGAAAGGTGCAATTCTATTCGATGAAGCCTTTCATGCAGGGCTGAAAGGAGAAGGATGTCTTCAAGACTCATCAGCAACAAGTTTGGACAATATGTCTGAAGATGACAACTGCACACAACTGAAAGCATAATCTTATGAACTATGTCACCATGGGTCTTCTTACGTGTGGCCCACGGTGCCAAGGGCGGATTTGTAGGATTAAAAATATAGGGATTGGTAATATTAAAAATATAGGAATTTATTACTTCGTCACAACTTGTCACAACCCCCATTTCCATACTGTACCATCTGCATTCCTGTGCTTACAAAGACTATTGTTACAGCTGTTTGTTCAATACAGTGGGGGTTAAAGGTGTGGTCTTCTGATTGGTCAGTTTGAATGTATCATGTTAGGTTTAGTCACATGGTCAAGGAATAGAGAATAAAGGTCTTGGTTTTCATGAGCTCTGGGCTTTTGCCTTTTGGCATTTGCCATTTGCTTTCTGCCCTCTGCTTTTCTTCTTTACCTGAGTTCTTGGGTTTAGGCCATTAGGCCAAGATTCCAGTTCTTAATGGTGATTCTCTTTCTTCTAAACTTTCTTTCTTTCTCTGTTCTCTATCTTAGCAGGTAATATCTCACATACATTGGAAACAGTTAATTGTTTGTATTAAGTACCATTTCATGCATTTATAGTGTAACCATTTCAATTGTAACTTTAAGTCAGTACTGTTATTAAACCTTTTCATTTACAAATCTGTTGTTTAGTTTTGATTTAGTGTTAATACTTAAACGCTACATATTGCAATTCAATATATTTATATTCTAGCAATGCTCTCCCACATATTTTGCTATTATAACTGCACTTATTTCCGTCGTTGGTATAGGTTGCAGAAGGGTGAAAATTGACCAGAAATACACAGTTTTATAACATCTTACTGTTAACATTTCTCAGTCATTTCGGCGTTCCTACAGACTGAACCACTGTAGTGAATCCACCCTTACATGTGCGTAAGTGCTAAGAATTATCGGAAAAGCAACTAAGATCATTCGCTTTTTATAGTAAAGGGCTGAGTAAACATACATTTGAGTTTTTTCTTTCATTTATTGCATTACTACTCTTAAAATTTTTTGTATTAATTCATTTAAGCATTTTAGCATTCAGTTTTATTCTTTTTAAATGTTTTATATTATATTGATAAAACCAAGTAAAATTATTTAATAAACTATCTTTATTATATTTACATAACTTTGTCTCCTGTTTGCTGTTTTTTACCTTCATCTGTTTATTTGCCTTTTGGTTGATTTGAAGTATTAACTCACAACAGAGTTGATATTCAAGTACAGCTTAACACTATACAGATTTCCTAGTGATTTCCTGAGGAGAGAATTTGCTCAGTAGGACTGAAAGATCAGGTCTTTGGGACATTTAGATAAATAATAATAACATTTCATTATATGAGATTACAGACATGAATCCAATCTTATATCTGTGAATTAAAGCAAGTGCGTCTTCAGACTGATCAAATTTAAAATAAACATAAAGAAAAAACTTTATAACTCATTATAACTTTTATTAAATTACGAGTCAGACCACAGAAGCACAAACAGAGATAAACACACATGAGAAACATTTTCTTCAACACTCGGCACAGTGATGCTATCAAGAAGAATTGTGAAGAGATAAGTTCAGATGTTTGTATCATTCAGTTATATAAGACAAGATGTAAGTATTGTGCAGAAATAACACAACTGTGCTCTGATAAAGTGATCTTACATGTCGAGATCGTACTTTTAGATTTGTGCAGCAGTTTTTTTCACAGATTCAGCTGAGCTGTTTGCTGTTTTATTACTCAAGCTGTATCAATTTAGATGTTCCAGATCGGTTCGATTCCGATTCTCAGACCAATTTTTATACTGGATTCTCGATTCAACTCAGTGAATATAGATTTAATACAAAAACTTTATTTATAAAAAAACCAGTGAACATAAGTTTACAAGTGGGTAATTATTAATAAAAAGAAATTAAGAGCCACCAACCTGAATATTACACTTTTTTTATTTTAGGTACACTTGGGTACATTAAAACAGAATCCATCTTAGCAAACAAAAAGTAACAAAATCTAGGTGTCTGTAAAATTATCCATAGTAAACACAAACACTATAGTAAGGTTGAAATTTACTTTTTGCTGATAACATACATTATTTTATAAAATAATTTATACAGTAAGTTATATCCAGTGTTATCCTGGGCACCTGACGTCTACAACATAAATTCTCATCTATAATGTTTAATGTTTAGGGTATTAATTTAGAAGTTTTTTTCTCATGGGTGCCCTGCCCTGTGCCGCCGCCTCTTTGCAAAATGCCGCCCATGCCTAAATCCGCTACTGCATGCTCGTTGCCGTCCTTCCACATGAAAAATTCAGAAATTCAAAATATATAAGTTGCACATGCACAAGTATGCTACTTGTACAAATGCTTGTCGCAGTCTTAAGCCCTTTGGTGCCCACCTATGTGCTGGTGCCCCAGGACACTTGCCCAATCTTGTCTATGGATAATCCGTCCCGGGTTGTACAGATTGCTGGATCTGTGATCTCCACTTCACCGGTCTGAACTGTTTTAATAAACATAGACACGCAAATAAAACTTAAACTTTTGATGTGATACAGTATATATTACAGTTTTATTAGCAGTAGTTTTTACTTGCCCTGTTGTTTTGTGTTTTTTCGTTTCCTGCAGATGCAGCAGATCAGAACTAAAGCCACAACCATCAGACATCCAACAGCACAACAGATCAGAATAATGGTAAGAGCTGTAATCAATAATAAGAGTATCTGTCAATATCATCAGTTTAACTGATCTAATTTTAGACCAGTGTCTAATAATAATCACACCTGTTTTATGTGAACTTGTCTGACAGAGATGATTAATGTAGAGATGTTGAGTTTGGTTTGTGATGGGATTGTTGAGTACACAGCTGTATGTGTTGTTATCCTGATATTCAACCTCCAGAGGTAGAGAGAGTCTGATGTTGAGATCAGACACACTGATGCTGGACAATAAACTGTTTCCTTTGTACCAGGACAGACTCACATCTCTCACATTCAACACTGAACACAATAATGAACAATTCGAACATTGTAAAAAGTTTCTGGAGATGACAGGAACAGGAAGACGAGCTGGAAAACAAACAAGAAGCTTTCCAGTATAAGTGAATTTTTGGTTTTTAAAGTACCCATTTCTGTCTTAGCTTTAATGTAGAATAACCTTTTACTGCAAATAACTGGATATTAAAGGTTGGAACCCAACAATTTAGGAAACTTTATTTTTAAGAGCTGATACAACATGAGATCAATTTCCTATTTGGATCCTAAACTAACACAGTCTCTCTGTCCAGACTAAAGATTCATCTCTCATCATCATTTAATCTGAATTTATGCTGCATTACTGAAGTCTATCTGAAGATCTTTGAATACAGTAAGATAAATCAATGACAAGCATTCGATAGAGAAAATACCAAAACTCCACTCACCATAGACAATAACATTAAAAACAAATGAGGTCTTCTGTTTGCCGCTGATGATTATTTTATAAAGTCCAGTGTGTTGAGTTTCAATGTTTGTGATGATGAGATCTCCAGTCTGATCATTCACCTGCAGTCTGTCTCTGAATCTCCCATCAAGAACATCATCAAATACTGAGATATCTTTGGCCACTCCATTAATTCTTGCTATAAGAGTCTTGTTAAGTCCAAACTTCCACAGTATCAGATCATCTGTCTGTAGTTTAGTAATATAACTTTGTAGAGTAACAGAATCTCCCTCAATCATTGATACTGACTTAACTTCATCACCAAACACACCTGAAAATACAAATATAGAGACAGAAATTAAAAAATATATCTGATTATACTGTATGAGATCACAGATTAAACTGAAAATAAAATAAACATAAAGAACAACTTTATAACAAAAACTTTATAACTTACCAGTCAGACCACAGAAGCACAAACAGAGATAAACACACATGAGAAACATTTTCTTCAACACTCGACACAGTGATGCTATCAAGAAGAGTTGTGTAGAGATAAGTTCAGATGTATCATTGGGTTTTATAAGATAAGCTGTAAGTATTGTGCAGAAATAACACAACAGTGTGCTCTGATAAAGTGAGCTTACGTGTCAAGATCATACATTTAGATTTGTGAAGCAGTTTTTTCTCACAGATTCAATTACCATAAGGCAAAAAATATATATTTTCAAATTTAAACGGCTTAACTGCAAAAACTACTTTAATGTATATGTATACTTTATACATATTGTAAAAACGAAGAAAAAAAATGATGAGCTGTTTGCTGTTTTATTTAGTTAATTATTAATTATTTCGTTATAACGACATAACAAATATTGTTTTATCGAGATAACAAATTAATTAATAATGTGTCTGTCTTGAATCAGGGCCGGCGTCAAGGGGGGGCATTCGCGGGCAGTGCCCCCCCCAAACAGGTTGTTGTGCCCCCCTACAAAGTTTTTTATTAATTTAATATATATCAAGAATAATTAAAATAAATTAAACATTGAATGTTTCATGACTTGTAATGTAATCAAATGAGGAAAATATAGTTGATATATGTTTTCTTTAATTAAAATAGACCAGTTTCTCTGATTGGATGTATTGCCGCGTCTCATCCGTCTTACGTCTTTAGCATATTTGTGACTTGGAACTAGCAACGTGTTTTTTCGCGGCATTTTATGGATCGTGTAAAATATGAATATTAGAACATTTAGAACGAATCAGCACCGCCTGCTTCATCTGACTTCATGAAAACACAGACTGGCTCAAACTCAGAGATTAGAGGTCGAGGTGGAATTTACAAATCTACAGGACCCTGTTTTAAGGAAGTTTATGTTCGTACACGCCGTCTTCAGCTATTTTAAAGGTAAGTTTGCGTTGTTTTAAATTACGTAAGCTTAAATGTGAAGTGTGGCTATAGACCGTTAACAGCATTACGACGTGATTATGGTAAAGCGGCTTTTTTCAAGCCAGGACGCGGTGTGCGCTGCGCTATGAAACCCATTCATTTCAATGGCTTGCACCGCGCGAGGGCGGATTTTTGTTGCGTAGAGCAAAGCGCGAGCTTGCGCTCACGTCGCGGTCGAAGTTCAATAGTTTTGCGCATAGTTTGTGGTCTTTGCACTTTATACAGGAAATAAGCTGACAGTCTGTACCAGTTGTATGAGTGTGTGCTTGCACTGTATTTGTTGTTTAATGTCTTGTTTTTGCAAGTTATTGCTGCTATTGCGTGCCCCCCGTTGGAAGCCAAATGCCCCCCTGTTAGTTATGGTCTGGCGCCGGCTCTGTCTTGAATTCAAACTAATGTGCTGCCACTAACGGCTTTCTAGCCCCACTGGCCTGCAACAAGCTGTAACGTTATCCTTGATCAATGTGACCTGCCATTTTCATTTCCCTGGGACACACCTGGACAGGGCCGCTGGAAGTCATTTTGAACAGGGGGTGCTGTGAAATTTATTTATTTTAACAAAAAACTTATGAGCTTATAGGCCTATTTAAAATACATTTTAAAAATAAATACACAGAGATTCACTACTTTATTGTCATATACACTTCAGTGCACACAGCCAGGGTCTGAAACACACAAACATCATCAGTTCTCACACTGCAAAATCCCGGGAGTTAAATTAACACTGCTCCGTGTTTATATAGGTCCACTCCCCAGAGAGTTAAAGGGGTCATATGATGAAAATGTTAGCATTGCCACTTTGTAGGTTTGAGCAAAAATGTGTCGTTTTGGGTGTGTTTTTTAAAATGCAAATGAGCGGATGAAGTGCAAACACTGATCACAATGATGGTGGTTTGTTGTAATTGAAACTCTATTGTGCTGTCAAGTCCAAAAATGTGTCGTTTTGGGTTTGTTTTTTAAAATGCAAATGAGCGGATAAAGTGCAAACACTGATCACAATGATGGTGGTTTGTTGTAATTCAAACTCAATTGTGCTGTCAAGTCCTTCTTTTCTCTCTCTTTCTCTCTGCACTAAACGGCAGTTCAGTGGTTGGAGAGTTCAGATTAAGGAGGCGGTATTATTCTAATAAGATATCCTTATGACATCATAATGAAAGCCAAATTTCAATGACCTATTTTTGCTCACACCTACAAAGTGGCAATGCTAACATTTTCATCATATGACCCCTTTAAAAAATTAACACCGGAGAGTTAAAAGCTACAATCTGTGACTTTCTCCTCTCTATCACCATCTCTGTTTGAAAACTGAAATTGCATTTTAGATCTTACTTGTAGAGTTATTTTCTTATCCTAGGATTAGATGTTGGCTGTTTCATTTAAAGTCACCATTATTGTGATCAGTGGTTGTTTTAATTGGACTCTTGAGTCTTAGTCTTAGCTTTTCAGCTTTTTTTGCCTGTTATAATTGCATGTGTTAAGAACATGTTTTTTGTCGCCAAAGAGGAGACATTAGTGCATTTTTATGATTATAATTATTGTTAGGATATACTTTCAAATAATACTCTTAAAAAATAATTTATTTAGTGATTTCTTACTGGAAGTAATTATTTATGTTAATAATATGATACTGTAGTATGATACCCAGCTCGCTCATAACAGTTTTTTATTCTGAACAATTTTTTAAACACTGACAATACAGAAAAACTGCAGTCTAATGTAGACACTTAAACATCAAGATTCAGAGTATGAATCACAATGATGGTGACAATAAAATGAAAAGCTTCATGCTGCAATGCATGCTGGGTATTAACAAATAACAAATCTCATCCAGAACTCCCAGAATGCACTGCGGCATGAATAAATAATGAACTTTTTTACCATATTCTTTGTCACCATTGTTGAGATTCATACTCCGATTCTTGATGTCTTTGTATCTACATATTTCAGCGGTTAATGTTTTTGTGCACACTATCAAAACCCTTTAGAATGTCAAACTGCTATGAGAGTTCTGGATCTTGAACTGTTATAATTTATTATTAATAGAAAATGATGCTTCTGATGAGGAGGAAAAACTGTATTAATACATCTGTTCATTAAATGATTATGTTTGACATTTTGTTTTAACCATCAATATTCAATCACACAATAACCTTTTCTTTGCTATAACAATGTGTTTTAACAACACTAAGGTATAGCAGTTAGAAAAATCTAACAAGTTAATAGTCAAGACTCAAGAGTCCAACTAAAACAACCACTGATCACAATAATGGTGACTTTAAGTGAAACAGACAACATCTAAACCTAAGTTAAGAAAATGACTCTACAAGTAAGATCTAAAATGCAATTTTAGGTTTCAAACAGAGATGGTGATAGAGAGGAGAAAGTCACAGATTGCAGATTTTAACTCTCTCCGGTGTTACTTTTTTAACACTCTGGAGAGTGGACCTATAAAAACACTCAGCAGTGTTAATTTAACTCCCGGGATTTTGCAGTGCAGATGAATATATGCGCTATTAATCAGAAGCAGAAATACTTCCAGGGGGAAATTACTTTTGTTACTCCAGATATAGGCTACATACAACATATAATATTAAAGTTCACAATTTTCAATGTCCGTGCGGACGAACATATTTTACTTTCGTTTTTAAGTTAGCAATCACACGTCGATTAACATGTGGTAAAATATTCTCACAATATTTTATATAGATCTTTTTTTTACTAAATAGTACTATTAATGCCTGTTTTTAAACTTATAGTTAATTCATAAATTGAACAAAAATAATAAAACGGGGTTAGTTTTGATATTGTATACTTTTATGTATGATAGAACCCAAGTCTCTCATGAGGGGGGATGACTGTCCACGGAGTTTAGAATTTCTGTGTGGGTATGCATCAGCGAAAGGTGTGTGAGTCTTTTCTGGGTTATGGTGCTGCGTACCCATGTCTTTAAAAGACGCAAGGTGGAGAAAGTGTGCTCAGATGGGGCCACATAGATGGGTAGGCACACAGAGTAATGAAATTAAAGTCACCTGGACCTCTTGAAAGCAGCTCTTGAAAGCTGAAATCAGGACGATCACATTAACCAGCATCAGACCATAATAATAAACACAACACATATCAAAGCACTATTAAATGAATTCATAAACGTTTAATTAGGTTTCACATTAAATTGCTAAATTAACGTTAGCCTACATTTTTACCTTAGTTGAAGCAGATGGATATACCTGTATAGCTAGCTAAGGGTTTGTCAGCCTCCCATCTGCGGTGCATTAGTTTGAATTTAAGATGGACACATTATTATTAATTATTTCGTTAACTCGAGAAAACAAACTTTGTTATATCGAGATAACGAATAAATAAGTCGTTATCACAAGATATAAAAAAAATTAAAGTCCATGTCCTTTCTCGGCTTCCATAGTTTTATTCATTTTAAAGTCTCTATATTTAAAAACTATGAATCTTATTTAAAAGGTAATGTACAAGTGATTACATTACATTAGCTCTACATTAAGAGTTTGAAGTTCTTCCTGATGCTTTCCTGCTAAATAAAATGCATTCCCTTAAAAAGTTTTTTGTAGTAGGTTCTGTCTCAATCTTGCAGTCTCTTAACCATCATCTTAGGAAGGATAATGTGTGCTCTTTGTGACTCATGTGTGTTTAAATTATGTGATATTTTTACCTTGAGAAACTCATAAATGGACATCTGGTCCTGATACAAAACACTTTGATCTGGATTTTGACTAGGGGCCAGTTGCACCAGCTGAAGATATAAAAGTTGAGTGTATGTCGGACTTTGTGAAAAATGTATGCTTAGCACGACCAGGCACAGCTACGCTCATTGTAGACGAACAGTTCCGAATTAAAATTAAATTTATATTTCAATCCGTATATTTGTACATAAGCTTTGTTTAATGTTTTTGAGTGTATGTGTTTAAGGGTATGGGGGTGGTCTGAACTCAGCAGATTTATCTCTTCATAACTAGATGTGCTTGTTGATAACATCACTCGAGGGACTCCGTCAGACCCTTGAAGTGTTGAAAAAATGTTTCTCATGTGTGTTTATCTCAGTTTGTGCTTCTGTGGTCTGACTGGTAAGTTATAAACATGTTTATGATCTAAAATATATTTGAATAATTCTCAGTCAGAATATTTGAACTCACTTTCTTCATAATTGAAGAAAATAAGCAAAGACTAAACATTTAAAATGTGAACGTGTGAATTCAGAGATCTGTTTCCTGCATCTTTGTATATATTATTTTTAAGTTACTAATTGTTTAACTACTACGTTTTAAAATTTAAGATCTTTCATCTGTGACAAATCTTATCTCTGTGTGTTCAGGTGTGTTTGGTGATGAAGTGAAGTCAGTGTCAGTGATGGAGGGAGATTCTGTTACTCTATACAGTAATATTACTGACATACAGAGAGATGATCTAATAATGTGGAGGTTTGGACCTAAAAATTCTCTAATAGCAATAATCAATGGAGTGGCCAAAGATATCAGAATATATGCTGATGTTCTTGATGGGAGATTCAGAGACAGACTGCAGGTGAATAATCAGACTGGAGATCTCATCATCACAAACATCACAACTCAACACTCTGGACTTTATCAAATGATCATCAGTGGCAGACAGAAGATCTACAGATTCAGTGTTATTGTCTATGGTGAGTTAAGATTTAGAAAAACTTCGCTGAAAGTAAACACAAATGCATTTTATTTTTCCAACTAGATTTGATGCACTGTTGTGTTCCGAAAGTGTGTCAGAATGATATTCATAACCCAACAAAGTAGTTGTGCATCCGGTTTAGATGCGATGTTTTGTCAAATTATAACAAAGAAATTTAATTGTGACATAACACATAATTAAAGGAACAGTATGTAAGAAACTTATATCAATTAATCATAAAATTACCCTGATATGTCACTAAACATTAAGAAATCATTTTCATTTCAAATACTTATATTTGCAGCCCTGAACTAATGTTTATGTTGTCATGTTGTGTATTGGCCACCATTTGTGTGATTGCAGTACCAGTTTTAGCCACAAGTTTTGTGATTGCAGTACCAGTTTTGGCCACAATCCTACATACTGTTCCTTTAAAGTGTGTTTAAAATAAGACCTTCATTCTCTGTTTTTTTCTGGGGTGCATTTAAAGGTACAATTTGTAAGATATTTGCAGTAAAATATCCAAAAACCACTAGTAAGGTGTTCTATATTTTGTCCAGCTGATTACTAACAATATCTATAATGTTTGTAACTACTTCTAAATTATGAGAAAATTGCCATTCTAAACAGTGACACGGGGCAGTGCAGTCGCCTGTAAATGACGTTAATATCTATGTTACCCTTTACTGACGTAAAAACCACATGACAACAGTGTCATGGGCAAATGCGGAAGTAATAGCGTCTGTCGGGCCACTCGCTTTTTTATGGTAAGTTTGTTCATCTGAACACTTAATTCTGTGCTGTGTTAACAAACAATTGTATTGGACTAATACTGTAACATCTATGACTAACAATTGCGTTTCGAACATTACATGAAACCTTTCATAATGAAAAAAAATGATGTCATCAAACACAACATTTATAAAACTTGATTACTTTACCTCATGTGAAACATGATTTCTCGTTCCCATCTGATTGATGGCCATCAGCGTTTGAGTTAAAGACAACAAATCCCATCAGTCTACGCTGCTTCAGAGCGTCATTAATCTATGTCATTGTTATTGATTTAATCTGGCACCCTCTAGCGGCGCGGATTATACAAATTGCATCTTTAACAGGTCCCAAAAAGAGCAAAAATGCAAAAGTAGAAATGAGAATTAAAGAAATTGTGAGAGCAACAGGAGATTTAAAGCCCTTGAACGATGCTTCGCCTTATAACTTGTATTTGGCTGCATGTTAGTTAGTTCACTCATGTCTGAAGGTGTATTTGACTTAATTCAGGGCTGCAAGAACAGACGAGAGTATGAAATCAAAGTACTGTGAGAATGATTGAAAAAATAATCTGACCATCCAAAAAGCTTGCAGTTCTCTACTCTATCTTTGTAAATATCTAAGTATTCTTTGATTTACAAGAATTTATTGGTGTGGCTCTGCTCGTGTATCCTTTGCATTAGACAAGCTGTTTTTTTATTACTTTTCAATTGAATTACTTCTATTTTTTGCCACAAAAAAGTCAAGACTTTATCATCTATGCCTACCTTTGACTTAACATAAGATCTTGTCTCAGACGTGCGCTACGCCTAGTTGGTGCAACTGAAGATTTGCACTCACTTTCTTCAAATTTTTTCAGCATCCTTTTATTTATTTTTACATTCTGTTGTTTTTAAATCATGTCATGTCTTCCAACAGAACTGATTTAAAAAAGATATTTTCTAAGTTTCTCATTTTTTAAACTACTTCTAAACTTTAAAGACAAAACCTTATCTCTGTGTCTACATGTGTGTTTGGTGATGAAGTGAAGTCAGTGTCAGTGATGGAGGGAGATTCTGTTACTCTACACACTGATACTAAACTACAGAGAGATGATCTGATATTGTGGAGGTTTGGACTTCAAGAGACTCGAATAGCAAGAATCAATGGAGAGGCTAAAGAGATCTCAATATATGCTGATGTTCTTGATGGGAGATTCAGAGACAGACTGCAGGTGAATAGTCAGACTGGAGATCTCACCATCACAAACATCACAACTCAACACACTGGACTTTATCAAATGAGCATCAGCGACAAACAGAAGATCTCATACAGAGTCAATGTTACTGTCTATGGTGAGTAAAGATTTAGAAAAACTGAAAGTAAACACAGATGCATTGTATTATTCCAAGTGGATTTGATGCACTGTTGTTTTCTGAAATTGTGTTGAAGTGATATTCATAACCCAACACAAGTAGTTGTGTTTCCTCTTAAATTAATTTTGTTAAATTTCTAAGAGTCACTTTTTATCTGAGTAATTTGTCATAAAAGCAGCAATTTTAAAAGGATGAAAAGGGGATTGACAGCTGTCAAGTGTGATCCTCAAAGTTCCCATAGTAAACATTATTGGACCACACATCCTAACCCCAACGCCTGGCGACATTTGATTAAAGTTTAGAAAATATAAAAGAATAAATCAGAAAAAATAGTATAAACCAATAGTTAAAGTGACATACTAACGCAAACACCAAAATCTAACCTTAAACCGAAGCGAAAATGGTTTGAAAATAGTAAAAAGCAGTTGAGTAACCAATCCGTGAGAATGCCACAGAAAAAGACAGTCCGTAGCAGGGCCACGGAAAAATGCGGAGATCCATGAGAATGCCACGGAAAAATGGGCAAAAAAATCTGTGACTATCCCACGGAAATTTGTGAGGCTGGTTTCTCAGATCTGCCATCAACAGAGACTTTTCACAATGTTCTTCATCATCAGTCTAAAAAAACAGTGTTGTTGTGTTCAGTGTTGAATGTAAGAGATGTGAGTCTGTCCTGGTACAAAGGAAACAGTTTATTGTCCAGCATCAGTGTGTCTGATCTCAACATCAGACTCTCTCTACCTCTGGAGGTTGAATATCAGGATACAAACACATACAGCTGTGTACTCAACAATCCCATCACAAAACAAACTCAACAGTTCTGTTTAGAAACTACTTTATTAAAGATAAATTAACGTGTATGATGCTTTTTTAACGTATTAGAAGTTGACTTTTTTCTTTTAGATAAAACTTGTAAAAAGTGGCCTTATTGAAATAAACTCATCTGTTTGTGTTATTTTCCTCAGGCTTTGGTCATTATTTTGAAGCTGTTATCCGATTGGTCCTCTCTGCTCTGGTGGGTGTGGCTGCGGTTGCTATTTTGGTTTATGACATCAGATCGAGCAGAGTTGAACAGAAGAAAAGGTCACAGACACCATCAGACTACATTTAGTGATGTTTTATGAAACATATATCATATGTTTTTTCTGTTCATTTTAATAGCTTTTCCTCTGTCAATAAGTCTTTTAATATTACTTTTAACTATAACTTATGTGTTAATGTTGTGTTATAACAGAAAATGCATTCAAAATAAACACTTTTTTTAATAAAGCCGATTTAGTGTTAAATGAGAAATCAATTTCATAATTCAAACATAAAAATGCAAATAAATAAATGAGTTCAATATCCAGCTGTATGTGCATGGACCTGCCAGACTTATATAAAAATATAAGCACAAACCTCACTTTTACTCTTTTCTTGCCTGCAGACAATAACTGATATTTGTTTACATTTAAATTTTATATTTCAGCCAATGAGAGAGGAAGGTGATTGACAGATCTACTGAAATAGCAATCGTGAATATGCCTGACACACACTGCTCATCATGCACAAAGATGTGATAAAATATATCTTGATTTAAGAATTTTTAGATATTTTTACTGAAAACAAGACAATAATAGTAAGGTGGAAAATCATTTTTGCAGTGTATATACATATAATAACCTTGTCTTTCTTTTTGAGAAGATGAATAAAATGTTTTTGAGTGTATGTGGTTAAGGGTATGGGGGTGGTCTGAACTCTACATAACTAGATGTACTTGTTCATCACTCGAGCGACTCCATCAGACCTTTGATGTGTTGAAAAAAATGTTTCTCATGTGTGTTTACCTCTGTTTGTGCTTCTGTGGTCTGACTGGTAAGTTATAAACATGTTTTATGATCTAAAATATATTTTGAATAATTCTTCTTTTCGATCAGTCAGAAGATTTGCACTCACTTTCTTTATAATTGAAAATGGACGTGCGAATTTAGAGATCAGTTTTCTGCATCTTTGTATTAATTTTTACATTCAGTTTTTTTTTAAATCTATGTCATGTCTTTAAACAGAACTGATTTCAAAAAGCAAAATAGTTTTTTGAAGTTTCTATTTTTTAAAACTGCTACTAAGCTTTAAAATCAAAGATCTTTCATCTGTGCCAAATCTTATCTCTGTGTTTGCAGGTGTGTTTGGTGATGAAGTGAAGTCAGTGTCAGTTATGGCTGGTGATTCAGTTATTCTACACACTAATGTTACTGAGCTACAGGAGGATGAGATGATCTTGTGGAGGTTTGGAGAAGGCGAATCTAAAAGTCTTTTAATTGAAATTACTTTAAATAACATCAGGTATGCATGTGGGAGATTCACCAACAAACTGCAGATATGGGACAGTAAGACTGGAGATCTCACCATCATGAACATGATGATCAAAAACTCTGGACTCTATGCAGCAGAGATCATCCTTGACACTGGGACAGTATACAAGAGATTTAATGTAACTGTCATTGGTGAGTGTGAATATATTTTGTATGAATGTTTGCTTTACAAATCAATTTAGATTTATGCTTTCTTAATCTGTCTCTGTAACTGTTTTATGTAGAGTCCCCTCCTGTTATCATAACCCAACACAGTATCACTTTTGATCCGAGTAATTTGTCATAAGAGCAGTGGCGGAGCAGTTATTAATGGGGGATTGACGGCTGTCAGATGGTGTGACCCCAATATTATTGCTCTACCTATATTATTTAACCAATTTTATTTAACCTTTAAAATAATTAAATAATAATTGTTCATGTTTCATTTATTAAAGACCCATTACGAAATTAACTATGTTTTTGTGGTAAAAGTGTAGTAAACATGTTTTTTGGTGGATTGATTAATAAATATTTAACTTATTTTGTGGTAGCCATGGTTTTACTACAGATCAGCTGCTTAAGCTTTTAATAACAAACCAGAGAACACAGCGGAAATTTTGTCGTTGGGTCAAAGAAAGTGTGTAAAATTGGTTTGCTATGCCTCTGCATCGGAGCAGTGATTAACTAATAGCCAATTAGTGAGTAATTGTTGCAGTTTCACTATTAAGTTTAACAAAGTAATTAACAGTAATTTTGTTACATTGATTGAAATTTTTTTTAAATCTACATTTTAACTAAAAGTTTTAAATAACGAATGAAATAAAGAAAAAAAAGTATTTTAATATTTAAACAACAGAAATGCAGTTTATGTTTCCCTTCCCATACAGCCCAAAAATATATTTTTTATATATTTCAAAATATACAAAAAAATGGCCAAAAAATATATCTGCTAAAATATAAAAATGTGCTTTTCACAATATATTTTGCCAATTTTTTTATATTTTGAGATCGGCGGGTAAATTGTCACACTAGATTAGAACATTAAAATATAAATAATCAACAATCACAATTAAATAGTTGTGTTCTTCTTAGAAACACTTAGTTTGACTTTATTTATGTTATTTGTTGGTGTTTTATTGAAAATGTTTGCTTACCATTATGGTGAACAATGTTTACTTTAGTTGGGTTATTGACCTTTGACTTCTTAGCCTTAAGTTTTCTTTGGCTGTTGTAATGTACAACATAAACCAACAAGCCAAGAAAAATATCATTGTGATGTGGTTTAATTACTGATCATTTTATAAACATTATATAGCAGCCTGACTGATTTGGTTTTATCCAGTATTATGGATATAGTCTTGATGTTTGTGTGTGTTTTCCTGACACCATCTAATTTTTTATATAATAAGTGTGTTTGAAAGCTCATCATGACTGAGAGTATCACAAATGTGTTTAAAACACATCAAAAACATAACAATGTATGATATCAGTCACTCCTTCTGCCACATGATGAATACGAAAAACATCAATAAATAAAGCGTATCACAGTGACATTTTTCTTGGCTTGTTTGATTGTGCTATAACAGACATGTGTCACATTACAATAGCCAAAAAAAACCTTAAGGCTAAGAGGTCAAAGGTCACCAAAGCTCCTCATAACTAAGAGTATCAAAATGTGTTTAAAACACATAACAATGTATGATATCAGTCACTCATTCTCCACATTACAAAAGTGAAAAGAAAACCTTAAGGCTAAGAAGTCAAAGGTCCCAAGTAAAGAAAACACTGATCACCATAATGGTATTTTATATGCAATCAAAATACATGAATCTTATTAGGCTAAATATAGCTAAGAAGTCAAAGGTCAATAACCCAAGTAAAAGAAACACTGATCATCATAATGGGATTTTAAATGCAATTAAACCACATGAATCTTATAAGGCTAAATATAGCTAAGAAGTCAAAGGTCAATAGCCCAAGTAAAGGAAACACTGATCACCATAATGGTATTTTATATGCAATCAAAATACATGAATCTTATTAGGCTAAATATAGCTAAGAAGTCAAAGGTCAATAGCACAAGTAAAAGAAACACTGATCACCATAATTTAATTTTATATGCAATCAAAATTAATACATCTTATTAGGCTAAATATAGCTAAGAAGTCAAAGGTCAGTAGCCCAAGTAAAAGAAACACTGATCACCATAATGGTATTTTATATACAATCAAAATACATAAATCTTATTAGGCTACATATAGCTAAGAAGTCAAAGGTCAATAGCCAAAGTAAAGGAAACACTGATCACCATAATGTTACTTTATGTGCAATTAAAATACATGACTCTTATTATGCTAAATATAGCTAAGAAGTCATAAGTCAATAGCCCAAGTAAAGGAAACACTGATCACCATAATGGCATTTTATATGCAATCAAAATAAATACATCTTATTAGGCTAAATATAGCTAAGAAGTCAAAGGTCAATAGCGCAAGTAAAAGAAACACTGATCACCATAATGGTATTAATAAGTGTGTTTGAAAGCTCCTCATGACTAAGAGTATCACAAATGTGTTTAAAACACATCAAAAACATAACAATGTATGATATCAGTCACTCCTTCTGCCACATGATGAATACGAAAAACATCAAAAAATAAAGCGCATCACAGTGACATTTTTCTTGGCTTGTTTGATTGTGCTATAACAGACATGTTACACATTACAATAGCCAAAAAAACCTTAAGGCTAAGAGGTCAAAGGTCACCAAAGCTCCTCATGACTGAGAGTATCAAAATGTGTTTAAAACACATAACAATGTATGATATCAGTCACTCATTCTCCACATTACAAAAGTGAAAAAAACCTTAAGGCTAAGAAGTCAAAGGTCCCAAGTAAAGAAAACACTGATCACCATAATGGTATTTTATATGCAATCAAAATACATGAATCTTATTAGGCTAAATATAGCTAAGAAGTCAAAGGTCAATAGCCCAAGTAAAGGAAACACTGATCACCATAATGGTATTTTATATGCAATCAAAATACATGAATCTTATTAAGCTAAATATAGCTAAGAAGTCAAAGATCAATAGCACAAGTAAAAGAAACACTGATCACCATAATTTTATTTTATTTTTTTACATCTTATTAGGCTAAATATAGCTAAGAAGTCAAATGTCAATAGCCCAAGTAAAGGAAACACTGATCACCATAATGGTATTTTATATGCAATCAAAATACATGAATCTTATTAGGCTAAATATAGCTAAGAAGTCAAAGGTCAGTAGCGCAAGTAAAAGAAACACTGATCACCATAATGGTATTTTATATGCAATCAAAAAAATACATCTTATTAGGCTAAATATAGCTGAGAAGTCAAAGGTCAATAGCCCAAGTAAAAGAAACGCTGATCACCATAATGGTATTTTATATGCAATCAAAATACATGAATCTTATTAGGCTAAATATAACTAAGAAGTCAAATGTCAATAGCCCAAGTAAAAGAAACACTGATCACCATAATGGTATTTTATATGCAATCAAAATACATGAATCTTATTAGGGTAAATATAGCTAAGAAGTCAAAGGTCAATAGCCCATGTAAAAGAAACACTGATCACCATAATGGTATTTTATATGCAATCAAAATACATGAATCTTATTAGGCTAAATATAACCAAGAAGTCAAAGGTCAATAGCCCAAGTAAAAGAAACACTGATCACCATAATGGTATTTTATATGCAATCAAAATACATGAATCTTATTAGGTTAAATATAGCTAAGAAGTCACAGGTCAATAACCCAAGTAAAATAAACACTGATCACCATAATGGTATTTTATATGCAATCAAAATACATGAATCTTATTAGGTTAAATATAGCTAAGAAGTCAAAGGTCAATAGCCCAGGTAAAAGAAACACTGATCACCATAATGGTATTTTATATGCAATCAAAATACATGAATCTTATTAGGCTGAATATAGCTAAGAAGTCAAAGGTCAATAGCCCAAGTAAAGGAAACACTGATGTTATAACAGACATGTTACACATTACAACAGCCAAAAAAAAACTTAAGGCTAAGAAGTAAAAAGTCAATAGCCCAAGTAAATGAAACACTGATCACCATAATGTTATTTTATGTGTATTCAAAATACATAAATCTTATGATCACCATAATGTTATTTTATATGCAATCAAAATACATGAATCTTATTAGGCTAAATATAGTAAAGTGTAAAGGGTGTGTGGCCTAAGCCACAATGTCTAATGATTTTAGATGTATGTTGTGTTAATTTATAGTTTTAATACTTTATTTCACTGTAAAATTGGCATGAACACCAATCAGAAACATACACATGCACACACCAATAGACCAAACCACATTTCTTTCCACACTTAAAAATGTAGGGCATCAGGTTTCACTTTGACTCTGAGAAATTAAGCTTCTAGGCAGTCACGTGCATTAAGTGAAAAAACCTACAAGGGGCAGATTTGTCTTTTTGTTTACTGAATCTTTTGTCAATCTTTGGTTCACTCATGTTCTCTGTGTCCATCGTTGTCTTTTTGGTGTTTCTTAATTTCTAGATTGCTATTGGTGAATTTTCTCTTGTCACTTGATTCCTGTATAAACCACAAAATCCTCCACTGGAGCTCCCTGTACAAACACATCACACAACATACATAACATTTAATAACAATCTTATCAGTTTATAAATAAATTATAACTCTATATTCATGATCTGTTGATCACTGAGATTCAAGGTTATGTGACTTAAGATGTGTAATGTTTTGTAAATCACCTAATCAGTTTATGTTAGTTACATTTTTGAATTCAGAAGTTAAACATATGGGTAACAATGTGAGTGGTTGCTAGTATATCTAACACTAAACCTTATAGTTGTGTAAATGCAGGTCATGATATGACAGTCATATATGGTCTCACCGTTTCATGTGCTTGTGCTTTATAGATTGTTGGATCTGCGTAAGTGATCATCTCTTCATCTTCAACTGTTTTAACAATAATATAATAGACACAAAAATAAAATGTAAACTCTTGAAGTGCCCAAATCCAGTATATTATTGGGTTTTATATCATTATAATGCATTACATTATTAGCAGTAGTGTTAACTTGCCCTGTTGTTCTGTGTTTTTTTGTTTCCTGCAGATGCAGAAGATCAGAACTGAAGCCACAATCATCAGACATCCAACAGCAGCACAACAGATCAGAATAATGGTGAGAGCTGTAATCAATAATAAGAGTATTTGTCAATATCATGAGTTTAACTGAACAGTGTCTAATAATAATCTCAGCTGTTGTACCTGAACATGTCTGACAGAGATGAGTGATGTTGAGATGTTGAGTTTGGTTTGTGATGGGATTGTTGAGTACACATCTGTATGTGTTTGTATCCTGATATTCAACCTCCAGAGGTAGAGAGAGTCTGATGTTGAGATCAGACACACTGATGCTGGACAATAAACTGTTTCCTTTGTACCAGGACATACTCACATCTCTCACATTACTCACATTTATCACTGAACACAATAATGAACAATTTGAACATTGTGAAACGTTTCTGGAGATGACAGGAACAGGCAGACAAGCTGGAAAACAAACAAGAAGCTTCCCAGTATAAGTGACCGGCTTTCACGCTGTGTTTACTACAGTATGGTCAAAAAATATAAAGATGCGATAACCATTTTGATTTGAATCAATGCTGCATTAGTGAAGTCTGCTTTGTTAATCTTTGAATATATACAGTAAGATAAATCAATAACAGTCATTTGACTGAGAAAATGCCAAAACTCCACTCACCATAGACAATAACATTGAATCTGTATGAGATCTCCTTAACGCTGTTGATGATTACTTGATAAAGTCCAGTGTGTTGAGTTGTGATGTTTGTGATGATGAGATCTCCAGTCTGATTATTCACCTGCAGTCTGTCTCTGAATCTCCCATTAAGAACATCAGCATTTATTGAGATATCTCTGTTTGCTCCATTGATCCGAGCTATAAGAGACTTTTGAAGTCCAAACTTCCACAGTATCTGATCATCTCTCTGTATGTCAGTAATATCAGTGTGTAGAGTAACAGATTCACCCTCCATCACTGACACTGACTTCATTTCATCACCAAACACACCTGCACACACAAATATACAGACAGAAATTGAGAAAATGTTTGAGACTTTTAATGAATGTAATAAAAAATTAAAGACTTAAAACAACAGTATGGAAGAAGCGGAAACATACAAAACACAGATATATGAATTTAAATATTAATGTTTTACACTCTGGTTATTTACATATTTAATCTGAGATCCATTTCAGTTTCCTTATTGATGATAGAACTGAAGTTCAATAGAGTTTTAAAGAAATATCATCCTCTTAACAGAGAAACACAATTTAACTTACAGATCTTCTTTAATAGGACATTTAATAATATAATATAATATAATGTAATTTAATATATACAGTTCAATAAAATATCAAACTAAAAATGAAATATTCAAAATTTAAACTAATAACAAAAATGTTAACTTTATTAACTTACCAGTCAGACCACAGAAGCACAAACAGAGATAAACACACAAAAGAAACATTTTCTTCATACAGTGATTCTATCAAGAAGAGTTGTAGAAATAAGAGTGTAGAAATAAGTTCAGATGTCTGTATCATTAAGTTATATAAGATGAGCTGTAAGTATTGCGCAGAAATAACACCACTGTGTGCTCTGACGGAGTAAGTTTGTGTTTTGTGGTTGTTCCTTCAGATTTGTTCACCAGTGTTTTTTCTCACAGTTTGCTGTTTTGTTACTTAACCTATATTCATCTCACAGACTCTTGCATTGCAATATTTAAATGCTTTGTCTTTAAAGACTACATGGGTTTGCAGCTCTCCAGAAAAAAATGCATTCACAAAAAATATAGGACAGTCTCTGTCAAAAAAATACACTTGTGGTCTTTTAGTCCTCACGTTAAATCTATCAAACACTCTTAGAAAAAGAATGGTACAAAAGCTGTCACTGGAACCATAACCCATTAAAAAACGTCCTAATATGTACCATTTGGTAGCACTATACACTCTTAGGATGCAAAAGTGTACTTACAAAGGTATCTGTCCGAGCTTTTGTACCATTTTTTGAGAGCACGCCTTTTGTTATTTTCCCTGTTGTTTCACAATGCTTGCATGTGCCTCTTTTGAGGTTTTTGAGAGTGTACATTGTCTTTGATGTGAGTAAGTGTTGTCTGTGTGCGTATGAGAATATGTGGTTGAAGGCACGAGGGTGGTCTGAACTCAGCAGACTTATCTTTACACAACTCTTGTTAATATCATCACTGTGTTAAGTTAAATTTTAACTGGTTTCAATCCTAAAGCGTAATTTTCTTTTTCAGATTAATTTGATTAACTCTGGCAGCTTCAATAAAATAAATAGGCATTATTGCCACAAATATTGTTTACATTTCACATTCTGATTGAAAGTCATAAATCACTATTGAAATGTGGAAATGAAAGAAAATGAAATTATACAATATTTCAATAGAAATTAATTTTTCAGTTAAATACTGGAGAATGGGACCCATTACTCTTATGCTGTAAAGTTATGATGTTGAGAAAAGTTGAGGCTTTAAAAGGCTTTAAAATTTAAATGAAATTGAAATGATCATTTGTTTTGGAATATTGTGTTTTTTTTTTTACAATTGACTTATCTGTGAGCTTCATTATTTTAAAAAAAATCATGAGCCCTCATAATCTTTAATCAAAAATGCAAATCTCCTCCCCTAACAATCTCTCTTTGCTTCTGGTCATATGGTATGGCAGGTGTGCGGGGTCCTGAAAAAGATCGCAGCAAATAGCAACACGACCCAACAGAAGTCATTTCACTCAGATATACGTCACCACGGTGAAAATAAGAAAATCAATAATTCTGTTTCATGGCGTCTTTAAGCAGGCTTACTATTCTCATGTTCCTGAAGCTGTTATAAGACTGGTCATCCTTGCTCTGATGGGCGTGGCTACAGTTGCTCTATCCAGTAATTTATAAGTTAAACCCAGCATGGACATATGACTAACTTCTGGTAATTAATTTTTTATTTGTTCATTTATTAATTCAAATTTATTAATTAGTTAAAAAATATTATCTATTCTCGCGATATTTGGTTTAACTAAAAATCTCTATTTAGATAATAATGCAAAAATTTGGATTTTTTTTTACATTTAATAGTTTTAATCTTTTATTGTGTTAATGTAAGGAAAAAGTTTCATTTGGCAGCCAGGGCTGACATAGGCTACTGTATACAGAGCAAATTGATCCAAATGTTATATTTACTGTTTAATTTGGTTGTGTTCCTCCCTTTCTTTTCCTCCTTTTTTATTTATTTTTTATTATTTATATAATTTTTATTATATATTTGATCTATGTGTATGTATGTTTTTCATGATCCCTTTTTTGAAATTATTATTTGTTGTAAAATATCAATTAAAAGACTTTTTTAAACAAAAGCACTGTACAATTTTTCAATGATAACCCTTGTTATAGCGACACCGGTGGTCGTTAAACAAATTGCAGCAAGCTCGTGAACACGCGTTCGATGTGAGTGAGCATCGGGCAGAAGAGCAAACACCAACATACTTTGTACATATGAACGCACAAAATAGTAAAGTCTCTAGTCCTTCACATAAAAAATCAATACTGAATCTGTATAAATGTATTTGTTCTAATGAACACAAAGGAAGATATTTTGTTTTTAACCAAACGGTTCATGGGCCCCGTTCACTTCCATAGTATTATTTTTCCTACTATTGAATAGAATGGGTCTCATGATCAGTTTTGTTATAAACATTACTCAAAATATCTTCTTTTGTGTTTATCAGAACAAAGAAATTTATACAGATTTGTTACAACATGCAAGTAAGAAAGTAATGACAGAATTTTTATTTTTGGGTGAACTATCCCTTTAAGACCTGTGTTTTTGTCTTCCTATGAAATAGTATGCATATGCTCCGCCCAAGTTGTTTTAGCAAGTAAATGTTAGCGATGTTGTGACACCTGTTGCTGTGTAAAAAACCTGTTTCTGGATCAGTGCGCAACTGGTTTAGCTGTTACAGACTAACACTCAGAGATGAGACACTGAAATACTTAAATATCTTTACTAATCATTTTTATATGAACTATACTCTCATATATCAACATGAAGACACTCTCAGTACTCTTTATCATCTCTTTATTCATCAACGGTAAGTTCATTTCTGCAACACTTTCACTTTCACTCATATGTTTCATCCTTCACCTATTTTAGTTTACCTCATTGTCTTAATTGTGTCTATATACCCTGTGTTATCCTTTAGTCGATGTCCGTGTGTATGGTTTGTGTATTATTAAAGTTTATATGTATTTTGTAATGTCAGGTGTGTTTGGTGATGAAGTGAAGTCAGTGTCAGTGATGGAGGGAGATTCTGTTACTCTACACACTGATATTTCAGAAATACAGAGAGATCATGTGATAAATTGGAGATTTGATGGGGTTCGCATAGCTCAAATCAACAAAGCGGCCAGTATGGTGTTATTAAATGATGATGTACTTGATGGGAGATTCAAAGCTAGACTGGATCTAAATAGTCAAACTGGAGATCTTACCATCACAAACATCACAACTAAAGACTCTGGAGTTTATAAACTACAGATCAGTGACAGCAGTAAGAGTATAGAAAAGATTTTCAATGTTACTGGTGAGTATGTTAAGCAATTTAACATTTGATTTCATAGACACAATCTCTTCCAGGTGTTATTTTAAATGAATAACTATTGTTCTGCAGGTGTGTTTGGTCATAAAGATAAAGGAAAGTCGGTGTCAGTGATGGAAGAAGACTCTGTTACTCTAAACACCGATGTTCCTGATATCAAGACATATAATGTGATACGGTGGAGATTTCAACATGAAAACTCTCCTCTAGCTGAACTTGACAGTAATGCTGGTTTCTTCTTTACATATGATGATGTTCACAATGGGAGATTTAAAGGTAGACTGCAACTGGACCATCAGACTGGATCTCTCATCATCACAAACATCAGAAACACAGATTCTGGACTTTATAAAGTAGATATCAGCATTAGCAATTATACCATACATCAGTCATTCACAGTTACTGTCCGTGGTGAGTAAATCAAATTAATTTCTTGATCCACTTTAATGTTAGTTTAGCTGTCTATTTTTGAGCCAGAGACTGATTTGTCATCATCTATAAAACCACTGTCATATCTTATTATGTAGAAAAGCTATAGTTACATAAAATGTTCTCTATTAGAAAAAGCACATCGATTTAAGTAATACAAAAACCTCCAAGCAAGTTAACAACTAATAACTATTGAAAATGTGAAAACTCTAGTTGGTCCTTGCCAAAGATATAAACCTGCAATGCATTGTATTACATGGCCTTACAGCAATTGGTGGTATGGTAGATGGTATGAGGAAATGAATTGTCAAGTTAGGGTAAACAATTCATGTAACATTCTTCTGTGAACCTGTATGTTCACTTTTAGTTAGCATACTCTACTAGACTGTAAAAAAATATGCAGAATGAAGTTTATACAACTTAATTATGCAAGTCAATTCAACCTAAATTTTAAAGTTTTGCCAACTTAGAAAAACTTAAAGTAACATAAAAACATGTTGATTTTATATTTTTTTACAGTGTAGACATGGTCATTTCTTACCAGCAAATAACCTGTTAGATTTGAAGAGCCAGATTTACTAACAGTAATTGTTTGCTGTTAAAAAAAATAGTGTCAGGATTTACTAAAGACGTGTAGTAAAATATTTGTGCTGAAAAGGTAGGAATATTGTTATTTTATGCCAAAATCATGGGAGGAGAGTATTTAAATGAATCATGCAATGTTTCATGCATGTCTTATGGGACGTACACACCAAACGCGAATTCAACAATTTGCTCGAGTACATTACATACACAGTCAATAGGCTTGTTTGATATGCGGCTTGCCTCACCTGAAATTTTGACGAGAGCAGATGGCTGCAGTGACGGGAGAAGTGAAAAAAGAGCTTATAAATCGTCCACTTCACCAATCTCGCAGAAATTGCGTTTGCGTATTGTAAACAATTTCTGTAGAAATTACAGTATTACTGGGTATTACTTTCAACTAGCTTCCAGTAACTTACTGTACATTTTACATTTGTGTTATTTACTGGCAACAGTTTGTTAAATGAACATGAAACATTTTCAGTCTTTATCTTCTACAGTAAGTTACTGGCAACCAGTTGCAAAATTACAGCAAAGTTTTTACAGTTTTTATCGCGGATAAAAAAGATGCAACTGAAATACCAATAAATGCATTTACATAAAGATGTATATATGGAGAATTATGTGAACTGTTTATTACTGAAAAAGGCTACATAAATGTTGGGATGTATAAATCTAAGTCTAATGATAATATAAAATCAGTTTCTGCTGTTTGAAATAAACTGCTCTGAGTACAAATAAAAAAAAATCATTATAAATGTAATAATTCAATAACAATAATTTTAACTGTAGTAAAACCATGATTCATTTTCGTAAGGGTAAATCTGGCCTGAAGTGGTTAAAATTGCTGTGGGGATCTTAATGAGGTGTAGACATTAGTGATCTTCGTAAGATAAGTCAGTGAAATAAAAAGATCTGACGTTGATGTTGTTGTTGTTGTTTTTGACACAGGTGGAGTGAAGTCAGTGTCAGTGATGATAGGAGATTCAGTCACGCTGTACACTGATGCTGATATTCACACTTATGATTTTATCGAATGGATGTTTGGAGATAAACGCTCACGAATAGCTCAAATAAATAAACCAGATGCACGCTTTGTTACGTATGACGGTGATGATGGGAGATTCAGAGACAGACTGAATCTGAATGATCAGACTGGATCTCTCACCATAAGAAACACCAGACCTGAACACCGTGGAGTTTATGAAGTAAAGATCAGCAGTAAAAGACATTCATTACACAGAAGATTCATTCTGACTGTCACTGGTGAGTAACTCACGATTTTATTTACAACACTAAAAACATACAATGAAAGCTTATATCTTATCATTAAAAACAAACACTTTGCTGCTCTGTTTTCAAAACCATGAAGAATTAGAAAGCAGAACACACAATGTTAGTAAATTAAGATACTGTGTATGTTTGTTTACAACACTGTTAAAAAATTCTGTAGAAATGACAGTATTACTGGCAGCTGTTTGCCAGTAACTTGCTGTAGATTTACTGGCAACAGTTTGTTCAAAGTTAAATGAACATTAAACATCAACAAATTTTTATCTTTACAGAATAAAACTATAAAATAACAGCCTCATGCAAAGCATTCTTCTGTGAACTAAAATCCAAAATTTGAACAATCTGTTGGCAGTACATAACATACATTTAAATCTACAGTAAGTTACTGGCAACTACAGCATTTTTTACAGTGTAAAGCTGTTTTTTGTTTTGTTTTATAAATGCATCCTTCACTCCATGCTGTTTTTATAGTTCCCTTTCAGTCGGTCACTACGACGTCACGTCGTGACCGACGAATTGGGAACCGCTCCGCGGGTGACCTATCTACTTCGAGAAACTATAAAAACGCCAATGAACTTGGCATGCAGGTATTTGCATAATGCCGGCGCCGCCCCGCCAGGTGCGTATATAAGCCGCAGGTGCACAATACCAAATTAGCTTTTTATTGCTTCGAAGCCGGCAGACATCTGCTCTCGAGAAGCTTTCTATCTGATCTTCGTAGATCCTGTTCTGGAAGGGAAGAAAATAAGATCTCAGCTTGCTGAAGTTGGTTGGGCAAAGACACCTCAGCGGAGGCTCGCAGTGTTTTTTCTCCACCCTTTCTCTCTCTCTCTGTCTCTTTAATTTAGGACTTGAGTTCGAGTGAGTGCGTTGCCTCTCCCTGTGTGTTTCACCAGCTCGCACAAAAGAGTGATTTCCCTAAAAGAGCAGCACGTTTGAGCTTTGTGTCTTTTTAAAGACAGCCACTCATTCGTGTCACGGTCGGGGTCATCTTTTTAAAGATGGATTTCCGTCCGTGTTCGGTTTCTGGATGCGGTGTGTTCATCGCCCCCCGGGATGGCCACCAGCGTTGTCTTTCGTGTCTGGGGCTCCAGCACGCAGAGGCAGCGTTGCGTGATAGTTCATGCTCCATCTGTGAGGGCATGACTATGGCGGATTTGCGGAGACGGGTGTCGTTTCTCCGGGAACGGCGCCCGCCTTCCAAGTCTGGTGCTGCTAAGAGCGCAGCTACCAGACTTGCGAAGGATGATCTCCGTATAACGGTGCTGGGTCGGTCTGCTGGTTCGTCCAGCAGCTCCCAGCGCCCTGATCCGTTGCCAGCGGAGGTCCCGATGGAGACGAGCGGCCCGTGTTCTACGGTGTCCTCGCGCTCTGTCGAGCCTCCACCCGACGCGATGTCCACCGTAACATCGGAAGGGGGGTTGTCAGCCTCGGACGTCGATCCGGATCCGCTCCCGCCTTCGGGCCAGGTTGCGGCTTCTGCGTTCGACCCCGAGATGGCAGCCATGCTCGCCCGGGCGGCGGAGGCGGTCGGCTTGGAGTGGACTAAACCTCCCCCACCTGAACCGTCCCGCCTCGATGATTGGTTCTTCGGGGGTGCCAGGGCTTCTCAGTCCTCGCCCCCGGTGCCTTTCTTCCCCGAGGTGCATGAAGAGCTGACGCGGTCGTGGAAAACCCCGTTTTCCGCCCGGAACCGACCGTTTCAGCCTTCACCCCTCACCTCTCTCGAGGGTGGAGATGCCAAGGGGTACACTGGTATCCCGTCAGTGGAGCGGCCGGTCGCGATGCAGTTGTGTCCGGCCGGTGTCGCTTCCTCCTGGCGGGACCAGCCTACTCTCCCCTCACGGGCCTGTAAGCAGTCTTCGGCGCTGTCCGGTGCTGCTTACAAGGCTTGTGGGGAGGCAGCCTCTGCCCTGCATGCCATGGCATTGCTGCAGGTCCACCAGGCTAAGGCTCTGAGGGACCTGCACGCGGGAGGTCACGACTCGGCGGAGTTCTCTGAACTGCGTGCGGCTACGGATCTGGCGCTCCGTGCGACCAAGGTCACCGCACGCGCCGTCGGGCGTGCGATGTCTACCCTGGTAGTCCAGGAACGCCATCTCTGGCTGTGTCTGGCGGACATGAAGGATGCTGATAAGACCCGGCTCCTGAATGCTCCGGTTTCCCAGACCGGCCTGTTCGGCGAGACGGTCGAGGAGTTTGCCCAGCAATTCTCCGCGGCCAAGAAGCAGACTGAGGCCATCGCTCAGATCATGCCACGTCGGAAGCGTCCTGCGCCTGCCCCGTCCACGTCGGCACCTCAGCCTGCTCCTCGCCGAGGGCGTCCTGCGGCGGCCGCCTCCGTTCCTCCCCGGGGCTCTTCTAAGAAGCGAGGAACCGGTCGTCAGCAGCCCGCCCCGCCCGCTCAGCCCGCTTCAAAGGGTGGAAAAAGAAAATCGAAGCGGCCCTGAGACGGGCGACCTAGAGATGGAGGGGATCGCTCTTCGGGAGATGGTGAAAGCACCACTCCCCCCACCGGAGGAGGGCCGGTTGGGGAATCCTTTGTTTCAATTTTCTGTTCCGCCGACTTTTCAGTCGGCACCCACAATTCCACAAAAAGAGCGAATTCCACTTCCATCTCTAGGTCTTCAGATGAGCGCCGGAGACACGAGCGGGCTCATAACCCCCCCTCGTTCTCCGACTCATCAGAGGAGTACGAGAGCAACGCACGGGCTCATAACCCCATCGCGCTCTCTGACTTCTCAGGGGAAAGAAGACAATCACGGGCTCATAACCCATCGTCTTCCTCCCCCTTCGCCAGAGGGTGCATCGAGTGGCGTGAGGTGTCTTCAGCAGAGCCTCCCTTACTCACCCACCCAGCAGCGGACTCAGGTGAGTGTTATCATGCACAACACTGCTGTCGGTGCGGCCAATACGCACACACCGGCGATCACCTCCGTTGCGCCCGCCGCGGGTACACCGATCGTGCCTTTAGTCCCTCTCGCACGGTGTCTGGGGGCGTGGGAACAGCTTCCCAGCCCGTCGCGTTGGCTTTTACGCACGATTCGTCTCGGCTACGCGATCCAATTTGCCCGGCGTCCCCCCAAATTTTCCGGCGTTCGTTTCACTGCGGTGAGAGCTGCCGATGCGCACGTCCTCCGTGCGGAGATCGCTGTCCTACTGGCGAAGGACGCGATCGAGCCGGTCCCTCCAGCCGAGATGAGGTCGGGGTTTTACAGCCCTTACTTTATTGTACCCAAGAAAAGCGGCGGCTTGCGACCGATCCTGGACCTGCGTTCGCTGAACCGTGCACTTCACAGAATGCCGTTCAAGATGCTGACGCCCAAGCGCATATTTCCATGCATTCGTCCAAACGATTGGTTCGCATCCATCGACCTGAAGGACGCGTACTTCCACGTATCGATTCTCCCCCGGCACAGGCCGTTTCTCCGCTTTGCGTTCGAGGGGCGAGCATACCAGTACAAAGTCCTCCCATTCGGGCTCTCTCTGTCTCCCCGTGTATTCACCAAAGTAGTGGAGGGGGCTTTAAAACCCCTGAGAGAGAAAGGTGTGCGCATTCTCGCGTATTTAGACGATTGGCTCATAATAGCTCAAACACGTCAGACGCTGTGCGATCACAGAGATTTAACTCTGAAACACCTCGCTCGTTTGGGTCTTCGGGTCAACTGGGAAAAGAGCAAGCTTTGCCCCGTGCAGAGAATCTCTTTTCTCGGTATGGAACTGGACTCGATCGATTTGACAGCTCGTCTAACAGAAGCGCGTGTACAGTCGATTCTGACTTGCCTGAATACATTCAAGAGCAAGAGCGCGGTCCCGCTGAAACAATTTCAGAAGCTTTTGGGGCATATGGCAGCAGCCGCAGCTGTAACTCCGCTCGGACTGCTCCATATGCGACCGCTTCAGCATTGGCTTCACGATCGAGTCCCGAGGAGAGCGTGGCTGCGCGGCATTCACCGTGTTATCATTACACCTGCGTGTCGTCGCACTTTCACTCCGTGGTCAGACCGTGCGTTTCTCCGAGCCGGTGTGCCTCTGAGACAGGTCTCCAGGCATGCAATAGTATGCACAGATGCTTCGGACACGGGGTGGGGGGCCACGTACGATGGGCTTGCGGCTTCGGGGGTCTGGACGGCACCCCAGCTGCATTGGCACATAAATTGCCGAGAAATGTGGGCTGTATATCTTGCGCTCGTCCGTTTCAGCAACGAGTTACAGGGCAAAGATGTATTAGTTCGCACAGACAACACTGCGACCGTGGCGTACATCAATCGTCAAGGCGGTTTACGCTCGCGTCACCTGTCGCATCTCGCCCGTCATCTCCTCACTTGGAGTCAGAAGAATTTGAGGTCTCTTCGTGCCATTTACATCCCGGGCACGCTCAATGTAGAGGCGGATGCGCTCTCTCGGGCTGCGCGTCCCGGCGAATGGCGACTCCACCCCATTGCGGTTCAGCAGATTTGGAGACGTTTCGGCAAAGCGCAGATAGATCTGTTTGCTTCCCCAGAGACGACCCATTGTCGCCTGTTCTATTCACTAGCCGACGACTCGCTCGGCGTGGATGCATTGGCACACAGCTGGCCGCGAAACATGCGCAAATACGCGTTCCCTCCGGTGAGCCTCATTGCGCAAACCCTATGCAAAATCCGGGAGGACGAGGAGAGCGTGCTGTTGGTGGCACCGTATTGGACAACCAGGAGTTGGTTTCCAGAACTCTCTCTCCTCGCGACAGCCCCTCCTTGGAAGATTCCCCTGAGGAAGGACCTTCTTTCTCAACAAGAGGGCACATTATGGCACCCGCGCCCCGACCTGTGGAACCTCCATGTGTGGTCTCTGGACGGGGCACGGAGGATTTGAGTGATTTACCGCAAGAGGTATCTAACACTATTGCTGCAGCGCGAGCGCCGTCTACGAGACAGGCTTACGCGCTTAAATGGAACCTGTTTGTCGACTGGTGTTCTTCCCAAAGTGAAAACCCCCGAGAATGCCCGATTAGTGTTGTGCTTTTATATCTCCAGCGCCGTTTGGAGAATAGGCTGTCACCATCCACTATTAAAGTCGATATCGCTGCGATATCAGCTCACCATTCACCCGTAAACGATAGAACAGTGGGTCAGCACGACCTGGTCATTAGATTTCTCAGAGGCGCTCGAAGACTGAATCCTTCGCGTCCTCCCTCTATTCCTCCTTGGGACCTGTCCTTGGTGCTGAAATCACTCCAGGAAGCCCCATTTGAGCCTCTGCATAGTGTGAGTGTTAAATTTCTTACTATGAAAACATTAACTCTCCTTGCTTTGGCTTCTGTTAAGAGGATAGGGGATATTCATGCATTTTCGGTCGACGAATCGTGCCTTCAGTTCGGGCCGGCTGCATCCAGCGTAACACTGAGACCCCGGCCCGGCTTTGTGCCCAAAGTTCCCACCACTCCTTTCAGAGATCAAGTGGTGAACCTCCAAGCGCTGCCTTTGGAGGAGGCAGACCCAGCCACGGCTTTGTTATGCCCTGTTCGTGCACTACGTGTGTATATAGACAGGACGCAAAGCTTTAGGACCTCAGATCAGCTCTTTGTTTGTTACGGTGGTCAGCAGAAAGGAAAAGCTGTCACCAAGCAGAGGATGTCCCATTGGATTGTGGATACTATAGCCCTTGCATATCAAAAGCAGAATGTGCCTTGTCCGTTTAATTTACGTGCCCACTCTACACGCAGTGTGGCATCATCTTGGGCACTGGCTCGCGGTTCCTCGCTAACAGATATTTGTAGAGCTGCAGGCTGGGCGACACCTAATACGTTCACAAGATTCTATAGTGTTCGTGTCGAACCGGTTTCCACTCGGGTTCTTTCTACTAACTAGTTAAGAATGCCGAGGGTCGGCTCGTGTGTCGGCTTGGAGCCTCTATTTTGGTGCTGCACATCTGCACCAATATGGAAGGCCATCGGGGCAAAAACGTCTAAAAAACTGTTTTTGCCTCTCCTCCACCGCCCTGATAGCTGGTGTTGCGGAGCATCCGCTGTCAACCTATCACTGATGTATTCTCTGTAAACCTGTGTAGGCTAGGCGTCCACATTTGTCCCCTACGTGGGGTTCATTTGTGTGTATACTCCGTGGGGTACTAATCCTCCACGTTTTCCTTAGCAGAGCCTGCTCTGCATCTCTCTGCATACTATGTTTTGTTCAGAGACTTTTTATGAGCAACCTATCGGTTGTTTCATATTTTTATGTCATCCATTCAACCTTCTTAGGGGATGGCTTCCGCAGTGTTCTAGCTCCGCTCAGTTTAGACGCTTCCCCAGTTCGCTGCTTCACTATCGTGGGTTAAGGAACAGGTAGTGACCGGCCTTCTGCATTTCGCCTTAGGTTCCGCCCCCTATGTGGAGGGCGGAGGGCTTTTACAGACACTGGAAGGGTTCAGCTGCAGTGGCGTTTTGGTAGGGATTCCCAATTCGTCGGTCACGACGTGACGTCGTAGTGACCGACTGAAAGGGAACGTCTCGGTTACGTATGTAACCCTCGTTCCCTGAAGGAAGGGAACGGAGACGTCACGTCCCGTCGCCACAGTTTGCTGTTCCATTGCTGTTTCAGGCCGGGCACTGTTGCTCGGCTTCTCAGCAATAATATAGCTAATTTGGTATTGTGCACCTGCGGCTTATATACGCACCTGGCGGGGCGGCGCCGGCATTATGCAAATACCTGCATGCCAAGTTCATTGGCATTTTTATAGTTTCTCGAAGTAGATAGGTCACCCGCGGAGCGGTTCCCAATTCGTCGGTCACGACGTGACGTCTCCGTTCCCTTCCTTCAGGGAACGAGGGTTACATACGTAACCGAGACGTTTTGCACACACAGTCCAGTGTGTTTAAAATGTCCAGTTTCCAACAAAACTCAAGATTTAAATCTTGATTATTTACACAAATAAAGGGTATCCTGCACACTATTAGCTTGCAAAAGATCAAAATATTTATTACAGCGACGTTTCGATCACAAGAGGCATGTGATCCTTATCGAAACGTCGCTGTAATAAATAATTTCATCTTTTGCAAGCTAATAGTGTGCGGGATACCCTTTATTTTTGTACATGATTGGACTTTACTGTCTCTCTATCCTACGCACCGATTTGGGACTAACAGGTGTGCGCCGTTGTTCTTCTCAAATCTTTGACTTTTTGGATCAATTCAGAAATGTTGAAGAAACAATCATTATTTGTATATTATTAAAGTTGTCTAAACAACTTAAGTGAGTTAATAACTTGAAGCAAAAATATTTTTTAATATATATAATAATATTTTATGCATAGTGAAACTTAATTTTTAAAACATTAACTGTCAATGGTTGCTCTCTCTCCTTTATTTTCACTGTTGATCATACATTTTTAAAATGCTTGGTTACTTTTAACCCTGTGTTGAGTCAAAAAGGGACTAAATTAACCCAGAAAATGTTTATAGTTAACTAAAAAATGGGTTTTGTGGCACAGAGGTTTATTCTTCGTATTTCATTGTCATTGATGTAGTAAATATTTGGGTAAATATCGTACAGAAAGCACTGCTGGGTAAAAAATGACTCAATGCTGGGTTGTTGTTACTCAACCATGGCTTGTAATAACCCAGCAGCGCGTCCTGTATAATATTTTCCCAGCCATTCGTTAAAAACAACCCAGCATTTGTTTAGTGTATAGAGATAATTTTCATCTCAAAACAAATACCTGATGTTACATTAAAGGGGCCATGGCATAAAAATCTGTCATGTTTAAGTGCTATGATTGGGTCCCCAGTGCTTTTATCAACTTAGAAAATTTGAAAAAGAACCCAGTAACTTAGTTTTGGTAAACCATTCTCTACAAGCACTTGAAAAATTAGGTCATTGAAATGTGGCTCTCCTTATGATGTCATAAGGAGCTCTTATTATAATAATACTGCCCCTTAATCTGCACCATTTATTGCAGAGAGAAAAATATTTGACTGCACAATTGAGTTTTAATTGCATCAAACCACCATCATTGTGATCAGTGTTTGCATTTATGCGCTCATTTTCATTTTAAAGGACACACCCCAAATGGCAAATTTTTGCTCATACCTACAAAGTGGCAATTTTAACATGTTATAATAAATCATCTATATGGTATTTTGAGCTAAAACTTACCAACGATTTATTTTACATCTTAAAAAACTGTCCCCTTAAATGTACTTTATGCTGTTTGTGATTCTCTTTCAATAAAATGCAGTGTTATTTACCATGTTTTACTCATATGTGTTGGTCTGTTACCTATAAATTAGATTCATTTACACTAATATATTTCTCTGTCATTACAGCAATGGGTCTGTCTTTAGTCACTGTTGCGCAAGTTTGTGGTGCCTTCCTGCTTATTATTGTTGTAGCTGTTGCTGTGTTTTGGTATTGCTTCAGGTCTCATGGGAGAGTACCAAATTTGGGTAAGAATTAATAACAAAGTAATAAGAATTTTTTCCATCAAGTAGAATGATGATGGTGTAACATTGTGCATTTTGTGTTTGAAATCACATCTGTTTGTAGCTGTAATAGATAAGGAGATGGAGGTGATGGAGGGAGGTTCTGTTACTCTACACAATGATCTTACTCAAATACTGAGTGAAACTCATATTATATGGAGCTTTGGATTTAAAGAAGTCACCATTGCTAAAATAAAAAAAACAGGCAGCAAGTGTGTTGATGAGAGATTTAAAGACAAACTGACACTGAACCAACAGACTGGAGATATCACCATCAAAGACATCAGTAATGAACAATCTGGACTTTATCATCTAGATATCACCAAACGTAAAAAACTCTTGTCAAAGACATTCAATGTGATTGTCATCTGTGAGTATTTTTCTGCAAAATTTCTCTCTTTATTGAAGAGAGTTAGCATTAGATTATGAAATTTCTTTCCTGGCATTGTGGTGAGTTATTCAACATATTTTTTTGTTTATGGTCCTGTTACAGGTAAAGAAATAACAGTAAATGCAGGAGAGTCTGTCACTTTAAAGACTTCTGTTACTGAAATACAAAAAGATGAGAAGATCGAGTGGATGTTTGGAAATAAAGACACTGTCATAGCTCAAAACAGTACCCTTAATAGTACATATGATGGAGATAATGGCATATTTAAAGATAAACTGGAGCTGAATCATCAGACTGGAGATCTCACCATCAGTGACATCAGACAAAGACACGCTGGTGTTTATACACTAAAGACCGTCATCAATGGAAATGTCTCTTTTATGAGACTGCGTGTGACTGTCACAGGTGAGTAATATTGTTGTCCTATATTGTAATGTACTGCAAGAGTGATTTATGACTATCACATTATTTTGTAGATAATATTAATTATGTTACGACCATCTAGGGCCAGTCATAACATAAATAAATGTGTGCTCACTCATAATATATTTTCAACAAAGTGGTGTTTACTTATAAAGAAAATAATAATAGTGAAACAAAAAGGATTTAGCTCAGGAGTAGACAAGGCCAAAATAATAAACAAAAGACAACTAATCAAATTCCCTAAAAGAAAATACAAAATGACTACTAAACTCAAAACATTAACAAACAATACCAACATTTCTTATTTACCTTAAAATATAACTAATATTAACAACAAAATCCTTATGAATCTAAATCAGCAAATAATAACGAAGGTCGACCTTACAAAATAAACTTAACACATGTTTGGGGAGGTCCTTCTGGAAACAAAAGCAGGGACCGGACCAATCAGGAACTCAGGACCATGCATGCCACACCTCCTCCTGAAACACACATGCTTAAAAAATCTTACAAGATGTAACAATATCATAGATAATTTAAAAAATTATTTCCTGTTTTATTATCAAAAAAAAGTAAATCCTTACAACTGTACAGTCTAAAAAAATGGGTTATTTTCAACTCAGCTTTGGGTCAAAAAGGGACGAACCCAGTCATTGGGTTGTAATTTAACCTATATGTTAAATTAAGGTATAGGCAGCATAGTTGTTTTAACCCAAAATGCTGGGTTGTTTTAACTCATTTTTGTGTCAAATATAAATATTTTCTGCGTTAATTTAACCCATCAGGTGGGTTTATCCCTGTAAAAAGTGAAAAGTTGGATCAACTAGGTAACACCTTAAAAATTACGTTTTTTCAACATAAATTTTTCACTTAGTGTTTTTCACTTAAACACATAAGTTGAAAAACAATATTTTTGTAGTTGTTACTAATTGCATTATTTTTTTAAGTTGACTTTTATTTTTTACATTGTAACGTTGGGTTGAAAATAACCCAGCATTTTGAAATTGTAGCATCACTTTGTCTATATGAATAAATAAAGCAAATTACTCTGTTGCTGTACTTACATCTAAAATATAAAGTTATCTGTTTTTGAAAACGTTTTTGAGCTGTTTGTGTAAATAATAGTTTTTCCTCTCTGAGCATCTTTTGATTTTATGTGTTGTCTGGGTTTCTTACAGATATGCCTGCACAGCATTGTAATGAATTAAAACCTTTGATAAAGAGTGAGACGTCCAGTAGCGGTGATGTCTCATGATCAACATTACAAACACATTATCTGTTACTGTTACTTGAAATATCACCATCATAGCGATGACTTCAAGTTGCTAAATATCCACCTGTATGTCCCAACTCAGCCTATATATAAGCACATACGTGACGTCACCTTCAGTCTTCGTCTGGTCGTGTTGATAAAAGGACTACATACCAGTGCTTTACCAGTGTCTTCTCCTGTTGGTTGTTTCTGTTACTTTGCTCCTGCATTTCCTAAACCAAAGTCTTTTTCACCTATCCACCTGTTAAATGGAGAGGATTAAACTCAGTATTCATAAGCAGTGTTCATGATGAAACAGTACATGATGATATCCTGATAAATCAACTTGACCAATTTACTTTGTAGTGTTGATAAAGCTGTACTGGTAGAGCAGGACTCTTACAATGTCAAGGTCATGTGTTTAATTTTCATAGTTAAATATTTTTATAGAAACAGGAATAAATATTTGCAAAGTAACATTGTGGATTTACTGTCTCTGTAATATAACACTTTTTTATATTGTTGAATCACATAAATGTAATAATAAATATGATTATGTTATCAAGAGCATTTGTTTGTGTTATATTTATTCATTAACTGATGTAACAAGCAACATGTGTCTCTTAAAAGATGGAATCTGATTTTATTCCAATAATTGATCAATTACTTGCTAAGAGAAATAATTATATTTACTTATGCTATTCTGATGATTCTTATCAGTTTATAGACATCTATTATTGGGTGTTTGTTTGCTCTGTACATGACATCTGTCAGTCAAAGGTTGAGCTGTAGTTGTTCATATCTGCTATTAGACACAAGATGGCGCTCTACTACTGGTTTATGTATGGGTATATATAATCTACTTCAAATAGAGTCTTTAAACTCTGTTTTACTTCAGTGTCAATGTAATGTGTTAATATGTTGTGAATGTAGTTTAATTCAAGGAAGTGGATATAAGTGTTAAATGCAGAGCCGGACAGTAACGGAGTACATTTACTTGAGTACAGTACTTAAGTACAATTTTGAGGGATCTGTACTTTACTCGAGTATCATTTTTTTTGGAGTACTCATGACTTTACTCAAGTACATTTGAGAGGCAAATATTTTACTCTTTACTCCACTACATTTCTATCCTTAACCGTAAGAACCCGTTACTTTTTCTTAAAAAAAAGGAAAAAATAAAAATCTCAGAAACCCTCAATTTGTTGTTTCCCTCTCTTAAACGTGATTGGATTGTGCAGGCGCAACTGATTGGGACAGCCTATCAGCAATCACCTTCAGCTTTCCGCCAGGCTAAGCCTCAGTTGTTGCTTAACTAGACTTCCACTAACACTGAAATGTAAATGCAACGATATAACAGCTGACTCTTTGACATTTTATTTGACTTTATTAACCACTATTAATCTAACAATTAAAGAAAATCAACTTATATATTAAATTTTATACATTTTGTTACAATAATAATTAATAAAATATAGACATGTGTTTCATAACATGGTATGTTATAGGCCTATCAAATGTTGAATATAAATGATAACTACCCCAATATAAGGATAATAGCCACAGCAGTAAAATTTGTTTTTAAATTTAAGATAGTATCTAAATCCATATAATTGCAATGTATTGATGAAATATATATATTTTTTAAATTCAGAGTGTCTGTCATACAGAAAGGAGAATTAATTTAAATATACAACGCACAAGTCAAGTACAGTCATTGAATTTTTTATGCTTGGTGTGCATAAAAATGCACATTATTTTCAAGATCTACAGTATTTGTATTATCTCTCCAGTACAGCAGGAGGCGCTGCAGCTCTTTAGTCCACAAATAAACTCACTAAAGAAAGAGAGCGCGCGCGTGTGATTTGTTTGTGTATCCTCATTGTTTTTCTCTCTTGAGTGTTTTATTGAGATTAAACAAAGTCTTGTATCTGTGTATTTTTAGTGTTGGTGATGAGATGGATGTGATGTGCTGTAAATCAGTAGGAACTGATCTGTCCATGCTGGATATTGATGATTTCGTCAAAGAAATCTCTCGGCTGAAGAAAGAAATGGCGTTACTGGAGATAAAGCTGAGGTTAAGAGGAGATGAAGGATTGAATAGAGAGGTTTGTACAGCTGAAACATCCTTTACCTGAATCAGACAACATCAAATCATTTTATAATCTTTATCTTGTGTGTTTGTGCTTTAACAGTCTGTTTCTCAGACATTATGGTCTGGATGTCAAAACAACTTAAAACACAATGAGAGTAAACTGATGTATGTTGGACCCTTAGCATTGTGCAGTTTATGTAAAGACATAACGTTAGGGCTCCCAAGTTTTTTAGCGTTAATTTTTTATTGAATCAGTCATATTCAACAGTTTTTTAACATTAGTCACGGGATGAAGAAAAAATTATAATTTAAATAAAAACATGGAAATGCTTACATACATTAATTCATTTAACGGCTTTCTTATTTATCAGATTATACATTGTTTAAGGTATTACTTAACTTCTAATAGAGGGTATGCACGTGACGTAACTTTGGCGAAAGTGACTGCGGTTACCCACTGAGTGGCAAAAGACAGCGTCAGCATTTGTGTGTGAAATCAGCGAAAACGCGTCTTATTTGGAAAAATCTGTTGTGCGATAGACTGTACTAAAAGATTTAACAAGAATAAAAGTACACAATTTTAATGCAATTAGGTATTAAATAAATTTTAATATGCAATATTAAAGAATACACAGTATGATTCTATGCTTTAGAATGTAGTGAAGTAAAAAAATTTCCCAATACAAACATCCTAATAAAGCACAGATGCTTGGAAAATGTAACTAATTTAGTGTTGTTCACCTCAAATCCAACTAAATTCAATTTAAGCTGATAATAGTCAGTTTTACTGGCATTTTGCACAGCAGTCGCTATGAAAAACAGACATTTTGTTGAATCATTTGCCACCCAACAGGGCGAGTTCTGGTGTGGTCATGTGGAAAAGTGACGTCAATGCATACTCTCTATAGCAAAATTTGGAATAATGGTTTATAAACACCATATTAACATTTATACTAATTTATATATATTTGATTAATCGTTACATTATAATGAAATCGATCTCTAGTCCACTAAATTTTGGAAGTAAGCGGGACACTTGTTCCCTCACTAAAAAGCCCATTCATTTTTTCCATAAACTTGTGTAACATGTATAACCAAACTAACCCTGTGTGTGTGTGTGTGTGTGTGTGTGTGTGTGTGCGTGTGTGTGCGTGTGTGTGCGTGTGTGTGCGTGTGTGTGCGTGTGTGCGTGTGTGCGTGCGTGCGTGCGTGCGTGTGTGCGTGTGTGTGTGTGTGTGTGTGTGTGTTGTGTTGTAAGGATGGGGTTTGTTGTGAATCTTCAGAGTATGTGACTGTTTGGAGCTCCAGTGAATGTCTGGATTCAGTGTGGATGAGCAGAGATCAGAGCCGCACACCACAGTCACTGCTGGATAAACTCTCTGAAGAGACATCCAGACACACACAGGACTCAGATCTCAGTCTGACTTTACTCTCTTATACTGAGTCAAAGCTCACAGACACTCAGGACACTACAGTGTGTGACAGTAAACAGAGCTTACAGGAGGATCAAACCTCCACAGAGTCTCTGGATTCTGTCTGTAACGCTGGAGAACAGCAGCAGATCCTGCAGACCAAACTCAAGATGTCTTCAGTTAAACCGATGGACAGTGGGAACCTGATGAGAAGAGAAACTACAGCAGAGGAAGATCACACTGAGGAAGATGATGACAATCATGATGATTTTATTCCTTCAGGTGTGTTTCCTCTTTTACCTTACATGACATTGAATTACACACAATTGCTTATAAAATGGTCACATTTAATCCAGCTTTTACAGCATGCAGGTTCATTTAGCTTGGATAGTACAAAAAAACAGATGGGTATATTTGCTCCTGGGCTTTTAAACCACCACTGGGTCAGCTCCCCCTTACATTCACTCACTTGTACAGACTTACGTACCCTCTCAATCCCTGCGCTCTTGTCACCGTGCGATGTCTTTTTCTCAAAAAGAAAAATTTTCTATGTTGTTCTGATGCAGCAATATATGTCTCGCTTAATGGTTGTTAGGGTACACTGGTTGCTAGGGAGAGAATTTGCATACACCAATGATTATACATCAAGCCTCGAGTAAAACAAGGCCACCTCATGTCTCTACGATGTTCTGATGCAGAGATATAGGTCTTGGTACATGATTGCTAGGGTACTCTATTTGGTACAGGAGCAAACGCTAACACTTAGCAGTCAATCAACAAGTATAATAACTAGTGCTGTCAAAATTAACGCGTTAATAAGCATTAACGTAAATTCATTTAAACTACATTAATTTTATTAACGTGTGATTAACGCAACGCACAATTTCTGTTTGACCTTAGGCCTGGCCCATTTTTGGATAAATTGAGACGCAGCCTACAGTAAATAGTAATTAAATGTCTAAAGTAATCTTTATTTGTACTAACTATTTATATGAACTAATACAAATAATGCGTGTCCATCCACTTGCACGTCTGAGATTTTGGTTTCGGTTTTAAAACATGGGGTGGAGGAATTGGAAAATAAAGTGCTGGACTTGCGTGGTGTTAAAATAGTTATCAAAAGAGATAAAGTTCGGGACCTGATTGATGTTAAAAAAGTTATTTAGAGTGACAATACTCAAAAATGATCTTCCTCACATTGATTGAAAGATCTGATGCATGCACACAGACGCACAACCCTGATATATGCACACATAGACAGATTTACACTTTTAATAATATTTCTTTTGGCAAGAATTCAGTCAGATATAATCTGTTAGTGAAAAACTGAATGTTTGACTAACTGTTAAAGAAAAAATATCATAAGATTATATTAGATCCTTGCATTACAGTAGATCATAAAGCTGTCAGTCTCGATGTCAAACAAACAATAAAAGAAAGAAAAAAGTTGACATTGTTTTTTTATTTCTGGACTCTTTAAGCACACATGCTAAGCTGTTCGTTTAAATTCTTACATCTTCTCTATGCGCATGCTTTTTTGCATAATTGGGTTTGACAAATGAAAACGTCTCTGGTAACGTATGTAACTGTTGTTCCCTGAGAAGGGAACGAGACGCTGCGTCTCCCTTGTCATACTTCCTGCGTCCCTGTAACGCCATCTTTGGCAATATTTCAGATAGTGATATACTTCCTGGCTTCACCCTGTCTTTTTCATTAAGCCTCACCATTGGTTGAATTTGATACACACATTCAGATGCACTTACCCCTGGAGACGTCCCCAAAGTGTCACTGTAGTGACGCAGCGCGAGTTCCCTCGAAAAGGAAGCTGTAACAATGTATCTTAAAAAGTAACACAATGTAACCTTGCTTTCACTTGAAATGTGTCCCCACATTTAGTCTTTGAATTTGAGGGTATTAGACCTGGAAAGTCGTTGAATTTTAAGTTAACTAAGGTGTGCGTTAAAATCACATCTTAAGATTTCCAGTCCACTCCATGCAGTCGCTGTGCAACTCTCCACACTAGGAAATAAATGACTTCTCATCTATTGGGTGTTGTGTGCAATGGACAGACGCAGCTTTAGAGTCAATAACTACTTACGACCCAATTAGCAGCAATAACTGAATATAGAAAAAACCTACAGAATCTCAGTTTAACCTCTTGTTTGTATGTTTACAGTTGGTGTAAATGTAAATCATAAGAGATTTCTAATGTTGTTGTCTTTCAGATAAGATCAGTGATTCGTGTTTGGATGGAGAAATAACGTCTTTGTCGTCAAAAGAGCGACAGTCGGCACAAACTCTTTCCTGCATCACTGATGGAGAGACATTGAGCTCACAGAGACATTTAGATAGAAATGCAGAACAAAAACTCTTGACCTCCACCAGATCTGAGATCAGCTTCACTACCTTACAAAAGTATAAACGTCATCATTCAAAAGTGCACAGAGAGAAGAAGAAGCACTTTCACTGTCAGCAATGTGGGAAGGATTTTGGCTTCTTATCTCGGCTAAAAGTTCACGTGAGGTCACACAGTGCTGAAAAGTCTTTTTACTGCACTGAATGTGGCAAATATTTCAGCACCAAACAAAGTCTTGATATTCATCAGAGAATTCACACTGGAGAGAAACCATACGAGTGTCCTCACTGTGAGAAGAGATTCAACCGAAACCATCATCTGAAGTCACATATGCTTATACACACCAATGAAAGACCGTATCAGTGCAGTCAATGTGACAAAACCTTTAGGGTTTTAAGTTCATTAAAATCACACCAGAATATTCACTCTGAGGAGAAACGCTATCAGTGTTCACACTGTGATAAAGGTTTCTGTCATAAATCTAATCTGATTATCCATGAGAGAGTTCACACTGGAGAGAAACCTTACATCTGCTCTCAATGTGGAAAGAGCTTCACTCATCCAGGTACTTTTAAAGCTCATCAGAGAATTCATACAGGAGAAAAACCTTACGTCTGCTCTCAATGTGGAAAGAGCTTCACTCATCCAAGTACTTTTAAAGCTCATCAGAGAATTCATACAGGAGAGAAGCCTCATCACTGTACTGTTTGTGGGAAGAGTTTCAGCAAAAAATGTAATCTAAAGAAACATGTGCATATACACACCAATGAGAAACCATATCAGGTTTTAGTGAGACACCATAGAACTCATACAGGTGAAAAACCGTTACAAATGTTCTCAGTGTGAGAAGACGTTTACTAAGCCAGATTCCTTAAAAGCCCATTTGAGAGTTCATACGTGAGAGAAACCTTACGGGCCCTATCATACATCCAGCTCAATGTGCGACACAAGTGTCTTTCGCTAGTTTCAACCTGGCGAAATTATCATTTTCACGTTTAGCTAGCACCAAGTTGTTTAAATAGCAAATGCATCTGCGCCCAATTTTGCACCCATGGGCGTTCTGGTCTGAAAACGAGGCGTGTTCAGGTGCATTTTTGGCGCGTTGCTATTTTGAGGCAACTAAAATAGACTACGCCATTGACCAACTAAAACCTGCTCTAAAGTCAATGACGGAATATTGTTTTTGTTATTTAATGAACGCGTTAGGAATACGGGACGACAATACGCTTTTGCTAATCACACACATGGATGCGCAGCAGAACACAACCCTTTTATAATATGAAAAATGTAAGGATTAAAATGTAAAAGATTATTATTGAGTCTCTTGGACTTAAATGATGATTGATTATGAGACGTTAGATGATGTAAAGATCTGCTTCACCCGTAGCTTGGTAAGAAATTGTTTTGCTTTAAATAAATGCTTCTGTTTTTAAATGTTTTTTAAATGCTACCTCACAAATTAATTGTATATGATGACTTTGTACCTGTGGATATGGTGAGATGAGAAACATTTTTAAGTAATGCTTTAAAAAAACATGGCGCTGTCCGAGTGCTGAAACGGCTCTCTGCACATTTGTAAATTCTTTATCTTCTGTTTGTTACAAATAAAGAATTTTTAAAGTACAAACCTTTTGCATATTTGCAGATTTTATTACACTGATTTTGTAGGATATCCATACATGTTTGGAAGTTTCTCCTCTGTCCTGTTGCCACGCCTACTTTGTCTTTCAGTTCCCCATGCAGCTCACCACACCTTTAATTAATTGGCCTCAATCAGCCACAGGCTTTATTAGACAGCACTTGTGCATAGCCCCTGCCCTTTGTTCATGCTACATGGAGGATTCTTGTGTGGTGCTGCGGAAAGATGTTATGTCTCCTGCCTTGTGTGCGTTATTGAACTATGTAAGTTTTATGTTAAGTTAATTATGAGAAGTGAGCATGAATCTTTCATTCCTTTCAGTTTGTCTGTTTGAATGTATTGTTTGATTAAACTGTTTAATTTGGTTTATATTCATGTGACTTTCTATTGTAATTATAAGATTATGCATTTGAGTATTTATAGGTTAATTATGGGGCTTACAATATTTATGTATTGACTTGTTTGTAGGTTAATTTCTGAATTCTGTGTTCTTGTACAAATTTTAGATTTTCCTTCAATTGTATTGTGGCCTTATGTAATTAATTGTGATCCTATATCATTTTCTCCTAGAAACCACACACATACAAATACTTGCCTCACAAATAGAACACTGTGTAATTAAAGTGACTGGACTGGATTGTTCTTACCGACACCTCCACTGGTCTCAAGCCAGCCACCTACCCATCCCTCTTAAACCTCCTTTTCATGGTCCTTCGAGCCGGATCCATTGACGACCAGTGGAAATGTCCAGTCACTCCCTGCCTTCGTTATTTCAGCGTCCTCACCGCCAAGCCTCGCGTCCTGCACGCTATGATGACTACGTCATGGAATATGATCAGCGGCCACAACATACTACTGAATTACCAGAGCCACCACCGCTTCACTCTGCAGACATCTGTGGTGTTGGACCTCAGTATCAATCACAGTACGAATTTGAGGAGGAAGAGCCACCTCAACTATCCAGTGAGGAGGATGAAGAGGAAAAGCCGGGACCACAGGCAGAGCCAGCAATGGACCCTCCCTCACCTCTCCCTTCTGGAAGAGCCCTAGCCCCCGAGTACCCACATGTCCCTCATGTAGCCCCAATTCCTGACCGTCAAACTGAGCTCTTACAGCAGTTATTTGAAGTAAAGAATCAAGGTAGACTAATCCAGCGCTGCATGCTAGACCAAGGCCACTCCTCGCGGTCTCGTTCAGTGCCGCCACTAACTGCAAGTCTCATTCCAAGATGGCAGCACGTCTCTCTGTTTGTGCGTGATTGTGCGTGATTGATCTGTTTGTTTGTTTAGAGGATAATGTTCATGGGATAATTTGAAAACAGTATACTGTTTACTTCGTGTGCTTTGAAACAATATTACTACTCATACGAAGAGGGTATATTTGTCATTCTCGTTGGTGGTATTGCGACGATGGATGTTCTATGACGAAAGTCTAGTCCAAGACGGGACTGATATATCCCCAGTGATCTGGTGCTGTAGTCTTATAGCAGAGCACTTTGATAACGCTTGAGGATCTGTTTCGTGCTGGCTGGTCGGGGCTTGGAGCCTGCTGGAGCTTGACTGTAGACGTGTTGCTGATTTTGATGTGCCTGATCGCTCCATGATAAAGGAAAGTGATTTTTTCCCCTCGTTTTTACAGCTGCTTTCAAGATATAATCCGATGTTTTTTGGAAGCGGCTTGTCTTGATTCAACTCTTGTATCCACAGCACTGCTTCACTCGCTGGGTTTCCTGTTTACTAGTGACGACACGTGATATTAGCGATTGCTGCGGAGATTCGGAAAACCCGCATCGGATTTCATCGTATACCTGGACTCCGTTATCCCACAAAGACCTGTTTGTAATTCGTCCAGGTCCCGTGTAACACTCTGTCTCTCCTGGATGGTTCGACGGCCATGGAGAGAAAGATGCGGTTGGTCCTTGCCTTTTTATGTTTTTATTTTTTTCTGTTCTTATGTCCTACTGGGGGCATTTACTGCTGGAATGGCTATTCCGGTCCAGTGTTTCAAAGACCGTGTGACTCATACAAGGGCACGTGTACATTTGGTTGTTCAACTAATGTGGCTTTATTCCCTCTGCCCATACTTTTCCTCTCTGATACTGTTGACCTAGTCTGCCTGTCCAGTACTATGATGTTATATGATCATTTTATCACTACCTCTTGTATGTACCACACCTCCAATTTCGGATGGAGAAGAAATGTATCATACATGAAACAACTAAAGCACAAATGTTTAATTGTTTTATTACTGTTGATGTCAGGGAATGTACAGCCCAACCCAGGCCCAAGTATCCCACTAAGTTTTAACACCCCAGCAGATTTTAAAGAAAGATCGGGTCTTGGTTTCTTTCACTTGAATGTACGCAGTCTTGTTCCTAAGCTGGATATGTTGCGTATTTGGGCCCTCTCTACAGATGCTGATGTATTCGTCCTGACTGAAACCTGGTTAAGTAAATCGGTTTCAGATAAAGAAATTAATATCAGTGGTTATAATGTTTTTAGGACTGATCGCCCCAATAGAGGTGGGGGTGTAGCAATATATATTAAAAGTCACTACCAAGTTAAAACACTGCTATCCAAATCATTAGTCAAACAGTTTGAATTTTTAGCTCTGGAGCTTGAAGTTTCAAAATCACTCATTATAACAGTTGTTGGCTGTTACAGGACACCTTCAGCTGTTAGTGGTGCTCTACCCTCCTTAATGCAACTCCTCTCTGACTTTAACTCTAGGGAATTAGTAGCCTTTGGAGACCTTAATTGGAACTGGTTACAACCAGTATCTGATGAATTTAGAGCTAATTGTGATTCATTAAATCTTTTCCAGATTGTTGACAGTCCCACACGGCCAAACCTTAAAAATCCGGAAAAATCAACGTTAATAGATGTGATTCTAACTAATGTTCCTCACAAGTACTCAACTGCCTCCATATTTGCAAACGACATCAGTGACCATTGTGTCGTAGCAACAGTAAGAAATACTAAAACTTCAAAAATTAAACCACACATCATAGTCAAGCGTAATATGAAGCATTTCTCAGAAGAAAAATTCCTTAATGATCTGTCTAATTTTGACTGGGAAAAAATTAACATCAGTAGAGACGTTGAAAGTGCCTGGAACCTATTTTATGAGGGGTTTACCAACATAATTAATAAGCACGCCCCACTAAAGAAATATAGGGTCAAAGGCCGAAAAAATGCTTGGTTTTCACCAGATTTAGTGACCACTCTCCACGAGCGTAATTTGGCATGGGCAAAAGCCAGGAAATCAAACAAGAATTCTGACTGGCTGGTCTTCAGACAGCTGCGCAACGCATGTACCCTTAAAATTAGAAAAGCTAAAGCTGACTATTTTCTTTCTCAAACCACTCATAATCTCAATAATCCGTCAAAATTTTGGAAAACTGTCAAGTCATTATCAATAAACAGTGAAGGCCTTGAGCTTCCCTCAAGCATTGTAACTGACTCTCAAAAAATTACTGACAAGGCCAAAATGCTTGATTGTTTTAATGAACATTTCACTGCTTCAGGATTCTTATTTGAGTCACTCAGTACTCAGCATGATTGTTGTTCTTCTACGGTTGAGACTGTTGGTCTAAATCCTTTTAGCCACCCTTTTAGTTTTAGTTCTATCACAGTTTCAGACGTAAATAAAGCCCTTAAGCACTTGGACACAACAAAATCCGCAGGCCCTGATAAATTGGATCCCTATTTTTTAAAGCTTGCAGGAAATTTTATTGCCGTACCCCTGACTAATATTTTTAATTTGTGTTTAAACACAAATGTGATTCCTCCCATCTGGAAATCAGCCTTTGTGGTTCCCATTCTAAAAGGTGGTGATCCTTCCATTTTAAATAACTACAGACCAATCTCTAAACTGTCAGTGCTGGTCAAGATTTTAGAATCCCTTGTCAGTGATCAGTTAAAGAAATATTTTAACAGTTATAATGTTTTATCTGATTTCCAATCTGGTTTTAGAAAAGGGCATAGTACAACATCAGCAGCTCTTAAAGTTTTAAATGATTTTATTGAATCAATGGATAACAAGCGGCATTGTGCAGCCCTTTTTATTGACCTTTCAAAGGCGTTCGACACAGTGGACCATACAGTACTTAAACAGAGACTGTATGGGGCTGGGCTCAGTGAGCAAACTATTGGCTGGTTTGTTAACTACCTTACAGATAGGACTCAGTGTGTGCAGGCGGAGGGTAGCACATCTCGCTATCTGAAAATATCAAAAGGTGTGCCTCAGGGATCAATCCTAGGACCATTGTTATTTATCATCTATATTAATAACATTGATCACAATGTGTCTACTGTCAAATTTCATTTTTATGCTGATGACACAGTACTGTATTGCTCAGAACCCACTGTTGACCAGGCCCTCTCCCAGTTACAACTTGCTTTCAACATGCTTCAACAGAATCTTTATGAGTTAAAACTTGTTCTTAATGCAGATAAAACTAAAGTTATGCTTTTTACAAATACAAAACCTAAAACAAATGTGCCTTCAATTCGCACTACACAGGGAACAAAAATTGAATTTGTCTCTAAGTACAGATATCTCGGTATTTTAATTGATGAATCTCTTTCTTTTAGCCTTCACATTCAGCAGCTGGCAAATAGATTAAAACTTAAATTAGGGTTTTACTTTAGAATTAAATCCTGCCTTTCGTTTGAATCTAGAAAGAGGCTGGTTAATGCCACTTTTATGTCTGTACTTGACTATGGTGATGTTTTATACATGCATGCGTCGTCTACTAGTTTACATACATTGGACAGTGTTTATCATGGAGCATTGAGGTTTATCACTGGTATGAAGGCCCTCACTCATCATTGTGAACTGTATAATCGGGTTGGATGGTCATCTTTATCAATACGGAGACTTCAACATTGGCATATTTTTATATACAAGGCAATATTAGGTCTCCTTCCATCCTACCTCCTGACATATATAAGTGAAAAAGGTACTGGGTCTTATAACCTTCGTTCCCAGGATCATTTCCTTTTAACTGTCCCAAAGGTTCGAACTGAGTTAGGAAAAAAGGCTTTTCAGTTTGCTGCTCCTTCAACATGGAACAAGTTGCAAGAATCTATGAAACTAACTAAGTTGGTTTCACTGGCCGCTTTTAAAATGATGTTATTTGACTCACAGGCAGCCACATCTGGATGTGGATGTTTTAATTGATGTGTAAGGATTCTGGTTGACTTTGAGGGATTTAGTTTTTTCTTTATTTCTATTTTTTGTGTTTCTGTGTATTTTGTATTTGTGTGTACTGTATTGTGTGGTTGTACTGCTGCCTCCCTTGGCCAGGACACTCTTGAAAAAGAGATTTTTAATCTCAATGAGTCTCTTCCTGGTTAAATAAAGGTAAAAAAAAAAAAAAAAAAGTACCACTCCCTGAAACCTTTGTCCCTCCGTTAGTAGCATCACAAGCCCAGCATGCTGCAATGCCACCCCAGGCTACCACTCGTGACACCAAGCCCTTTCCTTCTCCACCTCGGCAGCAGCTTCCTTATCCACCTCCTATAAGCCATGCCCCTGTCAGTCAGCCCTTTGTTCAGTACTGGCAGCACACGATTCCTTCTGACAATAGTCAGTTCCCGGTCACGGGTCAAATCCCAGTCTCGCATAACCCTCTGCTCCCACTCCCAGCCTACATGTCGTCATCTCAAATTCAGCCTAGAGCTATGGCCCACTCTGCCCAGCCAACATACCAGCCCCGAAATGTGCAACCTCACCACCATAGTTCTGCACCCTCACCAAGCCATTTAGCCCCCCCTTTAGGCTGACTGCACCCATATAGTAAGATAGAAGGTCCCTCATTCCCTGGTCTTACTAGAGAAGATGAAAGCCAATATATGATGTTAAAGATGGCCCTATCCAACCTATTAGACCCAGGAGAGTCAGAGCAGTATAAATATCACATCTTACTGGATCACTTAAAGGTAGATCAGCCAAAGCGGCTTGCCTTAGCTTATGTTTATGCTCAAGATCCTTACACTCAAGCTATGTGGGCCCTAGATGAGCGTTATGGCCAACCCAGACAGCTTTCTCTCAGAGAGCTCCGGGCTATAATGGAGATGCCTGCTATCCGTATAGGTGATGGTAGAGGCCTTAGTGGGTCTCCTCCAGTCCATGGGTCCCGAAGGTCACTCTGAGCTTACTTGTGGCTCACATGTTGAACGCCTACTAGAGAAACTACCCAGTGAGCACTTCTGTCAGTTTAAGAGAAGCATGAGTTTCAGTTCAGTTCATTTTTATTTGATAGGGACAATGCTCATTAATCAACAGACAAATTACTTGCTGTAAACAAGCCAGAGTTAGCTATGAGTGCTAATTTCCATCTGTTGTCCCTAGCCAGATCGTAACAGGCACCCTAAAATACAAAAATCAGTAGAAATACAGTATAAATTTAATAAATACAATAATTATGTAATAAATCCAGCAAAACAATCAAACAAACATTATATGTTTTACCTCACCTAGCTGTCCCTGAGGAACACCTATTTTACAGTTTAGATGGGTAGATTGAGTATTGTTAATGCGTGTGCATTGTTTTCTGTCAGTTACGTATGATTTCATCCATTTGATTGCATTCCCAGAAAAGAGAGTTTTGATAAAAGAACGTCGTGGTCAACGGTGTCAAATGCTTTTTTTAAATCTAAAAATAATGCACCCACCACGCCTCCTTTATCTAAGTTCATTTGAGTAGACCAGGTCCCCTATGCTATAACCTCCTATATTTTTCCTCCTGGTTGCAACAGGAAACCCATTGCCAGCCCAGAAGGGAGAGAACCCTTCAACCGTCCGACCAAAGCCACCACCCTCTCACCCATTCAGAGCTACAGCTAAACTCCATGGTAGCAAGACCTCCTAGGGTCAGTCAGCTTCCCCTCAACACCACATCCACACGTTGTCCATTGTGTGCTTACTGTAACTCACCTGAACATCACGTCAGTAAATGTGATGACTTCCTCAAGCTCACTGAAGATCAGAGAGCTAGTTGGATCACAGGACAGAAACGATTCTGGCAGTGTGCACGAGACCACTTTGCAAACCAGTGTGATCTGAAGGGACGCTGCAACCAATGTAATGGGAAACATCTGCAGGTCCTATGCAACATCAACCAGAGGCAAGTGCAGAATTTATACCTAGACCATCCTAGCGATTGCTGCTAAAGGTAGTTGAAGTGACCCTACGTAATGGAAACAAGTCCTTAGACTCGTATGCCATACTAGATGATAGATCAGAATTTACGATCCTTCTGCATCCTGCAGCCCAGAAACTTCGATTGATAGGGGAGTCTGAGAGCCTGAAGCTGAGGACAGTGCGACAGGATGTCCAGACTCTAAACGGTTCCATCGTGTCCTTCACCCTCATTCCAAAGGCCCATCCAAAGAAAACCTACGCCATCAGGCATGCTTTCACTGCATATTATCTTTCCTTATCTGAACATTCTCATCCTGTGAAATCCCTCCAGCGGCGCTACCCTCATCTCAGGCAGATTCCCTTAAAGCAGCATGATAATATAAGACCCCTCCTACTCATACCCACCTGATCACTCCAAGACTGCCTGTAAAGTTAGCCCCCCCCCCCCCGGAGCCCCAGCAGCTATCAAAACCCGTCTTGGCTGGACGTTACAGGGCCCTGCTAGAGATATTGTCAGCTCTCCCTCCACAAAGTGTCACTATATCTCCTTTAAATGTCCACCTGATGACATTCACCACAATGTGCAAAAACTGTGGCAGCTGTACACAGTACCTTTGAGGAACACAAAATTGGTTGTTCGTTCTAAACAGGACCGAGATGCACATCACCAGCTGGAGACTCAAACCATTCGAATTCCTGTTGATGACGTCCTAAGGTATGCCACACCTCTCCTCCGAGCAGATCCCTGGCCCCCTTAAAGGCCCCTAAGGAAGCAGTTATGTCCCGTCTTCGCAGCTGTGAGAGGAGACTGCTCCAAAAGCCCTCACAGGCGGAAACCTATACCAGAGAGATCCAGAAGCTAGTTGATGCTGGGCATGTCAAGAAGTTGGCTCTCTCTGAAGCAGCAGATGCCCCTGGGTCTTGGTATATACCTCATCACATCAAATCAATGTCTGTATTCACAATTGCTTCCTGTTCCAACCCTTGGTCCTTCCCTCCTTGGAGTTCTCCTTTGTTTTAATACATTTATAAAAGCTTGCTATTTTACTTCCGTGACTGAAAGAAAAAGGCTTTTAAAGGTTAAGGTTTAAATCTAAAAAAAACAATTTCAATACAAATAAAATCAATCTTAAACTCGTGGCCGACGCCGCCTTTAGTTTTTCAGTTTACAAATTCCACTTTCTAAATCTGGATTAGGCATGACACCAACGCAACTGTCTTTTAAAGGGGATGAGAGCTGAGACTCTCATTGGTTAATTGCACGTTATGCCCAAAACACACCCATTACGAGAATAGGAACGACCCTTTTATACCGTGCGCTTGGCCCATAAACCATTTGCATGTCGTTAAACTTTACGTCTGCTCTCAATATGGTAAGAGATTCTTTGATTTATCTTAGTGCAGAGTTCAAGCGCTTGGCGCATAAACCATTTTCCTTTCGTTAAATTGGCAAAAGTGGAATCGGACACGCCTATTTAGACTGGCGTGCGTGCGCTTAAGACAGTGCGTTTAGATTGTTAAAATAGGGCCATACGTCTGCTCGATCTGTGGAGAGAGATTCACTAATGTAAGACCTCATCACAAGAAACATACTGAAGAACAAACTGATCTGTGAAAAAGACTTTGGGTTGAAAATAACACAGCATTTTTAAAGTGTAAAACTAATAAATAAAACAAATTACTCTGCTGTACTTACATTTACAAATGTTATGTTATCAAGAGCCATTGTTTGTGTTATGTATTTATTAAATGATGTAACAAGCAAAACGTGTCTCTTAAAGGATGAGATCTGATTTTATTCAAATACTTGCTAAGAGAAAGAATTATATTTAGTTTAACATCTCCAGTAGATAGCAGTAGAGTCACACTGTGAATACATCTGAAGGATGCTTTGAAGGCAGCTCTGTTTCGTGCCCTTCATTTGGCAACTTTTAAAGGATGAACGAGCTGTGGGAGCATCAACCCCTGAATTGGGATCCATCCATGGCTCCTTCTTTACAGCTTTGGCTATCTCAAGATTCAATACGCGCCTGTGACATCCGGGTATTTTTATATAAACATTCAGAACTGTATTTGAATACAATTTTTGCAAATTTAAAAAGTTTATTGGCTGTTGAAAATGATAAGATTTGTTAACAGCAGGATGAATGAATTAAGTGTTGAGCGTCTTCTCTCTCCAGTACAGCAGGAGGCGCTGCAGCTCTTTAGTACACAAATAAACTCACTAAAGAAAGAGAGCGCGTGTGTTTTGATTTGTTTATGTATCCTCAGTGTTTTTCTCTCTAGAGTGTTTTATTGAGTGTAAACCGAGTCTTGTCTCTGTGTATTTTAGTGTTGGTGATGAGATGGATGTGATGTGCTGTAAATCAGTAGGAACTGATCTGTCCATGCTGGATATTGATGATTTTATCACAGAAATATCTCAGCTGAAGAAAGAGGTGGCGTTACTGGAGATAAAGCTGAGGTTAAGAGGAGATGAAGGACTGAATAGAGAGGTTTGTACAGCTTAAACATCCTTTACCTGAATCAGACAACATCAAATCATTTATAATCTTACTCTGTGTGTTTGTGCTTTAACAGTCTGTTTCTCAGACATTATGATCTGGATGTCAAAAAAACTTTTAAAACACAATGAGAGTAAACTGATGTATGTTGGACCCTTAGCTGTCTCTTAAATAAATCATTGTGCAGTTTATGTAAAGACATAACGTTAGGGCTCCCAAGTTTTTTAGCGTTATTTTTTTATTGAATCAGTCATATTCAACAGTTTTTTAACATTAGTCACGGGATGAAGAAAAAATTATAATTTAAATAAAAACATGGACATGCTTACATACATTAATTAATTTAACGGCTTTCTTATTTATCAGATTATACATTGTTTTAGGTATTGCTTAACTTCTAATAGAGGGTATGCACGTGACGTCACCTTCGGCGAAAGTCGAAAAGACAGCGTCAGCATTTGGGTGCATGGTGAAATCAGCGACAGCACGAGGAAAACGCGTAAAAGCTGTTGTGCGATAGACTGTACTAATACATTTAAAAGTACACAATTTTAATGTAATTAGGTATTTAATAAATTTTAATATGCAATATTAAAGAATACACAGTATGATTCTATGCTTTAGAATGTAGTGAAGTAAATTTTTTCCCAATACAAACACCCTAATAAAGCACAGATGCTTGGAAAATGTAACTAATTTAACGAAGTGTTGTTCACCTCTGCTATCAAATCCAACTAAATTCAATTTAAGCTGATAATAGTCAGTTTTACTGGCATTGTGCGCAGCAGTCGCTATGAAACACTATGAGACATTTTGTTGAATCATTTGCCACCCAACAGGGCGAGTTCTGGTGTGGTCATGTGGAAAAGTGACGTCATGCATACCCTCTATAGCAAAATTTGGAATAATGGTTTATAATCACCATATTAACATTTATACTAATTTATATATATTTGATTAATCGTTACATTATAATGAAATCGATCTCTAGCCCACTAAATTCTGGAAGTAAGCGGGACACTTTTAGTGTTCCCTCACTAAAAAGCCCATTCATTTTTTCCATAAACTTGTGTAACGTGTATAACCAAACTAAACCTGTGGGTGTGTGTGTGTTGTGTTGTAAGGATGGGGTTTGTTGTGAATCTTCAGAGTATGTGACTGTTTGGAGCTCCAGTGAATGTCTGGATTCAGTGTGGATGAGCAGAGATCAGAGCCGCACACCACAGTCACTGCTGGATAAACTCTCTGAAGAGACATCCAGACACACACAGGACTCAGATCTCAGTCTGTCTTTACTCTCTTATACTGAGTCAAAGCCCACAGACACTCAGGACACTACAGTGTGTGACAGTAAACAGAGCTTACAGGAGGATCAAACCTCCACAGAGTCTCTGGATTCTGTCTGTAACGCTGGAGAACAGCAGCAGATCCTGCAGACCAAACTCAAGATGTCTTCAGTTAAACCGATGGACAGTGGGAACCTGATGAGAAGAGAAACTACAGCAGAGGAAGATCACACTGAGGAAGATGATGACAATCATGATGATTTTATTCCTTCAGGTGTGTTTCCTCTTTTACCTTACATGACATTGAATTACACACAATTGCTTATAAAATGGTCACATTTAATTCAGCTTTTACAGCATGCAGGTTCATTTAGCTTGGATAGTACAAAAAAACACATGGGTATATTTGCTCCTGCTCCTGGGTCAGCTCCCCCTTACATTCACTCACTTATACAGACTTACGTACCCTCTCAATCCCTGCGCTCTTGTCACCGTGCTATGTCTTTTTCTCAAAAATAATTTTTTTTTACGTTGTTCTGATGCAGCAATATATGTCTCGCTTAATGGTTGTTAGGGTACACTGGTTGCTAGGGAGAGAATTTGCATACACCAATGAGTATACATCAAGCCTCGAGTAAAACAAGGCCACCCCCATGTCTCTACAATGTTCTGATGCAGAGATATAGGTCTTGGTACATGGTTGCTAGGGCACTCTCTTTGGTACAGGAGCAAACGCTAACGCATAGCAGTCAATCAACAAGTATAATAACTAGGGCTGTCAAAATTAACGCGTTAATAAGCATTAATGTAAATTCATTTTAACTACATTAAAGCTCCACTGTGTACTTTTTTTAGTTAATTCTTAGCAAAAACCCATGTTTTCTTTCAAAAGTATGTGCTCATTCATGTGTAATTACTTCCACCCCACTAATCAAAGTATTCTCGTAAGTGTAGAATCTGCTATTTAAAATACATACCGTCGTATTGCTCTCTGGCTGAATCCATGTTGTGCCTCCATCTTTGAAATACATTCGCCGACGAGGGACATTTCTGAAATTCAAGCTCCGCCTTTCGCGCTTTCAGAGTACACTCAAGCTGGCCGCGAGCGACAGGAAAAACATCAAGACCAAAGTCAATATTGGAGTTAGTTTTCCAAGATGGGGCTCAATGGACACTGAAGTTGCTAAGTTACTTTCTATCGTCTCCACAGGTAATTCAGCATATTCGTTTACATCTATACAGTCTATGTTGTAAACTTGAAGTTTTATAATTCCTTGGCTAACTATAGCATGGGTATGCAGTTAGTGTAAACACGCATGTGGTTTAATGTGTTCGAACAGCCACACGCCGTCTCTCCGCCCATTTATGTAATCTGAGGTACTGAGATAAATGTTTTTCATCTTTTCTGACCTCTAACACAAACACACGGTGTACAGCGCTATTTTTAGCCTTTCATTGATAAAAGCGTCTGATCTGCGCGTCTTTCGTTTCATTTTAACTTACAAGCGTGTGAAAGTTGAGCGATGTTATTTCACCAATATCAGAGAAAGCTCTTACATATACATGGACATGTAACGTTTACTTAAACATAAGCACACTGTAAAAAAACTTTGCTGCCTTAAAATTTTTTGTTGAATCAACTTGGATTTACAAGTCATTTCAACTTACTATTATTTATCTTGACTAGAGATGAGTTGTTATAACTTATAAAATTAAGTTGACTTTTCGCAACTATATTTTATAAGTTGTGACAACTCATCTCTGTTGTCATGACTTGTAAATCTGAGTTGATTTAACAAAAAATTTTAAGGCAGCAAAGTTTTTTTTACAGTGCATTGGACTCTGACATATTAGTTCGCGTCCATTTAAACCCGTCATTACTCCCGCTCATGATTAAATGACAGGAGAGGGACTCGTCCACAGACCATCTCCTCAGTAATCTGAAGAGAAGCGCTCGAAAATGGACAAAAAGAGACAGATTTAAACACCAAGTGTAAACGTGATGCGTCTCTCTCGTCCACTTGTGATCCGATCGATGAAAACACATCTTAATACCAAGTTTAACAGCCCCTGTGATATTTTTCATCGCATCGATGAAAAAAGAAGTGTCTAAGCTGCGTTTATGGTTGCTTTTTGTATGTGATTTTAAGCGGACATATCATGACAATCAGACTTTTTCCATGTTAAACATAAATCTGTGTGCTTTGATGGATCACAGGCAAATGACATTGCAAATTGTTCATTTTTTTCCATTGCTTTTGCTTTGTAGCAAAACTTTCACCGCTTGATGGGAGTAGATCCTACACAGTGGAGCTTTAAGTTTATTAATGTGTGATTAACGCAACACGCAATTTCTGTTTGACCCTAGGCTTGGCCCATTTTTGGATAAATTGAGACGCAGCCTACAGTAAATAGTAATTAAACGTCTAAAGTAATCTTTATTTGTACTATAACTATTTTTATTACACGGCTCTCTGGAATGCTTGATTCTGATTGGTCAGTTGAGACATTTGCAGGTTCGTTCTTTTCAAATAATAACCGCTCCAAAGTAATAACGCATAGCCGGACTACTTGCACGAGTAAAATCGCTCCGCGCCAATAAAGATCAATAAAGATTACTGTTTGGCGCCATCTTGTGACAAACACTGGACAACCACGACAAGACACAGAGAGCTTACTGAGACTGAACTTGACAAAATAAAGCATGTCAGCTACGAAGCCAACACACAAAAAAATACAGAATGGGCATTAAAACTTCTCAAAGACTGGCTAAAAGAGAAAAAAATGGAGACAGACAAGTATGAAGCAGAGGATCTTAATAAGGTATTACGATCATTTTATGCATCTGTGCAAAGTTTCGCGGAAGGATAAAAATGTTAATTTAAAACAAATATGCCAATAAAATGTTTCAAATTCATATTCATGTCCATTTTTTTTTCTTATGTGGCAAGTAGCCGTGTAATAAGCGGGATAATGTAGAGGCAGCCGGTAGTTATTGGGAAATAAGCCCCTTCAGTGTGATACAAGACCCTCCGCTTCGCGTCAGATCCTGATCACACTGTCGGGGCTTATTTCTCGATAACTACCGGCTGCCTCTACATTATCCCTTACATATGAACTAATACAAATAATGCGTGTCCATCCACTTGCACGTCGGAGATTTTGGTTTTCGGTTTTAAAACATGGGTTGGAGGAATTGGAAAATAAAGTGCTGGACTTGCGTGGTGTTAAAATAGTTATCAAAAGAGATAAAGTTCGGGACCTGATTGATGTTTAAAAAGTTATTTAGAGTGACAATACTCAAAAATGATCTTCCTCACATTGATTGAAAGATCTGATGCATGCATGCACACAGACGCACAACCCTGATATATGCACACATAGACAGATTTACACTTTTAATAATATTTCTTTTGGCAAGAATTCAGTCAGATATAATCTGTTAGTGAAAAAGTGAATGTTTGATTAACTGTTAAAGAAAAAATATCATAAGATTATATTAGATCCTTGCATTACAGTAGATCATAAAGCTGTCAGTCGCGATGTCAAACAAACAATAAAAAAAAGTTGACATTGTTTTTTTATTTCTGGACTCTTTAAGCACACATGCTAAGCTGTTCGTTTAAATGCTTACATCTTCTCTATGCGCATGCTTTTTTGCATAGTTGTGTTTGACAAATGAAAACGTCTCTGGTTACGTATGTAACTGTTGTTCCCTGAGAAGGGAACGAGACGCTGCGTCTCCCTTGTCATACTTCCTGCGTCCCTGTAACGCCGTCTTTGGCAATATTTCAGATAGTGATATACTTCCTGGCTTCACCCTGTCTTTGTGGTTAAGCCTCACCATTGGTTGAATTTGATATGCACATTCAGACACACTTACCCCTGGAGACGTCCCCAAAGTTTCACCGCAGTGACGCAGCGCGAGTTCCCTCGAAAAGGAAGCAGTAACAATGTATCTTAAAAGGTAACACAATGTAACCTTGCTCTCACTTGAAATATGTCCCCACATTTAGGCCTTGAATTTGAGGGTATTGGACCTGGAAAGTCCTTGAATTTTAAGTTAACTAAGGTGTGGGTTAAAATCACATCTGAAGATTCCCAGTCCACTCCATGGAGTCGCTGTGCAACTCTCCACACTAGGAAATAAATGACTTCTGATCTATTGGGTGTTGTGTGCAATGGACAGACGCAGCTTTAGAGTCAATAAGTAGTTACGACCCCATTAGCAGCAATAACTGAAAATAGAAAAAACATACAGAATCTCAGTTGAACCTCTTGTTTGTGTGTTTGCAGTTGGTGTAAATGTAAATAAGAGATTTCTAATGTTGTTGTCTTTCAGATAAGATCAGTGATTCGTGTTTGGATGGAGAAATAACGTCTTTATCATCAAATAAGGGACAGACGGCACAAACCTGCATCACCGATGGAGAGACATTGAGCTCACAGAGACATTTAGATAGAAATCCAGAACAAAAACTCTTGACCTCCACCAGATCTGAGATCAGCTTCACTACCTTACAAAAATATAAACGTCATCATTCAAAAGTGCACAGAGAGAAGAAGAAGCAGTTTCACTGTCAGCAATGTGGAAAGGATTTTGGCTTCTTATCTCAGCTAAAAGTTCACGCGAGGACACACAGTGCTGAAAAGTCTTTCTACTGCACTGAATGTGGCAAATATTTCAGCACCAAACAAAGTCTTCATTTTCATCAGAGAATTCACACTGGAGAGAAACCATACGAGTGTCCTCACTGTGAGAAGAGATTCAGCCGAAACCATCATCTGAAGAGACATCTGCGTATACACACCAATGAGAGACCGTATCAGTGCAGTGAATGTGGAAAAACCTTTAGGGTTTTAAGTTCATTAAAATCACACCAGAATATTCACTCTGAGGAGAAACGCTATCCGTGTTCACACTGTGATAAAGGTTTCGGTCAGAAATCGAATCTGATTATCCATGAGAGAATTCACACTGGAGAAAAACCTTACGTCTGCTCTCAATGTGGAAAGAGCTTCACTCAACCAGGTACTTTTAAAGTTCATCAGAGAGTTCATACAGGAGAGAAACCTCATCACTGTACTGTTTGTGGGAAGAGTTTCAGCAAAAAATGTAATCTAAAGAAACATGTGCGTATACACACTAATGAGAAACCATATCAGGTTTTAGTGAAACACCATAGAACTCATACAGGTGAAAAACCGTTACAAATGTTCTCAGTGTGAGAAGACGTTTACTAAGCCAGATTCCTTAAAAGCCCATTTGAGAGTTCATACGTGAGAGAAACCTTACGGGCCCTATCATACATCCAGTGCAATGTGCGACACAAGTGTCTTTCGCTAGTTTCAACCTGGCGAAATTATAATTTTCACGTTTAGCTAGCACCAAGTTGTTTAAATAGCAAATGCATCTGCGCCCAATTTTGCACCCATGGGCGTTCTGGTCTGAAAACGAGGTGTTTTCAGGTGCATTCTTGGTGCGGTGCTATTGTGAGGCAACTAAAATAGACTACACCATTAACCAACTAAAACCTGGTTTAAAGTCAATGACGGAATATTGTTTTTGTTATTTAATGAGCGCGTTAGTAATACAGGACGACAGTGCGCGTTTGCTTATCACACACATGGATGCACAGCAGAACACAACCCTTTTATAATATGAAAAATTAAAGGATTAAAATGTAAAAGATTATTATTGAGTCTCTTGGACTTAAATGAGGACCGATTATGAGACGTTAGAAGATGTAAAGAGCTGCTTGACCTGTAGCTTGGTAAGAAATTGTTTTGCTTTAAACAAATGCTTCTGTTTTTAAATGCTACCTTATGAATTAATTGTATATGATGACTTTGTACCTGTGGATATGGTTAGATGAGAAACATTTTTAGGTAATGCTTTAAAAAAAAAAACATGGCGCTGTCCGAGTGCTGAAACTGTTCTCTGCACATTTGTAAATTCTTTAACCTCTGTTTGTTACAAATAAAGTATTTTTAGAGCACAAACCTTTTCTTGCATATTTGCAGATTATTACACTGATTTTGTAGAATATCCATACATTTACAGCAAATAAAAGCTTGCTATTTCACTTCCGTGACTGAAAGAAAAAGGCTTTTAAAGGTTTAAATCTAAAAAAAAAACCAATTTCAATACAAATAAAATCAATCTTAAACTGGTGGCCTTCTTCTTCTTTTGTTTTTCGGTTTACAAATTCCACTTTCTAAATCGAGATAAGGCATGATGCCTACACAACTTGCTTTTAAAGGGGATGAGAGCTGAGACCCTCATTGGTTAATTGCACGTTATGCCCAAAATACACGCATTACGAGAATAGGAACGACCCTTTTAGACCGTGCGCTTGGCGCATAAACTATTTTCCTGTTGTTAAATTGACAAAAGTGGAATCGGACACGCCCATTTAGACCTGCATGCGTGCGCTTTAGACAGTGCGTTTAGATTGTTAAAATAGGGCCATACGTCTGCTCGATCTGTGGAGAGAGATTCACTAATGTAAGACCTCATCAGAAGAAACATACTGAAGAACAAACTGATCTGTGAAAAAGACTTTGGGTTGAAAATAACACAGCATTTTTAAAGTGTAAAACTAATAAATAAAACAAATGACTCTGCTGTACTTACATTTACAAATGTTATGTTATCAAGAGCCATTGTTTGTGTTATGTATTTATTAAATGATGTAACAAGCAAAACGTGTATCTTAAAGGAAGAGATCTTTATTCTAATAAATGATCAAATACTTGCTAAGAGAAAGAATTATATTTAGTTTAACATCTCCAGTAGATAGCAGTAGAGTCACACTGTGAATACATCTGAAGGATGCTTTGAAGGCAGCTCTGTTTCGTGCCCTTCATTTGACAACTTTTAAAGGATGAACGAGCTGTGGGAGCATCAACCCCTGAATTGGGATCCATCCATGGCTCCTTCTTCACAGCCTTGGCTATCTCAAGACTCAATGCGGGCCTGTGACGTACGGGTATTTTGAAATAACCATTCAGAACTGTAGTTGAATAAAAAAAATTAGCAAATTTAAAAGTTTATTGGCTGTTGAAAATGATGAGATTTGTTAAGAGCAGGATGAATGAATGAAGTGTTGAGCGTCTCTCTCCAGTACAGCAGGAGGCGCTGCAGCTCTTTAGTACACAAATAAACTCACTAAAGAAAGAGAGCGGGCTGTTGTTTTTTTTTTGTATCCTCGTTGTTTTTCTCTCTTGAGTGTTTTATTGAGAGTAAACAGAGTCTTGTCTCTGTGTATTTTAGTGTTGATGATGAGATGGATGTGATGTGCTGTAAATCAGTAGGAACTGATCTGTCCATGCTGGATATTGATGATTTTATCACAGAAATCTCTCAGCTGAAGAAAGAGGTGGCGTTACTGGAGATAAAGCTGAGGTTAAGAGGAGATGAAGGACTGAATAGAGAGGTTTGTACAGCTTAAACATCCTTTACCTGAATCAGACAACATCAAATCATTTATAATCTTACTCTGTGTGTTTGTGCTTTAACAGTCTGTTTCTCAGACATTATGATCTGGATGTCAAAAAAAAAACTTTTAAAACACAATGAGAGTAAACTGATGTATGTTGGACCCATAGACCTTAAAAAAATATGGACGTAGTGTCCGTGACGTCACCCATTGGTTTGTGAAGATCGCTTTTGAAGCTTAAAGTAGGCGTTGCCTGCCGTCGCCATCTTGGCCGCGCGTCCGAGAGGCATCCAGCTGCAGGCCCGCAGACTTTTGTTTTGTTTTGTTTTTTTAGGAACAAATGTACACTTATACATGGCACTCAAAGTTGTTATACAGTACAAAAAATAAAATAAAATAAAAAGGCAAGGCGCACAAATTTCAGAAAATAGATTACATAAATAAAAATAATACAAAACCAAAAAAAAAAAAAAATGGGGGTCAATCATTTTTTAGAATGTCAAAGTCTTTTATCAGTCCAGTAAATTTACAAGCCTGTTTCGTTTTCATATAATATAAAGAAGGAAGGTAGCTTTCAAGAAATTCTTTTTTAAACACAGAGAAGTAGGGTTTGATTTTGGTACATTTACATTTGTGAATAAAGAATTTACCTAAAATTAACATTGTGTTAACAAAAAACTCAGCTCTACTGTCAGTTAACAACATTCCAAATATTATATGGTCTCTAGAAAAAGCAGGTAGTGACTGTATTTTGGTTTCCAGCCAGAAGGACATGTTTTCCCAAAAAATATTTGAATGAATACAGTAAAAGAAAAGATGGTCAGTTGTCTCTATATCACTTTGGCAAAAAGTACAAATATTATGGTCAAAATTAAATCTCAGTCTTAAGAATTCACCTGAAGGGTATACACCGTTAAATATTTTAAAGTGAATTTCCTTTGCTTTAGGAACTACTGGGAAACTTATATATTGAACTCGTAATTTCTGTACAATAAACTTATCATAAACCTGTAATACATTATTACGGTAGAAATTCCCAGAATACAATCTTGAATTAAAAGAAGATCTAATGAGTTTATTCGAAATCATTGCCATGAGATCATGACCATCAAAAAAAAGAGATGGGAGTTCACATGTGTTATCTAGCTCTACACCGAAAGAGTTTCGTACCAAAAAAACAAAATTCCTTGGAATAGCTTTAATGATACGTTCAAATTGTTTACGTTCACAAAATAATTGATATTTTGTACAAAATTTTTCAAAAGTAAGTAATGTGCCTTCTTCAGTCATTAAAAGAGCCACAGACCAAATCCCTTTCTCAAGCCAAGTAAGATTGCATATAGATTTATGTCTAGATAAAACAAACCTATTATTCCAAATTGGAATTCTGTGAGGTGTAAAGTTATGGTTGTATAATAATTTCCAATACAATAAAACTTGTTGGTGAAAAGAAGATAATTTGATCGGCAATTTTGAAACCAAAAAGTCACATTTCAGTAGAAAATTAACTCCACCCAATCTCTCAAATATCCCTCTAGTGACACAAAACCAAAAAGAATGTTGATTAACTATAAAACTTTTGAGCCACTTAATTTTAAGCATACCATTCATACACAAAAAATCAAATGCTTGTAATCCACCATTCTCATAATCTTGTGTGAGTTGTGCCCTTTTGATATAAGTTACTCTATTTCTCCATATAAAATTAAAATTAATTTGATTAATGGTCTTAATAGCTGTATTAGGAACGAAGAGACAAGATGCTGGATATATGCACCTGGAAATACTTTCCATTTTTGTTACTAGAATTCTACCAAATATAGACAGGTCTCTTTGCAACCATAAACCAAGTCTTTGCTTACAATCATTCCATCTATTCCAAATATTTAGTTTTTCTCTTATGCCCTCATCCTTGGCAATGTGTATGCCTAAATATTTAACACAAGTTTTAATTGGATTATTATATGCAACTTTAAGAGGGTTTTCATGTAAAGTCATAATTTCACATTTGCTAATATTGAGTTTCAGACCTGAGAATTTGGAAAAATGATTAACTCTTTCAATTGCTTTAGGAACCTGATCAATGGATTTTAAAAATAATGTTGTGTCGTCTGCCAATTGACTAATGGCAACTTGCTGTCCAAACACATTTAGGTTTTCAATGTTTGAATTTTTAATAAGGATAGCCAACATCTCTGTGGCCAAAATAAACAAAGAGGGTGAAATAGGACAGCCCTGTTTAACCCCTCTCTTAGTATAAAATCTAGGTGAAGTACCTGATGGTAAGGCGACTGAACTATTAGTATCTTTGTAGAACATTTGAACCACATTACAAAAATTTTCCCCAAATCCAAATGTTTGTAAACATTTAAAAATGAAAGAATGATCTAGCATATCAAAAGCTTTATAAAAATCTAGAAACAAAATTACCCCATCATCTTTAATCTCTTTATTGTATTCTAGCAGGTCTAAGACCAGTCGAATATTGTTGTATATAGATCTACCTTTAATAAATCCAGTTTGTGTCTCCCCAATAATTTTGGACAATCCTAATTTTAGGCGATTATTATAAATATGAGTTAATAATTTGTAATCTGTATTTAATAAAGAAATAGGCCGTAAATTATCCAAAAGTCTAGCTTCTTTGCCAGGTTTGGGAATGAGTATGATTAGACCTTGTTTCATTGAGCTAGTTAAATCATAATTATTTGTAATTTCCTGGAAAGTAGCAAAAAGAAATTCTCTCAGTAAATTCTAAAAATGCCGATAAAAATTAGATACGAGACCATCAGGTCCAGATTTATCTAATGATAAGCACATAACAGCAGAATCAAGCTCCGCAATTGTTAGTTCTGCAACACATGTGATCTTAAACTGTTCATCTATTTGAGGGACAAATTCACCAATTTCTTCTAGAAGGTAGCTATAGTCTAAAATTGAAGAAGATGAGGAGTATAAGTTCTCATAAAAATCAGTAATCTCTTTTGATATTAGTTTTGTATCAGAACATTCTACACCATCAATTATTAATGTCTTCACAGCATTTCTTTCCTGCCGTTGTTTTTCTAATCTACAGAAATAAGCTGAGCTTTTTTCTCCTTTCTCCATCCACTTAGCTCTTGATCTAATGTATGCCCCTTTAGCTTTTCTCGTATAAATTTCATCTAGCTTTGATTGCAGAGACAATAAATGTGCTGTATCACTCTCAGTTAAAATTAATTTGTTGGAATATTCATTTATTTCCTTAATAAGACTGGTCTCTTCTAGAAGGTAAGATTTAGTTAATTTCTTACTATATGATACTGATAGCTGACGAAGTTTGTATTTAAAGAATTCCCATTTACTTATCCAGGAAACCAGACTTACATCATTCAAAATGTTAGAAATAAGTTTCTCTACCATTTTCACATATTCCTCTTTTTCAAGTAAGTGAGAGTTAAATTTCCAGTACCCTTTGTTATGAAATTTTTTTCTTTTTGATTTATCATCAATTGAATTGAACAATGGTCTGTAAGGGGAGCTGCAGATATATTACAGGTAGTTCTATATAGCAAAAAACTTTGGGAAATTAACCAATAGTCAATTCGTGACTTGCTAGATGCATCAGGCTTAAACCAAGAAAACTGTTTTAACATTGGGTTTGATTCACGCCAAGGATCAACTAAGCCTAAAGCATTACAAAAATCTACTAGTATTGAGTTATAATGATGAGCAGTGTGTCTAGTAGGTGACCTATCTAACCATTCATTATAAACCATATTAAAGTCACCTCCTAAAATGATTAAATCAGTATTATATTTTTCTTTCATTTCCTCTATTACAGTCAAAATGTCAGAAATTAACAGTCTATTTCGAGTTAAATTGTTGTAACCATACACATTTCCTAATATAATACAACCATTTTCAGTTTTGAGGATACAAAGTAACCAATGTCCCTCTAAACTAGATCTTAATTCAAGAACTTTCCCAGGAAAATTATTTAAAAGAAGAGCAACACCTCCAGAGCGAGTTGTACCGTGATCAAATAGGATTGATTCACCCCATTGATTAGACCAAAATGAGCAATCCTTGTCACTGGAATGAGTTTCCTGTAAAAGAGTGCAATGAGCTTTTCTTTCTTTACAAAACAAAAATATAGCCTTTCTTTTTGTACTGTCTCTAAGACCCCTAACATTAAGTGAAAGAAACGAGATACTACTCGTAAGATGAAACATAGAACTAGAACAGTATTATTAAAGCACAGTCAAAAAAACCACTGCTGGAATAAAACAACACCAGCTATTAGGATGAGACCAAGTAAAGAAATAAATGAGCAACTGATGCTCTGGCAGGTATTGGTTCATATTCAGTTCTTCTCACTACACACAGCCTCTTCTTTTTTCCATGAAAAAAAAAATAAGTCGAGGTTTTTAGTTGGAGACGAGATGAGACGGCCCTCAATATAACCAAACGGACCGCGATAGAATGCTTTTTTACCAGCATTTCTAGCTTCTTGAATAAGCGGCCAGAGAGCTGCACGGGCTTCCCGATCCTCAGATCCTCCGCAAATCTAATTCCCCGTTCGATACACACCTGGGAGTTCTTTGTGGTCTTCCAGATGACGTCTCTATATTTGCGCATGGTGAATTGAAGAATTATTTGGCGGTGTCTTCCAGACTCCCTTTTCCCGACTCTGTGCACCGAATCAACTACATCTTCCAACTTCTGAACCAAGTGTGGGGTTATCTCAGCTAAGAGTAAATTCACCTCTTTCCGTGTATCTTCGTTGTCATGCTCTTTCATACCTTTGATGCGAAGATTCCATCTGTGTTTATAACGCTCCATTTCCAACGTCTTCAACTTTAACTCCTCATTGGATTTGATGAGATGTGTTGTTTGCTTTTCCAAGACGACACATTTCTGTTTAAGATCTTTGATCTCAGCAGCGTTAAATTCCACTGATTTGGAGATTGACACAATCATTGTACTGTTTTGTCGAATCTGGTCGGCAATATCCTCCAGTTTCTTGTCTTGTGAGTCAAATCTCGTTGTTAGGGTGTTAATTGCTTGCAACAACGCTGCATTAGAGATATCACCATCATCTGGTTTGACCTTTTTAGAAGGAGTTTTTGTTGGTGTTATGTAGGATGAATCTCTTTGTCTGTCTTTGGCGTTTTCTCGACCGTAATGGTGATCCATTTTCATTGATATACTTCGTGCTCGAGATCGCCAACTCCGTCACGTTTGGAGGTTTTAAACTCGTTGATTTAGTTGAATTACAACGACAAACCAACACAAAATAACTTTTACTTCAATTATGAGCAATTCTGAGGCCGGTATATGAGAAATCAAACGTAAACTTACAAATTATACAAACATCTGCCAGAGCTCAGCAAAACACGTGCGCCTAGCTAGCCATCTTGCCGGAAGTCTCGCAGGCCCGCAGACTCACTTCTTGCTAGACACCAGTGGATGGACAGCTGACGTCATTTCCGTATCGTCATTCACTTTTCAAATCTGACGCGCCATGCACATGTCAGCGGTAAGAAAAAATAATAAACTGTCGATGATTTATCGGTCATGTCAAAATTCAAATGCACAATCTAGCTTGCCAGTTTAAGGGGGCAGGAATGAGGTGTGGTGTGCACAGTGTGCAATAGTTTATTTGGAACTGTTCATGTTTTATTTTCTCTTGAAATCGGGACTTCCCCCACAACCTTACGAGCCTGACTGTTGTATCTTCATTCTGATGGTCAGATTTGTCTAATTTTACTAAGATGTGTGTAATTTCCAATAAATATTGCAAAACCACGAAGTGAATTTGATCTGGATTGTTTGATAAATTGTCTGATCATGTGAATCTACGTATATTTTAAAAACAGAAGTGGTTACATTTACAAAACAAAAACTGTGGTCAATTAACATGTACAAGTCTGTTGTAATGACAAAACGTTATAGTCCATTGATCTAGACCAGGGGTGTCAAACTCATTTTAGGCTGTGGGCCGGATGGTAAATAACGCCATGAAGTGCGGGCCGGATAATTTTTTTAAACCTTAGTGTGCTGATAATTGTGTTAAAATTAACTTAACAAACCAATTAATTAGTTTGTTTAGCAAAAAACCAGAGAAACACACAGCTCTGTGAAAACTACATTTTCATAAGGTCACACTCATACTGTATATTATACACATAAATTTACATCTGAACAAAACCCACTGGCCTTATAGGTTGAAAAGCTTTAATTTAACTTCTTTTGCCTTGCCAAAATTATTTATAAACCATTCACTTTTCTTTGGAATATATTTGTAATGAGAACAGTCATTTAGAAAATGAAAATGCTAGATGGGGCAGTGGCCCAAACCAAAAATGGCACTATGGGGGGTGGTACTATTATTATGGTTTTAATAAAGTATTATAAATATTATGTATTATATTACTAGCATCAACTTAGACAAGTGATTATAATGGGAAATATAATAAGAATTAAAGTGTGACGATCTGCTAAATATTCAATATGATTTACCTGCTGGCTTGATGGAGCTTTGAATCCATGTTTGCAATGTTGAACTGCTGCTAAAAGCCTCTCTTTCCGTTCTCTGTCGTTATTTTGTGAAGGCATTGGTGTTTTTTGTATTTTTTGTCTACAAAGTGTGCCAACAACAGCAAATTTAGTGTTTATATTAACTTAGATCTGATCGGGAACATTAAATCGATTAGACAAGCACTGTAACGTTAATAAGAATGTGGATATTTTGTTTTTGTTAGCTTGCTAAGATGTTAGCACTTTTTGAACACTGACAACAAATCATTACAGGAAGAAATACATAAACATACTTACAAATTACTAATTCTTCGGTTTAACAACTGATATAATGTAATGAATCCACCTGTTAATGCAACGAACTTCGGAAACTGTGGTCTTCGCTCTCCAGGCAGAGAGTGGACACAGAGATGCTGCGGAGCGGGCGAGAAAACACGAAGTGGATCACCGGAATCAGTGGATCTTTAGCGGAGCGGTAACAATAAAACGGCAAGATTTTGGGGCACCATGTTTAGTCTATGTTCCGCGTTTTGCTCCTTTCCGCAAGTCTCTCATATTAAAAACGAACTAGACACCCGCCTAAAAGGGTTTTTAAAATATGTATTTAATATTTAATAATACTGTATAAATCATCACGCGGGCCGGATTGGACACCTTTGCGGGCCGTATCCGGCCCGCGGGCCGCATGTTTGACACCCCTGATCTAGACTGAATTTAAGTCACAAAAAAATAGTGAAATTATCTGAAAAATATATATTTTCAAGGTGTGAATGCAGTTTTCATGAATTATTGATGTTATAATATTAAGCATATTATTGAGAATTGTTTTATGTAAAGAGATATGATAAAGATCATATTTCAATTTGCACACCGATTTTATATTATATATTTTAAGTCATTTAAGTAAAATGACAATACGGAAAAGACGTGTGCAATTAAGCCTGCAAAGAATGTCTATCCAGTGGTGAAAATCGAAAATAAATATGCTGTCTATCCATAGGTGAAAATATAAAATAAATATGCTGTCTATCCAGAGGTGAAAATATAAAATAAATATGCTGTCTATCCAGAGGTGAAAATATGAAATAAAATTGCTGTTCATCCAGCGGTGAAAACGGAAATTAGCGGCGAAACGGAAATGACGTAGGCTGTCTATCCACTGGTGTCCAGCCACTGGTGGCAAAGAGTATAGTGCTTCTATACTCTTTGCTGGTGGTGTCTAGTCGGAGGTGAGTCTGCGGGTCTGCAGCTGGATGCTATTGGCGCGTCCCCGCGAATTACTCACGGAAAACCGAAAATGGGTAAAGAGGCGGGACATGGGTGAAGATGAGGTGAAACCACGCCCGCCAAGCGCGAGTCTAGTGACAGCAGTGGCTGTTTAACCGACACTCAAGCGACCACGCCCTTAATTATGCAGAAGTTTAAGGCTTAATATAATCTAAACGGGTGAGTTACAAAAAAATTCACCCCCCTCACAGTTGTCTTGAAGGGCAAAATTAGCTATATAGGCCAAAAACACTTTTTGTTCCAGGCTGTAAACATATTATTTTCTATTGTAAAGTTGGCCATTTTTAACATGGGAGTCTATGGGAATTGACTCCCTTTTGAATCCAGCCTCAAGCGGCCAGTCTATGAATTGCAGTTTAAGTCACTTCCGTGTTGGCTTCATTAGAGAGATCGGAAGGTTGCCCCCTCGGTTGGACCCTTATGCCGAGTTCAGACTGTATGATTTTCAAATTAGTCGGGTCACCTGTGGTTTCACACTGCATGATTATCAGGGGAAGCGTTCAGTCGCTGCTGTTTCACACTGCATGATGGATTGGCGACAGGGGTCTTCATACTGCATGACTTTACCGTAAGAAGAATCGCCGATAACTTTTTCCCGGTCCGCAAACTACGTCTCACAACCAAACGCACGCGAGAAGTGACGCGAAGGAAACAGCGCGAGGTCACGCGTGCAAGGCCGGAGTTGTCACGTGAGACTGGGATTATTATTAAAAATAGTCACCCGCAAGAAGTTTACCATACAAATTGCATGTGCGCTCATTTGCAGCAGAAAGAAGAAGAAATAAAAATTATGAATGAGGAAATGTTTGGAGAGGCTCCTCCCCGAACTTCCAGCTGTCATGTATGTTGCTCTCTCATTGGATGTAGGTCATCACCGATGTTATTGTCAGTCAAAACACATTTCACACAGAATGATTTTGAATCGCCGACCGGTCCAGATATTTAGCATGCCAAATATCTCACGGGTGTCGACGATCCTCTCAGAACGCGTCTTTTATAATTCACACTGTGTGATTGTCACTCGTGTGCACGAGCATCGATTTGCCTGTGATTTCGGCCATTTGTCGGCGATTTCGCAAAACCTGTCGGCGAGTCAAAATCAGGGCTAAAATCGTGCAGTCTGAACTCGGCATTAGCTGTCTCTTAAATAAATCATTGCAGTATATTTAAAGACACAGGGCTCCCAAGTTTAAAGTAAAACAATCTCTAGTCCACTAAATTCTGGAAGTTAGCGGGACACTTGTTCCCTCACTAAAAGCCCATTCATTTTTTTCCATAGACTTTTGGATCGTCGCTAAAAATAAACTTGTTTTGTCTAACGTGTATATATGTGTAACGTGTATAACCAAACTAAACATGTGTGTGTGTGTGTGTGTGTGTGTTGTAAGGATGGGGTTTGTTGTGAATCTTCAGGGTATGTGACTGTTTGGAGCTCCAGTGAATGTCTGGATTCAGTGTGGATGAGCAGAGATCAGAGCCGCACACCACAGTCACTGCTGGATAAACTCTCTGAAGAGACATCCAGACACACACAGGACTCAGATCTCAGTCTGTCTTTACTCTCTTATACTGAGTCAAAGCTCACAGACGCTCAGGACACTACAGTGTGTGACAGTAAACAGAGTTTACAGGAGGATCAAACCTCCACAGAGTCTCTGGATTCTGTCTGTAACGCTGGAGAACAGCAGCAGATCCTGCAGACCAAACTCAAGATGTGTTCAGTTAATCCGATGGACAGTGGGAACCTGATGAGAAGAGAAACTACAACAGATGAAGATCACACTGAGGAAGATGGTGACAATCATGATGATTTTATTCCTTCAGGTGTGTTTCCTCTTTTACCATACATGACATTGAATTACACACAATTGCTTATAAAATGGTCACATTTAATCCAGCTTTTACGGCATACAGGTTCATTTAGCTTGGATAGTACAAAAAAACAGATGGGTATATTTGCTCCTGGGCTTTTAAACCACCACTGGGTCAGCTCCCCCTTACATTCACTCACTTAAACAGACTTACGTATACCTCTCCATCCCTGTGCTCTGTCACCGTGCGATGTCTTTTTCTCAAAAAGAAAAATTTTCTATGTTGTTCTGATGCAGCAATATATGTCTCGCTTAATGGTTGTTAGGGTACACTGGTTGCTAGGGAGAGAATTTGCATACACCAATGATTATACATCAAGCCTCGAGTAAAACAATGCCACCCCCATGTCTCTACAATGTTCTGATGCAGAGATATAGGTCTTGTTACATGGTTGCTAGGGTACTCTCTTTGGTACAGGAGCAAACGCTAACGCTTAGCAGTCAATCAACAAGTATAATAACTAGTGCTGTCAAAAATAACGCGTTAATAAGCATTAATGTAAATTCATTTTAACAACATTAATTTTATTAACGTGCGATTAACGCAACACACAATTTCTGTTTGACCTTGGGCCTGGCCCATTGTTGGATAAATTGAGACGCAGCCTACAGTAAATAGTAATTAAATGTCTAAAGTAATCTTTATATGTACGTTTTTTTGAGAGATGTATCGTCCTAAATACAAACTAATACAAATAAAGCATGTCCATCCACTTGCACGTCTGAGATTTTGGTTTCGGTTTTAAAACATGGGTTGGAGGAATTGGAAAATAAAGTGCTGGACTTGCTTGGTGTTAAAATAGTTATCAAAAGAGATAAAGTTCGGGTTTTTGATGTTAAGAGTTATTTAGAGCGACAATACTCAAAAATGATCTTCCTCACACTGATTGAAAGATCTGATGCATGCACACAGGCACACAACCCCGATATATGCACACATTGACAGATTTACAGTTGTAATAATATTTGTTTTGGCAAGAATTCAGATAGCGATATACTTCCTGGCTCCCGCATCATCCTGTTTTTGTGGTTAAGCCTCACCATTGGTTGAATTTGATATTCACATTCAGACGCACTTACCCCTGGAGACGTCCACAAAGTGTCACTGTAGTGACGCAGCGCGAGTTCCATCGAAAAGGAACTGTAACAATGTATCTTAAAGGGTAACACAATGTAACCTTGCTCTCACTTGAAATGTGTCCCCACATTTAGTCCTTGAATTTGAGGGTATTGGACCTGGAAAGTCCTTGAATTTTAAGTTAACTAAAGTTAAAATCACATCTGAAGATTTCCAGTCCACTCCATGCAGTCGCTGTGCAACTCTTCATACTAGGAAATAAATGACTTCTCATCTATTGGGTTTTGTTGGTTGTGTGCAATGAAAAGATGCAGCTTTAGAGTCAATAACTACTTACGACCCCATTAGCAGCAATAACTAAATATAAAAAAAAACATATAGAATCTCAGTTTAACCTCTTGTTTGTGTGTTTACAGTTGGTGTAAATGTAAATAAGAGATTTCTAATGTTGTTGTCTTTCAGATAAGATCAGTGATTCGTGTTTGGATGGAGAAATAACATCTTTATCATCAAAAGAGCGACAGACGGCACAAACTCTTTCCTGCATCACCGATGGAGAGACATTGAGCTCACAGAGACATTTAGATAGAAATGCAGAGCAAAAACTCTTGACCTCCACCAGTTCTGAGATCAGCTCTACTACCTTACAAAAGTATGAACGTCATCATTCAAAAGTGCACAGAAAGAAGAAGAAGAAGAAGAAGAAGAAGCACTTTCACTGTCAGCAATGTGGGAAGGATTTTGGCTTCTTATCTCGGCTAAAAGTTCACGTGAGGACACACAGTGGTGAAAAGCCTTTCTACTGCACTGAATGTGGCAAATATTTCAGCACCAAACAAAGTCTTGATATTCATCAGAGAATTCACACTGGAGAAAAACCATACGAGTGTCCTCACTGTGAGAAGAGATTCAACCAAAAACCTTATCTGAAGACACATATGCTTATACACACCAATGAAAAACCGTATCAGTGCAGTCAATGTGACAAAACCTTTAGGGTTTTAAGTTCATTAAAATTACACCAGAATATTCACTCTGAGAAGAAACGCTATCCGTGTTCACACTGTGATAAAGGTTTCGGTCTGAAATCTACTCTGATAGCCCATGAGAGAATTCACACTGGAGAAAAACCTTACATCTGCTCTCAATGTGGAAAGAGCTTCACTCATCTAAGTCATTTTAAAGTTCATCAGAGAATTCATACAGGAGAGAAACCTTACATCTGCTCTCACTGTGGAAAGAGCTTCACTACTCAAGGTAATTTTAAAGCTCATCAGAGAATTCACACTGGAGAGAAACCTCATCACTGTACTGTTTGTGGAAAGAGTTTTAGTTATCGTCAAAGTTTAGTGAAACACCTGAGAACTCATACAGGTGAAAAACCGTTACAAATGTTCTCAGTGTGAGAAGACGTTTACTAAGCCAGATTCCTTAAAAGCCCATTTGAGAGTTCATACGTAAGAGAAACCTTACGGGCCCTATCATACATCCAGTGCAATGGGCAACGCAAGTGCTCTTCACTAGTTTCAACCCATCGCAATGATCAATTTCACATTTAGTGCCGCGTTGTTTAAAAAGCAAATGCATTTGCGCACAATTTTGCACCCATGGGCGTTCTGGTCTGAAAATGAGCCATGTGAACTTCAGGCACATTCTTGGTGCGTTGCTATTTTGAGGCAACTAAAATAGACTACGCCATTGACCAACTAAAACCTGGTTTAAAGTCAATGACGCAATATTGTTTTTGTTATTTAATGAGCGTGTTAGTAATACGGGATGACAGTGCGCGTTTGCTTAGCACACCCATGGATGCGCAGCAGAACACAACCCTTTTATAATATGAAAAATTAAAGGATTAAAATGTAAAAGATTATTATTGAGTCTCTTGGACTTAAATGAGGACCGATTATGAGACGTTAGAAGATGTAAAGAGCTGCTTCACCCGTAGCTTGGTAAGAAATTGTTTTGCTTTAAACACATACTTCTGTTTTAAAATGTTTTTTAAATACTACCTCACGAATTAATTGTATATGATGACTTTGTACCTGTGGATATGGTGAGATAAAAAACATTTTTAAGTAATGCTTTTAAAAAAACATGGCGCTGTCCGAGTGCTGAAACTGTTAATTTGTAAATTCTTTATCTTCTGTTTGTTACAAATAAAGTATTTTTAGAGCACAAACCTTTTCTTGCATATTTGTAGATTATTACACTGATTTTGTAGGATATCCATACATTTACAGCAAATAAAAGCTTGCTATTTTACTTCCGTGACTGAAAGAAAAAGGCTTTTAAAGGTTTAAATCTAAAAAAAAAACAATTTAGATACAAATGAAATCAATCTTAAACTGGTGGCCTTCTTCTTCTTTTGTTTTTCGGTTTACAAATTCCACTTTCTAAATCGAGATAAGGCATGATGCCTACACAACTTGCTTTTAAAGGGGATGAGAGCTGAGTCTCTCATTGGTTTACTGCACGTTATGCCCAAAACACACCCATTACGAGAATAGGAACGACCCTTTTAGACCGTGCGCTTGGCGCATAAACTATTTTCCTGTCGTTAAAGAGTAACTAAACCCTAAACCAACTTTTTTAAGTTAATGATCTGTAAGAATGATGCTTTATTAGTGCTGTTCATTGATTTTAGTAACTTTTTTGCCATTTGGATATAAAGTGCTTCAATACTGCAATATATGGTGTAAAAACGTCTGAGTGCTGCCCTCTTCAGGTTGAACGGTGGCTACTGCAGTTGAATTTTCCTATTGGGTATTGGGTCCAAAAAATGACTCGTGACGTAAGCAGGTTTAAGCTCACCACGCCCTTGTTACGATCTCACCACACACTTGATACGAGCTTAGTTCGTCCCCTCTATCTCCGTTGGGATCTTCCCACTTTTCTTGCATTTTTCAAATATTACCAGTGGGCGGAGTCAGGCTCTGACCAGGGGTTTAGTTACGCTTTAAATTGACAAAAGTGGAATCGGACACGCCCATTTAGACCTGCATGCGTGCGCTTTAGACAGTGCGTTTAGATTGTTAAAATAGGGCCATACGTCTGCTCGATCTGTGGAGAGAGATTCACTAATGTAAGACCTCATCAGAAGAAACATACTGAAGAACAAACTGATCTGTGAAAAAGACTTTGGGTTGGAAATAACACAGCATTTTTAAAGTGTAAAACTAATAAATAAAACAAATGACTCTGCTGTACTTACATTTACCAATGTTATGTTATCAAGAGCCATTGTTTGTGTTATGTATTTATTAAATGATGTAACAAGCAAAACGTGTCTCTTAAAGGATAAGATCTGATTTTATTCTAATAAATGATCAAATACTTTCTAAGAGAAAGAATTATATTTAGTTTAACATCTCCAGTAGATAGCAGTAGAGTCACACTGTGAATACATCTGAAGGATGCTTTGAAGGCAGCTCTGTTTCGTGCCCTTCATTTGGCAACTTCTAAAGGATGAACGAGCTGTGGGAGCATCAACCCCGAACCCCCTGAATTGGCATCCGATGGCTCCTTCTTCACAGCCTTGGCTATCCCAAGATTCAATACGCGCCTGTGACATCCGGGTATTTTTATATAAACATTCAGAACTGTATTTGAATACAATTTTTGCAAATTTAAAAAGTTTATTGGCTGTTGAAAATGATAAGATTTGTTAACAGCAGGATGAATGAATGAAGTGTTGAGCGTCTTCTCTCTCCAGTACAGCAGGAGGCGCTGCAGCTCTTTAGTACACAAATAAACTCACTAAAGAAAAAAAGAAAGAAAGCGCGTGTGATTTGATTTGTTTGTGTATCCTCGTTGTTTTTCTCTCTTGAGTGTTTTATTGAGAGTAAACAGAGTCTTGTCTCTGTGTATTTTAGTGTTGATGATGATATGGATGTGATGTGCTGTAAATCAGTAGGAACTGATCTGTCCATGCTGGATATTGATGATTTTATCACAGAAATCTCTCAGCTGAAGAAAGAGGTGGCGTTACTGGAGATAAAGCTGAGGTTAAGAGGAGATGAAGTACTGAAGAGAGAGGTTTGTACAGCTTAAACATCCTTTACCTGAATCAGACAACATTAAATCATTTATAATCTTACTCTTGTGTGTTTGTGCTTTAACAGTCTGTTTCTCAGACATTATGGTCTGGATGTCAAAACAACTTTTAAACCTCAATGAGAGTTAACTGATGTATGTTGGACCCTTAGCTGTCTCTTAAATAAATCATTGTGCAGTTTATGTAAAGACATAACGTTAGGGCTCACAAGTTTTTTAGCGTTAATTTTTTTATTGAATCAGTCATATTCAACAGTTTTTTTTAACATTAGCCACGGGATGAAGGAAAAAATATAAAATTTAAATAAAAACATGGAAATGCTTACATACATTAATTCTTTTAACGGCTTTCTTATTTATCAGATTATACATTGTTTAAGGTATTGCTTAACTCTTATAGAGGGTATGCACGTGACGTCACCTTCGGCAAAAGTGACTGCGGTTACCCACTGAGTGGCAAAAGACAGCGTCAGCATTTGTGTGCAGTGTGAAATCAGCGACAGCACGAGGAAAACGCGTAAAAGCTGTTGTGCAATAGACTGTACTAACACATTTAAAAGTACACAATTTTAATGTTATTAGGTAATAAATAAATTTTAATATGCAATATTAAAGAATACGCAGTATGATTCTATGCTTTAGAATGTAGTGAAGTAAATTTTTTCCCAATACAAACACCCTAATAAAGCACAGATGCTTGGAAAATGTAACTAATTTAACGAAGTGTTGTTCACCTCTGCTATCAAATCCAACTAAATTCAATTTAAGCTGATAATAGTCAGTTTTACTGGCATTGTGCGCAGCAGTCGCTATGAAAAACAGACATTTTGTTGAATCATTTGCCACTCAACAAGGCGAGTTCCGGTGTGGTCATGTGGAAAAGTGACGTCAATGCATACTCTCTATAGCAAAATTTGGAATAATGGTTTATAATCACCATATTAACATTTATACTAATTTATATATATTTGATTAATCGTTACATTAGAATGAAATCGATCTCTAGTCCACTAAATTCTGGAAGTTAGACACTTGTTCCCTCACTAAAAAGCCCATTCATTTTTTCCATCGACTTTTTGATCGTCGCTAAAAATAAACTTTTGTCTAACGTGTATAACGAAACTAAACCTCTCTGTGTTTGTGTGTGTTTGTGTGTGTGTGTGCTTGCGTGCGTGCGTGCGTGCGTGCGTGTGTGTGTGTGTGTGTTGTGTTGTAAGGATGGGGTTTGTTGTGAATCTTCAGAGTATGTGACTGTTTGGAGCTCCAGTGAATGTCTGGATTCAGTGTGGATGAGCAGAGATCAGAGCCGCACACCACAGTCACTGCTAAATAAACTCTCTGAAGAGACATCCAGACACACACAGGACTCAGATCTCAGTCTGTCTTTACTCTCTTATACTGAGTCAAAGCCCACAGACCCTCAGGACACTACAGTGTGTGACAGTAAACAGAGCTTACAGGAGGATCAAACCTCCACAGAGTCTCTGGATTCTGTCTGTAACGCTGGAGAACAGCAGCAGATCCTGCAGACCAAACTCAAGATGTGTTCAGTTAATCCGATGGACAGTGGGAACCTGATGAGAAGAGAAACTACAGCAGAGGAAGATCACACTGAGGAAGATGATGACAATCATGATGATTTTATTCCTTCAGGTGTGTTTCCTCTTTTACCTTACATGACATTGAATTACACACAATTGCTTATAAAATGGTCACATTTAATTCAGCTTTTACAGCATGCAGGTTCATTTAGCTTGGATAAAAAACACATGGGTATATTTGCTCCTGCTCCTGGGTCAGCTCCCCCTTACATTCACTCACTTATACAGACTTACGTACCCTCTCAATCCCTGCGCTCTTGTCACTGTGCTATGTCTTTTTCTCAAAATTTTTTTTTTTTTACATTGTTCTGATGCAGCAATATATGTCTCGCTTAACGGTTGTTAGGGTACACTGGTTGCTAGGGAGAGAATTTGCATACACCAATGATTATACATCAAGCCTCGAGTAAAACAAGGCCACCCCCATGTCTCTACAATGTTCTGATGCAGAGATATAGGTCTTGGTACATGGTTGCTAGTGTACTCTCTTTGGTACAGGAGCAAACGCTAACGCATAGCAGTCAATCAACAAGTATAATAACTAGGGCTGTCAAAATTAACGTGTTAAAGAGCACCTATTATGGGATACACGTTTTTAAACATCCTTTTGTGTGTAAGTGTGCATTAGTACATGCTAACGATATTCAAAAAGTACATACCTCAAAGAAAACGATGACGCGAGTTATCGTCTCTAACGTTCGAGGACTACAAAAAACACTCGGATTGTAGGCAACAGTTTACTTCCTGGGATTGGTGACGTAGATAAGACCAACATTATCATAGTTCAGCCCTCTCTGCTTTGCTTGGGTACGCCCTCAAAGACGAGGGTGGGGAGCGCCGAGTCAGAAGAGAGCTAAAATGGCGGAGGTTGTGAGTCCCTGCTGTGACTCTGTTTGCAAACTCTTGTTTCATTGTTTAAGCGATTAAATCTCTCGAGTAGACGCTGTCTCTTTAGATGCGAGGGCAAAATAGCACTTTATGGACTTCCACAGAGGACATCATGTTTAATACGGTTCCGGAAAAATCCAGTCAGAAGTTGTTCACGGAGTTTTCACAATAACTGCTTCTCATGAACCGAAGCTGGATTTGCGCGAAGTCTCCTCTTGAAAGTTGGATTACTGTGCACTTCTGGATCACAGGCTGTAAGTATTCACGTTTATTATTTGCCTTTTACTGTACATTACGTAACCGGTAACCGGAGATTAACATAATGTGCGTGTAGAGCTAAGCTTGCAAGCTAATTGTTTTGTGTTGTAATACTGTATTTCATAAACAACGTACCATATTTACACACGTGTATGTTGAATTATGCAGACTATCGTTTTTTTTATCTATGTTGGTTTAGACATGTTTACAAACTTGCTAAGTTGCTAAGCTAAATACAAATACAAATACCAGCTAAACTGTTACCGGTAAAATTTGTTCTCATGATCAAACTCAAGAAACTCTAAGTACAGATGATTTGTTTAAAGTTATATGTATTTTACTGTTGTATTTACTTGAAGCTTTCTTAGATTTTGAAACGAAGTAAACACGTAATGTGTGTTGCTAATGTTGGGCCATGTAATATGTAATACATTAACGTTTTAATGAATAGTCTAACGAGTTATAGTCGTTGTACTCTATTGTTATAATATGTCTTTTTGACTGAATACATGTTTGTTTTATTTGTCTATATCCTAGATTCGCAGCTGGACACATCCTTCTACACTGTATGCAAACATGCAACATCATTACACACAGTACAAGGAGTCAGACTGGCATATGAGGAGCAAAGGTGAGTAACACAAATGATGTATTTAGCTAGTGAAACCACTACCAGTCTTAGATGTATAAAGTTTTTTTTCTCTGCATAATAATAGGAACCCAGGCAGTAGCATCGTTTCACAATGTTTCCATCACCATCATCAGTGGATGCCTTTGCTGTCCGTAGCCTGAGATTTCAGATTTGCAGCAAAAAAAAAATTATTTTCTCATTTATTGGAATGCTGTGCAGGTATTTAAGTATTTTAGTAACTGTGTTAAATAAAGTAGTATTTACTTTTACAATAAATTAATTGCTTGTTTATATTTTACAGGTATTTGTACCTTGCAGCCATCCATTACAATGTCACCAAGCCGTAACAAAAGCAGGAGAGGGAAAGTACAAGGCTATGTTCCCAAAACACACAAGTGACATACCGTAAGCAGTAATGTTTTATTTCAAATAGATTCATAATTAAAAACTTAATGTATGAAGCAGGGAAATAAATTATCAAAACAAAAGATTTATTGACTGCAATATTTCTACAGTTATGTGGATGATGTGATCAGGCTTGTGTTTGATGAGGTATTTGAAGATAAGCTGAAGGAAACCCCGATTCCAATGGACCTGGCATCACAGTTTGAGAGACCTTCAAAGGAGGACGTGATTGCATGCCATCTTCAGTGCAGGGGTCGTCGAAAGCCAAAATTGTGACCGATCTGATCAGGAAGCTCCAAGCGTATCTGGAGAACAACACACGACAGGATGATAACCTTATAGTGTCGTCTTAAATAGCACCAGCTGACAAAGCTTTGATATGCCATTTATCTGAATAGATAGCTGTAAGAAATGAATTGAACAATTTTTGAAACAAGAGCACAATATGGTTACTAAAGTATGTTTATTTATATATTGTTTAACATTTAAATATATATTTGTAATAAATAAATAAAACTTTTGACTGACTATTATATTTTCTTTAAAGTTACATCTTTTGGGTACTTTGTTACTATAATGATACTTTAGTGTTATTGGTTTAAAAATGTAATAAAACTTACTCTAGTCCTGCACCTCAAAGGCTTATAGTCGGTACAATAAATGTTCTGTGTGTAGGGATTTAGACAATTTGTGCAAAACCTGGATGATGAATCACGCAGGTAAGAGGCCCTGGAACATGTTGCATTCTCCTTAAAACCTAGTAAGTAAAAACATAGCACAGTCTTTCATAATAAAGTTTACCATAGTAAAATAATGTAGAACTAACATTCATTTCAATTAATACTTTCTTTGTGCTACATTTGGTGTTTCCATATAGTTTGCACAGTAAAATAGTATGTAAGCAGTATTTTATAATTAAGTTTACTATAGTAAAATAATGTAGAAATTACCAAGTGAAATCGTTTTATAATCATTTCAACAAATACTTTCTATGTGCTACATTTGGTGTTTCCATATAGTTTGCACAGTAAAATAGTATGTAAGCAGTATTTTATAATTAAGTTTACTATAGTAAAATAATGTAGAAATTACCAAGTGAAATCGTTTAATAATCATTTTAACAAATACTTTATATGTGCTACATTTGGTGTTTCCATATAGTTTGCACAGTAATAGAGTATGTAAGCAGTCTTTTATAATAAATTTTACTAGAGTAAAATAATGTAGAAATTACCAAGTGAAATCGTTTTATAATCATTTCAACAAATACTTTCTATGTGCTACATTTGGTGTTTCCATATAGTTATGTAGTACGTTATAATTACCTTTTGGATGTCTTTGCAACACATTTTCGTCTTCGTTTAGCATTCTGGCAGAGCTAAGGACACCTAAAAAAGTTAAATCCAATCGCATTCATTGACGGAGATAGTTTATATCGTAACGGCCGTATGAACTCTCTGGATCGAGCTCGAAGTGGTAAGGCAGTACAGACACCATCGTTTATAGAGAAATATAACGCTTGTTTACGATGCCTCTGAGGCTGTGACTCTCAGTCAGAATCTGTGTCAACCCATGCGTAGTCAGGGGCGTAACCTTTCAAACACACGCTGAACCCAGCTGACCAATAACAGTTGAGTAGTCATCTGACCAATCCGATTACACTAGACATTTTGGGAGGCGGAGACAGGAACTAAACCGAGCGTTTTCCAGACAGTGGGAAATCGGTGAGTTATGTAAGCAATTTATAAGACTCACAATGCATTAGTTCAAGTTTTAATAACATGTATGTACTATGGGATATTGCAATAACGTGCTAACGTGCCAATTTATTAGCATAATTGGTGCTCTTTAATAAGCATTAATGTAAATTCATTTTAACTACATTAAAGCTCCACTGTGTACTTTTTTTAGTTAATTCTTAGCAAAAACCCATGTTTTCTTTCAAAAGTATGTGCTCATTCATGTGTAATTACTTCCACCCCACTAATCAAAGTATTCTCGTAAGTGTAGAATCTGCTATTTAAAATACACACCGTCGTATTGCTCTCTGGCTGAATCCATGTTGTGCCTCCATCTTTGAAATACATTCGCCGACGAGGGACATTTCTGAAATTCAAGCGCCGCCTTTCGCGCTTTCAGAGTACACTCAAGCCTGCCGCGAGCGACAGGAAAAACATCAAGACCAAAGTCAATATTGGAGTTAGTTTTCCAAGATGGGGCTCAATGGACACTGAAGTTGCTAAATTACTTTTTATCTTCTCCACAGGTAATTCAGCATATTCGTTTACATCTATACAGTCTATGTTGTAAACTTGAAGTTTTATAGTTCCTTGGCTAACTATAGCATGGGTATGCAGTTAGTGTAAACACGCATGTGGTTTAATGTGTTCGAACAGCCACACGCCGTCTCTCCGCCCATTTATGTAATCTGAGGTACTGAGATAAATGTTTTTCATCTTTTTTGACCTCTAACACAAACACACGGTGTACAGCGCTATTTTTAGCCTTTCATTGATAAAAGCGTCTGATCTGCGCGTCTTTCGTTTCATTTTAACTTACAAGCGTGTGAAAGTTGAGCGATGTTATTTCACCAATATCAGAGAAAGCTCTTACATATACATGGACATGTAACGTTTACTTAAACATAAGCACACTGTAAAAAAACTTTGCTGCCTTAAAATTTTTTGTTGAATCAACTTGGATTTACAAGTCATTTCAACTTACTATTATTTATCTTGACTAGAGATGAGTTGTTATAACTTATAAAATTAAGTTGACTTTTCGCAACTATATTTTATAAGTTGTGACAACTCATCTCTGTTGTCATGACTTGTAAATCTGAGTTGATTTAACAAAAAATTTTAAGGCAGCAAAGTTTTTTTTACAGTGCATTGGACTCTGACATATTAGTTCGCGTCCATTTAAACCCGTCATTACTCCAGCTCATGATTAAATGACAGGAGAGGGACTCGTCCACAGACCATCTCCTCAGTAATCTGAAGAGAAGCGCTCGAAAATGGACAAAAAGAGACAGATTTAAACACCAGGTGTAAACGTGATGCATCTCTCTCGTCCACTTGTGATCCGATCGATGAAAACACATCTTAATACCAAGTTTAACAGCCCCTGTGATATTTTTCATCGCATCGATGAAAAAAGAAGTGTCTAAGCTGCGTTTATGGTTGCTTTTTGTATGTGATTTTAAGCGGACATATCATGACAATCAGACTTTTTCCATGTTAAACATAAATCTGTGTGCTTTGATGGATCACAGGCAAATGACATTGCAAATTGTTCATTTTTTTCCATTGCTTTTGCTTTGTAGCAAAACTTTCACCGCTTGATGGGAGTAGATCCTACACAGTGGAGCTTTAAGTTTATTAATGTGTGATTAAACGCAACACGCAATTTCTGTTTGACCCTAGGCTTGGCCCATTTTTGGATAAATTGAGACGCAGCCTACAGTAAATAGTAATTAAACGTCTAAAGTAATCTTTATTTGTACTATAACTATTTTTATTACACGGCTCTCTGGAATACTTGATTCTGATTGGTCAGTTGAGACATTTGCAGGTCCGTTCTTTTCAAATAATAACCGCTCCAAAGTAATAACGCATAGCCGGACTACTTGCACGAGTAAAATCGCTCCGCGCCAATAAAGATCAATAAAGATTACTGTTTGGCGCCATCTTGTGACAAACACTGGACAACCACGACAAGACACAGAGAGCTTACTGAGACTGAACTTGACAAAATAGAGCATGTCAGCTACGAAGCCAACACACAAAAAAATACAGAATGGGCATTAAAACTTCTCAAAGACTGGTTAAAGAGAAAAAAATGGAGACAGACAAGTATGAAGCAGAGGATCTTAATAAGGTATTACGATCATTTTATGCATCTGTGCAAAGTTTCGCGGAAGGATAAAAATGTTAATTTAAAACAAATATGCCAATAAAATGTTTCAAATTCATATTCATGTCCAGTTTTTTTTCTTATGTGGCAAGTAGCCGTGTAATAAGCGGGATAATGTAGAGGCAGCCGGTAGTTATTGGGAAATAAGCCCCTTCAGTGTGATACAAGACCCTCCGCTTCGCGTCTGGTCCTGATCACACTGTCGGGGCTTATTTCCCGATAACTACCGGCTGCCTCTACATTATCCCTTACATATGAACTAATACAAATAATGCGTGTCCATCCACTTGCACGTCTGAGATTTTGGTTTTCGGTTTTAAAACATGGGTTGGAGGAATTGGAAAATAAAGTGCTGGACTTGTGTGGTGTTAAAATAGTTATCAAAAGAGATAAAGTTCGGGACCTGATTGATGTTAAAAAAGTTATTTAGAGTGACAATACTCAAAAATGATCTTCCTCACACTGATTGATGCATGCACACAGACGCACAACCCTGATATATGCACACATAGACAGATTTACACTTTTAATAATATTTCTTTTGGCAAGAATTCAGTCAGATATAATCTGTTAGTGAAAAAGTGAATGTTTGATTAACTGTTAAAGAAAAAATATCAAAAGATTATATTAGATCCTTGCATTACAGTAGATCATAAAGCTATCAGTCTCGATGTCAAACAAACAATAAAAAAAGTTGACATTGTTTTTTTATTTCTGGACTCTTTAAGCACACATGCTAAGCTGTTCGTTTAAATGCTTACATCTTCTCTATGCGCATGCTTTTTTGCATAATTGTGTTTGACAAATGAAAACGTCTCTGGTTACGTATGTAACTGTTGTTCCCTGAGAAGGGAACGAGACGCTGCGTCTCCCTTGCCAATACTTCCTGCGTCCCTGTAACGCCGTCTTTGGCAATATTTCAGATAGTGATATACTTCCTGGCTTCACCCTGTCTTTGTGGTTAAGCCTCACCATTGGTTGAATTTGTTATACACATTCAGACACACTTACCATTGGAGACGTCCCCAAAGTTTCACCGCAGTGACGCAGCGCGAGTTCCCTCGAAAAGGAAGCAGTAACAATGTATCTTAAAAGGTAACACGATGTAACCTTGCTCTCACTTGAAATATCCCAGCTAACAGAAAAAAGTTCTAAGAACGTTCCCTGAAAGTTTTTAACGTTCCCAAAAACGTTCTGCCAACGTTAAAAGTGTCCAGTTTTCTTGACGTTCTAAAAACGTTTTTGTGTTGTCTCAACGTTAGAGGAATGTTACATTTTACCATTTTTAAACGTTATGACAATGTCATGTTTTAATGTTCACAGTCACACAATGTTTAAAACAACAACTGTTTATTATATTGACTTCTTTGATTGTTATGTAAATGATAGAGAAACATTGCATTTTATTATATTTATTTTTTATATTTATATTATTTTATTATATTTATTATATATTATATATTTATTATATATTATATATCTATTATATGTAAGTTTAGATGTTGATGTTTTGTTTAATTTTAAGTCACCATTATTGTGATTAGTGTTCGTTTTAGTTGGGCTCTTGAGCCTTGTCTTTTGCTTGCTAGTTTTTTCCCTGGTTGTGTTAACTTTTTGTTAATACACCACATTTGTTATGAACATGTTAAGTTAGTAGTGTAATTCTGTGGTGTGGTGGTTGGTACATAATGGTAAAAAATCATTCCTAATTAATTTAGTAATCAAAAGTTTATTTTCTGTCAATAATGTAAATGAGAGCCAGCACTTTCACAGCAGTTTGTCATTAAGGAGTTTTAGAAACTTTGGACAAAAAATATCCGCTATTTAATTGGGACGTACAAACATCAAGAATCAGACTATGAATCTCAACCATGGTGACAATTAAATGAAAAACGTCATGCTGCAATGCATGCTGGGTATTAACAAATTACAAATCTCATTCAGGACTCCCAGCATGCACTGCAGCATGGATAAATATTTTTTTTCCAATTTTCTTTGTCACCATGGTTGAGATTCATAGTCTGATTCTTGATGTTTGTGCGTCCCAATTATATAGCAGATATTTTTTGTCCAAAGTTTCTACAACTCTTTAATGACAAACTGCAGTAAAAGTGCTGGCTCTCATTTACATTATTGACAGAAAATAAACTTTTGATTAGTAAATTAATTAGGAATGATTTTTTACCATTATGTACCAACCACCACACCACAGAATTACACTACTAACTTAACATGTTCATAACAAATGTGGTGTATTAACAAAAAGTTAACACAACCAGGGGAAAAACTAGCAAGCAAAAGACAAGGCTCAAGAGCCCAACTAAAACGAACACTAATCACAATAATGGTGACTTAAAATGACACAAAACATCAACATCTAAACTTACATATAATAGATATATAATATATAATAAATATATAATATATAATAAATATATAATATATAATAAATATAATAAAATAATATAAATATAAAAAATAAATATAATAAAATGCAATGTTTCTCTATCATTTACATAACAATCAAAGAAGTCAATATAATAAACAATTGTTGTTTTAAACATTGTGTGACTGTGAACATTAAAACATGACATTGTCATAACGTTTAAAAATTGTCAAATGTAACATTCCTCTAACGATGAGACAACACAAAAAAATTCTTAGAACATCAAGAAAACTGGACACTTTTAACGTTGGCAAAACGTTTTTGGGAACGTTAAAAACTTTCAGGGAACGTTCTTAGAACTTTTTTCTGTTAGCTGGGATGTCCCCACATTTAGTCCTTGAATTTGAGGGTATTGGACCTGGATAGTCCTTGAATTTAAAGTTAACTAAGGTGTGGGTTAAAATCACATCTGAAGATTTCCAGTCCACTCCATGCAGTCGCTGTGCAACTCTCCACACTAGGAAATAAATGACTTCTGATCTATTGGGTGTTGTGTGCAATGGAAAGATGCAGCTTTAGAGTCAATAACTACTTCAACCCCATTAGCAGCAATAACTGAATATAAAAAAAACATACAGAATCTCAGTTGAACCTATTGTTTGTGTGTTTACAGTTGGTGTAAATGTAAATCATAAGAGATTTCTAATGTTGTTGTCTTTCAGATAAGATAAGTGATTCGTGTTTGGATGGAGAAATAACGTCTTTATCGTCAAAAGAGCGACAGCCGGCACAAACTCTTTCCTGCATCACCGATGAAGAGACATTGAGCTCACAGAGACCTTTAGATAAAAATGCAGAACAAAAACTCTTGACCTCCACCAGATCTGAGATCAGCTTCACTACCTTACAAAAGTATAAACGTCATCATTCAAAAGTGCACAGAGAGAAGAAGAAGAAGAAGAAGAAGCAGTTTCACTGTCAGCAATGTGGGAAGGATTTTGGCTTCTTATCTCAACTAAAAGTTCACGTGAGGTCACACAGTGGTGAAAAGTCTTTTTACTGCACTGAATGTGGCAAATTTTTCAGCACCAAACAAAGTCTTCATTTTCATCAGAGAATTCACACTGGAGAGAAACCATACGAGTGTCCTCACTGTGAGAAGAGATTCAGCCAAAAACCTCATCTAAAGACACATATGCTTAAACACACCAATGAAAGACCGTATCAGTGCAGTCAATGTGACAAAACCTTTAAGGATTCACGTTCATTAAAATCACACCAGAATATTCACTCTGAGGAGAAACGCTATCCGTGTTCACACTGTGATAAAGGTTTCTGTCATAAATCTAGTCTGATAATCCATGAGAGAATTCACACTGGAGAAAAACCTTACGTCTGCTCTCACTGTGGAAAGAGCTTCTCTCATCCAAGTACTTTTAAAGCTCATCAGAGAATTCATACAGGAGAAAAACCTTACGTCTGCTCTCAATGTGGAAAGAGCTTCACTCTTCCAAGTACTTTTAAAGCTCATCAGAGAATTCATACTGGAGAGAAACCTCATCACTGTACTGTTTGTGGGAAGAGTTTCAGCAAAAAATGTAATCTAAAGAAACATGTGCATATACACACCAATGAGACCATATCAGGTTTTAGTGAAACACCATAGAACTCATACAGGTGAAAAACCGTTACAAATGTTCTCAGTGTGAGAAGACTTTTACTAAGTCAGATTCCTTAAAAGCCCATTTGAGAGTTCATACGTGAGAGAAACCTTACGGGCCCTATCATACATCCAGCTCAATGTGCGACACAAGTGTCTTTCGCTAGTTTCAACCTGGCGAAATTATAATTTTCACGTTTAGCTAGCACCAAGTTGTTTAAATAGCAAATGCATCTGCGCCCAATTTTGCACCCATGGGCGTTCTGGTCTGAAAACGAGGTGTTTTCAGGTGCATTCTTGGTGCGGTGCTATTGTGAGGCAACTAAAATAGACTACACCATTAACCAACTAAAACCTGGTTTAAAGTCAATGACGGAATATTGTTTTTGTTATTTAATGAGCGCGTTAGTAATACAGGACGACAGTGCGCGTTTGCTTATCACACACATGGATGCACAGCAGAACACAACCCTTTTATAATATGAAAAATTAAAGGATTAAAATGTAAAAGATTATTATTGAGTCTCTTGGACTTAAATGAGGACCGATTATGAGACGTTAGAAGATGTAAAGAGCTGCTTGACCTGTAGCTTGGTAAGAAATTGTTTTGCTTTAAACAAATGCTTCTGTTTTTAAATGCTACCTTATGAATTAATTGTATATGATGACTTTGTACCTGTGGATATGGTGAGATGAGAAACATTTTTAGGTAATGCTTTAAAAAAAAACATGGCGCTGTCCGAGTGCTGAAACTGTTCTCTGCACATTTGTAAATTCTTTAACCTCTGTTTGTTACAAATAAAGTATTTTTAGAGCACAAACCTTTTCTTGCATATTTGCAGATTATTACACTGATTTTGTAGAATATCCATACATTTACAGCAAATAAAAGCTTGCTATTTCACTTCCGTGACTGAAAGAAAAAGGCTTTTAAAGGTTTAAATCTAAAAAAAAAACAATTTCAATACAAATAAAATCAATCTTAAACTGGTGGCCTTCTTCTTCTTTTGTTTTTCGGTTTACAAATTCCACTTTCTAAATCGAGATAAGGCATGATGCCTACACAACTTGCTTTTAAAGGGGATGAGAGCTGAGACCCTCATTGGTTAATTGCACGTTATGCCCAAAATACACGCATTACGAGAATAGGAACGACCCTTTTAGACCGTGCGCTTGGCGCATAAACTATTTTCCTGTCGTTAAATTGACAAAAGTGGAATCGGACACGCCCATTTAGACCTGCGTGCGTGCGCTTTAGACAGTGCGTTTAGATTGTTAAAATAGGGCCATACGTCTGCGCGATCTGTGGAGAGAGATTCACTAATGTAAGACCTCATCAGAAGAAACATACTGAAGAACAAACTGATCTGTGAAAAAGACTTTGGGTTGAAAATAACACAGCATTTTTAAAGTGTAAAACTAATAAATAAAACAAATGACTCTGCTGTACTTACATTTACAAATGTTATGTTATCAAGAGCCATTGTTTGTGTTATGTATTTATTAAATGATGTAACAAGCAAAACGTGTCTCTTAAAGGAAGAGATCTTTATTCTAATAAATGATCAAATACTTGCTAAGAGAAATAATTATATTTAGTTTAACATCTCCAGTAGATAGCAGTAGAGTCACACTGTGAATACATCTGAAGGATGCTTTAAAGGCAGCTCTGTTTCGTGCCCTTCATTTGACAACTTTTAAAGGATGAACGAGCTGTGGGAGCATCAACCCCTGAATTGGGATCCATCCATGGCTCCTTCTTTACAGCCTTGGCTATCTCAAGACTCAATGCGGGCCTGTGACGTACGGGTATTTTGAAATAACCATTCAGAACTGTAGTTGAATAAAAAAATTAGCAAATTTAAAAGTTTATTGGCTGTTGAAAATGATGAGATTTGTTAACAGCAGGATGAATGAATGAAGTGTTGAGCGTCTCTCTCCAGTACAGCAGGAGGCGCTGCAGCTCTTTAGTACACAAATAAACTCACTAAAGAAAGAGAGCGGGCTGTTGTTTTTTTTGTATCCTCGTTGTTTTTCTCTCTTGAGTGTTTTATTGAGAGTAAACAGAGTCTTGTCTCTGTGTATTTTAGTGTTGATGGTGAGATGGATGTGATGTGCTGTAAATCAGTAGGAACTGATCTGTCTATGCTGGATATTGATGATTTTATCACAGAAATCTCTCGGCTGAAGAAAGAGGTGGCGTTACTGGAGATAAAGCTGAGGTTAAGAGGAGATGAAGGACTGAATAGAGAGGTTTGTACAGCTTAAACATCCTTTACCTGAATCAGACAACATCAAATCATTTATAATCTTACTCTGTGTGTTTGTGCTTTAACAGTCTGTTTCTCAGACATTATGATCTGGATGTCAAAAAAAAAAACTTTTAAAACACAATGAGAGTAAACTGATGTATGTTGGACCCATAGACCGTAAAAAAATATGGACGTAGTGTCCGTGACGTCACCCATTGGTTTGTGAAGATCGCTTTTGAAGCTTAAAGTAGGCGTTGCCTGCCGTCGCCATCTTGGCCGCGCGTCCGAGAGGCATCCAGCTGCAGGCCCGCAGACTTTTTTTTTGTTTTGTTTTTTTAGGAACAAATGTACACTTATACATGGCACTCAAAGTTGTTATACAGTACAAAAAATAAAATAAAAAGGCAAGGCGCACAAATTTCAGAAAATAGATTACATAAATAAAAATAATACAAAACCAAAAAAAAAAAAAAAATGGGGGTCAATCATTTTTTAGAATGTCAAAGTCTTTTATCAGTCCAGTAAATTTACAAGCCTGTTTCGTTTTCATATAATATAAAGAAGGAAGGTAGCTTTCAAGAAATTCTTTTTTAAACACAGAGAAGTAGGGTTTGATTTTGGTACATTTACATTTGTGAATAAAGAATTTACCTAAAATTAACATTGTGTTAACAAAAAACTCAGCTCTACTGTCAGTTAACAACATTCCAAATATTATATGGTCTCTAGAAAAAGCAGGTAGTGACTGTATTTTGGTTTCCAGCCAGAAGGACATGTTTTCCCAAAAAATATTTGAATGAATACAGTAAAAGAAAAGATGGTCAGTTGTCTCTATATCACTTTGGCAAAAAGTACAAATATTATGGTCAAAATTAAATCTCAGTCTTAAGAATTCACCTGAAGGGTATACACCGTTAAATATTTTAAAGTGAATTTCCTTTGCTTTAGGAACTACTGGGAAACTTATATATTGAACTCGTAATTTCTGTACAATAAACTTATCATAAACCTGTAATACATTATTACGGTAGAAATTCCCAGAATACAATCTTGAATTAAAAGAAGATCTAATGAGTTTATTCGAAATCATTGCCATGAGATCATGACCATCAAAAAAAAGAGATGGGAGTTCACATGTGTTATCTAGCTCTACACCGAAAGAGTTTCGTACCAAAAAAACAAAATTCCTTGGAATAGCTTTAATGATACGTTCAAATTGTTTACGTTCACAAAATAATTGATATTTTGTACAAAATTTTTCAAAAGTAAGTAATGTGCCTTCTTCAGTCATTAAAAGAGCCACAGACCAAATCCCTTTCTCAAGCCAAGTAAGATTGCATATAGATTTATGTCTAGATAAAACAAACCTATTATTCCAAATTGGAATTCTGTGAGGTGTAAAGTTATGGTTGTATAATAATTTCCAATACAATAAAACTTGTTGGTGAAAAGAAGATAATTTGATCGGCAATTTTGAAACCAAAAAGTCACATTTCAGTAGAAAATTAACTCCACCCAATCTCTCAAATATCCCTCTAGTGACACAAAACCAAAAAGAATGTTGATTAACTATAAAACTTTTGAGCCACTTAATTTTAAGCATACCATTCATACACAAAAAATCAAATGCTTGTAATCCACCATTCTCATAATCTTGTGTGAGTTGTGCCCTTTTGATATAAGTTACTCTATTTCTCCATATAAAATTAAAATTAATTTGATTAATGGTCTTAATAGCTGTATTAGGAACGAAGAGACAAGATGCTGGATATATGCACCTGGAAATACTTTCCATTTTTGTTACTAGAATTCTACCAAATATAGACAGGTCTCTTTGCAACCATAAACCAAGTCTTTGCTTACAATCATTCCATCTATTCCAAATATTTAGTTTTTCTCTTATGCCCTCATCCTTGGCAATGTGTATGCCTAAATATTTAACACAAGTTTTAATTGGAATATTATATGCAACTTTAAGAGGGTTTTCATGTAAAGTCATAATTTCACATTTGCTAATATTGAGTTTCAGACCTGAGAATTTGGAAAAATGATTAACTCTTTCAATTGCTTTAGGAACCTGATCAATGGATTTTAAAAATAATGTTGTGTCGTCTGCCAATTGACTAATGGCAACTTGCTGTCCAAACACATTTAGGTTTTCAATGTTTGAATTTTTAATAAGGATAGCCAACATCTCTGTGGCCAAAATAAACAAAGAGGGTGAAATAGGACAGCCCTGTTTAACCCCTCTCTTAATATAAAATCTAGGTGAAGTACCTGATGGTAAGGCGACTGAACTATTAGTATCTTTGTAGAACATTTGAACCACATTACAAAAATTTTCCCCAAATCCAAATGTTTGTAAACATTTAAAAATGAAAGAATGATCTAGCATATCAAAAGCTTTATAAAAATCTAGAAACAAAATTACACCATCATCTTTAATCTCTTTATTGTATTCTAGCAGGTCTAAGACCAGTCGAATATTGTTGTATATAGATCTACCTTTAATAATTCCAGTTTGTGTCTCCCCAATAATTTTGGACAATCCTAATTTTAGGCGATTATTATAAATATGAGTTAATAATTTGTAATCTGTATTTAATAAAGAAATAGGCCGTAAATTATCCAAAAGTCTAGCGTCTTTGCCAGGTTTGGGAATGAGTATGATTAGACCTTGTTTCATTGAGCTAGTTAAATCATAATTATTTGTAATTTCCTGGAAAGTAGCAAAAAGAAATTCTCTCAGTAAATTCCAAAAATGCCGATAAAAATTAGATACGAGACCATCAGGTCCAGATTTATCTAATGATAAGCACATAACAGCAGAATCAAGCTCCGCAATTGTTAGTTCTGCAACACATGTGATCTTAAACTGTTCATCTATTTGAGGGACAAATTCACCAATTTCTTCTAGAAGGTAGCTATAGTCTAAAATTGAAGAAGATGAGGAGTATAAGTTCTCATAAAAATCAGTAATCTCTTTTGATATTAGTTTTGTATCAGAACATTCTACACCATCAATTATTAATGTCTTCACAGCATTTCTTTCCTGCCGTTGTTTTTCTAATCTACAGAAATAAGCTGAGCTTTTTTCTCCTTTCTCCATCCACTTAGCTCTTGATCTAATGTATGCCCCTTTAGCTTTTCTCGTATAAATTTCATCTAGCTTTGATTGCAGAGACAATAAATGTGCTGTATCACTCTCAGTTAAAATTAATTTGTTGGAATATTCATTTATTTCCTTAATAAGACTGGTCTCTTCTAGAAGGTAAGATTTAGTTAATTTCTTACTATATGATACTGATAGATGACGAAGTTTGTATTTAAAGAATTCCCATTTACTTATCCAGGAAACCAGACTTACATCATTCAAAATGTTAGAAATAAGTTTCTCTACCATTTTCACATATTCCTCTTTTTCAAGTAAGTGAGAGTTAAATTTCCAGTACCCTTTGTTATGAAAATTTTTTTCTTTTTGATTTATCATCAATTGAATTGAACAATGGTCTGTAAGGGGAGCTGCAGATATATTACAGGTAGTTCTATATAGCAAAAAACTTTGGGAAATTAACCAATAGTCAATTCGTGACTTGCTAGATGCATCAGGCTTAAACCAAGAAAACTGTTTTAACATTGGTTTTGATTCAAGCCAAGGATCAACTAAGCCTAAAGCATTACAAAAATCTACTAGTATTGAGTTATAATGATGAGCAGTGTGTCTAGTAGGTCAGGGGTTTTCAAACTTTTTGTGTGTGTGGACCACTATTTGTAATCAAGAATTTTCGCGGACCACCTCATAATACTTATTATAAAATATGTCTACACAAAGTCCTGAATTAATCTGCACATCTAAATAGTCTTACTAGCACTAAAACTATAACTGGTCATCACATCAGTACAACAGGTTTCTTAACCTTATATCATAATTATTTATATACATATTCTTAGTGTTGGGAAAGTTTACTTTCTACATGAACTAGTTTAGTTCACAAATTTTAAAATGAACTAGTTCAGTTCATAGTTCATATTTGAAAATGTTAAACTAGGTCACAGTTCCAAAAATGAACTAATTTATAGTTATTTTTTCCCATATTATTATTTTTATATGATTGCCATTATAGCCCATATAGAACCACCACAGACAGCAATTATTTGATCATTTTTAACACTGAAGCTAAAAGCGTCAGATTTCATCTTAATGTCCAACTTTAAATCCCTATCCAACCAGTGTTTACATTAGCATTGACTGTCTTTTAATTTTTGTATTTGCTTACACATACCTTGAAAGGCTAGCTGGGTGGGGGTCGCAACCCGGGCGAGAAGCGTTGCGAGGCATTGCGTGTATGACACGCAGGTATTGCACACCACACGTGCACGTTAAATAGCGTGAGCTTAGTCAAAGTCTATTTCAAGATCCGGAATATGCGTCAGCAGCCTATGTTAATCGTTAACGATTTAGGACAAATATGATGTTTTTTAATGTTAAACTATTTGAGTTGCGCGGCAGGAATTTCAGCAGCGTCTGTGTTGTTGTGATGACGCATGCAGCGTGACTGGTGAACACCGAGTGGTGGCGGTGTTGCCAGATTGGGTGTTTTTTCCGCTACACATTAAGGACTGTTTACAGTGTGTTTTAGTCGGGTTTTCGCCTGGAAGAATATACAAATCTGGCACCCTATTGAACGACGTTAAACTGAGAGAGCTTGTCGTTCACAGGCACCAGAATGAATGAGTTCACAGTAACGTTTATTAGGCAGCAGTACACGTTCGCCCAAAATATGAACGAGTTTGTGTATTAAAATATACATATTCTTATTTTGCCTTTTCACGGACCACCTGTAGTACCCTCACGGACCACTAGTGGTCCGCGGACCACAGTTTGGGAATGGCCGTAGTAGGTGACCTATCTAACCATTCATTATAAACCATATTAAAGTCACCTCCTAAAATGATTAAATCAGTATTATATTTTTCTTTCATTTCCTCTATTACAGTCAAAATGTCAGAAATTAACAGTCTATTTTGAGTTAAATTGTTGTAACCATACACATTTCCTAATATAATACAACCATTTTCAGTTTTGAGGATACAAAGTAACCAATGTCCCTCTAAACTAGATCTTAATTCAAGAACTTTCCCAGGAAAATTATTTAAAAGAAGAGCAACACCTCCAGAGCGAGTTGTACCGTGATCAAATAGGATTGATTCACCCCATTGATTAGACCAAAATGAGCAATCCTTGTCACTGGAATGAGTTTCCTGTAAAAGAGTGCAATGAGCTTTTCTTTCTTTACAAAACAAAAATATAGCCTTTCTTTTTGTACTGTCTCTAAGACCCCTAACATTAAGTGAAAGAAACGAGATACTACTCGTAAGATGAAACATAGAACTAGAACAGTATTATTAAAGCACAGTCAAAAAAAAACACTGCTGGAATAAAACAACACCAGCTATTAGGATGAGACCAAGTAAAGAAATAAATGAGCAACTGATGCTCTGGCAGGTATTGGTTCATATTCAGTTCTTCTCACTACACACAGCCTCTTCTTTTTTCCATGAAAAAAAAAATTAGTCGAGGTTTTTAGTTGGAGACGAGATGAGACGGCCCTCAATATAACCAAACGGACCGCGATAGAATGCTTTTTTACCAGCATTTCTAGCTTCTTGAATAAGCGGCCAGAGAGCTGCACAGCTGCCCGATCCTCAGATCCTCCGCAAATCTAATTCCCCGTTCGATACACACCTGGGAGTTCTTTGTGGTCTTCCAGATGACGTCTCTATATTTGCGCATGGTGAATTGAAGAATTATTTGGCGGTGTCTTCCAGACTCCCTTTTCCCGACTCTGTGCACCGAATCAACTACATCTTCCAACTTCTGAACCAAGTGTGGGGTTATCTCAGCTAAGAGTAAATTCACCTCTTTCCGTGTATCTTCGTTGTCATGCTCTTTCATACCTTTGATGCGAAGATTCCATCTGTGTTTATAACGCTCCATTTCCGACGTCTTCAACTTTAACTCCTCATTGGATTTGATGAGATGTGTTGTTTGCTTTTCCAAGACGACACATTTCTGTTTAAGATCTTTGATCTCAGCAGCGTTAAATTCCACTGATTTGGAGATTGACACAATCATTGTACTGTTTTGTCGAATCTGGTCTGCAATATCCTCCAGTTTCTTGTCTTGTGAGTCAAATCTCGTTGTTAGGGTGTTAATTGCTTGCAACAACGCTGCATTAGAGATATCACCATCATCTGGTTTGACCTTTTTAGAAGGAGTTTTTGTTGGTGTTATGTAGGATGAATCTCTTTGTCTGTCTTTGGCGTTTTCTCGACCGTAATGGTGATCCATTTTCATTGATATACTTCGTGCTCGAGATCGCCAACTCCGTCACGTTTGGAGGTTTTAAACTCGTTGATTTAGTTGAATTACAACGACAAACCAACACAAAATTAACTTTTACTTCAATTATGAGCAATTCTGAGGCCGGTATATGAGAAATCAAACGTAAACTTACAAATTATACAAACATCTGCCAGAGCTCAGCAAAACACGTGCGCCTAGCTAGCCATCTTGCTGGAAGTCTCGCAGGCCCGCAGACTCACTTCTTGCTAGACACCAGTGGATGGACAGCTGACGTCATTTCCGTATCGTCATTCACTTTTCAAATCTGACGCGCCATGCACATGTCAGCGGTAAGAAAAAATAATAAACTGTCGATGATTTATCGGTCATGTCAAAATTCAAATGCACAATCTAGCTAGCCAGTTTAAGGGGGCAGGAATGAGGTGTGGTGTGCACAGTGTGCAATAGTTTATTTGGAACTGTTCATGTTTTATTTTCTCTTGAAATCGGGACTTCCCCCACAACCTTACGAGCCTGACTGTTGTATCTTCATTCTGATGGTCAGATTTGTCTAATTTTACTAAGATGTGTGTAATTTCCAATAAATATTGCAAAACCACGAAGTGAATTTGATCTGGATTGTTTGATAAATTGTCTGATCATGTGAATCTACGTATATTTTAAAAACAGAAGTGGTTACATTTACAAAACAAAAACTGTGGTCAATTAACATGTACAAGACTGTTGTAATGACAAAACGTTATAGTCCATTGATCTAGACCAGGGGTGTCAAACTCATTTTAGGCTGTGGGCCGGATGGTAAATAACGCCATGAAGTGCGGGCCGGATAATTTTTTTAAACCTTAGTGTGCTGATAATTGTGTTAAAATTAACTTAACAAACCAATTAATTAGTTTGTTTAGCAAAAAAACCAGAGAAACACACAGCTCTGTGAAAACTACATTTTCATAAGGTCACACTCATACTGTATATTATACACATAAATTTACATCTGAACAAAACCCACTGGCCTTATAGGTTGAAAAGCTTTAATTTAACTTCTTTTGCCTTGCCAAAATTATTTATAAACCATTCACTTTTCTTTGGAATATATTTGTAATGAGAACAGTCATTTAGAAAATGAAAATGCTAGATGGGGCAGTGGCCCAAACCAAAAATGGCACTATGGGGGGTGGTACTATTATTATGGTTTTAATAAAGTATTATAAATATTATGTATTATATTACTAGCATCAACTTAGACAAGTGATTATAATGGGAAATATAATAAGAATTAAAGTGTGACGATCTGCTAAATATTCAATATGATTTACCTGCTGGCTTGATGGAGCTTTGAATCCATGTTTGCAATGTTGAACTGCTGCTAAAAGCCTCTCTTTCCGTTCTCTGTCGTTATTTTGTGAAGGCATTGGTGTTTTTTGTATTTTTTTTCTACAAAGTGTGCCAACAACAGCAAATTTAGTGTTTATATTAACTTAGATCTGATCGGGAACATTAAATCGATTAGACAAGCATTGTAACGTTAATAAGAATGTGGATATTTTGTTTTTGTTAGCTTGCTAAGATGTTAGCACTTTTTGAACACTGACAACAAATCATTACAGGAAGAAATACATAAACATACTTACAAATTACTAATTCTTCGGTTTAACAACTGATATAATGTAATGAATCCACTTGTTAATGCAACGAACTTCGGAAACTGTCGTCTTCGCTCTCCAGGCAGAGAGTGGACACAGAGATGCTGCGGAGCGGGCGAGAAAACACGAAGTGGATCACCGGAATCAGTGGATCTTTAGCGGAGCGGTAACAATAAAACGGCAAGATTTTGGGGCACCATGTTTAGTCTATGTTCCGCGTTTTGCTCCTTTCCGCAAGTCTCTCATATTAAAAACGAACTAGACACCCGCCTAAAAGGGTTTTTAAAATATGTTATTTAATATTTAATAATACTGTATAAATCATCACGCGGGCCGGATTGGACACCTTTGCGGGCCGTATCCGGCCCGCGGGCCGCATGTTTGACACCCCTGAGACTGAATTTAAGTCACAAAAAAATAGTGAAATTATCTGAAAAATATATATTTTCAAGGTGTGAATGCAGTTTTCATGAATTATTGATGTTATAATATTAAGCATATTATTGAGAATTGTTTTATGTAAAGAGATATGATAAAGATCATATTTCAATTTGCACACCGATTTTATATTATATATTTTAAGTCATTAAAGTAAAATGACAATACGGAAAAGACGTGTGCAATTAAGCCTGCAAAGAATGTCTATCCACTGGTGAAAATCGAAAATAAATATGCTGTCTATCCATAGGTGAAAATATAAAATAAATATGCTGTCTATCCAGAGGTGAAAATATAAAATAAATATGCTGTCCATCCAGAGGTGAAAATATGAAATAAAATTGCTGTTCATCCAGCGGTGAAAACGGAAATTAGCGGCGAAACGGAAATGACGTAGGCTGTCTATCCACTGGTGTCCAGCCACTGGTGGCAAAGAGTATAGTGCTTCTATACTCTTTGCTGGTGGTGTCTAGTCGGAGGTGAGTCTGCGGGTCTGCAGCTGGATGCTATTGGCGCGTCCCCGCAAATTACTCACGGAAAACCGAAAATGGGTAAAGAGGCGGGACATGGGTGAAGATGAGGTGAAACCACGCCCGCCAAGCGCGAGTCTAGTGACAGCAGTGGCTGTTTCACCGACACTCAAGCGACCACGCCCTTAATTATGCAGAAGTTTAAGGCTTAATATAATCTAAACGGGTGAGTTACAAAAAAATTCACCCCCCTCACAGTTGTCTTGAAGGGCAAAATTAGCTATATAGGCCAAAAACACTTTTTGTTCCAGGCTGTAAACATATTATTTTCTACTGTAAAGTTGGCCATTTTTAACATGGGAGTCTATGGGAATTGACTCCCTTTTGAATCCAGCCTCAAGCGGCCAGTCTATGAATTGCAGTTTAAGTCACTTCCGTGTTGGCTTCATTAGAGAGATCGGAAGGTTGCCCCTCGGTTGGACCCTTATGCCGAGTTCAGACTGTATGATTTTCAAATTAGTCGGGTCACCTGTGGTTTCACACTGCATGATTATCAGGGGAAGCGTTCAGTCGCTGCTGTTTCACACTGCATGATGGATTGGCGACAGGGGTCTTCATACTGCATGACTTTACCGTAAGAAGAATCGCCGATAACTTTTTTCCGGTCCGCAAACTACGTCTCACAACCAAACGCACGCAAGAAGTGACGCGAAGGAAACAGCGCGAGGTCACGCGTGCAAGGCCGGAGTTCTCACGTGAGACTGGGATTATTATTAAAAATAGTCACCCGCAAGAAGTTTACCATACAAATTGCATGTGCGCTCATTTGCAGCAGAAAGAAGAAGAAATAAAAATTATGAATGAGGAAATGTTTGGAGAGGCTCCTCCCCGAACTTCCAGCTGTCCTGTATGTTGCTCTCTCATTGGATGTAGGTCATCACCGATGTTATTGTCAGTCAAAACACATTTCACACAGAATGATTTTGAATCGCCGACCGGTCCAGATATTTAGCATGCCAAATATCTCACGGGTGTCGACGATCCTCTCAGAACGCGTCTTTTATAATTCACACTGTGTGATTGTCACTCGTGTGCACGAGCATCGATTTGCCTGTGATTTCGGCCATTTGTCGGCGATTTCGCAAAACCTGTCGGCAAGTCAAAATCAGGGCTAAAATCGTGCAGTCTGAACTCAGCATTAGCTGTCTCTTAAATAAATCATTGCAGTATATTTAAAGACACAGGGCTCCCAAGTTTAAAGTAAAACAATCTCTAGTCCACTAAATTCTGGAAGTTAGCGGGACACTTGTTCCCTCACTAAAAGCCCATTCATTTTTTTCCATAGACTTTTGGATCGTCGCTAAAAATAAACTTGTTTTGTCTAACGTGTATATATGTGTAACGTGTATAACCAAACTAAATGTGTGTGTGTGTGTGTGTGTGTGTGTGTGTGTGTGTGTGTGTGTGTGTGTGTGTGTGTGTGTGTGTGTGTGTGTGTGTGTGTGTGTGTGTTGTAAGGATGGGGTTTGTTGTGAATCTTCAGGGTATGTGACTGTTTGGAGCTCCAGTGAATGTCTGGATTCAGTGTGGATGAGCAGAGATCAGAGCCGCACACCACAGTCACTGCTGGATAAACTCTCTGAAGAGACATCCAGACACACACAGGACTCAGATCTCAGTCTGTCTTTACTCTCTTATACTGAGTCAAAGCTCACAGACGCTCAGGACACTACAGTGTGTGACAGTAAACAGAGCTTACAGGAGGATCAAACCTCCACAGAGTCTCTGGATTCTGTCTGTAACGCTGGAGAACAGCAGCAGATCCTGCAGACCAAACTCAAGATGTCTTCAGTTAAACCGATGGACAGTGGGAACCTGATGAGAAGAGAAACTACAACAGATGAAGATCACACTGAGGAAGATGGTGACAATCATGATGATTTTATTCCTTCAGGTGTGTTTCCTCTTTTACCTTACATGACATTGAATTACACACAATTGCTTATAAAATGGTCACATTTAATTCAGCTTTTACTGCATACAGGTTCATTTAGCTTGGATAGTACAAAAAAACAGATGGGTATATTTGCTCCTGGGCTTTTAAACCACCACTGGGTCAGCTCCCCCTTACATTCACTCACTTAAACAGACTTACGTATACCTCTCCATCCCTGTGCTCTGTCACCGTGCGATGTCTTTTTCTCAAAAAGAAAAATTTTCTATGTTGTTCTGATGCAGCAATATATGTCTCGCTTAATGGTTGTTAGGGTACACTGGTTGCTAGGGAGAGAATTTGCATACACCAATGATTATACATCAAGCCTCGAGTAAAACAAGGCCACCCCCATGTCTCTACAATGTTCTGATGCAGAGATATAGGTCTTGTTACATGGTTGCTAGGGTACTCTCTTTGGTACAGGAGCAAACGCTAACGCTTAGCAGTCAATCAACAAGTATAATAACTAGTGCTGTCAAAAATAACGCGTTAATAAGCATTAATGTAAATTCATTTTAACAACATTAATTTTATTAACGTGCGATTAACGCAACACACAATTTCTGTTTGACCTTGGGCCTGGCCCATTGTTGGATAAATTGAGACGCAGCCTACAGTAAATAGTAATTAAATGTCTAAAGTAATCTTTATATGTACGTTTTTTTGAGAGATGTATCGTCCTAAATACAAACTAATACAAATAAAGCATGTCCATCCACTTGCACGTCTGAGATTTTGGTTTCGGTTTTAAAACATGGGTTGGAGGAATTGGAAAATAAAGTGCTGGACTTGCTTGGTGTTAAAATAGTTATCAAAAGAGATAAAGTTCGGGTTTTTGATGTTAAGAGTTATTTAGAGCGACAATACTCAAAAATGATCTTCCTCACACTGATTGAAAGATCTGATGCATGCACACAGGCACACAACCCCGATATATGCACACATTGACAGATTTACAGTTGTAATAATATTTGTTTTGGCAAGAATTCAGATAGCGATATACTTCCTGGCTCCCGCATCATCCTGTTTTTGTGGTTAAGCCTCACCATTGGTTGAATTTGATATTCACATTCAGACGCACTTACTCCTGGAGACGTCCACAAAGTGTCACTGTAGTGACGCAGCGCGAGTTCCATCGAAAAGGAACTGTAACAATGTATCTTAAAGGGTAACACAATGTAACCTTGCTCTCACTTGAAATGTGTCCCCACATTTAGTCCTTGAATTTGAGGGTATTGGACCTGGAAAGTCCTTGAATTTTAAGTTAACTAAAGTTAAAATCACATCTGAAGATTTCCAGTCCACTCCATGCAGTCGCTGTGCAACTCTTCATACTAGGAAATAAATGACTTCTCATCTATTGGGTTTTGTTGGTTGTGTGCAATGAAAAGATGCAGCTTTAGAGTCAATAACTACTTACGACCCCATTAGCAGCAATAACTAAATATAAAAAAAAACATATAGAATCTCAGTTTAACCTCTTGTTTGTGTGTTTACAGTTGGTGTAAATGTAAATAAGAGATTTCTAATGTTGTTGTCTTTCAGATAAGATCAGTGATTCGTGTTTGGATGGAGAAATAACATCTTTATCATCAAAAGAGCGACAGACGGCACAAACTCTTTCCTGCATCACCGATGGAGAGACATTGAGCTCACAGAGACATTTAGATAGAAATGCAGAGCAAAAACTCTTGACCTCCACCAGTTCTGAGATCAGCTCTACTACCTTACAAAAGTATGAACGTCATCATTCAAAAGTGCACAGAAAGAAGAAGAAGAAGAAGAAGAAGAAGCACTTTCACTGTCAGCAATGTGGGAAGGATTTTGGCTTCTTATCTCGGCTAAAAGTTCACGTGAGGACACACAGTGGTGAAAAGCCTTTCTACTGCACTGAATGTGGCAAATATTTCAGCACCAAACAAAGTCTTGATATTCATCAGAGAATTCACACTGGAGAGAAACCATACGAGTGTCCTCACTGTGAGAAGAGATTCAACCAAAAACCTTATCTGAAGACACATATGCTTATACACACCAATGAAAAACCGTATCAGTGCAGTCAATGTGACAAAACCTTTAGGGTTTTAAGTTCATTAAAATTACACCAGAATATTCACTCTGAGAAGAAACGCTATCCGTGTTCACACTGTGATAAAGGTTTCGGTCTGAAATCTACTCTGATAGCCCATGAGAGAATTCACACTGGAGAAAAACCTTACATCTGCTCTCAATGTGGAAAGAGCTTCACTCATCTAAGTCATTTTAAAGTTCATCAGAGAATTCATACAGGAGAGAAACCTTACATCTGCTCTCACTGTGGAAAGAGCTTCACTACTCAAGGTAATTTTAAAGCTCATCAGAGAATTCACACTGGAGAGAAACCTCATCACTGTACTGTTTGTGGAAAGAGTTTTAGTTATCGTCAAAGTTTAGTGAAACACCTGAGAACTCATACAGGTGAAAAACCGTTACAAATGTTCTCAGTGTGAGAAGACGTTTACTAAGCCAGATTCCTTAAAAGCCCATTTGAGAGTTCATACGTAAGAGAAACCTTACGGGCCCTATCATACATCCAGTGCAATGGGCAACGCAAGTGCTCTTCACTAGTTTCAACCCATCGCAATGATCAATTTCACATTTAGTGCCGCGTTGTTTAAAAAGCAAATGCATTTGCGCACAATTTTGCACCCATGGGCGTTCTGGTCTGAAAATGAGCCATGTGAACTTCAGGCACATTCTTGGTGCGTTGCTATTTTGAGGCAACTAAAATAGACTACGCCATTGACCAACTAAAACCTGGTTTAAAGTCAATGACGCAATATTGTTTTTGTTATTTAATGAGCGTGTTAGTAATACGGGATGACAGTGCGCGTTTGCTTAGCACACCCATGGATGCGCAGCAGAACACAACCCTTTTATAATATGAAAAATTAAAGGATTAAAATGTAAAAGATTATTATTGAGTCTCTTGGACTTAAATGAGGACCGATTATGAGACGTTAAAAGATGTAAAGAGCTGCTTCACCCGTAGCTTGGTAAGAAATTGTTTTGCTTTAAACACATACTTCTGTTTTAAAATGTTTTTTAAATACTACCTCACGAATTAATTGTATATGATGACTTTGTACCTGTGGATATGGTGAGATAAAAAACATTTTTAAGTAATGCTTTTAAAAAAACATGGCGCTGTCCGAGTGCTGAAACTGTTAATTTGTAAATTCTTTATCTTCTGTTTGTTACAAATAAAGTATTTTTAGAGCACAAACCTTTTCTTGCATATTTGTAGATTATTACACTGATTTTGTAGGATATCCATACATTTACAGCAAATAAAAGCTTGCTATTTTACTTCCGTGCCTGAAAGAAAAAGGCTTTTAAAGGTTTAAATCTAAAAAAAAAACAATTTAGATACAAATGAAATCAATCTTAAACTGGTGGCCTTCTTCTTCTTTTGTTTTTCGGTTTACAAATTCCACTTTCTAAATCGAGATAAGGCATGATGCCTACACAACTTGCTTTTAAAGGGGATGAGAGCTGAGACCCTCATTGGTTTACTGCACGTTATGCCCAAAACACACCCATTACGAGAATAGGAACGACCCTTTTAGACCGTGCGCTTAGCGCATAAACTATTTTTTTGTCGTTAAATTGACAAAAGTGGAATCGGACACGCCCATTTAGACCTGCGTGCGTGCGCTTTAGACAGTGCGTTTAGATTGTTAAAATAGGGCCATACGTCTGCTCGATCTGTGGAGAGAGATTCACTAATGTAAGACCTCATCAGAAGAAACATACTGAAGAACAAACTGATCTGTGAAAAAGACTTTGGGTTGGAAATAACACAGCATTTTTAAAGTTTAAAACTAATAAATAAAACAAATGACTCTGCTGTACTTACATTTACCAATGTTATGTTATCAAGAGCCATTGTTTGTGTTATGTATTTATTAAATGATGTAACAAGCAAAACGTGTCTCTTAAAGGATGAGATCTGATTTTATTCTAATAAATGATCAAATACTTGCTAAGAGAAAGAATTATATTTAGTTTAACATCTCCAGTAGATAGCAGTAGAGTCACACTGTGAATAGCCTACATCTGAAGGATGCTTTGAAGGCAGCTCTGTTTCGTGCCCTTCATTTGGCAACTTCTAAAGGATGAACGAGCTGTGGGAGCATCAACCCCGAACCCCCTGAATTGGCATCCGATGGCTCCTTCTTCACAGCCTTGGCTATCTCAAGATTCAATACGCGCCTGTGACATCCGGGTATTTTTATATAAACATTCAGAACTGTATTTGAATACAATTTTTGCAAATTTAAAAAGTTTATTGGCTGTTGAAAATGATAAGATTTGTTAACAGCAGGATGAATGAATGAAGTGTTGAGCGTCTTCTCTCTCCAGTACAGCAGGAGGCGCTGAAGCTCTTTAGTACACAAATAAACTCACTAAAGAAAAAAAGAAAGAAAGCGCGTGTGATTTGATTTGTTTGTGTATCCTCGTTGTTTTTCTCTCTTGAGTGTTTTATTGAGAGTAAACCGAGTCTTGTCTCTGTGTATTTTAGTGTTGATGATGATATGGATGTGATGTGCTGTAAATCAGTAGGAACTGATCTGTCCATGCTGGATATTGATGATTTTATCACAGAAATCTCTCAGCTGAAGAAAGAGGTGGCGTTACTGGAGATAAAGCTGAGGTTAAGAGGAGATGAAGGACTGAAGAGAGAGGTTTGTACAGCTTAAACATCCTTTACCTGAATCAGACAACATCAAATCATTTATAATCTTACTCTGTGTGTTTGTGCTTTAACAGTCTGTTTCTCAGACATTATGGTCTGGATGTCAAAACAACTTTTAAACCTCAATGAGAGTTAACTGATGTATGTTGGACCCTTAGCTGTCTCTTAAATAAATCATTGTGCAGTTTATGTAAAGACATAACGTTAGGGCTCACAAGTTTTTTAGCGTTAATTTTTTATTGAATCAGTCATATTCAACAGTTTTTTTTAACATTAGCCACGGGATGAAGGAAAAAATATAAAATTTAAATAAAAACATGGAAATGCTTACATACATTAATTCATTTAACGGCTTTCTTATTTATCATATTATACATTGTTTAAGGTATTGCTTAACTCTTATAGAGGGTATGCACGTGACGTCACCTTCGGCAAAAGTGACTGCGGTTACACCCACTGAGTAGCAAAAGACAGCGTCAGCATTTGGGTGCAGTGTGAAATCAGCGACAGCACGAGGAAAACGCGTAAAAGCTGTTGTGCAATAGACTGTACTAACACATTTAAAAGTACACAATTTTAATGTTATTAGGTAATAAATAAATTTTAATATGCAATATTAAAGAATACGCAGTATGATTCTATGCTTTAGAATGTAGTGAAGTAAATTTTTTCCCAATACAAACACCCTAATAAAGCACAGATGCTTGGAAAATGTAACTAATTTAACGAAGTGTTGTTCACCTCTGCTATCAAATCCAACTAAATTCAATTTAAGCTGATAATAGTCAGTTTTACTGGCATTGTGCGCAGCAGTCGCTATGAAAAACAGACATTTTGTTGAATCATTTGCCACTCAACAAGGCGAGTTCCGGTGTGGTCATGTGGAAAAGTGACGTCAATGCATACTCTCTATAGCAAAATTTGGAATAATGGTTTATAATCACCATATTAACATTTATACTAATTTATATATATTTGATTAATCGTTACATTAGAATGAAATCGATCTCTAGTCCACTAAATTCTGGAAGTTAGACACTTGTTCCCTCACTAAAAAGCCCATTCATTTTTTCCATCGACTTTTTGATCGTCGCTAAAAATAAACTTTTGTCTAACGTGTATAACGAAACTAAACCTCTCTGTGTTTGTGTGTGTGCGTGCGTGCGTGCGTGCGTGCGTGCGTGTGTGTGTGTGTGTTGTGTTGTAAGGATGGGGTTTGTTGTGAATCTTCAGAGTATGTGACTGTTTGGAGCTCCAGTGAATTTCTGGATTCAGTGTGGATGAGCAGAGATCAGAGCTGCACACCACAGTCACTGCTGGATAAACTCTCTGAAGAGACATCCAGACACACACAGGACTCAGATCTCAGTCTGACTTTACTCTCTTATACTGAGTCAAAGCCCACAGACACTCAGGACACTACAGTGTGTGACAGTAAACAGAGCTTACAGGAGGATCAAACCTCCACAGAGTCTCTGGATTCTGTCTGTAACGCTGGAGAACAGCAGCAGATCCTGCAGACCAAACTCAAGATGTCTTCAGTTAAACCGATGGACAGTGGGAACCTAATGATGAAGATGAGAAGAGAAACTACAGCAGATGAAGATCACACTGAGGAAGATGATGACAATCATGATGATTTTATTCCTTCAGGTGTGTTTCCTCTTTTACCTTACATGACATTGAATTACACACAATTGCTTATAAAATGGTCACATTTAATTCAGCTTTTACAGCATGCAGGTTCATTTAGCTTGGATAGTACAAAAAAACACATGGGTATATTTGCTCCTGCTCCTGGGTCAGCTCCCCCTTACATTCACTCACTTATACAGACTTACGTACCCTCTCAATCCCTGCGCTCTTGTCACCGTGCTATGTCTTTTTCTCAAAAATAATTTTTTTTACATTGTTCTGATGCAGCAATATATGTCTCGCTTAACGGTTGTTAGGGTACACTGGTTGCTAGGGAGAGAATTTGCATACACCAATGATTATACATCAAGCCTCGAGTAAAACAAGGCCACCCCCATGTCTCTACAATGTTCTGATGCAGAGATATAGGTCTTGGTACATGGTTGCTAGGGTACTCTCTTTGGTACAGGAGCAAACGCTAACGCATAGCAGTCAATCAACAAGTATAATAACTAGGGCTGTCAAAATTAACGCGTTAATAAGCATTAATGTAAATTCATTTTAACTACATTAAAGCTCCACTGTGTACTTTTTTTAGTTAATTCTTAGCAAAAACCCATGTTTTCTTTCAAAAGTATGTGCTCATTCATGTGTAATTACTTCCACCCCACTAATCAAAGTATTCTCGTAAGTGTAGAATCTGCTATTTAAAATACATACCGTCGTATTGCTCTCTGGCTGAATCCATGTTGTGCCTCCATCTTTGAAATACATTCGCCGACGAGGGACATTTCTGAAATTCAAGCTCCGCCTTTCGCGCTTTCAGAGTACACTCAAGCTGGCCGCGAGCGACAGGAAAAACATCAAGACCAAAGTCAATATTGGAGTTAGTTTTCCAAGATGGGGCTCAATGGACACTGAAGTTGCTAAGTTACTTTCTATCTTCTCCACAGGTAATTCAGCATATTCGTTTACATCTATACAGTCTATGTTGTAAACTTGAAGTTTTATAGTTCCTTGGCTAACTATAGCATGGGTATGCAGTTAGTGTAAACACGCATGTGGTTTAATGTGTTCGAACAGCCACACGCCGTCTCTCCGCCCATTTATGTAATCTGAGGTACTGAGATAAATGTTTTTCATCTTTTCTGACCTCTAACACAAACACACGGTGTACAGCGCTATTTTTAGCCTTTCATTGATAAAAGCGCCTGATCTGCGCGTCTTTCGTTTCATTTTAACTTACAAGCGTGTGAAAGTTGAGCGATCTTATTTCACCAATATCAGAGAAAGCTCTTACATATACATGGACATGTAACGTTTACTTAAACATAAGCACACTGTAAAAAAACTTTGCTGCCTTAAAATTTTTTGTTGAATCAACTTGGATTTACAAGTCATTTCAACTTACTATTATTTATCTTGACTAGAGATGAGTTGTTATAACTTATAAAATTAAGTTGACTTTTGGCAACTATATTTTATAAGTTGTGACAACTCATCTCTGTTGTCATGACTTGTAAATCTGAGTTGATTTAACAAAAAATTTTAAGGCAGCAAAGTTTTTTTTACAGTGCATTGGACTCTGACATATTAGTTCGCGTCCATTTAAACACGTCATTACTCCCGCTCATGATTAAATGACAGGAGAGGGACTCGTCCACAGACCATCTCCTCAGTAATCTGAAGAGAAGCGCTCGAAAATGGACAAAAAGAGACAGATTTAAACACCAAGTGTAAACGTGATGCGTCTCTCTCGTCCACTTGTGATCCGATCGATGAAAACACATCTTAATACCAAGTTTAACAGCCCCTGTGATATTTTTCATCGCATCGATGAAAAAAGAAGTGTCTAAGCTGCGTTTATGGTTGCTTTTTGTATGTGATTTTAAGCGGACATATCATGACAATCAGACTTTTTCCATGTTAAACATAAATCTGTGTGCTTTGATGGATCACAGGCAAATGACATTGCAAATTGTTCATTTTTTTCCATTGCTTTTGCTTGTAGCAAAACTTTCACCGCTTGATGGGAGTAGATCCTACACAGTGGAGCTTTAAGTTTATTAATGTGTGATTAACGCAACACGCAATTTCTGTTTGACCCTAGGCTTGGCCCATTTTTGGATAAATTGAGACGCAGCCTACAGTAAATAGTAATTAAACGTCTAAAGTAATCTTTATTTGTACTATAACTATTTTTATTACACGGCTCTCTGGAATACTTGATTCTGATTGGTCAGTTGAGACATTTGCAGGTCCGTTCTTTTCAAATAATAACCGCTCCAAAGTAATAACGCATAGCCAGACTACTTGCACGAGTAAAATCGCTCCGCGCCAATAAAGATCAATAAAGATTACTGTTTGGCGCCATCTTGTGACAAACACTGGACAACCACGACAAGACACAGAGAGCTTACTGAGACTGAACTTGACAAAATAGAGCATGTCAGCTACGAAGCCAACACACAAAAAAATACAGAATGGGCATTAAAACTTCTCAAAGACTGGTTAAAGAGAAAAAAATGGAGACAGACAAGTATGAAGCAGAGGATCTTAATAAGGTATTACGATCATTTTATGCATCTGTGCAAAGTTTCGCGGAAGGATAAAAATGTTAATTTAAAACAAATATGCCAATAAAATGTTTCAAATTCATATTCATGTCCAGTTTTTTTTCTTATGTGGCAAGTAGCCGTGTAATAAGCGGGATAATGTAGAGGCAGCCGGTAGTTATTGGGAAATAAGCCCCTTCAGTGTGATACAAGACCCTCCGCTTCGCGTCTGGTCCTGATCACACTGTCGGGGCTTATTTCCCGATAACTACCGGCTGCCTCTACATTATCCCTTACTTATGAACTAATACAAATAATGCGTGTCCATCCACTTGCACGTCTGAGATTTTGGTTTTCGGTTTTAAAACATGGGTTGGAGGAATTGGAAAATAAAGTGCTGGACTTGCGTGGTGTTAAAATAGTTATCAAAAGAGATAAAGTTCGGGACCTGATTGATGTTAAAAAAGTTATTTAGAGTGACAATACTCAAAAATGATCTTCCTCACACTGATTGAAAGATCTGATGCATGCACACAGACGCACAACCCTGATATATGCACACATAGACAGATTTACACTTTTAATAATATTTCTTTTGGCAAGAATTCAGTCAGATATAATCTGTTAGTGAAAAAGTGAATGTTTGATTAACTGTTAAAGAAAAAATATCATAAGATTATATTAGATCCTTGCATTACAGTAGATCATAAAGCTATCAGTCTCGATGTCAAACAAACAATAAAAAAAGTTGACATTGTTTTTTTATTTCTGGACTCTTTAAGCACAGATGCTAAGCTGTTCGTTTAAATGCTTACATCTTCTCTATGCGCATGCTTTTTGCATAGTTGGGTTTGACAAATGAAAACGTCTCTGGTAACGTATGTAACTGTTGTTCCCTAAGAAGGGAACGAGATGCTGCGTCTCCCTTGTCATACTTCCTGCGTCCCTGTAACGCCGTCTTTGGCAATATTTCAGATAATGATATACTTCCTGGCTTCACCCTGTCTTTGTGGTTAAGCCTCACCATTGGTTGAATTTGTTATACACATTCAGACACACTTACCATTGGAGACGTCCCCAAAGTTTCACCGCAGTGACGCAGCGCGAGTTCCCTCGAAAAGGAAGCAGTAACAATGTATCTTAAAAGGTAACACGATGTAACCTTGCTCTCACTTGAAATATCCCAGCTAACAGAAAAAAGTTCTAAGAACGTTCCCTGAAAGTTTTTAACGTTCCCAAAAACGTTCTGCCAACGTTAAAAGTGTCCAGTTTTCTTGACGTTCTAAAAACGTTTTTGTGTTGTCTCAACGTTAGAGGAATGTTACATTTTACCATTTTTAAACGTTATGACAATGTCATCTTTTAATGTTCACAGTCACACAATGTTTAAAACAACAACTGTTTATTATATTGACTTCTTTGATTATTATGTAAATGATAGAGAAACATTGCATTTTATTATATTTATTTTTTATATTTATATTATTTTATTATATTTATTATATATTATATATTTATTATATATTATATATCTATTATATGTAAGTTTAGATGTTGATGTTTTGTTTAATTTTAAGTCACCATTATTGTGATTAGTGTTCGTTTTAGTTGGGCTCTTGAGCCTTGTCTTTTGCTTGCTAGTTTTTTCCCTGGTTGTGTTAACTTTTTGTTAATACACCACATTTGTTATGAACATGTTAAGTTAGTAGTGTAATTCTGTGGTGTGGTGGTTGGTACATAATGGTAAAAAATCATTCCTAATTAATTTAGTAATCAAAAGTTTATTTTCTGTCAATAATGTAAATGAGATCCAGCACTTTCACAGCAGTTTGTCATTAAGGAGTTTTAGAAACTTTGGACAAAAAATATCCGCTATTTAATTGGGACGTACAAACATCAAGAATCAGACTATGAATCTCAACCATGGTGACAATTAAATGAAAAACGTCATGCTGCAATGCATGCTGGGTATTAACAAATTACAAATCTCATTCAGGACTCCCAGCATGCACTGCAGCATGGATAAATATTTTTTTCCAATTTTCTTTGTCACCATGGTTGAGATTCATAGTCTGATTCTTGATGTTTGTGCGTCCCAATTATATAGCAGATATTTTTTGTCCAAAGTTTCTACAACTCTTTAATGACAAACTGCAGTAAAAGTGCTGGCTCTCATTTACATTATTGACAGAAAATAAACTTTTGATTAGTAAATTAATTAGGAATGATTTTTTACCATTATGTACCAACCACCACACCACAGAATTACACTACTAACTTAACATGTTCATAACAAATGTGGTGTATTAACAAAAAGTTAACACAACCAGGGGAAAAACTAGCAAGCAAAAGACAAGGCTCAAGAGCCCAACTAAAACGAACACTAATCACAATAATGGTGACTTAAAATGACACAAAACATCAACATCTAAACTTACATATAATAGATATATAATATATAATAAATATATAATATATAATAAATATATAATATATAATAAATATAATAAAATAATATAAATATAAAAAATTAATATAATAAAATGCAATGTTTCTCTATCATTTACATAACAATCAAAGTCAATATAATAAACAATTGTTGTTTTAAACATTGTGTGACTGTGAACATTAAAACATGACATTGTCATAACGTTTAAAAATGGTCAAATGTAACATTCCTCTAACGATGAGACAACACAAAAAAATTCTTAGAACATCAAGAAAACTGGACACTTTTAACGTTGGCAAAACGTTTTTGGGAACGTTAAAAACTTTCAGGGAACGTTCTTAGAACTTTTTTCTGTTAGCTGGGATGTCCCCACATTTAGTCCTTGAATTTGAGGGTATTGGACCTGGATAGTCCTTGAATTTAAAGTTAACTAAGGTGTGGGTTAAAATCACATCTGAAGATTTCCAGTCCACTCCATGCAGTCGCTGTGCAACTCTCCACACTAGGAAATAAATGACTTCTCATCTATTGGGTGTTGTGTGCAATGGAAAGATGCAGCTTTAGAGTCAATAACTACTTCAACCCCATTAGCAGCAATAACTGAATATAAAAAAAACATACAGAATCTCAGTTGAACCTATTGTTTGTGTGTTTACAGTTGGTGTAAATGTAAATCATAAGAGATTTCTAATGTTGTTGTCTTTCAGATAAGATCAGTCATTCGTGTTTGGATGGAGAAATAACGTCTTTATCGTCAAAAGAGCGACAGACGGCACAAACTCTTTCCTGCATCACCGATGAAGAGACATTGAGCTCACAGAGACCTTTAGATAAAAATGCAGAACAAAAACTCTTGACCTCCACCAGATCTGAGATCAGCTTCACTACCTTACAAAAGTATAAACGTCATCATTCAAAAGTGCACAGAGAGAAGAAGAAGAAGAAGAAGAAGCAGTTTCACTGTCAGCAATGTGGGAAGGATTTTGGCTTCTTATCTCAACTAAAAGTTCACGTGAGGTCACACAGTGGTGAAAAGTCTTTTTACTGCACTGAATGTGGCAAATTTTTCAGCACCAAACAAAGTCTTCATTTTCATCAGAGAATTCACACTGGAGAGAAACCATACGAGTGTCCTCACTGTGAGAAGAGATTCAGCCAAAAACCTCATCTAAAGACACATATGCTTAAACACACCAATGAAAGACCGTATCAGTGCAGTCAATGTGACAAAACCTTTAAGGATTCACGTTCATTAAAATCACACCAGAATATTCACTCTGAGGAGAAACGCTATCAGTGTTCACACTGTGATAAAGGTTTCTGTCATAAATCTAGTCTGATAATTGTGGGATTTTTATGTTGTTTTATCAATCTTGCTAATTGCTAAAAGTGTTAAAGTTACAAAGATGTCCAAATAAGGACTGTGGAAATTGATTTTGTTCCATTTTTATATTTCTTTAATTGATCATTTTATTCTATAAACATTGTGTGTTTCATATATGCACTGAGCTATTATGAAGAAATGAGGTGTTTATGTTTGAGAGTGGAGAGTTACCAGTTTTTGTGTGTGTGCTGCAAGGAGGAATTTAGGAATTTACGACTGGTATCGATCAAGATAAGAGAGAGGCCTGAGGGGGAAAGCAAACAGGCGACTATGTCATTAACTAATGCCTTAATGTTCACAGGATGAAATATGCAATGTATTTCTTACTTAATCAGTATTAATCATTGAATAATTGATGTAATAAATATAAGATGTTGTCTTTGATAAATGTGTATTAACCAATGAAATGAAGGTTGCATACAGAATAACTTAATGGGGGCAGGGCAGCTCAACCTTGAAGAACAGAATCTCCTGTGTGTGTGTGTGTGTGTGTGTGTGTGTGTGTGTGTGTGTGTGTGTGTGTGTGTGTGTGTGTGTGTGTGTGTGTGTGTGTGTGTGTGTGTGTGTGTGTGTGTGTTTTCTTTCCTAACAGATGGTTTTAATAATGATTAAAGTGTTTGCTTAGAAGTAGTATTGCAGTAAAATATTTAATATGTGTTTATCTATCTAAAGAAGTTAATGTGTGCCTTATTCATATAACCAATTTTACAAATAATGGAATGATGTCATGATATTGAAATATGTTTTACATAATAATCACTTTCATCTTACAGCTTATGTTTTTTATAAATGAATGTTTTATTAATGATTTGTTTTTAAGAAAGCATTATAACATGCTATTCAAAGTGGAGGAGTATTAGGGAGGAACTGCAGGGCTCCCAGGGATGAGAGGAGAACAGTTTGTTTTTCTTTGTCTATGTGTGTCCATCTTTGCCTACAGGCTAAAATTGGGTGTGGTGATGGAGTCAGATGGACGAGGGGAACGGCCTTTGTGGGTGGAGATTTTCTGAAGAAAGATCGACGTCACATATTTTATATATATGCATGTTACTTCCTGAGCTGGTTGTTCGCTACTTGAGAGGACCCAGCGCTGTTAAACTTTTTCAATCTGATCAATAAATATTTGAACTTAGATATTTGTATCTTTTGCCTTTCCTCTAAATTATGAACATGCAAATGGACGCCTTAAAGTCCAACAATTGGTGACCCCGACGTGATGTGGAGGGAAAGGAGAGAGTGAGAGGAAGGAGGGTTTCACATTGAAGAAACCAGAGTAAGGGAGGGCTCCATTTCAACACAAAAGACCGGTCTTCTAAAATAAAGGTAAGCAGAAACCTGTTATATCAAATTCTGCTATTGGACATATACCAAATTACTTGTGTTGATAAGGAGATCCGAACTGAATTACAAATTTACATTTTTGTAAATTGATCAGAGTGAAAAACTTTTATTTTTATAGATATTAAGAGATTTATTAAAATTGGGTTTGAGGCCCTTAATGTATTAGACATTATAAAGTAATAAGTTTGGGTTAGAGGCCTTTAATGTACTAGACATTATAAAGTAATAAGTTTGGGTTTGAGGCCCTCGGGTTAAAGTCCCGTAAAGGTAAATTGTGGTTGGAGTCCATTAATGTATTAGACATTATAAAGTACCAAGTGGGTTAAAGTCCCTCGGATGCAAATTCCGTAAATTCTAATTTTAATCCGGATATTATTTAATCGCTTTCAACTTTCGCTAAAAAGACGGGTCAGTAGTCGCGCGGGTGAAACCCCTGAAAACTACTGGTGTATATATTCTTTTGCTAGATTAGAGTGACGTTTTGTGGTTTTTTGAAATTCTGAATGCTTGTAAATTGTGTGAAAATGGCTAAATTCCAGAAAGAATGTGATGAGTATGAGTGTCCACCAGTGTATGTGTATTTGCAAAAGATTGTGAGGCTTAGGATGGTCCGAACAGATCGAAATGCTTTTGTATATAGAGAAAAGACTAAAAGAGGTTGCATTAGCGTGGAACACGTTGAGAGAAGAAAACTGTTGGGAGGCAGAGGAGAAAAAGAGAGTTCCTCTCACGCCTATTATTTTTGCCATGGAACATAGACTGGTAAACAAAATTAAGATTGTAAAAGCAGAAGGAAAAAGTGGTTTGGTAAAGGACCAAATGTGACAAGCTTAGAGAAAGAGTTGAGAATTCAGACGAGATTAGCTCTGGTTGCTGCTGTCATGCAGGCTATTAAATCAAATAGAAAAAGGGGAAGTTAGCAGTGGTGCAGCTGCAAAGCAAAAGGAAGTTAAACAAGGAAACAGTCAGCCAGACTCAAGTGTGACACCTACGGCTCCTCCTCCAGTTCCACCCCCAGTGAAATCGATCTACCCCTCCTTGCACACACCTATTCCTTATGAGAAAGCCAAAGCCCCAATGCAACAGCCTGTTTTTCAAATCAATAGCGGTGAATTAAATGGAGATGTAGATTTTATTTGTGTGAAAATGTAGTGTGTATGTGATATAATGAGTCTGTTAAAACCATAAATGGGATTATGCAAAATCTAGCAGAAAGACAGAGGCGAAGCTTTGAAAGAAAAACAACAAATTACAGAAAAGAGTAGAGACCAAGTTATTAAATGTGGAAATTAAGATGAACAATTAAAAAAGGACAGAAAATTGTTAAAAGGTGAATGAAACAGATAGATTGTATAAAGGAAAAAAAGATTTAACAAAATGAAGGGGAGTCTTCATCTGATGATGGAAGGTGGTCACAAGATAAATTTTATTTTTAAATTGAAAGGCAATATTTTGCATGGGTCAAGCTGAAACCTTGTGGGCTGATTATTCCCATCCTTTGACATTCAAGAAAGTGAATAAAAGCTGGCAAAGAAACAGACAATGAAAAACTGTGTGTGATATCACAGTGCTGGAGTTGCAAAGAGAGGAGTAACTCATAAACTGGACTGAAAGCACATTCTATTTGAATGGGACTATACTTGAACTCAAGCGGTGAAGGGGGCACTGCATATGGTCAGAGACATTTACAAGGATGAAAAACCAAAAAGACTGAGTGGAATCCAGAAAGAGACTAACAAAGACAATAATGTTCTTGGAGGCAAGAGAAACTGGACAATATTTCACTGGACACTGAACTTTTTCATCTTCATACGAGCCTTTGAGTGAAAAAGGGGAAAGAGTAAACAGCCGTTCAATGTTTAGTAAAGACCTTGTTACTATAGGGACACAGACAATCTTTATGAGAAAATCAGCTAGACACATTTAAAGGCTGATCAAGAACTTTGTTGTTAAGTGTGACTACCTGTTCTGAAATCAAATCAGACTCCTATTAATCTGACAGGAAGAAATGCATAAGGTATCTACAGAGGAAGTCAGAATTCCACTGATGGTACTGAGCTAAAAAGCAAATATATATGGCATAGAACAGCTATGGCAGAAAGGAAATTAAAATAGATATAAGAAATAAATTGAAAAAGAAAAAAAGAACACCATAGAACACTGTAAAAGGTAAACAAGAAAAGCTGTGAGTATAGAAAATAACTGATTATTGTAACAAACTTTGTATTTAAGGAAATCGCCAGCCCAGACATCATATATGTGCATGAAGGTGTTCACATGGCAGATCTAATCACTGAGGGTGAGCCGCAGGATTGTATACCATTGACTGATATACAAATTCTTATTATTGTAATTAATTATAATTGTTATACCATTGACTGAAAAAGCAAATATATTGAGAGATGGTTTGTTCGCGGTACCACTGACAACTACCCCACCGTTAATCACACTGTTTACAGATGGTTGTTGTTTCAGAGCAGCAGATGACACATTGAAGGCAGGCTTGGCTGTGGTTGAGCAAGTTGTGGGTGATTTTGTAACACGACTGAGTGGTAGATTGAAAGGTAAACGGTCAGCACAGAGAGCTGAAATGACAGCTGTTATCAAAGCCTTGCACTACACTGGTGAAGAGAGGGTGATTGTTTATAGTGAATCTGCATATGTGATTGGTGCAGTATATATGGAACTGCCATATGGCAGATAGGTGGGTTTGAAACCAGGAAAGGCCGGCCTATAGTAAATGCTAGCAAAGCCTGACACATACTACAGGCTGTGAAGGTACCTAATGAAGTGGCTGTTGTCAACTGCCTAATAAACCACTTATATCCCCAACCATGGTTTCCCAAGACAAAGTTAGATCTGACATACTGACAAACACGCAATGGAATTGACATATAGTTTCGGGGCTGCTTATCACCCCAATGTTAGAGCAAAGATGAAATAATGAACCTGACTTTGACATTAAAACTTGACTTGACAAACTATGTGCACAGACAAAAATAACATGGCTTGACGCATTACCAATTGCATTAATGTCTATTCGCTCTTCTGTTAACAGGATTTCTGGTTTCACAACCTTTGAATTGCTTACAGGTCGTCAGTTTCCGGGTCCGAGGAATGCCCTGGTGAAGGACCCTATCCCGTCACTAACTGATGGTGTTTATTTCTACAGACTAACTGCTATGTTTAAACATTTTTCTTGCCAGGCTACCACAAAAAGAAATTGTGAGAACGACCCAGCTGTTAAAAATGATGATTGGGTTTCTAACAGTCATAGGTGTGGACCTGAGGACTCAGGTCCAAGAGAGGGAGAGTGTTGAAAGTGAAAGTGAATCAGCTGGAATACAGAGAGGACAAACAGGAAGTGGTAACACATCAGTGGTAACACTCACACAACACCAACAACAAAGTCAACAAACACACTGTAAAATTGTGCATAAAAAAGGTGACATTTTTTCCAGCCCAGTAACAGAACCCCTAGCACACTGTGTGAGCACAGATTGTGCCTACGGAGCAGGTATAGCCGTACAGTTCAAAGCGAAGTACGGTACACAAAAGGTTGTAAGACAGAACAAACACACAGGTGAATGTGCAGTTACCAACGAGGATGACGGCAGATTGATTTTTCATTTAATAACAAAACAAAATTGTACTGATTTACCAACATATGAGAATTTTACCTACAGCCTCAGATGTATGAGAGAGTGGTGTGAGAAAGAAGACATAACAAGTGTATGCACTCCCCGGCTGGGGTGTGGCCTGGATAAATTGGATTTCCACAAAGTGCTGGAAATCCTGACAGAAGGATTTAGAGACCTGAATATCACAATTACCATATATTCATTATAACCTACATACCATATTGACCTTTGAATTTTGATCTTTGAATTTCTTAAGTTTCTTATACAATTCTAGAGTATTAATTTCATATTTCATTTTTTCTTTTCCTTTTTGAATTTACGATTGTTATTTGAGTATTAGCCAATAGGCATAAGTGTATTTTTTCCACAGAGATGAAGCTATATGGAAATTGGAAGGTTCTGTGGGCCCTAGGAGTTATAACTGCAATTATAGTCAGCATAATATTTGGCATAAACAATGGAGATCCCTGTGTAACAGACTGATAGTGTCTGCAATAGAGAAAAAAGAGAATAGTCCACCCCCATATAGCATGCCCCTATTAGGCCTACAGAACCTGGATGAGGAGGAAGAAGAAAATGTGTGACCTCTTTCAGAGGTCAAGAGAGGGAATTGTGGGATTTTTATGTTGTTTTATCAATCTTGCTAATTGCTAAAAGTGTTAAAGTTACAAAGATGTCCAAATAAGGACTGTGGAAATTGATTTTGTTCCATTTTTATATTTCTTTAATTGATCATTTTATTCTATAAACATTGTGTGTTTCATATATGCACTGAGCTATTATGAAGAAATGAGGTGTTTATGTTTGAGAGTGGAGAGTTACCAGTTTTTGTGTGTGTGCTGCAAGGAGGAATTTAGGAATTTACGACTGGTATCGATCAAGATAAGAGAGAGGCCTGAGGGGGAAAGCAAACAGGCGACTATGTCATTAACTAATGCCTTAATGTTCACAGGATGAAATATGCAATGTATTTCTTACTTAATCAGTATTAATCATTGAATAATTGATGTAATAAATATAAGATGTTGTCTTTGATAAATGTGTATTAACCAATGAAATGAAGGTTGCATACAGAATAACTTAATGGGGGCAGGGCAGCTCAACCTTGAAGAACAGAATCTCCTGTGTGTATATATGTGTGTGTATGTATGTGTGTGTATGTATGTGTGTGTGTATGTGTGTGTGTGTGTGTGTGTGTGTGTGTGTGTGTGTGTGTGTGTGTGTGTGTGTGTGTGTGTGTGTGTGTGTGTGTGTGTGTGTGTGTTTTCTTTCCTAACAGATGGTTTTAATAATGATTAAAGTGTTTGCTTAGAAGTAGTATTGCAGTAAAATATTTAATATGTGTTTATCTATCTAAAGAAGTTAATGTGTGCCTTATTCATATAACCAATTTTACAAATAATGGAATGATGTCATGATATTGAAATATGTTTTACATAATAATCACTTTCATCTTACAGCTTATGTTTTTTATAAATGAATGTTTTATTAATGATTTGTTTTTAAGAAAGCATTATAACATGCTATTCAAAGTGGAGGAGTATTAGGGAGGAACTGCAGGGCTCCCAGGGATGAGAGGAGAACAGTTTGTTTTTCTTTGTCTATGTGTGTCCATCTTTGCCTACAGGCTAAAATTGGGTGTGGTGATGGAGTCAGATGGACGAGGGGAACGGCCTTTGTGGGTGGAGATTTTCTGAAGAAAGATCGACGTCACATATTTTATATATATGCATGTTACTTCCTGAGCTGGTTGTTCGCTACTTGAGAGGACCCAGCGCTGTTAAACTTTTTCAATCTGATCAATAAATATTTGAACTTAGATATTTGTATCTTTTGCCTTTCCTCTAAATTATGAACATGCAAATGGACGCCTTAAAGTCCAACATAATCCATGAGAGAATTCACACTGGAGAAAAACCTTACGTCTGCTCTCACTGTGGAAAGAGCTTCTCTCATCCAAGTACTTTTAAAGCTCATCAGAGAATTCATACAGGAGAAAAACCTTACGTCTGCTCTCAATGTGGAAAGAGCTTCACTCTTCCAAGTACTTTTAAAGCTCATCAGAGAATTCATACTGGAGAGAAACCTCATCACTGTACTGTTTGTGGGAAGAGTTTCAGCAAAAAATGTAATCTAAAGAAACATGTGCATATACACACCAATGAGACCATATCAGGTTTTAGTGAGACACCATAGAACTCATACAGGTGAAAAACCGTTACAAATGTTCTCAGTGTGAGAAGACGTTTACTAAGCCAGATTCCTTAAAAGCCCATTTGAGAGTTCATACGTGAGAGAAACCTTACGGGCCCTATTATTCATCCAGCGCAATGAGCGACACAAGTGTCTTTCACTAGTTTCAACCTGGCGAAATTATCATCTTCACGTTAAGCTTGGACCAAGTTGTTTAAATAGCAAATGCATCTGCGACCAATTTTGCTCCCATGGGCGTTCTGGTCTGAAAATGAGGTGTGTTCAGGTGCATTCTTGGTGCGTTGCTATTGTGAGGCAACTAAAATAGACTACACCATTAACCAACTAAAACCTGGTTTAAAGTCAATGACGCAATATTGTTTTTGTTATTTAATGAGCGCATTAGTAATACGGGACGACAGTGCGCGTTTGCTTAGCACACCCATGGATGCGCAGCAGAACACAACCCTTTTATAATATGAAAAATTAAAGGATTAAAATGTAAAAGATTATTATTGAGTCTCTTGGACTTAAAGGGACCACTTAACATGTCCGCCCCAAAAAAAATCAATTCATACTCCACACTCCAAACAGACGGGGGCAGTATACCTCCAGAAAAGTGAGTTGGTCTATTTTAATTTAGCAGCTGCAAATTTAGCAGCATATATCAAGTTTGATTTACATTAGCAACTAAGTTATCATTAGTCACAAAAAAAAAACATTCGGTCTCATTAAAATTGCAATGTTTTCCGCTACGTTTCGTGCGTCCATTTGGTGTTCATTATAATCGGAGACATTTCAAGCTTCTTAGCTAATGTTACATTTAAGCATCAGCTTGGTAGATAACGGGTGAAAACCGGATCGGATCCGTGGGTAGAGCTAACTTTTAAACGCTAACAGCTAAGGATGCGCAATAATTTGCATGCGATAGTCTTGCGCTTCTCGTCAGTGAAGCTGGTTTCTTGATTAAAAGTGAATCGCCATCAGCTGCTTTCAGATGGAAAAACATGCCGCTGTCCGAGTGCTGAAACTGTTCTCTGCATGTTTGTAAATTCTTCATCTCTTGTTTGTTACAAATAAAGTATTTTTAGAGCACAAACCTTTTCTTGCATATTTGCAGATTATTACACTGATTTTGTAGGATATCCATACATTTACAGCAAATAAAAGCTTGCTATTTTACTTCCGTGACTGAAAGAAAAAGGATTTTAAAGGTTTAAATCTAAAAAAAAACAATTTCGAAACAAAGGAAATCAATCTTAAACTGGTGGAATTCTTCTTCTTTCATTTTTCGGTTTACAAATTCCACTTTCTAAATCGAGATAAGGCATGATGCCTACACAACTGTCTTTTAAAGGGGATGAGAGCTGAGACTCTCATTGGTTAATTGCACGTTATGCCCAAAACACACCCATTACGAGAATAGGAACGACCCTTTTAGACCGTGCGCTTGGCGCATAAATGATTTTCCTGTCTTTAAATTAGCAGAAGTGGAATCGGACACGCCCATTTAGACCTGCGTGCATGCGCTTTAGACAGTGCGTTTAGATTGTTAAAATAGGGCCCTACGTCTGCTCGATCTGTGGAGAGAGATTCACTAATGTAAGACCTCATCAGAAGAAACATACTGAAGAACAAACTGATCTGTGAAAAAGACTTTGGGTTGAAAATAACACAGCATTTTTAAAGTGTAAAACTAATAAATAAAACAAATGACTCTGCTGTACTTACATTTACAAATGTTATGTTATGTATTTTTTAAATGATGTAACAAGCAAAACGTGTCTCTTAAAGGATAAGATCTGATTTTATTCTAATAAATGATCAAATACTTGCTAAGAGAAAGAATTATATTTAGTTTAACATCTCCAGTAGATAGCAGTAGAGTCACACTGTGAATACATCTGAAGGATGCTTTGAAGGCAGCTCTGTTTCGTGCCCTTCATTTGGCAACTTTTAAAGGATGAACGAGCTGTGGGAGCATCAACCCCTGAATTGGGATCCATCCATGGCTCCTTCTTCACAGCCTTGGCTATCTCAAGACTCAATGCGGGCCTGTGACGTACGGGTATTTTGAAATAACCATTCAGAACTGTAGTTGAATAAAAAAAATTAGCAAATGTAAAAGTTTATTGGCTGTTGAAAATGATGAGATTTGTTAAGAGCAGGATGAATGAATGAAGTGTTGAGCGTCTTCTCTCTCCAGTACAGCAGGAGGCGCTGCAGCTCTTTAGTACACAAATAAACTCACTAAAGAAAGAGAGCGGGCTGTTGTTTTTTTTTTGTATCCTCGTTGTTTTTCTCTCTTGAGTGTTTTATTGAGAGTAAACAGAGTCTTGTATCTGTGTATTTTAGTGTTGATGATGAGATGGATGTGATGTGCTGTAAATCAGTAGGAACTGATCTGTCCATGCTGGATATTGATGATTTTATCACAGAAATCTCTCAGCTGAAGAAAGAGGTGGCGTTACTGGAGATAAAGCTGAGGTTAAGAGGAGATGAAGGACTGAATAGAGAGGTTTGTACAGCTTAAACATCCTTTACCTGAATCAGACAACATCAAATCATTTATAATCTTACTCTGTGTGTTTGTGCTTTAACAGTCTGTTTCTCAGACATTATGATCTGGATGTCAAAAAAAACCTTTTAATACACAATGAGAGTAAACTGATGTATGTTGGACCCATAGACCGTAAAAAAAATGGACGTAGTGTCCGTGACGTCACCCATTGGTTTGTGAAGATCGCTTTTGAAGCTTAAAGTAGGCGTTGCCTGCCGTCGCCATCTTGGCCGCGCGTCCGAGAGGCATCCAGCCATAGATATGTATATAAAGGCTAGATGGCTCGTCCGCGCTGATGGCTAATTGAGTTGAACGTCCGCATTTTGGCGGCCATCTTAGGACAGGGCGCTCGCTCACTCGTAGCATTGAGTTTTAATGATGCAGGTACTTTTAAATGACCATAACTTGCTTAATTTTTTACCAATTTTCAAACGGATTGGTTTGTTATAAACGTCAAATATGTACCTATGACACTGAATACGTATACTAAAAATAAATAAAAAAATCATGAAACATGTTAAAGCATCCAGAATTATAGCCACGTTAATAACGTTTGTAAAAAACCAAACCGTTTGTAAATCCGTCAAGAATTCAACAAGTTACGAGCATTTTAGTTGGCGTATGTCACTCACCTTCCGTCCACAGCAGCAGGGAGCAGCACTATGGCAGCACTGACCTAAGATGGCCGCCAAGTGACGACACAGCTGACTCCGCCTTGAGCCATCTAGCCTTTATATACATATCTATGCATCCAGCTACAGGCCCGCAGACTCACTTCTTGCTAGACACCAGTGGATGGACAGCTGACGTCATTTCCGTATCGTCATTCACTTTTCAAATCTGACGCGCCATGCACATGTCAGCGGTAAGAAAAAATAATAAACTGTCGATGATTTATCGGTCATGTCAAAATTCAAATGCACAATCTAGCTAGACAGTTTAAGGGGGCAGGAATGAGGTGTGGTGTGCACAGTGTGCAATAGTTTATTTGGAACTTTTCATGTTTTATTTTCTCTTGAAATCGGGACTTCCCCCACAACCTTACGGGCCTGACTGTTGCATCTTCATTCTGATGGTCAGATTTGTCTAATTTTACTAAGATGTGTGTAATTTCCAGAGGTGTAAAGAGTAGCTGAAAGCCATACTTGAGTAAACGTACAAATTCCTTACTGTAAAAATTACTCCACTACAAGTTACAAGTCACCAATTTAAATACGACTTGAGTAAAAGTATTAAAGTAACCCAATTTAAAAGTACTTAAGTATTTTTACTCGTACTGAATGTTGGCTCAAATATGCACTAGTCCTCAACACAAAGAGACATTGTAGGTCAGTGAAAACTAAGAAAGTTTATTTATGAGGTTTTATTTCCTAATATAGAAAAGAAATGAAACACCTCAAAAGTTTGACCTGGCAGAACAAACACAGATTAAACATAGTCATAGTCTTTTGATTAAAATTTACTTTAGTTTTAGTCATATTTTTGTCATCTGAATTGATTTAGTTTTAGTCTAATTTTATTCAACATTACATTTTATTTAAACCCATTTAATTTTAGTCTAGTGTCATTGTGTATTTGAATGTGCCATGCTGAAAAATATATAGCCTAACTTTGTGATATAAATATATGGTAACACTTTACAATAAGGTTCATTAGTTAACATTAGTTAGCTACATTAGTTAACATTAACTAAAAATGAACTGCACTTAGCATTTATTAATCTTTGTTAATTTTAATTTCAACAATTACTTATACTTCATTAAAATCTTGTTAACATTAGTTAATGCACTCTGATCTAACATGAACAAACAATTAAAGCTTACATTTTTATTAACTAACATTAACAGAGATAAATAAATAATGTAACAAATGTATTGCTCATGGTTTGTTCAAGTTAGTGAATACATTAACTACTGTTAACTAATGAACCTTATTGTAAAGTGTTACCAAATATTCTTATAGGCCTAAAGATATAAAAAGATATAATTTTAATATTTAAAAAATTCCAGTAAACTAAAATTACACTAACAGAAATATGATCATGCATATTAAAAACAGGAAGTTGTTCATTCGAAAGATTAATTGAAAACACATGTAGTGCGTAACACCACAATCTCACATTAAGTGCACATTTAGTCATGCATCCCTCTTTACAGTAAATACATTACAGCATACTTGGTTAAATTTGAGGACAGTGAAATTGTACACTTGTTATCAATCTTATAATGTACTTAAGTTACTTGAGCAATAAGGACAGGACATCGCTGGTTTATTTTGGCTTATATAGTAAGTTATATCAAGTTATGTAACTTACCAGCTTAGGTTAGCTGATAAAGTAGCATCAGAGTATATAAAACATTTGTGCTTGCCTTTGAGTTGCGGGATGACCCAATCGCGCTTCACTTTTGTTTTGATTGTAGCATCACAAGTTTAACAAAGGGTCCCTTGACAGAAGCAAATTTGATATGCATCCATATGTTTGCTCTTTATCTCGTCTCTCAGATAAGACGCTAACTTTTCTCTACAGTTTATGACATACGCAGCACGCAGATGTCCCGCTACGGTGGCTCAACGCAAGCCATTCAGTGTTTGACATCAAAATACCGCGAGACCAGACTTCTCCATATGCATTTGATTCGCTCTCGCAGTACTTTGATTTCATACGATTGCCCTGCGTAGCGCCAATGAAGTCCCTCAGTTGTGTGTGTCCGTCTAACCTCGCGACCACAGATTCTATCCATCATCACTCTCTGACACTTTCGTTTCGTTTTTATTTGACGAATAAACAATGTAGCGAGTAACGTTAAGTGTCATTTCAAATGTAGTGGAGTAAAGAGTACAAATACCCAATCAAAAATGTAATTGAGTAGAGAGTAAAAGTTGCTTATATTTTTGATACTCAGTACAAGTACAAAGTAGCCCAAAAAATACTTAAGTACAGTAACGAAGTACATTTACTCGAGTACTTTACACCTCTGGTAATTTCCAATAAATATTGCAAAACCACGAATTGAATTTGATCTGGATTGTTTGGTAAATTGTCTGATCATGTGAATCTACGTATTTTTAAAAACAGAAGTGGTTACATTTACAAAAAAAAACCTGTGGTCAATTAACATTTACAAGTCTGTTTTAATGACAAAACGTTATAGTCCATTGATCTAGACTGAATTTAAGTCACAAAAAAATAGTGAAATTATCTGAAAATATATATATTTTCAAGGTGTGAATGCAGTTTTCATGAATTATTGATGTTATAATATTAAGCATATTATTGAGAATTGTTTTATGTAAAGAGATATGATAAAGATCATATTTCAATTTGCACACCGATTTTATATTATATATTTTAAGTCATTAAAGTAAAATGACAATACGGAAAAGACGTGTGCAATTAAGCCTGCAAAGAATGTCTATCCACTGGTGAAAATCGAAAATAAATATGCTGTCTATCCAGAGGTGAAAATATAAAATAAATATGCTGTGTATCCAGAGGTGAAAATATGAAATAAAATTGCTGTTCATCCAGCGGTGAAAACGGAAATTAGCGGCGAAACGGAAATGCCGTAGGCTGTCTATCCACTGGTGTCCAGCCACTGGTGGCAAAGAGTATAGTGCTTCTATACTCTTTGCTGGTGGTGTCTAGTCGGAGGTGAGTCTGCGGGTCTGCAGCTGGATGCTATTGGCGCGTCCCCGCGAATTACTTGCGGAAAACCGAAAATGGGTAAAGAGGCGGGACATGGGTGAAGCTGAGGTGAAACCACGCCCGCCTAGTCTCGCGTAGCCAGACCTTCAATACTGAAGGTCTGGTGTTTTTCACTGCTTTTTCTGGACAAAGCCCGCCCACGAGCTGTTTGACCGACATGTCAAACAACCAATCACAGTTTATTTCGTCTAGCGTCACGTTTCGGACTCCCCACAATAACGAGCCGGCTGGCAACAAGTCAGTTATTGAAATAACCAGCCGCAACCGAATAGCATCTAAATAAACAACATTACTCACCATAGGACAACGTTGTGCACTTCATCAACAGCCACACCAATGAGACGATCCCGTTAAACGTCTGTTTGAAGCATATCTCCACTTTTTAACACATACAAGCAATTCAGGAGAACCTAACTTTTTGACTCCACTAACTGCCTCAAGCAAAACTCTTGGACGTCTTTTAGAGAGTCGATGCCGCAAACTTTCCTTTTTTTTGAGAATCCAATGTTTAGCTGATCATGATAACTGCTCATTATTATCCACGTGAACACGACTGATTCTCTTCCTCAATGGAACGTCACAGCTTTGTTTTCCAGGGACCGAAACTAATCGCGACACTCGCGTCTCGTGGAAATCCGGTTTATTTCAACCAATCAAAGACGACTTTAACATTCTCACAGGGTTTCCAGAAAAGTGTACGAAAAACATCAGACGTTCAGCCAACAGTTTGTGGGCGTGACGTCTGAGGCTGAGACTAACGCCCGCCTAGCGCGAGTCTAGTGACAGCAGTGGCTGTTCAACCGACACTCAAGCGACCACGCCCTTAATTATGCAGAAGTTTAAGGCTTAATATAATCTAAACGGGTGAGTTACAAAAAAATTCACCCCCCTCACAGTTGTCATGAAGGGCAAAATTAGCTATATAGGCCAAAACACTTTTTGTACCAGGCTGTAAACATATTATTTTCTATTGTAAAGTTGGCCATTTTTAACATGGGAGTCTATGGGAATTGACTCCCTTTTGAAGCCAGCCTCAAGCGGCCAGTCGATGAATTGCAGTTTAAGTCACTTCCGTGTTGGCTTCATTAAAGAGATCGGAAGGTTGCCCCTCGGTTGGACCCTTATGCCGAGTTCAGACTGTATGATTTTCAAATTAGTCGGGTCACCTGTGGTTTCACACTATGTGATTATCAGGGGAAGCGTTCAGTCGCTGCTGTTTCACACTGCATGATGGATTGGCGACAGGGGTCTTCATGCATGACTTTACCGTAAGAAGAATCGCCGATAACTTTTCCCGGTCTGCAAACTATGTCTCACAACCAAACGCACGCGAGAAGTGACGCGAAGGAAACAGCGCGAGGTCACGCGTGCAAGACCGGAGTTCTCACGTGAGACTGGGATTATTGCTAGGTGTGTTCGACTTCATGCGGCGCTGCGCAGACCGATCGGCGGCTGACTTGAAGCAGTGCATTCCGGTTAGTATTTTTGTCCGACTTCAGCTGGCGCTGCAGGCACGTGACTGTGTCATGTGGTTTTTATGTACCGCGAGAGCGATTCGAGATCAGCCGCCAGAGTTACCCCCCAGTCACATTAGCTACAAGCGACAGAGACAGAGCGCGATAGGCTACCATTCATTTTCAATGGAAGTGGCCGTTTGCCAGCGACAAGCGACGAGCTCGCCGCTGCGCGAGCAAGGCGGGGCCAAAATAGACAAGCAGGCTATTTTATGCAAATGCTGAGCGATGCGACAAAGCGACTGCCAATCAGAGTGAAGGAGCAGCGTGATGTAGGTCTGTGGTCGAGTCTGAGAAAATAATTCAAGATGGCGGAAAATGCACATTTATGTATATATCTGATAAGTTTGGCATTTTATCTCATATATTTTGTTACTTTTATCGAGAAATAAATACTTTTAAATCCAAAAACACCGTTCTTGCAACTTAACAATACCTCTAAAGTGACTTTTGATACCGCTTTGAGAAACTACCCAAGGAACGCCCATCAAGCGAGTGCGTGTCGCTAGGTGTCGTTCACTTTTGTAGCTAATGTGACTGTAGGGTTAGCCAGCGCAGTTCGCGAAGAGGAGCTGCACGGGCTGTAATGACGACACAGCTGTTTCACCATTGGTCGGATTCACCACATGACAACAATCACGTGTGTTTCGTGCTTATTTTCATGCCCTCAGTTCCTCAAATGCTCACAAATCTGTATTTTTATAACAGTTAAAGCTTTTTTCATGTAGTCGCGATGTTATATTGTGTCATGTTCATCAAAATAAAATGGATAAAAAACGTAGACCCCACAACATTGGTATTTAAATCATATCTGCTTATCTTGAACTTTATGCTTGTAAAAACAGATGCTGTAAGCCTCTACAGTTCCACTCATGCACATACACGGACATTCAAAACAGTATAATTCACTTTTTATGAAGTTTACATCTTACAAATCATGTTTAATGCAATTAAGCAAGCAAACGACACGTGATCAGCCATGCTTGACGTAAATGCCGCAAACTACGGGAAGCACGGCGCGTCCGACTTCACGTCTCCGTTTTCAGCTCCTCCCCGCTTGCACGCGGCTAATCTCGCTGATCGGTTATATCCAGCCGCAGCCGATGTCAAACACACCTATTAAAGGCACACAAGGCAAGTCTGAGTATTATTTCTCTACTAGCTCCCCCTAGTGTCTGGGAGTAAATGCTTTCTATATCTGAGACTTTACGAGACTGAAGGACACCGGGTCGGATACAGCGAACTTGCAAGTGGGGTGTTCTTCCTACAGACGGTAGGGGCGGGCGAGAGAGTCTTCATTCGTCATGTAATGAGTCATTTAACCATATACCGACTTGCGAAGATGATTTATTAACATAAAAATGCTGCTTGTGTCCCTTTAAAAATAGTCACCCGCAAGAAGTTTACCATACAAATTGCATGTGCGCTCATTTGCAGCAGAAAGAAGAAGAAATAAAAATGATGAATGAGGAAATGTTTGGAGAGGCTCCTCCCCGAACTTCCAGCTGTCCTATGTTGCTCTCTCATTGGATGTAGGTCATCGCCGATGTTATTGTCAGTCAAAACACATTTCACACGGAATGATTTTGAATGTTAACTTATATTTTTCAGATTACAATATTATTTTTTTAAATTAGTGATTATAAACCATTATTCTAAATTTTGCTATTAAAAGTTAAGCAATACCTAAAACCAATGTATAATCTGATAAATATGAAAGCCGTTAAATATATTTATGTATGACAGCATTTCCATGTTTTTATTTAAATTATATTTTTTCTTCATCGCGTGGCTAATGTTAAAAAAAACTGTTGAATATGACTGATTCAATAAAAAATTTACGCAAAAAAACTTGGGAGCCCTAACGTTATGTCTTTACATAAACTGCACAATGATTTATTTAAGAGACAGCTAATGCCGAGTTCAGACTGCACGATTTTAGCCCTGATTTTGACTCGCCGACAGGTTTTGCGAAATCGCCGACAAATGGCCGAAATCACAGGCAAATCGATGCTCGTGCACGCGAGTGACAATCACACAGTGTGAATTATAAAAGAAGCATTCTGAGAGGATCGCCGACGAGTCGCGGACACCCGTGAGATATTTGGCATGCTAAATATCTGGACCGGTCGCCAGCATTAGCTGTCTCTTAAATAAATCATTGTGCAGTTTATGTAAAGACATAACGTTAGGGCTCCCAAGTTTTTTTGCGTAAATTTTTTATTGAATCAGTCATATTCAACAGTTTTTTTAACATTAGCCACGGGATGAAGAAAAAATATAATTTAAATAAAAACATGGAAATGCTGTCATACATAAATATATTTAACGGCTTTCATATTTATCAGATTATACATTGGTTTTAGGTATTGCTTAACTTTTAATAGCAAAATTTAGAATAATGGTTTATAATCACTAATTTAAAAAAATAATATTGTAATCTGAAAAATATAAATTAACATTCATTCATTGAGAAAACCGCTCTTGCAGGATTAATCGTTACAGCCATATGGGCAATTATAATGAAATCGATCTTGAAGAAGTTTGTTTTAATCCCAATATAAAGTAATTAAGGATAATCTACATGAATATGTCAATCAGTTTACCATTACGTATTATCTATATGAATATAATTAACCAGTTATGTGTATCAAATAATTTACCATTTATATATATATATATATATATATATATATATATATATATATATATATATATATATATGGTGGTGACGCTTACAAAAGTGATGTAATGTGTGTTTTTGCCTGAACACAAAACTATTGTGTTACAAACCCATATAATGCAGTGATGGCTGAGAGAGAGTCAGAGTGATCTTGCAGGATCTTCCCAGGACCACATTTTGGTTCTGAGAGGATTCAACAGGACGGCCTCGGCTTTCTATTTGTCCGGATAATAAAAGTCTATCTCTTGAAATCAAAACCTAAGACTGAAGACCGTTTCATTCGAGTAAAACAATCTCTAGTCCACTAAATTCTGGAAGTTGAGCGGGACACTTGTTCCCTCACTAAAAGCCCATTCATTTTTTTCCATAGACTTTTGGATCGTCGCTAAAAATAAACGTGTTTTGTCTAACGTGTATATATGTGTAACGTGTATAACCAAACTAAACGTGTGTGTGTGTGTGTGTGTGTGTGTGTGTGTGTGTTGTGTTGTAAGGATGGGGTTTGTTGTGAATCTTCAGGGTATGTGACTGTTTGGAGCTCCAGTGAATTTCTGGATTCAGTGTGGATGAGCAGAGATCAGAGCCGCACACCACAGTCACTGCTGGATAAACTCTCTGAAGAGACATCTAGACACACACAGGACTCAGATCTCAGTCTGTCTTTACTCTCTTATACTGAGTCAAAGCCCACAGACGCTCAGGACACTACAGTGTGTGACAGTAAACAGAGCTTACAGGAGGATCAAACCTCCACAGAGTCTCTGGATTCTGTCTGTAACGCTGGAGAACAGCAGCAGATCCTGCAGACCAAACTCAAGATGTGTTCAGTTAATCCGATGGACAGTGGGAACCTGATGAGAAGAGAAACTACAGCAGAGGAAGATCACACTGAGGAAGATGATGACAATCATGATGATTTTATTCCTTCAGGTGTGTTTCCTCTTTTACCTTACATGACATTGAGTTACACAAAATTGCTTATAAAATGGTCAAATTTCATTCAGCTTTTACAGCATGCAGGTTCATTTAGTCTGGATAGTACAAAAAAACAGATGGGTATATTTGCTCCTGGGCTTTTAAACCACCACTGGGTTAGCTCCCCCTTACATTCCCTCACTTATACAGACTTACGTACACTCTCAATCCCTGCGCTCTTGTCACCGTGCGATGTCTTTTTCTCAAAAAGAACAATTTTCTACGTTGTTCTGATGCAGCAATATATGTCTCGCTTAATGGTTGTTAGGGTACACTGGTTGCTAGGTAGAGAATTTGCATACACCAATGATTATACATCAAGCCTCAAGTAAAACAAGGCCACCCTCATGTCTCTACAATGTTCTGATCTAGAGATATAGGTCTTGTTACATGGTTGCTAGGGTACTCTCTTTGGTACAGGAGCAAACGCTAACGCTTAGCAGTCAATCAACAAGTATAATAACTAGTGCTGTCAAAATTAACTCGTTAATAAGCATTAACGTAAATTCATTTTAACAACATTAATTTTATTAACGTGCGATTAACGCTACACACAATTTCTGTTTGACCTTGGGCCTGGCCCATTGTTGGATAAATTGAGACGCAGCCTACAGTAAATAGTAATTAAATGTCTAAAGTAATCTTTATATGTACGTTTTTTTTTGAGAGATGTATCGTCCTAAATACAAACTAATACAAATAAAGCATGTCCATCCACTTGCACATCTGAGATTTTGGTTTCGGTTTTAAAACATGGGTTGGAGGAATTGGAAAATAAAGTGCTGGACTTGTGTGGTGTTAAAATAGTTATCAAAAGAGATAAAGTTCGGGATCTTATTGATGTTAAGAGTTATTTAGAGCGACAATACTCAAAAATGATCTTCCTCACACTGATTGAAAGATCTGATGCATGCACACAGGCACACAACCCCGATATATTCACACATTGACAGATTTACAGTTGTAGTAATATATGTTTTGGCAAGAATTCAGATAGCGATATACTTCCTGGCTCCTGCGTCACCCTGTCTTTGTGGTTAAGCCTCACCATTGGTTGAATTTGATATACTCATTCAGATGCACTTACCCCTGGAGGCGTCCCCAAAGTGTCATCGCAGTGACGCAGTGCGAGTTCCCTCGAAAAGGAAGCTGTAACAATGTATCTTAAAAGGTAACACAATGTAACCTTGCTCTCACTTGAAATATGTCCCCACATTTAGTCCTTGAATTTTAGGGTTTTGGACCTGGAAAGTCTTTGAAAGGTCCTTGAATTTAAAGTTAACTAAAGTTAAAATCACATCTGAAGATTCCCAGTCCACTCCATGCAGTCGCTGTGCAACTCTCCATACTAGGAAATAAATGACTTCTGATCTATTGGGTGTTGTGTGCAATGGACAGACGCAGCTTTAGAGTCAATAACTACTTACGACCCCATTAGCAGCAATAACTGAATATAGAAAAAACATACAGAATCTCAGTTTAACCTCTTGTTTGTGTGTTTACAGTTGGTGTAAATGTAAATCATAAGAGATTTCTAATGTTGTTGTCTTTCAGATAAGATCAGTGATTCGTGTTTGGATGGAGAAATAACGTCTTTATCATCAAAAGAGCGACAGATGGCACAAACTCTTTCCTGCATCACCGATGGAGAGACATTGAGCTCACAGAGACATTTAGATAGAAATGCAGAACAAAAACTCTCGACCTCCACCAGATCTGAGATCAGCTTCACTACCCTACAAAAGTATAAACGTCATCATTCAAAAGTGCACAGAGAGAAGAAGAAGAAGAAGAAGAAGAAGCACTTTCACTGTCAGCAGTGTGGGAAGGATTTTGGCTTCTTATCTCGGCTAAAAGTTCACGTGAGGACACACAGTGGTGAAAAGCCTTTCTACTGCACTGAATGTGGCAAATATTTCAGCACCAAACAACATCTTGATCTTCATCAGAGTATTCACACTGGAGAGAAACCATACGAGTGTCCTCAATGTGAGAAGAGATTCAGCCAAAAACATTGTCTGAATAGACATATGCGTATACACACCAATGAGAGACCGTATCAGTGCAGTCAATGTGGAAAAACCTTTAGGGATTCAGGTGCATTAAAATCACACCAGAATATTCACTCTGAGGAGAAACGCTATCAGTGTTCACACTGTGATAAAGGTTTCTGTCAGAAATTTAATCTGATAGTCCATGAGAGAATTCACACTGGAGAAAAACCTTACGTCTGCTCTCACTGTGGAAAGAGCTTCTCTGATTCAAGTACTTTTAAAGTTCATCAGAGAGTTCATACAGGAGAAAAACCATACAAGTGTCCTCACTGTGAAAAGAGATACAGACGAAACCAGAATCTGAAGACACATATGCTTATACACACCAATGAAAGACCGTATCAGTGCAGTGAATGTGACAAAACCTTTAAGGATTCACGTTCACTAAAAAAACATCAGAATATTCACTCTGAGGAGAAACGCTATCAGTGTTCACACTGTGATAAAGGTTTCGGTCTGAAATATCTTCTGATTATCCATGAGAGAGTTCACACTGGAGAAAAACCTTATGTCTGCTCTCAATGTGGAAAGAGCTTCTCTGATTCAAGTACTTTTAAAGTTCATCAGAGAATTCACACTGGAGAGAAACCATACGAGTGTCCTCACTGTGAGAAGAGATTCAGCCGAAAACATCATCTGAAGACACATATGCTTATACACACCAATGAAAGACCGTATCAGTGCAGTCAATGTGACAAAACGTTTAAGGATTCACGTTTACTAAAAAGACATCAGAATATTCACTCTGAGGAGAAACGCTATCAGTGTTCACACTGTGATAAAGGTTTCTGTCATAAATCTAGTCTGATAATCCATGAGAGAGATCACACTGGACAAAAACCTTACTTCTGCTCTCACTGTGAAAAGAGCTTCTCTCATCCGAATAGTTTTAAAGCTCATCAGAGAATTCATACAGGAGAGAAACCTTACATCTGCTCTCAATGTGGAAAGAGCTTCACTAATCTAAGTCATTTTAAAGTTCATCAGAGAATTCATACAGGAGAGAAACCTTACGTCTGTTCTCAATGTGGAAAGAGCTTCTCTCATCCGAATAGTTTTAAAGCTCATCAGAGAATTCATACAGGAGAGAAACCTTACGTCTGCTCTCAATGTGGAAAGAGCTTCTCTCATCCGAATAGTTTTAAAGTTCATCAGAGAATTCATACAGGAGAGAAACCTCATCACTGTACTGTTTGTGGAAAGAGTTTTAGTTATCGTCAAAGTTTAGTGAAACACCTGAGAACTCATACAGGTGAAAAACCGTTACAAATGTTCTCAGTGTGAGAAGACGTTTACTAACCCAGATTCCTTAAAAGCCCATTTGAGAGTTCATACGTGAGAGAATCATACACCCAGAGCAATGGGCAACGCAAGTGCTCTTCACTAGTTTCAACCCATCGCAATGATCAATTTCACATTTAGTGCCGCGTTGTTTAAAAAGCAAATGCATTTGCGCACAATTTTGCACCCATGGGCGTTCTGGTCTGAAAATGAGCCATGTGAACTTCAGGCACATTCTTGGTGCGTTGTTATTTTGAGGCAACTAAAATAGACTACGCCATTGACCAACTAAAACCTGGTTTAAAGTCAATGGCGCAATATTGTTTTTGTTATTTAATGAGCGTGTTAGTAATACGGCACAGTGCGCGTTTGCTTATCACACCCATGGATGCGCAGCAGAACACAACCCTTTTATAATATGAAAAGTTAAAGGATTAAAATGTAAAAGATTATTAATGAGTCTCTTGGACTTAAATGAGGACCGATTATGAGACGTTAGAAGATGTAAAGAGCTGCTTCACCTGTAGCTTGGTAAGAAATTGTTTTGCTTTAAACACATACTTCTGTTTTAAAATGTTTTTTAAATGCTACCTCACGAATTTGTACCTGTGGATATGGTGAGATAAGAAACATTTTTAAGTAATGCTTTAAAAAAAAAACATGGCGCTGTCCGAGTGCTGAAACGGTTTTCTGCATGTTTGTAAATTCTTTATCTTCTGTTTGTTACAAATAAAGTATTTTTAAAGTACAAACCTTTTCTTGCATATCTGCAGATTTTATTACACTGATTTTGTAAGATATCTGTCACAGGGTGACTTAGGGCGGAACCAAAAATAGAGAGGAGAGGTTCCGCCCGGAGCAATTTTTTTCTAAACCCCCGTTTACTTCCTGGGTTTCCATGGCAGCGAAATTAGGTCAGATTCATCACAGGTGTGCAAAGGAGGCAGCAATTATTGACTGGGCGATATGATTAATGCAGATTTAAAAGAAGGGCTGAAGAAGCAGAAGCGGTCGATTTCGGGCGAGTGAACTTCCGCCTTGGGCAACTCAGCAAACACCCGCCTCCGAAGAGTTCGCAGGCCCCGCTGATCCGGCGACCGCTAGAAAACGGGCGGTAAGAGTGCGGGGCTGGTCCGGGCGAAAGGACGGCGTGGTCGTGTGAAGGAAGTTCAGTTGTTGGGCTCGTTTGCTGCTGTTTTGGTGCGCTTGTTGTTGGGCTGTTTTTCCTCTCAGGCTGAAGCTGGCGTGGCTGTGTGGGACGAAGAAAACCATAGTGGCTGGAAGACGATTGGAGATTACTGGAAACTGAAACGAAACAAAAGGAGAAGTGGAGTTTAGCGTGAGTGTTTGCCATACTGAGGATATTGTGGCATAAGTGAAATCGCTGTGCAACCCTGTTGGGGGAAGAAACGTCTCGTTCCGTGTGGCCGGAAATAATCGCCTGTGTGGATCAAAGAGGAGAACATTAGAGAAGATCTTACAGTGATTGTGAGTATGGAACATTGAGTTTGGGACACACTGTATACTAACCTGTTTTGTAGCAAACGACTCCGGGAAAAGGAGGACGGCCCTACCCCTGAACAGTGTGGTGGGTGAGCCGGAGGAGGACAAACTGGGGCTATCACAGCGACGTGAATGCTGACTGGGCCGTGCTAAACACCATCTAACAGACTCCGGCAAGTGGAGGAAGACGGGGCGTCCTAGATGTTCACTTTGAGTGCGGTGGGTGAGTCTGTGTTGTTGTGGAAACTTCACTTTGACGTGGTGCTGTGTACTGCTGTGTGTGTATTGTCAGAAAACCCCCGCCTTCGCTAACCTCGCCATGGAAGAACGAAAAGGCTGCAGGTCTCAGTTGTTATTACCTGGCCTATGCTGTGAGCGAGCTCTGGATGTGCAGTATTACTCAGAGCTTACAGGAGGATCAAACCTCCACAGAGTCTCTGGATTCTGTCTGTAACGCTGGAGAAGAGCAGCAGATCCTGCAGACCAAACTCAAGATGTCTTCAGTTAAACCGATGGACAGTGGGAACCTAATGATGAAGATGAGAAGAGAAACTACAGCAGATGAAGATCACACTGAGGAAGATGATGACAATCATGATGATTTTATTCCTTCAGGTGTGTTTCCTCTTTTACCTTACATGACACTGGATTACACAAAATTGCTTATAAAATGGTCACATTTAATCCAGCTTTTACTGCATACAGGTTCATTTAGCTTGGATAGTACAAAAAACAGATGGGTATATTTGCTCCTGCTCCTGGGTCAGCTCCCCCTTACATTCACTCACTTATGCAGACTTACATACCCTCTCAATCCCTGCGCTCTTGTCACCGCGCAATGTCTTTTTCTCAAAAAGAAAAATGTTCTATGTTGTTCTGATGCAGCAATATATGTCTCGCTTAGCGGTTGTTAGGGTACACTGGTTGCTTGGGAGAGAATTTGCATACACCAATGATTATACATCAAGCCTCGAGTAAAACAAGGCCACCTCATGTCTCTACGATGTTCTGATGCAGAGATATAGGTCTTGGTACATGATTGCTAGGGTACTCTCTTTGGTACAGGAGCAAACGCTAACGCTTAGCAGTCAATCAACAAGTATAATAACTAGTGCTGTCAAAATTAACTCGATAATAAGCATTAACGTAAATTCATTTTAACTACATTAATTTTATTAACGTGCGATTAACGCAACGCACAATTTCTGTTTGACCTTGGGCCTGGCCCATTGTTGGATAAATTGAGACGCAGCCTACAGTAAATAGTAATTAAATGTCTAAAGTAATCTTTATATGTACGTTTTTTTGAGAGATGTATCGTCCTAAATACAAACTAATACAAATAAAGCATGTCCATCCACTTGCACGTCTGAGATTTTGGTTTCGGTTTTAAAACATGGGTTGGAGGAATTGGAAAATAAAGTGCTGGACTTGTGTGGTGTTAAAATAGTTATCAAAAGAGATAAAGTTCGGGATCTGATTGATGTTAAGAGTTATTTAGAGCGACAATACTCAAAAATGATCTTCCTCACACTGATTGAAAGATCTGATGCATGCACACAGACGCACAACCCCGATATATTCACACATTGACAGATTTACAGTTGTAGTAGAGTCAATAACTACTTACGACCCCATTAGCAGCATTAACTGAATATAGAAAAAACATACAGAATCTCAGTTGAACCTCTTGTTTGTGTGTTTACAGTTGGTGTAAATGTAAATCATAAGAGATTTCTAATGTTGTTGTCTTTCAGATAAGATCAGTGATTCGTGTTTGGATGGAGAAATAACGTCTTTATCATCAAAAGAGGGACAGACGGCACAAACTCTTTCCTGCATCACCGATGGAGAGACATTGAGCTCACAGAGACATTTAGATAGAAATGCAGAACAAAAACTCTTGACCTCCACCAGATCTGAGATCAGCTTCACTACCTTACAAAAGTATAAACGTCATCATTCAAAAGTGCACAGAGAGAAGAAGAAGCAGTTTCACTGTCAGCAATGTGGGAAGGATTTTGGCTACTTATATCAGCTAAAAGTTCACATGAGGACACACAGTGGTGAAAAGTCTTTCTACTGCACTGAATGTGGCAAATATTTCAGCACCAAAAAAACTCTTGATATTCATCAGAGAATTCACACTGGAGAAAAACCTTACGTCTGCTCTCAATGTGGAAAGAGCTTCTCTGATTCAAGTACTTTTAGAGTTCATCAGAGAGTTCATACAGGAGAGAAACCATACGAGTGTCCTAACTGTGAGAAGAGATTCAGCCAAAAACCTCATCTACAGAAACATGTGCGTATACACACCAATGAGAAAACGTATCAGTGCAGTCAATGTGGAAAAACCTTTAGGGATTCAGGTTCATTAAAATCACACCAGAATATTCACTCTGAGGAGAAACGCTATCAGTGTTCACACTGTGATAAATGTTTCGGTCTGAAATCGAGTCTGATAACCCATGAGAGAGTTCACACTGGAGAAAAACCTTATGTCTGCTCTCACTGTGAAAAGAGCTTCTCTCGTCCAAGTAATTTTAAAGCTCATCAGAGAATTCATACTGGAGAGAAACCTCAATCACTGTACTGTTTGTGGGAAGAGTTTCAGCAAAAAATGTAATCTAAAGAAACATGTGCGTATACACACCAATGAGAAACCAGATCAGGTTTTAGTGAGACACCATAGAACTCATACAGGTGAAAAAACGTTACAAATGTTCTCAGTGTGAGAAGACGTTTACTAAGCCAGATTCCTTAAAAGCCCATTTGAGAGTTCATACGTGAGAGAAACCTTACGGGCCCTATCATACATCCAGCTCAATGTGCGACGCAAGTGCTTTTTGCTAGTTTCAACCCAGCACAATGATCATTTTCACATTTAGTGCCACGTTGTTTAAATAGCAAATGAATTTGCGCCCAATTTTGCACCCATGGCCGTTCTGGTCTGAAAATGAGGTGTGTTCAGGCACATTCTTGGTGCGTTGCTATTTTGAGGCAACTAAAATAGACTACACCATTGACCAACTAAAACCTGCTCTAAAGTCAATGGCGCAATATTGTTTTTGTTATTTAATGAGCTTGTTAGTAATACGGGACGACAGTGCGCGTTTGCTTATCACACACATGGATGCGCAGCAGAACACAACCCTTTTATAATATGAAAAATTAAAGGATTAAAATGTAAAAGATTATTATTGAGTCTCTTGGACTTAAATGAGGACCAATTATGAGACGTTAGAAGATGTAAAGAGCTGCTTCACCTGTAGCTTGGTAAGAAATTGTTTTGCTTTAAACAAATGCTTCTGTTTTTAAATGTTTTTTAAATGCTACCTCACGAATTTGTACCCGTGGATATGGTGAGATAAGAAACATTTTTAAGTAATGCTTTAAAAAAAACATGGCGCTGTCTGAGTGCTGAAAATGTTCTCTGCACGTTTGTAAATTCTTCATCTCTTGTTTGTTACAAATAAAGTATTTTTAAAGTACAAACCTTTTCTTGCATATTTGCAGATTTTATAACACTGATTTTGTAAGATATCCATACATTTACAGCAAATAAAAGCTTGCTATTTTACTTCCGTGACTGAAAGAAAAAGTCTTTTAAAGGTTTAAATCTAAAAAAAAACAATTTCGCTACAAAGGAAATCAATCTTAAACTGGTGGAATTCTTCTTCTTTCGTTTTTCGGTTTACAAATTCCACTTTCTTAATTCGAGATAAGGCATGATGCCTATGCAACTGTCTTTTAAAGGGGATGAGAGCTGAGACTCTCATTGGTTTATTGCACGTTATGCCCAAAACACACCCATTATGAGTATAGGAAAGACCCTTTTAGACCATGCGCTTGGCGCATAAACCATTTTCCTGTCGTTAAATTGGCAAAAGTGGAATCGGACACGCCCATTTAGACCATGCGGCGTACACTTTAGACAGTGCACTTAAAATAGGGCCATACGTCTGCTCGATCTGTGGAGAGAGATTCACTAATGTAAGACCTCATCAGAAGAAACATACTGAAGAACAAACTGATCTGTGAAAAAGACTTTCAATACGCGCCTGTGACATCCAGGTATTTTGATAAAAACATTCAGAACTGTAGTTGAATACAATTTTTGCGAATTTAAAAAGTGTATTGGCTGTTGAAAATGATGAGATTTGTTAAGAGCAGGATGAATGAATGAAGTGTTGAGCGTCTTCTCTCTCCAGTACAGCAGGAGGCGCTGCAGCTCTTTAGTACACAAATAAACTCACTAAAGAAAGAGAGCGGGCTGTTGTTGTTTTTTTGTATCCTCGTTGTTTTTCTCTCTTGAGTGTTTTATTGAGAGTAAACAGAGTCTTGTCTTGGTGTATTTTAGTGTTGATGATGAGATGGATGTGATGTGCTGTAAATCAGTAGGAACTGATCTGTCTATGCTGGATATTGATGATTTTATCACAGAAATCTCTCAGCTGAAGAAAGAGGTGGCGTTACTGGAGATAAAGCTGAGGTTAAGAGGAGATGAAGGACTGAATAGAGAGGTTTGTACAGCTTAAACATCCTTTACCTGAATCAGACAACATCAAATCATTTTATAATCTTACTCTGTGTGTTTGTGCTTCAACAGTCTGTTTCTCAGACATTATGGCCTGGATGTTAAAAAAACTTTTAAAACACAATGAGAGTAAACTGATGTATGTTGGACCCTTAGCTGTCTCTTAAATAAATCATTGTGCAGTTTATGTAAAGGCATAACATAACGTTAAGGCTCCCAAGTTTTTAGCGTTAATTTTTTATTGAATCAGTCATATTCAACAGTTTTTTTTAACATTAGCCACGGGATGATGAAAAAATATATAATTTAAATAAAAACATGGAAATGCTTACATACATTAATTCATTTAACGGCTTTCTTATTTATCAGATTATCATTGTTTTAGGTATTGCTTAACTTCTAATAGAGGGTATGCACGTGACGTAACCTTCGGCGAAAGTGACTGCGGTTACGCCCACTGAGTGGCAAAAGACATTTGTGTGTGAAATCAGCGAAAACACGATGAAAACTTAATTGGAAAAAGCTGTTGTGCGATAGACTGTACTAACAGATTTAACAAGAATAAAAGTACAAAATTTTAATGTAATTAGGTATTAAATACATTTTAATATGCAATATTAAAGAATACACAGTATGAGTCTATGCTTTAATGTAGTGAAGTAAAAAAAAAATCCCAATACAAACATCCTAATAAAGCACAGATGTAACTAAGTATTGTCCACCTCTGCTATCACGTCTAACTAAATTCAATTTAAGCTGATAATAGTCAGTTTTACTGGCATTTTGCACAGCAGTCGCTATGAAAAACAGACATTTTGTTGAATCATTTGCCACCCAACAGGGCGAGTTCTGGTGTGGTCATGTGGAAAAGTGACGTCAATGCATACCCTCTATAGCAAAATTTGGAATAATGGTTTATAAACACCATATTATCATTTATACTAATTTATATATATATATTTGATTAATCGTTACATTATAATGAAATCGATCTCTAGTCCACTAAATTCTGGAAGTAAGCGGGACACTTGTTCCCTCACTAAAAAGCCCATTCATTTTTTCCATAAACTTGTGTAACGTGTGTGTGTCTGTGTCTGTGTGTGTTGTGTTGTAAGGATGGGGTTTGTTGTGAATCTTCAGGGTATGTGACTATTTGGAGCTCCAGTGAATGTCTGGATTCAGTGTGGATGAGCAGAGATCAGAGCCGCACACCACAGTCACTGCTGGATAAACTCTCTGAAGAGACATCCAGACACACACAGGACTCAGTTCTCAGTCTGTCTTTACTCTCTTATACTGAGTCAAAGCCCACAGACGCTCAGGACACTACAGTGTGTGACAGTAAACAGAGCTTACAGGAGGATCAAACCTCCACAGAGTCTCTGGATTCTGTCTGTAACGCTGGAGAACAGCAGCAGATCCTGCAGACCAAACTCAAGATGTCTTCAGTTAAACCGATGGACAGTGGGAACCTAATGATGAAGATGAGAAAAGAAACTACAGCAGATGAAGATCACACTGAGGAAGATGATGACAATCATGATGATTTAATTCCTTCAGGTGTGTTTCCTCTTTTACCTTACATGACATTGAGTTACACACAATTGCTTATAAAATGGTCACATTTAATCCAGCTTTTACAGCATGCAGGTTCATTTAGCTTGGATAGTACAAAAAAACACATGGGTATATTTGCTCCTGGGCTTTTAAACCACCACTGGGTCAGCTCCCCCTTACCTTCACTCACTTATACAGACTTACGTACACCCTCAATCCCTGCGCTCTTGTCACCGTGCGATGTCTTTTTCTCAAAAAGAAAAATTTTCTATGTTGTTCTGATGCAGCAATATATGCCTCCCTTAACGGTTGTTAGGGTACACTGGTTGCTAGGGAGAGAATTTGCATACACCAATGATTATACATCAAGCCTCGAGTAAAACAAGGCCACCCCCATGTCTCTACAATGTTCTGATGCAGAGATATAGGTCTTGTTACATGGTTGCTAGGGTACTCTCTTTGGTACAGGAGCAAACGCTAACGCTTAGCAGTCAATCAACCAGTATAATAACTAGTGCTGTCAAAATTAACGCGTTAATAAGCATTAACGTAAATTCATTTTAACAACATTTATTTTATTATCGTGCGATTAACGCAACACACAATTTCTGTTTGACCTTGGGCCTGGCCCATTGTTGGATAAATTGAGACGCAGCCTACAGTAAATAGTAATTAAATGTCTAAAGTAATCTTTATATGTACGTTTTTTTGAGAGATGTATCGTCCTAAATACAAACTAATACAAATAAAGCATGTCCATCCACTTGCACGTCTGAGATTTTTGTTTCGGTTTTAAAACATGGGTTGGAGGAATTGGAAAATAAAGTGCTGGACTTGTGTGGTGTTAAAATAGTTATCAAAAGAGATAAAGGTTGAGACCTGATTGATGATTAAAAAGTTATTTAGAGTGACAATACTCAAAAATGATCTTCCTCACACTGATTGAAAGATCTAATGCATGCACACAGACGCACAACCCTGATATATGCACACATCGACAGATTTACAGTTGTAATAATATTTGTTTTGGCAAGAATTCAGATAGCGATATACTTCCTGGCTCCTGCGTCACCCTGTCTTTGTGGTTAAGCCTCACCATTGGTTGAATTTGATATACACATTCAGATGCACTTACCCCTGGAGACGTCCCCAAGGGTCATCGCAGTGACGCAGCGCGAGTTCCCTCGAAAGGAAGCTGTAACAATGTATCTTAAAATGTAACCTTGCTCTCACTTGACATGTGTCCCCAAATTTTGTCCTTGAATTTGAGGGTACACAGTAAAACTCCCAGTGTTAAATTAACACTGCTGGGAGCATATATGGTCCCACTCTACAGGGTGTTAAATTTACACTGAATCAGTGTTAAAGTTAATGAGGTAATGAAGTGATGATTAAGACATTAATGGTGAACACCTGCTGGTCATTTCATGTCAAATCAACTTAATTTTAGAATTACAAAAACAATCACCCACAAAGCAGGGGCTGGAGGGCTACGGCGTTCAACACAGTATACAAAATGTCAAAAATATATGTAAATCGAAGGTGCTCTTTGGGAAATAAGCTAAATTTCAAAAACAACAAAAGGAAACCAAGGCACTCTTCGAAATTATAAAATCGCTTTAATAAAGGTGCTAGTTCATAATGGAACTTAAAAATACCACCAACATGTTTCGGCCTACATCTAGGCCTTCATCAGGGCACAAGTAGCAAAAATGCTACAAACACAGTTAAAGAGCACAGTAATTAGCCAGCTGATCCACTCCAGAGTGGGTGGGGTCAACCTCTCCAAATCAAACAGGCCTAAAGTAGGCAATGTATCAGAGCAATCAAAAAACAGACAAAAAAAAAAAAAAAAAATTTATAAAGAAGAAGAAGGAAATTAAAGAAAAGTTAACATATCAATACTATCATTAAGACCCGGAAAAGTCATTGCATTAAGTATGTGAATCCAGCGACTCTCCTTCTGATTAAGAATCCTTTGCCTATCACCTCTTCTAGAAGATAAAGGGACATGATCAATCCCCAAGGCAGAGAAAGAAGCCAAGTTACCATCATGTACCTCATTAAAATGTTTCACCATGGCATAATCACCATTCCCTACTCTGGCTGCATATCTATGCTCCGCGAGTCGGTCCTGAAAGCGACGTTTCGTCCGCCCTACATAAAAAGCATCACACATAGCACACTTCAAAATATAAATAACAAACACTGTCTTACAATTTATGAAATGTTTAGTGACGTATGTTCGTTGTGTACCTGGGTGAGTGAACCCTTTAACCTTGGTGACTATATCACATTGTTTACAATGGCCACATTTAAAAGTACCATTCGGAACTTTAGGTAACCAAGTGGTCTGTTCTCTTGCTGGGAGGTGGCTATGTACCAACCGATCATTTAATGTGGGCGCTCTTCTAAATGAAAAAACTGGGGGTTCCTCAAAGATATCCCTCAAAATGTCATCACATCGAAAAAGATCCCAGTTTTTTCTTATTACCTGCCGTATGCGTACAGCCTCTGTACTATAACGTGTAGAAAAGTATACCCTTTCTTTCTTCAAAACAGCAGGCTTTCTTTGTAGTAGAGACCTACGCTCAAGAGAAGTGGCTCTTTCAAGTGCCCTATCCAGCGTAATCGCCTGATAACCTCTCTCCCTAAAACGACCATACATCTCTTTACTTTTCATGTTGAATTCATGATCATCATCACATATTCTCCGTAATCTCTGGAATTGACCAAAAGGAATATTTTTAATCAATGTAGAAGAATGAAAGCTTTTAGCATGAAATAGAGTATTTTTATGTGACTCTTTCCTAAATATCGTGGTATGCAAAAAACCTTCTTCATCCTTGTAAATTTCTAAGTCCAGAAAATGGATTTTATGTACATCATATTCAAGAGATAACCTCACATTGGGATTAGCCGCATTCAAATACTCATGGAAACTCATCAGTTCTTCCTCCGTACCCTTCCACCATAAAATCACATCATCAATGTACCTTGCCCACCAGATGATCTTATCTCTGAACACATTCGTCTCATTAAAAACAAAGTCCTCCTCCCATTTGCCCATAAAGAGACCTGCATAAGATGGACTAAAGCAAGCCCCCATGGCACAACCCTTAACTTGTTTAAAAATCTTGTCCTGAAATAGAAAAACATTATTATAAAGTGTCCATTCAGTTAGTTTGACAAGAAAATCTGTGGGGGGAAAGGAGTTTGATGGAAGAGGACGTTTGTCCAAAAAATGTCTCAGTGCATCAAGGCCTTGTGTATGTTCAATATTGGTATAAAGGGCCTCAACATCCATGGTAACAAGTAAAGACTCTGGTCCAATAAATTTGTGTTCATCAATTTTACACAAGACATCAGTGGTGTCCTGTATATAAGCCGGTAAAGTTGGAAGTAATGGCTTAATAAAATAGTCCACATATTTAGAGATCGGTTCCATGAGTGTCTCATTGCCCGAAATCACAGGCCGTCCAGGTGGATTAATCATGTCCTTATGTACTTTGGGTAAAAGGTAAAATGTCGCCATCCGAGGGTTAGGTTTAAATAAAAAATCAAATTCTTGTGTAGAAATCAAATTATCCTCTACGGCTTGAAGAAGCATTTTGTGAACATCCTGTGTTAATATTTGTATAGGGTTGCTGGTCAGAGGCATATAAAATGTAGTATCCCCCAGTTGTTTGAAAGCTTCTTGAATATATTGATCATAACCCCATACAACTGTAGCACCCCCTTTGTCTGCCTTTTTAATTACAAAGTCCTTGTTATTTGAAAGGTCTTGTAAAATCTTTCTCTCCTCTTTTGTCAAATTCTGATGATGTGTATTCTTCTGTGACAAAATGTTCTCTATTTCATAGTTAACCTTTTTCTCAAAAGTATTAAGTGTGGTGTTTTGTACCATAGGGCAAAAGGAAGATTTAGGTTTAAAAGGGGTAACTGATCTTAAAGCAGGCTGTGTAACATTCAATTTATGCCATGCCTTTAGATGAAGACTTCTGTAAAACCTAAACAAGTCTATTTTCACATCAAAATCTGAAGCATAATAAGTAGGGGAAAAGGACAAGCCCTTAGCTAGTACATTCAACTGTATATCAGAGAGAGGGGTACCTGTTAGGTTTATAACCGTGTCCGTTGGTGGTGCCGTGTGCGATAATAAGGTGGTTTTCTTACGTCCTCTTCTCGTCCTTGGTTTATTTGACCTTTGTTCTGTTGTTTGTTTGTCCCCCTTTTTCTTAGGGGGAGTTGGTCGTTTCCCGATGTATCACCTCGCCCACCATTGGAGGTGTCTTGGTCTTCTTCCTCACTAGTGAAGTTGAATGACACTGTACGAGCTCCCCTCCGATATGGCTCCTGATAGAAAGATTTAGTTCCTACCCTGATAGCCACTGGATGCTGTAACGGAACAGGACCGCACCCGCAAAACGATAGAGCCGGAGTCGTTCCTGAGTCCAAACGCACATCGGGCCGAAGCCGTTTCTGATCTGTTTTTCGGGGTTGTTGCGGACAGAGGTGTAAAATGTGCCATGAGTAAAAGTCCTCTCCAGTATTTTGTTCCAATCTATTTGCTAATTAGCACCGTTTTTCAGCAGGAGGTGACCACCTGACTCGTTGGTGTTTTAAGCCCTCAGCGAAGCCTTCAAGGCAGCGCTGCCTGGAAGGCACTCCCCGTGCCCCGAGCGTTTCAGCCAATCACAGCACTGGTGCTGCATATCGAGCCTTCAGCCAGCTTCTGGAAGTTTGAGCTCACTGTTGGTCAGGTGAGTAGCGCAGATATGGTAAGATAGGAATGTGACGGTATTGAATTCAGCTCGAAACGTTTCGAGCATTAAAGTGACGTGTTTCTGCGTTTTCACGTGTCCGTGGCAAGACTTTCTTTTTGTGCCAGTTCACGTGTTGGTTAATCATTTTTATTTAATTATCTTACAATTGTCGCTTGGGATTAGAACAACTTTCTGTTACATAAAATGACATCCACACCCCAAGCGAAAAGAGTTTTAAATTCTGACAAAAAAAACATAACCAATGCTTAAAATGATGTCCACATTATGCCAAACACAATTTTATCCTCACGCGAAAATTGTTTAAAAATCAGACGAAAACCACAAATCCAACCCCATCCCATGCAATGGTTTGAAAAAGAAAAAAATGGAGGAACCAATACTGACGCTGCGTTCGAAACCGCCTACTTCCATACTATATAGTAGACAAAGTAGTGATTTTTGTATACTTTATTGTATGGTAGGAGGCAATTTCGGACGCAGCATGAAACTGGCACGAAAGTGGCGCTGCGAACATGTGAAAACGCAGAAACACGTCACTTAAACGCTTGAAACATTTCGAGCGGATTTCATTATCAATCACATTTCTATCTTACCATATCTGCACTACTCACCTGACCAATGGTGAGCTCGAACTTCCAGAAGCTGGCGGAAGGCTCGATATCTAGCACCAGTGCTGTGATTGGCTGAAACGCTCGGGGCACAGGGAGTGCCTTCCAGGCAGCGCTGCCTTGAAGGCTTCGTTGAGGGCTTAAAACACCAACGAGCCAGGAGGTCACCTCCTGCTGAAAAATTTTGCTAATTAGCAGATCCTGGAACAAAATACTGGAAAGGACATTTACTCTTGGCACATGGATTTTACACCTCTGGTTGCGGATATGTGCCAGCGCCGATCCAGCACCGCCTGATCGTCAGTATCGGCTCAGATTCGTATTGCAGATCTGGACCAAATCAGTGTCAGACACAGCTAACGTCTTTCGGTTACCTGTGCGAAAAGTGATCTGGGCCAGATCTGTAAAATGATATAAATACTGAACTGATGTTTGAGCTGAAACCTCTATCTGGCACGGATCTGTTTCACAATCAGAAAACGTCTCTGAGATAGAAACGGAGGCAAGGGGCTTAAAACGGATCCGGGCCGAATGTAATTGCTATCTGGGTAGCCAAGAATAGACCCGATTCTCCTTGTAGTCCTTTTCATCACGCTGGAATTTACGGAGTTTATCCTGAACAAGTTGATCTTTAAATTTTTTCAGATTCTCTGTGAGTTTCGCATGTAAATCATTCCACTGGTCACTCCTAAATTCCTCCAATTTCTTATTGATTTCTTCAATCTCTTGTTGGATAAACTCTCTATCTTTCTTAGCTTCTTCAATTAACAAAAGTATCAAATCAAATGAGCATTTGCTTAAAATGGCCTCCCATTTCTTCTTAAATTCTCCATTAACTCCTGAGCCATATGCTGGAAACTTTTTAATTCTAAGGCCACGTGGAATAAAACCCTTCCTCCAATAGTCAGAAAGGGTGATGGAATTGAGGTCCAATTTAATGTCCTTCTCTTTAAGTCGTTTGAGTTCATATGATAAACTTCTTAGATCAGAATTGTCTGGTACCTTACTAGCTGTGTTCTCTTCATCCAGCAATGATGCAGTGGTAATGATCCGTTTACCCTCTTCTTCTGAATATGCAAACGCGTCCATCTTCTTAAGCTTCAAAGAGTAAAATGGAGAAGGCTTCCGATGTAGTAAAAAATGACGCACAACACTAAGTGGAGCACCTCCAGTAAAAAACAACCACAAAAACAATCACCCACAAAGCAGGGGCTGGAGGGCTACGGCGTTCAACACAGTATACAAAATGTCAAAAATATATGTAAATCGAAGGTGCTCTTTGGGAAATAAGCTAAATTTCAAAAACAACAAAAGGAAACCAAGGCACTCTTCGAAATTATAAAACCGCTTTAATAAAGGTGCTAGTTCATAATGGAACTTAAAAATACCACCAACATGTTTCGGCCTACATCTAGGCCTTCATCAGGGCACAAGTAGCAAAAATGCTACAAACACAGTTAAAGAGCACAGTAATTAGCCAGCTGATCCACTCCAGAGTGGGTGGGGTCAACCTCTCCAAATCAAACAGGCCTAAAGTAGGCAATGTATCAGAGCAATCAAAAAACAGACAACAAAAAAAAAAAAAAAAAAAAAAAAAAAAAACTTTATAAAGAAGAAGAAGGAAATTAAAGAAAAGTTAACATATCAATACTATCATTAAGACCCGGAAAAGTCATTGCATTAAGTATGTGAATCCAGCGACTCTCCTTCTGATTAAGAATCCTTTGCCTATCACCTCTTCTAGAAGATAAAGGGACATGATCAATCCCCAAGGCAGAGAAAGAAGCCAAGTTACCATCATGTACCTCATTAAAATGTTTCACCATGGCATAATCACCATTCCCTACTCTGGCTGCATATCTATGCTCCGCGAGTCGGTCCTGAAAGCGACGTTTCTATTTCAGGACAAGATTTTTAAACAAGTTAAGGGTTGTGCCATGGGGGCTTGCTTTAGTCCATCTTATGCAGGTCTCTTTATGGGCAAATGGGAGGAGGACTTTGTTTTTAATGAGACGAATGTGTTCAGAGATAAGATCATCTGGTGGGCAAGGTACATTGATGATGTGATTTTATGGTGGAAGGGTACGGAGGAAGAACTGATGAGTTTCCATGAGTATTTGAATGCGGCTAATCCCAATGTCAGGTTATCTCTTGAATATGATGTACATAAAATCCATTTTCTGGACTTAGAAATTTACAAGGATGAAGAAGGTTTTTTGCATACCACGATATTTAGGAAAGAGTCACATAAAAATACTCTACTTCATGCTAAAAGCTTTCATTCTTCTACATTGATTAAAAATATTCCTTTTGGTCAATTCCAGAGATTACGGAGAATATGTGATGATGATCATGAATTCAACATGAAAAGTAAAGAGATGTATGGTCGTTTTAGGGAGAGAGGTTATCAGGCGATTACGCTGGATAGGGCACTTGAAAGAGCCACTTCTCTTGAGCGTAGGTCTCTACTACAAAGAAAGCCTGCTGTTTTGAAGAAAGAAAGGGTATACTTTTCTACACGTTATAGTACAGAGGCTGTACGCATACGGCAGGTAATAAGAAAAAACTGGGATCTTTTTCGATGTGATGACATTTTGAGGGATATCTTTGAGGAACCCCCAGTTTTTTCATTTAGAAGAGCGCCCACATTAAATGATCGGTTGGTACATAGCCACCTCCCAGCAAGAGAACAGACCACTTGGTTACCTAAAGTTCCGAATGGTACTTTTAAATGTGGCCATTGTAAACAATGTGATATAGTCACCAAGGTTAAAGGGTTCACTCACCCAGGTACACAACGAACATACGTCACTAAACATTTCATAAATTGTAAGACAGTGTTTGTTATTTATATTTTGAAGTGTGCTATGTGTGATGCTTTTTATGTAGGGCGGACGAAACGTCGCTTTCAGGACCGACTCGCGGAGCATAGATATGCAGCCAGAGTAGGGAATGGTGATTATGCCATGGTGAAACATTTTAATGAGGTACATGATGGTAACTTGGCTTCTTTCTCTGCCTTGGGGATTGATCATGTCCCTTTATCTTCTAGAAGAGGTGATAGGCAAAGGATTCTTAATCAGAAGGAGAGTCGCTGGATTCACATACTTAATGCAATGACTTTTCCGGGTCTTAATGATAGTATTGATATGTTAACTTTTCTTTAATTTCCTTCTTCTTCTTTATAAATTTTTTTTTTTTTTTTTTTTGTCTGTTTTTTGATTGCTCTGATACATTGCCTACTTTAGGCCTGTTTGATTTGGAGAGGTTGACCCCACCCACTCTGGAGTGGATCAGCTGGCTAATTACTGTGCTCTTTAACTGTGTTTGTAGCATTTTTGCTACTTGTGCCCTGATGAAGGCCTAGATGTAGGCCGAAACATGTTGGTGGTATTTTTAAGTTCCATTATGAACTAGCACCTTTATTAAAGCGGTTTTATAATTTCGAAGAGTGCCTTGGTTTCCTTTTGTTGTTTTTAATTTTAGAATTGTTCCAGTCTCTAAGTTTTTATTTTATTTTTCTGGAGAAAGTAATACTAAAATAATGAAAAAGGTCAACATATTAAATGCAATAGATATATAAAAACTGCAGTGTGTATATATGAGTCTATCTTACAGAGTTTTAAAAAGTTACACTGAAGCAGAGTAAAAAGCTGCCATCTTTAACTTTTGCCTCTCTATCATCATCTGTGTTTGAAACTTAAAGTTACAACTTGCTTGTAGAGTTACATGGATGATAAGTTTAATCTCTATACAACAGCTGTATTTCTGGTTAATAAAGTGAGTCACCATTGTCCCGATTAGTGTTTCCATTAGTTGGGCACTTGAGTCTTGAAGATTAGAGTTGGCCTTCTTTTGTTCATTGTGTTTATTAAACACATCTGTTGGAGCAGATGGAGGTGACACAGATGAAGTTATAAACTGTTGGTGTGCTACAGTAGTTGTTAAATATTGTGATTCACTGATCTCAAACTAAAAAAAACACTAAATGTAAGTTACATTTTTTTATGTTCAGTCAAACCTGTGATGTTCCTATGCTGTAAATCCATACCCTTAAAAGTTTATTTTTTTACACAAATCTAATCTGTGGTTTCAGTCGGACACCCTGAGACATCAACAATCACCCTATAAAACACAATCATGGTGACAATCAACAACAAAGCTTCATGACATCAACAATCACCCTATAAAACTTAACCATGGTGACAATCAACAACAAAGCTTCATGCCGCAATGCATGCTGGGTATCAGGATTGTAGAAAACTCTTTCATAACTCCCATCATGCATTGCAACATGACACAGTTGTGCAACTTTCTTACCATTTACTGTCACCATTGTTGAGATTTGTCTCCAAAGTCTCTCTAAAAAAAAAAAAAAAAAAAACTATAGAATCAAAGCACCCTTATCCAAAACTGTGTCATTTGCATAGAGAAACATTTTTTATGCTTTTTTCTTTACCTTTTTCATATCATATAATATATTAATATTTATAAAACAAGCAATTTTAGGTGGGTTGATAAGATTTTTTTCTACATCAAGCAACAAACAAGTGCTTTTATTGAAACACTGTTGCAATTGCTAATATTGGAGAGTTAGTTTAGTGAAGGTCAAGGGACAAACACCTAACTAAAGGAAACACTAATCACAATAATGGTGACTTCAAATGAATCTAAAACACAAACTGGAGATTTATTGTGATAATTTTTGTGATAAATATCCATTTGACTTGTGATTACATCGTATCAGAAAGAAGATTTGTCTACTAAATCACATGTGTGGATGCTGGAATAGTTGAGCACTTTTATTTTTTCTGACAACAGTTGTTTAGAAGTTAAACTTATCATCGTCTACAAAATAGCTCTACAACAAAGTTGTAAGTTTGGGTTTCAAACAGAGATGATGATAGAGAGGCAAAAGTTAAAGATTGCAGCTTTTTACTCTGCTTCAGTGTAACTTTTTAAAACTCTGTAAGATAGACTCATATATACACACTGCAGTTTTTATATATCTATTGCATTTAATATTTTGACCTTTTTCATTATTTTAGTATTACTTTCTCCAGAAAAATAAAATAAAAACTTAGAGACATGAACAATTCTAAAATGAAGTTAATTTGACACAGAATGACCAGCAGGTGTTCACCATTAATGTCTTAATCATCACTTCATTACCTCATTAACTTTAACACTGATTCAGTGTAAATTTAACACTCTGTAGAGTGGGACCATATATGCTCCCAGCAGTGTTAATGTAACACTGGGAGTTTTACTGTGTATTGGACCTGGAAAGTCCTTGAAATGTCCTTGAATTTAAAGTTAACTAAGGTGTGGGTTAAAATCACATCTTAAAGGCGGAGTCCACGATGTTTGAAAAACGCATTGGAAAAGGAGACGGGCCGACTACCAAAACACACTTATAGCCAATCAAATCTAATCAAATGCCGGGTTGCGTATGTGTGGGGCGGGTCTATCAACAGAAGGTCCAGATTCTATTGGGGTAGGGGCGTGTTTGTTTGGGTGATTTCAGATATCAACATTGGCTTTCAAACATCGTGGACTCCCCCTTTAAGATTTCCAGTCCACTCCATGCAGTCGTTGTGCAACTCTCCATACTAGGAAATAAATTACTTCTGATCTATTGGGTGTGGTTGTATGGCAAGCCGTTTAAATATTTTTTCATTTACTAGTATCTATTTTTTAGGGACTAGTTCTTATTTTTTAGTTACTGGTATCTATTCAATTAGATACTAGTTCTTAATCATTAGATACTAGTACCTAAAAAATAGATACTAGTGCTTATTTTTTAGATACTAGTGCTTATTCATTAGATACTAGTACTTATTCAATAGATACTAGTATCTATTCATTAGATACTAGTTCTTAATCATTAGATACTAGTACTTATTTATTAGATACTAGTAACTAAAAATTAGATACTAGTGCTTATTTATTAGATAATAATTCTTACTGATTAGATACAAGTACTTATTCATTAGATACTAGTACTTTTTAAATAGATACTAGTGCTTATTCATTACACAGCAAAATCCCCAGTGTTAAATTAACACTGCTCGGTGTTTATATAATCCACACCAAGATTGGTGTTAAAAAAACACTAAATCAGTGTTAAAGTTAATAAGATAATGAAGTGATTGAGTCATTAATAGTGAACACCTGCTGGTCATTCCGTGTCAAATCAACAAAATTTTGGAATTGTTCCTGTCTTAAAATTATTTTGTTGACTTTTTTTCTGGAGAAAGTAATACTAAAATGAGGAAGAAAGCCAAAATATTAAATGCAATAGATAAAATGCCTAGAGTTTAATGAACACTATCATCATCTCTGTTTGAAAACTAAAATTACAACTTGCTTGCAGAGTTACATGGATGATAGGTTTAACTTCTAAAGAACTGCTGTAAATCTGGTTAATAAAGTTAGTCACCATTGTGCCGATTAGTGTTTCCTTTAGTTGGGTACTTGGGTCTTGAAGTTTAGTGTTAGTTTTCTTCTGCTCATTGTGGCAGTGTGTTTATAAAACACATCTGTTAAAGCAGAGGAAGATGAGAGAAATGAAGTCTATAACTGTTACTATGTTAATTAGTATGAAAGTATAAGTCTTGGGATTCAATGATATCATAAAAAAGTAATCACTGAATATAAGTGTTTAATTTATGTTCCGCCAACCCTGTGAAGCTCCCATGAAATCCAACATTGCTGTAAAAGTCCACATACCCTGAAGAGTTAAAAATTGTTTACCCAAATCTTATCTGTGGTTTCAGTCAGACACACTGAGACATCAACAATCAGCCTATAAAACACAATCATGGTGACAATCAACAACAAACGTCATGCCGCAATGCATGCTGGGTACCAGGATTGTAGAAAACTCATTCATACATCCCATCATGCATTGCAACATGACAAAAATTTTGCAACTTTCTTACCATTAACTGTCACCATCGTTGAGATTTGTATCAGAAATCATGAAGTCTCTCTTAAGCAAAAAACACTGAAGCATGACAGCAGTCTTATTCAATACAATGTCATTTGCATAGAGCTTTTTTATATGCCTCTTTCTTCATAATTAATTTGTGATCAAATGTTTCAATGATTTGTAGAGTAGAATATAATAAAAATAAACAATCTGAGAAGGTCTGGAAGGGCTTCCCTCTACATGAAGCAATGAACAAGTGGTTTTACTAAAACATTGTTGCTATTGCTAAAAGAGGAGAGTTAGATCAGTGAAGGTCAATGGACAAATGCCTAACTAAAGGAAACACTAATCACAGTAATGGTGACTTCAAATGAACTCATAACAAACACAAACTTAAGATTTAATGTGATACATTTTTTGATAAATGTCTATTTGACTTGTGAGACATCACGTCAGAAAGAAGATTTGTCTACTAAATCACGCGTGTGGATGCTGGAATAGTTGAGCACTTGTATTTTGTTCTGACAGCTGTTTAGAAGTTACCGGTAAACTTATCCATTTAGAAAATAACTCTGCAAGTTATCATTTTATTTTTCAAACAGAGATGCTGAGAGGCAAACATGAAAGATTGCAGCTTTTGGAGGCATCCAACAGTATTCATCTATTGCATTTAATAATTTGTCTTTATTATTTTAGCATTTTCTCCAGAAAACGAGTCATCAAAATAAACATTAAGAGACAGGAAAATGTCCAAAATGTAATTGATTTGAATGACCAGCAGGTGTTCACCATTAATGTCTTAATCATCACTTCATTATCTCATTAACTTTAACACTGATTCAGAGTTATATTTTTAACACCAGTCTTTTTTAACACCGATTCTGGTGTGGATTATATAAACACCAAATAGTGTTGATTTAACACTGGTAGAGTTAATTTAACACTGGGGATTTTCCTGTGTAGATACTAGAACTTATTGGAATAGTGACTAGTAATTATTCTATTGTTACTAGTAACAAATCTCAAAATTTTCCCATTGATTTCTATGAAGATCGGTCATTCAGATATCAACTATTCAATTCTGACTAGTATGTATTCCAATAGTCACTAGTACCTAAACATTAGATACTAGTGCTTCTTTATTAGATACGAGTACTTATTAATTAGATACTAGTACTTATTTAATAAATACTAGTATCTATTCATTAAATACTAGTTCTTTTTCATTAGATACTAGTACTTATTTATTAGATACTAGTGCCTATTAAACAAATATTAGTACTTATTCGTAAGATACTAGTACCTTTTAAATAGATACTAGTTTTTATTTATTAGATACTAGTATTTATTAATTAGTTACTAGTACTTATTCAATAAATACTAGTACTTATTCATTGGACACTAGTACTTTTTTTAATAGAAACTAGTAAGATAATTTATTTTACTAGTAAGATTTTTAATTTTACTATACAGTGGCCATTTTTACTAGTCATTCCATGTGACGGGTACAAAAACAATTGTGACTAGTAAGATTAAAAATGTTACTAGTACCTATTGTAAAAGACACTTGTGTCTAATAAGTAATAAGTAGTAGTACTTAATAAATAACTACTAGTGTCTATAAATAGGTACTAGTATCTAATGATTAAGCACCACTGTTAAATAATACTTACTAGTTTCTAATAATTAGTTACTAGTAATGTTTAAAAAGATACTTGTCACTGTTGGAATAGATACTATCAGAAATGATTAGTTGATATCAAAAACAGAATAACTACTAGTACTTACTTATTTGGAGATATCTTCAGTCTCAAAAGGAACTAGTAAGAAGCTGTTTGGAGATATCTTGATTCAAAGAGATCATTACATAAACATGAGTACTCCTCAACCATCCAATCAGAGTTTACATGGTAATACAATGTATTATCCCAGCTAGAAATAAAAAGTTCTAAGAACGTTCCCTGAAAGTTCCCAATGTTCCCAAAAACATTCTGCCAACGTTAAAAGCGATTAGTTTTTTTAAGTTCTAAGAATGTTTCTAAAAACTCAATTCACTTACTAGGTTTAGATGTTGATGTTTTGTTTCATTTTACTAGGTTTAGATGTTGATGTTTTGTTTCATTTTAAGTCACCATTGTTGTGATTAGTGTTTGTTTTAGTTGGTCTCTTGACACTTGATTTTTTGCTTGCTATTTTTTTCCTGGTTGTGTTCACTTTGTGTTAGTGCACCACATTTGTTATGAAAAGTTAATAGTGTAATTCTGTGGTTGTTGGTACATAATGGTAAAGATCATCACCTAATTCATTTACTAATCAAAAGTTTATTTACTGTCAATAATGTATATTAGATCCAACTCTCTCACAGCAGTTTGTCATTAAGCAGTTTTAGAAGCTTTGGACAAAAATATCCGCTGTATAATTGGGACGCACAAACATCAAGAATCAGACTATGAATCTTAACCATGGTGACAAATAAAATTGTTAAAAAAATCCTTATTTATCCATGCTGCACTGCATGCTGGGAGTCCTGAATGAGATTTGTAATTTGTTAATACCCAGCATGCATTGCAGCATGAAGTTTTTCATTTAATTGTCACCATGATTGAGATTCATACTCTGATTCTTGATGTTTATGCGTCCCAATTGTACAGCGGATATTTTTTGTCCAACGTTTCTAAAACTCCTTAATGACAAACTGCTGTGAAAGAGCTGGATCTCATTTACATTTTTGACAGAAAATAAACTTTTGATTAGTAAATAAATAAGGTGATGATCTTTACCATTATGTACCAAACACCACAGAATTACATTAACTTTGCATGTTCATAACAAATGTGGCGCATTAACACAACCGGAAAAAAAAGAAAGCAAAAAGTCAAGTGTCAAGAGACCAACTAAAACAAACACTAATCACAATTAGGGTGACTTAAAATTAAACAAAACATCAACATCTAAACCTAATAAGTGAATTGTGTTTTCTACATCAATATATTTACTGAACATTCAGAAATAATGTTTTATAAAATAATAAAATGCAATGTTTCTCTATCATTTACATAACAATTAAACAAGTCAATATAATAAACAGCTGTTGTTTTAAACATTGTGTGAACATTAAAACATGACATTGTCATAACGTTTAAAAATGGTAAAATGTAACATTCCTCTAACGTTCAGACAACAGAAACGTTCTTAGAACTTAAAAAAAGAATCGCTTTTAACGGTGGCAGAATGTTTTTGGGAACATTGGGAACTTTCAGGGAACGTTCTTAGAACTTTTTATTTCTAGCTGGGATACTATTTAAAGTGATATTGATGGTTTAGTGACTGGCTTTGTAAATGTGAGCATATCTGGCTAATCGGTTAGCATAAAGACGCAAATAAAGACTTTGTTTAATATTTATTGCTTTGGGTGAACAATATTATGTAAGAAAAATGTCTTCATCATGGTAGAGAGTTGAATTAATCTCATGTTATGACATTTGGATTGATTATTGGCAGTTCAGAAGAACAGGTAGATAAACCTACTGTAGGGTCTGTTCTGTTCACACGACAGTTTACATTCACAGCTCTAAAACAGTATGTATGAATATTGTAAGGCAGCAGGTTAAACAATAACAATGTAAAGCAATATAATCTGCATTTGACCCTCAGGTGGAGCTGTTTACATTCATTCAACCCCTTTTATCTCTTTATCAAAAATTATTTCACCCTAAACCTTCTGCCTTCAGGCTCACATAATTGGGTATCTGCAAAAAAAAAAACATGATCTTATGCAGGGCTTGACAATAACATCTGCCAACCCGCCAAATCCGGGTAGATTTCGGCTGTAAGACAGCCAATCCCACTAGCCACTTTGGCTGGTTGAATATACTTTTTTATTGTAATTTTCTTAAAAGTTATGCGAAATTATAAACAATGCAAACTGATAATGGGAAACTAAAACTTCCATGAGCACTCCCTGCACCCAGCGCAACGTACTGAGACCATCTGTTGAGAGGCGCGTGCGATCAGCGGAGCGTTGTGAACCAAAGCGCCACCTTTTTACCAGAGAGAGCGCGAGAGCTGATGGATTTGCGAATGCACGGGACTCAGTCTGAGCGCACACACGTACACTTCGGGAAAGATAAAACAATTGCATGGAAGTGATTGAAGAGATTTAAAGTGCGTGCACACTCTCTGGGCAAGAATGCACACATCATAGTTTTGTCCGAAATCAAAGGAAACCCACCAGTGGAGAGGTTTATTAATATTATAAAATATTAAATAATATAAAATATTCTCTATGTGAATGTTATTGTTATGGTAGATGGGATTGACACGGATGTAAAAGCAACAGGTAGTTTATTAAACATACAACACGTATCCAACACAGTGATGGTAAATGGTGATATGAACTGGGTTAGATGAACAGAACAAGCAACTACAAACACAAACACTTCTTGACAGTCACAGTATAACAAAATACACTTTCCTAAAGTAAACAATGGGCGAAATTTTAGCATGCCAAAGTCAATTTTAATAATATAAAATATATTTTTCCAAAAACAAAATTGTGGCCAGCGAAGATGATGGGTGGCTAGTAACTTTGGAAAACCAAAGTGCCCTGTTTACATGCAAAAAAATTTGTCAATACAAATTAATTTAATGATTTAGGTTAAGACAGTAGAGTTTACATGTACCTTAAACATGGCAATCTAATTAAAAAATGTTTTTTACATTATATATAATACGATCTAAATGATGTCAGCTCAATCCCAGTGTTGCCAGATTCGCTTATCAAACCAGCCCAATGAACATTAAAAACTATCCAAAAGCTTCCCAATCACTATCCATGGCCCAAATTCCAATAACTAATAAATTAAATCCTTTTATCTTTAACCCACAGAAAAAAATAAACTTGCTGAAACAGTTTAAAAGTACCCTAAATCTGAAGTCTGCAAAAAGGCAGAGGATTTGGCAATGCAGCGCACAGCATCTCTCACTGAGTTCACGCTTTATCTCCTGATAAATGTACAAAGTCAAAGTTGAGTTGGTGAAAGTGGTTCTTACAAAGTTTTCATATAAAGGCAATGAAAACACACTTTTTTAAAAGGCAAACAATTTATAATTTCATTTCTTTATGTAATCTTATGTAAGACAGGAACCCTGCAGAATGTACAGCACGTGACTCCATGACCTTAATAATGCGTGTTGTCATTACCTTGCATGTTTCTGTGATGAGAATCATGTGATACGTAAATAAGAGATAAATATAAGACATGAACTTCAGCACAATTCTTCTGCGCATAATATGCAGAAGGTATTTTTGCATCCGGTTGAGAAAATACTACAGAGTTAAGTATGTGTGCTCAATGTACACAGACTGCAGGAAATAATGTGACTATAAATTGTAAAACATAACCTACCAAACTGGTTAGTGAATTGACATTGTAACAGATGGACATGATTTTCATGATTTTATTCACTGCAACCCCGTTGCAGACGCCACTCATCCCTGTTTTAGAAAACTTATTGGATCTAGACAAATCACAAGAATGACCTATTTTGGATCCAAAACAGCGGATTTTGCTGAAATGTGACACGTTTGCATCCCTACTCTATTACTTAAAGCAGCTGAGAGATGATAGACAGTGCTCTTTAATGTATGCACTATGCACACACTTGGCTTGTTATTAACTAAAATGTCCACTCACAAGTTAATTGCCAATTTGTGGATATTATTTAATTGGTCTTCATTTCAAAGAAGCAAGAATCCAAACAGTCAAAAAATCCACAATTTAGCAATACATAGCTGCATATTTCTCACTTGCTTAGTGGCATAGCTTATCCTTGTATAGCAGTCAACAAACTGAAAGGTTCCTACCTATATTCTGTGAATTGTTACCCAAAAGTGGCCCCTACTGGACACTTCTACATTACAATGTTTAAAGCTTACATAATGTTGCTTCATTATTATTCAACATATTATTTGCATACTTAAATCAAAAAGTACTAGTATCTATAAAGTTCAGGATATCTTTGATCAAAAAAGTTGATAGTAACTAAAGAATAAGTACTAGTTTTATATTTTTCTTAAATAGTAAAGTATAATTTAATCATAGTCACTATTGGAATAAGTACTAGTATCTAATGAAAAAGAACTAGTATCTAATGAATAGATACTAGTATCTATTGAATAAGTACTAGTATCTAATGATTAAGAACTAGTATCTAATCGAATAGATACTAGTAACTTAAAAATAAGAACTAGTACCTAAAAAATTGATACTAGTAAATGCAAATGAAAAAATATTAAAACGGCTTGCCATAGTTGTTGGTTGTGTGCAATGGAAAGACGCAGCTTTACACTCAAAAAATGGGTTTTGTAGCACTGTTCATTATACACAAATATATTTAGTTACATTAACACATACACATTTATTTTTAAGACAAAATACAAGTGTAATGTGTTATGCTAAATCAATTTGTTATTCACTCTGGTTTACCTAACTACCTATCTTTAAACAAAAGTAATTGGTTTACTTTTGCGATAGAGAGTAGACCTATTATCAGGTTCATATTCCGGAACAGAGGGGGCGGTAATGCTCCATTAAGCTGGTTACCAATCGCCGGTAAAAAAGAAAGAAGAAGAAGAAGAATATTTTTCAAACTAAAGGATGTGACGTCATTTTAACAACTTCCACGAAGACGGCGCGCAGGTGATGGTGTGGTAAGTAAACTAAATACGTTTTTTTCTTCAATCCATCTTAAAACATTGTTGAGGCAACTTTATTTTATGTTTAAGGCGATGGTGTTTGTTTTTGATGGTGATGATTTCACGTCATTTGTGCAGCAGTGAGGTAAAGTGTGTGATTTGTGCATTTCAAATGTAATGGAGTGCTTCACGCGATCTGTCGTGTGACGTGTTTAAACCGTATTAAACGTGATGTACTCGTGTTTAAACAGTATTAAACGTGTTGTTCAATTTCGGCCATTATTAGTGTTTTATGATAGCAGCAGTGTTGTAAACTGCGTGATTTGTGCGTTTCAAAATGAACGGATTGCTTCACGTGTTCGTGGTGAGTTGAACTTCGATTTTCCGTCGTGTTCCGGTGGTAACGTTAGCCATTGAACTTGTTTTACTGGTGATAATAGTGCTTTTGAAACGTATTTTCCTGTGTTTAGTCAGAGCATTTTCTCAAGGGGTTCTTAAAGTTTATTTTTATTTGTTACTCTGAATGAATACTTAAAGTAAGTTATGTTGAAATGTAAAATTTGTGATCTAAAGTACTAAAACATGAAAGACTGCTGCACGTGCGTTGTGGTGGTTATCATAGATATCATAGTACATATTCTAATTGATATATTCAAGACATGATTATATGCTCTACTTGTTCATTTAAGTAGGAATTATGCTACAGATGTAATATTGCATGACGACAAAGGCCCACTTTCACTTGTAATTTGTGTGCATGGCATGCAGTGCACTGTCATCAGAAAAAGAATACTTTGCTGACATAAACAGTCACTTAAAGAAGAGTAAAACGGTATTTTGCATGTTATCAGGTTGTGTTTTCCAATCAAATGTCAATGGGACTTCTATATCACACAAAAACAGAAAACACAACCAGTGAGTGATTTTAAGCCTGGTGTAGTTTCCATTTCTGAATTATTACAGGAGGTCAAAGGTTTTTATGGTGATAAGGCAAGTGATGCTTTTGTTCATGACTGGAGCCAGATGTGTTTTATTAAAACAGATTATTTAAACTAGAGCATATCACACATTTTTTAGGTAAACTGCATTGTATGTTAAAGTCTGTCAGTGCCTATTTTAGTTAGCTAGCTGATGATTGATTATCCATTGCTTGAGTTATATGGTTGGTGCTTTGTTTGGTGACTTTGAAAAGACAAGTCCACGCATACTGTATTGTAAAATATGCTTTTATTTTGTTAAATGGACAATTCATAAGTTAATGTTTTTTTAAACCATACTTACAATTGATTTAAAAAAAATAATTAACTAAATTTTACTTGTTTTCCACAGTCATACCACAATGACTTCTCCAGTCTGGCTAAAAGTTACAAAAGGTGATCCTTCAGTATGCCATTCCTACTTCAGTGAGTGACTCAGGAATCGCCTTCAATAGCAGATTTCAAAACTAGATGGCCTGCTCTTTTCAGAAGGGAAGAGGTGAGTGAAAAGTTTTTGAGTCATTTATGTTTAACATTATTGTTTTTGTGGTAACAATAATTTATTTTATTTTGTAGATTTGTGCACAGTTTAAAAGAATCACAACAGCCCCATTGGTGTCTACATACTTGGCGAAGATGAATCCATATTCTGCAAAGCTTATAAGGATCTATGCAAAACGAGGAGTCGTCAATGGACAGAGAATTAAAAACCTGCTGGTCTCCACAACACTGGTATGATGAACTGCACTCATTAAAACCTTATAATAAAACTTCTTTTTGCACTGGTGAAATTGGAATTAGAAAGTTTCTGGACCTTGTAAAAAAAGAAACATAGGTACAGTTTAAAGTGTCCCTTTTTGTTGTTGTTTTCCACTTACATGCTGTATTTTGCATAATAATCTAAAAATAAAGGTAAATGTTTACCTGATATTGTGAATGCTACAATTAATAAAATTTTGATATTTACATATTTAGACTGACAACATTGATCAGACTCCGATCTTTCTTTGTCTACCTGAATGAAGACCCGACCAGTCTAATTAAAGAGTATTTGGTAAGTATATGTGCATATATATACTTTGCTGTATTATCAAGGAATTGAAATGTTGTGGTATCCCAGGTGAAAAAGTAGTACACTTCCATATTGTACTTACAGTGCTCTATTTTAAACTAATTTATACTTGGTATACTAAAATTTATTCTTTAGTACTTTTTAAGATGTTCTTAAGATTATCTAAGTGTACTTATTTGTGCTGTTTTGAGACAACATGATTATGAACTAAAATGTGCTTTGAATATACTATCTCTGTATTAAAAATGTATTTAGTTAAAACTTGTAAACTTGAACCCAACTTTCATACAAAGATGGGTTCAAGTTTACTACGAGTGATACTTAAATACATTTTTAAAATAGATTTTTAGAACATTTTAGTTCATATTCATGGTGTCTCAATAATAGAACAGGGAAGTACAATTATACCTTGTTCACACTGTCAGTCTAAATATGATTTTGGTGCATATTTGAATCCATCAATTCCAATTCAATCACATTTAGAACGTGTGAACGGCCAAAAACCACATGAAATCAGTGTTTTTTCAAATCTTTTTCGGGCTACATCCATGGGTGGTTTAAAATCCTTTTCAAATCGCATTTCTGGAAATCCAAGTCAGTCTGACCGCTCTGATCGCATTTGTGTAGCTTTTCGGTTATGTCATGCTGTTGCGTCACATAAAACGTAAACACGTCAGATGTTGAGGCAGATTGTCGTGCCAACGCAACGTCATTGCCATAGAAACATTGCAGATAATCCTGAAAACGGCAGAACGCTACAGGACGAACAGTTGTGATCCACAATATGGACAATGAGTTTGTCAAATCGGATATGCCCTAAAATCTGATTTAGACTGACATTGTGAACAATGTACAAGATGTTTAAGATTATCTTAAGTAGTACAAAAGAAGAATTTTTAGTATACTACGTACAGAATTAGTGCATGAAAATAGAGCACTTTAAGTTAATTATGGACGTGTACTTTTTCACCTGGGATAACTTTTTATTTTATCTCATCTCCACTCATGGTATTTCAAACCTAGTAGTTTCTTTCTAATGCAGAAAACAAGATATTTTAAATAATGTTGGTAAGCAAACAATACTTGCCCTATTTTACTTTTTGGCTGTTGTACATTATGGAATATGAGACCGTTATTAAAATACTTCAGTTTTACAGAATCAAGTGATGTGTTGGTTTTGAATAACATTAAATGGTAAATGAGATTTTTCAGAACTTATTAATAAACATAAAATAATTTTATCATTGTCATTCTCACCTGCAGGATACAGATGCACCCAGTACCCAGGAGGCGATCCAGAAGATGGTAATGGGAGTGCTTGTTGTAAAAATGTATGGTTCAGACATCGAAGACAGCCCAGCAGATGTTGGAGTGTTATTAAAGGGATTAAGAGTTCTCGGACCTCAACAACATTGTGTATGCAACAACCATGCTGATGGGACTGAAATATGAACTGAACTTGAGCTACTTTCCCAAATTCAGGTACACTTTTGAAGTATTGCAGTTGTTGTTTCTGGAGCTAGATGGGAAGTAACTATCTCATAAAGTTCAGACGCTGAAGACCAAGCCTTTTGCAGATGTTTTGAGAAAGGAATGTTTTAATATTTCATATGTAAATGCCATGTTTTTGAAATGGCAGTACAATAACATTCAGGAAGTAAGCAGTGTCGTCAATTTATTTTGATAGTTTTGCAGTGTGTTTCTATTTAATTAGATTAATGTAGAGTTGTTTAAAGCTTTGGCTGTACGTAAATGGTCCTGCATCTAATTTGTCATGGAATGTTAACGTTTATAATGTTTTTACAGTACCATTTAACTTAAAATTATACCAAAGTTGTTGAAAAATCTTTGGAAGTCGCATGTGCCAGCTCTCTGAATGGAGAGCAACCTATTTTGTCAGTTAGCATTACAGTTGTGTAATAATGTTGTTTAATTATACGTATCCAGGGGCTTGAAAAAACTGCCTGAATGGTGCTTCGTGCATTTCATTTGTCAGTAAGTGTAAAAAATTGTAATGTTATAAGGTAACATTGTAATATCCAAAGTCCTTGAAAAACTTTGCAAGTTTTTCAAGTTGATGAGTGCATCTCATTTGTTGGTATATCCTTTACGGTATCTGTAGTTTAAGTGCAATAAACATGGCTTGAAGAACTGGTGTCTGAGAATCTTTTATGAATAAAATGAATGTTATATAGAGTTTATTACAAAAAGTATATTTTTGTGTGTGATTTAACTTGAAATAGAAATTGTTGTGTTAAAGTAAATAAAAGTAATTGGATGGAACCACTGTCCACAATGTAAATGAGTTGTATGAATAAACTACTCTTGATTTGGACAAGCAAAAAATATTTGATTAGTTTGTACAAGTTAAACACATGTTCAAAAAATGTAACAATCTTAAGTTATGGATAAGTAACTAAGATAATTTTGTTAAACATTACCACTTCACATTAGTTATTTATTATTCAATTGTGTTGCTGCAACAAAATAATTTGGCATTGACTGAAAACAACCCTTAAATGTTAATAAAAACTAACTGGGTTGTGTGGAACCACTGTCCACAATAAAATTGTGTTCGTTTAAAGTATCATTTTTTTGAGTGTAGAGTCAATAACTAGTTACGACCCCATTAGCAGCAATAACTGAATATAAAAAAAACATACAGAATCTCAGTTTAACCTCTTGTTTGTGTGTTTACAGTTGGTGTAAATGTAAATCATAAGAGATTTCTAATGTTGTTGTCTTTCAGATAAGATCAGTGATTCGTGTTTGGATGGAGAAATAACGTCTTTATCATCAAAAGAGCGACAGACGGCACAAACTCTTTCCTGCATCACCGATGAAGAGACATTGAGCTCACAGAGACATTTAGATAGAAATGCAGAACAAAAACTCTTGACCTCCACCAGATCTGAGATCAGCTTCACTACCTTACAAAAATATAAACGTCATCATTCAAAAGTGCACAGAGAGAAGAAGAAGCAGTTTCACTGTCAGCAATGTGGGAAGGATTTTGGCTTCTTATCTCAGCTAAAAGTTCACGCGAGGACACACAGTGGTGAAAAGTCTTTCTACTGCACTGATTGTGGCAAATATTTCAGCACCAAACAAAGTCTTCATTTTCATCAGAGAATTCACACTGGAGAGAAACCATACGAGTGTCCTCACTGTGAGAAGAGATTCAGCCAAAAACATCATCTGAAGAGACATCTGCGTATACACACCAATGAGAGACCGTATCAGTGCAGTCAATGTGACAAAACCTTTAAGAATTCAAGTTCATTAAAATCACACCAGAATATTCACTCTGAGGAGAAACGCTATCAGTGTTCACACTGTGATAAAGGTTTCTGTCAGAAATATCTTCTGATTATCCATGAGAGAATTCACACTGGAGAAAAACCTTACGTCTGCTCTCACTGTGAAAAGAGCTTCTCTGATTCAAGTACTTTTAAAGTTCATCAGAGAATTCATACAGGAGAAAAACCATACAAGTGTCCTCACTGTGAAAAGAGCTTCTCTGATTCAAGTACTTTTAAAGTTCATCAGAGAGTTCATACAGGAGAAAAACCATACAAGTGTCCTCACTGTGAAAAGAGATTCAGACAAAACAATCATCTGAGGACACATTTGTATATACACACCAATGAAACACCGTATCAGTGCAGTAAATGTGACAAAACCTTTAAGGATTCACGTTCACTAAAATCACACCAGAATATTCACTCTGAGGAGAAACGCTATCAGTGTTCACACTGTGATAAAGGTTTCGGTCAGAAATCGAGTCTGATAATCCATGAGAGAGTTCACACTGGAGAAAAACCTTACGTCTGCTCTCACTGTGAAAAGAGCTTCTCTCGTCCAAGTACTTTTAAAGTTCATCAGAGAGTTCATACAGGAGAGAAACCTCATCACTGTACTGTTTGTGGGAAGAGTTTCAGCAAAAAATTTAATCTAATGACACATGTGCGTATACACACCAATGAGAAACCATATCAGGTTTTAGTGAGACACCATAGAACTCCTATAGGTGAAAAACCGTTACAAATGTTCTCAGTGTGAGAAGACGTTTACTAAGCCAGATTCCTTAAAAGCCCATTTGAGAGTTCATACGTGAGAGAAACCTTACGGGCCCTATCATACATCCAGCTCAATGTGCGACGCAAGTGTCTTTTGCTACTTTCAACCTGGCGAAATTATCATTTTCACGTTTAGCTAGCACCAAGTTGTTTAAATAGCATATGCAGTTGCGCCCAATTTTGCACCCATGGGCGTTCTGGTCTGAAAACAAAGCGTGTTCAGGTGCATTTTTGGCGCGTTGCTATTTTGAGGCAACTAAAATAGACTACGCCATTGACCAACTAAAACCTGCTCTAAAGTCAATGACGCAATATTTGTTTTTGTTATTTAATGAGCGCGTTAGTAATACGGGACAGTGCGCGTTTGCTTATCACACCCATGGATGCGCAGCAGAACACAACCCTTTTATAATATGAAAAATTAAAGGATTAAAACGTAAAATATTATTATTGAGTCTCTTGGACTTAAATGAGGGCCGATTAAGAGACGTTAGAAGATGTAAAGAGCTGCTTCACAGCCTGGTAAGAAATTGTTTTGCTTTAAATAAATGCTTATGTTTTTAAATGTTTTTTAAATGCTACCTCACAAATTAATTGTATATGATGACTATGTATGTACCTGTGGATATGGTGAGATGAGAAACATTTTTAAGTAATGCTTTAAAAAAAAACATGGCGCTGTCTGTTTGAGTGCTGAAAATGTTCTCTGCACATTTGTAAATTCTTTATCTTCTGTTTGTTACAAATAAAGTATTTTTAAAGTACAAACCTTTTCTTGCATATTTGCAGATTTTATTACACTGATTTTGTAGGATATCCATACATTTACATCAAATAAAAGCTTGCTATTTTACTTCCGTGACTGAAAGAAAAAGGCGTTTAAAGGTTAAGGTTTAAATCTAAAAAAAAAAACAATTTCAATACAAATAAAATCAATCTTAAACTGGTGGCTTTCTTCTTCTTTAGTTTTTTGGTTTATAAATTCCACTTTCTAAATCGAGATAAGGCATGATGCCTATACAGCTGTCTTTTAAAGGGGATGAGAGCTGAGACTCTCATTGGTTTATTGCACGTTATGCCCAAAACACATCCATTACGAGTATAGGAAAGACCCTTTTAGACTGTGCGCTTGGCGCATAAACTATTTTCCTGTCGTTAAATTGACAAAAGTGGAATCGGACACGCCCATTTAGACCGTGCGTGCGTGCGCTTTAGACAGTGCGCTTAGATTGTTAAAATAGGGCCCTACGTCTGCTCGATCTGTGGAGAGAGATTCACTAATGTAAGACCTCATCAGAAGAAACATACTGAAGAACAAACTGATCTGTGAAAAAGACTTTGGGTTGAAAATAACACAGCATTTTTAAAGTGTAAAACTAATAAATAAAACAAATGACTCTGCTGTACTTACATTTACAAATGTTTTGTTATCAAGAGCCATTGTTTGTGTTATGTATTTATTAACTGATGTAACAAACAAAACGTGTCTCTTAAAGGATAAGATCTGATTTTATTCTAATAAATGATCAAATACTTTCTAAGAGAAAATATTATATTTAGTTTAACATCTGCAGTAGATAGCAGTAGAGTCACACTGTGAATACATCTGAAGGATGCTTTGAAGGCAGCTGTGTTTCGTGCCCTTCATTTGGCAACTTTTAAAGGATGAACGAGCTGTGGGAGCATCAGCCCCTGAAATGAAAGGGATATAAACTGAGGTCGGAGCCAGCTGCAAATGGGTGGGTTAGCAGCAAGTGGGTGGAGCTTTAGCCGCAAGTGGGCTGTACAAACTTCCAGAGGATTCACCACTGTCCCATTTGAAGCGTAAACTCCTCCTACTTGCACATTTCTGAAATCCCTCCTACTTGCGGCATAAGCCCCTCCCACTTGCGGTATAAGCTCCTCCCACCTGCAGTCTCCGGGCTGCAGCGATATATACTTGGCTGAAATGGGGAGATCCATGGCTCCTTCTTCACAGCCTTGGCTATCCCAAGATTCAATGCCCATATACTAATTAATTGGCTATATCACTCTATCTCCTCTCCACTAATAAGCTGGTGTGTGGTGGGCGTTCTGGCGCAATATGGCTGCCGTCGCATCATCCAGGTGGTTGCTGCACATTGGTGGTGGTTGAGGAGGTTCCCCCGTTCATATGTAAAGCGCTTTGAGTACTGAGAAAAGCGCTATATAAATGTAAGGAATTCTAAATTATTATTAAAGAGCTGCTTCACGTATAGCCTGGTACGAAATTGTTTTGCTTTAAACAAATGCTTCTGTTTTTTAATGTTTTTTAAATGCTACCTCACAAATTAATTGTATATGATCACTTTGTACCTGTGGTCTGGATATGGTGAGATGAGAAACATTTTTAAGTAATGCTTTAAAAAAAACATGGCGCTGTCTAAGTGCTGAAACTTTTCTCTGCACATTTGTAAATTCTTTATCTTCTGTTTGTTACAAATAAAGTATTTTTAAAGTACAAACCTTTTCTTGCATATTTGCAGATTTTATTACACTGATTTTGTAGGATATCCATACATTTACATCAAATAAAAGCTTGCTATTTTACTTCCGTGACTGAAAGAAAAAGGCTTTTAAAGGTTTTTCCCGTTTCATTTACCCTGGAGCACGTGTGTGAGTGCTTATAATAAATCCATGATTTTTCTTACAACTTATCCATTGTCTCTGGTTGTTTATTGTTATACTGTGTGGGTAATATCTCCTTTGATTGTTGCGACAACATCCCCTACTAACTACATCTAGCACGTAACAGTTTAAATCTAAAAAAAAAAAAACATTTCAAAATCAATCTTAAACTGGTGGCCTTTTTCTACTTTAGTTTTTCGGTTTACAAATTCCACTTTCTAAATCGAGATGAGGCATGATGCCTATGCAACTGTCCTTTAAAGGGGATGAGAGCTGAGACTCTCATTGGTTTATTGCACGGTACGCCCAAAACACACCCCTTACGAGAATAGGAACGACCCTTTTAGACCGTGCGCTGTAGTTGAATAAAATAATTAGCAAATTTAAAAGTTTTTTGGCTGTTGAAAATGATGATTTGTTAACAGAAGGGTAAATGAATGAAGTGTTGAGCGTCTTCTCTCTCCAGTACAGCAGGAGGCGCTGCAGCTCTTTAGTACACAAATAAACTCACTGAAGAAAGAGAGCGGGCTGTTTTTTTTGTATCCTCGTTGTTTTTCTCTCCTGAGTGTTTTATTGAGAGTAAACAGAGTCTTGTCTCTGTGTATTTTAGTGTTGATGACGAGATGGATGTGATGTGCTGTAAATCAGTAGGAACTGACCCGTCCATGCTGGATATTGATGATTTCGTCACAGAAATCTCTCAGCTGAAGAAAGAGGTTGCGTTACTGGAGACAAAGAGGACTGAAGAGAGAGGTTTGTACAGCTTAAACATCCTTAACCTGAATCAGACAACATCAAATCATTTATAAACTATCTCTGTGTGTTCCCAGCAAACACAGAACGTTCCGCTAACGTTAGTTTTTGGTTATATTTTGGTTATTTTTTTGGGAACCAAAAAATAACGTTCTGGGAACGTTATTTTTAGGTTTTATTTTTTGCAACCATAAAATAACGTTCCCATAACGTTGTAGGGTGGTTATTTTTAAATAACCTAAAAATAACTTATACAGAACGTTATTTTTTGGTTCTTTTTTGGTTCTTTTTTTGGAACCATAAAATAACGTTCCCATAACGTTGCAGGGTGGTTATTTTTAAAATAACCTAAAAATAACTTATACAGAACGTTATTTTTTGGTTCTTTTTTTGGTTCTTTTTTGGAACCATAAAATAACGTTCCCATAACGTTGCAGGGTGGTTATTTTTAAAATAACCTAAAAATAACTTATACAGAACGTTATTTTTTGGTTCTTTTTTTGGAACCATAAAATAACGTTCCCATAACGTTGCAGGGTGGTTATTTTTAAAATAACCTAAAAATAACTTATACAGAACGTTATTTTTTGGTTATTTTTTGGTTATTTTTTGGAACCATAAAATAACGTTCCCATAACGTTGCAGGGTGGTTATTTTTAAAATAACCTAAAAATAACTTATACAGAACGTTATTTTTTGGTTATTTTTTTGGAACCATAAAATAACGTTCTCATAACGTTGCAGGGTGGTTATTTTTAAATAACCTAAAAATAACTTATACAGAACGTTATTTTTTGGTTATTTTTTGGTTTTCTGGAACCATAAAATAACCTAAAAATAACTTATACATAACGTTCTCTAATGGTTATTTTTTGGTTATGTTTTTTTTTTAGGAAATGAAGTGAATGCATCATTAAACCCATTATTCCTTTAGTGTGCACGTCTAATATGCGCGTGCTTGTCTGCACGAGCTTACCGCCTTCTTCACGAGTACCCGCTTTATCTTGTGCTCAGGAAAAGTCGTTAATTTAAAAAATAACGGTCCTTTCGTTTTTACCTCAGAGACTAACATTATTTTAGCGGTTCTTTTGTCTCTTTCTTGATTTAGTAACTTAAATATGTGAGAAGAAATATATATACGAGTGATTTCCAATCGATTTGAGGAGAATTTGAGGAGAATATAATGTTAGAAACTTTTTATTGTTGTAAAAACGGATAGCCGACTAACTGTGGTAAGATCTTTTAACCTAAAGTGACTGATTTATTTCTCATTGCGTTTTAACTTCAGAGTATATCATTCTCGCGATTTCTTTTTTGTTTCTTCATTAGTAGCTTAAATATGTGAAAACGAAAATATATTTTAATTATTTCCATGAAGAGAATATGAAGTTAGAAGCTTTTGATTATTGTAAAAACTTTATTGTCTTTATTGTTTATTGTCTAAAAGAGAGATGCTGATTGTTGTTACTTAATAATGGAGAGGCGGCGGCTGTAAGGTCTGTTAAACTAAAGTGAATTACATGTTTATATATTTTCAATAAATATCTGTTTTAACTCTTCTTTATTGTGTTGAAGTCACTATTATATATTTGATAAAATATAATGTTATCTAAATACATAATATGTGATGTGTTGAGGTATTTTTATATAAAATAACCTGTGTTATATAATGGTATAATATTTTAATAGACATTTTTTCCAGTAATAGCATAATTTAATTGTTATAGATTTTGTATTAAATAAATTATTTTATTCCTCCTTATACGGAAATGTGTTTTACTTATTTTAGATAGATATGATAGATAAAAACCAACCAAAACACAGCATGGGATGTACTAATAGACGTGCCGTACTTTTGTAAGCCTTCACTTCTTCACTGAGGCTGGAGTCTTGCGCGCTCTGTCAGTGCATGCACGGAGCCGCGGCAACGCGCCCTGGTGAGATCATTTTTCACTCCATGTCAGCTGTGCATTTTCCAAGGTTTGTTTTTGGTTAGCCAGGAAAGTTTTCTTTACAGAAATAGAACGTTATTTTTAGGTTATTTTAACGTTTTCCTAACGTTAGGAGAACGTTAGAATAACGTTATTCTAACATTCTCCTAACGTTATTCTAACGTTATTCTAACGTTCTTCTAACGTTCTAACGTTCTCCTAACGTTAGGAAAACGTTAAAATAACCTAAAAATAACGTTCTATTTCTGTAAAGAAAACTTTCCTGGCTAACCAAAAACAAACCTTGGAAAATAACGTTATGGGAACCAAAAACTAACGTTAGGGGAACGTTTTGAGAACCAAAAACTAACGTTAGGGGAACGTTTTGGGAACCAAAAATTGTTAGCTGGGTTTGTGCTTTAACAGTCTGTTTCTCAGACATGATCTGGATGTCAAAAAAACTTTTAAACCTCAATGAGAGTAAACTGATGTATGTTGGACCCTTAGCTGTCTCTTAAATAAAGCCGTGTGCAGTTTATGTAAAGATAAAGGGCTCCAAGTCTTTTAGCGTAATTTTTTTACCCCTGTTGCCACCCCGCTGAAAACATTACACTGTTTGATTTTTACGAACATTTCTCAAATCTCCCAGCGGACGTGAATGCATCCTTCAGTACGCACAAGCGTGCTGTTGCTGCTATCTTTTCATTACGCTTGTTCGACTTCATGTGGCACCGCAAGAACCGACTCCCAGATGAAGTCAAAGTTCCACGAGAGCGATTTAAAAGCAAACTCCTCCATATGATTTCGCGAATCGCTCTCGCGGTACTTTGACGTATTCCAGCTGGCGATTCTTGCGGCGCCGCATGACGTCGAACAAGCCTATTGGTTAAGCTGACATGAGCTCCTTGGTGCTCCAAAACATAACGCGGCAGCACGCACAGGATCGATGAAGAGCGTATTGCTGGTATGTACGGCTTTTATTGGTATTAAATTAAACGAAGTACTGTTTTAACGGGAAGTAAGGGAGACGTTGCACTGTAGTGCTTAGCATTAATACTTCAATGATCCTTACTAGTCTTGTGAAACTGACTAATACTGTCACGCCTGCGTGAAGATGCTTAAAACAATAAAAAAACATGTCGTTAGCAAATGTTCAGCAACAATCACAGACATTAGGTAGGCTTATTCATATTGTCACGTGTAATGCAGCATATTGAACTTAATAAAACCACCGTGGATATAGTACAGGGATGTAAACAGCACGCTTTTCGGCGCCTCGCGCTTTTTACATGTCAGTTTGGGTGACTTGGGTCTGAGAGAGTTGGATTATAATTTCAAAAAGTCATCTGAAGCCATTCCATAGCTTAATGTGAGGGACATAAGTCTATTTACATTATTACATTGAACTTAAATGGAAACTCGTTCCCTCCTCCCTTAACATAACATGTCTAGACGTCTTTAAGCAATTTTTCTTGTGTTGTCAAATAGGCTAGACCTCAATATACTCAGATTTTGTCGTAGTGTATTGTTTTAATATTTGTATTATTAGTAACGGTGTACTTATGGTAAATAAAAACAAGCAAATTGTTCAAAATTTTGGTTTCTGCATGAGGTGTGTAACTATAGGGACAGTGAAATTACCAACTTCTTTCTAAAGAAGCAAAAGTCAGGTGCAGATCAGGGCCAAACAGATCCCAGATGTTCTATTTTTGCTGTATCCTTAATACATATATAATTGTGTACATTTTGGAAAATAAACAACTTTAATTTAATCTATATACATTTTGTGGAAAATAATTTATTTTTAGTGTAATTGAACACTTTGTATATTGACCCCCCAAAATAATACCTTGCCACCCCTTTGCCACCCCTGTTTTAAAAGTCTAGCTCCGCCACTGCCTCGTCTTCTTCGTTGGATAACTCCTCTCCCGGGGCATCATGGGATAGTGAAGCGTCCATCGTATGCACACTGCAAAATCTAACCGGAAGTAGTAGGTCATCCGGGTACTTTTCGCATACTGTTTTTCGAATACTATGTATTCGGACATTCTACTCGCCTCGCCTACTGCTTTTCGCGTACTATATAGTAGTAGGCTGTTTCGGACGCAGCATTTGTGTTTAACAATGTTTCCCCACATTTAGTCCTTGAATTTGAGGGTATTGGACCTGGAAAGTCCTATTTGAAGTTAACTAAGTTGTGGGTTAAAATCATATCTTAAGATTCCTTGTCCACTCCATGCAGTCGCTGTGCAACTCTCCATACTAGGAAATAAATGACTTCTGATCTATTGGGTGTTGTGTGCAATGAAAAGATGCAGCTTTAGAGTCAATAACTACTTACGACCCCATTAGCAGCAATAACTGAATATAAAAAAAAACATACAGAATCTCAGTTTAACCTCTTGTTTGTGTGTTTACAGTTGGTGTAAATGTAAATCATAAGAGATTTCTAATGTTGTTGTCTTTCAGATAAGATAAGTGATTCGTGTTTGGATGGAGAAATAACGTCTTTATCATCAAAAGAGCGACAGACGGCACAAACTCTTTCCTGCATCACAGATGAAGAGACATTGAGCTCACAGAGACATTTAGATAGAAATGCAGAGCAAAAACTCTTGACCTCCACCAGATCTGAGATCAGCTCTACTGCCTTACAAAAATTTAAACGTCATCATTCAAACGTGCACAGAGAGAAGTGTGGGAAGGATCTTTTAGCATCAACGTCTCATATTAATGCTCATGTGAACTCACACAGTGCTGAAAAGTCTTTCTACTGCACTGAATGTGGCAAATATTTCAGCACCAAACAAAATCTTGATTTTCATCAGAGAATTCACACTGGAGAAAAACCATACGAGTGTCCTCATTGTGAGAAGAGATTCAGCCAAAAACATCATCTGAAGAGACATTTGTATATACACACCAATGAAAAACCGTATAAGTGCAGTGAATGTGACAAAACCTTTAAGGATTCAAGTTCATTAAAGTCACACCAGAATATTCACTCTGAGGTGAAACGCTATCAGTGTTCACACTGTGATAAAGCTTTCTGTCAGAAATCTAATCTGATTATCCATGAGAGAGTTCACACTGGAGAAAAACCTTACATCTGCTCTCAATGTGGAAAGAGCTTCTCTTATCCAAGTCATGTTAAAGCTCATCAGAGAATTCATACAGGAGAGAAACCTTACGTCTGCTCTCACTGTGGAAAGAGATTCACTGAATCATCTCAATTAACTGTTCATCAGAGAGTTCACACTGGAGAAAAACCTTACATCTGCTCTCAATGTGGAAAGAGCTTCTCTCATCCAAGTCATGTTAAAGCTCATCAGAGAATTCACACTGGAGAGAAACCTTATGTCTGCTCTCAATGTGGAAAGAGATTCACTACTCAAAGTAATTTAAAAGTTCATCAGAGAGTTCATTAGGGCTAGACCAGAAAATTCGAATATTCTGATATTCGTTCCGTGGGTTGACATTCGATTTTCAGTTTTGAGATTCGAATAATATATATATATCCGTCGACACGGAGGACGACGCAAAAGTATAAACGAGAACCGACGCGGAACCTACGCCATCGCGGCTACGCTGTAGGACCTCCGCACGACTATAACGAGCCCTTAAGGGTGCACCTGATGTGCGTTTGACCCTCAAAGCCTGGTTCGTTTGACTCACACATATCATCAACACCTCACTGCTCACCGGCACATTTCCATCCACGTTTAAGCAGGCGTTGTTCACTCCATTGCTTAAAAAAGCCACACTGAACCCCTCACTCACGGACAGTTATAGACCTGTCTCACATTACGGCTCGCTAAGGCAGAATCCAAATCCTTGGTTCTGATTCTGCTAGACCTGTCAGCAGCTTTTGATACATTCAATCATCAGATACTAGCCACCCTATTGTCGCTAGGGATCACAGGTACTCCTCTTCAATGTTTCAAGTCTCTCTGATTTTCAGGGTGCCATGGAGGGACATGCTGTCCACAGCTCACCAAATGGTCACTGAGGTCCCTCAGGGATCAGTGTTTGGTCCACTCCTTTTCTCCATCTACACAACATCCTTAGGACCTATCATACAGGCACATGGCTTCTCCTACCACTGCTATGATGACACCCAGATCTTCTTTTAATTTTACCCAGATGATCCCACCATAGCAGCACGCATTACAGCCTACTTAGAACACATATCGGCTTGGATAAAGAAGCACCACCTCCAGCTGAACCTGGCTAAGACTGAGCTGCTTCTATTTTCGGCACAACTTAGGATATAGCACGACCTATCCATTCATCTTGGCAAAACAACCATTAATCCCTCCGAAACTACCAGAAACCTCAGTGTCGTTTTTGATGACAAACTGTCATCCACTGATTACATTGCAAAGATTAGCGTAGTCGTGCCGATTTGCGTTTTACAAATTTTAGGAAAAGATAGCTTCACTGATTAGCTTTGAAATAATACTTATAATTTCATGTATGCAAAATACTCTTATTTCATTTTAAATTTTTAGCTTTGTAAAAACACCCTTAAAGTTACAGCATGTTTGGAAATGACGTATAATAAATGTTTTTTACTGATCAAGCAATATTTACCCTGGCTTTTTCTTTATTTGTTGTTGATGAAAATAAAAATTTCGTCCATGCCCAGCATGTTCTCTAATTTCACTGAACATTTCCATGGAAACCCACTAAACAATCTTTCACACAAACTTTTTAAAGGCACATTACAGTGTTGTGGTGGAAATGACACCAATACTGTGCGACAGCAATATTTTGTATAAAAAGTTAAATTAATAGTGATCTCACATTAAATATTATAATGAATTTTAATTATTTTACTAGTGCTTAATTCAGGTACATTAATAGTTACCGGATAAGTCATATTTTTAAACTGTACTTTCATTGTTGAAATGTAAAAGTCTGGGTGTGCGACAAGGAGAAAACAGTGAATTTGACGCCTATTAGGAGTTTAAAAAGTATGAAAAAATCATAATAGAAAGGTCCTACATTTTTTTAAAGGTGGTTTTATTGTAAGTTTGAGAAAGAAAGAGGAATTTGTCAAAAATTATATGTATTTTAAAAAATATGACCCAAGTACATAAAAGTGCCCGTAGTCTAAGAATCCCCCTTTAATAGCCTACCTTTTACGTTGTCAGTAATTACTGTGCTGCTTATTTCTGATACGGGAATGTTTGTTTATTAGAAAAATGTTAGGCTACCTTATTAAAAGTATTGCTCTTGTGTTTTGTTTCACTAATGCTGTTCTCGCAGGACGCGTGACAGGCACGCCGCTCCCAGCTTGCGCTGTTCTGTAGTATTTTTAAAGTTTATTTCTTAAAGTTTATTCTAAACGTGTCACATGTCCATATTGCACGAAAAAAAGGCACTACACTCCCTTGAGTCTGCAGCAACACATCCGCCACATAATAAAACTGTAGATAGACAGACACACACACAGATTCCTGCCTTTATTAAAGAGAAAAATATGTTCAGCCCCTCCTTCCGAAGCTTCGAATATTCGTTTTTATTTCTACTAGAGCTTCGAAGCTCAAAAAATGGTATTCGGAACAGCCCTAGTAGAGTCACACTGTGAATACATCTGAAGGATGCTTTGAAGGCAGCTCTGTTTCGTGCCCTTCATTTGGCAACTTTTAAAGGATGAACGAGCTGTGGGAGACTCTCAATCTCAAGACTCAATGCGGGCCTGTGAAGTCCGGGTATTTTGAAATAAAGATTCAGAACTATAGTTGAATAAAAAATTGAGCAAATGTAAAAGTTTATTTATATAACGATGAGATTTGTTAACAGAAGGGTAAATGAGTGAAGTGTTGAGCGTCTTCTCTCTCCAGTACAGCAGGAGGCGCTGCAGCTCTTTAGTACACAAATAAACTCACTAAAGAAAGAGAGCGGGCTGTTGTTTTTTTTGTATCCTCGTTGTTTTTCTCTCTTGAGTGTTTTATTGAGAGTAAACAGAGTCTTGTCTCTGTGTATTTTAGTGTTGATGATGGATGTGATGTGCTGTAAATCAGTAGGAACTGATCTGTCCATGCTGGATATTGATGATTTTATCACAGAAATCTCTCAGCTGAAGAAAGAGGTGGCGTTACTGGAGATAAAGCTGAGATTAAGAGGAGATGAAGGACTGAAGAGAGAGGTTTGTACAGCTTAAACATCCTTTACCTGAATCAGACATCATTAAATCCTTTATAATCTTACTCTGTGTGTTTGTGCTTTAACAGTCTGTTTCTCAGACATTATGATCTGGATGTCAAAAAAACTTTTAAACCTCAATGAGAGTAAACTGATGTATGTTGGACCCTTAGCTGTCTCTTAAATAAAGCCGTGTGCAGCTTATGTAAAGACACAGGGCTCTCAAGTTTTATTAAGAGTTTGGAGTGCCGTTGTCGTGAGCAATTCAGTCACCCGATCAATTCGGTCTCCCCTAGGACCCCGATTGGTATCTAGCACTAATGCCTGCTCAAAAATGTGTCATTGCAATATCTTTTTAACAGTCTATGGCAATATCTCGACTGCATACGCGGCTAGCAAGCTAATTATGTTGTACAAAATAGAAGCATAAATTTTTTAAAAATAAAAGTTAACTAAAAAAAATATATAATAAAGTAATATTCATGTTGCAGACACGTCAGTACTTTTGTGTCATCATCTGCTTTACAAAAACAATACTTTTATTTTTTTCTAAATTATTAACATAACTTACAGAATATATTTTTTAATAGTAAAAGTGTAGTAATCATGGCTTATAATTATAATTTAAATGTGTGATTCAACTATGTAGTAATCATGTTTTGTATAAGTAATTAATGAGTAAGTAGTTGTATAAGTAGACAGTAAAAAGTGGAAATCGTACAGTATAATAATCTAAATAATCTCCCACCTATAGCCTCATTTATATACTACTATATGAAACATATCATTTAAAAGACATCAATTGTAAGTTTAACAACGTTCTAACTACATAAATCATAACGCGATTTTGTAGGAATTGTAATAAGGCGCTAAGAAAACTACCCATGAGGAGTTTTTTTCAGCCAATGGAATCACGCGGGGTCCTAGCGGAGACCGAATTGCCCGGGGGGACCCAGGGGGGCAGGGTTTCATATTTCATTGAAGCTTCCCTGGATGCCGCCATTGCTTAGCGAACACCCATCTGCTGTTAGCATCCCATTGACTCCCATTCATTTTGGCGTCACTTTGACAGCGAATAACTTTATATCTGAGGCGTTTAAAGACTCCATTTGTCCATTAATTATTTCTAAAGAAACACGAAAATGTATAAAAGGCTCCATTACCATGTATCTTACGTTATGGCCCAGTAGAAGCAGTTTTTGTAAAAATAAGCTAACGATTGCGTCATAACCTGCGACTTTCTAGCCCTTTTCACACAGATATTCCGTAAGATACACGGGACAGGCATCCTGGAATTTTACGGGACCGCTTGATATTTTATTCATTCACACTGCCAAGTTTACACGGCATCTGATGGTCCCGGAAAGACACGTGACATGTTGAAAGTCCCGCCCTCTCTTCTACGCAGCGTCTGAAGTTTGCATATTATTTATTATTTCTCTCTCCAGAAACAACTCGCGTGCATTTTTGTTTATGATAAGACTACAAAGGAGCGCGTGAATGCACAGTTCTATTCTGGTGAATGATCTCAGCTTCAGAGTGTATATTTGACAAGCTCCCTGATTTCTGCTTTGATACAGTTTTCAGACATTTCTCATCGTGATTGTTTATATGCATTTAAAACCCGCATTTTGAGGAGCTGAACAATATATCTCGTTGGGATGACATGCGGGTATTTTCGTTTATTATAGCTCAAATGAGCACGTGACGCGATATTCTTTTATGCTGCTGAATGATCTCCGTTTCAACGCAGTAAGTAACGAGCTAACTTACCTGATATCCGCTTCAGTCTAGTATGCTGACATTTCTCGTAGTGAATGTTGTAAATCCCTGATTTTAAAGAGTTGAACCAACTTCATGTTGCCATGACACGCGCGTCCTCACTACGGCACGTGCGTCATTGTTTATACGTCTCATATATCATTTCCTGATAACTGCTTCAATCTAGTTTGCAACATTTCTCGTGGTGAATGTTTATATACATGTTAGTTTGCAACATTTCTCGTGGTGAATGTTTATATACATGTTATCTCTCGTTGTAAGGAGCTGAACCATAACTTGTGTTGTGATGATGACGCGCGCGTCCTCACTTCGACACGCCCTTTATGGCATTCTTGTTCACACAGAGGGTTACCCGCGTATCTTACTAGGTCCTCTTTCCGGCAACGATCCCAGAAGATTAACGGAACGAGTTTTTGTTCACACAGACGCTAGTCTGGCAATTTTACGGGTATTTTCTGGGACCAGAGGTCTGTGTGAATGAGGTTTCTGTCGCACAGTAGAGAAATTACCGTATGGATTGGGAGAGAAGCTCACAGGCAATCTTTTACTGACTATGAGGCAATCGAGTGGACGTGAAGGCATAAAGTCAAGGGACATTATTAATCAGAATACTAACCAAAATGTGCTCCTGTTCACGCTCGCCGTCTCTGCAAGATTCAGTAGGTGATTCAGATTTCCCGTGGCACGGCTATTAGAAGACTTACAGTTGTCAGACAGGTTGCTCATGTGACATCTACGTCATTAAGCTCAGTTTGAGTCTGCGCAGTATGCTGGACACCCAGGAAGTGCGTGCTTCTAATTGACTTCACTTGTCTCCGTTGAATCCAATGGGGTCGCTGTGTCCATTTCTTTTACTGTCTATGGGGGGACCGAATTGTTCATGACACCGTTACATCTGTCAAGCCGCCTTTCCACTGCACATGACATACGGAAATGACAGTTGGAGTTCTCCCTCTAGTGGCAGTCGTAATGAAGTTTCAGTTTAATCGTATAAGGGAGAGAAGCTCATTCCAGCCCAAGATGCTTCATTCTAATATATTTACCATGGTGGAATAAATAAATGAACGCAAATTAATGAAATACATAACTTCCGGTCGGCATATCGCATGCGGTTTAGTCGCAAAAGTTCAAATTTTTTAAAGGATCCGATATTTACGCATCCGCAGATGGTAGGCACCTCACGCAGCCCCTTTGCGACATTCCATAGGAAATAAATGATGACTTCCGGCTTATCGCCGTCGTTTGTCGTGTTTAGCGGAAAGGCGGCGCAACTCCTTTGAGACTCTCTGTAGTTTAAAATGTGTTGCATTACATCTACCGCTCTGCATCCATATGCGGTGTTTCCATTAGATGCTGTGACGTGAGGTGAACTAATACCACCGCAGCTCGATCTTCTCTGAGTAACAGCTGATATCCACCCGGTAGGGGTGGGATGGTTGTCATGATCACCGCACCACCGCGGTGGTGCAATGCCACCGCAGTGGTGAAGTGCCACCGGCGGTTGTGTGACGTCACATATCAGGTGAATGATTAAACAAAATAATAAGTAAAAATTGCAGTTTTTTTTACACGTGAAATAATAATAACAAAAGTTGTACAGTAATTTAAAGCCTAAGATACAAATTTATAACATTGTTTTATGTTAATACACAAATCTCCGCTACATTACCATGTATGGCGTTTCCACTAAACTGGTGGATTTTAGCATAACTCAGCACGCTGGAGTTTAGCCACTGTGTTGTGCGTCTGCTTTAGTTTCTTTTGGTCTCCAGTGACAGTGATACATACACATCACGTTTGTCTTTTGTTGTGAAATAAAAATTTTACCAGGTTAAAGTCGCGCGCATCAGGAAGCGCATTTAGTGAAACTTTATTTTCTTTCACCATTTAAACCACCCTAACCCCCCCATGGACCCCACCACCGCAACACCGGCGGTTGTTGTTGATGGTTCCACCGTGGTGGTAAAAATTTGCCACCGTCACAGCCCTACCACCCGGAAGTAACAAATCTTCTCTAGACAAACACTACAAAGTCCCGACCAGATTAACTGATCGTATGGTGACAATGGTATGATTGACGCGAGGTTCAGTTGAGGAATTAAAATCCGATCACGCATTCAGTGATCCTCGACATCACCGGGTATGCATTGACGTCACTTTTCCACGTGACTACGCGAGAGCACGTCCGGTTGAGTGGCAAAACGTGCAAAAAATGGCTGGTTTAAAGGGGCTGCTGCGAAAATGTCAGTAAAACTGACTATTATCAGCTTAAATTGAATTTAGTTGGACTTTATAGCAGAGGTGGACAACAGGGGTGGTTCAATTGGGTCAGTGGATATCCGGGGCTTAGCCCAAAGACATCCAAGCATGTGTCAAAAATACACTTTTAATAGCTAAACATGATAAACATTTTCTAAGTGGTATTATTTTTGCCAGATTAACTTTTTAATAGTGCTCATTAAAATAAATATGTTCCACTGAGTTAAATTGAGAACACTTTACACTGATATCAAAGAAGTTGTTCACCTCAAAATGAACAAATTTTAAACTTGTATGACTTCTGCAGAACACAAAATAATATATTTTGAAAAATATTGGTAACCCTAACACTACCCCCCCCCCATGACTTTGACTAATGTAAGTCAAAGGGGGGCCAACAGTTTTTTTTAACATATTGGCTTTTTTTTACTCTCCACTTAATTCATTGTTTCTTTATTTTATCCACAACTGTTCTCTCTTTAATATACACATCTTAATTTTTTTTGTTGGATTTCTTTTTAATGTTATATTTTCCCCCTTTCACACTCATCTCTTAATTCAGCCAGGATAAATAAAAATTTCATCCAGGATATGTTCCTGGATCTCAAACTCAAACCCAAGATTGACATCTGTTTGCAGGGCTGCAAAGCTTTTTTAACATAAAATACACAGTATTTCTGTAAATTACATATTTTTCTATTATTTACCACAGAAAGCACAGTTTATATTGCATTTTCTTAACCTTATCTTAAATAACTGTATATTAACACCTGGCACTAAACTAACACATTAAATTCCTGATTATGAATGTATTAATGATTATACATTTTCTGCAACCAGGTAGTGTTTCTGTTTTGATTTATTTAAGATTTTTTAAGTTACAGACTTGACTTGGTTATGTTCAATCTCCGTAAAAATGAATAAGGCTACTGCTCTATGTGTAACTTAAGCACAGACACCGCAAGCAACATAATGATATATACTTCATACAATTCTTATATTAAGATGAGGGAGCTTCATAGCATACAGTCTTTTATTTTTGCACCTTTCTCCTCATCTTTCCTCTTTTCTTAACCTGGGCACTGATGACTCTATTTTTAATCCGTGGTTTAGTATGTGTTACATCTCCATCTCTACAGTATATAAGGTGTTGCTATAAGTTGTGACTTGGCGTGAACTAACCCCGTGCAGCTCTTTGAGTAAAACAGCTAAGTAACCCCACAGACAGAGTTACATATCTTCTCTAGATGAAAACTCCAAAGTCCCGACAAGATTAACTGATTGCATGGTGGCAATGATATGATTGACGTGTGGTGCATACACTGTAAAAAAAATCCGTAGAAATTGCAGCTGGGTTGCCGGTAATTTACAGTAGATTTAAAATTATGTTATTTACTGGCAAGAGTTTGTTCAAAGTTAAATAAATTTTAAATATTAACAATTCTTTATCTTTACAGAATAAAACTATACAATAACAGCCTCATGCAAAGCATTCTGGGAACCAGAAATCATCATTAACCTTTTTCTGTTTTTTGCTTCAGATTTTGTTTACCAGAACGTTTTGCTTGATGCTGTTTTTTAGTTTTACTCTGTAAAGACAAAGACTTGTAAATGTTAAATGTTCATTTAACTTTGAACAAAATGTTGCCAGTAAAAAACGTAAATTTAAATCTACGGTAAATTACCGGCAACCCAGCTGCAATCTACGGATTTTTTTTACAGTGTATGAGCAATCCGATCACGCATCCAGTTTACTCGCCGTCACGGAGAGCGCGCTCATGGTTGCGTAGCAACGAAAGACAAGCTACATCTCACGCGCTTTGAACGGGAAAAGAAAGGTCTATAACACGCGTTTTTATCCGTTTACATAAATAATCAAACAAGCAAGTTGACAGTTCTTGACGAGAGATTTACAGTTCGGCTGTAATAGAAAATATGTTAAAAGATTAAAATTAGTGACGCGCATATTATAACAATCGGGGCTTTACAAAATAGATCCGGGGCTCAAGCCCCGCTAGCCCATGTCTAGCGCCGCCCATGGTGGACAATACTTAGTTACATTAGTTAAATTTTCCAAGCATCTGTGCTTTATTAGGGTGTTTGTATTGGGAAAAATGTTACTTCACTACATTCTAAAGCATAGAATCATACTGTGTATTCTTTAATATTGCATATTAAAATTTATTTAATACCTAATTACATTTAAATTGTGTACTTTTACTTGAGTAAAAGTACGTTAATGTACTTAAATATTAAATGTAAAACAAACACGTGTATTTATGAAATGTAATAGAATAAAAATTATGGTAATATGCTTTGGAATGTATGTTTTCCAAAGAAAAACACGGATAAAATACAAATACTTGAAAAATACTTTTAAGTAGAAAATAAAACCTCTGCTTGATAGTGACCCTAGCAGCTTATCAACCCACCTTTGGTCTGTGGACGTTGGCATGAACGATCTATTTACTTCTCCTTTCATTTTTTTTTTTTTTTGCTGTCTGTAAACCGATAGCTGCAAATTCTTGTTAATCTGTTATCGCAAAACAGCTGTTTCCCATTTTCGTCAATGTCACGCGGTACTCAAATGCTGCCGCTCTGTCTTTTGCCACTCAGTGGGCATAACCGCAGTCCCTCTCCCTGACGGTGACGTCAAGTGCATACCCTCTATAGGAAATGAATGATTTCCGGCTTATCGGCCGTCGTTTGTCGTGACTCGTGTGCAGTGGAAAGGCTGCTTTAGGGGAGGGGCCACTCATGTATCGGCCCCACCCAATTCTGTATAGTTTTTTCTAAGTCAGCTATGAATGGTGTTTTGTGTTGTGTTTGTTGCACATTTGATTACTAGGCAATACGATTAATCATGTGTACCAATCTGTCTAAAATCGATTCTGATTCTGTGTTTATGCACAGCTTGTGCGTGTACCACTGCGTTTTGGTCAGTAGGAGGTCCTTATCAATCTAAAATCATCATATGAGTCTGAGTCGTTTATAACGTGCATTTAACAAGTAACACTCGTTAAACAAAATCATTAAAAATATTCTTTATTATCATGAAACTACCTGAAAAATTTGAAGAACAGCGATATTCATTTTCTTATAGATTTCCTGGAATACCGTTTGTAATAATACTACTTCTTCTGTGGCACTTATGGAGTTTCTGCACGAGTGCGCCCTCTGGCTATTGGATGTGGCTGCATTTCATCGTAATTCATTAAAATTAATTCATTGAGAAAACGCACATTTGCACGATTAATCGTCACAGCCCTACTGGGCAATTATAATGAAATAGTTCTCTAGTCCACTAAATTCATGAATGTTAGCGGGACACTTCTTCCCTCACTAAAAAGTCCATTCATTTTTCCCATAGACTTTTGAATCATCACTAAAAATAAACTCTGTGTTTAATAAATGTTTATGACATTTACACGTTTTGTGTATGTGTAACGTTTATAATCAAACTAAACCACTGGGTGTGCGTGTGTGTTTTGTAAGGATGAGGCTGTGGTTTGTTGTGAATCTTCAGAGTATGTGACTGTTTGCTTACAGGAGGATCAAACCTCCACAGAGTCTCTGGATTCTGTCTGTAACGCTGGAGAACAGCAGCAGATCCTGCAGACCAAACTCAAGATGTCTTCATCTAAACCGATGGACAGTGGGAACCTAATGATGAAGATGAGAAGAGAAACTACAGCAGATGAAGATCACACTAAGGAAGATGATGACAATCATGATGATTTTATTCCTTCAGGTGTGTTTAATCTTTTACCTTACATGACATTGAATTACACACAATTGCTTATAAATGGTCACATTTAATCCAGCTTTTACTGCATTCAGGTTCATTAAGCTTGGATAGTACAAAAAACAGATGGGTATATTTGCTCCTGGCCTTTAAATCCACAACTTGGTCAGCTCCCCCTTACATTCACTTGCTTATACAGACTTACGTACCCTCTCAATCCTTGGGGTCTGTCACTGAGCGACGTCTTTTTCTCAAAGATGTTGTTCTGATGCAGTAATATATGTCTCTTTAATGGTTTGCTAGGGAGAGAATTGGCATCCACCAATGATTATACATCAAGCCTCGAGTAAAACAAGGCCACCCCCATGTCTCTACAATGTTCTGATGCAGAGATATAGGTCTTGGTACATGGTTGCTAGGGTACTCTCTTTGGTACAGGAGAAAACGCTAACACTTAGCAGTCAGTTAACGGGTATAATAACTAGTGCTGTCAAAATTAATGCGTTAATAAGCGTTAACGTAAATTCATTTAAAATACATGCACTTTATTAATGTGTAATTTCTGTTTGAAATTGCCTAATCCATTGTTGGATAAATTGAGACGCAGCCTACAGTAAATAGTCATTAAATGTCTAAGATAATCTTTATTTGTACTAACTATTTATATGAACTAAATGATGCGTGTCAATCCACTTGCGCATCTAAGATTTTGGGTTCGGTTTTAAAACATGGGTTGGAAGAATTGGAAAATAAATTAGTAAACACTTGTTTCTGTGTTAACTAATAATAACTAAACAAACAAGCAAAGTTATACTAAGATAACACCCGGTAAAAGTCAAGGGAACCGCAAAAACTAGGCTGTGGTCACCAAATGACTAATTGCTAGTCCACATATCTAAACTAAACAAAGTTTGTTGTGTTGCATGCAGTCTGGTAGCTTAAGTTCATATGTTTATCAACAGATCGAAAGTCCCACGAGTCCTTGAAATCCTTGAAGTTTGTGAATCTAGGGAAAAAAATTCATGGCCCTGGGAAGTTTTTGAAAATATACATCTATAGATACAGGTCATTGAAAGTGCTTGAATCTATTTTATGCAAGAAGTTTTCTGGAAAAAAATCCATATTATTCCCTGTGTAGTGTAGGATAATATCATAAAAATTCTAGACTTTTTAAGCACACGTGCTAAACTGTTAGTTTTAAATGCTTATATCTCCTATGTATGCGAATGTTGATTCATACCAAAATGCTTTTTTGCGTAGTTGTGTTTGACACGTGAAAACATCTCAGGTTACGTATCTAAATGTGCTTTCACATCGCCACCGGCGAGAGTGTCAAAGTAGACGAAAGTCATTCATTTTCAATGAGAGCTGGCAGCGAGCTCTGGCGAGCAGCGGCGCGTCATGTACGGTGTGACCGTTGAGGAGAGTTGAAATCAGTTCAACTTTATGATAATGAGCTATGACGGGGCAACCAATCGGAAGGCTGAAACCTCCACTTGAGGAGTTCAGAGAATGCATTTGAGCGTCAGAGCGTCCACTGCACCTTTTCTATAGTGTCATTGGCAGGGCAGCCAGAGCTTTTATTGACGCTCTCACCGGTGGCAATGTGAAAGCACAGTTGTTCCCTGAGAAGGGAACGAGACGCTGCGTCTCCCTTGCCATACTTCTTGCATCCCTTGTTAATATTTCAGATAGCGATATACTTCCTGGCTCACGTATCATCCTGTCATTGTCGTTAAGCCTCACCATTCGTTGAATTTGATATACTCATTCAGATGCACTTTCCCCTGGAGGCGTCCCCAAAGTGTCACCGCAGTGACGCAGCACGAGTTCCATCGAAAGGGAACTCTAAAAATGTATCTTAAAAAGTAACACGATGTCACCTTGCTCTCACTTGAAATGTCCCCACATTTAGTCCTTGAATTTGAGGGTATTGGACCTGGAAAGTCTTTGAATTTTAAGTTAACTAAGGTGTGGGTTAAAATAACATCTGAAGATTTCCAGTCCACTCCATGCAGTCGCTGTGCAACTCTCCGTACTAGGAAATAAATGACTTCTCATCTATTGGGTGTTGTGTGCAATGAAAAGACGCAGCTTTAGAGTCAATAACTAGTTACGACCCCATTAGCAGCAATAACTGAATATAGAAAAAACATACAGAATCTTAGTTGAACCTCTTGTTTGTGTGTTTACAGTTGGTGTAAATGTAAATCATAAGAGATTTCTAATGTTGTTGTCTTTCAGATAAGATCAGTGATTCGTGTTTTGATGGAGAAATAACGTCTTTATCATCAAAAGAGCGACAGACGGCACAAACTCTTTCCTGCATCACCGATGGAGAGACATTGAGCTCACAGAGACATTTAGATAGAAATGCAAAACAAAAACTCTTGACCTCCACCAGATCTGAGATCAGCTTCACTACCTTACAAAAGTATAAACGTCATCATTCAAAAGTGCACAGAGAGAAGAAGAAGAAGCACTTTCACTGTCAGCAGTGTGGGAAGGATTTTGGCGTCTTATCTCAGCTAAAAATTCACGTGAGGACACACAGTGGTGAAAAGTCTTTCTACTGCACTGAATGTGGCAAATTTTTCAGCACCAAACAAAATCTTGATATTCATGAGAGAATTTGCACTGGAGAAAAACCTTACGTCTGCTCTCAATGTGGAAAGAGCTTCTCTGATTCAAGTACTCTTAAAGTTCATCAGAGAATTCATACAGGAGAGAAACCTTACGTCTGCTCTCACTGTGGAAAGAGCTTCTCTGATTCAAGTCATTTTAAAGTTCATCAGAGAATTCACACAGGAGAGAAACCATACGAGTGTCCTCACTGTGAAAAGAGATTCAGACAAAACTATCATCTGAAGTCACATATGCTTATACACACCAATGAAAGACCGTATCAGTGCAGTGAATGTGACAAAACCTTTAAGGATTCACGTTCACTAAAAAAACATCAGAATATTCACTCTGAGGAGAAACGCTATCAGTGTTCACACTGTGATAAAGGTTTCAGTCAGAAATATAATCTGATTATCCATGAGAGAGTTCACACTGGAGAAAAACCTTACGTCTGCTCTCAATGTGGAAAGAGCTTCTCTGATTCAAGTTCTCTTAAAGTTCATCAGAGAGTTCATACAGGAGAAAAACCTTACGTCTGCTCTCACTGTGGAAAGAGCTTCTCTGATTCAAGTCAATTTAAAGTTCATCAGAGAGTTCATACAGGAGAGAAACCATACGAGTGTCCTCACTGTGAGAAGAAATTCAGCCAAAAAACTCATTTACAGACACATATGCGTGTACACACCAATGAGAAACCGTATCAGTGCAGTCAAAGTGGAAAAAACCTTTAGGGATTCAGGTTCATTAAAATCACACCAGAATATTCACTCTGAGGAGAAACGCTATCAGTGTTCACACGGTGATAAAGGTTTCGGTCTGAAATCGAATCTGATTATCCATGAGAGAATTCACACTGGAGAGAAACTTCATCACTGTAATGTTTGTGGGAAGAGTTTTAATCAACATCAACATTTAGTGTCACACCAGAGAACTCACACAGGTGAAAAACCGTACAAATGCTCTCAGTGTGTGAAGACGTATGCTCAGTCAAGTCACTTAAGAATCCATGAGAGAATTCACACTGGAGAAAAACCTTACTTCTGCTCTCAATGTGAAAAGACGTTTGCTCATTCAGGTTCCTTAAAAGCCCATTTGAGAGTTCATACGTGAGAGAAACCTTACGGGCCCTATCATACATCCAGCGCAATGTGCAACACAAATGTCTTTCGCTAGTTTCAACCTGGCGAAATTATCATTTTCACGTTTTAGCACAAAGTTGTTTAAAAAGCAAATGCATCTGTGCCCAATTTTGCACCCATGGGCGTTCTGGTCTGAAAATGAGGTGTGTTCAGGTGCATTTTTGGCGCGTTGCTATTGTGAGGCAACTAAAATAGACTACGCCATTGACCAACTAAAACCTGCTCTAAAGTCAATGACGCAATATTGTTTTTTGTTATTTAATGAGCGCGTTAGTAATACGGGACAGTGCGCGTTTGCTTATCACACCCATGGATGCGCAGCAGAACACAACCCTTTTATAATATGAAAAGTTAAAGGATTAAAATGTAAAATATTATTATTGAGTCTCTTGGACTTAAATGAGGACCGATTATGAGACGTTAGAAGATGTAAAGATCTGCTTCACCTGTAGCTTGGTAAGAAATTGTTTTGCTTTAAACAAATGCTTCTGTTTTTAAATGTTTTTTAAATGCTACCTCACGAATTTGTACCTGTGGATATGGTGAGATAAGAAACATTTTAGGTAATGCTTTAAAAAAACATGGCGCTGTCCGAGTGCTGAAACGGCTCTCTGCACGTTTGGAAATTCTTTATCTTCTGTTTGTTACAAATAAAGTATTTTTAAAGTACAAACCTTTTCTTGCATATTTGCAGATTTTATTACACTGATTTTGTAGGATATCCATACATTTACATCAAATAAAAGCTTGCTATTTTACTTCCGTGACTGAAAGAAAAAGGCTTTTAAAGGTTAAGGTTTAAATCTAAAAAAAAACAATTTCAATACAAATAAAATCAATCTTAAACTGGTGGCCACCGCCTTCTTTAGTTTTTCTGTTTACAAATTCCACTTATAAGGCATGATGCCTACGCAACTTCCTTTTAAAGGGGATGAGAGCTGAGTCTCTCATTGGTTAATTGCACGGTACGCCCAAAACACATCCATTACGAGAATAGGAACGACCATTTTAGACTGTGCGCTTGGCGCATAAACCATTTTCCTGTCGTTAAATTGGCAAAAGTGGAATCGGACACGCCCATTTTGACCATGCGGCGTGTGCTTTAGACCATTGGTTTTCAACTCCAGTCCTCGGGCCCCCCCTCCCAGAACATTTTAGATGTCTCCTTACAGTATATGAAACACCTGAATCCACTCACCCAGCTAATAGAAAAAAGTTCTAAGAACGTTCCCTGAAAGTTTTTAACGTTCCCAAAAACGTTCTGCCAACCTTAAAAGTGTCCAGTTTTTTTGACGTTCTAAGAACGTTTTTGTGTTGTCTCAACGTTAGAGGAATGTTACATTTTACCATTTTTAAACGTTATGACATTGTCATGTTTTAAAGGGGTCATATGATGAAAATGTTAGCATTGCCACTTTGTAGGTTTGAGCAAAAATGTGTCGTTTTGGGTGTGTTTTTTAAAATGCAAATGAGCGGATGAAGTGCAAACACTGATCACAATGATGGTGGTTTGTTGTAATTGAAACTCCATTGTAGGGCTGCACGATTTGGGTAATTTTTCCCATTGCGGTTATTGATGCTAAAATTGCGATGTGCGATTGCGATTATACTAAATGGTATCATGAGTCAACTTGATGGGTTTTAAAGAAAATCCACACACAGTTTAGCTAAAATTTGAATTTGTAAAACTAGAAATGTTTTCGTATTGCCACGTGATGTAGCAACTGCTCAGTGTCAGTTATCCTAAATCCAAAATACCGCCATACAACAGACATAGAGGTTTTTTTTAGCTACCAGATCACTGTCAACCTCCTCTGCATCCATCTTCGCTCTGGTATAAGTGACGAAGCACACCACATACGTGCATGCCACACGTGCACTGCCTTTTTTGTTAATTTTTCTTTCTTTTTTTAAACAGCAAGGAAAATCATCAAACTGTTATCAGAAAGTTTGTGTTAACAAGTCCATACATTTATTTATTTAATATAATTGCAACATTTTGCTGTCATATAATTGCACAGGCTGACATCGCGATTGCGATGCGATTAATTGTGCAGCACTACTCCATTGTGCTGTCAAGTCCAAAAATGTGTCGTTTTGGGTGTGTTTTTTTAAATGCAAATGAGCAGATGAAGTGCAAACACTGATCACAATGATGGTGGTTTGTTGTAATTCAAACTCAATTGTGCTGTCAAGTCCTTCCTTTCTCTTTCTTTCTCTCTGCACTAAACGGCAGTGCAGTGGTTGGAGAGTTCAGATTAAGGAGGCGGTATTATTCTAATAAGATATCCTTATGACATCATAATGAAAGCCAAATTTCAATGACCTATTTTTGCTCACACCTACAAAGTGGCAATGCTAACATTTTCATCATATGACCCCTTTAATGTTTACAGTCAATTAGGAATGATTTTTTACCATTATGTACCAACCACCACACCACAGAATTACACTACTAACTTAACATGTTCATAACAAATGTGGTGTATTAACAAAAAGTTAACACAACCAGGGAAAAAATTAGCAAGCAAAGGACAAGGCTCAAGAGCCCAACTAAAACAAACACTAATCACAATAATGGTGACTTAAAATGAAACAAAACATCAACATCTAAACTTACATATAATAGATATATAATATATAATAAATATATAATATATAATAAATATAATAAAATAATATAAATATAACAATAAATATAATAAAATGCAATGTTTCTCTATCATTTACATAACAATCAAAGAAGTCAATATAATAAACAGTTGTTGTTTTAAACATTGTGTGACTGTGAACATTAAAACATGACATTGTCATAACGTTTAAAAATGGTCAAATGTAACATTCCTCTAACGTTGAGACAACACAAAAACGTTCTTAGAACGTCAAGAAAACTGGACACTTTTAAGGTTGGCAGAACGTTTTTGGGAACGTTAAAAACTTTCAGGGAACGTTCTTAGAACTTTTTTCTGTTAGCTGGGTTTGCTTATCACACCCATGGATGCGCAGCAGAACACAACCCTTTTATAATATGAAAAATTAAAGGATTAAAATGTAAAGATTATTATTGAGTCTCTTGGACTTAAATGACAATTGATTATGAGACGTTAGAAGGTGTAAAGAGCTGCTTCACCTGTAGCTTGGTAAGAAATTTAATGTTTTGCTTTAAACAAATGTGTTTGTTTTTAAATGCTACTACCCCATGGATTTATTGTATATGATGACTATGTATGTACCTGTGGATATGGTGAGATAAGAAACATTTTTAAGTAATGCTTTAAAAAAAAACATGGCGCTGTGCGAGTGCTGAAACGGCTCTCTGCACGTTTGTAAATTCTTTATCTTCTGTTTGTTACAAATAAAGTCTTTTTAAAGTACAAACCTTTTCTTGCATATTTGCAGATTTTATTACACTGATTTTGTAGGATATCCATACATTTACAGCAATTAAAAGCCTGCTATTTTACTTCCATGGCTGAAAGAAAATGGCTTTTAAAGGTTTAAAAAGAATAATTTCAATACAAATGAAAACAACACAGTTTTTTAATATCAATCTTAAACTGGTGGCCTTCTTCCTCCGCTTAGTTTTTCAGCTTACAAATTCCACTTTCTAAATCGGGATAAGGCGTGACGCCAACGCAACTGTCTTTTAAAGGGGATGAGAGCTGAGACTCTCATTGGTTTATTGCACGGTACGCCCAAAACACACCCATTACGAGAATAGGAACAACCCTTTAAAGCGTCATGAAACACTAACCAACACTTTTTTTTAGATGTTAACAAAGTAAGTTGTGTTGCACATCATAGAAGACAATGTATAGTATCTGCTAATTTTAACATTAGGAGAAAACAGTTTTAGTTCTAGCTAATTTTTAGCTTTATTGTGATATTTTTGTCTTCTGGTTTTAAACTCCATATTGTGTAAATGTCACGGGCTGTCTGTGACATGGAAAGTAGTACATCATAACCATCAGTGTCTCATTAATATTCATAAGATAGCGTGCTCTTGCAGAGACGTTTTGCTGATTTTATTCCAATAAATGATCAGTTACTTTGAGATATAATTATATTTACTTGCTATTCTATTTACTTGATATTCTGATTATTTTAATCAGTTTATATTAGGGATGTACTTACTTACTTACTTACGCCTACCGCCCAACTTTGGGCTTAGGCCACGAACAAGGGCTCTCCAGTCGTCCCGGTCCTGGGCCAGCTTCTCTAAATGTCCCCATGTATGTCCAGACCTCTTCACATCTGCATTCAGGTCGCGGCGCCAGCTGTTCCTTGGCCTGCCTTTCTTTCTTTTCCCTTGTGGGTTCCAAAAGAGGGCGTGTCTTGCTGTACTGTCTGCAGGCTTGCGGAGGGTATGGCCAACCCATTTCCAGCGTCTTTGGAGGATCTCTTCCTCAACAGGCTGCTGTCCTGTTCGCTGCCACAGCTCCAGGTTACTGATGGTGTTTGGCCAGCGTACCTTTAGGATTCGTCTAAGACAGGTGTTGATAAAAGACTGAATTTTCTTCATAGTCGTGACTGTTGTTCTCCAGGTCTCTGCTCCGTACAGTAGAACAGGCTTTATCATGGAGTTAAAGATCCTTATCTTGGTGTTCCTAGGCAACTCGGAGGATCCCCAGACATTCTTCAGTTGGTGGAAAGCTGCCCTTGCCTTTCCAATCCGCACCTTCACATCCGCATCTGTCCCTCCCAGCTTGTCGACTACGCTGCCGAGATAAGTGAAGCTTTCCACTTCCTCTAGTGCTTCTCCTTCTAGCATAATGGGGGCCATGTTGTTGTTGTTAACTTTAATGATCTTGCTCTTTCCTTTGTGTATAATGAGTCCAAGGCTTGCTGAATGAGTTGCAATGATATTGGTCTTCTCCTGCATTTGTTGCTGGGTGTGGGAAAGGAGTGCCAGGTCATCAGCAAAGTCGAGGTCATCCAATTGTGTCCAAGGTGTCCATTGGATGCCATTCCTCCTCTGGGCAGTTGAGGTCTTCATAATCCAATCTATTGCCAACAGGAAAAGGAAGGGCGACAACAGGCATCCTTGTCTCACCCCTGTTCGTACTTGGAAGGCATCAGTAAGCTGCTGGCCATGTACCACTCTGCATGTCATTCCTTCATATGAGTTCTTAATGATGTTAGTAATCTTTGCTGGTATCCCATAGTGTCTCAACAGACTCCAGATGGTCTCCCTATCCACACTGTCAAATGCTTTCTCATAGTCAATAAAATTGACATAGAGAGGTGAGTTCCACTCCAAGGACTGTTCCAGGATAATCCGCAGGGTTGTTATCTGGTCAGTGCAGGATCTACTTTTCCTGAAGCCAGCTTGTTGGTCTCGGAGATGTGGGTCAACCGCATCTTTTATCCTGTTTAGGAGGACTCTATTAAATATCTTGCCTGTGGTTGACAGCAGTGTTATCCCCCTGTAGTTTGAGCAGGAACTAAGGTCACCCTTCTTTGGGAGCTTGATTAGATAGCCCTCCTTCCACTCTGTTGGGATGTCTTCCTCCTCCCAGATGTTTTGGAATAGAGGATAGAGCATTTCCACAGTGGTCACTTCGTCCACTTTTAAAACTTCTGCAGGAATGGTGTCTGGCCCAGCTGCCTTCCCGTTTCTCAATTGCTTGATGGCCTTATACATTTCTTCCTTCGATGGAACATCACAAACGATAGGAAGGTCACATCTAGCTGGTTGGATATTTACTGGGTTCGATGGAGAAGGTCTGTTCAAGAGATCCTCGAAATGCTCTGCCCATCTATGCTTTTGTTGTTCTATCCCTGGAATAGCTTTTCCTTCTCTGTCCCTAACTGGCCTCTCTGGTTGGCTGAATTTTCCTGAGAGCTTTTTGATGTTGGTATACAGCTCTCTCATGTTACCATTTTGAGCCGCATGTTCTGCCTCTACTGCCAGTGTCTCCATGTAATTTCTCTTGTCTGCCCTTATACTCTGCTTAACTATTCTATTTACTTCTGAATACTGCTTTTGGGCCTTGGCTTTTTTTCGGCCAAGGCCCATTAGGGATGTAACGGTATTATAAATTTCGTGGTATTGCGGTAGAAGATTTTCCCGGTACCACCGTGGTCACATGATCGGTAAAACGTGTAGTTTTTTTCCGGTCAAGTAAAGCGAGTGGAGGGACGCGGGAACTACAATTCCCATAATCCCATGCGTGCTACTCTGACGCCTCTCTACAAGTGGAGCGGCAATGGCGGAAGCAAAAGAAACGCGGATTTTAAATCTGATGTGTCGAAAAAGTTCGCGTTCGCTGTGACAAGAAACGAGGAAGGACAAAATGTGATGGACATTCAAAAAACGAGTGAGTAAATCCGTGAATGAGCAGAGTGTGTATGCCGTTTCTCAATTAGAAGGTTGCAGCCTCCTTAGGTCGCATATGCAGGCTGCATCCGTCATTAAACGCCTGGTGTATTTAAGTTAACTGAGTATTACATTCGCAAGTCATAAGCGTGTTACAATAATATACGATTAAATAAGAATAATAGTCAACTTGAAAAATGTTAATATTTTGAAATAAGACGGTCTTCATTACGTATGCAGCCTACAAATGCGACCCATAGAGGCTGCAGACTTCCGATTGGGAAACGCGCCCCTGTATTAAGTGAGCTGACCTCAGCTCTAAGTCCAGCTACAATAAGTACACTGTTAAAAATTTATTGTAATTTTACAGGAAATTCCTGGCAACTAATTGCAGTAAATTTACAGCCAATAATATACAGGATTTGTACTGTTTACTTTGACAATAAAGGAATGTATTTACACAACATTTGTACTGTGATTGTAGTCGCATTATTACAGCAAAATGCTGTAGTTTATTAAAATTTAATCTATATTTACTGCAACTCAGTTGCCAGGAATTTCCTGTAATTTCCTGTAAAATCCTGTTATTTGTGAATATTAAAATACTTTAGTAATTTCCCATATTAGCAAATTACAAACACACAACACAGGTATCTTTTCTGTTTTTATTAACAAACTGGGCATCACCACATATTACAAAATTATACAATTTGTTTTTTCAAACACAAAACAAACGTTTCAGTGAAGCTCACTTTTACACGTCCAGACAGCCTATCATCAGGGGGAACATGGTGATATGAAACAAAGGTGCCCAGTCAGACTTGAACTGGGAAAGTTGTTCATGGTACTAGCCCATCAACTCAAAGTCCAGGAGTTTTCTAAGCAAGGTGGAAACAGGTGCGTTAAGCCCATGCCTCTTCTCTGCTTTGCTGCCCGTCTGGGAGTTGATTCCACAAAAAGCTCTGAGAAAAGAGGATTATTTTTAAGTTTTCATGTTTTAAATAATGACAAATAAAAAAATTTCCTACTTGCTCATAAAAGAAAATGACTCCTATGTTTTTAATATTCATAACTTTTAGAATTACATTGTTTTTCTTAAAAATATAATGTAAAAGCCAATGTAATTTTATGCATGTATGTGCTGTATCTTGAATTTCATTTTGTACAAAACTATTCGCTAAATCCCTTAACCATAATTTTTTTAAATAGATGGATACCTGTCTATTGACAGCATAAAATATATCATAGCGCCTAACAATACTGGACAAAAAGGTCATGAGAATGATGGATCTATTTTCTTTATTAGTGTGTAAACAGTGTAAACATACCTTTGTATAAATTCAAGAGTCCCTGAAAAATCCCCAGTGTTAAATTAACTCTACCAGTGTTAAATCAACACTATTTGGTGTTTATATAATCCACACCAAGATCGGTGTTAAGAAAGACTGGTGTTAAAAATATAACTCTGAATCAGTGTTAAAGTTAATGAGATAATGAAGTGATTATTAAAACATTAATGGTGAACACCTGCTGGTCATTCAAATCAATTACATTTTGGACATTTTCCTGTTTCTAAATTTTTATTTTGATGACTCGTTTTCTGGAGAAAATACTAAAATAATAAAGAAAGACAAATTATTAAATGCAATAGATGAATACTGCTGGGTGTGTGCCTCCAAAAGCTGCAATCTTTCACGTTTGCCTCTCTATCAGCATCTCTGTTTGAAAAATAAAATGATAACTTGCAGAGTTATTTTCTAAATGGATAAGTTTAACTTCTAAACAGCTGTCAGAACAAAATACAAGTGCTCAACTATTCCAGCATCCACACGCGTGATTTAGTAGACAAATCTTCTTTCTGACGTGATGTCTCACAAGTCAAATAGACATTTATCACAAAATGTATCACATTAAATCTTAAGTTTGTGTTTTTTATGAGTTCATTTGAAGTCACCATTATTGTGATTAGTGTTTCCTTTAGTTAGGCATTTGTCCATTGACTTTCACCGATCTAACTCTCCTCTTTAAGCAATAGCAACAATGTTTTAGTAAGACCACTTGTTCATTGCTTCATGTAGAGGAATGTAGACCTTCTTAGTTTATTTTTATTATATTCTACTCTACAAATCATTGAAACGTTCAATCACAAATTAATTATGAAGAAACAGGCATATAAAAAAGCTCTATGCAAATGACATTGTATTGAATAAGACTGCCGTCATGCTTTAGTGTGTTTTTGTTGTTGTTTTTTGCTTAAGAGAGACTTCATGATTTCTGATACAAAGCTCAACGATGGTGACAGTTAATGGTAAGAAAGTTGCAACATTTTTGTCATGTTGCAATGCATGACGGGATTTATGAATGAATTTTCTACAATCCTGGTACCCAGCATGCATTGTGGCATGATGTTTTGTTGTTGATTGTCACCATGATTGTGTTTTATAGGCTGATTGTTGATGTCTCAGTGTGTCTGACTTACACCACAGATTAGATTTGGGTTAACAATATTTAACTCCTCAGGGTATGTGGACTTTTACAGCACTGTTGGATTTCATGGGAGCTTCACAGGGTTGGTGGAACATAAATTAAACACTTATATTCAGTGATTACTTCTTTTATGATATCATTGAATCCCAAGACTTATACTTTCATAATAATTAACATAACAACATTTATAGACTTTGTTTCTCTCATCTTCCTCTGCTTTAACAGATGTGTTTGATAAACACACTGCCACAATGAGCAGAAGAAAATTAACACTAAACTTCAAGACCCAAGTACCCAACTAAAGGAAACACTAATCGGCACAATGGTGACTTACTTTATTAACCAGATTTACAGCAGTTCTTTAGAACTTAAACCTATCATCCATGTAACTTTGCAAGCAAGTTGTAATTTTAGTTTTCAAACAGAGATGAAGATAGTGTTCATTAAACTCTAGGCATTTTATCTATTGCATTTAATATTTTGTCTTTCTGCATTATTTTAGTATTACTTTATCCAGAAAAAGAGTCATCAAAATAAAAAAATTAAAGACAGGGAACGTTCTAAAATTAAGTTGATTTGACACAGAATGACCAGCAGGTGTTCACCATTAATGTCTTAATCATCACTTCATTATCTCATTAACTTCAACACTGCATCAGTGTTATATTTTTAACACCACTCTTTTTACACACCCATCTGGGAGTGGATTATATGTACACCCACAGTGTTTATTTAACACCGGGGATTTTGCTGATTTTGTGAGATGGTTCTCACTGCGGAACACAATATCCAGGGGGCGGGGTTGGATCTAGATCCAACTCCTCCCACTTTATATACTTTGTTCCGCCAAATGAACCAGTATATTTGCGTTGTTGCAGCACGCAATTAGTTGCAACCTGTGATCACCAACGTTTGCTCTTATCAATTTAAGTGTACGTTTGATTAATAATATAGTCGAGAAAGATTCATAATTTAGAAAGTATTCCAGACAGTGTGATATCACTGAAGGGATTTATTTGTACATTATCCCACTTATAACACATGTACATACAAGTGAATATAAAAACAAATTTATTTGATATCCTTTATTAGCAAATAAAAAAAGTAAACCATCTACAAGGGAAACTTGTTTTCCTAATAAACATTCAATTTATTAATTTCTAAATAACATGCCATAGCCTATATATTTTAATAATTATGCATATTTATACTGTATCCATTAATAGGTCTTAAACTGCATGTGGTAAGATTACTCGTAGTAGGCTTAACCAAAATGTTTTACTGCAAAACATTATAGCATTTCACCCTAAAGGCACTACTTTTATTGTAGTCATAAGTAAAGTTCGTATTTATGTCAAAAGAATAACTTAATTTAGTTACGACTTAATGTGGAAATGGTAAAGCAGCAACACATGTATGACGTGTCTTGTGGTTAAACTGCCGACCAATGGGATCTCTGGATCTGGATCCAGCTCCGCCCCTGGATCTGAATCCAACTCCGCCCACTGGATGTCGTATTCTGCAGTGAGGCGCTACTGGATTTTGTCCTTCTTACAAAAATGTTGATTGATGGCCGATGGTACCGTTGGCCGCGCAATTTCACAATTCAAACAGCAGCGATCCCACAATACTATGCCGTGGCTGTAAAATAATGCTTCTACAGTGTAGTTACAATAAAATTACATGACTGTCTATACATTTCCCATCATGCATTCGCATTTACAATAAAAACATGAATACAATATTTTGTTGTACAATTTATTGTAAAAATTACATCAATTGCTAACAGTGTAAGCAATTTTCATTTTTTACTGGGTTGTTTTTGTTTTCAGGAATTGACCCATCTTAAAACCCATCATCTTTTCTTAATTCTACAATCACAACCGTTGCTTTCATAGGAGTACCAAGCATTAGCATTAATTTTAATAATAATTAAAACTAGGTCAATTGAGGGAGTCACTCAATTCTTAAAACCTGACTGATTGGGAGTTGTTTAAAGTCGACAAACTAAAATGAAACTTAATTTTTTTGTCCTTTTTATGAAAATTGTAAACACTTCACTACACTTTGTACATTGTAATGTTCAGTCTTGTTTAATAAACACTTATGGGAGTTTTTCCAAGTCTTCATTTGTTTTTGTTTTCTTCCTGCAAATGTTTCAATAATTACCGTACCGTGGGCATCATACCGAAATACTACCGTACCGTGAATTTTTGATACCGTTACATCCCTAGTTTATATACATCTATTATTGGGTCTTTGTTTGCTCTGTAAGTGACATCTGTCAGTCAAAGGTTGAGCTGTAAAGGTTAATATTGTTGTGGCAAAAAGTATTAGCTTGAATCTTCATAAGAAAAAACCTACATAATATTAATACAGTATGTGATCAGTAATATACCCAACAAAAACTACTATAATATCTGATATTGGACACAAGATGGCGCTCTACTACTGCTTTATGTATGTGTAAATAAAATCTACTTTAAATAGAGTATTTAAACTTTGTTTTAATTTAGTGTCACTGTAATGTGTTAATATGTTGTGAATGTAACAGTTAGTTCAATTTGAGGAAGTTGATATTAATGTCAAATTTAAGATGTAGACGCATGTCACTGAAAGGGACCAGGCGCATGCGCTCATCGGCGCATTCGCACTTTGACATCACTTCATTAACGGAGCACAACAACCTTCATCATGACTTCATTAGTCGAGGAAACTGAGGTAAAACTTATTAAAAAAACGATAATCTGTTCAAATAAAAGTATACTGGAGTCATAGACACACTTAAATGGGTTTAATGTAGTTTTTTTTCGCCCCTGTATAAAAGTAAACTAACTGTATCGTAAAACTCGTTTAAAACATTTCTGTTTAATGTTTATTTTTCTGTTTATTTGTAGGCTATTAATTACTTTAGAAAGATTGATTTGTCCATCAGAGTTGATATATCCTGAAAGGATTGCCGCCCACTGCTCGAGGGGTGTGTGCGTGCGTGTGTGTGACTTGGTGTTTGTGTGTTCACTACTCATTGGGTTAAATGCAAACTCAGTCACATTTCGAGTATGTCTTGCATACTTGACAAGCATGTCACTTTCATAAATAGCAATGAAATGCATTAAGAAACAATTATTGCCTGATTCCAACTCTGTTCCCTATATTTTAATATTTTTACAAAATAGGCAAAATAAATATAATTTTTTTGTTGTTATGATTTGACTTGTTTCATATCATAAAACTTTTTCATGTTTAAGTGCTATAAATGGGTGGTCCTCAATGCTTCAAAAAGATCAACCCACTTAGTTTTGGTAAACCATTCTCTGCTAGCTTGTAAAAAATATCTAATTGAAATTTTGTTTCCCTTGTGATGTCAGAAGGGGATTATACCCCCCCCCCCTTAATCTGCACTATCCAACCACGGTACTGCCATATAGTGCAGAGAGAGCAAGGAAAAAAAATAATTGACAGTACAATTGAGTTTTTATTTCAACAAACCACCATTTTGGTGATCAGTGTTTGCATCAGCTCAATTGCATTTTGAAGGACACACACAAAAACTGCAAATTTTTGCTCACACCTACAAAATGACAATTTTAACATGTTATAATAAATGATCTATATGCTATTTTGAGCTAAATCTTCACATACGTACTCTGGGGACACCAAAGATTTATTTAATTGTGAAGTTTTCCCTTTCAGGTTTGTGCTGTTCTATTGTAAACTAGACTTGGAGTTTGTATGTTCACTACTCAGTGTGTTAAATGCAAACTCGGTCACATTTCGACTATGTCTTGAATACTTGACAAGCATGTCACTTTCATTAATAGCAATGAAATGCATAAAAAATAAGTATTGCCTGAATCCAACTTTGTTCCCTATATTTTAATATTTTTTACGAAATAGGCAATATATATATATATATATATATATATATATATATGTATATATGTATATATATATATATATATGTATGTATATATGTATATATATATACAAGAGATTATAAAAAATAATTGACAGTACAATTGAGTTTCGATTTCAACAAACAAAAAGTGTTTGCATAAGCTCATTTGCATTTTGAAGGACACACACAAAAACTGCACATTTTTGCTCAGACCTAAAAAGTGTTAATTTTAACATGTTATGATAAATTATCTATATGCTATTTTGAGCTAAATCTTCACGTATGTACTCTGGGGACACCAAATAATTATTTAATTGTGAATTTTTTCCTTTCAACTTTGTGCTGTTCTATTGTAAACTAGTCAAAATCATGTTCGGAGAAGCAGCATTACAATAAAACCAGAAAACCAACTATAAAGGTAATGAAGTCTTTTGTTCAGGTGCTTTTATAACAGATGGACACGAGTTACTTCTTGATAGAGCAACAGAACATCAATACATCAAAGATCAATGCTCTGAATTCAGCTCTGTGATATTTAGTTATCTATACTTTAACCCTCACTAAAAGGGTTAAACCCTCAATAAAAAGTTATTGTATTTAGTAGGATCAGCATCTCTGTTAGTGAACAGCTGGTTTCATATGTAAATGTGCCCCACATAAGTTTATAACTCCCATTTCTTCAATTTATGGTTGTGATTAAGATTGAGTATTGGTGTGGGCTTTACACATAGGGACCAATGAGCTAACAGTCTCCACACTTTATGAACCAATCAGAAGTAGGGGAGCCAAAATCTTACCATGAGTTGATTTCAGTACATCATTGTCGAGTGTTTAGTTTTGAGGTGTCATTTTATGTTGGCACTATTTTAATTTTAAGAGCATTTTGCACTGCCTTCCCTGCAGATGTTATAGTTTTGTATTTAGCATAAAATAAAGGATTGGACCAAATAAAGTCGATTCTGTTTAGTTAAAAAATAATCACCCTTGACAACCCCATTAACAACCAGTCTGCATCATATGATTCCAGAAATATCATACACTGTTAAAAATTTATTGTAATTTTACAGGAAATTCCTGGCAACTAATTGCAGTAAATTTACAGCCAATAATATACAGGATTTGTACTGTTTACTTTGACAATAAAGGAATGTATTTACACAACATTTGTACTGTGATTGTAGTCGCATTATTACAGCAAAATGCTGTAGTTTATTACAATTTAATCTATATTTAATGCAACTCAGTTGCCAGGAATTTCCTGTAAAATCCTGTTATTTGTGAATATTAAAATACTTTAGTAATTTCCCATATTAGCAAATTACAAACACACACTGTTAAAAATTTATTGTAATTTTACAGGAAATTCCTGGCAACTAATTGCAGTAAATTTACAGCCAATAATATACAGGATTTGTACTGTTTACTTTGACAATAAAGGAATGTATTTACACAACATTTGTACTGTGATTGTAGTCGCATTATTACAGCAAAATGCTGTAGTTTATTACAATTTAATCTATATTTAATGCAACTCAGTTGCCAGGAATTTCCTGTAAAATCCTGTTATTTGTGAATATTAAAATACTTTAGTAATTTCCCATATTAGCAAATTACAAACACACAACACAGGTATCTTTTCTGTTTTTATTAACAAACTGGGCATCACCACATATTACAAAATTATACAATTTGTTTTTTCAAACACAAAACAAACGTTTCAGTGAAGCTCACTTTTACACGTCCAGACAGCCTATCATCAGGGGGAACATGGTGATATGAAACAAAGGTGCCCAGTCAGACTTGAACTGGGAAAGTTGTTCATGGTACTAGCCCATCAACTCAAAGTCCAGGAGTTTTCTAAGCAAGGTGGAAACAGGTGCGTTAAGCCCATGCCTCTTCTCTGCTTTGCTGCCCGTCTGGGAGTTGATTCCACAAAAAGCTCTGAGAAAAGAGGATTATTTTTAAGTTTTCATGTTTTAAATAATGACAAATAAAAATGTTCCTACTTGCTCATAAAAGAAAATGACGCCTATGTTTTTAATATTCATAACTTTTAGAATTACATTGTTTTTCTTAAAAATATAATGTAAAAGCCAATGTAATTTTATGCATGTATGTGCTGTATCTTGAATTTCACTTTGTACAAAACTATTCGCTAAATCCCTTAACCATAATTTTTTTAAATAGATGGAAACCTGTCTATTGACATCAATGCATAAAATATATCATAGTGCCTAACAATACTGGACAAAAAGGTCATGAGAATGATGGATCTATTTTCTTTATTAGTGTGTAAACAGTGTAAACATACCTTTGTATAAATTCAAGAGTCCCTGAGGCGTCTTTAGGGTACTGCATGTGAAACACGTACACAGGAAAATCCCCAGTGTTAAATTAACTCTACCAGTGTTAAATCAACACTATTTGGTGTTTATATAATCCACACCAAGATCGGTGTTAAGAAAGACTGGTGTTAAAAATATAACTCTGAATCAGTGTTAAAGTTAATGAGATAATGAAGTGCTGATTAAAACATTAATGGTGAACACCTGCTGGTCATTCAAATTAATTACATTTTGGACATTTTCCTGTTTCTAAATTTTTATTTTGATGACTCGTTTTCTGGAGAAAATACTAAAATAATAAAGAAAGACAAATTATTAAATGCAATAGATGAATACTGTTGGGTGTATGTCTCCAAAAGCTGCAATCTTTCACGTTTGCCTCTCTATCAGCATCTCTGTTTGAAAAATAAAATGATAACTTGCAGAGTTATTTTCTAAATGGATAAGTTTAACTTCTAAACAGCTGTCAGAACAAAATACAAGTGCTCAACTATTCCAGCATCCACACGCGTGATTTAGTAGACAAATCTTCTTTCTGACGTGATGTCTCACAAGTCAAATAGACATTTATCACAAAATGTATCACATTAAATCTTAAGTTTGTGTTTGTTAAGAGTTCATTTGAAGTCACCATTACTGTGATTAGTGTTTCCTTTAGTTAGGCATTTGTCCATTGACCTTCACTGATCTAACTCTCCTCTTTTAGCAATAGCAACAATGTTTTAGTAAGACCACTTGTTCATTGCTTCATGTAGAGGAATGTAGACCTTCTTAGTTTATTTTTATTATATTCTACTCTACAAATCATTGAAACATTTGATCACAAATTAATTATGAAGAAACATGCATATAAAAAAGCTCTATGCAAATGACAGTGTATTGAATAAGACTGCCGTAATGCTTTAGTGTGTTTTTGTTGTTGTTTTTTGCTTAAGAGAGACTTCATGATTCCTGATACAAATCTCAACGATGGTGACAGTTAATGGTAAGAAAGTTGCAACATTTTTGTCATGTTGCAATGCATGATGGGATTTATGAATGAATTTTCTACAATCCTGGAACCCAGCATGCATTGTGGCATGATGTTTTGTTGTTGATTGTCACCATGATTGTGTTTTATAGGCTGATTGTTAATGTCTCAGTGTGTCTGACTTACACCACAGATTAGATTTGGGTTAACAATATTTAACTCTTCAGGGTATGTGGACTTTTACAGCACTGTTGGATTTCATGGGAGCTTCACAGGGTTGGTGGAACATAAATTAACCACTTATATTCAGTGATTACTTCTTTTATGATATCATTGAATCCCAAGACTTATACTTTCATAATAATTAACATAACAACAGTTATAGACTTTGTTTATCTCATCTTCCTCTGCTTTAACAGATGTGTTTGATAAACACACTGCCACAATGAGCAGAAGAAAATTAACACTAAACTTCAAGACCCAAGTACCCAACTAAAGGAAACACTAATCGGCACAATGGTGACTTACTTTATTAACCAGATTTACAGCAGTTCTTTAGAAGTTAAACCTATCATCCATGTAACTTTGCAAGCAAGTTGTAATTTTAGTTTTCAAACAGAGATGATGATAGTGTTCATTAAACTCTAGGCATTTTATCTATTGCATTTAATATTTTGTCTTTCTGCATTATTTTAGTATTACTTTATCCAGAAAAAGAGTCATCAAAATAAAAAAATTAAAGACAGGGAACGTTCTAAAATTAAGTTGATTTGACACAGAATGACCAGCAGGTGTTCACCATTAATGTCTTAATCATCACTTCATTATCTCATTAACTTCAACACTGCATCAGTGTTATATTTTTAACACCACTCTTTTTACACACCCATCTGGGAGTGGATTATATGTACACCCACAGTGTTTATTTAACACCGGGGATTTTGCTGATTTTGTCCTTCTTAAAAAAATGTTGATTGATGACCGATGGTACCGTTGGCCGCGCAATTTCACAATTCAAACAGCAGCGATCCCACAATACTATGCCGTGGCTTTAAAATAATGCTTCTACAGTGTAGTTACAATAAAATTACATGACTGTCTATACATTTCCCATCATGCATTCGCATTTACAATAAAAACATGAATACAATATTTTGTTGTACAATTTATTGTAAAAATTACATCAATTGCTAACAGTGCATCTTTCGGTAAAATTATTTAATATTTCTAATAATTATGTGAATGTCACTCACAATAACCGATTAAAATAAGTGATCTTCCTTAAAAGGGTACAGGACAGAACTGTAAGAACATCAGGTGTGAGATGACGATAGCAAGAATAGTTGAAGTTTTCTGGGTAACTTCTCCTTCTTTTGCTAAAGCTAAACAACGTCTAGTAAAGTTAGTATAGCTTGCAAGAGCAGAGTATGTTTTACATTTACTTTGATGCACTTGGAGGTCTGTACAATATATTGAGTTTTGGTTATATACCACAACGGATATGGGATAAGACAATAGCGTCTATATCAGTATGGTCTTGCATCAGTCTTTTTTTTGCAACAAAAGCTCTGTCAGAAAAATACACTGAGGTCAAACTTTTAATAAAGGTGATTGTGACCTCACCTCACATTTATTCTGCATTATAGTTAACTAATGACTGTTATTGTAAAGAGTTACCGAAACGTTTATCTAAAGTGAGTTCATTGGGAATTAAACCTTTGCATAGCTCGAATACTAAGTGAGCTGAACAGAAATAAAGCATCGCTCTCATTTTAAAGGCACTTTATTGGCACGATTGTGTCACTTACAATATTACCAAAGCATTTTTCATTAAAAAAAAAAACATATAATAACACAATAGTAACGAACATTAAGGAAATTAGGAATTAGGTGCTGGGTGATGGATGAAGTACTACTGCAAATAAAGTCAAATAAAATAAAGTCAAAGGATATTTACAATATAAAATAGACTTTGAAATATAAACATTTGAAGTATAAAAATTTACGGAGGCACATGAGAGGTAGAATAAAAGTACAGTACAAGATCAGGGCTGTAGTTTATTTCTGATGGTGTGTAACTGATAAATGAATTTAGCATCAGCTGATGTCTGTCTTCCCCCAGTAACATCTTCATTTGATCTTCATTTGATCTCTTTCTCTCACACACACGCACTACACACACAGTTCACACGTCTCACATATTCTCAGATACACCTCAAACACAGACTCGTATCTCGTGTCTAGCAATGGAACAAAACCACATTTCTTTCCAGACCAGCATTCACTTTAACCCAGAAGTAAAGCTGTTAAACTATCACATACATTCAGTACACAAATAACATTTAGGAAATACTTTCAAATTTTGTTTAGTGTTTTTTGATAATATTTTACAGTTCAGTATCTTAATGTTTAAACTGAGTTTGATCATCGTCTCATGACTTCTGCACAAACCACATCATCCTCCACTGGAGCTTTCTGTACACAACAACACAACATCACACAAACATTTATTAACAATGAATAACTGTTAATCAAAATATTACAAATCTGTTTAAATAGGAATGTGCATACTTCAATATGCATACTTCAAACGTAATTAAAGGCAACATTTTCTGGATTAATTTAAATGTTTGCTTTAAATTTCCTTTAACATGATGGTTATATATAATGATTTGTAGGTCCGTTTGTCTTGTCCTCATGATTATCTCTCTATTTTAATCTTAGTACTGCACAGATATCTCACCACAATCATAGTATAATAATTCAGAGACCTGTTTAAAATGATTTCTTATATTTTTCATAATTTATTATATTAGTGACTAAAATTTCATAAATAGAAGTATGGAAATTATGTAATGACAAAAAAATCGAATTAAAATTTTTCATACAAGCTTCTTCAAAAGTCACCTTTCCCTGCGTGTGATAAAAACAAAAACATTTCAGGTAATAATATAAATGATAAAGATTGATCTTACATGGTCTTTTATGGAAAGTTGTTTCTATGTAAGTGATTTTCTCTTCACCGGTCTGAACTGTTTCAACAACACAAACACTTTACAAACCAAAACTTTCATCTTGATCTGTTAACAAGAAGTATTGTTTAGTATTTTTAGATTAGTGCTAGTTAACATTTACCCTGTTTCTGTGTGTTTCTGTGTTTCCTGCAAATGCAGGAGATCAGAACTGAAGCGACAATCATCAGACATCCAACAGCAACACAACAGATCACAACTTTATGAATGAAGGTGAGACCTGCAATAAATAATAAAATACCTTTCAGAATCTGATCTTAGATCAGCGAATAGCATTACTGTAAATAAATCTGAACTCATATCAGCTCAAGGTCTAAGCACTAATAATCACACCTGTTGTATCTGAACATGTCTGACAGAGATCAGTATTGAGATGTTGAGTTTGATTACTGATTGAATTGTTCACCACACAGCTATAAGAATCATCCAGACACTCCAGATGAAGAGAGATGTTGCTGATGATGTTGAGATCAGACACACTGATGCTGGACAATAAACTGTTTCTTTTGTACCAGGACAGACTCACATCTCTCACATTCAACACTGAACACAATAATAAACAATTTGATGATGATGATGAAGAGTTTTGTGTGGTGATGACAGGAACGGGCAGATGAGCTAGAAAACATGAGAATAAACATAAATAAGAATCAGAGCAAATATGATCAATATTAGGCCAGAGGTCTGATCTACTGACCATGTTTAAAACCTACTTAAAGTCATATTGACTTAAACTTTAGAAATCATATCAAGGTTTAGAAACTTTTATCTCTTATAAGGGTGAGAGTTTAACTTTATAACATTAAAATCAGTCTGTAAGAAATGAGGTGCATACAAGTCTTAATATTCGATTACATTCCCTGATAAATTAGTTCACACTGCTAAAATAATATATAAACAGTAAATCTTTACTTACCATAGACAGTAACATTGAATTTGTTTTTTTTTATTTTGTTGCTTATGATCTCCATGTGATAAAGTCCAGTGTCATCAATTGTGATGTTTGTGATGGTGAGATCTCCAGTCTGATTATTCACCTGCAGTCTGTCTCTGAATCTCCTATTAAGAACATTAGCAAATATTGAGACTTTATTGGCCTCCTTGTTGAATTCAGCTATACGAGTCTCTTTAGATTTAAACAACCACTGTATCAGATCATCTCTCTGTAGTTTAGTATAAGTGTGTAGAGTTAGAGAATCTCCCTCCATCACTGACACTGACTTCACTTCATCACCAAACACACCTGCACACACAAACACATTCATACAGAATAAAATTCTTTTAAAGCTTAGCAGTAGTTTAATAAAAAATTACAAATGAGACTTCAAAATTTTTCTAACATTTAATTAGCAGCATGAAAAATGTTAGCTTCAGTTTTTAAGTATCAGTTTATTTATTTAGATAAATATATATGAGAAATTGATTTATTCTATCATAGATATAAAGTCATACTGTATTTAAATCAGACACAGAAGTAAAAGCAAGAGTAACAGATGATTGTTATTCTGGATTAACTGCTTTTAAAAATAATATAAAATATGTTCATAACTTACCCATCAGACAGCATAAACACAAAGAGAAATAAACAAACATGAGAAACATTTTCTTCATCAATTGTTGTGTTGTGTTGTTGTCTACAGTGAATGAGATGAAGACGACTCTGTGAGCTCTGCACTTACTCATAATGTGCTTTATACTTCCGGTTTACACCTCTGTGTGGGTTTTTTTCATTTCTGATGTTTCCACTGAACTATGACATCTTTTAGCAAACGTCAAGACGTATTGCAGATGCGAAAACATTTAAAATAATACAAAAAAGTGTAAATGCAGACATCAAATAGACGTCTCTGAGATGTATATCAGGGTAGCCTCAAGACGAGTCACTCACTGTGAACGCAGAATCAGATGTAGGATAAATATATTATATAATAGGGATGTCTTCAAAGAGGAAGTACAAGTCTGGACATCAAAAACGAAAAGAGAGGCTACAGAGGTCAGAGAAAAAAAACGGACCTACAATTACTCACTCAGTTGTTTGAAAAGAAAGGTACATTTATTCAAGTAGCTTCTGTGTAAGCATTTGTTTGAGTTATGTATTTATGCATTAACTGAGCAAAATGTGTCTCTTGAAGAATGGGATCTGATTTTATTCCAATAAATGATCAATTACTTGCTAACAGAAATAATTTAGACTGAAATATATTTATATACTAATGTTATTATGATGGTTTGTATCATAATGACTATACTTACTAGCCGTGGTGGCTGGTCAATAGGAGGTGCTGGGGCGCCGCCCCCTACAGTTGGCCAGAGAAGAAAGCTACATTAACATGTTACCAAAAAGTTAAATATATAGTGCAAATTAATACAAAATAAAATCATTTAGTTGTACTATTTCACTGTAAGTCATGTTATCATTTATAAAAAAAATAATCAAAGCTGAGTTTGTTTTGTGTGTGTCATGTTTGTGTGTCTGGTGCGCACCCCTAACGAGTGTGTGGCTGTTTCTCAATTCCAAGAACGCAAAGAACGGACTTGCGGTCTTGCCAGACGACCTTGGAAGAACTAACTCAGAAGGTTGCGATAACACAGAACGCAATTGTGAGAATTGAGTTGTGTGTGATCTTTCTGTTGGTCACCTAAATAAGGGATTAAGGAGCTTGGACCAGATTGAGCAGCAGGAAATTATAATGGTCAAGTTTACACAATGTGCTTTTCCATTTTCCCTGTTTGCTGTTTCAAAGTCTGCGTGATAGAGCGTGTGTGCGTGCGTGCTTGCTTGCATGCGTGCATGATTGTGTGCATGATTGCGTGTGCTTGCTTGCGTCCGTGTCAGATCGGGTTAACCTACCGAAGTGTAATGGAAGAGTGTTAATGGTTTAAGTTTCATGAGTTTAATTTAATTCAGATTTTTACACGTTTGTTGCTATTTTAATCGCAAGTGTAATTTGTGATTTGATCATATTTGCCTGTTCAGCACAAATTTTGCGTTTTATTTCCTCAGCTGCCTGTCAATCTGAGATCAATTCATTTAGCAGCTTCATGTGATGTTAAACATGTAAAATTATGCACGGTCTCTGTTGATCTGTTCTCTTCACAAATAAATAAACATATTTGCTTGTATGCTCCTCATGATTAAAAATTATCATGTGAACGAAAACAATTATTATCATTAAAACATGAACTTATAGATTATGATTGATCAGAATTTTTACAAGTGAAAAAGTCTGACACAACCCCCCAAAAAAATTCAGCACCAGCTGCCACTGCTCATTAGTTCATCATTTATTTGCAAAGAAAATTTTATGTTTTTTTTTACTACTGTTCGTGTTAATTTAAAGAGGACATATTCAAGTAGGTAAATTCAGTTCTTTACTGATGAGTTTGTGGCCTAGTTGTGTTTTAGTTTGCATGGTTAATGTCAGCATGATAAAGTTTGGCTTTATAAGAGGACATTTTTTCCGATCCGGCCCTCAGCCTAAATGGTTTTGCCGCCCCTGCCTTACACAAACGCCCCACAAGGGAGTCTCTTGATCGTTTGAGGTGAGGTGAGTATGATTTCATTAGTTTGTCAGATAGATGAGGATAGTGATTACTAAACTATATTTGGTAGGTTCAACTTCCTTAGACTAAACATTCTAAAATGGTGGCGAAATGATATAAAATGGTGAAGCGGTTACTGTGGTGTTATCAGTAGGATATCCCATGGCTGGGAAGACCTCTTAGCCAATAACTGTTGTATTATACAACAGTCCATACAACACTTGGTGATATCAACATGTGATGATGACACACAAGTTCAGTGGAAACATCAGAGCGAAAAAAACACACATATGTGTGAAACTGGAAGCATATGAAGACTAGGTGAGAGCTCACAGAGTCGTCTTCATCTCATTCACTGTAGACAACAACACAACACCTGATGAAGAAAATGTTTCTCATGTTTGTTTATCTCTCTTTGTGTTTCTGCTGTCTGATGGGTGAGTTATAAACATAATTTATATATTATATTTGAGAGCAATTAATCCAGAATAATAATCATCTGTTACTCAGCAGATGTGAACTTGCTTTTATTCTTCTGCCTGATTTAATACAATTTTATTTTATTTATATGATAAAATGTATTAAATCAATTTCTCATCAAAATTTTAAATGTTAAATTAAATGTTAAAAAATTAATGAATTCTATTTGCAAAGGCAGAAATCCTAATCTAATTTGTTATAATTTTAAGCTTTTCTAAAGACAAAGTTCAATTGACTGAAGATCTTTAATGTGTGTGAATGTGTCTGGTCCGCAGGTATGTTTGGTGATGAAGTGAAGTCAGTGTCAGTGATGGAGGGAGATTCTGTTACTCTACACACTGATATTACTGAAATACAGAGAGATGATCTGATAGAGTGGAGGTTTGGACCTCAAGGGAATCGTATAGCTAAAATCAATAAAACAGTCAGTGATATCTCAATATATGCTGATGTTCTTGATGGGAGATTCAGAGACAGACTGCAGATGAATAATCAAACAGGAGATCTCATCATCACAAACATCACAACTCAACACACTGGACTTTATCAAATGAGCATCAGGAGCAACAGAATAACCCCACACAGATTCAGTGTTACTGTCTATGGTGAGTAAAGATTTACTGTGACATACGAACTGATATATTTATCTTAGCAGTGTAAACTCTTTATAAGGTTTGCGATTAAAATACTTTTATGCACCTTATTTCTTGTCATGTGTCTCTCAACTTCAATACGATCCTTAAAGTTAACTTTCATTTTATTTATAAATCTATTATGACTGAAGACATATAGATCAGACCGCTTGCTTAGATTCTTATTTCTGTTTATACTCTCATGTTATTCAGCTCATCTGCCCGTTCCTGTCATCACGACACAAAACTCTTCTTCATCATCTTCATCAAATTGTTTATTATTGTGTTCAGTGTTAAATGTTAGAGATGTGAGTCTGTCCTGGTACAAAGGAAACAGTTTATTGTCCAGCATCAGTGTGTCTGATCTCAACATCATCATCAGCATCTCTCTTCATCTGGAGTGTCTGGATGATTTTTACAGCTGTGTGGTGAACAATCCCATCAGTAATCAAACTCAACATCTCAACATCACTCATCTCTGTCAGACGTGTTCAGGTACAAGAGTTGTGATTATTAGTGCTGATTTACGGAGCTTATGTCAGATCAGTCCAACAGTAATGATATTAACTGATCTTAGATCAGATTCAATGACTGATCAAGGATCAGATTCAATAACAGTTACAGTAATGTATCTTATTTATTACAGGTCTCACCTCAGGTCATAAAGTTGTGATCTGTTGTGTTGCTGTTGGATGTCTGATGATTGTAGCATCAGTTGTGATCTTCTGGATCGACAGGAAACACAGAAACACACATCGACAGGGTAAATGTTAACTAGCACTAATCTAAAAATACTAAACAATACTTCTTGTTAACAGATCAAGATGAGAGTTTTGGTTTGTAATGTGTCTGTGTTTCTGAGACAGTTCAGAGCGGTGAAGAGGAAATCACTTACGCAGAAACAACTTTCCACCTAAGACAAAGATGTAAATCTGTAAGATCAATCTTTATTATTTATATTATTACCTGAATTGTTTTTGTTTTTATCACACACAGTGAAAGGTGACTTTTGAAGAAACTCAGAAATAAAATTGTAATTGGATTTTTTTGTCATTACAATAATTTCCATACTCCTATTTATGTTATTTCCGTGTTACTAATATAATAAATCCTGTAATAGTAATGATGAAAAAAGTTTAAAACATGTGTCTGAATTATAATACTATGATTAGACTATGATTGTGTTGAGATTAAAGATCTGTGATAATCATGAGGACAAGACAAACGCACCAACAAATCAGACAGACAAATGTAGAAATGGACCAACATAAATAACCATTAATATCATGTTGAAGAAACTTTTAAAGCAAACATTTTAAATTAACCCAGAAAATGTTGCCTTTAATTACGTTTCAAGTATACATAACATTCTTTAAACATAGATTTGTAAAGATTTGATTAACATTTATTCATTGTTATTAAATGTTTATGTGATGTTGTGTGTTGTGTACAGAAAGCTCCAGTGGAGGATGAAGTGGTGTATGCAGGAGTCATGATATGATGATCAAAGTCAGTTTAAACATTAAGATATTGAACCGAACTGTAAAATATTATAAAAATCACTGAACAAAATATTAAAGTGTTTTTTATGTTTTATTTTTATACTGAATGCTTGTGACAGTTTAACAGCTTTACTTCTGGGTTAAAGTGAATGATGGTGTGGAAAGAAATGTGGTTTTGTTTTGTTAGTGGACACAAGTTATGAGTTTGTGTTTGACTATTATTGGCTGTTTGTGGTAGATGTGTATCTGTGTGTATATGTGAGAGGTGTGTGTGTGCGTGCGTGTGCGCGCGTGCATGCGTGTGGCTCTTTTGCTATTTTAATATTGTCTTTCACCTTTCACTCTATACAAGTCAGCTTTTTACTCAAGGAAAAGTGTAAAAGTCCTGGTTTCAAAACTACTTAGTAAAGAAGTAAAAGTAATGTAGGGGGAAAATTCCATTAAGGACAAAAGCTTAGGCCGTGCCACAGAGTCCTATTTTACACTACCCCACCTCCTTAAAAAAAAAATTGGCAAAATGGCAGATTTACAGAGGGAGGTGCCACAAATGCATGAGAACAGTTTACAAAACTGCACCGATTGTTAACTTGTGGGTACGGTTTATTTATCTTTACATGAGATTTGTTAAACTTATGAAACTCAGCGATTTGCACAAGTAGATTACATACACAGTCAATGAAAAGACGTGAATAGATGCAAACTTGCCGCAAATCCTTTTGTCCATTTTTTTACTAAGATACTCCATTAATTCTGTTTTCTCCTGTATATATTTTCTAAAATGACATACATGTTCTACATGTTTTCCGTTCGGGTCAAAAATGTTTGCGCTCAGTACCGCCAATATGGCCGACTTCCTGATTGGTGTTGTGACACCCCTGATTGAGTTGTCTTGTTCCATTATGGTGGAAGTCACGTGTCTTTTCTTATTCCCTTACCTTTACACATATCAGAGAGCCTTGCATTTTTGTTAATGTATGCTCCGCCCAATGACACCAAATATCACAGAAGTTTGTAATATATGTCACTGGCTTTGTGGGTTACAAGTGTAGCTGTTACTAACACTCAGAGATCAAACACTGAACATTTGAATATCTTTACATTTTTGATGAACACCTACATCAACATGAAGACGATTACTTTACTCTTCATTATTTCTTTTTTTATCAACGGTAAGATCAACATTTCTGCAACACTTTTGGTTTCACTTTTTCACTGCTATTTTATTTTTTTGTGTGTGTGTCCTGTATTTTACATAAACATAACTAACATAATTAAATAAATATGTAAGGACTACGTGTGGAGAATAACATATAACAATCAATGTAAAAAGTGGACATAAAATGATGGCAGACAATTATCTGTGGTGCACAACTGCCTGTATGTATGTATATGTATATGTGTGTGTGTGTGTGTGTGTGTGTGTGTGTGTGTGTGTGTGTGTGTGTGTGTGTGTGTGTGTGTGTGTGTGTGTGTGTGTGTGTGTGTGTGTGTGTGTGTGTGTGTGTGTGTGTGTGTGTGTGTGTGTGTGTGTGTGTGTGTGCGTGTGTGTGTGTGCGCATGATTGCATGCATGATTGTGTGTGTGCGCGTGCATGCCCACCAAACATGAGACGTCCGCTCGACGTGCAGATCATGTCTATATTAGGTCGGTTGGTCCAGGCTCTTATCTGTACGTCTATACAACGTGCAGATCAGGTACAGTATCTGGACGTGTGACTATGACCCCTCTTGGACGTCAGGTAGACGTCCAAAAGGGGTTCAGGAAATCAATTCAAAAACATTTTATACAAATGTGGTCTATGAGTTCTGAGTCAAAAAACATAAACATCACGTGTATTTTTGTAGAATATTTTGTTAAGCTGTTAAAAGAATGTAATCTTTATTCAAAGATTAGTGTTCAAAAACATAGCACTGCTCATAGATAAAGTTCCACCTTAAATGCTGTCTCTCTCTCTTTCTCTCTCTCTCTCTCTCTCTCTCTCTCTCTCTCTCTCTCTCTCTCTCTCTCTCTCTTTAATTAACAGAGATGTATATGCTGACGTTTTATTGAAAATCTTTTGTCACCCTAATGACGATCAGTGATTCATTTAGTTGGGTAGTTTGACTCTTCATATGAGTGTTTGGTCTTTGTAAGTTGCAAAGAAAATTTGTTAAAAATAAAACTCACATGGCTCTTACAACTTCACTGAAAGTTTACCTATAGTAAAACCACATATGTAAAGTCTGTGAATTAATTTTGTAAACCATGTAGTATTGACTCAATTTCTCAGTTGATTTGAGGTTTCACCTCCAACTTATTATTTAGGTTCATACCACCACTGGGAAGCGCTTATATACAATTAAAAGTCCAGATTTCATTGTCACATATGCAGACATCAAGAATCAGCCCATGAATCACAACAGTGGTGACACTCTCTGGACTCATGAGTTGTTATAATACGTTGGTGCAATGCATTGCAACATTTAGAAAACTCTCCATCGTTGTGATTCATGAGCTGATTCTTGATGTCTGCATTTGTTTCATAAAATTCTGGACTTTAGATTTTTCAGTACAGTCACAAGGTTTCATTTTTCGTTACAGTAGGCAGCAGTATGCCCCGAGTGCATTTATTGCAGCTCCAAACAAAACTTAGTCAGATGTTTACTTTTAAACGAAATTTATAATGTATTGTTTATGTTGTTATTTCAGTTATATTATATCACCACTTCTGACCATCAATGTAATTAATGTGAAGCCACAAGTAAGTTGCATTGCTAACAAACACCTGGTGCAATAATAATGTGTTTAAACACCCCATCATCATGCACACACACTACAATATAAAACAAAGAATCAAACTACCCAACTAAAGGAAACACGGATCACCATGATGGTGACAAAACATGTTCAATAAAACATCAGAATCTTGTAAATTCTCAAAAACGAGCCGTAGAAATGACAAAAAATTAAGTGAATTTGGTTTGTTTAGCCAGTATGGTCCTACTTCAAAACAATGCTTTTTTAAAACAACTGATTGTAATGGTTATGCCATTGCTTTAGAGAATGTACATGTAACAATTATCCAGCGAGAGCAAGCGAGGGAGGGAGAGTGAAGTTCACATCACTTCACTTCAATTATTGAACGATAGAGAGAGAGAGTGAGAGAGAGAGAGAGAGAGAGAGAGAGAGAGAGGGAGAGAGAGAGAGAGAGAGAGAGAGAGAGAGAGAGAGAGAGAGAGAGAGAGAGAGAGAGAGAGCAAGATTGCAGACGCAGATAGTTAAGGTGGAACTTGAGTAAGTCTGGGCTCCTCTACGCAGCAGAGGCCAAGGCTGTGGCCTCCTCCGCATGCTTCTCGCCACAGCTGCCTTATGTTCCTCCATCTGCCGCAGCTCTTTGCTGTATTGTGGCTCATAAAGTTAGCCCCAAACAGCAGATTAGAGCATCACGCTTGCGAAATCACCCTCTTCCATATCATACTGATTACCTTCCGCTATTATTGTGACATGAAGTCTGGCCTGCCCCACAGCGTCCGTTAGCTTATTTTACAAAAAGATGGCAGCTCTATTGTGTAGGTTAGTGTATTTTCGTAAGTTCCACCCACTGATCTGTAATAGGTCTGTAGCGTAAGTGGGTCTTGGGAAAATACAGACTTGGGAATTATCTATAAATAATATTTTTTTAACATTTATTCATATATGAAGATTATATATACAAATATAATGTCTAAAATGGCCACATTTTAAATAGTTTTACTTTGCGTGGAGGTCCCCTTGACATCAATATTGGATGTTCAGAACAGGTCATAAAAAGACGTCATAAAAACTTTCATTCTGGCTCCTCATGGGACGTCGAAATGACGTCTTTTTAAGACGCATTGCTCAGTGGGTGCATGTGTCAGATCGGGTTAACCGAAGTGTAATGGAAGAGTGCGAAGGTCTGCATTAATCTGCCTGCGTTTATTACACAAGATGGTTTCACATACAATTTCATGAGTTTAATTTAATTCACATTTTTACACGTTTGTTGCTATTTTAATCGCAATTGTATTTGTGATTTGATAATATTTGTTTGTTCAGCACAAAGTTTGCGTTTTATTGCCTCAGCTGCCTGACAATTTTCATTTAAAGAGGACATATTCAAGTAGGTTAATTCAGTTCTTTACTTATGAGCAGTTTGTGTTGTATTTCAGTTTGTATGGTTAATGACAGCATGATAAAGTTTGGCTACATAAGAGGACATTTTTTCCGATCCGGCCCTCAGCCTAAATGGTTTTGACACCCCTGCCTCACACAAACGCCCCACAAGGGAGTCTCTTGATCGTTTGAGGTGAGGTGAGTATGATTTCATTAGTTTGTCAGATAGATGAGGATAGTGATTATTGTGCTTACTAAACTATAATTGGTAGGTTCGACTTCCTTAGCCTAAACATTCTAAAATGGTGGCGAAATGATACAAATGGTGAAGCGGTTACTGTGGTGTTATTAGTAGGATATCATATGGCTGGGAAGAGCTCTTAGCCAATCAGATTCGAGAACAGGAAAGAACTGTTGTATAATACAACAGTCCATACAACACTTGGTGATATCAACATGTGATGTTGTCACACAAGTTCAGTGGAAACATCAGAGAGAAAAAAACACACATATGTGTGAAACTGGAAGTATGAAGAGTAAATGAGAGCTCACAGAGTCGTCTTCATCTCACACAACACCTGATGAAGAAAATGTTTCTGATGTTTGTTTATTTCTCTTTGTGTTTCTGCTGTCTAACAGGTGAGTTATAAACAGTTTTATATCATATTTAAGAGCAGTTAATCCAGAATAATAATCATCTGTTATTCAATAGATGATTATTTGCTTTTATACTTCTGTGTCTGATTTAATACAATCTGATTTTATTTCTATGATACAATGTATTAAATTAAATTCTCATCAAAATGTATATTTATCTAAATAACGATTGAAAGCTGAAGCTAACATTTTTCATGCTGCTAATTAAATGTTAAAAAAAGAATGAAATCTAATCTGCAAAGACAGAAATCCAAATCTCATTTGTTATCATTTAAAACTACTGCCAAGTTTCTAAGCTTTTCTAAAGACAAAGATAAACTGACTGAAGATCTTTAATCTGTGTCAATCTGTTTATGTGTTCTTCAGGTGTGTTTGGTGATGAAGTAAAGTCAGTGTCAGTGATGGAGGGAGATTCTGTTACTCTATACACTGATACTAAACTACAGAGTAAAGATGTGATCGAGTGGAGGTTTGGACCTCAAGAGGTTCGTATAGCTGAGGTCAATAAAGAGGCCAATAAGAACTCAATATATGATGATGTTCTTGATGGGAGATTCAGAGACAGAATGCAGTTAAATGATCAGACTGGAGATCTCACCATCACAAACATCACAACTCAACACACTGGACTTTATCAAATAAACATCAGAAGCAACAGAAGGATCTCATTCAGATTCAATGTTACTGTCTATGGTGAGTAAAGATTTACTGTTTACATATTAACTGTTATATTATCTTAGCAGTGTAAACTCATTTTATAAGGTTTAGGATTAAATATAAATACTTTTATGCACCTCATTTCTTTCAAACTGTTTTGTAATTTGTTTCTCAACCTCTATACGATCCTTAAAGTTAACTTTCATTTTATTTATGAGTCTATTTGACTGAAGACATTAAACACAGTCAATAGATCAGACCTCTTGACTAATATTGATAATATTTGCTTTGATTCTTATTTCTGTTTATTCTCTCATGTTATTCAGCTCGTCTGCATGTTCCTGTCATCACACAAAACTCTTCACAATGTTCTTCATCATCATCAAATTGTTCATTATTGTGTTCAGTGATGAATGTGAGAGATGTGAGTCTGTCCTGGTACAAAGGAAACAGTTTATTGTCCAGCATCAGTGTGTCTGATCTCAACATCAGACTCTCTCTACCTCTGGAGGTTGAATATCAGGATACAAACACATACAGATGTGTACTCAACAATACCAACACAAACCAAACTCAACATCTCAACATCAAGAATCTCTGTCAGACGTGTTCAGATACAACAGGTGTGATTATTCAACTACAGTAATGATATTCACTGATATAAAATTAGATTTAATTACAGTAATGATTTTCACTGATATAAGATCAGATTTAGTTACAGTAATATATTTTATTATTTATTACAGGTCTCCCTTTCGTTCATATAGTTGTGATCTGTTGTGTTGTTGTTGGATGTCTGATGATTGTAGCTTCAGTTCTGATCTTCTGCATCTACAGGAAACACAGAAACACACAGAAACAGGGTAAATCTTAACTAGCACTAAAAATACTAAACAATACTTCTTGTTAACATATCAAGATGAGAGTTTTGTTTTGTAATGCGTTTGTGTTGTTGAAACAGTTCAGACCGGTGAAGAGGAAATCACTTACGCAGAAACAACTTTCCATAAAAGACAAACACATAAAAAGGTAAGATCAATCTTTATCTTTCATAGAATTACATGAATTGTTTTTATTTTTATCACACACAGTAGAAGGTGACTTTTGAAGAAACTCAGAAATAAAATTGTAATTCTTAAATTCTTCTTTTAATTTTTTTGTCATTACATAATTTACATAATTCTATTTGTGTTATTTTAGTATCATATAATAAATTCTGATACGTGAAAACTAGTAAAAAAATTTTAAATGTGATTTTTTTTTAAACAGGTCTCTGAATTATAATACTAGACTATGGTTAGACTATGATTGTGATGAGAGTAAAGATCTGTGTAATAAATCCTTATAAAGACCAACATGATTAACTGTTACAGTTTTTACAGACGCTAGGACACATTTCTCAATACTTAGGTCACTTTTGCAAAACTCTTCACACAGTGAGCACAACAGAAGTCTATGTGGGCTAAACTGAGGATGAATTATCATTGCTTTGACACAAAATGCATTCAATAACTAAATCTCTCAAATTTTATGAATTCTTTTCTCACTCAGACACAACAACTGACAAAACTCTTTATATATACAGCCCAATTTGCACATGTTACATACTGATGTCAAAACTGTTATTCAAAACAATAACATGATACACAACTGAATAAGACAGCAATTTGCTATATTTCTACAGTAATATTTTAATGAAATATATTTTAAATCTTAAAATTAAATTCTATAAAAACAAATGGCCAAATGTAGAAGACAGAGTAAATTAGCATTACTATTGTATCAGTAGATGGTGTGTATACAAATTATTGTATTTTGGAATTATGCAGTGGAAAAAAATAAACAACATAAAATATTGACAAATTCTGCATCATGTCTGATTCATTCCAGTAACCTATATTGCAGTGAATTATAAACATAGATGTGTCCTTGTTTTACACAAGAAAACATTGTATAATGCTATGTTTTTAGGTCATTGCTTTGTGGGTGACAAAATGTGTTGTCGGCTGTCAACCTTTGCTAGTGTTCTGGAAGAATGAGTTGATTTGAAACCTGAATAAAGTGTTTTGGTAGTTATAGTGCATTTTGAATGTGAAATGAACTGCTTTGCTAAGCTGAAAGTTTGTTAGGAGAACTGTGTGAAGAGTTTTGCAAAAGTGACCTAAGTATTGAGAAATGTGTCCTAGCGTCTGTAAAAAACTGTAATATCATGTTGAAGGAAATTTTAAAGCAAACATTTTAACTTTTAATCACTGTTTGCTTTTAATCACATTTGAAGTATGCATAACATTCTTACTTTAAACATAGATTTGTAAAGATTTGATTAACAGTTATTCATTGTAATTAAATGTTTGTGTGATGTTGTGTATTGTGTACAGAAAGTTCCAGTGGAGGATGATGTGGTGTATGCAGGAGTCATGAGACGATGATCAAACTAAATTTAAAGATACTGTAAAACTAAACTGAACTGTAAAATATTATCAAAATCACTGAACAAAATATTAAAGTGTTTCTTATGTTTTATTTTTATACTGAATGCTTGTGACAGTTTAACAGCTTTACTTCTGGGTTAAAGTGAATGGTAGTGTGGAAAGAAATGCGGTTTTGTTCTGTTGCTGGACACGACATATGAGTTTTATTTTTGACTATTAGTGGCTGTTTGTGGTTGATGTGTATCTCTGAGTATATGTGAGAGGTGTGACCTGTGTGTGTGTGTGTGTGTGTGTGTGTGTGTGTGTGTGTGTGTGTGTGTGTGTGTGTGTGTATGGCTCTTTTGCTAATTTGCTATATTTCAATACAAAGCAGCTTTACAAAAAAATATTGAGTTCATCAATGCCAATGTATGACAAATAAAAGATTGCTTTAAACTGTGATATAACTTTTTGCATGAACAATTAGGTCTGTTGGTAAAGCCATGAAAAGGTCATGGGTTTAATTACCACTGGTGTGAAAAGTATTCACATTCATTACTTAAGTATAGATAGTAGGTTTTAAAAAGACTTCTGTCGAAATTAAAGTATCAACTTAAACTTTTTACACAATTAAAGTCCTGGTTTCAAAACTACTTTAAGTATAAAAGTAAAAGTAACGTAAGAGGAAAATGCCATTAAGGACAAAAGCTTAGGCTGTGCCAGAGGGTCCTATTGTACACTACCCCACCTCTTTAAAAAAATATTTTTTTTATGACAAGAACGACTATAACGTTAGCCTATAGTAAAATTTTAATGTTGAAAAATGTTGTGCGTGCGTGCGTGCGTGCTTGCATGCATGCGCGTGTGTGTGTTTGTGTGTGTGTGTGTGTGTGTGTGTGTGTGTGTGTGAGAGAGAGAGAGAGAGAGAGAGAGAGAGAGAAAAGTACAGGATTACATTACACAACAATGTAGAGTCACCTTTATATTTTAAAAACTTCTCACAAACTTTCAAATTTCAGTGTCAAATGTTAAAGTTGATATCAGTGTATTAACCCTTATGTGGTGTTGGGGACATTTTTTTTCTTTTTTTTGGCCACAACTTTCTCTGTGTTTCAGCAAATGGAATGATTTTTGGTGACAAATCTTATATTTGCACATATTTAAAGAAAAATGCTTTGAAATTAAAAAAAAAAAACTCAACAATATACTGTGGGCAAATTTTACTACCCTTTCGTGTTGTTATTGGCCAAAAAAGGCCACTAAATTAAACTGCTGTTAAAATGCATCAGATAAAATTTTTTTTTAATTTTTTTGCATAAATCTGTTAATCAACCTCAGTACTGACCAAATGTTTACAAAAATTCCATGATTTTAATTATCTAATTGCCAAGTTTATAAGCGGTGTCACTAATTTGGGAAATAAAACACACAAAATGACCAATATAAAAAGTGATTGTGGACTGGATTTTTTTTACCTTTTTCACAGTCTTGGGCATGTCAAAGATTAGTAGAAACATTGGCTTTGAAGCATTTTTAGTTTTTGTGCGGTATCAGATTTTTTCCCCCTCATTTATTGTTTGTGGCCATTTTTGCCCTATTGACTTTCATTATAACAATGTTTTTTGATTGCAGATCCATGACACCTTATTTTAATGCATTCTTGATTACGATAACTACAAAAAATTTTTTTTAATCTTTTTATATTAAAGAGAATAGTTCACACCACAACTAGAATGATAAAGATACAATGAATGATATCATTGGGATCATTTGGCTCTGGCTCCGGCTCTTCATTTAGTATCACTGGGATACTTCGTTTTTTTAGCCCAAATTTGCAACTGTGAATTGGTTTGTGTGTTGGTATGCAATTGTTTAATCAATTGTTTTATAAATGCTTTATTTTTTTAATGTTTTTGTTAGACAAAAATACACAGTTACTATTATTTAACATTATAATAAAACTTTAATTAAACAATTGAACAAAGGACACAGAACCACAGCAAACAAAACCTAATAAAGGCAAAAATCTTTTTCGATTTTCACTCAGGATTATCTTTCTTCTTCTTTTTGGTAACTTAAAGGGGACATATTATGAAAATCTGACTTTTTCCATGTTTAAGTGCTATAATTGTGTCCCCAGTGCTTCTATCAACCTAGAAAATTTTAAAAAGATCAACCCAATAACTTAGTTTTGGTAAACCATTTTCTGCAAGCATGTGAAAAATAGGTCATTGTAATTTGGCCCTTATTGTGATGTCAGAATAAGGTAATACCGCCCCCTTTATCTGCACTATCCAACCATAGCACAACCATTTAGTATGGAGAGAAAGAGAGAGATAAAATATTTCACAGCACAATTGAGTTTCAATTGCAACAAACCACCATCATTGTGATCAGTGGTTGCACTTCATCCGCTCATTTGCATTTTAAATGACACACCCAAAACGGCACACTTTTGCTCAGACCTATTTTAGACTTAGTTTACATCTTAAAAAAAATCTCATAATATGTCCCCTTTAAATGCCTTAACTTTCTCCCAACGCGCTTAAATCCGGCTACCTCTCTTCTATCTATCGATTTGTGAACCTGGCCTGTACCACTACACTGGCTTTTTGGAGCGTCTGTCCCCCTTTTTTCTTTCACATAATGGTATAATCCCAGTCTGTCTTTCCATTTGATTGGACGCATTGTGTACCACATACAAATAGGTCCCGCCCATAGACAGTAAAGCCCCTGCCTGCGGCTGAAGATTCGGCTCTCTCGATGACGGGAGCCGGCTCTTCTTTTCGCTACAAAGAATCGGCTCGTAGAGCTGGCTCGTTCGCGAACGACCCATCACTACTCGTTGCGCTTACCACGTGGTACGGAACTGTATCACTCAAAACATTTATATATGGAGACGATCGCATTCATTTGTGTTATTTCTTTATTACTCAAGGGTAAGTTGATTTGTTTTTACGTCTTTTTTATCCTTAGCATTAATCAACATTGCCGGAGAGACAGCAAGCTCAAAGACGGCAGCTAAAGTAGTTGTATCATAACTGTTGTGCCGCCGTGCTTGTCAGCACTACACTGACTGCGTTAATATGGTGTCAAAAGTATTCACATTCATAACTCAAGTAGCTATATATTCTAGCGTTTGAAAATACTACCAAAAGTTAATATCAACTCAAGCTTTTTACGCAAGTAAAAGTACTGGTTTCAAAACTACTTGGTATAAAAGTGAAAGTAAAAGTATAATGTGCGACAGAGAGTCACAGGTTATGACGCAATCGTTAGCCTGTTTTTACAAAAACTGCTTCTACTGTGCCATAACGTAAGATACAAGGTAATGGAGCATTTATACATTTTCGTGTTTCTTTAGAAATAAGTAATGGACAAATGGAGTCTTTAAACGCCTCAAATGTAAAGTTATTCGCTGTCAAGGTGACGCCAAAATGAATGGGAGTCAATGGAATGCTAACAGCAGGGGTCCGCTAATCAATGGCGGAGCCCGGGGAAGCTTCTATAAAATATGAAACCCTGCCCCCCAGGTTTCAGCCACGATTGAAAGTGAAAGCATTTTAGTACAATGCAAATACATTAAAGAACCATGTGTGTGTAAGTTAGGCCTACTACTTAGCATATTAACATGTGTTTCATGGAGTGGAAGATACAGTATGTTGACTTGCCAATAAGTATTATAATTGTGCAAAAAGTAAAACTTCAGAGGCAAGTAATCAATAACCTTTATTGGAATGTTGCATATAGGAATAATACAGGCTCAGATAACATTTGGCTCGAATTTGACGCGAATTTCAAATCTCACACAGAGCCCACCAAACGAGTTTGCAACGTTGAATCATATAGCCTACTGCTAGCAAGCAAACCATGTACCACTATTATTAATAGGTTACTAGGTCACTATAATATTGGCAATAATCAACTGATAATAACAAAAACTATAGCTTTGCACAATTAAGTGCTTGGTTGGAACATTTCACTCGAGTTCTTTTCTTGAGTCTCTGCCACGGACATCTTTGTACTTGGCTACATACATCTGCTGTGTCCAGTGTTGGGGGTTACATTTAGTATAGCTTACTTATCACAACATGCGTTGTAAATCGCAAATACTCATTTATTTAAACATCTCTATACTACCTACTGTGGCCTAATTTGCGGAGGGTGAAAAGAAAACACCCGTTTGATAAATAAGCCAGTAGTGAATTAATAACGTACGCAAATAACAGATGAGATACATTGTAGTCTTTACTATCACCCACTCTGACACACAGCAAAATCCCCAGTGTTAAATTAACACTGCTCGGTGTTTATATAATCCACACCAAGAATGGTGTTAAAAAAACACTAAATCAGTGTTAAAGTTAATAAGATAATGAAGTGATTGAGTCATTAATAGTGAACACCTGCTGGTCATTCCGTGTCAAATCAACAAATTTTGGAATTGTTCCTGTCTTAAAAAATTTCTTTTGTTGACTCTTTTTCTGGAGAAAGTAATACTAAAATGAGGAAGAAAGCCAAAATATTAAATGCAATAGCTAAAATGCCTAGAGTTTAATGAACACTATCATCATCTCTGTTTGAAAACTAAAATTACAACTTGCTTGCAGAGTTACATGGATGATAGGTTTAACTTCTAAAGAACTGCTGTAAATCTGGTTAATAAAGTTAGTCACCATTGTGCCGATTAGTGTTTCCTTTAGTTGGGTACTTGGGTCTTGAAGTTTAGTGTTAGTTTTCTTCTGCTCATTGTGGCAGTGTGTTTATAAAAAACATCTGTTATAGCAGAGGAAGATGAAAGAATTTAAGTCTATAACTGCTACTATGTTAATCAGTATGAAAGTCTTGGGATTCAATGATATCATAAAAAAGTAATCACTGAATATAAGTGTTTAATTTATGTTCCGCCAACCCTGTGAAGCTCCCATGAAATCCAACAGTGCTGTAAAAGTCCACATACCCTGAAGAGTTAAATATTGTTTACCCAAATCTAATCTGTGGTGTAAGTCAGACACACTGAGACATCAACAATCAGCCTATAAAACACAATCATGGTGACAATCAACAACAAAACGTCATGCCACAATGCATGCTGGGTACCAGGATTGTAGAAAACTCATTCAGAAATCCCATCATGCATTGCAACATGACAAAAAGTTTGCAACTTTCTTAACATTAACTGTCACCATCGTTGAGATTTGTATCAGAAATCATGAAGTCTCTCTTAAGCAAAAAACAACAACAAAAACACACTAAAGCATGACGGCAGTCTTATTCAATACAATGTCATTTGCATAGAGCTTTTTTATATGCCTGTTTCTTCATAATTAATTTGTGATCAAATATTTCAATGATTTGTAGAGTAGAATATAATAAAAATAAACAATCTGAGAAGGTCTGGAAGGTTTTCCCTCTACATGAAGCAATGAACAAGTGGTCTTACTAAAACATTGTTGCTATTGCTAAAAGTGGAGAGTTAGAAAAGTGAAGGTCAAGGGACAAATGCTTAACTAAAGGAAACACTAATCACAGTAATGGTGACTTCAAATGAACTCATAACAAACACAAAAGATTTAATGTGATACATTTTGTGATAAATGTCTATTTGACTTGTGAGACATCACGTCAGAAAGAAGATTTGTCTACTAAATCACGCGTGTGGATGCTGGAATAGTTGAGCACTTGTATTTTGTTCTGACAGCTGTTTAGAAGTTAAACTTATCCATTTGGAAAATAACTCTGCAAGTTATAATTTTATTTTTCAAACAGAGATGCTGATAGAGAGGCAAACATGAAAGATTGCAGCTTTTGGAGGCATACACCCAACAGTATTCATCTATTGCATTTAATAATTTGTCTTTCTTTATTATTTTAGTATTATTTTCTCCAGAAAACGAGTCATCAAAATAAAAATGTAGAGACAGGAAAATGTCCAATATGTAATTGATTTGAATGACCAGCAGGTCTTCACCATTAATGTCTTAATCATCACTTCATTATCTCATTAACTTTAACACTGATTCAGAGTTATATTTTTAACACCAGTCTTTTTTAACACCGATCTTGGTGTGGATTATATAAACACCAAATAGTGTTGATTTAACACTGGTAGAGTTAATTTAACACTGGGGATTTTCCTGTGCAGACGCTTTCATGAAAAGAGCCATTTTAAATTCAATTCAATTTTGTTTATATAGCACTTTTCACAAGTGTTAATTGTTGCAAAGCAGCTTTACATGAGAAGATGTAGAGGAGAACACAGAAAATCAATAGATAATATAAGAAGTAGAGAAAGCGGTTAAACCGTACAAGCGAGCATATTAATAATGTAACGTATACAGTAAAGTGCTAAGTTAAGCCAAAGTTGGCTGACTCTCCCTGGGACTAAAAACCCTCTAGGAAAAAAAACCCAATGGGAAAAAGTCCTAGAAGGACAAAAACCCTTGGGAGGAATTAATATATATTTATATATATATATATATATATATATATATATATATATATATATATATATATATATATATATATATATATAGAAACGGTAGGGATAGGAGGCGGGTAAGCGAATTAAACTGGTTTAGCCGGTGGTCGTTGGTCGGGCATCGGCTGGTCATCACGTTGAAGGACAGCCAGTGGATCAGTGATGCAATGATCTTCACCGCAACCGGAACTGGGTCTGTTTGTCTCATGGTCCTCGTGGTCGAGGACGAGACAGGGAGTGAAAAACAGAATTCTATTAGCGTAGGGGCCGTTCGCATGCAATGCAAGTGTCAAACATTATAGTGGTTCAAGTCAGCTCGGTTCCAGACAGGCTAACTATTGCGGCAATAGTATATTACCCATATGAGGTATGTGAGTGCTTTGTTCTAGACAAACTAACTACTGCAGGAAATGTACATTTACTGGACATTTTATGTGAATGCTTTGTTAAAGAAGAATGTCTTAAGTTTAGATTTAAATTGATCGACTGTGTCTGATACTCGAACATTATTTGATAAATCATTCCAGAGCTTAGGGGCTAAGTAGGAAAAGGATCTACCACCTTTAGACACTTTTGATATTCTAGGGATAATTAAGTGACCAGAATTTTGTGAGCGCAGTTTATGTGATGGATTGTATTCTGATAGTAGTTCTTTAATATACGAGGGCGCTAGGCCATTTAAGGCTTTGTAGGTGATTAGTAATATTTTAAATTGTATGCGATATTTAACTGGTAGCCAGTGTAAAGATGCCAGAATTGGACTGATGTGGTCATACTTTTTAGATCGAGTAAGCACTCTTGCGGCGGCGTTTTGAACCAGCTGTAGCTTGTTTACCTGATTTGCATGGCATCCCCCAAGTAACGAGTTACAATAGTCTATTCTAGAGGTCATAAAAGCATGTATAAGCTTTTCTGCGTCTGATACAGACAGCATATGGCGTATTTTTGAGATATTTCTAAGATGGAAGAATGCTGTGCGGCAGATGTTGGCGATATGACTATCGAAAGATAGATTGCTGTCGAACATTACGCCTAAATTCTTAACCGTGGAAGATGGCACCACCGTGCAGCCATCTATGGGCAACTTGTAATCTGACATATTATGTTTGTAGCGATTCGGTTCAATAATAAGTATCTCTGTCTTATTGGAGTTTAGCATAAGAAAGTTTTGTGCCATCCAGTCCCTAATATCACTAATGCAGTCTGTTAGCTTAGAAAACTGGTGGGTTTCGCTAGGATGCGACGAGATGTAAAGCTGGGTATCATCCGCATAGCAGTGAAAACTTATGTTATGTTTCCTGATAATGTCTCCTAGAGGTAACATATATAACGAGAATAGGATAGGGCCTAGAACTGATCCCTGAGGTATGCCGTATTTAACGGGGGAGTGATATGACTCTTCCTCATTTACATAAACAAAGTGATATCGATTGGTTAGATACGATCTGAACCAGGCTAACGCCTGACCACTGATGCCAACATAGTTTTCTAGTCTATTGAGTAAGATTGTGTGATCTATTGTGTCAAAGGCTGCACTAAGGTCTAGTAATATAAGGATTGAGATTTCACCACGATCGGATGTTAATTCATTCATTCAATCACTTGAAGTCATTTATTTGGTCACATAACATTACCCCACACCCACCAAACATGAGACGTCCGCTCGACGTGCAGATCATGTCTATATTAGGTCGGTTGGTCCAGGCCCTTATCTGTACGTCTATACAACGTGCAGATCTGGTACAGTATCTGGACGTCTGACTATGACCCCTCTTGGACGTCAGGTAGACGTCCAAAAGGGGTTCGGGAAATCAATTCAAAAACATTTCATACAAATGTGGTCTATGAGTTCTGAGTCAAAAAACATAAACATCACGTGTATTTTTGTAGAAAAATTTTGTTAAACTGATAAAATAATGTAATCTTTATTCAAAGATTAGTGTTCAAAAACATAGCACTGCTCATAGATAAAGTTCCACCTTGAATGCTCTCTCTCTCTCTCTCTCTCTCTCTCTCTCTCTCTCTCTCTCTCTCTCTCTCTCTCTCTCTCTCTCTCTCTCTTTAATTAACAGAGATGTATATGCTGACGGTTTATTGAAAATGTTTTGTCACCATAATGACGATCAGTGATTCCTTTAGTTGGGTAGTTTGACTCTTCATATGAGTGTTTGGTCTTTATAAGAGTGTTTGCTAAAGCATGTTATTTGTTGCAAAGAAAATTTGTTATAAACAAAACTCACATGTGGATCTTACAACTTCGTTCAAAGTATACCAAGAGTAATACCACATATGTAAAGTCTGTAAATTAATTTTGTAAACCATGTAGTATTGTCTCAATTCTCTGTTGATTTGAGGTGTCACATCCAACTTATTATTTAGGTTCATACCACCACTGGGAAGCGCTTATATACAATTAAAAGTCCAGATTTCATTGTCACATATGCAGACATCAAGAATCAGCCCATGAATCACAACAGTGGTGACAATCTCTGGACTCATGATGAGTTTTATAATATGTTGGTGCAATGCATTGCAACATGTAGAAAACTCACCATTGTTGTGATTCATGAGCTGATTCTTGATATCTGCATCTGTGTCAAAAAATTCTAGACTTTACATTTTTGATTACAGCCATGAGATTTCAGTTACAGTAGGCAGCAGTATGCCCCAAAGTATATTTATTGCAGCTCCAATCAAAAATTAGACCGTAGTTTACTTTTAAACGAAATTTATGACGTTTTATCTGTGTTGTTAGTTCAGTTATATTATATCATCACTTCTGACCATCAATGTAATTAATATGAAGCCACAAGTTGCATTGGTAACACACACTTGGTGCAACAATAATGTGTTTTTAAAAACGCCATCATTAAGCACACACACTACAATATAAAAACAAAGAGTCAAACTACCCAACTAAAGGAAACACTGATCACCATGATGGTGACAAAACATGTTCAATAAAACATCAGAATCTTGTAAATTCTCAAAAACGAGCAGGTAGAAATGACAAAAAATAGAGTGAATTTGGTTAGTCTAGCCAGTATGGTCCTACTTCAAAACAATGCTTTGTTAAAACAACTTTTTGTAATGGTGATGACATTGCTTTAGAGAATGTACATGTAACAATTATCCAGCGAGAGCAAGTGTGGGAGGGAGAGTGAAGTTCACGTCACTTCACTTCAATTATTGAATGATAGAGAGAGAGAGAGTGAGAGAGAGAAAGAGAGAGAGAGAGAGAGAGAGCAAGATTGCAGACGCAGACAGTTAAGGTGGAACTTGTATATTTGGGAATTATCTATAAGCAATATTTTTTTTACATTTATTCATATATAAAGATTATATATACACATATAATGTCTAAAATGGCCACATTTTAAATAGTTTACTTTGCGTGGAGGTCCCCTTGACATCAATCTTGGATGTTCAGAACAGGTCATAAAAAGACGTCATAAAAACTTTCATTCTGGCTCCTCATGGGACGTCGAAATGACGTCTTTTTAAGACACTTTGCTCAGTGGGCAGTGTGGCTATATTGCCTGTCCCACTAAGAAATAAAACAAAGATGAGAAAACAAACAAATTACAAATGTGTGAGCATAATGTTTATACACGTTAGCACCCCACTTGCTCTCACATTGTTAAATGTCATTAATTTAAGCTTTGTTGATGGTTTTGTTAGTACATCTGCAAACATATTTGGGTGGTTTCCCACACAGAGATTATATTAAACCAGGACTAGGCCTTAGTTGGGAAATAGAACTAGATTTAACAAACATTCCTTATAAAAAACTTAAGTGCATTTTGAGGCAAAACAAAGGGCACTGATGTCAGTAAAAGTTGTTTTTAGTTTGGATAGCTCTTACATTTATTTTAATCTAGGAATATTCTAATTCCTGTCCGAGAATCTGAGAATTCGAGGGCCATGCCTCCCCAAACAGGGTGTTGTGCCCCTCTACACAGTTTTTTATTAATTTAATATATCAAGAGTAATTAAAATAAATTAAACATGGAATGTTTCATGACTTTTAATGTAATCAAATGAGGAAAATATAGTTGATATATGTTTTCTTTAATTAAAATAGACCAGTTTCTCTGATTGGTTGTATTGTGGCGTCTCATGCGTCTTTACGTCTTTAGCATAGCCTATTTGTGACTTGATACTAGCAACGTGTTTTTTCGCAGCATTTTATGGATTGTGTAAAATATGGATATTAGAACATTTAGAACGAACCAGCACTGCCTGCTCCATCTGACTTCATGCAAACACCGATTGACTCAGACTCGGAGATTAGAGGTTGAGGTGGAATTTTCAAATCTGCAGGAAACTGTTTAAAGAAAGTTTAATGTTCATACACGCCGGCTTTAGCTTTTTTAAAGGTAAGTTAGCATTGTTTTAATTTACGTAAGCTTAAATGTGAAGTGTGGCTATAGACCGTTAACAGCATTGCGACGTGATTATGGTAATTGGCTTTTAGGACGTGGTGTGCGCTGCAACATGAAACCCATTCATTTCAATGGCTTGCGCCGTGAGAGGGCGGTTTGTTGTTGCGTCGAGCAACAGTTCAAAGTAGTTCAACTTTTGCGCATAGTTTGTGATATTCTGCACTTTATACGGGAAATGAGCTGACTGTCTGTACCAGTACCAGTATTTGTTGTGTTAATGCCTTGTTTTTGCAAGTTATTGTTGCTAACTGTGTGCCCCCCTTTTAGTTATGGTCTGGCGCCGGTTCTGCCAGAACCTAAAGTGTAATCTCATATACAGTGTTACTAGGGGTGGCACGGTTCATAAAAAAATCAGAACCGTTCGGTTCGCTTGTCTCGGTTTGGAGCGTGTGTGCATCGCACGGTTCGACGGTTCATGGCATGTGCAATGTATGTAACCTCGTGCCCTGTATGTGACCTCAGATAGCGTGTTTCCCTTTCGTGAATCGCGCGAAAAAAGAGGTGACTGATGTGGAAAGTGAGTGCTGCAGGTCATGTTACGTGTAGAAATGGCAAATGGGAAGGAAGTCTGCCCGGAGTTGGAGGATGCGCCAGCGTCGTATAAGTTTGGTGTGTGGAAACATTTTTTATTTCATGTTACCTATGATGACAGAGGAAATCAAACAATAGATAGAACTGCAGTCTATGTGTTGAATGTGTTCGAACAGCCAAACGCGACAGCGTTCTCTCGGCCCATTTATCTAATCTGAGGTACTGAACACAATTGTTTTACGTCTTTTCTGACTTATGCCGGGAACATACCGTGAACAGCGCTATTTTTAGCCTTTCATTGATAAAACGAAAGCGGCTGATTTTCGGGTAGTTTCATTTTGCTAGCGTTTTGCGCGATCTTATTTCATAAATTACCCCTCAAATTAATCAGGACAGAAGTGGTTCAAAAGTGGACAAAAGACACGGATTTAAATATTACAGGTGTAAACGTCATGTTTCTCTCTCGTCCACATACACTATCTGCAGTATTTAAGCAGCCTCTCAGTGATAAATCTTTGAGCTACACTGAAGTTGGCAGTTTGATAAATGCAAGTTATCATTGTGTGCTAATAGGGCACATAAAGTTAATGTAGATGGCAATACACATTCTCCTTTTTGCCAAATAAATGAAAAGCATGTTAAAATCATCAATGTCTGCCCTCAAAATCTCACCTGGCTTTCCTCAGAGATGGTCCCAATAATGTGCTTAAAGTCAAATTCAGTTTGTGCATGATTACATGATATAACTTTTTTAATATTGTATTCTAAATTATGGATAATTTATACATTAATAAGATAATACATTTATGGAGTGTAAAAAAAAAAGAAAAAATAACAACATGAACCGTACTGAACCGAGAACCGTGACCATAAAACTGGGATACGAACCGAACCAAGGGTTTTGTGAACCGTGCCACCCCTAAGTGTTACAATGTAAATAGTCCTAAGATTGTATATTATATTCTATTACAAGATGTTCATGCGAAATCTAATGTAAACAATAGTCTACATATCTGTTTTAATGGGTTATTCACACATCTGAAACAGACTGGATTTGACTCGCGATCATTACATTAACACAAAGCTAAGAAGTCTGCAGTGTTTCCCATACATTGATTTGTCTGTGGCGGCCTGCTACAGAATCAACACTGGCCGCCACAAATTGATTTTTCATGATTACATTTACATTTTTATTTTACTATTTAAACAGCTTAATTCATTGTAGCGAGTGTTCATCAGCCTGCCTCCCTCTCTCTATGAATGTACATTGCTACAATGTGTAATCTACAGATATATTTACAACTATTTATTTGTTTCTCTTCTGTTGATTACAGACCATGTGTGAATAAACACAGGAATGTGTTGTTGTGTTATGAGCACTTTTTTATTTTAAATACGAGTGGTAGTTTTATTGTATGTCTCGTATAGCGCAAACAATTTGGTGCAAATTTAGAAATATGAAAGAATACATTCATAGAGAGAGCGAGGCAGGCTGATGAACACTCGCTACAATGAATTAAGCCGTTTAAATACTAAAATAAAAATGTAAATGAAAATCATGAAAAATCAATTTGTGGCGACCAGTGTTGATTCTGTAGCAGGCCGCCAATGGGATGATTAACTTGTTTCCTCGTTAATCATCCCATTATTGTTTGATTCATGTCACCTGTTCCCCTCTTGATTTGCTCCCTTATTTAACTCTTTCCCCACCATTGACGAGTTATCTCGTCAATCTGCAATACCACTATTATCCACCACAACTTATTAAACCCGGAAGTATTGCCCTAGTGCAAACAGCTGTATGTCCGTGTATGTTTTAAAGATCCCTCTGCATTTGATCTCTATCAAAAGTCCTTCACAAAAATGGAATTATCTCAACTTTTTGATCAAAATTTGGTGCTTTTGATGAAATATACACATATTTGAGAGGTGATAAAAACTGAACACATGAAGATAGGATGAAACAGATTTTTGTTTTGTTTTGTTTGAAAGCAGAGGGTCTGTTCTTTTATTTCATATATTGTATGTTTATATATTTAAAAAGGAGAAATTTCTGGAAGGCATTAAACTTTTGTGAAAATCATGAAAATCCTGGCGGCAAAGAGTTAATACCCTTGTGTTTGCTGTCCTGTGCTGGTTCGTTTAGTTCATGTGTGAAGTAGGGGTGGGCGATATGACCAAAATCTTCTATCACGATAGGATTAATTTTATATCATGATAACGATATGTATCACGGTAGAGTTTTTTATGTTTTAATAAGGTTTAAATCTTTAATACTAGGGCTGGGCGATTAATCGAAATCGAACCGCAATCGCGATGTGCAACGTTGCGATTAGCAAATCGCGAAAGGATGCGATATGATGCGATTTGAGAAATATGCAGAGAGGCTTTGTGACAGTCAACCAATTGAGCGAGCGCAAGTATGTTTGTGCTTTCTCCGTGAGAGGCACGTCAACCAAAACAGTGCTTCTTCTAAACTGACGAGGGGTTTCAATTTAAAGCATGCGCGCAGCCTGTGTCTCTCAATGCTTGTTAAATACTCGTGCCCGTTTCCCTATTGCAAGACTTTGCGCGTGCGTCTTCCACAACAGACAAGGTGTTTAAACTTGACGCACATGCGCAGCCTGTGTCTCTATGCTTATTAAATACTCCCGCCTGTCTCCGCAGGTCCGCATCGCAAGACTTTTCAGGCGCGTCTTCCACAACAGACAAGGTGTTTAAACTTGACGCACACGCGCAGCCTGTGTCTCTATGCTTATTAAATACTCACGCCTGTCTCCGCAAGTCCGCATCGCAAGACTTCACGCCCGCGTCTCTCAAAACGGATGATGCGTTTTACACACACACACGCCCAACAATGCTTACCCAGCTAACAGGGAACGTTCTTATAACTTTGGCTAACGTTCTGTAAAGGTTCTCCCAAAGTTATCCAAAAACGTTCTTGCAATAACATTAGTAGAACGTTTCCCTAACGTTATCTGCAATTAATAAACGTCCTTAAAACGTTAGCGTTAGAAAAGTTTTTATTGTATTGTTAGTGGAACATTCTGCACACCCTAGCATTAAAAACTTTACCATTGTGTATGTAATGTAACGTTCTTAAAACGGTAACATTGAAAACGTTACCATTGTGTATGTAATGTAACATTCTTAAAACGGTAGCATTGCAAACGTTATATTTGCTTTGTTATCAGAACATTCTGCACACCCTAGCATTAAAAACGTTACATTGTGTATGTAATGTAACGTTCTTAAAACTGTAACATTGAAAAGGTTACCATTGTGTATGTAATGTAACATTCTTAAAAAGGTAGCATTGCAAACGTTATATTTGCTTTGTTATCAGAACATTCTGCACACCCTAGCATGGAAAACGTTACCATTGTGTATGTAATATAACGTTCTTAAAACAGTAACATTGAAAACGTTACCATTGTGTATAATGTAACGTTCTTAAAAGGGTAGCATTGACAACGTTTTATTTGCATAGTTAGCAGAACGTTCTTCATACCCTAGCATTGAAAACGTTACTGTTGTGTATGTAATGTAAAGTTTTTAAAACTGTAGCATTGAAAACGTTACCATTGTGTATGCAATGTAACTTTCTTACAATGGTAGCATTAAAAACGTTATAATTGTATTGTAAGCATTACAACATTACCATTGTGTACACAGCAAAATCCCCAGAGTTAAATCAACTCTGCTGGTTGTACATATTGTCCCAATCTTACAGAGAGTTAAAAAGTAACTCTGAAGCAGAGTAACTGTAACTTTATCCTCTCTATCACCATCTCTGTTTGAAACCTAAAACTGCATTTACATCTTACTTGTAGATTTTTTTCCTCAACTTAGGTTTAGATGTTGGCTGTTTCATTTAAAGTCACCATTATTGTGATCAGTGGTTGTTTTAGTAGGACTTGACTCTTAGTTGCTAATTTTTCCAACTGCTATAACTATGTTTGTTTAAAACATGTTTTTATAGCAAAGAAAATGCAACAGCACAATTCCATAGTGGTGTTTAGTACATAAAGTTTAAACATCATCAGCATCTAGAAAACTTATGTGCAGGTGTAGTGTTTGCACACTTATGAGAAGTATCCTTTTCTATTATTTGTATGAGACTGTAGTATAAAATACAGCACCCTCACAGCAGTTTGTCCTTCTGAACGATTTTGAAACACCGATACTTAAAATTTGACCACTGTGTAATGTACACACACAAACATCAAGAATCAGACTATAAATCACAATGATGGTGAAAATAAAATGAAAAGCTTCATGCTGCAGTGCATGCTGGGTATCAACAAATTACAAATCTTATCCAAAACTCCCAGAATGCACTGTGGCAGGAATAAATAATGAACTTTTTTACCATTTTCTTTGTCACCCTTGTTGAGATTCATACTCTGATTCTTGATGTTTGTGTGTCTACGTTGCACTACGGTTAATTTTTAAGTCCCTCAAAATTGTTCAGAATGACAAACTGCCATGAGAATGCTGGATTTATACTACAGTCTCACATAATTAATGGAAAATGATATTTTCCGACTTCTGATAAGTGTGTAAACACTACACCTGCACATATGTTTTGTAGATGCTGACAAATGTTTAGAATTTATGTACTAAAGACTACTCCAGAGCAGCAGTATTGTTTTTCTTTGCTATAACATAACATGTCTTAAACACGTAAAATTATAGCAGTTGGAAAAAACTAATAACTAAGAGTCTAGTCCTACTTAAACAACCACTGAGTACAATAATGGTGAGTTTAAATGAAACAGCAAACATCTGAACCTAAGTTAAGAAAATAACTCTACAAGTAAGATGTAAATGCAATTTTAGGTTTCAAACAGAGATGGTGATAGAGAGAATAAAATGATTGATTGCAGCTTTTAACTCAACTTCAGAGTTACTTTTAACTCTCTGTAAGATTGGGACAATATGTACAACCAGCAGAGTTGATTTAACTCTGGGGATTTTGCTGTGTAGTGGAATATTGTAAAAATGTTAGCATAAAAATGTATCTTTTGGGGATTTAAATTGGGGTGAGCCGATCCGATATGCAGTATCGATATTAGTCCGATATTGGCAAAAAATGGCCAGATCGAATATTGTAGAAGGGAGTACCCCAGCTTACAATTTTACGTTATAAAAACGTTCCCGGAACGTCTTACGAAAGTTTGGAAAATATTTTTTTGAACGTTCTTACAACGTTAAAAGCGTCCAGTTTTTTAGACGTGGTATTAACGTTAATGTGTGGTTATAAGAAGGTTATTAAAAATGTTTTTAGAAAGGTTCAGTCTGTTGTTATATTAATAGTCTAATAACGTTTTTATAACGTTATACAAACGTTCCATTCACCAATATATTTATGTTCTCAGAACGTTTTTCTAACGTTCGTAACAGGTTATAAAAACATTGTTTAAACGTTCTTACACAGTACAAACGTCCAGTTTTTTTAGACGTAGTATTAACGTTATTGTTTGGTTACAAGAACGTTTTTAAAAACGTTTCTAGAATGGTTCGGTTTGTTGTTATGTTAATGTTCTAAGAACGTGTTTCAAAACGTTATTAAAACATTCCAATCACCATGATATTACTGTTCTAAGGACGTTTTTAAAACTGTTCTTGAAACGTCCCATTTGCCATTATATTAATGTTCTAGGAACGTTTTTCTAACGTTTGTAACTGGTTACAAAAACATTCGGTTGAAACGTTCTAGGAACGTTAAAAACGTCCAGTTTTTTAGACGTAGTATTAACGTTATTGTTTGGTTACGAGAACGTTTTTAAAAACGTTTCTAGAATGGTTTGGTTTGTTGTTATATTAATGTTCTAAGAACGTGTTTCAAAACGTTATTAAAACATTCCATTCACCATGATATTAATGTTCTAAGGACGTTTTTAAAACCGTTCTTGAAACCTTCAATTTGTCATTATATTAACGTTTTAAGAACGTTTTTCTAACGTTTGTAACTGGTTAGGTTTAGGTATCAACTCAAGGTTATGGTATCGACATCGGTATCAGACATGAAACAGTTGTATCGGCCCAGCCCTAGATTTAAAGAAATTTAAGTAAATGTAAGGATGAGAAAAATAAAAATGCCTAGTGCTTTTTGGCATAAATCAAAATCTAAAATTTTGAGCTATAAAATGAATTGTTGGCTATTATACAAATTTACCTGTGGTACTAATGACTGGTTTTGTGATTCAGTCACATTTTATTTTAATCTAATTGATTATTTCAATGATCCAGTCTTGACTCAACTGTGGGCTGGGAAGGCTAATGAATAATCTTTTAGCTTTCCATTTTATAATTTCTATATTGGAATTTTAGAGACAAATATAATTGCAATAACATTTACATACAAAAACTTTGAGAATATTTAAGTGAAAGGAATGTTATTTTTTTAAATATAAAAACATTGTTTCTATGAGTGATGTAACGGATTTGCCAGGTTTTTCCCTCACCCACTTCACCAGATCAAAATCACCCAATTACTAATCACGATCACCTGGCACACCTTATCATCTCTGCACCATTTAAGACTCTCACACACAAACACACTGTCCAGTGCTAGCTATGTTTGTATGCTGCATGGACTAATCTGACTCTATCTACCAGAGGCTTCCAGCCATTGTCGTCATCTGTGTTGGATATTTGGATACTCTGGAATACACCTGTGACTGGGTGGTGTGTTTGTGCCTGCTCTTCACATGGACTTTCATTTTTTACCATTACAATTTACCACAACTTTTAATAAACTGTTTGATTTTACTCTCTGCCTCTGTTGTCTTCTGTCCCTGACAAGTGACTTGAATGTTCCTCTAAAAATGTTTTGAATAATGTTCTTATAACCAAAAAAACCTTCAGCAAAGTTTTTATAATTAAATGCAAACGTTAGAAAAACGTTTTAAGAACATTAATATAATGGTGAATAGAATGTTTTAAGAACGTTTTTAAAACGTCCTTAGAACCTTAATATCATGGTGAATGGAATGTTTTAATAACGTTTTTAAACTTGTTCCTAGAACATTAACATAACAACAAACCGAACCATTCTAGAAACGTTTTTTAAAACGTTCTTGTAACCAAACAATAACGTTAATACTACATCTAAAAAACTGGACGTTTCTACTGTGTAAGAACGTTTAAACAATGTTTTTATAACCTGTAACGAACGTTAGGAAAACGTTTTGAGAACATGAATATAATGGTGAATGGAACGTTTCAATAACGTTTTTAAAAACATTATTAGACCATTAATATAACAACGGACTGAACCTTTCTAAAAACGTTTTTAATAACGTTCTTATAACCACACATTAACGTTAATACCACGTCTAAAAAACTGGACGCTTTTAACGTTGTAAGAACGTTAAAAAAAAACGTTTTCCAAACTTTCGGAAGACGTTCCGGGAACGTTTTTATAACGTAAAATTGTTAGCTGGGTACAAGCCTGGCTTCTTATTTAAAACAAACTAAAATACCATTTAACTGGGTTGCTAATGTCACTTGAATGAAATGACATGACATTGAACGCATTTTGATTTTATATTCATTTTAAAAATCCCAAATGTAGCTTTTTTATATTTTGATAGTTATGAAGTTGAGTATTACAGTTCTTTGTTTACAAAAACAAACAAACATGCATTCAAATCTTTTCAGTAAAACTCAGTCACCCATTTAAATATTTTAAATTGTTGTTAAAGTTGCAGCTATAATGAACCCACTTATTTAAATACTGTTACAGTGTTAGTCCAAGCTAAAGATCATTTTACATTTCATACAATAAGAGGTGTTAATTATATTCTTAATTTCTTTGTTTTTGTTTCCTTATTTTCACAAAAAAAACAAAACAAAACAAAAACATAAGAATACAGTTAAATCACCAGACCCATAAGCAATATCATTAAGATCTAACGATCTAAAGAGGCAGATGCACATTGCATCTGCTACAAAATTTAATCGCAAATCGAATCGCAATCGCAATTCCTGGTAGAAAAGGCGCAATTAGATTTTTTCCCTAAATCGCACAGCCCTATTTAATACCATAGAAATGTTCATAATTCTCACAAAAAACATATACAAGCATAGAAAGAAGATAAAAACAAACAAAACTCAAGCTCTCTGAAGATACACAGTCAATAAGAATGATAATAAATAATTATGCATGTATGTATAGGCCTATATATATTTTTATTTAAGGTAGAAAAGTGATTTAATCAGGAGCAGTGAGAGATTTTTTTCTCAATGCTGTTTGATTAACACGAGTGACAGACAGGAGCAAAATTAGGTAACTTCCCCTTTAAGACCAAAGTCCGGATCCAATACACTGTTACACATGCGCTTTCTCTTTTAGCTGTTTACTTTCTCTTAAGACCTTACTGGTCGTGTTTATGATGATGCTTGCAAAGACGGGAATTTTGACGCATATGTGTATTTAAGGCCAATAAAGCGGGAAAAATGCTCACGAGCTTAATAAGCAGAGGTCGCGCGACTTGCGCGCTCCTCACAGACAGAAAGAGCAGCGGTTGCGCGACTTGTCCGCTCCTGACACACAGAAAGAACGCACGCATACAGATCTGTTGTCTGTGTTTCAATGGCTTAAAATAACTTGTTTTAAAACTGCAGTGCTTAAATACGTGTACAAACGTTATGTTTTCGCGACCACACGCACAGGAGCGTGACGTGGGCACGTAACCTCGATAGAAACGATAGTCCAAAATCTCTACCGGTTGACAAATTTCTACCGGTTAATTTTGTCTACCGGTTTATCGCCCACCCCTAGTGTGAAGTGTAAAGTCTTGCATCTGTACTAGTGAAGTATTAGTCAAGTATTAGTTCATTGTCAAGGTTTGCTTTATCTGTTTTGAGTTTGGTTTGCTGTTGTGTGTAGTTTTGCCCCATTGTGGGTTTTATTTTCCCTTGTATTGTTTGAATAAAAGTCTTAGTGTTTCACCTGCTATCTGCATCTGGGTTCAGTTTCTGTAATTCTTGACAATCGTAACACCGTGAAACCGTGGTATTTTTGCTTGAGGTTATCATACCGCCACAATCTAATACCGGCCCTTGCCTAAATCTGACACTGATCAACAGACAAATATAATGCATCTCAGACTTTATACGAGTTCCCAAACGAACATTATTGGAAACCCAAACAAAAAAAGCACACGCAGTAAAAGACAGAATATAATGCATGCACTGTAAAAGGTTCAAACAGAAAGCTGCATCCTTCGGAGGTCGCATATGCAGGCTGCATACGTCATCAAGTTAACTGAGCATTACATTCGTTAGCATTCGTTAAGTCATTAGCATATTGCAACAATTCAGGGCTCGACATTAAGGCTTGTCCGCTTGTCCGGGACAAGTGGATTTTTTGTAGGACAAGTGTAAGAGAAAATTAGTTGTCCGACTGGACAAGTTAAATTTTAAACAATGTTACTTCACGTTATGTGCCGTTAATGACAGAGCAGAATGTGCAGCGCAAACACCGAGCGGAATATTCAACAGAGAGCGCGGCACGCCGACACACACACACACACACACACACACACACACACACACACACACACACGTTTACATGTTACTGTTATTGTTACTAAACAAGCTGCGCGCGCATTAAACTTGATCGCCGAACACGGAGGGGCAGGAGTCGCGAGACGGCGTGGAGAGTGATGTTTCTTCAGGCTCCGGCGTGAATATAAATGACTTCACTGTGTGTCCAAAAAGCCGATTTAAGTCCGTATTTTTTCTCTTTTAACGTTCGGTAAATACACATAATGGGCTTAAAATCTTGTTTAAGAATCTGAGTTCGCCACTGTACAATTAAAAATCCCACATGAACATAACAGCGTAAATGCTAGGATTAAGATTGATTTTATATATAACAGATAATCTAGATACATTTATTCTAATAAGTTTTTTAAAACATGGGAATGTTTTAATGTTTTGCTTTAGTGTTTTAAAGTCAGACAATCATTGAAATGTGGGAAAAATGAAGAGAAAGGCAGCAGATATAGCATCCTTCTTCAGAAAGAGTAGCAAGAAGCAGCCAAATGAATCTTAATAAAATACATTTCAGTGGCCTACAAAATTCACATGATTTTCTGGTCTCTGTAGTATTTTACGCAATGGGAGATATAAATCCTGGTTTCAAAGTAAATTTCAAAAGTTTTATTTGAATAAATAGTTTAAAAAAACAGGTTGAATTATGACTATAAATTGTATGTTAATCTCAATTCATTTTAATTAAAATTAAAGTATTGTAGCAATTGTTTGTTATACATTATTCTGATTAACACACCTATAATACTTAAAAGTATTTTAAGGTTGGATGATAGAGATTTTATATGCCACCCCAGAGTAACGGCTGGCCACTGCCTGGCCACCCCTATGAAAAATCCCTTGCTCTACCACTGATTAGCAAAACACAAAAAATACATGATATTATAAATCTTTACCCGGACAAGTGACTTTTGTGCATGGACAAGTGAAACACAAATTAACTTGTCCAAAGGACAAGTTGCTCAAAAAGTTAATGTCAAGTCCTGCAATTTGTGATCAACAAAATATAATTAGTAAAATTTGTAATTGTTAATATTCTCTAATAAGACAGTCTTTATGACATGTATATGCAGTATACAAATGCGACATCAGAAGGATGCAGGCTTTTATTTAAGAAATGGCCAGCATTTCACCTCCATGAGAATCTCGTGACAATTAATCTTGCAAGATCTTGTCGCACCCCTAAATGATACACATTATTAGACATCTATTATGCTACACATTGTGTTTTTTGTAGGCCTAAATATAGTTGAAATTGAGGTAGTAACATAAAAGTTGGTAAGCTGAAAACACATAAAGATCTGTTGTCCTTAAACACTTTCACTCAGATACAGTAAACATCAAAGTTTGTAATTATAGGGATTCCTTATAAAAACACATTTTCCACTAAAGACTTGATGATCTAAATTTAATCTTTATATTAACAATGTTATATATGTAAGTTTAATCTCTGACTCTTTCTGTTTGTATCTACAGGTGTTGTGACAGATGTGTCAGTGTCATTGATGGAGAGAGATTCTGTTACTCTACACACTAATACTGATGTACAGCAAGATGATCTGATAGAGTGGAGGTTTGGAGATCAACAGAATCTCATAGCAAGAATCAACAGGGCCGCCAATTCACTCACAATACATGATGTTCTTGATGGGAGATTCAGAGACAGACTGAAGCTGAACACTGAGACTGGAGATCTCACCATCACAGACATCACAACTCAACACACTGGAGATTATCATCTAGACATAAGCAGTGAGACTATCATGATAAAGAGATTCAGTGTCTGTAAGTATATCAGTATATTCTGACTAAATTATCATATATTATTGTCATCATTATTTAACACTAAATAAAATGTACAGTATGTAGTGATGTATATTTGTAAATGAGATATTAATGTTTCTGTGTGATGTTAAACAATCAGTGTTAAAAAGATCACATCAGTACAGTTAATGCAGGATGTATAAAAACTGTCCTGTAACTCAAATCTTTCTTGACATAATAATAGTCCCGTCACAATAGCTACTTTTTTATAGATCGTTAATTTCCCCAGAAATAATGGCGATAGTTGATAGTATTGTCTTTTTAATACCATTTTATTTCACTGATTAGATATGATAATAAAACCGCATAATAATGCAAGAACTTACTTTCTATGAACATAACTTTGATTTTCATAAAAAATATGAAATATTAACATGAAAGAAAAAAATATATTCTAAATATTTAAAACATAAATAAATAAGATAAAATATTCAATTTTAAACAGTTAATAGTGATTGTTAAATCTGAGCTTCACAGGGTTAATTGCTTAAGACGAGTGTTACACTGATCGCATCTGTGAGTATACGACATTGCGCAGTCACATTTATGATAACTACACCTCGGATCTAAACACTGGATGTTATGATTATATTTCAGATTACTTTTTATTTGTATAGCTCTTCTTATTGCCTCAGTTTAGAGTAGAGTAGAGATGATGGCTTGTTGTGTGATAGGATGTACAGCTAACAAGCCAAAAAACAAAAATACGTTTTTATAAGCTGTCGACCCCTCCAAAAAACGAGCGTTTAAAGAGACAAACGTGGATACAGGAAACTTGTCATAGTACTACTATTATTAGAACTACGCCCAATGGAGGGAAGCGTAATCGGCGAACCACTTTGTTTCTCCTTAAAGGCTGGGTTTTACGGCTCGGTAGCTTGTAAAAATTTATTTCTGTGCTTTTTTAGCTTGTTGGCTGTACATCTTGTCACACAGCAGCTTTTAGGCATTTCCTCACTAGCTGCTTGCTGCCTGTCCGCTGATCAAACTGTAAAAAACGCGATCTCTGTAGACAGCCTGTCCCACAAACGGCAATAAAAACATAGTGGCCAAACCTAGAACCACGAAACAAAACAAAGTGTTCCAGACAATAAACGACAAGAAGGTCCAGCTGCAATAAGCAGCTGCTATTTTCATTTTTTCATGTTTTTGTTTTCTGGAATTGACCCATCTTAAAACCCACTTTTATTTCTTAATTCTTCATTCACAATGGTTGCTTTCATAGGAGTACAAAGCATCAGCATTAATAATAATAAAAATACTAGTTCAATACTGACTCAAACCTTAAAACCTGACTGATTGTAAGTGAGTAGTTTAAAGTTGACAAACTAAACTGAAAATGTATTACTTATTTTATTACATGGTCTAATTATTTAGTTTAATTTTTATGAGAATTGTAAACAACACTACACTGAACTGTTTCAAACTGACTGTATTTGCACTTTTAAATGAATTTTAAATGAAATTACCTGAATTTGAGAAAATGGTGGAATTATTTTCATATTTCATCAATTGACCCATATTATATCTCTACAGTTATGATTAAAGGATCAAAAAAGAGGACAGGATACGACATGGTTAATTTATACATCATTGTAATGTTTATTCATTGTTTAATGAACACTTATGGCAGTTTTTCCAAGTCTTCATATATTTTTTCCTTCCTGTAAAAATAAACGCAGGACAGCGGGCATCATAGCGAGGTACTACGTATCTTTTTTGGATACAGTTACATCCCTACTTCTTACATCATTGGAATGATGCATGTTACATTTACATTACTCAACAATAACACAAAGTTATGCTTTTAACCACAGCTTGAGAAAAACCTGAATTGTTGAACTACGATGCAACCATAATGTTTTTGGGAAATGATGCAGTTGTAGTGAGTCTTTTAGACCTGCATCTCAATTCCCTCTGAAAATATCTTCTTTCTTATTCAGAAAGTTGTTTGATTGTATATTGAAATCTCTTTTTTCACAATGGTTGATTGACAGGTGAATAGGCAGTCCTTCTGTTGTCAGGAAAACAAGATATAAGTGTTAATACTACAAATGCTATGTATCTGTATTTCTAACTATTTTTGAATCTGGTTTGAGACTCTGTTTACACCTCCATCAGTGCTATCTGTTTGTGTCTCTGTAACGTCTCTGTTCAGTTTGACTCTTTCTGTTTGTTCTTCAGATGTGTCTGTTGATACAGATAAGGTGAAGACAGTGATGGTGGGAGATTCTGTCATTCAACACAATAATGTTATCAAGAAATCAGGAGATGAAAAGATTGTTTGGAGGATTCAACACAACAACTCTCCTGTAGCTGAAATAATCAGAAATGGAAAGGAGATAAATTATAAAGTTCATGATGGGAGATTCAGAGACAGACTGAAGGTGGATGAACAGACTGGAGATCTTATCATCACAAACATCAGACCTGATGACTTTGGATCTTATGAAGTCAATATCACTGTCGGCAACAACTTGTATACTATACACAGATCATTCAATCTCAATGTCAAAGGTGAGTAGATCTTATCATTCAATTTAGAATAGGCTAGGATCGGCCCAATCCCAGTTAGATAGTGAATAATACATCAGCTGAGGATTTGTGAGATACGACTAGCAATTGGCGTTAGTTTAAGTGTACTTAGAAGCGTGGAGGCTGTGTTTCCGTTTAGAGTAACATTTCTGATTACTCCAAATAGGGTCAGCCTCAACCTCTGTTTATTTCAATGTTATTCTATTCATTAATCTTGATTAGAAATAATTATTGTAATTAAGTGTCACCTCTAAGGGGACTAAATAAAGTATGTTTAAAGTTGAGCACGCAGAGAGCGGCCACTTAAGCGTATAGTCCAACCTCTGGCAGCGACCAATACTGATGAAAAATATGACCCCCTTACACTTTCTATTTTGTGAAGCTCAACAATCTTTTTTTGACATCTCAACTACTATGAATGTTTAAGGAAATTTGTCCCTTATGTTAGTTCATATTTATACTCCTGTGAAACAAAATACAGACACTTTTACGTTCCTGGTCATGATGTTGTGCTAAAATGTAAATATAAATGAGAACAGATATTTTACTCGTATGATTTTTTTTTTAGGTGTACAGATTATTGTGGCCAATGTGTTTCAGAGAATAAAAATCAAAGTGAGATTTCCCCCTCACTTTCAATTATTTTTCTTTAACAAAAAATTAAGCTAAAAGATCAAAAGGACAATGCTGATTTATCTTTACAGCTCAATCATTTTGACCAGTGACCGGTTGCATGAAAGTCCTTAAAAGTTAAGGGCACCCTTAATAAAAAATGAGTTGCAAGAAAAACCCTTAAGTGAACCTTAAGGTTGTCAAGAAGGTATTTACACTTAAATGCTAAAGTATTACCTTAAAGGGGAATTCCGCCTTGAAATGATCCTAGGGTTAATAACAAACGTGTACCGAGTTCGACCGTTCACTGGAGTTTGTTTTCATGTTAGTCTAACGTGACCAGTGTTATTGCTAAACGCAAATTAGCATGTTATGGTAGCCTTCGGGGCATCAGTGCATTAAAAACGAAATCGCTATGTCTATACTACTAATAATGCTCAAAATAACCCCACACTTACACTGTAGCACAATGAGGGTCTCTATATGTAAACCGAAGCATTGAGAACTTTGCAAGTGTACAGGCAGTTTATTAAAAACAAACACTTACCGTTCACGTCTGGATCACATATCCATGCGGGCGCCATCTTGGGAAAACTGAACTCTCGCGTGAAAGCACAACACCTGTTCCACAACAACGGGCAACAACGTTTCACGCGAGAGTTTAGTTTTCCCAAGATGGCGCCCGCATGGATATGTGATCCAGACGTGAACGGTAAGTGTTTGTTTTTAATAAACTGCCTGTACACTTGCAAAGTTCTCAATGCTTCGGTTTACATATAGAGACCCTCATTGTGCTACAGTGTAAGTGTGGTGTTATTTTGAGCATTATAAGTAGTATAGACATAGCGATTTCGTTTTTAATGCACTGATGCCCCGAAGGCTACCATAACATGCTAATTTGCGTTTAGCAATAACACTGGTCACGTTAGACTAACATGAAAACAAACTCCAGTGAACGGTCGAACTCGGTACACGTTTGTTATTAACCCTAGGATCATTTCAAGGCGGAATTCCCCTTTAAGTTCTGCTATGCGTTGTAACAAAGTCCTTAAGTCCCATTTTCCCTTAAAAACTTAAGGGACTATAAGAGGTCCCTTAACGTCGCACGCAATAGCTGATTTTATGGTTATTTAAGAAAAACAAGTACAAACGCGCATTTGTAACGATCGAAATAATCCCTTAGAGAAAAGTGATGCGCATTTATTAGGAGAATAGTGGTTTGATCGTCCGTCAATCTAAAGTGCTTCAAGTTTGAATTACTTTCAGGTTTTATACATGCGGCACTTTACAGTCTGTTATTTGCGATCTTTTATTGTACACAAATCCACTGTCTGTTGAGCTGCTTGCGTTGATTTGTTTATGCTGTGAGATTTTGTAACTATAGCAACCGCTTTTCTATTGCCGTGTTTTGGCAGAGACTACCGTAAAATACTTAGGTCTTAACTGTCACCATTACCTAAGTGTTTATACTTTGTTGCAACGCTCTTAAATAAATCCCTTACCTCGGGGATTTTTCTCCCTCAGGGAAACCCTCATTTAAGGAGTTTCATGCAACCGGCCACAGGACTTTTTATCTTATTTGTTCTTTTATTTAGGTTATTTCTCACATGATGTCTTAACTGAAGAGCTGAATAGTTCTAGTATGAGTATTCATTTTTTCCATGTTTTTTCTCCAGGTGTTAATCCACAGAAAGATCATCTTGAAAGTAATGGAGGTAATGGTGTACAATGTTCTCAACTCTGCATTGATAAATTAAGCCAACATGGTTTAAAGGAGTGGTTTATAGTCCATTTAAAAAAAAAAAATCCAGATAATTTACTCACCAGCAGGGCTTTCAAAATGTTGATGTGTTTCTTTGTTCAGTCGAGAAGAAATTGTTTTTTGAGGAAAACATTCCAGGATTTTCCTGATTTTAATGGACTTTAATGGACCTCAATACGGAACAGAGGAAGAAGAGAAGTTGTGATTTTAAGAGTGCATATTTTTTATTTTTCTTGTCAAAAATGACAATCGTTTCGCTAGATAAGACTCTTATGCCTCGTTTGGGATCATTTAGAGTCCTTTGAAACTGCACTTTTAAACTGCATTCAAACTGTTGGGGTCCATTTAAGTCCATGGAATGTTTTCCTCAATAAACATAATTTCTTCTCGACTGAACAAAGAAAGACATGAACATTTTGGATGACATGGTGGTGAGTAAATTATCTGGATTTGTTTTTTAAGAAAATGGACTAATCCTTTAAAGCAGAGGTGGACAAACTAGGGCTCTGGGTCATAACTGGCTCTTCACCTCTGTTTCAAAACCTGATGTTTGGTTTTTAATGTTGTTTATATGTCTGTTAAGTGTTTATTAAGACAAACCATGTCCAGACGTATTAGTCAAAACCATTGCTGAGCATTTTCTCTTTTAAACTGCAGTTGAAGTTGTTTAAAAGAACCATTTTCTGTATCACAAACTTGTCACCAACCTTTTGGGAGAAATTATTAACTACAGTTAAATTCAATTCGGTATTATTTATATACCGCTTTTAACAATTACCCGTGATGGCCAGTCTCATCTGTCACATCTGCAATCTGCGACACTACTGCAATTCAGAGAGGTGGATTGAGACATAGTGGCTATGGGCTCTATCTTACACCCGGCGCAATGCGCGACGCAAGTGTCTTTCGCTAGTTTCCACCCTGCGCAATTATAATTTTCACGTTTAGCGCCGCGTTGTTTAAATAGCAAATGCATTTGCGTCCCCTTTTGCGCCCATGGGCGTTCAGGTCTGAAAACGAGGTGTGTTCAGGCCGTTGTTGGCGCGTTGCTATTTTGAGGCAACTAAAATAGACTACGCCATTGACCAACAAAAACCTAGTCTAAAGTCAATGGCGCAATGTGTTTTATGTTATTTAAAGAGCGCATTAGTAATATGCGCCTATAAACGGGAGGACAACACGGGTCTGCTTATCACATACATGAATGCGCAGCAGCACAAAAACGCTTTTAAATATGAAAGATTAAAGGATTGAATGTAAAAGATTATTATTGAGTCTCTTGGACATAAATGAGGACTAATTATGAGACGTTAGAAGGCGCAAAGAGCTGCTTCACTTGTAGCCTGGTAAGTAAATAAATGCTTTGCTTTAAACAAATGCATCTTTTTTTAAATGCTACTTCACGGATTTGTTGTATATGATGACTCTGTACCTGTGGATATGGTGAGATGAGAAACATTTTTAAATAATGCTTAAAAAAACTCTTTGCTAAAAAAAACGCTGTCCAAAGTGCTGAAACGTGCGGAGAGCCGTTTGTAAATTCTTTATCTCCTGTTTGTTACAAATAAAGTATTTTTACAGTACAAACCTTTTCTTACATACTTGTACATTATTTTTTGATGATATTGGATAGCCATACATTTAAAGCAATTAAAAGCCTGCTTTTTTACTTCCATGACTAAAAGAAAATGGGTTTTAAAGGCTTTAATAAAAAATAACAATTTCAATACAAGTGAAAAACAACACAATTATTTAACATTAATCTTAAACTGGGGTTCCCTTTCAATACGGTTCACTTCGCATTGCGTCAGTTAGCTGACGCTATGGGGGAAACTCCTGTTTACTCCGTGACTGAAGCCTATTGGTTAACGTCTGTACAAAGTACAGACCAATGACGTTTGAACCCGCGCGCGGGATGCACACGTCCTTATATAAGCGCGGTTCAAGCGTCAGGAGCTCATAAATTTCTCCTTCAGCGCGAACCTCTCGCTGCTCTGAAGAAGAAGAAGCCTTACCTCGCTGTCGACAAAAGCCCTGCAGCGGAGTCCAGGCCTCGCGTCTTCCCCTGCCCTTTCCGGCTGAGAACCGAAGACAGCAGAATCCAGGTCTAGCGTCTCCCCTGCCGCTTTCCGGCCGAGAACCGAAGATAGCCTTCGCTTGCCGTGGTACGAGCCCTGTGCAGCGGACACATGCCTGACGAGGTCTCCCCTGCGGCCGCCCGGTAAGATCAATATTTTTAATATAAAGCTGTAAGCTAAAAGAGCAGGCGCTGTTGTAATAGCGTCCAGCACAGCGGCTTGAGTGAGCCTCCCTGCTATGAATTTCCCCGAGCGCGTCACCGGTCTGGCACCTCCCACGCCGGGACCGCGCTTATATGCTTCGGTTGTCTTATCCATGTTTCGTGCTCCCCCTGCTGTTCCTCTCTCCCCGGGATGAACACACGGCGAGCCATGAGACTAGATGGATGCATAGACAAGCACACACGGACTAACCCCCCCTGTGTTCTGTCACATCGCAACCGTTCATGCTTACAGAGTCCCTTCGCTCCTCTCACATTCAGTGGCGAGATCTCTGGCACATATATGAATCCCCCGAGTGCATCGGGTGATACCGTTTATATGACGCATGGCTGTTCTGTCTGTGTTGCTGCTCCCCTCTGCCGTTCCTCTCTTGTTGAGATGAACAAGCGGGGGAACCGTAAAACTAGAAAGATGCATATGACAAGCAAACACGGGCGGATCTGCCCCTGTTCCCTGTCATAGCACAGCCACTCGTGCTCCACGCTCGCGGAGTCCCTCGCTCCTTTCCCCGCAGTGGTGAGGTCTCTTAACGGCGTAGTTAGCACGCGGTCTTACGGCTCGGTGCCTCTAAATGCAGCTGTCTAGTGTTCAACGATTACAGAGCTTCATGCCCCTCCCCTCCTGGAGCGGCGCGATCTCATTCGTCTGCTCGATAGGGCGGATTCGCCGCTATTGGAGCATCAAGAACACTCATTATAAGAGCTAACCGGCTCACTATTCGTCTATACAGAGCTTCATGCCCCTCCCCCTGGAGCGGCGCGATCTCATTCGTCTGCTCGATAAGGCGGACACGCCTCTATTTGAGCGCTAAAACACTTATTATAGAGCTTAACCGGCCTGAGTCTATCTCACTTCGGAAAGCTCACGACTCGTCTGCCCGGTCATTTCTCTCTGGTTTAGACGGAATCAGAGGCAGAACGAATTTGTTTAACATACTGAGGCCCGAATACCTCCCTTTATTCAGTCCCGTCCTATATCAGTGCGCTGAATATTGGTACATTCTTATATACCCTGTTTTCTGCCCTTTTTAATAAACGGCAAAACCGCGGGCCTCACGGCAGACTTCCTCTCTGCGATGGGTTCAGTCTGACATTAAACCACCTAGACATACTGCTCTGCTCCGTGAGCCGTTCGGGTCACCGTCACTACTGAGGCTCGTGCACCTGAACGGCCGAGCTCTGGTCTTCGCAGCACAGCTGCATCGACATAGAACTGTCTGGGGCAAGAGGGGTTAAGTCGCGCCTCGGCTGGACTGCCCTGAAATGTTTTCTGTGTGCTGTTTATCCAAAACATACTGTGTAATACTGTTGGTTATGCGACCTCACTATAGTGACGAACGGTATTGAATTCCTCTAAAAGAGTAATTTCCGTGCTTACTATACTGTGTATTGACACCCCACGGTTGTACGGTGTTTTTAAACACTTTCTCGCCTTACTGACAAGCAATCAGTAATACGCACACACGGCCCGCTGTCCATAATTCTATCGACGCTTGCCGAAAAAACCCCGGTTTGGCCATATACTGTGTATTGACACCCCACGACTGTACGGTGTCTCTAACACCTTTCTGCCAAATTCGCTCGCAGCCCACCTCAGTTTCTCCGCTACGATGCTGACGGCGCAAACGAGCACGGTCTTACGGCTGTCATTCTCTCTTCATAGAGAGACAGCAGCCTCAGACTTTTGCATGGCTCCAAGCATTTGAATCGCGCCCTCTCCGGACGGCCACTCAAAGGCTTACAGCCAAGCGGTTTATGACGTTTTTCGGCCATACAGCTGATTTATATCAGCGGATACGAAGACGCTCACACCTCCGCTCCGCTCCAATACTCGGAGATATTAAGGGTAAAATCAACCTGAAGTGAGCTTGCTACCCGCCACAATAAGTTTCAAAGCGCGCGCACAGTCAGACGCGCGGCATCTCGTTTAAGACGGGCTCAGAAAGCTGAATATCGTGGCATTCTGTTCATAAGTCCACTTCAGTTTGACTAAGCAAAGGTCCCGCCCCGAGCTGACGGCCGGGAAGCTCATGCTTAAGTTACACACAGCTGCATGAAGTGCTACCATTACGAGATCGCCAGCATCTGCTGTGGGTTGAACACGCTTTACGACGGCAATCAGCCTTCGGCGCGTGGAACGCCCGTTTGTCTCATATCAATCACCTTGTACTGTACATACGGTCCATTAAGGGGATGATTTTAGCACTGCAGCACTCTCGACCATGTTATTGTGATAATGCGGTCGGGCAAACTACGGTGGATTCATTATTTACCGAACCAGACTGAGATCTCGCTCCCTGTACAAGCTGGCGAGTCATCTCCTTTATAAACTCATTGCATCGCTTTATAAGCTATGTTCAATCAGAGTGATACGCATCTCGTGCTTAAACTGCCAAGATGCAGACATATTAACCCGTTATGATGGGCGTGCGGAGATTGCATCCGTGGGACACGACCTACATTACGTGCCTTACAACACGTTGACACGAGCTGCTAGGACCCCTTTCGCGAGGCGTCCTTATGCAAAGTCTGATCTATTCTGTCTAATGACAGCGAGAGTCTTCCCCCCGCGAATTGTAGGTGGAACAGCTTTCTCCTCACTACAGAGGCTCGTGCACGGCGGCTTTCTCCCCCTGCGTATATATATGTGGCGGTGATAACAGCGAACCACGCTTTTATGACCGACCATTCACTTTATTCATAAGTCTGTCATTTCTCAGATGCGGACGGTGCCCGAGGCGCAGCGCTCTGGAACTGTCCAAGGTCCTGTATGACAGATACGTCTGACGTACATCAGACGATCAGCTGTTCATCGGCGTCACAGATCACTCACTAGCGCACCTGTCAATACAGGTTATTTATGGATCGTTGACGTTATCACCTCCCGTGACAATGAAGTCTACTCCATGTATGGATTAGATCCTCGGGCATGGTCTTAGAAGTTTCTCATTTGACATTTGTGACACGTCCGGCTGGTCCCAGCCGTCCACGTTGTCAGTTTACAGCTTCGACATCCCTGCTTCGCGCACTACTGAGGTTTGTTGCATTAAAGGTGCGCCGCGTAAGCTCACTTGTATGCACGATATGGGTTTTAATTATATGCGTCCACCGTGCGCTTAGAGAAGCTCACATATGCACGCTATAACATTTCGGTATACACTAAAGATGCGCTCAGAAAAGCTCATCTGTATACACGGCTGTGACACATACATACATTGTTGTTCATCTGTGTACGTTCACGGTGCGTTGAGTGCCCACCGTACGTTCATCAATCATATCTGTACACATTCACGGCGCGTTCTGTGCATTGATTTATCTATACGCATTCACGGTGCACTGAAGAGTTCACCCGTGTGCGCACAATTTATTATCAGAACACATGACGGCGCGCTCGAGAATCTTGCCGGCCTGTGCATTATAACACTCTGATTCATCTATATGCATTCACGATGTATTCAAGTGTTCACCTGTGCCCGTGCAATTTATAGTCAATACACATTTACGGCGCGCTTGGACAGCTCACCGATCTGTGCACTATAATACTACCTATATGCATCCCGATGCGCTCGAGGGTGCACCTGGGTTCACACTATTGTGGTATCTGTATAATCCCACGCTATGAACCGTTCTGCCGCATATTATAGTCAGATCGGCCGTTCGTGAGCTTCGCAGATCCCTCACTATGTATGTGTGTTGCTTACAGTGGTTATTTAGATGGATCGTTGAAACCATCGCACTGGCTCATGAGCTATGTCCTATATAGAGCCCACTCTGTGAGAGTTTGGCTTTTTCATGGACTTGGTCTACAGGGGTATCCATATTTGATATCTGCTACACGGCCGGCTGGTCTTCGCCGTCTACGTTGTCAGATTGTACAGTTTAGACGTCCCTGCCCTACGAGCGCAGGTTCTCTCGGCTCAATCATGCACGCTCATGCGTTTTATGTGTACACCACGGTGCGCTCAGCGAGCTCACCAATGTGACTCTGAATTTACTTATCTCGCACACCCACGGCGCGCTCGGTATCTCGCCGTCTTGTGCTATGTTATGTGCCCCCGGTGCGTTTAAAACCCCACCGTGTGCGCGTCAACATTTTATATGGTGCTTACACATTGCTTTAAAGCTGTGAATATGCTGGGTATAGGGCTACACGCAGTGTCTCTCCGGTAAGGCACTTCTGTACGTTGTGTATGCACGGCGTGATGGGATTACGTTCCCCCATAGCGTCAGCTAACTGATGCAATGCGAAGTGAACCGTATTGAAAGGGAACGCTTAGGTTACTCACGAAACCCCGGTTCCCTGAAATAACGGGAACGAAGCATTGCGTCACTTGCCGTGCTACAAACGTCTACGCAGCGAGTGTATTCGGCTGCGCGCTTCAGTCGAATAATAATGAGCTCCTGACGCTTGAAGCGCGCTTATATAAGGACGTGTGCATCCCGCGCGCAGGTTCAAACGTCATTGGTCTGTACTTTGTACAGACGTTAACCAATAGGCTTCAGTCACGGAGTAAACAGGAGTTTCCCCCCATAGCGTCAGCTAACTGACGCAATGCTTCGTTCCCGTTATTTCAGGGAACCGGGGTTACGTGAGTAACCCAAGCGATCTTCTTCCTCCGCTTAGTTTTTCAGTTTACAAAGTTCGTCATCTAAATAGGGATAAGACATAGCGCCAGCGCAACTTGCTTTTAAAGGGGATGAGAGCTGAGACTCTCATTGGTTTATTGCACGTTACGCCCAAAATACTCTCATTACAATAGGACCAACCCTTTTCGACCATGCGCTCGGCGCACGAACCATTTTTCCCGTCGTTAAATTAGCAAAAGTGTATTCGGACACGCCCATTTAGACAGTGCGCTGTGGGATTTAGACCATGCGCTTAGATCGTTAAAATAGTGTCCTATGTTTACATGCACAAAATTGTCTATCTGACTGAATTTGATCTGATTGTAGGTTACGACAGTACAGTTTACATGCACCCTATACATTGCAATTTGGTTAAAATGTTTGTTTACATGTACATTCTATATAATCCTAACCAAACAGCCAGCCAGGGTTGCCAGATTTCCAATTCAAAAACAGTCCAATGGACGTTTAAAACTAGGCCAAAAGCATCCCAAAGACTATTCACAGCCCAAATACGAAATCCTTTGATCTTTAACCCATAGAAAAATATCAACCTGCGCAAACAGTTTTAACCAAATAGCCAAAATCTGAACTCCACCAAAAAGCAGAGAACTTGGCAATGCAGCGTGCTTTATTCAGAGATAAAGCATAATAAATGTACAAAGTCAAAGTTGAGTTGGAGAAAGTTGTTCTTAAGAAGTTTTCAGATATAGTGAAAGAAAACACACTTTTCAAAAGACATAATTTACCAAATTGTGACACTGGGTGGACAACAAGGATTAGTCTTAAATCTGGTTTAAATCCAGTATTATTTAATAATTCTGTGTGTGTGTGTGTGAAAACACTGCTAACCTTTTGTTAATTCATGATAAACTCAATCAGCCATCTTCTCTGTCAGTAACATCTGTTGACGTTTACGTGAAATACAGTGGATACCCTCCCGATCCTACAGTACATACAAAGACATATTTTTTTAGATACATGGGATAGAGGCAGAATATTAACAGCCCGATGACAGCTGTGTTTGTATACTGCTCTTCTCCTGTCATGCAAGCTCGAGTCAGGAACAGACAAAATGGAGCTTCATGACAAATGCGTCGACACAGCTTGTTCATGAAGTTACAATATCTGAATCAACCCTTTAGATTAGCAATTTATAACACAAAAATTATGTTTCCTTTGCCTACATGAACTGTTTATTTTCTTTTTTAATGACAACGTCAACATTGTTGCTGTTTAATTACACCGGCAACTTTATCATGGTGTACAAAATAAATCACAAATAATAGAGGTTAAAGTTTTGATCTAAGATCTGTTTTTAAATTTAAGTGGTGCAACACAACTCTTTTTAAAATTAAAGTGAGATAAACCCTGGATTAGCTAAAAAATCTTCTTAATTTAATCCTTGTTGGTGCAACCCACCCTGTGACATAAAATGCTCTCCAAGCCTTCTCATTCAAGGCCTTTGCAGCTAGATGAAAACCTCCTTATGCTGAGATCTTAATGCCCAGATAAGTCCCTCCTCCACCTGGAGCGGTCCAGAACTTCTGCCAGTTCAATAATGTAGATTGTCAGAATTGGTCTCAGTTTGGTCTCAGACTACATCTCTGTCTTACTCCATGATCCCTGATAGAAGATTTCAGTTCTGAGATTTCCAAGTTTGACCACACATTTACTCTTTTATGCATGGGTTGAGTACATCAAATGTTTCTCCACAAATGCCAATGTGTTGAGCTCATCTCAAGTGTGTGACTGCTTATATGGGATCTCTCTCTCTCTCTCTCTCTCTCTCTCTCTCTCTCTCTCTCTCTCTCTCTCTCTCTCTCTCTCTCTCTCTCTCTCTCTCAGATGAAGATCAGTCTTCTAGTAGGTCTCCAGGTGTTATATCAGGAGTCTGTGTTGTTTTTCTTCTGGTTCTTGCTGTTGCTGTCACTGTGTTTCTTTACAGACGTCACTCTAGGTCTACTAGGTAAGAAATCTATCATTATACTGATTTAGACTAAAGAACAGCACTGTTAATACATTTATAGTAGTGCTATTAGTTGAAATTCTGTGATAAAACTGGTTGAAACAACTGGCTAAAATCCGTCCTGGGATGAATGTATAAACCAGGGGGTGTATTACAGAAACTTAGGTCTTAACTTAAGATATGACGTGTTAAATTAAGATTTTTTTACAAATTTATATTAAAAGCAAATCTTAAGTTGATTTAGGATTCTCATCTTATCTCACCAAATCTTATCTCTAGTTAGGAAATCTTAAATTGCTTAATCATGTTCGGCTATCAACTTTTAGGTCTGTTACCAAGCAACCAACAATGCGTGAGCTGCTGCTGTACAGTAAGCAAAATAATTGTCCTTTTATTTCCATGGGACAGAAAAAGAAAATGTATTAAATTCAATTGTAATCGTAGTCTGTTTTTTCATTATTGTTATACATCAATGCGCTGCACATCCATTACATATAAGTTACCATTACAAATAAGCATTTAGCTAATGTGACTTACAAAAATAATTATAAAACAATTTTTCCTAAATTCTAGGATACTACTGTACATTACTTTGATAGAGACATGAGAAGAAACAGATGCTGAGTCAAGTGTTGTATTCATTATGCTAGGGCTGGGCAATAGACCTAGAATGTTTATCATTGATATAACGTGTTATATCATTCTATAGCGATAATTATTAATACATTTTATTAAGCGTTAAAAAAATGACAAGTAGAAAAAAGTTTAAATTTAACCGCTGTATTTTATTTACACACTTTTATTAAGGCAAACAATAAACAACTTTAGTTAAGCAGTAACAAACAAATTTGTATATCTTACATAAAGATTAAATTGGTGTTAAATAACCTCTATAGTGTTACATTAAATTATACAAAAACCTTGAAATGTATATGTAGAACAATGAAGAATTTAAGACTGCGCGGATAGTTTGCGCACAACAGCGCATGTGCGAGAAAATATTGAGACACAATGCCTAAAGAAATAGGAATCAAGGTTTTGCACAACTCACCAGAAACATTGTTAAGCTCTGCATGTTCTTTCTACAGCTTATCTAAATTGTTATTCTATAAAATATATTGTATAAAAATGGGTTATAAATGATGACATAAAAGTTCTATAATTCCTGTTATATTCAAAAGATATAAAAATCAAATGTTAGCATATAGAAATACATATTATTTCATGTTGTTATTGCTAATATAATTTGTTGTTTTAATAATGTAAGACTGCTTTTCTGGGGTGGGTTGTTGTGCGGTTAACTTCATAACTGAAGTTATTTTGTTGCTTCTTCACCGCGGTAAAAAAATCCTGTACGGTCACAGCCCTACGCACAAATCAACTTTACAAATGAGGATCACTTACAAATATGCAGGGTTTAAATTGGGCCGGGGCTGAGCCCCGTCATATATGCTGAAGGTCTATGATTCGCCAGTCCTTCTTGGAATTTGGCATATGCATTGCATGATAATCACACTGTGTGCTATGTGTATGCATTTGACAGTCTAAATGTAGTTCACAGCCCAGCTCCATGCACGAAGTGTAGACGCCAAATAGCACTCGTGAGCCAGTACAAGCGACACAAGATTCATTCAAACAGTTGCTAGCTTTGGGTTTAAAAGTTGCTAAATGTAGCAACAAAGTCACTAAGTTGGCAACACTGCTTCAGCATTTGAGCAAGTAAACCCCACCCACTGATTAACATTAAATTTGCATAAAAGATGAAATTGAAAACGAAAATGTAAATGAAAACCAATAAATAAAAGTGAACATAAAATAAAAATTGAACTTTACATTTTTATTTTATTTTTGTCACTATTATTGCATGAGCATTAATAAAATGTATGTTTTTTTTTATTTTTTCAAGTTTGCCTTTTAATTTTATTATCGTCAATCTTACCACGCATGGTTACGAGATTGTATTGAAAATGAAATGTCAAATCATAAATTGCACTTTTTTTACATTTGGCAGGAATTATGCTTTATCACCTTGAAAATTATATAATTTAATTTAAAGGGGACATATTATGAGATTTTTTTAAGATGTAAACTAAGTCTTAATCTAGGTCTGAGCAAAAGTGTGCCATTTTTGGTGTGTCATTTAAAATGCAAATGAGCGGATGAAGTGCAAACACTGATCACAATGATGGTGATTTGTTGCAATTGAAACTCAATTGTGCTGTGAATTATTTTCTCTCTCTCTCTTTCTCTCCGTACTAAATGGTTGTGCTGTGGTTGGATAGTGCAGATAAAGGGGGCGGTATTACCTTATTCTGACATCACAATAGGAGCCAAATTACAATGAGCTATTTTTTCACATGCCTGCAGAGAATGGTTTACCAAAACTAAGTTACTGGGTTGATCTTTTTCACATTTTCTAGGTTGATAGAAGCACTGGGGACACAATTATAGCACTTAAACATGGAAAAAGTCAGATTTTCATAATATGTCCCCTTTAATATTTAAATTTTTATTTCAGCATTTAATTTTTTTTTATTTTTTTTTAGATTCTCTATCAGTTTAAGTAAACACTTTGATTTATTCAAGTGTGTAAACTTCAGCAGAGTATCAAATAATTATTTCACCCAATGTACCTCAAACAGGCATGAACTACAAACAGCTGCAATAAAAATTAATCCTTTATTTATTTTTTTGACCTTGTCTTTGATATTTCATATCGCATTGCAGTGGCAGTCGGTGACTTCTTTTTCGAGGGTACACAATGTGAACATGTATTTAGCCCATCATGTGTGCGTTCGTCATTTCAAAATATGTGCTCGACACGTCATGTGAACCATGTGCATCATGTGTCTTGTCAAAATAAGTGCCTGCTGTACAAGCCTTTGTAGATGTCAATGTTTCTTGTGATCAATTTTCTACATTTATCTCTCATCTGTGTCTAACACAGGGTAAGAGTCCCCACAGAATATCACCTTTGAGGACTGGAAGCTCCAGCAAGAGTGATGTTTCTCCAGTGTACTGTGACCAACAATCCAGAGGGTTTTCCATGAAACTTCCCACCCTGGCAACTACCTCTTCACTTTGTTGCCCTCTGTGAGGGTTTTCTTATATTTATCCTATTTACCCATTTTCGGTTATCTGCGAGTGATGCGTGGTGACGGGAGGCTCCCCCAATGATTAGCTTTAAAAAAAGCTCTCACGGACCCTACATCTATATTTTAAAGTCTACGGGTGTCTCAATCAGCTTGCTTGTTCAGTAGTCAAGGCATTGATCAGGGAGTCGGCCATTTTAAGGCTGTCTCAATCGCAAAATCCTTCCAGTGCACTGGAACATTCGTTCCCTAAAAATTCCCACAATGCAATGCAAAACCCAGTGAGCATTGATGGTCCCTATGTTCCCTTACCGAAAATAACGTGATCCAACTCAATAAACTTTATGAAATGTGACAGAACTTTTATAAAGACAAACGTTTTGTTTTACTTTTAAATATAAAGTAAACACACATCGCTAGACAGTAAGGGACCACAATCTACTCAATATTTAAAATAATAATATTTCTTTAAAATTTTATATATATTATATATATATAACATAGCATCTTTAGGTTATAAAAACATAAAAAATTCAAATCCATAACTTGATTTTCAAAGATTTATTATAAAAACTAATTCTTTTTTCCACAAAATCCAATAAATCCATGACAGTTTTTTATTTCAAAATGCTATAAATCTATTAAATCAATGTATAAATGTGCATTCATCTTTACCATTTTATATTTATTTAGTTGACTAGTGGTATACAATGATTAAAAAATAAACATTAATGGCATTAACCAAAACACTTACTTTGTTATATTAAGAACACAATGTTTTAGCATGAGAAGCTTGATGCTGTCTGGAGAACAAGCACCCGAGTGCCTCTCGCGGAAATTATTAGATGTTGATGGCGTACGTTTCTTTCCCGTCACAGAAAACCATCACAGGTTTGGCAATGCTATTAAAGTATTATTTTGTTTTGTTTGTTGATCACGAAGTACAAAGTAGATGAGGAAAATTAGGATTCCGTGTACTCAGCGTGCCGCCATGTTTGTTTACATTGCGTGAATGGTCCGCTGTAATATCAGGAATGGATTTATTGCGTTCTGTAAAAAAGGAGGAGTGGCGTTTGTCGCACTTTGGGAAAAAAGGGAGAAAAGATGACAGAATATCACGGCGGGTATTGGATATTGCGTAAAATTAATTATTTACTTTTAACTACTGACCTGATATAATACTGATTTTGGCAGTAACTCATTTTTTTTTCAAAAATGGCGTTTATCGCGTTTTGGAACCAAACTCTTCATATATATATATATATATATATATATATATATGAATATAATGTAATTATATTCCTGCAATTTTATGCACAGATATGTAAGAGAATAATGACAGCGTTTTTCACAAGTAAGTAATTATTTTATTGTGTAAGCTTTACAGCACATTGGTAAACAATTGTTCTTTTTAAAGCTGGAGAACCCACGGGTCAAATTTGGTTAATTGCTAAAAAAAAATGGTTCTTAGGTTCTCCAGGGTTATTATTGCTGTAAAAATAAATTGACATTGAATATCCACAAGATGGCACAGTAATCGACCTTGTTTTTTGCTGTGTCAGAGCTAAACAATGGATTGTGTAGACAATTATGCATTTATTTCATACGTGAAGAGCATCTATAAGATTGTACTATTTATTCTATGTGCTATATTTTCTGATAAATGTGCCTTTAGATAATACATTTTTTAAATATATTAACTAAATATTTTCACTTATTCACTTATTCATTCATTTAAAGTGTAACCGCTATTAAAGGGAACTTTTCACAACACTTTTTAAAATGTTAAGTAAATCTTTGGTGTTCCCAGAGTATGTATGGTAGTTCTAGCTTAAAATATCATTTAGATAGTTTATTATAACATAATATTTGTAGGTGTGAGCAAAAATGTGCCGGTTTTTGGGTGTGTTCTTTTAAATGCAAATAAGCTGATATCTGCAATAAATGGCAGTTGCCTTGGTTGGATAGTGCAAATTAAGGGGCGGTATTATCCCCTTCTGTGACATCACAAGTGGAGCCAAATTTCAATGCGCCATTTTTTTCACACGCTTGCAAGAACGATTTAGAAGTTAGTGGGTTGATCTTTTTCACATTTTCTAGGTTGATTAAAACACTGGGGACCCAATTATAGCACTTAAACATGGGCAAAGTTAGATTTTCACCATATGTTCTCTTTAACATGTAAAATGTTAAGCGCAGATGACACGTAACTTCACACATGCATAGTTTCATACATTCATTGGTCATGGCTTCTGCTCCCGGAAAAGTATGCGACAATTGACACGACTGATTAAGCAGATATACATTCTAAAATGGTCCAAAAATGTGATGTTGCAGCACTATTGTCACTGAATGTCTAACTCAATGTCTTATGTTTTCTCTATTTCTGTTATTTATTGCCTTACGTTTAAGACGCAGATGTGTTGATGTGATTTAAATCATGTGTGCCAGTGAAATGTCCAGAGAGAACTTAAATTGAAACTGTAATTGACCCATTTGCCTGTTTTAACATGTTGAGTTTTGTTGAGATGTTGAGTTTTGTTGAGATGTTGAGTTTTGTTGAGATGTTGAGTTTTGTTGAGATGTTGAGTTTTGAAATACCCTTTTAATATTGTTGCCTGCCTATTGTAAATACTAATTTTTTGAAAGTAGAGAGTCTGATGCTATATTTTGGGGGTTTGTATTTTCTTTTCCTTTGCTTTGGGCTATAGGGGGAATAAAGAAGGAATTTTTGGGTGTTATTTTGGCTTGGTCAGCTCCTGAATCACAAGTGCTCAATTGAAATCAATAAATTTATCATTGTTCAATTTCATTACTTTTCTCAGAGTCTTTCATGTTGCACCCTTTCCTTAAACGGAGCATAACAACAACTGAATGTTATCTGAATGTGAAAGTGCACATCTGAATCTAATTGGCTATATTTCTCAGATGGTAGTAAACTGATTGGCTTATTCCTTTGACACGACTGCTAAAACTAAGGTGAGACTCTAAAATTACACTAAAAAGATTTTTGTCTTAATCTTTGTTTCCATATACAATGGAGTTTTGTCTTTGTGTAACTGAAGTAAGTTTTGACATATCCACATTATGGCAATAAAAAACATTTACCACAGTGTGTCATCAAAGCACATTTATTAACTCTTGAGATTCATTATTAAGACAAGTTTAAAGGTCTGGTTTTTCGTGATCCCATTTTTCTAATTTCAGTTAGTGTGTAATGTTGCGTAAACAACGTGAACACGTTATATTGTGAACTGTAAACGCAAACTTCAAAACACAGAAAGAACTTGACCTTTAAGCCAAGCAATGGAAAGAAGTGCACAAACGACTTTCTGTTTTTCTCTCAAATGTATATTTAAAAAGTAGGTTATATACAACAAGGGCCAAAAGTGAGATATAACTCTGGACATTTGACACCTTAGCCTTCTATTTAACCATTAAAGATGCATGTAAAATGCACATTGCCTTTGTGTTGCAAGCAATCACCTTTTGTAGAGTGTAAATTAATGAGAAAAACATAAAAGCCATCAAACAAAAAGTCATAAACTTAAAATGTGAATTAAACAAAACATAGTAACCATTAAAAGTTAATCAAACTGTCTATAGTCTTAATTTTCTAAAGTTTAATTAGACAAAATAATAGATCAATGTATTTTAAAGGGATGGGTGCCGGTATGATCGGTATGTTCAAGTCAGGCAGGAAGAAAATGGAATCTTGAAGGTGCTTTGGGGAACAACAGGAGAAGGGATTAAAGATACTCAGGATGCTGTCGTGGAATATCTAAAGAATATAGGGATGTACGCTCTAAAAACAAACGGTGCTATATAGCACCAAAAGTGGTTCTTTGCTCGTAATCATAGAAGAACCGTTTTTAGTGCCATATAGCACCGGTGAAGCACCTGTGTAGAACCATATAGTGCTATGTAGAACCAAATGTGGTGCTTTAGTGGTGCTATATGGCCCCTATATGGTTCTACACTGGTGCTTCACCGGTGCTATAGATGGTTTCATCGGACGCACGTGATACACGTCTGGATCCGAACCTTACTTCCGGTTTCGTTTTTTTAATGGTCTGACTAGTTACTAAACTGATCTCTTGAACAAATGCCTCGTCGAAAATAACAAATGTTTTGGTTTCCTAGGTAATCTATGTGTTGTTTTGTTTGCTTGTTATATAAATAAACTATGTTTAAAGAATTTGTTGTTATTTATTATTAGCGTAGTTTACCGGAAGTTACGTGCGGACCGCGACAGCGGCTTGTTTATGTTGTTACCGCTGAAACGGTCTATATGGCACTAAAAACGGTTCTTCTATGGTTACGATTCAAATCAACAGTTTTGGTGCTATATAGCATCGTTTGTTTTTTTAGAGTGTATGATAGGATATAGGATAGGTTATTTATTATCCCTAGAATATCAAAAATGTCTAAAGGTGGTAGATCCTTTTCCTACTTGGCCCCTAAGCTCTGGAATGATTTACCAAACACTCTAAAAAATCAAACGGTGCTATATAGCACCAAAACTGTTGATTTGAATATAAGAACCGTTTTTAGTGCCATATAGCACAGGTGAAGCACCGGTGAAGCACCTGTGTAGAACCATATAGGTGCCATATAGCACCACTATAGCACCACATTTGGTTCTACATAGCACTATATGGTTCTACACAGGTGCTTCACCGGTGCTTCACCGGTGCTATATGGCACTAAAAACGGTTCGTCTATGATTACGAGGAAAGAACCACTTTTGGTGCTATATAGCACCGTTTGTTTTTAGAGTGAATAATGTTCGAGTATCAGACACAGTCGATCAATTTAAATCTAAACTTAAGACATTCTTCTTTAACAAAGCATTCACATAAAATGTCCAGTAAATGTAATTATCCCGCAATAGTTATTTTGACTAGAACAAAGCACTCACATACCTCATCTGGGTAATATGCTATTGCCGCATAGGTAACCTGTCTGGAACCGAGCGAATATTAAACCACAATAATGTATGACACTTGCATTACATGCGAACGGCCCCTACGCTAATAGAACTCTGTTTTTCTCTCCCTGTCTCGACCTCGAGGATAATGAGACAAACAGACCCAGTTCCTATTGCTGTGAAGGTCATCACATCACTGATCTACTGATGCCTAGCCGATGCACGTCCAACGACCACCGGCTAAACAAGTTTAATCCGCTTACACGCTTCCTATCCCTACCGTGTTTATATATATTAATTTCTCCCAAGGGTTTTTTTGTCCTTCTAGGGGTTTTTTCCACTGGGTTTTCTCCTAGGGGGGTTTTTCGTCCCCGGGAGAATCAGCCATTTTTGGCTTAACTTAGCACTTTACTGTATAGGTTACATTATTACTAAGCTCGCTTGTACGGTTTATCCTTAGCCCCAATATTCTACTTCTTATATTATCTATTGATTTTCTGTGTTCTCCCATACATTTACTCATGTAAAGCTGCTTTGCAACAATTAACAATTGTTAAAAGCGCTATATAAATAAAATTGAATTAAATTTATTTAATTTTTTTTTTTTATTATAATTTTTTTCTTCTAAATTTAATTTGTATTATTATATATTAAATGTAAAGTAGATCATTTCCAATGCTGCATACTCCGATACAGTAGGTGGCAGTATGCACCTGATAAGTCATGGTTGCAATCTGCCATAAAACGAAAAAGAAGATTGGTATGTTTTGGGCTGAATCAGAACAAGCACGCAGGGATTGTGATTGGTCGAGTAAAAAAATGGCGGCCAAGAAAGTATCTGGAGCACAAATTGAGCGTAAATAACCTTTACACCTTTTAAATGCAATTCTAGCGAGAAATTAGTGTAGTAGTTTTCAAATATGAGATAAGTTATCACAAAGGCAATTTCTGTTTATATTTCAAACTGAATTTCATTTCTGCCTATGAAGTGTGTCCGAATGCGTTTCTCTGAGCTGCCTTCATGCCTCAGACACAGCCCCTGTAGCTCTAGAGCAAATGCCGGTTCCAAAACACCTTATAAGAGTTAGTTTAATTAACATTCTACTTTTTAAAATTAACATCCTACTGGTAACCTAGAGTTAATTCGCGCACACAGTAATAGCCTACATAAAGACATTTTCAACATACCTGGGTATGTCAAATAACCAGCTTTCTGGAATACCCCCATGACTCTAAGGTTGTGGATTTGAATCTCACAGATAAAACCCAAAGTAAAATGTAACAGTTTAAATCATCTGCCTCATAAATAAATTTAATTATTTTTAAGTGTTAAATATACCAAGAAAGTTATTTTTCATTGTTAAAAAATATGCTGTGAAAGTGTGCAAGTTCCTATATCTAATTTTAATACTTTTTATATTCTTGTGTCACATAAATGTATTTATAAATATTATGTTATCACGAGTATTTGTTAGCATTACGTATTTATTCATTAACTGATGTAACAAACACATGTGTCTCTTGAAGGATTATGGTGGTATCTGATTTTGGTATTCTTTATTCCGTTAAGTAGATTGACATTATGTTGTCTGATTAGTCTAATATACGGTTTATTTTTGGATAGTTTTATGTTTTTGGCCACCTTTTATTTTAGTACCTGGTTGAAAGAGGCACAAAGGTCAGTCGCGTGTATTTGTTCACTTTAATATAGTTAATATAGTCTTTATGCTTGCTTATAAGTATTTTCTTGTTATACAAGTAATTTTAACTTGTCTATAATAGATGTTATCTTTACAATGTGATAGTTTGCTGTTAAATATTATATTATTTACTTTCATTTTGTATTTATCTTAATTATTTGTGAATGTTATTGTGTGTTTTAGCTCTTACGGTGTTGTGGACTCAAAAAAGGCAATGTGAAGTGAAATAAGGTGCATTTTAAGGAAAATAAAACTGGAAAAAAGAGTCAAAAGCAAACATCAGTGCAAGACTCAACGTTATTTCAACCGGGCTGCTACAGTTAGTTTACCACAAAATTAAAATTCTGTCATTAACCATCCTTTTTTCTAAACCTGAATTTATTTATTCTGATGAACACAAAAGAACATAATGGAAGTCAATGGTTACAATCAGCTGTTACCATTATTTATCAAAACATCTTTTGTGTTTATCAGAAGAAACCTATTGTTATAAGTGCACGCTTCAAGTACGTTAAGGTTAGTAACTATAGGGGACTGAAATGCATTAAAGGGGCAACGGCCCAAGAATTTTTTAAGATGTCAAATAAATCTTTGGTGTCCCCAGAGCAAAAATGTGAAGTTTTAGCTCAAAATACCATATAAATAATTTTTTTATAACATGTTAAAATTGCCACTTTGTAGGTGTGTGCAAAAATGTGCCGTTTTGGGTGTGTCCTTTAAAATGCAAATGAGCTGATGAAATTCAAACACTGATCACAATGATGGTGGCTTGTTGAAATTAAAACTCAATTGTACTTTTCTCTGCACTAAATGGCATTGCTGTGATTGGATAGTGCCGATTAAGGGGCTGTATTATTATAATAAGAGCTCCTTATGACATCATAAGGAGAGCCAAATTTCAACGACCTGTTTTTTCATGTGCTTGTAGAGAATGGTTTACCAAAACTAAGTTACTGGGTTGATCTTTTTCACACTTTCTAGGTTGATAGAAGCACTGGGGACCCAATCATAGCACTTAAACATGGAAAAAGTCAGATTTTCATGCCATTTCATCAGCTCATTTGCATTTTGAAGGACACACCCAAAAACTGAACATGTTATAATTAAGCAAAATCGCTCGAGTAGGAGTGTGATATAGCTCTATATCATCACGGCTGTGATTAGGCCAGAGGCACGAGGCCGTAGCCCGAGTTGGTTTACCATTTCATCTTAACGCGATACGAGCACTCGGTTATTATTAGAATTCGTTCTTGTCAGTACTATATAAAACTGTTTTTATAAGTGTCAGAGAGATGTGTTTGCATGCTGCTTATAAATATACCAGTGGCGATATCTCATAACATGTTTTAATAGTCACGTCGCGATTAAATAAATGATCAATGTCCACATTTAAAAGCTGCGGTGCTTACCTGCAGTTCCACGGTGTTTTCGCATTCTGATAAGAGATATAGCTCCAGAAAAAAAAAAGAGTGTTTACATTTCTCTTTCCAAGTGTTAATCGTCCACACGATGTGACAAGACATTAACGTTACTCCCATTAAGTTTAACGTAACATCCAAGAGCGCTGATCTTTGACAAAATAATAACTTCCGATTGGGGATTCACAGACTGATTTATGAGCTAGTGAACTAATGAGACACAAGGAGAGTGTTTAAAAACAGGGCGTCTGTGTTTTTCCATTCAGAGATGAGCCTGCTTAGGACCTCCATTCACTAGGTGGCGGAATGATACGAAAGGTGAAGCCGTTACTGTGCCGTTATCAGTACAATATCGTATAGCTCTTAGCCAATCAGATTCGAGAACCAGAAAGAACTGTTGTATGATAAATAATATACACTCACCAGCCACTTTATTAGGTACACCTTACTAGTATCACGTTGGACCCCCTTTTGCCTTCAAAAGTGCCTTAATTCTTTGTGGCATAAAACCAACAAGGTACTGGAAACACTCCTCAGAGATTTTGCTCCATATTTAAATGATAACATCACGCAGTTGCTGCAGATTTGTCAGCTGCACACCCATGATGTGAATCTCCCGTTCCACCACATCCCTAAGATGCTCTATTGGATTGAGATCTGGTGACTGTGGAGGCCATTGGAGTACAGTGAACTCATTGTCATGTTCTAGAAACCTGTCTGAGATGATTCGCGCTTTATGACATGGCACATTATCCTGCTGGAATTAGCCATTAGGGGATGGTTACACGATGCTCAGTTGGTACTAATGGACCCAAAGTGTGCCAAGAAAATATCCCCACACCATTACACCACCAGCCTGAACCGTTGATACAAGTCAGGAGGGATTCATGCTTTCATGTTGTTGACGCAAAATTCTAACCCGACCATCCGAATATTGTAGCAGAAATCAAGACTCATCAAACCAGGCAACGTTTTTCCAATCTTCTATTGTCCAATTTTGGTGAGCCTGTGTGAATTGTAGTCTCAGTTTCCTGTTCTTTGCTGTCAGGAGTGGCACCCGGTGTGGTCTTCTGCTGCTGAAGCCCATCCACCTCAAGGTTTGACCTGTTGTGCGTTCAGAGATGCTCTTCTGTATATCTCAGTTGTAACGAGTGGTTATTTGAGTTACTGTTGCCTTTCTATAAGCTCGAACCAGTCTGGCCATTCTCATCTGACCTCTGGCATCAACAAGGCATTTATGCCCACATAACTGCCGCTCAGTGGATATTTTCTCTTTTTCGCACCATTCTCTGTAAACCCTAGAGATGATTGTGCGTAAAAATCCCAGTAGATCAGCAGTTTCTGAAATACTGAGACCAGCCTGTTTGGCACCAACAACAATGCCATGTTCAAAGCCACTTAAACCACCTTTCTTTTCCATTGTGACGCTCGGTTTAAACTGCAGCAGATCGTCTTGACCATGTCTTCGTGCCTAAATGCATTGAGTTGCTGTCATGTGATTGGCTGATTAGAAATTTGCGTTAACAAGCAGTTGGACAGGTGTACCTAAAGTGGCCTGTGAGTGAACATAGCTTATGGTGTATAGACACCTCACATAATGAACTGGATTGTTTTATTGCCTTATGTTTTGATCTACATACATCGGGGGTCTCCTTACATAGAGGCCATGACGAAGGCTGTCCCAATTTGAAGGCTCCTTCACAAACAAGCAAATGTGGCCTTTTATCCCCTGAAACCAAGGATCCATAGATGTATCCTTCACAGCCTTGCCTATCCCAAGATTCAATTTGCGCCCGTGAAGTATGGGTATTTTGAAATAAACATTCAAAACTGTAGTTAAATTTAAGTGTATATTTTGCAAATTAATGGTAATTTTCACTGTTTTACTATAATGATGCTTTAATGATGTGAATTAATATTATTGCTGCAATATTGTGCGTGTTCCGTTTTGCTTTTGTATATTTCTAAGGTTGGTAAGTTTTACATACTGTTCAGGTGTTGTTTTATATTGCAGTACTTCAAGATTGCATGCAACGAGTGTCTATCACACTTCCTTGCAGATGTTTCGACCGTGTTGTTGTGGCTCAGTGGTTAGAACAGTGTGTTAGCAATGCAAAGTTCACGTATTTGATCACAGGAAACAATGCATACTGCCAACTTAAGAATTTTTTTGCTTGAATGTAATGTAAGTCACTTTGGATGAAATGCATAAGCATGTAAATAAACTACTTAATACAGCGGAGTTTGAAAATTCCTTAATCCTTTACTCTCCCATTAACAAAATTAACTATTGCAACTTGCAGTAAATCATTTCAAATTATTATTTGATTATTTGAATTTGACAAGGATACTGACAGACTAAAATAGGATGTGTTCTTCTTAGGAAGTTACAGCACTTGTGATTGAGATGTGAGATAATGATATAAAAATAGATGCGGCTTTCTAAGTAACTTCTGCTGTAACTTTTCTTGGTGTTTACAGTCTCTCATGGAGTCTCAGAGCATGGTGCATTACTGTAATGCTTTCAGCACTCAAGCTGGAAACTCAGAACGAAACATTTCTTTGGAAAGGCTACATCTGTCTTTTTCAGCTATGAGTTTGCATATTGGCGCTGTCCTTTTTCTGGGTTGTGATTGGCGGTTCATATCAGAAAGAGCCCACAGATGGCATTGTACTGAATGTATTGAGCAAACATGATGCTACTGTATCATGTATGCATTCGTTCATATGTTAATAACTGTGATCATGTAAACCGTTTCATACCACAAAGATGTAATTAACAATGCAATGAAGTCCATTTTGTGGCTGAAAGTGTAAACATTAGTCCCTTGTTTTAACCAACACTGCCATTGCTGTTTCTTAAGGAATTTATGGCCCTAGGCCTTAGGATGACCATAACAGGGTTTTTTAATAAGAAGAAATGCTGTGGACCAACCAAAACCTCCTTTTCTTCTCAGTTTTCGTACCAAGCTCATTCTTCTTGGCCTGTAATGACCATTATATGATTATAGGTGTGTTGTTATATTTGCGCTGCCTACTGCTGTGACATCATACAAAAAGTGGGAGCGAGCAGTGTTGTAATGCAGTGTTTCCCATACATTCATTTATTTGTCAGTCTGCCGCAAAATCAAAATTGACCACTACAAAGAGATGTTTGCAGATCATGTTTATCACTACCTCTGTCTCACATTATAGTTTCTGTATAAACACCCGTTGCGTCAGTCAATGTGCTCTGTTGTTAAGTTGAATAAAAGGCCATGCATATACATGTGAACGTGCGCGTCGCCACAAACTGCAACAAAAACACTGACATTGTCCTGATTTTGAGCCTGTGGATGTTTTTCACAGCTAAAGGGAATTTGGGAACTTACAACAAAGCACAGATGACAACAGGTTTGCTTGATTAAATGCATGCACAAAGTAAAGCTAATCTTGCAATATAGCGATGATGCTGGTAGTGATTATTCTCTCAGATCAATTAGTGATCTACAGTGTTTTCACGTCACGTTTTATTATCAGCTCAGGTCGACGGATTTTCAATTTAATTTTTATTTGTGTCAGCAATAAATATATTTTTGTATGCATATCATGTGTAGTAATTTCTTATTTCTCCGTAATGTCTAATTTCTCCGTCATTTCTTGTTTGCGTTTATTTTTTATTTTTTTTGCACTCCGTGGTTGCCGTTAGGGATGCTAAACAATTAATCGCGATTAATCGTTAGCAGAATAAAAGTTTTTGTTTACATCATATATGTCTGTGAACTGTGTATAATAACTTTGTATAAATAAATGTACACACATGCATGTATATGTTTTAGAAATGTTAACATGTGTATATACATTTGTATATTTATGTAAAATTTATATTATATATAAATATAAATACTTAATATATAAAAAAAATTCTTAAAATTATACATGAATATGTTCATATTTATATATATATACATATTTATTATACACAGTTTACACACATATGTGATGTAAACAAAAACTTTTATTCTGCTAACGATTAATCACGATTAATTGTTTAGCATCCCTAGTTGCCGTAGACTACTACGCCATCATTTTTTTTACATAACGCTTCGCCACAGCAAAAAAAAAAAGAAAACACAGTGTGAGAGGTTACTATAGCGGCTATCTACATGAACATTAAGGATGGACAAATATAAACATAAAAGTGGGGCCTTAAAGAGTAACTAAACCCCTGGTCAGAGCCTAACTCCACCCACTGGCAATATTTGAAAAATGCAAGAAAAGTGGGCAGATCCCAACGAAGATAGAGGGGATGAACTAAGTGAGTGGTGAGATCGTAACAAGGGCGTGGTGAGCTTGAACCTGCTTACGTCACGAGTCATTTTTTGGACCCAACATCCAATGGGAAAATTCAACTGCAGTAGCCACCGTTCAACCTGAAGAGGGCAGCAATCAGATGTTTTTACACCATATATTGCAGTATTGAAACACTTTATATCCAAATGTCAAAAAAATTACTAAAATCAATGAACAGCATTAATAAAGCATCATTCTTACAGATCATTAACTAAAAAAATTTGGTTTAGGGTTTAGTTACTCTTTAAAGAGAAAAGAGAAGGCGGAGAAGTTAGTCACGAGTTAAGAACTACCCAAAACATTTGTTTTTCTTTATTTAAATCAAACCTGCGCGCCACAGTTAACAGTGCCAACGGGCAAGGTTGCTTTGGGTTAAGGGGGCCCGTAAATTTTTTTTGCATATGGGCCCGGGACTGAAAAAAAGGCATGCTGTTAAATTCAAAGAATAAAAATTTATTGGGTTACAAACAACTAACATTTTGATCACAACAGGGTTCTTTACAAATACAGAAACTAAGCAGTTTTTATTGTAACTTAACATTTTAGCTTATTAAATGATGTACATAAATTAGCTTAGAACACTTGGTCACTTTATTATTCTATTCTGTATTCTATTTTATATTTTTCTTCAAGTTTTTTGCAAGAAGATTAGTTTGTTAACATTTTAATTTGCAAGTTACGATCTGCTGCAAAAACAACGTCAAAACAAAAGAGAACTCGCTCGCTCTTGCTCTCGCTCTCTCACTTTGCACATTACAAGGTGTTGTTTTGCAAGTTTAGTAACATGCTCTCATGCAACTTTTGTCTTGTCAGGTGAAAAAAAATTCCAAATAGCTTTGACATAGCAGACTTCTTCTGTGGAGGGATTTTTAAGGACTGACTGCTTAGACCTGCAAAAATATTGAAACAATTATTAATAGTTAATAAAAAAAAGACATTTTACACACAATTGAAATTACTTAATTATTATTTTGTAATAAATACTTAATCAAACTACTTTTTCAGAGTAGGCTATACATATTTGTAGAGCCCGACCAATACGTTTTATTTTTGGGGGGGGGGGTGATGCCGACAGATGTTAGGGAGTAAAAAAGTCAGACAACGATATATCGGCCAATATTCTTTGTGTGTATATTATAGTACAATACACATATACAGTACCATACAGTTAAATGTTTAGGCATTGTAAGTGTGCCCAAATGTTTGACTGGTACTGTACAATACACACTATACATTAACAGAATATACTATATAAATAAATACATTGTTTGCAATGATCACTCAAATGTGGTGATCAAACACTTATATTGACATGGCAAAGATATGTAATACAGACAGGGTTTTTAACATTACACTTTATTATCCAAAATGAGCCTGACATTAGTGCACCAAACAATAAACTTCACTTATTATAAATAACTTATATAAAATATATGAATATATTAACTTACATAAAACAAAATATATATAACTTGAATTATTTGCACAAGGAACAAGATTAACATTATATTGGAGTTGTTTTTTATTAGCTCGTGTTTAGCAACTCGCCCATAGACCATGACATCAAAGTATTCAGGTCAGAAGCGGTTGAAACAAGTGGACAAAAGAGATGGTTTAAAACGGAAATGTGTCTCTGTCATGCACTGATCGACCAAAACTATAAAAAAAATGTTGTGGAAACACCACATAACTGGCCACGCCTGAACAAGAGACCACTGACTAAAGTGAAAGGGTTGGCTGATGTCACTACCCAGGGTTCTGGGTCGCCATTAGCAAAAAATGGAGTACGCTTTGCTGGACAAACAAGTACTTAAACCATTTACAAGCATTTTATCTATTATGTTGTGTTAAAAACTTTTATATTAGCTGCATATCTGGGGCAAAAATACACTGAAAAAAATTATTCATTCAATTTACTCATGCAATCAGTTTATTTAAGCTACATTTAAAAGACGAAAAAAAATGTGAAAAATAAAATAAATTAAATAACTTTTGTTTAAATGTAGCTTAAATTAATTGATAGCAACCACTTACCTTAAAAAATTTAGTAAATTGAATGAATCTTTTTTTTGAATGTAAGTTAACATAAATATATATGCGACAGGCTCATATATTGGCCAAACAATAAATCGGTCACATGTGCATGGCCCTGATATCATGCAAAAAAAATTGAATATAAATCTGAATATTTCACATTACGGTACACACCTCACAGTCAAATCATAGTTTGATTTATTTTGTCAAACATTAAGTGGAAATAATGTCAAGGCAGCAAAAGAGATACATCCTGTGAAACACAAAAAACCCACAAACACACACTCTTCAAATGCACAGAACCACAAACAGCCAGTAATAGTTAAACACAAACATATCTCTCGTGCCTAACAAAAGAACAAAGCCACATTTCTTTCCATATCAGATGTAACTTAACCCAGAAACAAAGCTAAAGTGTCACAAGCATTCAGTGAAAAAATAAAATATTCATACTTTTTTAAAATAACTATGACTTTTTATATTTTGATCAGAGTCTTTTTAATAATTTTTTACAGCTGTCTATTAATATTATTTAATACATGATGAATGACCTGCAGTTTTGCTTATGAATATGATGATAGAGGGATAACAAATTTTAACTACATGTTCCACGAAACTGATACGTCATCTGATCATCATCATTATACACCTACGTTAAGGGGCAATGGTTTTGACAGTATTACTGATTTTGACAAAGTAGATCTTGTGCCAATAAATAGGGCTTCAGTAAAATCAGTCACTTCCTTCTGTAGTGTGTCCCACATAATTTTGTGAGGATATGGTGCTGGATTAGGCTAAATGCTAATTAGCATATTTGTGATGTTATAAGCCCAATTTTGGCCTTTTTACACTGGCTACCAGTCAAATATCACATACAATCTAAAATACTATTAATCGCCTACAAAGCCTTAAATGGAATAGCAACCCTTCATATCTTAGAGAATTTATTTCAGAATACAATCCACCATGTACATACAGTCTCTCAACTATCCCTAGAATATCAAAAGTGTCTAAAGGTTGTAGATCCTTTTCCTACTTAGCCCCTATGCTCTGGAATGATTTGCCAACTGATGTCCGTGAATCAGACACAGTCGATCACTTTAATAAATTTAAACTTAAGACTTTTTTCTTTAACAAAGCATTCACATAATTTGTATAGTAAATTATACTTATCAGGCAATAGTTAGCTTGTACAGAACAAAGCATTCAAACAACTCATCTGGGTAATATACTAATGCCGCAATAGCTAGCCTGTCTGGAACCGAGCATATATTAAAACACAACACTGTGTGACACTTGCATTACATGCAAACGACCCCTACGCTAATAGGATTTTGTTTCTCTCTCCCTGTCTCATCCTTGAACCCGAGGACATTGAGAGGGTTTTTTTCCTCCTAGGACTTTTTGTTCCTGTTACGCCTCCCTGTTTCCCCCTGCTGGCTCTGCTAAACAGTGCAGATGTTAGTTGGGTAACAGGTCCATTCTATTTGTAATCTGTGGCGCCTGAGTCTCGCTCTCTCTATTTTCTATAATATATATATATATTTTTCCCCCTTAATATCTTTTTTTTCCCCGATGATTGTTTGTGTCAGACTTTATGCATATTTACTTACCACACGCGCGTATTCTTTTTTTCCCCTAGACGTATGTTGTTTAATGTTTTTTTTTTGTGTTGACAATAAATTGGTTTATTGTTTGAATCACTTGTTGTTCTCCTCTTTTATGTTGCGGTTTATGAGCCAGCCGTAAAATAAAAATGGGGTCTTATCCCAGATTTTGAGCGTTTTTGTTTGAGGGAGTGTTTTTTATTGTCTCTTCAGGATTTCCTGAGAATCGGCTTGCACTCCGGTTAGTTAGAGTGTTTCAGCTGGGCTGCCTGTGCGCGGTCCTTCCGTCGGAACGCTGTTTGTTGTTTTGTTGATTTCTTTCTATTTTGTTTGGAGTTTTTGGAAGGAAATCCTGGGTGGGGGTACGCTTCTCGCGCAGCTGAACTCATTTGGGGAACGGCTGTTACGAGGTTTAGCGTTTCAAGTTGCCTCGAGCCCGGCAGTCCTTTGAAGACTAGTTAGGTTAGTTTCAACAGGCAGACATATCGGAGATGTAAAGCCAATGGAAATCCTGGTGAGTACTCCATTTTTTTTTCTCTCCCTGTGTTTCGCTTAAAATAATTACAAAGAGAGCATTTTTTTTTTCTCTCGCGTGTTGGTACTATGTGCTAGTTATGCATTGTAGGTGGACGTTTGTGTAGACCGGTTAAAACATTGGTTTTGTTTACACGGAAGTCTTGTGTTAGGGACAACAGTAGGTTATATGATTATCGGGGTGAAATCACTGTTGTAGCCTATTGAGTATTGTATGACACGAGAGTGTTTCCTATTTGTAAATTAACACTGCATCGCGGGATGATGCACGTCATACAAAAATTACTGGTGTAAATCGGTTTTGATTTTGTGTTCACTTTAAAACACTGGAATTGTGGTATTGAAACAGACTTTATGGTCTGTGGAGAATAATTTGAATAATAAAACTAATGAATTTGGGTTTGTTCATTCATCTTATGTGTTCTAGTGTTATTATAGTGGATTATTTAGCTAGGCTGTATGAAAGATTATGTCAATAGGGGTAATATTGAATAATCATTTAAGTCTAGTCTATGTTTTCTGGCACTTCATATTTTAGGAAGGTTTATTATGATTATTTGGATTTATTGTGGTCAATTTATTAACTAATCTTCATTGTGTGAATTTTTAAATACTGGTTCAAAATGACGTCCAATGAGGAATTGAATGTAGAATTTTCTGAAAGGTTTCTAGATAGGTGCACCAAAGAACAACTTCTAGAACTTGCAGAGAGTTATGCTATTGTTTTGACTAGTAATGATAAGAAGCGCAAGGAAGATTTGTTAAAGGCTGTTAAAAGCCAGTTGATAATTAAAGGAGTTCTTGTTATAGGAGATGAGAGTAGTTGTGGTAAGGTATTGTCTCCAAGTGTAGAGAGAGATTTAATGTCAAGAGAAAAACAAACACAGTTTGAAACTGGGAGACTATCGTTTGAAGATACTCAAGTATTGCAAGAGAGAGAATGGGAAAAACGTGTTCAGTTTAAAAAATTGGAGCTTGAACAGGAGCGTGAGCGTGCTCAGTTTGAGTTGAAAAAATTAGAGTATGCACGTGAGAGTGAACGTGAACAGAGGCAGTATGAGATGAAAATGCTAGAGCTTGAACTGGAAGTTAAAAAAGCTGAAGCTTCTAAGTCCGTTCCGGTAGGGCAGACTTCTTTTGATGTTGGTCGAAACATTAAGATGGTTGCTTCATTTTGTGAACGTGATGTAGACAAGTATTTTGCCCATTTCGAAAGAGTTGCTGTTTCTCTAAAATGGCCAGAAAAAGTCTGGACTTAACTTTTGCAGTGTGTTTTGACAGGGAAGGCTCAGGAGGTGTTTGCTTCTCTTTCTGAAGAAGGAAGTGTAGATTTTAAACAGGTAAAAATCGCCATTTTGAGAGCATATGAATTAGTGCCTGAGGCTTATCGACAACAATTTCGGGGTTACAAAAAACTTGAAAAACAAACTTATGTTGAATTCGCTCGGGAAAAGGAAATGATGTTTACAAGATGGTGTCATTCTCAGAAGGTAGAAACCTTGAACCATTTGAGGGAATTCATTCTTGTAGAAGAGTTTAAAAACTGTGCACCAGGGTCGGTATCTACCTATTTGAATGAACAAAAGGCCTTGACCTTAGCAAATGCATCTGTGTTAGCTGATGAATTTGTTCTGACTCACAGAGTTTCTTTTCCTGATAGAGCATCAAGTGATCAGAATAAAAAGTTATTTAGAAATCGGTGGACACCTCCAGTAGTTACATCAGGTACGGTGGCAAGTGTACCCCCTGTGAATTTGAATGTTCCATCTGATAAAAAAGGTAGGGTGGTCTGCTTTTATTGTCATAAAGTAGGACATAAAATCTCTGAATGTAACGCTTTAAAGAAGTCAGCTAAGCCAGTTGGATTAGTTGGGCTTGAACCACTGAAGATTTGTGCATACGAACAGAATTCTGCGGGTACTAAGGTGATATCAACTCAGGTTAATGTTGGGGATCATTATACAGAGTATGCTCCATTTATCACTACTGGTTTTGTGTCTCTGCCAGGACAAGAGGAAAAAGTTTCTGTGCAAATTCTGAGAGACACTGGAGCGGCTCAGTCCTTTTTGTTAGAGGAAATTCTTCCACTCTCATGTCAGACAGCAACAGGGAAGGCTGTGTTGATTAGGGGGATAGAAATGACTTTCTTAAAAGTTCCCTTACATAAGGTACATCTTTCTTCTGATCTTGTAACTGGTGAGGTGATTGTTGGCGTACGATCTTCTCTCCCTGTGCCAGGGGTTACTTTTATATTGGGGAATAATCTTGCTCAGGGAAATGTTTGGGGAACATTAAAACCTGTACCATCTACTGTTGTAGTCTCCAAGCCTGTGTTTACAGATATTCCTGATGAGTGTGGGAAAAAGTTTCCCCATGTGTTTCCTACCTGTGCTGTTACCCGAGCTAGAGGAAAACAACTAAAAGCCAACCAACTGTGTGAAGGTGAAGTTTCTTTAAATCCCGACTGTGAGGTAACCTTAGAGAAAACTTTACCTGTTTGTTCTGAGAATTATGCTGAGGAAAGTGATTTACCCTCTAAGGAAGTTGGTAGTGAGACAGGTGAAGATGTATCACTTAGCATGACCTTAACTGATAACATCATTCAGGATTCATCTGATTACTTTTCTGAGAAACGTGTTTCTCAGGAGGATGGGATATCAGAACAATTTTTGTCTTCTCTTTTAAACGTCTCTCGAGAGAACTTGATTCAAGAGCAGTTAGCTGATGCAACTCTTAAATCTTTGTTTTCAATTGTTTGTCCTGAAGGAGATATTGAGACTTCGTTACCATCCTGCTACTTTTTAAAAGAGGGGTTGTTGCTTAGACGGTGGGTCAGTGAAACTGAACCAATTACCAAATCTTATATTCAAGTGGTAGTTCCTCTTAAATTTAGACAAGCTGTGATCAGGTTAGCTCATGATGGAGTGGCTGGACATATGGGTGTGCGGAAAACGTATGATCGACTGCAGCGAAAATTCTTTTGGCCTAAATTAAAAAGAGATGTGTCCAAGTTTATTCGAACTTGTCATGTGTGCCAACTCACTGGTAAGCCAAACCAGAAAATCCCTGTGGCTCCTCTCCAACCTATTCCAGCAATATCAAAGCCATTTGAATATCTGCTTGTTGATTGCGTAGGTCCCTTACCTAGATCAAAGACAGGTCATCAGTACTTACTTACAGTTATGTGTTTGTCTACTCGATATCCAGCTGTGTATCCTGTTAGGTCCATCACTACAAAGTCTATTCTCAGAGCTTTAACTGATTTTATGTCAACGTTTGGCATTCCTAGAACTATCCAGTCTGACCAGGGCTCTAATTTTATGAGTCACCAGTTTGCTAAAGCTTTGCGACAGTTAAAAATCAGCCATAACATTTCCAGTGCATACCACCCTCAGAGTCAAGGAGCCCTAGAAAGATTTCATCAGACCCTGAAGTCATTGCTGCGGTCATATTGTGTGGATCTTGGCTCTGATTGGGAAGAGGGGTTGCCTTGGCTGCTTATGGGTGTTAGAGAAGTTATTCAGGAGAGTACTGGATTTAGTCCCAATGACTTGGTCTTCGGACATGAAGTTCGTGGTCCTACTGCAGTTCTTGCTGATAACTGGATCCCCATTGAACCCTCTAAAAATGTTCTTGATTACGTAAGTGGGTTTCGATATCGGCTGTATGAAGCTCGTGCAATTGCCCAAAGGAAGCTGGGAAAGTCGCAAAGAAAGATGGAAAGGTTATTTAATAAGCAAGCCGTGTCTCGAAAGTTTAAGGTTGGAGACCAAGTATTAGCTTTGTTGCCTCTTGTAAATAACCCTTTTCAAGCCCGTTTTGCAGGTCCTTATCCTGTTTTAAAATGCCTCTCTGGACAGAATTATCTGTTAAAAACACCAGAACGACGTAAGGGAGTACAGGTTTGCCACATAAATCTTTTAAAGCCTTATTTTCCTCTTGCATCTTCTGTTGGTTTAGTAACCACTGTGTTTGATTCCTCACATCTGAGTGAAAAGGGAACCTCCTCTTTAAACGGCTTGTCTCTGGATTGTATTGGAGATGACTACATCAATCTTCCTTCTCGAGGTATAATTGAGGGACGATTAGATAACTCGGAGATGTACGCAAACTTGATCCATCATTTACCCCATCTCTCTGAGTCTGAGAAACATGACATTCTTCAGTTAGTGGAGTCTTTTCCTAACCTGTTTTCTGATGTGCCTAGTTGCACTACCATTATTGAACACGACATTGATGTGGGTAGTGCTTTACCAATCAAGCAGCATGCATATAGGGTAAATCATATGAAGCGTGAATTGTTAAAAAAGGAGGTTGTTTACTTATTGAAGAACAACTTGGCTGAGCCCAGTTTTAGTGCTTGGAGTTCCCCCTGTCTTCTCGTAAATAAGCCTGATGGATCTTACAGGTTTTGTACCGACTATCGTAAGTTGAATTCTATCACTAAGCCTGATTGTTATCCTTTACCCCGCATAGATGATTGTGTGGACCGAGTGGGTTCTGCCAAGTTTGTGAGCAAATTTGATCTTTTAAAGGGGTACTGGCAGGTCCCATTGACTTCGAGGGCAAGGGAACTTTCTGCATTTGTAACACCTGACGACTTCCTCCAATACCGTGTTATGCCATTCGGCGTTCGAAATGCTCCAGCCACTTTCCAGCGCCTTGTTAACAAGGTGTTGTCTGGATTAGCTGGTTGTGAGGCTTATTTGGATGATGTGGTCTTGTTTAGCTCATCCTGGGCAGACCACTTAGTCCAGATAAGGGAGTTTTTTGTTCGTTTGACAGAGGCCTCTTTAACTTTAAATCTGGCAAAATGTGAATTTGGAAAAGCTACTGTCACTTATTTAGGTAAGCTCGTGGGAAATGGACAGGTTCGTCCAATTGATGCAAAAATTGAGGCTATCTGTGCTTTTCCAGTACCTACAAATCGCAGAGAATTGCGTAGGTTTCTGGGAATGTCTGGGTATTATCGCGGGTTCTGCCCAAATTTTGCATCTATTGTGTCACCCTTGACCGACCTTATAAGTACTAAAGTACCTTTTGAGTGGACCACTGTTGCTCAGCAGGCATTTGATGGAGCTAAAGCTCTGTTGGCTTGTGCCCCCGTGCTTGTTGCACCAGATTTTTCTCAGCCTTTTTGTTTGGCTGTAGATGCAAGTGATACGGGAGCTGGAGCGGTTCTCTTACAGAGGAGTCAAGATGGGGTAGAGCATCCAATCTGTTACTTTTCAAAAAAATTTAATGTTCATCAGAGAGTTTACTCCGTTGTTGAAAAGGAGGCACTTGCCCTTGTCCTAGCTATTCAACATTTTGAAGTTTATTTGGGGTCTTCGGCTAGTCCCATTGTGGTCTATACAGACCATAATCCTTTGGTGTTTTTACATCGAATGAAAAATCACAACCAGAGGATAATGAGATGGTGTCTCATTTTACAACCATTTTCCCTTGACATTAAACATATTCGAGGCAGCGAAAATGTCATTGCAGATGCCTTATCTCGAGTGTGAGATTGTATGTTTTGTTGTGTTCCCTATTTCCTTCTCTTCTCTTTCTATCCTGTTTCCTAGGGCCCAGGAAGCCGGAACCAAGTGGAGTGGGGAAATAATTGGAAGTGTTTTTTTTTCTCCCTCCTGCATTCCTTGGAGGAATACTTTTGTGGGGGAGGTGTTACGCCTCCCTGTTTCCCCCTGCTGGCTCTGCTAAACAGTGCAGATGTTAGTTGGGTAACAGGTGCATTCTATTTGTAATCAACCCTCTTATGTGGTGTGGGTATAAAAGATCTGTGGCGCCTGAGTCTCGCTCTCTCTATTTTCTATAATATATATATATATTTTTCCCCCTTAATATCTTTTTTGTCCCCGATGATTGTTTGTGTCAGACTTTATGCATATTTAGTTACCACACGCGCGTGTTCTTTTTTCCCGTAGACGTATGTTGTTTAATGTTTTTTTTTGTGTTGACAATAAATTGGTTTATTGTTTGAATCACTTGTTGTTCTCCTCTTTTATGTTGCGGTTTATGAGCCAGCCGTAACAGTTCCTCCCAGAGGTTTTTCTCCTAGGGGTTTTTTTCAACCCCAGGGAAGTTAGCCGACTTTGGCTTAACTTAGCACCCTCTTGTATACGATACATTATTACTATGCTCACTTGTAAAGTTTATGCATACCCGCTGTATTTTGCTACTTTTGTTGTCTGTCGATTTTTCTGTGTTCCCCTGCTTCTTATAATGTAAAGCTGCTTTGAAACAATTACCAATTGTGAAAAGCGCTGTATAAATAAAATTGAATTGAATGACATCATATTGTGGTCAGATTAGTATTGGCACTTCAGATTTGTTTATATATTTTAGATATAAACAATAAAGATTGATCTCACCGCATTATGCATTTGTCTTCTATTGAATGTAGCATCTGCTTAACTCTTCTCCTCTTCATTGGTCTGAACTGTTTGAACAACAAAGACAAATAAAAACATTAGAAACAGAAAGTCTTAACTTGATCAGGTTTTTTTTACAAATGTATTGTTTAGTATTTCTGACCACCTTCAACTCTCATAATCTTATAATGAGATGAGGAGCATCACAGTTTAATTCAAATTTTTGACATGCTCTTACTCAGTCAATATTAAAGATATCAAGATTATATATTCCCTGAATGTTCTTTACATTATGTAGGATGATTTTATGTAGAAATCTGCAGATAAAGAAAAGAGTTTTGTCACATATTGTTTATTAGTACTAGCTGACATTTACCTTGTTGATGTGTTTTTCTGTGTTTCCTGCAGATGCAGAATAACAGAACTGCAACTACAATCATCACAATTCCAGGAACAACAGCAAACACAATTCGAGAGATCAGAATTATGTTATCTTCAGTGAGACCTGTAATGAATAACAAGACACATTAGTAATTGCATTCAATTTTAGATAATTGAATATCATTACTGCATATGAATCAGTCAGACTGATCTAAGATCAGCTCAGTAAACAAACACTAACACGGCTGACAGAGCTGAGTGATGTTGAGATGTTGAGTTTGGTTTGTGATGGTATTGTTGAGTACACATCTGTATGTGTTTGTATCCTGATATTCAACCTCCAGAGGTAGAGAGAGTCTGATGTTGAGATCAGACACACTGATGATGGACAATAAACTGTTTCCTTTATACCAGGACAGACTCACATCTCTCATATTCAACACTGAACACAATAACAACACTCTTTGTGAGGCCGATGAAGAGTTTTGTGGACAGTAACTATAGATGACAGGAACATGCAGACGAGCTGGAAAACATGAAAGAATAAACAGAAATTAGAATCAAAGCAAATATTAATTAGCTTTAAAGTAAAAATATATATACATATCATTATAAAGCAAAACATTATTGGTCACAAAACATCTTTATGCTAAAAGTAGCTCCTACTGATTGAGGAGAAACTCTTTAAAATAATGGCCGCTTGTCAGTCCTAATTTTAGGGCTCTTACATTTTTGCTCTTAGTGTATTCAACAAAGTGTTTTACCGCACAAACTAGCTCCTAAATATGTAAAAAGTTAAGGGTTAATCAAGAGGACTTAAGTTAGCAGGGTTTTTCCGCTAAAAGAATTTGGAGGTGGCCAACTCCACCAAATTCCGTGTCCCCCCTGGTTCTCGGCAGGTGTCTTTATGTTAAAAAAGTTTTTTTGTTTTAATAAAAAGCAACAAAGAAATGGTTCTTATAAGAACCTATGGCTGAATGGTTCTTTGAGGAACCAAAAATGGTTCTTTTATGTTATCACTGTAAAGAACCTTCTGTAACACCTTTTCCTGACAATTGTTTCTCTATAAACCTTTTACGTGTTTGCAAATAGAGATGACGTTTTTTGTGTTCACTGTTTTTCTGCCTATTTGCTATTTGCTAAGAACTTTTACTGCTAGGAGTAGGGATGGGACGATAACCGGTTTCACGATTAACCACAATAAAATGTCCTGACGGTTAGTATTATCGTTTAAAATGTAATTATCATTACAACCTAGGGGTGGGCGATAAACCGGTAGACATAATTAACCGGTAGAAATTTGTCAACCGGTAGAGATTTTGGACTATCGTTTCTATCGAGGTTACGTGCCCACGTCCCGCTCCTGTGCGCGTGGTCGCGAAAACGTAACGTTTGTACACGTATTTAAGCACTGCAGTTTTAAAACAAGTTATTTTAAGCCATTGAAACACAGACAACAGATCTGTATGCGTGCGTTCTTTCTGTGTGTCAGGAGCGGACAAGTCGCGCAACCGCTGCTCTTTCTGTCTGTGAGGAGCGCGCAAGTCGCGCGACCGCTGCTCATTAAGCTCGTGAGCATTTTTCCCGCTTTATTGGCCTTAAATACACATATGCGTCAAAATTCCTCATAAACACGACCAGTTAGGTCTTAAGAGAAAGTAAACAGCTAAAAGAGAAAGCGCATGTGTAACAGTGTATTGGATCCGGACTTTGGTCTTAAAGGGGAAGTTACCTAATTTTGCTCCTGTCTGTCACTCGTGTTAATCAAACAGCATTGAGAGAAAATCTCTCACTGCTCCTGATTAAATCACTTTTCTACCTTAAATAAAAATATATATAGGCCTATACATACATGAATAATTATTTATTATCATTCTTATATCATTGACTGTTCAGAGAGCTTGAGTTTTGTTTGTTTTTATCTTCTTTCTATGCTTGTATATGTTTTTTGTGAGAATTATGAACATTTCTATGGTATTAAAGATTTAAACCTTATTAAAACATAAAAAACTCTACCGTGATACATATCGTTATCATGATATAAAATTAATCCTATCGTGATAGAAGATTTTGGTCATATCGCCCACCCCTATTACAACCGTGTTTGATTATTACCATGATTTTGAAAACACGCTGTAAATCCTGTCCAGCTAGAATCAGTTTGATGCAGGCGCGCAAATACAACATAGTTTTTGCACAAGAAGGCATTTAAGGGATAATGTATTGTATTCATTCATGGTAAACTTATTAGACAGATTTATTTATTTATTTATTTACCACAGAAATAATTTCAGGGACATGAAATATTAAAGGGGACAGAGAATGAAAAAGCATTTTTACCTTGTCTTTGTTGAATAATTGTAGTCTACCAGCATTCACAAACATACAAAAAGTGCTAAACATGCTCAACATCTCAGTCTCATAGAAATTCCTCTTTTAGAAATGCAGGCCCGGCTGCAGAATGAAATGACTGAGGGGGCATGTGAAATTGTTGAGGGGGCTTAACTTTATACCAATGATACACTGAGATCTCGCTATGAAAAGACATATTTTTAAATGCAGCGGTCCATAAAACACTCCATATGCAACTGCACAGCACAGGTAATAAGAAATTCACTAATGATGATAGATCATGAGATATTATTTGATAGACTATAAGTGTGGATTTAGGGGCTAATCACACCAAAAGCGTTTATGGCAGTTGCAGGCGCCTTTTTTGAATGATATGGGCAGGGAGCGTTTGCGCGCTGTATATGCGCGCCGAGCGCCTTGCTGTTTTTGCCGCCAGCCGCAGCACGCGCTTTGGAAGAAGCGGAGAAGCGCGCGACGTCATTCGCGTCTTTCCATTGTCCAATCGAATAAGGGGAGATGCGGGCCTTACGTTGTGGTGAGGAAAGTTTACAGTTGCTTTGAAGAACCGGATTCCACTCGCTCACTCTCTCCTGCGTGTCTGTGCACCTCTCACCCTCAAACAAGGTCAGAGCAAGCGTCCTCTTTTTAAAGTTTCTGCTAATATGACAGTTAACAGCAAAAGAGTGCTCACACTTCAATATTTGATTGACAAGACAGCTGACTCGGTGGTTGCTTAGCAATATATAAAGCCGCGTCGCACTGCCCTTTTTTAATAAAGGCAGTGCGTTTAAAGCGCATTTGGTGTGATAAGCCCCTAAAGATGTTTAAAATCTCTAGCCTGTGGTCAGGACATGAATGGATTAAATCAGCAGATTTGCAAAGGTTTATTTATCTCCACATATAAATTAAAATTAGCAGGGTAACTGTGCAGTACACCACATTATGTCCTATGTGATTTCCATATTATGGACGAGAGCATTCAACGGCAATAAACGTCTGCAATAAATATCCTAACTACATTATTTCTCAAAACTTTGAAAAAACTTTGAAAAAAATATATATTTTCAACGGAACTTTCGTACAGTTATTCAAAGATGCACACATTATTCCGCATATGATTTGAATATTAGACGAGATAATTTATATAACGGCAATGGACGTCTCATATGGCAATTGGGCAATTAATATCCCCATAGGCTATAATTTAACATAACAGCATAAAGAAATTAATAAACAGACAAGGAAGCAGGATTTACATGTAAATTGTATTATTATCACCGGAAAAACAGCAAATTACTGAAATAAACTCTGAGGTAAGCTAAATGCGCCAAACACGCTTCTAACCACAAGTCTAGATAAGCAATAAAAGTGGATAAAACATTATTATCTCTTAAAACTTTATATGACAAAAATGATAAATGTATTCTTACAGTTATTCAAAGATGCACAAATTATTCCATATATTATTTCCAGCACGTTCGTCTCTCGCTCTGTTATGTAATAGCTGATTGACAGGAGCGCATCTCCGACTTTCAAACAGGTATCATTATAACCTTTATAACAATAGAATAAACTTTATAGTTACTTCCACTGTGTTTGTCTGATATGAATAGCATACGTCAGCAAATGATTATTACCTGAAAATAATTTTTATTTATTATTTGCAAATTATCATCTCATTTGAATAGATTTTTATTGCTGCTTCCACAGACATCAGGGTGTATTTTACAAACTATAGGGTGTTGTTTTACAAGTGCTTATGTGTATTTAAATGTCTGAAATCTAAAATAAACATTATGAGGTTGAAAACACTGCATAGTGTTGATATATGACAGCGCTGAGCTCGTCCGTCTGACTCAGCGTCAACCAAAGCGAAAGACGTTGTGAATCTGGCAGTAATGTCACGTTCCTGAACATTCTAAATCCCATATGGGGATAAGGTTAAATTATTATTTTACTCAAAATGATGAAAATTTTATTTGTAACCATGAATACAAAAATAAAACAGAGGGGGCACAAATTAGATCTGAGGGGGCAATGCCCCCTTTTGCCCCCTCGTGGCGCCGGGCCTGTAGAAATGTCAGCCAGAAAACAGCCCAATCTGAAAAACTGATGCTTATGACATCACAGGCATCTTACTGCCCCTCCACTTTCAAATAATTGGCTACATTTTTTGAGTGGCAGCAAAGTCAGCCAATCAGTAATGAGATTGCAAGTTAAGCCAGTAGGGGGAGCCAAATAGGTGCAAAACCACTTGTTTAAAATCCCCCTTCTAATAGAGCTTTTTGAGAGAGTTTTTTAGGAAGCTTCTAAGGCATTACAGACCCAAGCAAAACAATTTTTGTCTACATGTCACATCACATGTAGATAAATACTCTATTCAATCATTCTATGTCACCTTTAAATTGTGATTTTCAAAAATAAAACTTGTTAAAATGTTTTCAGTGTGTGTATCAGATCTTTTTAAACATTTCCCTCTCATTTTAACAAAACCATGATAATATTGATAACCGTGATGACTTTGGTCACTATAATTGTTTGGAAGTTTCTCCTCTGTCTAATTGCCACGCCCACCTTGTCTTTCAGTTCCCCATACAGCTCACCACACCTTTAATTAATTAGCCTCAATCAGCCACAGGCTTTATTAGACAGCACCTGTGCATAGCCTCTGCCCTTTGTTCATGCTACATGGAAGATTCTTGTGTGTTGCTGCTGAAAGATGCTGCCTTGTGTGCATTATTGAACTATAAACACACACACACACACACACACACACACACACACACACACACACACATACAAATACTTGCCTAATAAATAAAACACTCTGTAATTAAAGTGACTGGACTGGATTGTTCTTACCGACACCGCCACTGGTCTCAAGCCAGCCACCTACCATCCCTCTTAAACCTCCTTTTCAATAATCATGATATGAAATTTTCATACCATCCCATCCCTATTTAGGAGAACTCTAAGTGATAAGATAAAATGTTTTTGTCTATTGACAGCAATTAATGTCTTCAGTCATTATAATTCATAAATAAAGGGCCTTTTTACACCTGGTCACTTCATGCGTTTTCTCTGATCGGATAGCTATCTGATTTGTTAAAACTGTTCCATTTACATTTGGCCACATAAATGCGTCTTGGCAAAACGAATATGAATCCGATATTTTACCCCCGCCCAAAATGCAAATACACTATTTATTACTCCGCCTTAAAAAACTTAAGATGACGTTTACGCAACAATATGCAGCAGCACTTACTGTATGTTGTACTGTATGTTGGGCAGGGGACGCGCGTCTCCTTGCTCGGCATGAGCTGAAGCGCGCGTACAGCACACAAGGAGAGTGACAGCGCGATGATTTAATGCAGGTCCATGACGGGAAAAGCATTCACAAAACTCTCTCTTAACGTTATATTTCTTTGTTTAATATCATTAGAGTTTGTCATTAGACTCTTTTATTGATTCTAGGAAGCTTTTTTACCCGCTGTCATCACTCCATAAAGCAATAGGCGTGTCAGCTTTGTTTGTTTGGCGCTCTTCCAGCTTACTTATGAGTGACGTGTTTACGTTTGGGAGGAGTAAAGCGCGACGTATGTGGTTTCATCAACCAGATGCATTTACACTTCTCTGAAATGCGTCCCAGACCACCTCCTGAAGTGGTTTGAGCGATCGGATTTAAATCCGTCTCGAAATCGTTTCAGAGGGCATTTACACCTGGTCTTTTTATGATCAGATAGCTATCCGATCAGAGAAAAACGCATGAAGTGACCAGGTGTAAAAAGCCCCAAAATGTATTTAAACTTGGAATGGGAAATGAGGTGCATAAAATAATTTATATTCCAAAACAAAAATAAATTGGTTTACATTGATAAATGATAGTTAACGTGTCAATAATAAATCTTTACTTACCATTGACAATAATATCGAATCTGTAAGAGCTCTCTCTTTTGCTTCTGATGTTTATTTGATAATGTCCAGAGTCTGTGGTTCTGATGTCTGTGATGGTGAGATCTCCAGTCTGATAATTTAACTGCAGTCTGTCTCTGAATCTCCCATCAAGAACTTTATCATATATTGAGATCTTATTGGCCTCTTTGTTGACTTCAGCTATACGAGTCTCTTGAGGTCCAAATCTCCACTCGATCACATCTTTACTCTGTATCTCAGGAAGATTACTGTATAGAGTAAGAGAATCTCCCTCCATCACTGACGCTGACTTCACTTCATCACCAAACACAGCTGCAACACACAAACAGATTAACAAAGAATTAAGATCTTCAGTAGATTTTAGTTGGAAATTAAAGCATGGACATTTAGCAGTAGTTTAAAACGATTACACTGCAAAAAGTGACTTTCTTACTTAGTATTTTTGTCTTGTTTTCAGTTGACATATCTAAAAGAATTTAATTAAGATGCTTTTTCTTGAGGAGCAAAATGACCTAAGTAAAAAGCCTAGTTTTAAGACAAATAATATACAATTTCTTTTTTCTTAAACACTTAATTCAAGTAAAAATTTCTCACTCCATTGGCAGATATTTTTGCTTGTTTTAAGCACAAATTCACTTAAATTGTATATTTTTTGTCTAAAAACTAGTATTATTTTCTTAGGTCATTTTGCTCATCAAGAAAATACATCTTGATTTAAGAATTTTCAGATATTTCTACTGAAAACAAGACAAAATACTAAGTAAGAAAGTCATTTTTTGCATGTGTACAAACGAGATTTGGGCCCGTATTCATAAAAAATCTTGGCACAAAGAGTTGCTCCTAGTGTCAGAAAAGATCTTCTTAAAGAAAGGAGTAATTCAGAAAGCATCTTAACCCTTACAAGAGGTCTTAAGGTCCAAAATTGTATTAACGAGGACTTTTAATAAGCTTAAGCGTTTCTTTGGTAGCAGGGAAGTGGACAAAACGAAGAGGGGGACAAAAAGTGTTGTACACAATGCATGACAGTAAGTTAATAACACACAACACATTAAATCGTGAAGAGACGTGCTAACATCTCTAACACAGCGCAGAAATGCCATAGGGCCAGAAATAAAAGTAATCACAGTTACAGATTTAGTAACTGGAAAAAACACAACTATGCAGATGATTTGGGTCTGTTTATGGATGGTCACTTATCAGACCATCTTATTTTAGAGTTTGAAGTTGTGGAGGACTCTAACCTTGAGCTGTCAGAAGGACTATACTAGGAAGAACACAGCCTTCTTAGGGCGCATCCTTGCGTTTGAGAAACTCCCCAAAAGCATGAGTTACGAATGGTCTGGGGAATATGATTCATCCCAATTCACGGTCTGGACCATTTTAAGAACGCAGACTTTGAAGGCAAGGCTTGATATTTTAAGGCGGCAGCCTCTAAAGGCCCTGAAGCTTACTGAAATGAGACGGTCTAGCCTACAGGGGAGTTGTGTCACTTGCTGTTCCCGTCCACTACACTTGTCAGTGGGACACAACAGCTGCAGCCTATCAGACTTATAAATATGAAGCTTATTGACTTACATTATTTGTGTATTGAATACACTATTTATTGGGAAAAGCATCTTATAAAAGTCCACATTATGCAATTATTTATTAAAAAACTACTGGATTAATTAAAAGATTATAATTGGCTAAGTTAATGTGTTTTCATCTGCCGCTCGAGTCCAGTAGGTGGCGGTAATGCAGCTTTAAGCTGGTTTGCCAGCCGCCAATAAAACCGAAGAAGAAGAATTTCCCCTTTGTTTACTTCCACTATCTTGTTTACTTCACAGAAGGTTGCCCTAGAATGCGAGCCGCCAATAAACTCGAAGAAGGTTGCCCTTTGCGACTTCGGATTAAGTCAGGGGTTGGATGCGAAGTTACATAATACTAGGAGTAGAGTAATATCAAGTAATGATCAAATATTATGACCGTACCGAAGCTATAAACATATATATTACGCCGAGCTGCACGTACGCGTTGGATTCGCCGCGTTTGGATGCCAATGTAGGTAAACAAAGGCATGATTATTTATAGAGTGTGTGTGTGTGTGTGTGTGTGTGTTATTTATTTATATATATATATATATATATATATATATATATATATATATATATATATATATATATATATATATATATGCATTAGGTTTGGGATGTGCGTGCCTGGCCTTGTCTGGAATTTAGACAGTGAGGCTGTGTACCCTTACGAAAATTAACCATGGTTTTATTGTGGAAAAAGTGTAGTAACCATGGTTTTTTGGTGTGTAGCGATGGTCGCTTTCGAATCACTGCTTCATGAGGCTTCGAAACATTTACGAATCTTGTGTTTACAAACATAGACGGTAAAAATATGGACGTAGTGATCGTAACGTCACCCATAGGTTTCTAAATATACCGTGTGTCTCAATTCGTTCCCTAGCTCCCGAGGTCGTGAATCAGTATATCGTGTACACAGATTCGGGCACTGGTAAGGACCCTAGCTCACTTCACATTGGGACAATGTTCACTTATTTTTCTGTCACGTGGCTGCTTAAAGAGTAACTAAACCCTAAACCAACTTTTTTTAGTTAATGATCTGTAAGAATGAGGCTTTATTAGTGCTGTTCATTGATTTTAGTAAGTTTTTTGACATTTGGATATAAAGTGTTTGAATACTACAATATATGGTGGAAAAACGTCTGAGTGCTGCCCTCTTCAGGTTGAACGGTGGCTACTGCAGTTGAATTTTCCTATTGGATGTTGGGTCCAAAAAATGACTCGTGAAGTAAGCAGGTTCAAGCTCACCACGCCCTTGTTACGATCTCACCACACACTTAGTTCGTCCCCTCTATCTCCGTTGGGATCTGCCCACTTTTCTTGCATTTTTCAAATATTGCAGTGGGTGGAGTCAGGCTCTGACCAGGGGTTTAGTTACGCTTTAAAGTGCGTGTTGCAGGTTAACCATCACTGTCGATTAATGGGTACATAAATCACTCAAGATATGTGTATAATTTTTAAAATGTCTCAAAAATGGTCTTAAAGACCACTTTTTTACGTTTTTGGTATTAACGGTTTTTTTAACGCAATTCTGCGATGACGTCACGTTGGGGAGAAGTGGAGAAAGCCTCAGCCAGAGCCATAGAGATAGATGAGACATTTATTGCTGTTTATTACTTACGTATACAATTTGGAAATCATATATACATCGTAGGAAATATATAATGTGTTATACTGCAAAGTTACCGTGCTAATTATTATTTATGATATATGTGAAGATAAATAAAACTTTGCAAATCTGCTGATTTGATCCATTCATGTCCTGACCACCAGGCTAGAGATTTTTAAACATCCTTAATCCACACTTACTAGTCTATCAAATAATATCTCAAATATATTGTTTTGTGAAATAAAAAGATGCTTTGTTATATTGTGTATGCGATTATAACGAATCACACGATCATTTTATACGCAGCAGTCAGCAGCTGCAGCACACTCGGATCCGACCGCATACATACTGTAATAAACAGGCGTTCGGCGGCTTTTTACATCACGACAGACTATGCCATTTGAGGAGGAACCGCTCATTGATCACCGTATTTTTATAAATCCTGTACATGTTTGGACCTGCCAAACAGGTTGAGCACTTTTATATACTTTGTTGAGCAGAGAGGCTGCACAGTTTGACCAGCGGGCTGCGGGAACCGGCGCACATCATGCCGCCAGACGGTGTTAACTCGAAATGTATAACTATTATCAGATCGGCCCACCGGGAAAGTCCCGACTCTCCCGATTGCTATTCCGCTACTGGCTGTAAGAAAGTGAGTGCGTTTGGGTCGCTGGTCCCCGCGAACAGACGTGACGTGCTTTACTCACCTTCAAGGATTAGAGACATGCTGCCAAAACCGTTTGTGCTGAAGATCGCATAAAGTTACACCCATTTCAGGCAGGATCATGGACCCCCTCAAGCCAGCATGCACGAGTATGTTAATTGTTTGTTTACTTTCTACACGAAGATATGCTAACGTTATGCTATCTGGCTGTCTGCCTATCTCTCTATACTAGCCTATCCATCTGTCTGTCTATCTGTCTGTCTATCTGTCTATCTATCTATCTATCTATCTATCTATCTATCTATCTATCTATCTATCTATCTATCTATCTATCTATCTATCTATCTATCTATCTATCTATGTATTTATCTATAATCTGCGCTATCAGAACTGTACTTTAGGGGCTGGACACACCAAAACTTTTAAACGCGGCTGAAAACGCCTTGAGGACGCCGAATACCAGCTGTTTTTCAGCTGAGTGCCAGCTTTCTTCAGCTGAGCGCTTTGGTAGCTGTGATACTTCAGCTGTGAGCCGGTTGGTTGCTGTGGTAATGTCCCGCCCCTCCTCCACTGTGATTGGGCGGCCGTGTGAAAACTGACATTGACGAGCGGAGCTTTTCTTCCAAAGTTGAACATCTTTCAACTCTTGGTGCTCAGCGCTGAGCGCAGAAAAACCGCCGGGGGCCGGTTTTCAGCGCGGAAGAAAACCGCTAGCTGCTGGCTTATTTGAAAAGTTTCCATTGAAATGAATTGAAAACATGCGCCGGCCGCGGGCGTAAAAGCGTTGGTGTGCCCGCCCCCTTACTCCTCTTTCTATAGTCATTCTCAATGCTCTCAAGGCGGCTTTGGTAAATTCTCTCCCCAGCATGACGTCATACAGTGCGTTGTGGGGGAAAGGAGAATCATTGCAAACCGCTGTACTTTTTCATACTTCTCGGGTTTTGTGATACCCAACAACATAAAATACAATGGATAACAGTTTAAATGTTTATTATCATCAAGCAAATTGCACAAATTCATTGAAAATTTTTACCTGCAAAACACCCTTTAAGCGCGTTGTAATCACTTACAGCTGTTACTCATTAACAACCGGCAAAACCAACATCTTTCACTTAATTTTAAAAACAGTACATTGTGAAAAATGCTGTCATTATTCTCTTACATATCTGTGCATAAAATTGGAGGCATATAATTACATTTTAAATGTAATAAATATATTTACAATTTTAAATAAATATTATTATTTTAAATATTGAGTAGATTGTGGTGCCTTACTGTGTAGCGATGTGTGTTTATATTTACAACTAAAACAAACGTTTGTCTTTATAAAAGTTCTGTAACATTTCATAAAGTTTATTGAGTTGGATCACGTGATGTTTGGTTGGCGAGCTTCAGAAAAGGCCATGTGATTTCCGGTTAGGGAACATAGCATAGACCAGGGCTATTCAAATCTTACCCTGGAGGGCCGGAGCACTGCATAGTTTAGCTCCAACCCTAATCAAACTTACCCACCTGTGATTGTCTAGTGATCACGAAGACCTTGATTAGCTTGCTCAGGTGTGTTTGATCAGGGTTGGTGCTAAACTCTGCAGTGCTCCGGCCCTCCAGGGTAAGATTTGAATAGCCCTGGCATAGACAGTAAAAGAAATGGACACAGCGACCCCGTTGGATTCAACGGAGACAAGTAAAGCCAATTAGAAGCTCACACTTCCGGGGGGTCGAGCGTACTGCGCAGACTCAAACTGAGCTTGGTGACCTGAGCAACCTGTCTGACAATTGTAAGTCTTCTAATAGCTGTGCCAAGAGAAATCTGAATCACCCACCGAATCTTGCAGAAACGGCGAGCGTGAACAGGAGTACATTTTGTATTAAGTATATTTAGTATTCTGATTAATTACTTTGTCATTTTGCATAGTATTTATTTATTTTATTAAAGTTTAACGCCAGTACGCCATATTCTACATGCGCTTCTACTCCTGTCCATACGGTAATTTCTCAACTGTGCGACAGAGAGTCGCATGGTCATGACGCAATCGTTAGCATAGTTTTACTAAAACTGCTTCTACTGGGCCATAACGTAAGATACAAGGTAATGGAGCCTTTTATACATTTTTGTGTTTCTTTAGAAATAATTGATGCACAAATTGAGTCTTTAAACGCCTCAGTCAATGGAATGCTAAGAGCAGGTGGGGGTCCGCTAGCTAATGGCGGTTCCCAGGGCGGCTTCAATAAAATATGAAACCCTGCCCCTTTGGAACATAGGGACCATCGATGCTCACTGGTTTTTGCGTTGCATTGTGGGAATTTTTAGGGAACGAACGTTCCAGTGCACTGAACGGATTTTGCGATTGAGACAGCCCTTAAAATGGCTGACTCCCTGATCAGTGCCCTGACTACTGAACAAGGGAGCTGATTGAGACACACGGATAGTTTTTGAAGTTTAAAGTAGGCGTTGCCTAATGTCTCCATCTTGGCCACTCGCGGATATCCGAAAATGGGTAAAGAGGCGGGACTAGTGACAGCAGTGGTTGTTCAACCGCCAGCTTTCAAACTGGTCACGTTATTTTAGCAAACGAGGATACAGTACGTCATAACTGTTAAAAAAACCGTCATAACTGTTTCGAAACGTTTTGAAAATCCAATGATTCACCACTAGGGGGAGTTGATCACAAATGGCCAGTGTCTAATATGGTTAAGTGAACTCGGGTCGGTCAGTTTTATTGTGCAAGTTCATAAAACATTCATCCTTCAGACTAATAACACTACCATTTTCCTACTTTTTGTATATAGACAGATTTAATGACAAACGTGCATAATTAAAAGGGGAATACGTTTTTAATGATTTGTTTGCCCTAAATAAAACTAAAAACACAGAATACACTCTTAATTATGGCTTAATTAAGTTAAATTATTTATTTTTCTTAAAAAATTTTTTTTTAGAAAACTCTTGCTATTATTTTGTAAAGTGTAAAATGTTTGGACAAATCTTGTTGCTTTTACACTATTTTGACCACCAGGTGTTGTGTAGAGTGTTTCAAACACTTAGAAAACTGAATCAATTTGCGAAACAATTGGTTCAATTGATTCAAAGCTTCGAAAAGCTTTGTTTCTCCCATCACTAAGGCTGTGAGACGAAAAGTGAAAAAATAGCTTTTGTGTGTGTTCCAATTCAGGGGCTGCGTCCTTTGAAGGCCGTAATTGAAGGCCATTGACATCACCGGGCCGCTACAAAGAATGTCCCAATTTGAAGGCTCCTTCACATGCAGCCTGATAGTCTGGCCCTGTCCCAAATGGCACACTTCATGTGGACTTTCAGTCTCGTGGCCTTAAATTGCGCGTGCTCGCTTGGTCTACTGCAGCAGGCTTCGGACACTCTACCAACCCAGAAATCCTTGTGGAAGAGATATCAGACAATCAGATAATGGAAGGGAGGAGTTCACACTGATTGGCAACTTCTCTTCCTATTTCCGGCGTGATGCTTGAGTATGTCCCAAAATACAACGTCGGTGCACCCTCTTGGACTCGCGCCAAGGGTCCCTAGGGTCTGCACTACATGATGTCATCAAAGTGTGAAATCTGAAGAGGACCACAAGTCCGGAGTGTGCCATTTGGGACAGGGCATCTGTGGTGTACCACTGACAGGCACGGAAGTGGGAGCAGCAAGTGACGCAACTCCCTCCGTAGGCTAGACCGTCTCATTTCAGTTTGCTAGTGGACTTCAGAGGTTGCAGCCTTCAAGACCGAAGGTGTTTTCTTCTACTTCATGTGGCGCTGCAAGAACTGACAGACGTATGATGTCAAAGTACCGCGAGATCGATTCGAAATTAGACTTCAATGTGTGATTTCTCGACTCGCTCTTGCGGTATATTGATGTAATTTGTTCGCAAGATGGCATGCGCGCCGCCAATAAATGCAAGCCATTGTCGTAATTCTCCAGTATTATAACCACGCAGAATAACACACAAGCTCACCGCAGCATTACAGCACTTGCCAAAATCACTGCATGATTAAGTGTGGTACTGGGTTATTATCGTAAACGAGAACTATCACGACAACTGAAACTATTAGTGAAAAAACATTTTCGTTAACTGAAATAAAATAAAAACGAAGGTTTCTAAAAAAAAACTAAAACTAAACTATAACTATAATGTGGACCTGTAAAACTAACTAAAACTTACAAAAATTTAGGAAAACAAAACGTGCGTTTTCGTTTTTTAAATGTTATTGGATGAGCAGTTAAACACAGAGTTACTCATATTACCGTATCATAAGCAAATGAGCAGATGTTGCTGGATCATTAATGACCAATAGGTGGCAGTCTATTAGAACTCCTGACCTGCACAGCAGCATCACGTGATGTGTATGACGCTGTCAGGGCACTGGATCCCTGCCCCCGAGCCAACAGTTCGGTTCAGAAAACATCATCTTGTTGCTAACGGCTAGTTTAGTAAGACAATTTGTTTCTGCTGGCAAACCATTACAATAACTGAAGAAGGCTTAATTATCTCAGTGTACTGTACACGGAAGCATTAAAACGTTAAATATGGCTGAAAACGCTGACGCCAACCGCTTGCTTGGCAGTGTTAGCTGACGCTTTTTGGTTGCTATGATACAGAATGTCCGCTTAACTAATCTGAAACTATTATATGCCTTTGCGGATAATCAACAAATAATATTATATATTAATATTTAGTCAACAAATAAGTATATTATGTTAGTACAGCGATCTATTCTGGTACAGAAATGGACACTCATAGACAGAACATTAAACTTTGCATTGATTTTCAGTTGTTGTGCACAGACATAAGTTTGTAAGATGTGCTGATTTACTCTAAATTATCTGGGTTGTTTTTTAACCCAATGCTGGGAAAATATTAGACAGAACACATATGTTGGTTTATAAACAAACATATGCTGGGTTGTTTCAATGCAATGCTGGGTTGTTTTAACTCATGTTTGGGTTAACAACAACCCAGCATATGATTATTTATAACCAAACATGTATATTTATATATGTATATTATATTTACCCAAATAACACAACAGAATTTAGAGTGTTGGTTGGTGTGGTATTTGTCCCGGCCTTTGATTGATAGTACTAAATAAACAAAACTTTTTTTTAAATCCCTTTTATTCTCATCGTATTTTCAACATTTCCAAATTTGGCAAGGTGTATGTACACAACCATGATATTATGCTAAAGACTAAAACTATACTAAAACTAAATAAAAACTAAAAGTAATGATTTATGAAAAATAGAAACGAAATAAAAACTATTTATGCACCACTAAAAAGAACTAAAACTAAACTGAAATAAAATAACACATTACAAAACGAAATAAAAATAAAAACTAATATTTTTTTTAAAACTATAATAACCCTGGTGTGGTATAACTGAAATAAAATAAAAATCTTTTGCTTCTTTAGTGCACACGTCTGTCTGATATATGCACACTTTTCTCCAGCAGCACGAGCGTGCTCTACAAAGAGCAGAAATATAAAAATGAATAATTTTTATTTAAAATATATAAATGGTAATTTCATTTTACTAACAGATTAATTACTTTAGCAGTCTCCTTTTCTTTTTTAATAACTTGCATTTGTAAGTAAATATATTTTTTAGTGTTATAGTCATTTTATGCCAGTTTTATTATGAACACCATAGTTAGCACTATATTGTATTTCCACACTTTGACATTTGATGATAAATATGCAAATTTAGTTAGACTGCAGCTATCTAATGACAGCTATTTGATGTATTGTGTATTCCATGCAGTCGGGCCATCTCCATGGCCCTTGCTTCCAAATATACGCATGGTTCAGAGTTTACTTACAGGTGCGCACGTTCTAACGTCGAGTTTGTTTTTATAGATCACAACTTTTTCATGGGAAGTGGCGTAAGCATGTTTTGAGCCTCGCTTTATAAAAGTGCCCCTGAAATACATCTGGGGTGTAAAAACATCTGATAAAGATCTTAGAAAGAGCTGTTGTACATACATTCTAAATCAAAAATGTCTTGCTTTTTTTAGAAAACGTCTCGTATTGCAGATGAGCAAACAATCAAAATAATACATCTTGCAGATGTAAATGTCTCCGAGATGTATATGTGCTATCAGGGAGGGCTTGCCAGTCACACAAACTTCAAAACAGCAAAACAACACTAGCTCTAAAAACTATACACAACGCATTAGATTGTACAGCGACCTTGCTAACATCTCCTACACAGCGCAGAAAACTAACTACACCAACTGCATTAACTGGAAAAAATGCAACTACGCAGCAGAGATGATTTGGGTCTGTTACAGACTTCTATAAGCCAAGTGATCACACAAATTTACAGAACCTTGTGTCGCTGTTTATTCACACACAGACATGTACACAATTCTGTAACCTTAAAATAACATATAAAAGAACTATTTCTTAGTTTAGTGAATTTATTTAATTTTTTTACAAACAATAATATCTATAAAAAATAAAATCTATAAATCTATAAAGTTAAACAGTATTTCAGTATCAGTCATTGTTATTTTGATAAATATATTTTTTCTTATCATATTTATATGAGGTTACAGACATAAAAGCAGATGTATTATATTAGACAAAGATTAAAAACTTAAAGTCCATATCTGAGTAACAGATCATTATTATTCTGGATTAACTGCTCCTAAAAATTATATAAAGACATGTTTATAGCTCACCCATCAGACTGCCGAAACACAAAGAGAGATAAACAAACATGAGAAACATTTTCTTCATCAGGTGTTGTGTTGTCGTCTACAGTGAATGAGATGAAGACGACTCTGTGAGCTCTCACTTACTCATCATGTGCTTCCTACTTCCAGTTTAACATGTGTGTGTGTGTGTGTGTGTGTGTGTGTGTGTGTGTGTGTGTATCTGAGGTTTCTATTAAAGCAACACTGTGTAGTTTCCATGTAAAAATGACTTACAGCTCCCCCATGTGGTTGGAAAGCGCAACAGTGCCTGGTATCAAACACTCTTCTGCAGGCAGGGGGAGGGGTGGGCTGTGTTTCCTACCCTCCACCGCCACTTTCAGAGTGTGCTTGTAGCAGCTAGGAGGCTGCTCAGGTTGCAGCAACAGTACAATTTGTCCAGTTAAAAGTTGTTCTATCACTGAAATAATTTTAGAGACATTATTTAAAGGTAAAAAAACTACATAGTGTTGCTTTAAACTAGTGTGAAATCATGTTTTGTTTATATCAAACCTCTCAGACTGTTGTATGGACTCTATTATACATGTGTGTGACAAGCACAGGATTACGTTACTTTATGTAGAGTCATTTTTATCTTTTAAAAACTTCTTACAATCTTTCAAAATTTAGTTTCAAATGTTAAAGTTGATATCAGTGTATTAAACCTTAAGAACCTTTTTAGTGTTAAACAGCAGATAAATAAAGTTTTACATTTTAACTGTAACTTAGTAACTGGTTAAATGAAAAAAAAAAAATTATTTAGTTATTATAAATTTTTCTGTTAAAGTGCCCGTATTATGAAAAACTCACTTTTTCTGGGTTTTGGGGTGTTATTTTGTGTCTCTGATGCTCCCACACGCATACAAACTTGGAAAAAAATCCATCCATGCTGTTTTGAGTGAGATACAGGTTTCTGAATGTCATCTGCCTTGACTCTCAGATTGCGGGAGTTCAAACTCAGCTCCGTTGTGACGTAACAAAAAGTTTCGTCACATTCAGTTTGAATTTTCCCGCCCACCACCCCACTCGCAGGTCTCCACCCACCAGGTAGCTAGAGAGCATAGAGCAGTCACTTGAATGAGACCCTCTGTGCTGTTATCATGTCTCACGGAAATAACAGCGCTATTTGGATATTATGGATTATACTCCCGCCTACTTTTAAAAACAAAGTTTTAACGCGTGGTTATTGGAACCCGGAGTAATCTTATATACAGTGTGTTACGACGCAAACAGTCCTCAGATTGTAGGCGATAAGACCTTCATGCGAAATCTGATGTAAACAACAGACTATGTATCTATATTTCACGGATTATACGCATTTGTGGACAAAATGGTAATTGGATGTATTTTATTGGACTTTCATGGATCATTCACACATCTGAAACAGACTGGATTCGATTCGCGATCTTTGTATATCAACAAAAAAAGGTAAGAAGTCACGTTATATTTTGCATGTTGTCATCTTCTGTCACAAAAATACTACATTTATGATGCTAACGTTAGAGCTAAAAACTTTTTGCCAAATTAACCGAGACCGTACGCCCCGGCTTTTCTGACGAGGTGAGCCTCTAATAACTTTACGGTCCGCATAGATATATACACGGTCCGGACCTCCCGCTAGCTTCTAGCAATTAGCATGCGGTCCACAAGCAGTATACATCCCCCGCCGGGTCTTAATTTCTGTAATTTGCGAAAATAATGCGTTTGAAAATGTTTATAACGGGAATATGTTAGTATTGTCCAGGGAAAACGAGTGTATTGTTGAGACTGCTACATCACAATTTACGCTGGAATCTTTGTGTGTCATGATGAGTTTGACACACCGAGACCGGGCCTTACCGCCCCGGCTTTTCTGACGAGGCTAACCCCCGAACGGTCGGGACCTCCCGCTAGCTTCTAGCAATTACCACGCGGTCCACAAGCAGTAAACATCCCCCGCCGGGTCTTAATTTATGTAATTTGCGAAAATAATGTGTTTGAAAATGTTTTATAATGGGAATATGTTAGCATTGTCCAGGGAAAACGAGTTTGTTGTTGTGACTGCTAACGTAACATCACAATTTACTCTGGAATCATTGTGTGTCATGAGTTTCTTCTCCTGTAGTGTACTTATTAGTGATACTTTTCTGTATGATTTGTCTGTTGGCAACATAAACCGTTAATAATAATAATAATATATAAAATAATAACACAGTATGGTCTGTACTGCTCACGAGACCACTGAGCATGCGCACGGGCACATGACGTTAGTAGTGGGGCGTGATCAAAGGAGCAGCAGCTCATAAATATGTAAGACTAGCTCAAAACGGCACAATCTGAAATGCCCTGAAACAGAGGCTACTAGAGATGGGTAACAATCTTTTCCTACAAGCTATTTCGAGCAAACAACTTTTGAAACATGCTTCATGGAACTCATAACACCTATATAACTTGTGGAAAAGCAGTCATAAGATGGGCACTTTAAGTCTCACTCCAGGACAGTAGGTGGTGCCCGCCATAATTCTCCCGCCAAAGTTTTAAAAAAGCAGAAGTTTCATTAATTTACTACATAACAAGGAATGATTTGCGATAGTAAATAGAGGGTATGCACGTGACGCCTTCTGTGAAAATGACTGCGGTTACGCCCACTGAGTGGCAAAAGACAGAGCGGCAGCATTTGTGTACAGCGTGAAATCAGCGAAAACACGTCGAAATGGGAAACAGCTGTTGTGTGATAGACTGTACTAACAGATTAACAAGAATTCAGAGCTATCATTTTACAGACTGCCAAAAAACACCGAAAGGAGAAGTAAATTGATCGTTCATGCCAACGTCCACAGACCACAGGTGGGTTGATAAGTTGCTAGGGTCACTATCAAGCAGAGGTTTTACTTTTTACTTAAAAGTATTTTTTTCAAGTAGGGCTGCACGATTTGGGTATTTTTTCCCATCGCGGTTATTGATGCTAATATTGCGATGTGCGATTGCGGTTATACTAAGTTGTATCATGAGTCAACTTGATGGGTTTTAAGGAAAGTCCACACACAGTTTAGCTAAAAAGTGTATTTGTAAAACTAGAAATGTTTTCGTATTGCCACGTGATGTAGCAACTGCTCAGTGTCAGTAATCCTAAATCCAAAATACCGCCATACAACAGACATCGTTTTTTTTTAGCTACCAGATCACATTCAACCTCCTCTGCATCCATCTTCGCTCTGGTATAAGTGACGACGCACACCACACACGTGCATGCCACACGTGCACTGCCTTTTTTGTTCGTTTTTCTTTCTTTTTTTAAACAGCAAGGAAAATCATCAAACTGTTATCAGAAAGTTTGTGTTAACACACATTTATTTATTTAATATAATTGCAACATTTTGCTGTCATATAATCGCACAGGCTGAAATCGCGATTGCGATTGCGATGCGATTAATTGTGCAGCACTATTTTCAAGTATTTGTATTTTATAATAATAATAATAACTTTAATTTATATAGCGCCTTTCAAAAACCAAGGACGCTTAACAAAACATGGGGAGGGGAAAAGGGGGGGGGCTACAGGCCATAGGCCTCAGTGAAGAGATGAGTTTTTAGCTGCTTTTTGAAGGTTGTTAAAGAAGAGGCAGAGCGAATGGCATAAGGAAGCTTGTTCCAGAGTGATGGAGCACCCACACAGAAAGCTCTATCTCCAAACATCCTTAGCCTGGACTTTGGGACAGCGAGCAGGTCCTTGTCAGAGGACCGCAGGGATTGTGCTTGATTGTATTGTTGTAGTAGATCACTGAGGTACTGAGGTGCAAGTCCATGGAGAGATTTGTACGTCAGAAGAAGGATTTTATAAGTGATCCGGGACTTAACTGGCAACCAGTGAAGCTTCTTCAGCATTGGAGTAATATGAAGTCCAAGTTTTGTGTGTGTAAGCATCCTAGCTGCAGAGTTCTGTACATACTGGAGTCTGTCAGTAGCCTTACTAGGCAGACCTAAAAGGATGCCATTACAATAATCAAGTCGTGAGGTGATGAAAGAATGAATGAGGGTCTCAGCGACAGAGTTGGAGAGATACTGTCGATGTCTTGAGATGTTCCTTAGATGGTAAAAGGCAATTTTGGTAATGTTTTTGATGTGTTGCTGAAAAGAGAGAGTAGAGTCCATAATGACGCCCAGGTTGCATACTTGCGAAGATGCTGAGATTGAGCAGCCATCCACATCCAGTGTGAAGTCATCAACTTTTTAAAGAAGTGACGAGGGAGCAAACACCATGAGTTCTGTTTTGTCTTTATTGAGTTTGAGAAGGTTATTAACAAGCCAGTGCTTTATATCCTTCAAGCAATTGATAAGTGGCAAGGGTGGGAGAGAAGTGGAAGGCTTAGTACTGATGTAGAGCTGGGTATCATCAGCGTAGCAGTGAAAATGTAATCCATGTTTCCGGATGATCATCCCTAGAGGTAACATGTAGATGTTGAATAATAATGGGCCAAGCACCGATCCCTGTGGCACGCCATGTAAGACTGGCACTAGATAAGAGCAAATGCCTTTTAGGGTGGTGTATTGTTGCCTGTTGGAGAGATAGGATTCAAACCAGCAATACGCAGTACCAGTAAGGCCAATTAGTTCAGAGAGGCGAGTAAGAAGAATGGAATGAGAGACTGTATTAAAGGCAGCAGATAGGTCTAGAAGTATTAAAATGCTGACAAGCCCAGAGTCAGCTGCCATGAGAAGGTCATTTGTGATTTTGATTAGAGCAGTTTCAGTGCTGTGCTGTATCCTGAAACCAGATTGAAATGGCTCATAGAGGTTGTGCTGTTGCATATGACGGTCAAGTTGGGAAGCCACAGCCCTTTCCAGTAACTTAGACAGGAAAGGTAGGTTGGAGATTGGGCGGTAGTGGTTTGGATCATCTTGGTTTAGGCCAGGTTTTTTAAGTGTTAGGATGACCGCAGCAGTTTTGAAGCTGGTGGGGACCACCTCAGAACACAGGGAGGTGTTGATGATGTTGACCAGGGTGGGACCCTGAGTTGGAAGACATGCCTTAACCAAGGCAGTTGGCATAGGATCCTGTTTGCTGGTCGTAGACTTTGCCTTTGATACTAGCTCACAAACTTGAGCTGTTTTGAGCAAGGAGAAAGAGGAGAGGCAGTCCTCCGGCATGAAGGCAGTTGGAGACTATGTATCCAGCAGCGGTAGTGTGGTTGGGTGACAGGAGTTAGACAGCTGAAGTTGCTGGTGGATGGTTTCAACCTTTCTCTGGAAGAAATCCTGTAATCTGGAGCATAAGCCAGCAACGTCAGGAGGTTGAGAAGTGTCAAGTGGGCAGAGTAGGCGGTTGATAGTGGAAAAAAGCTGTTTAGATTGATGTTGTTGGTTGCCAATGGAATAGTAGCTGTTTTTTGCCTTAAACAGAGCATCTTTGTAGCTTTTAACATGGTCAATGTAAGCCAGCTGATGAACAGTGAGGCCAGTATTTTATAGTATCTCTCCAGCCTCCGCCCTGTGGCCTTCATGAGACGAAGTTCAGCAGTGAACCAGGGAGCAGGACAGGAGAAGGAAACACAGCGTGTAATGAGGGGGGCAACAGAGTCCAGACTACATGACAAGGCTAGGTTATAGTGATTAACCAGGTCATCCACTGCACAGTTTTATGGTCAGTGTTTGATAATTTTTGTATGGAGACTTGTTTGATGTTTCGATATGCAATTATCCTTTTCTCACACTTCCTGTGTGTGTGTAGAGAAACAGAGAACATAATGGCAAAGTGATCCGAAACAGCCAGGTCAATAGTTTGTAGATGATTTGGGGTAATGCCAGAAGAGCATACCAAGTCCAGAGTGTGCCCTTTAACATGCGTAGGGCCATTAACATCTTGTGTAAAATTAAAGCAATCAAGTAGTGACAAAAATTCAGCAGCAAAAACATTACTGGAGTCAACGTGGATGTTAAAATCTCCAAGTAAGATGGTAGCTGGAGAGGTAGGGCAGATCAGAGCAAGTAGGTCCGAGAGCTCAGGCAGAAAGCTAGCAGATGCCTTAGGTGGGCGATAAACAAGGACCACCTGAAGCTTCAGAGGTCCAGATAGGGCAAAATGAATACACCCAAATGAAGTGGCATGTACTGGAAATTCTTTTATCTGGAAATCTGCATGATGTATTACAGCTAGTCCCCCGCCACGTCCAGAGCTAAGGGGCTTTTGAATGTAACTATAGCCTTGGGGGGTAGCTTGGTTAAGTGTAAAAAAAATCCATTTCGTTCTGCCAAGTTTCAGTCAAACATAGAAAATCCATTTTCCTGTCATTTATAATGTCATGAATTAGTGGGGCTTTATTGTTTAATGAGCGAGTGTTCAGCAGCATAAATGAGACAGACTTTAAAACAGGAGTATTTGCATGAGAAATTACATCAACAGCCCGTTCTAACAAAATAGTTGTAGGCGCGGCTTGTTCTGATGACGTCGTCGCTGGGTAGCGATAGACGGAACTGAAGTAGTCTGAGACGTTGCCATGTAAACAAACTTATGTCGAGTAGCCCTGTGCACATAGCAGGGGCGGCGTAAGAAATGGAGAGATTTAATCGCCTCAAGCCCAGCTTTACCCGGTACGATGTGCGAGTTGAGATTTCTGAGTTCCAAAGCGCAGGATCTTAAGCCGCCTTTCCACTGCACACGACAAACGACGGCCGATAAGCCGGAAGTCATTAATTTCCTATGGAAAGTCGCAAATGGTCTGCGTGAAGTGCCGACCATCTGCGGATGCGTAAATATCGGATCCGTTTTGAGCGTTGGTTCCGTTAAAAAATTTGAACTTGCGCGACTAAACCGCATGCGATATGCCGACCAGAAGTTATGTATTTCATTGTATTCCCATCATAAACTTTGTGTGAGGTAAAAATTATTAATCATTTTTGTTTAACTTTATTAGTAACATTTGAATCCTTTTTAAAAAAAACTTTTGATTACTGATAATAAATACATTATTAATTTGTGTATGTAATTATTTTAATCTTGTCTTCATATGTTCTCTTCAAAAAATATTGGCAATCCTTGTCATATATGCATAGCTGTTTATTGTTTTATTCATTTGCAATCATTTATTTATTCCACCATGGTAAATATATTAGAATGAAGCCTCTTGCGCTGGAATGAGCTTCCCTCCCGTATACGATTAAACTGAAACTTCATTACGACTGCCACTAGGGGGAGAACTCCGACTGTCGTTTCCGTATGCCGTGTGCAGTGGAAAGGCGGCTTAAAGAGTAACTAGACCCTAAACCAACTTTTTTTAGTTAATGATCTGTAAGAATGATGCTTTATTAGTGCTGTTCATTGATTTTAGTAACTTTTTTGACATTTAGATATAAAGTGTTTCAATACTGCAATATATGGTGTAAAAACGTCTGAGTGCTGCCCTCTTCAGGTTGAACGGTGGCTATTGCAGTTGAATTTTCCTATTGGATGTTGGGTCCAAGAAATGACTCGTGACGTAAGCAGTTTCAAGCTCACCACGCCCTTGTTACGATCTCACCACACACTAAGTTCGTCCCCTCTATCTCTGTTGGGATCTGCCCACTTTTCTTGCATTTTTCAAATATTGCCAGTGGGTGGAGTCAGGCTCTGACCAGGGGTTTAGTTACTCTTTAAGGACAGCCATGATGTCAGAGGAGACCGCTAGCTTGTCGCTAGCGTTAGCTTACAAGCCGCCGACAATCACCGCCGACCAACACCAGAGAATCTCGTCCCAACTTCAACAGAGTACACTATGGGGAATCGAGCCGTTGTCAGAGGTAATTAAAAGCAGTTGGCAGTTTGGGGTTCATCCAAATAAATCCAATGTTGTTAGTGTAGTAGTTTGGAAGCATAACACTAGTTTAGCAGATCCTGTAGCATTAATCCAGCTGATAGTGTAAAATAAAACCAAGCCAAGTTGGTAAAGCAGCATAAGTGGAATCACAGAATAGTTGAGGTATTGCAATTATTATTTTTTTGGACATAAGTGAGCATGAGAAGCGGCGACAGACACGCCAGCGTCCTCTCACCTCAGAGCCAGTAATTATCAATATTTTTTGAATGATAGAGCCAAAGCCGTGTTTTTCTTTGGAAAACATACATTCTAAAGCAGGGGTGTTAAACATGCCCGCAAAGGTGTCCAATCCGGCCCGCATGATGATTTATACAGTTTTATTAAATATTAAATACATATTTTAAAAACCCTTTCAGGCGGGTGTCTAGTTCGTTTTTAATATGAGAGACTTGCGCAACCAGCAAAACGTGGAACAGACTAAACACGGTGCCCAAAAAACTTGCCGTTTTATTGTTACCGCTCCGCTAAAGATCCACTGATTCCGGCAATCCACTTCGTGTTTGCCCGCCCGCCCGCTCCGCAGCATCTCTGTGTCCACTCTCTGCCTGGAGAGCGAAGACGACAGTTTCCAAAGTTCGTTGCATTAACAGGTAGATTCATTACATTAAATCAGTTGTTAAACTGCAGAATTAGTAATTTGTAAGTTTGTTTATGTATTTCTTCTGGTAATGATTTGCTGTCGGTGTTCTAAACGTGCTAACAACTTAGCAAGCAAACAACAACAAAATATCCACATTTTTAGTATTACATTACAATGCTTGTCTAATGGATTTATTGTTCCCGATCAGATCTAAGTTAATATAAACACTAAATTTGCTGTTGTTGGCACACTTTGTAGACAAAAAAAAAAACCACCAATGCCTTGCCTTCACAAAATAACGACAGTGAATGGAAAGGGAGGCTGCTAAAGGCAGTTCAACATTACAAACATGGATTCAAAGCTCCATCAAGCCAGCAGGTAAATCATATTGAATATTTAGCAGATTGTCTCACTTTAATTCTTGTTATTTTATTCCCATTATAATCACATGCTAGTAATATAACACATCATATTTATAATATTTAATAAAACCATAATAATAGTATCACCCCCCTTAGTGCCCTTTTTGGTTTGGGCCACTGCCCAATCTAGCATTTTCATTTTCTAAATGACTGTTCTCATTACAAATATGTTCCAAAGAAAAGTGAATGGTTTATAAATAATTTTGGCATTAAGGCTTTTCAACCTAAGGCCAGTGGGTTTTTTACAGATGTAAATTTGTGTGTATAGTATGTACAGTACGAGTGTGACCTTATGAAATATAGTTTTCACAGAGCTGTGTGTTTCTCTAGTTTTCTTGCTAAACAAATTAATTAATTGGTTTGTTTAGTTAATTTTAACACAATTATCAGCACACTAAGGGTTAAAAAAATTATCCGGCCCGCACTTCGTGGCATTATTTACCATCCGGCCCTCAGCCTAAAATGAGTTTGACACCCCTGTTCTAAAGCATATTATCATAATTTTTACTCTATTACATTCAATAAATACAAGTTTTTGTTATATATTTAATTTTTAAGTACATTTACTCAAGTTAATGTACACAATTTTAATGTAATTAGGTATTAAATAAATTTTAATATGCAATATTAAAGAATCCACAGTATGATTCTATGCTTTAGAATGTAGTGAAGTAAACAAAATCAAATACAAACACCCTAATAAAGCACAGATGCTTGGAAAATCCAACTAAATTCAACTAAATTCAATTTAAGCTGATAGTCAGTTTTACTGGCATTTTCGCAGCAGTTGCTATGAAAACCAGCCATTTTGTTAAACATTTGCCACTCAACAGGGTATACCCTCTATAGATGTGGAGACATGGAGATAGATTAATATAAATCTTTTTTACAGATGCAGAGTGGACAACCTGTATCTCAACACTGTGCTCAGCAACAACAGACTGACACGGAAACACTGCTCTCTCTCTCCAGTGCAGCAAGAGAAAAAGGTAACATATAAAATGTTGCCCTTTACTGGACAACTTTGTCTATAGCATCCTATTTACTACATCCCCTTCCCCCAGATAACACTAGTTCAAACAGTTATCTACATTACTTTTCATGGCTTTTTTTAGTAGTAAACATTTTTATGGGAATTCACTTATGATATGTACACATATATCACATTGTGTTAGAACTATTGAAAATGTTATACATTTTTAATATAAGTAAAACATGTTAGTATATGTATATAAAAACAACACAAAACCATAACATTTGTGCATTTACCACATTAACTAGGGACTTCGGGTGGACTACCTCCGCTCCGTCCCAGTGAGTTCCAGGACGCATTCTTGCTCTGTGGCTGGGGAACTCACTTCTAACTACTCATAGTCCTTTAAGTCACTCAGAGTTTTCTTCTGTCTTGTTGACCTTCTTAACTCTAAATTGTCTTTCACCAAAGGAGTTTCTGATCTTAACACCTCTTTGGTTGCTTCCTCTGTCTGCTCCATATTAGTGTCTTTAGAGTATGTGACCCCCGTAATTGATGTTAACTCGTCTCCCTCTATCACAGATGTTTTCTCCAACTCCAGAGTTTCCTCTGAAGGCACAACATGCCTGTTCCTCTCTTGATCTATGTGTCGGCGCACTATTTGGCCATTTCCAAATTCAACAGTACAAGACACTGGTCCAGTCTGTTTCTGAACTGTCCCAGGAATCCAAATAGGCCCTGAACCAAAGTTCATTGTGTACACTTGAACCTCATTCACACAGACCTCTGGTCCCAGAAAATACCCGTAAAATTGCCAGACAAGCGTCTGTGTGAACAAAAACTCGTTCCGTTAATCTTCTGGGATCGTTGCCGGAAAGAGGACCTAGTAAGATACGCGGGTAACCCTCTGTGTGAACAAGAAGCCGCAAGAATGCTGTAATGGGCTTGTTGAAGTGAGGACGCGCGCGTCATCTTCACAACACAAGTTATGGTTCAGTTCCTTACAGCGAGAGATACACTGAAAAAAATGATTATGGCCCCAATTAAATGAAGCATAATTCAATTTAGCTAGTTTTAATTATTTTATTTAAGTTTTTGATTTTAATTTGTATATATTAATAGGTTTTAAGCGAATTATATGTGCTTTAAATCCAAGTCATTATAATTTATTAAATTCAGTTTAAAAGTTTGGTTCTTTGCGCATGCGCACAAATGCACATTTTCCCTGGTGCTAAAAGGAGTTTCCAGTCAGGTTCACGGTGACGGTGGGAAAGGAAGACGGGATATTTCAGCCCCGGAGTTTTGCTCAGTCGGTCTATTTGCAAAGTCAGTAATATTTCATGTAATACAGCACCTTTTTTTTACCGTGAATATTTTTACTTAAAATACGCCGTTTATAAGAGAGCCCCTCCAGGCAGAGTGCTGGAGGCAATCCCAGCGGTGACGATATAAGTTAACCAAATACCACACGACTCCGAGAGCGAAATTGCTTTTATACAACACTGTAAAAAAATTCCGTAGAAATTACAATGTTATTGCAGCTGGGTTGCCGCTAATTTACCGTAGATTTACATTTATGTTATTTACTGGCAAGAGTTTGTTCAAAGTTAAATAAATTTTAAATATTAACAAGTCTTTATCTTTACAGAATAAAACTATACAATAACAGCCTCATGCAAAGCATTCTGGGAACCAGAAATCATCATCAACCTTTTTCTGTTTTTTGCTTCAGATTTTGTTTCCCAGAATGTTTTGCTTGATGCTGTTTTTTTAGTTTTACTCTGTAAAGACAAAGACTTGTAAATGTTTAATGTTCATTTAACTTTGAACAAACTCTTGCCAGTAAATAACATAAATGTAAATCTACGGTAAATTACCGGCAACCCAGCTGCAATTTCTACTGAATTTTTTTACAGTGAACAGTTCGACGGCACACGTTTGAAAAACGAAAACTAGAAAACAACAACAGAGTTATTTTAAAAGCCACTTTGTTTGGGAACTACTTTCTTCTGCCACGGATTTCACTCGGCTGTTTTGAATCTCATAACAAGCTGTTTCTTAATATTAGCGTTTCTTTGTCACAAGATGTAGTTTTAAGATTAGTTCAGTCGAGAATATATATGTATAATATTCAAATATGTAGTCGATAAGTTAAGAGAGAGACTGTTTGAACGTTTGCTTAAGGAAGCTTCGGTACGTGAAAACCAGAGAGCAGACGTCAGTGTTTACTCGCCCCACTGACCACCGCCCTCTCTGGGCTACATCTCTGACTGGGATTCCCTGGCTCTCATGTTGGCCTTGTCTGTTATTAACTCGCTTATTGTTAGACTTTGTGCTTGCCAGTACTATATAAAAGTTTTTTTAAAGTGTCAGAGAGATGTTTTTGCATGCTGCTTATAAATATATCAGTGGCGACATCTCATAACATGTTTTAATATTCACGTCATATTCATTTAATATCCTCGTTGATTGCCGATCGGTTTGTTATTTAACTCCCCTCAGTTCTTTGTTCTGTGCGAGTTTGTCTTCGTACCTCGTCGCCTAGTCTTGTCTAGTTTTTGATTTATTCTAAAAGCATTTTTTGTCTGTGTAATCTGCTGCCTTCCAGCTTCCTAGTTCCTGCCTGTGATTTTTCTTCGCAAGGACTCGCCAGCATTGTGGATTATCTGAACCTTTCCTGCATTGTGACTTATCTGAACTTTCTCTGCATTTTGGATTAACCATTTAGTCACCAGCCTCCATCGATTGGACTAGGAGTTCCGGGGGTTTTCCCCACGGATTGTCCGGTTGCCTGGGCTTCCCATTAATTCCTGTTCTCTCTCTCTCTCTGTCGCAGCGCCAGCTGGGTTGCTACTTTGCGCTGTCCAGCGAGACTGTTTGAGGTCGACTACCGTGGTTCAGCACAGCCGGTGAAATTTCCACGGCGTTTCTACATCACAGACTATCACTCTGTCCAAGGGCTTCCGTGACGCGGCGCTCACAGAAGCGGTCTACAAGCCCCGCCCCGTATCGGGGTTCCCACACTATCTACCCGTGCGTGTGTTAAAGCCGGGGGGGTTTTCTTCTGTCTCTGCTGGCGGCTCATTCTCTTCTCTGACTCCCTCAACTTATTGTTCAATAAATTACCTCTGCATTGGAATCTATCTGTCTTTGTCATTCCTAACACCGGGTTAACTTGGCAGTGTGAATGAATAAAATATCAAGCGGTCCCGTAAAATTCGAGGATGCCTGTGCCGTGTATCTTACGGAATATGTGTGTGAAAAGGGCCCAAGTGGTAACCTTCAGTCACCTGTTTCTTTGGCATGTTGATCATGGTAAAATTTTTGCTTCATCTGTTTTTCCTGTACCTGACTTTTAAAATCAGGATGGATGAGATCCAAGGTAGACCTTAATTTCCTTCCACACAACAGCTCCGCAGGAGATTTCGCAGTAGTCGACTGCGGTGTAATTCTGTAACTGAATAGGAGAATTTCTATTCTCTTGGCATGTAGCACAAGTTTTTACCATGCTTTCTATTTCAGCGTCCATCTGTGGCCACCACATGTAACTTCTTGCCAAACCTTTCATTCGGGTTATGCCAGGGTGATTGATGTGTAACTGTTTCAATAGAGCTGCCCGGCCTGGCGGGGGAATGACCATGCGCGCTCCCCATAGAACACAGCCTCCCTGTACACTGAGTTCCTGACTCATCCACTCTCTTTAGCCACCCTCTGAGTACATACTCTCGTACTCGAGATAACGCTGAATCTTTGTCTGTCCATTTTCTCACTTGTTCTGCTTTGACAAGAGACACGTCTTTTTCCTCAAGTAGGAGTACCCTTTCTTCCTCCGCTTGATCCTTGCTCTGTTAAAAGCAGTCTTCTTGGTCCATCAGCATTTCGATGTTCCTTTCCAGCTTTGTAAACAATGGAGTATTCCTATACACCCAATTTCACAGCCCATCTCTGTATACGTGGCGATGCCATTTGTGGCACTTCTCTCTTTTCATTAAATAATGAAATCAACGGTTTGTGATCCGTTACGATGGTAAACTGCCTCTCGTATAAGTTTGTGTGGAATTTCTTTACACTGAAAATGACAGCTAGACCTTCTCTAATTGAGAATAATTCTTCTCAGCTGCATTTAGCGTTCGTGACAAGATGAATATACTCTATGCACTGATGTTTGTCCCTTTAGCATTCTCGTTGCTGGCGCTGTCTCATCTGTTAGCATTCCTTGCAAATCTTTTACACTTTTGTTTGCCGATTCCATTGCTTGGCAGATATTTAGGGGCGGTTTCCCGGACAGGGATTAGACTTGTCCTAGACTAAAACATTTTTAAGAGCTGTCCAAACTGAAAACAACTTGCACTGACATCTTAAAATACATCAGTGCCCTTTGTTTTGCCTCAATATGCACACAGGTAATGTTTTTAGTAAGGCATGTTTGTTAAAACTAGTTATATTTCCTAATTAAACTAAGGCCTAGTCCTGGATTAAGCTAATCCCTGTCCGGGAAACCTGCCTTATCAAAGTTTAAGTCCTCTTCCGAAAATAGCCGTTTCTGCATCCTGTCGTCATTCACACCACACACACAAGTCTGTCTCGCAGCATTTGTGAAAGCGATGCACTTGACATCACCTTTGGCGAAAGTGACTGCGGTTACGCCTGCTGAGTGGCAAAAGACAGAGGGGCTGCATTTGAGTACAGTATGAAATCAGCAAAAACCCGGTGAAAACGAAATGGGGAAAAAGCTGTTGTGCGATAGACTGTACTAACAGATTAACAAGAATTCGGAGCTATCGTTTTACAGACTGACAAAAAACACAGAAAGGAGAAGTAAATTGATCGTTCATGCTAACGTCCACACACCACAGGTGGGTTGACAAGTTGCTAGGGTCACTATCAAGCAGAGGTTTTACTTTTAAACATATTTTTTCCAAGTAGGCCTATTTGCATTCCAAAGCATATTATCATAATTTTTACTCTATTACATTCCATAAATACAAGTTTTTGTTTTACATTTAATATTTAAGTACAGTAACATACTTTTAATCAAGTAAAAGTACACAATTTTAATGTAATTATGTATTAATACATTTTAATATGCAATATTAAAGAATACACAGTATGATTATGCAGGGGCGTCAGTTTGTGTTGAAAAGTGGTGGGGACAAGATCAAATGAAAAAACATTACAGCAGGACGGGAAAAATATTGAATATTGGCGCATCAAAAATGGGCTTAGCGTTGGCCGGTCAACAACACAAGAATACTCAGCATAAAACCCTCAACAATGTCGACTGCACATGTAACAGTCCCTGCAACACCAGCTCAACCAAACAGTGCCAAAGCACCATACTGCAGTCAATGATTACAATGAAATTCATATGTAAAAGAAAACACACTATAAACACAACGCAACATATGTAACCCTGGACCACAAAACCAGTCATACACTGCAAAAAAAAGATTTTCAAGAAAAAAAATTCTTAGTACCGTATTTTTGTCTTGATTTCAGTCAAAATATCTAAAAATTCTTTATGAGCAAAATGACGTAAGAAAATAAGTTTTTAGACCAAAAATACGAAATGTAAGTGATTTTGTACATAAAACAAGAAAATCTGCCAACGGGGTAAGCAAAAAATCTTGAACACTAAATTCAAGAAAACATTGCTTATACTCCATTGGCAGATTGTTTTTGCTTGTTTTATGCACAAAATCACTTAAATTTGATACTTTTGGTCTAAAAACTAGAGTTTTGCTCATCAAGAAAAAGCATCTTAATTTAAGAATTTTTAGATATTTTTACTGAAAACAAGACAAAAATACTACGATTTTTTTCTTGAAAATCGGACTTTCTTCCTTAGTATTTTTGTCCTGTTTTCAGTAGAAATATATAAAAATTCTTAATTCAAGATGTATTTTCTTCATGAGCAAAATGACGTAAAAAAATAAGTCTAGTTTTTAGACAAAAATAAATACAATTTAAGTGAATTTGTGCTTAAAACAAGCAAAAATATCTGCCAATGGGGTGAGAAAATTTAGCTTAAATTAAGTGTTTAAGAAAAAAGAAATCTTACTTTTATATTTTTTTTCTCACCCCATTGGCAGACATTTTTGCTTGTTTTAAGCACAAATTCACTAAATTGTATATTTTTGTCTAAAAACTAGACTTATTTTCTTGGGTCGTTTTTTTCATCAAGAAAAAGCATCTTGATTTAATTTTTTTTTTATATATTTCTATTGAAGACAGGACAAAAATACTAAGTAAAAAAGTCATTTTTGCAGTGCAAGTCGCACATTGCTTGATTTTTCAGAACATTTTAACCAAATGCTTTCAAAAAGTAGTGGGGACATGTCCCCAGCGTCCCCAGTGTAAATGACACCTATGTGATTATGTGTTTCACAAGTAAAATTGTTCCCAATACAAACATCCTTATAAAGCACAGATGCTTGGAAAATGTATTTAATGTAACTAAGTATTGTTCACCTCTGCTATCAAGTCCAACTAAATTCAATTTAAGCTGATAATAGTCAGTTTTACTGGCATTTTCGCAGACGCTATGAATACATACACGCCATTTTGCTGAACGTTTGCCACTCGACGGGTCGAGCTCTCGCGTGGTTACGCGGAAAAGTGACGTCAATGCATACCCTCTCTCGAAAGTAACCACGTGGTACGGAACTGTTTCACGCAAAACGCTTTCGATATGGAGACGGTCGCATTGATTTGTGTACTTGCTTTATTATTCAAGGGTAAGTTGATTTGATCGTATCGTCGTTTTTAACGTTAGCATTCATCAACATTGCCGTAGAGACCGCAAGCTAGACGGCAGCTAAAGTAGTCGTATCATAAGTGTTGTGCCCACGCGCTTGTCGGCACTACACTGACTGCGTTAATAATAAACACTGGTGTCAAAAGTATTCACATTCCTTACTCAAGTATAGATTCTAGCGTTTAAAAATACTTCTGTAGATGTTAAAGTATCAACTCAAGCTTTTTACTCAAGTAAAAGTACTGGTTTTAAACTACTTTGTAATAAAAGTGAAAGTAAAAGTAATGCAAGGGGCAAATTCCATTAAGGACGAAAGCTTAGGCCGTGCCAAAGGGTCCTATTGTACACTACCCCACCAACTTAAAAAACATTTTTATAACCACTATAACGTTATATTACGGTATAGTTATGAACGTGCGTTAATATGCTATATGTAGCTCTCGATGCATTTCACGTTTTCGGATACATGTCCTGAAAGGACACGCAAAATCATTGTCATAATTAAATGAACTTATAGCAGCAATACGCGTAAGTTACCCCTTACGAAAATTAACCATGGTTTTATTGTGGTAAAAGTGTAGTAACCATGTTTTTTTTGTGTGTATTGATTACTATCAGCATGGTTTAACTGTGGTTTTTGAAAACCATTGTTGTCATAACCATGGTAATTTTTTGGTTACCGTTGTTTTACTACAGTACCCATGGTGTCTTTTTTGTTTTAACTGTAGTAAAACCATGGTTAATGTTCGTAAGGGACTCTTGGATCTGTAATTATTGATCGGTGACTATCAGTGCCACATCACATGCCTTAATCCAGCATCATCTTACTGACCTGTGTCAGCGAGCCACTGGACACCAGAAGTGCCACTAAATGTAGTGGCTTCTGTGCGTAAGATGCCATACCACTTTGTGTTCAAACTGCTACTGCCAATAGGGTGTCGGAATAGTATACGTTTATACTTCTCATCTGTTTACATTTGTTAAAAGCGTATGCAAATAACAGACGGGATACATTGCAGTATTTACCATAACTCAGTTACTCTGACACTTAAAATAAAAAAAGAAAATACATTAATTCATTCAATCAATCACTGAATTCATTAAAGGGGTCATAGTATGAAAGAAATATAATGACAAAAGTATTTGAATTAAAATAGCCTGTTGAATTGTACTACCTGAAAAAAATGCATTGTATTAACTAGGGATGTAACGATATTAATGTCACTTATCTCTGATTATTACACGGCTCACTGGAATGCTTGATTCTGATTGGTCAGTTGAGACATTTGCAGGTTCGTTCTTTTCGAATAATAACCGCTCCAAAATAATAACGCATAGCCAGTACTACTTTTACGATTAAGATCGCTCCGCGCCAATAAAGATTACTGTTTGTTTGGCGCCATCTTGTGACAAACACTGGACAACCACGACAAGACACAGAGAGCTTACTGAGACTGAACTTGACAAAATAGAGCATGACAGCTACGAAGCCAACACACAAAAAAATACAGAATGGGCATTAAAACTTCTCAAAGACTGGCTAAAAGAGAAAAAAATGGAGACAGACAAGTATGAAGCAGAGGATCTTAATAAGGTATTACGATCATTTTATGCATCTGTGCAAAGTTTCGCGGAAGGATACAATTTTTTAATTTAAAACAAATATGCCAATAAAATGTTTCAAATTCATATTCATGTCCAGTTTTTTTTCTTATGTGACAAGTAGCCGTGTAATAAGCGGGATAATGTAGAGTCAGCCGGTAGTTTCGCGTCGGGTCCTGATCACCCTGTCGGGGCTTATTTCCCGATAACTACCGGCTGCCTCTACATTATCCCTTACCTAACTAATCTATTTATTAAAAAAATATATATTTGCATATATTTGATTAAATTGTATTAGTAACGACTAATAAGAGCTTTTTAAATGCTGTTCTACATAGTATATTCCAAAGTAACTGTTTTCCAAGTGCATGTCATGTCACGTGACTTGGAAGTGAGCGCAGGTCACAGGATGGCTGCTCCGCCTGACCCTACAGTCACATTAGCTACAAAAGTGAACGACACCGAGCAACACGCACTCGCTTGATGGGCGTTCCTTGGCTAGTTTCTAAAAGCGGTATCAAAAGTCACTTTAGAGGTATTGTTAAGTTACAAGAACGGTGTTTTTGGATTTAAAAGTATTTATTTCTCGATAAAAGTAACAAAATATATGAGATAAAATGCCAAAATTATCAGATATATACATAAATACGCAGTTTCCGCCATCTTGAATTATTTTCTCAGACTCGACCACAGACCTACGTCACGCTGCTCCTTCACTCTGATTGGCAGTCGCTTTGTCGCATCGCTCAGCATTTGCATAAAATAGCCTGCTTGTCTATTTTGGCCCCGCCTTGCTCGCGCAGCGGCGAGCTTGTCGTTGGCAAACGGCCACTTCCATTGAAAATGAATGGTAGCCTGTCGCTCTGTCTCTGTCGCTTGTAGCTAATGTGACTGGGGGGTGAGATTGCAGATCCCCCGGACACATTTAAGTCTCTTGTGTGGGAACATTTTGGGTTTCCAGTGGAGTACAGGAGTGGAATTCGTGTCATAGACAAATCACACACAATCTGTTGTAACTGTGTGCGTGTGCTTGCGTGTCAGATCGCGTTAACCGAAGTGAAATCGAAGAGCGTGAGATCATTCTCCAGAACAAAAGTAAAAATGTAACAAGACGTCGTCTGTCTGAGGTAAAAACACGGGGTTTACACGTTTGTTGCTATATTAATCGCAACAGAGATATGATTTGTTTATTTTTGCCTGTTGAGCACAAAGTTCGCGTGTTAAATCGCCTCCGCTGTCACTGTGAGAAAAAAATCATTAATTCATCTGTTTCATGATGTTAAATAGGGCTGAAACGATTCATCGAGTTACTCGATTTACTCGATTCAAAAAATTCCTCGAGGCAAAAATTCTGCCTCGAAGCCTCGTTAAATTCCTATGACGCGCACTACACGCGCCGAGATCTGATTCACACGGACCGTTGTTCAATGTTCAGGAAGCACATCATAGCGCGTGGTACATTTTGAATTTAGTTGGCGCGATGGCGGAGCGAATATGTCCATAAACGGCAGAGAGAGACTGTCTAAAGTTTGGGATCATTACATTATCATTACATTCAGCATCTGAACCGAAAACATCCACTGCTGTTTCACCAAGCGTCGATGAAACAAGGTAACGTAGCTTCCGTTGATTTTAATCCCATACTGTATTTGTAGCGATGTCGTTATGCGGTTTGACTAGATATGATGTTTAGCTTTGATGTTTTAAGTAGTAAACGTATTCACGTTCAATTGCAGGACAGTATAGATTAAAAAAGAACCCCTTCACACACACGCATCCACTACAGGTGTGTGTACCAAAAAACGGCACCACAGTGCAATCATATATGGGCAACTTGTAATCTGACATATTCTGTTCAATAATAATAATCTCTGTCTTACTGGAGTTTAGCATAAGGAAGTTATTCTCTCTCACGCGAGTCAGACCGATCGCGCAATGCATCACATATGCTTAAACTTTTATGTAGCCACGCAACAATAATTTCAGCATGCATTCACTGTATACAGCGGGACGTGATGTTGTGATTTTTCGAACGGATTCTTAACCTAAAATGCACCGCAATGCAAGTGATGCAAACCAAATGCAGCGTTCTATTGAAAAGTAATGTATGTATTTCTGCCGTACCAAAATGCAATGAAGCAACTGAACGTCTGACTGGGGTGTCACTCTTCCTCACGCACAGAACACGTGCATACACACAAACACAAGTGCACGTGCGCGCATACACACAGGTTGTTACCATAGCAAATAGGCTCATCCCAGAAATGATATATTATATGTTAAAAGCCTAATGGTAAATGCTGCAGGTGTAGAAATGTACATAAACCAGATATTTACTTTGATGTCAGGGCTAGATTACAGCATGAAACCAGTTGTGCATATTAATAAATTAAAGTGTTTAATTGTTGGCACTGGCACTTATAAACACTAAATGGGTAAAAAATCGAAATAAATAGGCTTATTTCTTGGAGCCAAATACCTCTGTTTTTTTAGAAGTAAAAGCCAAATGCTTGAACATTTTACAGCCAAGTCATTTTCGTTATGCATTATTTGTTTTGGTTGTTTAAAAACACACAAAAAAATTATCAGATTACTCGATTAATCGATCGATTCAGTGCTAGATTAATCGATTACAAAAAGAATCGATAGCTGCAGCCCTAATGTTAAACATGTAAAGTGATGCATGGTCTCTATTCATCTGTTCTCTTCTTCACAAATTATTAAACGCATTTTAACTTGAATGCTCGTTTTGTAAGTCCATGATTAAAAATGAACATGTAAACAAAAACAATTATTATCATTAAAGCATGAAATGACGAATAATAAGTGATGGCAGAATTTTTAAAAGTGAAAGTCTAACGCGACCTCTGGTGTGTGTGTGTGTGTGTTTGTGTGTGTGTGTGTGTGTGTGTGTGTTTGTGTGTGATTACCTTGATTAGTTCATTACTGATAATAAACCCACATTATACTCAGATTTACAGATTCATAGTACATTTATTTCATGCATTAGTTGACTTCAACAGTAACATTTTCATCATAGCTAAGGAAGGATATTCATCACCTGATAAACAGCTAATTACAGTCCTGCATTACTAAAGTTAAAGTTTGATTTTAAGTTTGTTTGCCAAAGTTAATAAAGAAAACGTCAAGATATTTTTATTGTTGTTATTAAGTTAAGTTAATCTATTGTTCCTTAGCATTGCTCGTAAAATGACAGGAACCCTACACCCACAGCAAACCGAACCGAATCGGACCGAACCGTGGCCCCAAAACCGTAAACCGATCCGAACCGTCCAATTGGTGTATTGTTACACCCCTAGTATTAACCGTGCTTGAATTTAATGCATTGTATTTTTAGGTTTTGCATTTTTAAGGGCTGAAATTCAACATGCGTGTATATTTTCTATATTAAAAATTCAATAGTCCACATTCACCTTTTAGATTTCACTTTAAAATATTCGGTCTGTTTAAATATACAACGTAAAATATTCAACAGGCAATTTTCAGTCCATTTAAATTTGCGTCCAAAAATTCAAGTCCAAAAATTCAGTCGTACAGATTTCAACATTTAACATCCGGGAACCGCAGGAAAAGCAGTAGAGTATCGAGTATAATCTCATCTGGTGTTAATCGATCTGACCAGCAGGTGGTGCACGTGTTCGCCAAGACTTTGTACATGTAAGATGATTTATCCACTGCAGAAGTGATGAATGTTGGCTTTTATGTTCAGTTTTAGGAAAACAACTGTAATACACTCATACAGAGAGTGTATTGTTTGGTTATGTTATTGACAGGATACTAAACGGTTTTTAAATGCCATATAAATTAAATAGGGCCTTTCTGCCTGCTATTGGCTTCGTTTCTCAAAAGCTAAGTTGATTGTAGATTTTATTGGTGGCAATCTACCATCTTCTTATGCCTACGAGAAACGAACACGGTTTTGTAATTCGTCACCTCAGTTTATAAACCATACTCAGTGTAGCTGCACTGGTTCAATAAAATAATGCCCACGCATCGTACTGATGTCGTTTGAATTTATTTTCACACTCTCTCACTCGCTCTCTCTTCAAACACCGTGAAAACTATAAAAAATATAAACATATAACATTCAAATACACATCTCACAGTCATAATAAACATCCACAAAACGCAATCCTTTCATAATTAGTCCCAATCACGACATTACAATGCACAATACACTTATATACACGACGATATATATATAATACATAACACATCTTACATAACAGCACATGAACAACATTATAACATTTAACACAATATTAACACAGTTACCGTGTGCGCCTTTTGAACCACATGCAGATAAATCGTAGTTATTTGTGGAAGCCGATCATGTCAGCATGTTAACGTGTCCATGTCGTTGCTACGCTCTGTCCCATAATTCCATAGTCCCGCGTTAGAACGCTAGCGTCACGTGTACATCACGTAGTTTTAAAGAAACATGCACATACACTTTCTTAACATTACATGTTACATTTTTAACCTTCTGTTTAAATTTTCATTAATTGAAATGAACTTGAATTTATAACAAAAAAACATTTAAACTGTCTTACAGACATTTACACTGAGATTATTAATTAATTTACAAATTGTGCGCGCGGATTAATAAACCATATGCACAATTAAACAATAAGTGCTATCAGATTTGCAATCCGTATCCACAAATTCATAAACAATCAATAAACAGTGCACTAGGGCTGTCCAAATTGCTCAAAAAGGACGTTCGAATATTCTCCCTAAAAAAACCACGAATATTCGAACTATTCGAAAATCTGGTTGCCCATTTTTTCAACGACGTTAATGACGTTTAACGACGCATTACGCCAATAACAGGACAAATTAATATAAAGAGACATAACTATATCTATAGGTAGTCTATTTAAGTTTAAACATATTTGACAACGTATATTACATACACAAAACAAGTAAATCAAGAGACATCAAAGTGATATGGTACCTTGGTTACATTGCTTGACAAAACTCCCTGAAGCCTGCTCCATCCACGTCACTGATCGGTCTCATGTCCGTACAAATGAACGAAATTAATTTCTCCGTTATGACCTCTTTTCGTGTTGCAGACAAATAGCTTGTGGCGGGCGATGCAAAGTAATTGTTAAGACGTGACTGTTTAGCTGGAGTTCCACACATTGTGGTCTCGTAAACTGCAAACTTTCAGGAGTGACAACCGCATTTAAATGTGAAAATGTGATGATTGACCCAGAGATAACCATAGCAGCGGTCTGCCGTCTCACGTGCTTATCACTCACAGCTTTGATGAAAATAATTTAACAGCATTATGTTTTGCAATAAACCTCCGTCGTGTCGTTGTGTATTGTACGTATTTGTGAGGCTGCGCGCGCTCTTGCAGTGTTGCCAGGTCCTCGTCTTTTTTCATAGATATGTACACTAGATGTCGCCTTGGCTACAGCAGTTCATTGGACAGAATGCGTCAACTAGAGCCGCCATCTTGAAACAGGGGAACCCCACATCAGCGTCATTGTAGGCAATGATGTAACAGAAATAAAATCACCATAAATCGTCATGAACGCGATTTTCTTGATTTTCTTTTGGTTCGTTTCAACAGTCAGACATGTATTTAGCATTTAGTCCAGGAAAAAATAAAAGTTTTGATTTTATGAAAATTTTCTTTTTCTAACTGTAATGCATAGTGCTAGTAGCCCTAACATCCATACGCAGCACAACAATCTGGCATCGTCCATGAATTCGAAGTACAGGCGGAGATAGCAGTTTTACCTAGCTACTTCCAATGACAAGACCCCTGTTCTAAGATGGCGGCGGTTTTGACGCATGCTCAGAGCCCCAAGGCGACATCTAGTGTATATATGTATGGTCTTTTTTGTACTCAAATACCATTTTAGCGCTTAACTGTTTATGGCTTTTGGCTCATGAAGCGATTAAGTTTTTGGTGTTGTTAAAATGTGAAGGTGCCAGTCCCAATATTTTGATCTTTGAGGTAAAGCGTTTGGATTTATTTTGGTTTATTATTGGATTTTTCTTGTTCGCTGTTTTTTTTTAGTGAAAGATCTGGCAACACTGAGCAGCAAACGCTTGTGCCTCTGTCACTCTCGCACATACAGAAGACTTTTCCCTCTTGTAATAATTTATTTCTTCATAAGAGAGACCAGTCATGTCCATGATGCACGTTTAAACACTTCATTAACTACTAGTTGTTCAGTTGGGTTATGTAGGGTACGCACTATGCAACGTTTCTGTAAACGCGGTTGTCACTGCAGTTTGCGTGAGTTAATGCGGTTGTAGAATGCGATTGTCAGTCCCGTAAATTACTGAAGTGTGTGTGTACAGAACAGGATTAAGCATTAAAAGTTGAAGTTACAAACGAATTAATATGCAGTGTACAAGATGCCATGCTCATTTGGGTGCACATTTTCGAGATGTGACATCATGTTGCTAGTGGTCGAATGGTATGCTAACAACTTTATCTCTCGGCTCAACAATTTTACCTCCTACCGACCAAAATCCAAAGTACTTCCAGACATAGCTTTTTAGATGTTTGGGGATTAAAATCGCTTTCTCTGCTGCGGTCGACTTTCTGCCATCTTGCAAGACGCGTCAACTGTGACAGACAGTGTGACTACTGTGACCTGTCCCTGAACCAGGCGCACTAGCGCGCCCACTCACAAAGCAGAAAGCCACGCCTCTACTACCGCGGGCTTTAAAAAAATAATTTATTTGAATATTAATTTTCATATTCGAATTTCGTTTTTTTTTTACTATTCGAATATATATTCGAATTTAGAATATTCGTTGACAGCCCTACAGTGCACACGCTTTCGCAATGGTTTTGCAAACTGAGTCCACTACCGCAGAGGTCCCCAACCACCGGGTCGTGGACAAGTTGCCACCGGTCGCAAGAACATCCTGAAAAAATGTGTATAATAGCTACGTTATAGTTTAATCAGGTGTTTTGTCCTTTACGAGCCGACTTCAAATCAATCCTCTTCTATACAGGGTCTCTTTCTCTCTCATCCCCGCCAGCGGACGCACCTATAGCCGACAGCTTGGGGCTGGCGGCATAAAGAAGCCATGCAGATATTTTTTGCTATCACATTGCTGTCATTAGAGTTCAAGCATACAGTACTTCTAAAACACAATCGATCAAAGAATTGCAAAGGTATGACTTTATGAATAAAATGAAGACGTTCATTTGATATCGCAAATGAAACTAATTGCAGGCTTCTGAAAAATTTAAAAATTACCCTTAAACTTTTAATTAATTATACTTAAACTCTTTTACTGCAGTAATAATATTTTAACGGATACACTTTTAATGTAGGTTTGAAAGGAAACTATGTGTCAATCATCAAAAAGCATAAACGCGAGTCCCGTGCCTCCGCGCCCAACCGCAATTCTTCTGGCATCTCTCCTCCCCTCCTCTTGGGGCTCGAGCCAGACCAAGATTCGAGCTGCCTTCGAGAACAGCAAGCCAAGTTCGTTTACCGTTATTTATTAAGACTAAATGGGCAGGCAAACTCGTGAAAAAATGAAAGTTAAGAATGCAATGTTTAAATGCACAACGGAAAGTTGCATCGGATTTAAATTATTATATTATTAAAATATAATAAATACATATAAAAATAAATATTACGTAAACATGACATACAATGTAAATCACTTTCCAGTTAGGAAAGTACAAGCTTAACGCGGTATAAACTTCATTAATTCCTGAAAGCATGAATAAAAGCATGGAAGCGATTTCTAAAATGAGGGTGGGAGTACGGTTCAGTGCAGGGGTCCCCAACCTTAAAAAAAAATTGCAACCTGGGGGGAGGGGTGTTGTTTGGGAGAGGGTTGTAGGGTCGCTAAGTTTCTGTTAGAAGTTCTGAAAACCCTCCTTTGCGAAATGTGTAACAAAGTAAAGAACAAACAACCATGCCTTTGGGAACATTAATAATTGCTTTATTTATAGTATATTTTCTGTGTAAAACCATATTTTGGCGGATTGTGTTTATTTACTTTCAGTTTTTCACGAGTTTGCCTGCCCATTTAGTCTTAATAAATAACGGTAAACGAACTTGGCTTGCTGTTCTCAAAGGCAGCTCAAATCTTGGTCTGGCTCGAGCCCCAGAACAGAAGGAAAACAATGTGCAGTGAAGGAGGACATGAGGAGGAGAGATGCCAGAAGAATTGCGGTTGGGCGCGGAGGCATGCACGGGACTCGCGTTTATGCTTTTTGATGATTGACACATGACTGTTTAGGTTCCTTTCAAACCTACATTAAAAGTGTATCCGTTAAAATATTATTACTGCAGTAAAAGAGTTTAAGTATAATTCATTAAGAGTTTAAGGGTAATTTTTAAGTTTTTCAGAAGCCTGCAATTAGTTTCATTTGCGAAATCAAATGAACGTCTTCATTTTATTCATAAAGTCATACCTTTGCAATTCTTTGATCGATTGTGTTTTAGAAGTACTGTATGCTTGAACTCTAATGACAGCAATGTGATCGCCGAGAGAGAGAGAGAGAAAGAGAGAAAGAAAAAGAGAGAGCGCGGCCCTGTATAGAAGTGGATTGAATGTTAATTGAAGTCGGCTCGTAAAGGACAAAACACCTGATTAAACTATAACGTAGCTATTATACAAATTTTTTCAGGATGTTCTTGCGACCGGTGGCAACTTGTCCACGACCCGGTGGTTGGGGACCTCTGCGGTAGTGGACTCAGTTTGCAAAACCATTGCGAAAGCGTGTGCACTGTTTATTGATTGTTTATGGATTTGTGGATACGAATTGCAAATCTGATAGCACTTATTGTTTAATTGTGCGTATGGTTTATTAATCCGCGCGCACGATTTGTAAATTGTTTAATAATCTGAGTATGGTTTAGAAACTAGTGTGACGAATTACAAAACCGTGTTCGTTTCTCGTAGGCATAAGAAGATGGTAGATTGCCACCAATAAAATCTACAATCAACTAGCTTTTGAGAAACGAAGCCAATAGCAGGCAGAAAGGCCCTATTTAATTTATATGCCATTTAAAAACCGTTTAATATCCTGTCAATAACATAACCAAACAATACACTCTCTGTATGAGTGTATAACAGTTGTTTTACTAAAACTGAACATAAAAGCCAACATTCATCACTTCTGCAGTGGATAAATCATCTTACATGTACAAAGTCTTGGCGAACACATGCACCACCTGCTGGTCAGATCGATTAACAGCAGATGAGATTATACTCGATACTCTACTGCTTTTCCTGCAGTTCCCGGATGTTAAATGTTGAAATCTGTACGACTGAATTTTTGGACGCAAATTTAAATGGACTGAAAATTGCCTGTTGAATATTTTACGTTGTATATTTAAACAGACCGAATATTTTAAAGTGAAATCTAAAAGGTGAATGTGGACTATTGAATTTTTAATACAGAAAATATACACGCATGTTGAATTTCAGCCCTTAAAAATGCAAAACCTAAAAATACAATGCATTAAAATTAGTGCTGCACAATTAATCGCATCGCAATCGCGATGTCAGCCTGTGCGATTATATGACCGCTAAATGTTGCAATTATATTAAATAAATAAATGTGTGGACTTGTTAACACAAACCTTCTGATAACAGTTTGATGATTTTCCTTGCTGTTTAAAAAAAAGAAAGAAAGAAAAAAAAGGCAGTGCACGTGTGGCATGCTTGTGTGTGGCGTGCGTCGTCACTTGTGTGTGCGCAGTGCGGAAATACCAGAGCGAAGATGGATGCAGAGGAGATTAACAGTGATCTGGTAGCTAAAAAAAAACTCTACGTCTGTTGTATGGCGGTATTTTGGATTTAGGATTACTGACACTGAGCAGTTGCAACATCACGTGGCAATACGAAAAAATTTCTAGTTTTACAAATACACATTTTAGCATTATCCCTAAACTGTGTGTGGATTTTCCTTAAAACCCATCAAGTTGACTCATTATACCATTTATTATAATCGCAATCGCACATCGCAATGTTAGCATCAATAACCGCAATGGGAAGAATTACCCAAATCGTGCAGCCCTAATTAAAATTCAAGCACGGTTAAAACAATGAATTTTTTTTAAGGTAGTACAATTCAACAGGCTATTTTAATTCAAATACTTTTGTCATTATATTTCTTCCATACATAGCGTGAAAATGAGAGTTTTTCCATGTTAAGTGCTATAATTGGGTCCCCAGTGCATCTATCAACCTAGAAAATGTGATAAAAATCAACCAGTAACTTAATTTGAGTGAGCCATTTTCTGCCAGCATGTGAAAAATTAGGTCATTCAGATTTCACCTGTTTTGTGAGGTAGGTAGCAAGGCGAATTACAATAATACCGCCCCCTTTATCAGCACTAACCAACCACGGCACTGCAATTTAGTTCAGAGAGAAAGAGAGAGAAAAGAATGACTTGACGGCACAATTGAGTTTCAATTACAACAAACCACCATCATTGTGATCAGTGTTTGCACTTCATCCGCTCATTTGCATTTTAAATGACACACCCAAAAACTGCACACTTTTGCTCAGGCCTACAAATTTGCGATTTTAACATGCTATAATAAATTATCTATATGGTAACATTTTAGGAAACCCAAACAAAAAGCACACGCAGTAAAAGACAGAATATAATTCATGCACTGTAAAAGGATCAAACAGAAAGCTGCATCATCCAGAGGTCGCATGTGAAGGCTGCATACGTCATCAAGTCTGGTTTATTTCAATTAACTGAGCATTACATTTGCAAGGCATAAGCATATAACAACTATTTGTGATTAACTAAATATAATTAGTCAAATTTGTAATTGTTAATATTCTCTAATAAGACAGTCTTTATGAAGTATATGCAGTCTACAAATGCGACCTCAGAAGGATGCAGGCTTTTATTTAAGAAATGGCCAGCATTTCACCTCCATGAGAAATCTTGTGACATAATTAATCTCACAAGACATATTTAATCTCGCGAGATCTCATTGCACCAGATGATGCACATTATTAGACATCTATTATGCTACACATTGTGTTAATTTGTAGGCCTAAATAAATTGTGAGGTAGTAACCAAGTTGGTAAGGTGAAAGCGCATGAAGATCTGTTGTCCTTAAACACTTTCACTTAGATAATCATCAAAGATTGTAATTATAGGGATTCTTTATCAAAACACATTTTTCACTAAAGACTTGATGATCCGAATTAATGACAATGTTATGGCACATCTAAATGTAAGGAGTTTACTACCGAAAATTACAGAGATAGGATTATTATGCTCTGATCTTAAACCGTCAATATTTGGATGTAGTGAAACATGGCTGGATTCTTCTATCATGGATTCTGAAATCGAAATTACAAACTATAGTTTGATAAGAAGAGATAGGAACCGTAATGGCGGAGGCGTATGTGTATATGTAAACACGGAGTTGGCATTCAACATAAGAAAGGACTTGGATAATGCTCTTATTGAAGCAGTGTGTAAGGATATTTTGTTCCCAAAGTGCAAACTTATTTTAATTGGTCATGTGTATAGACCTCCCGACCAAAGTGATTTCTATGATGTGTTGGAAGACGTGTTAAACAACTGCTCAAAACTACAGGGATCTGAGGTTATAGTATGTGGAGACTTTAATACGGACATGTTGAAACAAGACTCTTTTATATACAAACATTTTAAAGGTTTTTCAGATTTTTTTTCATTGAAGCAAATTGATTAAGGAGCCGACTAGAATTACTCCAATGTCTCAATCTATTATTGAACTTATATTGATATCTGACCCTAATAGGATTGTCAGTAGTGGGGTTGTTGATTGTTGCTTCAGTGATTACTGTATGGTTTACTTATGCAGAAAGATTAAGAAGAAAAACTATAATGGTCATAACACAGTTTTATTGAAATCGACGAAGACTTATAACACAGATGCATTTTGTGAGGTTTTGAAGAGAGTTGATTGGTCACCTGTATTAAATTGTAAAAATGTAGATATTGCTTGGGCTTGTTTTAAGGAGTTATTTTGCAAGGTTTTAGATATGGTAGCACCTATTAAGAAAGTACGAGTAAAACAAAAATCTGAACCATGGATTACGGATGATATACGTCAGCTTCTTAGATCAAGGAATGCTCGTTTTAAGATGTTTAGGAAAAACATGGATTCTATTAGTTTTAAGCAGTATAAGCAAAGGAGAAATGAGGTAAGAGATGTGATTAAGGAGGCTAAGATGAATTATTTTAAGGATAAAATAAAACAAAACAGTCAGAATCCAAAAAAGCTATGGGGAGTGTTAAAGATCTTGGGCTACTCTGATACAGTGAAAGGGAAACCAGTATTACTCTTAAGATAAAAGGGAATTTAGTTTCTAAACCAAAGGAGGTGTATGAACGTTTTAACAGATTTTTTATATCGTTAGCTAGTAATTTGCGAAAGCAATTTCCAGTAAGTGTAAATAAGTATAATGAGAAGATGACTCAGTTTTATTATGGTCAAAAAGGAGTAGCCTCTGATGCTTTTAAATTATGTCCTGTTATTGATAGTGACATTTATACATTTATGAGTGAGTTAAACATAAACAAGGCTCCTGGAATTGATAATATTCCTGTCAAATATTTTAAGGATACAGCAAAGGTAACAGCACCCCTTATAGCATACATTATAAATTTGTCTATTGAACAAGGGGAAGTCCCTTTAGATTTTAAAAGTGCCAGAGTAGTTCCTTTACATAAAAAGAGCTGTAAATCTGACGCCTGTTTCTATTTTATGTGTGGCATCTAAGATTATGGAAAAGGTTGTATATAATCAAATTGAAAATTATATTATTAAAAATAGTATTTTGTACGATCTACAATCCGGGTTCAGACCCTTACACTCCACTGAAACTTGTATAATACATCTGACTGACAGCATAAGGAAAGTAGTAGATAGAAGAGACGAGGGATGGTTATGCTGGACCTGCAGAAGGCTTTTGATACAATAGATCATGAAATTTTAATGCACAAATTAAAGGCGATTGGATTTGATAACAATTCTCTTAAGTGGATTCAATCTTATTTAAAAGATAGGAAGCAACAAGTTGATATTAGGGGAACATTATCTGATCCCTCATTGATTAATTGTGGTGTGCCTCAGGGGAGCCTATTAGGACCGTTGTTTTACCTTTTATATATAAATGATTTAAAGGTAGTTTGTCCTGAGGAACTCTTTCTTTATGCCGATGATGTAGCAATTGTGGTCGCCCATCGGGATAAAGAGAAAGGTGGAAAAAACAATGGCCCTCATTTATCATTGTTGCGTAGAAACGGACCTATATGTTGGCGTAAGATTATGCTTACACTCCTCTCACCGCCTGATTTATGAAGCTGTGCGTACCTCTGAAATTCAGGTGTATGCAATACCTGCCCTTCATAAATGCGCGGCTGAAAACGATCGTCATTAGAATAACACGCCCATATAAATTCAAGTCTCCTCCTTCCCCACGCCCTCATTTTATGGCATTGACACATGGAAGACGGCAAAGAAGAGAAACCAGGGAAGTGGAAAGAAACAAAATTGTTTTATTTGGGAGTTTAAAGTGTGGGATTAAAGACACATTAATAATTGCATAACAATTTGTAATATTTGTATTATTATTTTTATTATTAATGACGCTTATTGGTATTATTTAGAAGAATAATTTATTATTATTATTATTATTATTTACTATTGTCCACAATTCTATGTCTGCTTAATGGTTCGGTTAAGTTTTTTTAAAAATAATACGTTAAAATTATGTAGTAACTTTTGTAGTGTGTTTTTCTGTATTTACATACAGTTGTTTGTTAGCTAAGATCCAGTTTGATACGGAGCTCCGGATATAATTCAAATTAACAATTTGTTTCCACGACATCCACATGTTTTAATAAGCTAATTCATAATTTGAAGTAATAATAATTGTAATAGTAATTACGAAATATTATAATAATTAATTCCAAGGAACAAACTGTTGAATATTGGGAACGAATTTTATATTTATGGCCATACTTAGACTAAATAAGAAAAAAAAGTGTCCATAATGTAGCATAAAAGATAATTCGTGGCCATGATTTTGTCCGCATGTCATCATGATCGGATTTATGGCTCCATTCAACACAAGCATTTTACCTTACCTATTCATGTGTAGCTATTTATTTATCATCGAATGGTATGTAACTAGCTTACCTTTTAATGCATTATTACCATGTTTTCGTAGCACATCCTTGTGCTTTCTTGCAATGTGCCGCTTCAGATTCCAGGAAGAATATTTTCTAACTTTACAGTCTCTCCGCAGTCCCTTTCAATTATTTCTTACTGCTCAACCCTAACTTTGATTTTTACTTTACATTTACGTATTAGGCTTGAATTCCATAACTTATTGCTAGACGTTTTTACAGATTCTCGAACTAGCAAATTATCAAAGGGCGTTCTGGGTTCAACGAGCGGTGCTGAGCGAGCGGAATTTTCGGGAAAAGGCGTTCTGATGGTATTCCGATCCGCTCACGTGCTCTTCCCTGAAACTGCTCGCAACTTAAGGAATACATATGCATACAAATCAAATGCTTTGGTAAAGTCACAAAAATTAAACATTGAAGTTCATGTTGCAAAAAAAAACCCCACTTAAGTTTATAATTTCTATGTTGCTGTTGTTTTTACAGTGGGTCATAATATATCATATACTATTTTAGTTTGTCAGTGCGTTTCGTTGTGTAAGGAATTTTGTTCGGTGCATTTCCTAACTCAAAACTTGCGTACACCACCTCCTGAGCAGGCGTAGGATTTGAGCATGCCGTACGCCAACGTCCATATTGATAAATCTCAAAGTCACCGTGGTTTTGGGTGTACGCCAGGTGTACGATGGAAAATTGGTGTACGCACTTTTGATAAATGAGGGCCAATGTCTTTACAGTTGCAAGAGATTTCAAAATGGTTTTTAGAAAATAGGTTATTTTTGCACTTAGGTAAAACGGAAGCTATTCTTTTTGCTTCCAAAATGAAATTAAATAAACAGGGTAGTTTTGTAGTCAAAAGTAACGATATGATTTTGGATGCAAAAAGTGTAGTACAATATTTGGGCTGTTTTATTGACAATAAACTAACAGGTGATTATATGGCTAGCAAAATGATTGCAAAGATTTGTGGGAAGGTAAAGTTTTTAGCTAGGCAAGCTAACTTACTGGACACTTATTCCTATAAGATTATTGGCAAATGCTTTGGTACAACCTCATTTTTATTATGCCTCATCATTTTGGTACAGTAGTTGTTCACAGAGATGGAAAAATAAATTACAAAAGTCTCAAAACAAATTAGTCAGAACAATCCTAAAAATGCACCCGCGTTACATAATGATTGTTTTAAAGAGTTGGTTTTTTTGACTGTCGAAAAAAGAGTGATATTTTTAAAATTGGGTATGTTGCGTAAAATCTTAAACAATATGGTTCCAAAATATTTTGTGAATTATTATAATATGGTGAGAACCCAACATCTTGACAATACTAGGGGCAGGGATTTTAACATATATCCTTGCGGATTTAAAAGTTTAGCATGGAAAAACTCGTTTTTATATAGTGCTATGGCATGGAATAAATTGTCTACATCCATAAAGAACATAACAGAGCTGAATCTGTTATCTGTGGGGTTTTGCATTATCTGTGCTTGTAGCCTGTATGCTTTGATTTACAGCGAGGAACACAATGGAAACAAGCCTTTTTTGTGTCTATATCCTCTGCAGTTTTTTAAGTGTATGGGATAATTGTTATTTTATACATTTTCATGAAATTCTGTCAAATAAATTTCAATTCAATTCAATTTAATTCAATGGATGTGAGTTTAATCTCTGACTCTTTCTGTTTGTATATACAGGTGTTGTGACAGATGAATCAGTGTCATTGATGGAGGGAGATAATGTAACTCTACACACTAATACTGATGTACCGCAAGATGATCTGATAGAGTGGAGGTTTGGAGATGAACAGGATCTCATAGCAAGAATCAACAGTGCGGCCAATTCACTCACAATACATGATGTTCTTGATGGGAGATTCAGAGACAGACTGAAGATGAATAATCAATCTGGAGATCTCACCATCACAAACATCACAACCAATCACACTGGACTTTATAAACTAGAGATCAGCGGAGAGAATATCACGAGAAAGAGATTCAATGTCTGTAAGTATATCAGTATATTCTGACTAAATTATCATATATTATTTTCATCATTATTTAACACTATAAATAAAATGTACAGTATATAGTAATATATATTTGTAAATGTGATATTAATGTTTCTGTGTGATGTTATAACATTTAGGGGCGGTTTCCCGGACAGGGATTAGACTAGTCCTAGACTTAAACACTTTTTAGAGCTCTCCAAACTGAAAATAACTTGCACTGACATATCTTAAAATACATCAGTGCCCTTTGTTTTACCTCAAAATGCACACAGGTAATGTTTTTAGTAAGGCATGTTTGTTAAAACTAGTTATATTTCCTAATTAGGGCTGCACGATTTGGGTAATTTTTCCCATTGCGGTTATTGATGCTAACATTGCGATGTGCGGTTGCGATTATAATAAATGGTATCATGAGTCAACTTGATGGGTTTTAAGGAAAATCCACACACAGTTTAGGGATAATGCTAAAATGTGTATTTGTAAAACTAGAAATGTTTTTGTATTGCCACGTGATGTAGCAACTGCTCAGTGTCAGTAATCCTAAATCCAAAATACCGCCATACAACAGACGTAGGTTTTTTTCAGCTACCAGATCACTGTCAATCTCCTCTGCATCCATATTCGCTTTGGTATTTCTGCGCTGCGCACACACAAGTGACAAAGCACGCCACACACGTTCATGCCACACGTGCACTGCCTTTTTGTTCGTTTTTCTTTCTTTTTTTAAACAGCAAGAAAAATCATCAAACTGTTATCAGAAGGTTTGTGTTAACAAGTCCACACATTTATTTATTTAATATAATTGCAACATTTTGCTGTCATATAATCGCACAGGCTGACATCGCGATTGCGATGCGATTAATTGTGCAGCACTATTCCTAATTAAACTAAGGCCTAGTCCTGGATTAAGCTAATCCTGGTCCGGGAAACTGCCCCTTAGTGTTAAAAAGATCACATCAGTACAGTTAATATGGATATATAAAAACTCTCCTGTAACTCACATCTTTCTTGACGTAATAATAGGCCTGTCACGATAGCTACTTTTCATAGGTCGGTTAAATGCCCCAGAAATAATGGCGATAGTCGATAGTATTTTCTTTTTAAGACCATTTTATGTCACTGATTAGATATGACAATAAAATAGCATAATAATGCAAGTACATCTTTTTTAAAGTGCCCATCTTATAAATGCTTTCTCACAAGTTAAATAGGTGTATGAGTTCCATAAAGCATGTTTCAAAAGTTGTTTGCTCGAAATAGCTTGTAGGAAAAGATTGTTACCCATCTCTAGAAGCCTCTGTTTCAGGGCATTTCAGATTGTGCCGTTTTGAGGTGGTCATTACATATTTATGAGCTGCTGCTCCTTTGGCCACGCCCAACTACTAACGTCATGTGCGCATGCGCAATGGTATCGCGAGCAGTACTACAGACTAGGGATGCCACAATTCTCAATACATTATTGAACCGTTCGGTTCGACCCCCATGGTGCAATACGCGCATGTGAATTGCGGTTTTTCGGGTTTGTCCATCCAAATCTATCAGTTTTATATTCCCTGCACTTTTGTTAATGTGCGTGTCCGCGTGATCTGCACGCTTATAAACGTCACAGCGAGTTGATATCCAGTCACTGTGCGCTACCTGCGTTAACTCTGCTTGAACTCTGCTTGCAATGCTGGTGTCAGATTTCATTCGCGTGCGCACACACCCAACAGAAATACAACAACAAAAAGAAGCAGCACGACTGTCTTTTAAATCTGAGGTGTGGATTAATTACTTGCGCGTGTAGATTACATACAACATCAATGTAAAGATGCAAATTCGCGTGGGGCAATGCGAATGACGCAAATTAATTATTGATGCTTGTTATTGATGCAAACGCGCGTTATTTGCCTAAAACACGTCTTCCGTCCTCAAAAAGTTCAACTCAAGAAGAAATGCGCCTGATGCTAAAATAAATCCCACCAGTAATCTTGATTGAGAAACGCATTTTTGGTTTCTACACGGACATCATGATGTTGGATTTAACAGTAGTGCAGTAAGGTATAGCCTTCATTTACAATGTAAAGTTTAATTTACTAAGTACAGGTATATAAAATGGCCAATTTATGTAATGTAATGAATTCACATGTTCCCCAGTTTGAATAGGATATCATTTTTATATGTCTTTATTTAATTATATCTTATATTATTGTATCAATACACTAGAAATGTGTAAGATGATTTTGCATTTACATAAAATAAAAAGAACTGCAATTAAAACCAGTATTTTTGCTTCTTAACATCTCACTGTTCCTGTTACCTAAGCATAGAATAATTAAAAAACACTTAAATAGGCCAAGACATCAGAACCGTAACCGAACCGAAAACCGTGGACAAGAACCGAAATATGTATTGAACCGTGAACTAAGTGTATTGTTGCATCACTACTACAGACTGTATTATTATTTATATTAGGGACTGCCAAGCAAGGGGTCTCCATGAGCATTGTCAGCCATGTTTAACATTTAAATGCTTCAGTGTACAGTACATTGATATAATTAAACCTTCAGTTATTGTAATGGTATGCCACTAGAAGACAGGTTGTAGAGGTCGACCCATATGGCTTTTTCTCTGGCCGATGCCGATATTTAGAAATCAGGGCAGCCGATGGCCGATATGTTTGTCCGATTATTTATAATGATGACTGGTCTTTCTGAAGAATTTTACAATCTCCTCTGCACCATGCATTTATCAGACACAGGTATTACCTGACACTATCTGTCTGCTGTCATCATCTTTGATCAGTTTTTTACCATGGGTTTTATTGCTTTGTTGGATAAAATCCTTATTTGGTAGACCTGATAAATTATTTATTCATCATAAAGTTAACATAGTAAATGTCTATGTTTTTTAGTTGAGACTGTTATTTAGGGCAAATCTTTCTAAACACATTTACATTCTCATTTCTGAGGCGCTATAAGTGACTGATTGTGCTGACAGTGACGTCTTGTGAGTTTAGTGTTGGGACAGATCTGTTGTTTCAACCGTTCATTCAAACAAATCCGTTCAAAGGAGTCAGTTCGTGAATCAGATGCGCTGTGTTCTAATCCAGGCTGAGCAGCGCAAAACTGTAAACAAAGTGTTACTCTAACAACACGAAAAACATTTCCTCTGTGGATATGATTTGTTCTTCCGACCTTTCGCCATCGAGTCAGTTTTGTTTTGAGTAATAAAAGCAGGGAGACAGTTTAAAGACAGAAAGCGTGCCCGCGCGGCTCTGCTCTCTATGTCACGCAAACATACAAAGATCATCATCACTCATTAAACACATGAAATGAGCCTAATCTTTGCACGGACAGTGCACCGCGAGACATAAGCCCGTCGCGCTGTTGTACTGGCTGCTTACTTCGCGCGATTCCGCCATCGTTTACTAAAGCTGTTTGTGAACAAGGCACGGCTGCACACACACGGGACCGATCTGCTTGCAGCAAGAGGCAGCGTCACGACTTCTACAACAACGCTTAGGTGCGCGCAGGAGCGCCTGCCTATTAATCGGCCTAATTTTGCAGCAAAATCAGCCAAAGCTGATTTTTTAAAATATGCCAAAAATCGGCCAATTAATCGGCCGGCCAATAAATCGGTCGACCTCTAGTTGTGTTTTGTGGCTTTATTCGCCAAATGTATGTTAATGGATTACAGTATGAGACACATTAGCGCGACTCTCTCTAAAGTTTACACATCAAGACATGCTTAATCTTTGCAGACGCGTGCAAACAGCTCGACCGTGAGTGAAACCTGCTTGAGCACGAAGGGGAGGCGTGGGAGACTACTGATCACCGTGAATGAAACCTCGGATGGGAGGGGCGCGGTTGACATTCATTTTCGGTTGACTTTTTCGGCTGGATTTTTTTATTTCGGCCCGAAACCGATAATGCCATTTTCGGTCGAAATTTTCGGCGACCGAAATTTCGGTGCACTCCTACTTGGCAGTGTTAGCTGACGCTTTTTGGTTGCTATGATAAAGAATGTCCGCTGAACTTATCTGAAATTTTATATGCTTTTGCGGATAATCAACAAATAATATTATATATTAATATTAAGTCAACATATAATTGTTAGTACAACAATGTCTTCTGCTACAGAAATGGACACTCATAGACAGAACATTAAACTTTGCATTGATTTTCAGTTGTTGTGCACAGACAGTTAAGTTTGTACAAGTAAGATGTGCTGATTCAATCTAAATTATCTGGGTTCTTTTTAACCCAATGCTGGGAAAATATTGGACAAAACACACGTTAGGTTATAAATAAACATATGCTGGGTTGTTTCAATGCAATGCTGGGTTTGTTTTTAACTCATGTTTGTGTTAACAACAACCCAGCATATGATTATTTATAACCAAACATGTATATTTATATATTTATATTATATATACCCAGCTTAAATAACCGAACAGAATTTAGAGTGTTGTTTGATGTGGTATTTGTCCTGCCCTTTGATTGACAGGACTAAATAAAAAAAATCTTATCTTATTTTCAACATTGCCAGATTTGGCAAGTTGTATTTACACAACCATGAAAGTATGCTAAAGACTAAAACTATACTAAAACTAGGGGTAGGCAAAAAAATCGATTCTTAGATGAATCGCGATTCGGACGTGGGCCGATTCTGAATCGATTCACAAATGTCAAGAATCGATTCTTAAATGTTAGTTTACAAAATAACGTCACGTTATCAGAACCAAAAGGCGGAACTCAACTAGGGGAGCAGTGATGCACACGGACAACTTAAGAGAGCGCGCACTGTACGAGCGCATAGCGGAGATTACAAGTGCAGAAGAGAAAGAACAATTTAAATGCTTGTTGGACTATACTGCATATATCTCTACATTGAATTTAGGGCTGTCACCATTACGCTATTCTTTTTGAGGAGTTTTTAAAAAAATCCTTGAGTACATGTCGAGTACTCCTTAAAATAGCGGAGATGCGGTTTAGTGAAACAAACAGTATCAGAAGCATACAAATCAGCGCTACGCTGCCTCTCTCTCCCTCTCGTTTGCTCGCTCACACACACCGTGCGTGTGAATCAGCAACTGCGTGAGGCAAGAATGCGCATCCAGGGAACTACACTGCGACCAAAATTTTGAACTGCCGTAGCGACCCTAATTTTTTTGGTTCTGTAATGCCTTAGAAGCTTCCTAAAAACCTCTCTCAGATAGCTCTTTTAGGGTGGGGATTTTAAACAAGTGGTTTTGCACCTATTTGGCTCCCCCTACTGGCTTAACTTGCAATCTCATTACTGATTGCCTGACTTTGCTGCCACTCAAAAAATGTAGCCAATTATTTTAAAGTGGAAGGGCAGTGAGATGCCTGTGATGTCATAAGCATCAGTTTTTCAGAATGGGCCGTTTTCTGGCTGACATATCTAAGAGGAATTTCTATGAGACTGAGATGTTTAGCATGTTTAGCACTTTTTGTATGTTCATGAATGTGGGTAGACTACCATTATTGAACAAAGACAAGGTAAAAATGGTTTTTCATTCTCTGTCCCCTTTAATTACTTTGGGTCCCAAGTCTGATTAATATTGTGTTTATAACCCGAGTCGATCGGAAAACGGCCATGAGCGCTACCGCACTAAAGCTCTAGTGCAGTTTCAGCGTGCCTCCGGTTTCTATGGCGATGGTGCCTCCGGTTTCTCTGCATTTTCTTTCTCACATTTTTTAAATAATCTTATTATTAATAAACCATATCCATATTAAGTTTGCACAGAGATTGTAGCAAAAAAGCAGTGCTAATGTCAAGCCCATTGCACTGAACGAGCAAAGCAATGTAAACTCTGGGACAGCAAGTAGACTTTTAAATCTGAAATACTGAGTGGATTAAGCTTTTTAAATCGGCAAGAGAGAAATAGAAAGATGATAGGCACTTTTACTGCTTCTGCTCTATCTAATAGAAATTATTACCATTATAAGATCAGTCATAACATCAGTCACATTTATAATCTATAGACCTGCACTGTCTATTAATATACTATACATAGTATTGTATTATATTGAGTTTGATAAAAGGGGTCTAATTGCTTCATATATCAGTGCAAAAACAGTAAGTGTTTTCGTGGTGCTTTGACAAACAGTGTCAGCTTTGTTAATGGCAAAGAAAGTTTGGGGTGGTTAGATTAATGAAATATAATGTGAAATTAATATTCATTTTCAATAAATCAAAGTATTGTGTTGTGTCACACATTATTAGTTCTACATCACATGTATAGTAGACCATTATTTGTCAGGGGGTAATAATTGCCCTTTTCACCGGCTACCACCACAAGTAAATTTCAGATCTGTGGGAAACAGTGCAACATTTAAGAAAACAAGAAGGCATGAGGTTTAAAAGATGGCAAGTAAAATAAAAAGCGTATCTGTATGCAATACAGTTTCATTATTGTTCATTATTATCCAGAGCGCCTTAATATAACTTGAAAAAAATATGTGCGACCAAATCATATTTTGCGCCAGTAACTGAAAAAGTTGGTAGCGCAAGTGCCACCAGTGGAAAAGGTTAGTGTAGTTCCCTGGCATCCATGTGAATTTTGGAAGTTAAAGACGACTGAGCTGCAGTGGCCTGGCAAAACACATTTGAGAAGAAAGGCGCAGCAACTCAAAAAGACCTGCATGTTTCACAATTACTCCAAAGGACCATAATGACAATTTTGTGCGTGGAGCAGCAGTTGTGCGATCTACCGGCATTGCCTTTGCGATCGACGTATTGTACACCCCTGCCCTAAACCATCCGCAGACTGTTTAGATATAACATGAATATACTTCTGTAAAAATATGCACATAGTTTGTTATTCAGTCGCTGGGTGCGCTGCATTATATAAATACAGTAATACTGCCAATCACTGTGTATAATGATGATGATTAGACGCTTAACGTTCGTGGAAGTTAATGCCGGTTAACATATAGAATTAATATGTCACGTTAAATTAATATTTTTACTGGTTTTAATGTCTTCCAACAGAAACAGGACATGTATGTATACAGGCCTGGATTAAGAATTCAGAGGCCCCTGGGCACAATGTCTTGTAGGCCCCCCCACGCACACAATCAAATTGTGAATATATATATATATATATATATATATATATATATATATATATATATATATATATATATATATATTTATATATATATATATATATATATTTATATATATATATATATATTACATGGTTCTTTTTGTTAGAAACACCTCTACTTTTACAGGATTTACACTGACACATTACAGCCGGTGATCACTAATAATGTGTTTGTTTATTTTGCACGTGGTAGTAAATCTTTTTAATTCTTTTGGTGTTAAGATAACACATCTTGACACTAAACTAAAAAGGAGGGTTGCTGCTATATTGTTAATTTCACAGGAAAAATGCTGCAAAAATAGGGAAAAAACACTACAGATAGATTGACAAAATAAAAAAATAAAGCAACTGAAACGGTTCAAAAAGTATTGAACTTTAAGCCAAAATATGTTACTATTGGCTTATCTACACTTTAGAAAATGTATTATGAGTCATGTTAGCAAGACAAATTTTTTTTTGATAATGAGCTGTAAAACTGAGGTACTGGTAGTTATGTCATTTGATCTCCACTGACCTCCCCACAAGTCAAGGAAAACACAGCTGGAATACGACCTGTGTGAAGAGCTCCTGCCTACCTGTCTGTCTGTTGGCGATGTGTGTTGCACTGTTGCCCACAGATGCAGAGGAGGAAGGGCAAATACGACAAACTTTCCGCATCTGTCTTTGTCTCTCGCGCGCGTTTTCGCGCAGCTTCCAAAGCATACTCAACCACGGACAAGCGCGGACGACTCCATTCGACATATACACAGTACAAATGATTTCTTATACAAATGATTACTTTACCAGGCTGTCAGAGCAGCACTGATTCGCGTCATTTACAGGACATTCACATATTCAGGATAAATGAAGAAAAGTAATGGACTGTCTGATAAATCACCTGTGCACTGCTGCTTTTCTCACTCATTCTGCACTTAAACTATGAAGACTATACTGCCACCCACAGTCCGATTGTTTCAGCGCGGGGTTATTTGCGCTTAAATAGTTAATCTTAATTAACAATGAGATTTTACATTTTATTTTCTCCTGTCGCTCGGGCCCGAACTGCGCGTGGGCCCCTGGGCACGTGCCCATTAGGGGTGTGCAAAAAAATCGATTCACATTTGAATCGCGATTCAAGCTTTGTCGATTCATAGAATTCCAAAAATCGATTCATACATTTTTTTGTAATGCCGTTTTACTATTGTCCTGAAATGAGTTTATCTCAGTATTCCCATAGATGACGCCGCGTCGTATTCACTCTGACGCCTGCACACTCGTCACAGTGTTTCCCACACATTGACTTTACTTGGGTGCTGTGCTTAGTTATATTAACAAGTGCCCAAGTATTTCTGGCGTCAAATTTTGTCTTTTTTGTTTTTCTGTGATGATGACACTCTTTAATAATGACATTTTGTGTGCGACACTATGAGCTCGGTGTCCGTTCACGTGCTCTCTGTTTCGCAATGAATTGGGATGTGAACAAGCTCGTGTCACATTGTATCCTTCATGTTTCAGAACTTGAGCAGAGTTTTACCATTAGAGGACTTCACGGAGCACCCGCGGACCGTATGGTTCCGGGTTTGTATTTGAAATGGTCAGCCAGCTCCGGGTCAGTCAAAGTTAAATTACTTTGGGTCCCGAGTCTGATTAGTGAGTAAAACCCGAGTCGATCGGAGAATGACCGTGAGCGCAACCGTGCTAAAGCTCGCGTGCAGTTTCAGCGTGCCGACGGTTTCTATGGCGATAAAATGGGCTCTTTTCTAACATTATTAATAAACCATATCTTTTCCAAAATCTATTGCACTGAACGAGCAAAGCTCAAGCTGACTCAAGATTTACAAAACGCAAAGCTGTAATGTAAAGTCCCCTGTCACTGGGACAGCAAGTAGACTTTTGAATCTGAAATAATGAGTGGATTTAGCTTTTTTTAATTGGCAAGAGAGAAATAGAGAGGCACTTTCCTTGCTTCTGCTCTATCTAATAGACATAATAACCATTATAACACCAGTCACATTTATAATCTATAGACCTGCACTGTCTATCAATCATATACTATATTATTGTATTTAATAGAGTTTGATAAAAGGGGTCATCTAATTGCTTCATATCAGTTTTTATTTTTGCATAAAGACATAAAGTAATATCAAACTACATTTAATTTGTTGTGTTTCTTTTCTTTAAAATTGTATATCTACAACAATCAGTCACATAGGAAGAAGTAAACTACATTTACATACTGTGAATCGTTTTTTAAAATCAAGAATCGTTTTTGAATCGAAAATCGATTTTGAATCGAATCTTGAGCCTAAGAATCAGAATCGGATCGAATCGTGACATTTTCTGAATCGTGCACCCCTAGTGCCCATAATGCCCATTGGATAATCCGGCCCTGTATGTATATAAGAATGACATTATTTATCCCTAGTTGCATTCAAGTACAGTATATGACAGTTCAGAGACTAGCAAAAGCGCAAACATTAACCTGGCTTTGAAAGCAATGCGACGTAATGACGTCACAGATATGCAAATTAGTACGTCAAGAATCGATTCTGAATCGAATCGGGACCCTAAGAATCGATTCTGAATCGATTCATGAGGGTCCAAGCGATTCCCACCCCTAACTAAAACTAAATAAAAACTAAAAGTAATGATTTTTGAAAAATAGAAACGAAATCAAAACTATTTATGCACAACTTAAAAGAAGTAAAACTAAACTGAAATAAAATAACACATTACAAAACTAAATGAAAATAAAAACTAATATGTTTTTGAAAACTATAACCCTGGTGTGGTGTGCCCGTTTTGAGGCGGAGTTATACTGTGTCTATTAGTCATTATATTTCATTACGAGATTAAATTGATGATTTTTATCAAAAGATCCAACCACACTGACTCATTTTACAATCCCACTAGCATGTTATTTAGACATAATAAAATCTTTTCATTCGTGTGAGGAAGCTGGCATTTATACGCACACTATTATGTTATTGGCTGTATGCCACTGCTGTAAAGGCTTAATGCACTATTACTGTTAAAAATTATTCGATTGATTGATCGTTAATTTAAACTATCATCGAATTTAGGAAATTGCATAAATTGACATCCCTAATTTTTATAGATTATTATTAACGGTTTATGTTCCCAACAGACAAATCAAGCATAAAAGTGTCACTATTAAGTACACTTCAGGAGAAGAAACTCATGACACATAATGATTCCAAAGTAAATTGTGATGTAGCAGTCTCAACAATTCACTTGTTTTCCCTGGAAAATGCTAACATAATCCCGTTATAAAACATGTTCAAACGCATTATTTTCGCAAATTACAGAAATTAAGACCCGGCGGGTGATGTATACTGCTTGTGGACAGCATGCTAACGTTAGGCTTATCTGAAAAGCCGGGTCGGTAAGGCCCGGTCCTGGTTAGTTTGGCAAAACACTATTACTTCGTAAGTTCATGTAGAATTGTAAAATAAAGCAGTTAAATATTTCTTTTAACTTTCGAAAACTACGGTAGCCGGTCACTGTCTTTGCAGGAGAAACCACGCTGCAAACTAACTAGCATAGCGGTTAGCCACCTCGTCGTTCTCAATGGCAAATGACTGCTACAACACACACACAAGTTCAACCACTCGATGTGCACTAATTCGTGGGCAGGATGATGTCAGTTTACGCTGCTAACAATATCTATATAGATTGTATATGAGATTACTCTTAAGGTTCCAGTAAACACATAAACACGTGTTTTAAAAGTAGGCGGGAGTATAATCCATAACATCCAAATAGCTCTGTTATTTCCGTGAGACATGATAACAGTATAGAGGATATCAGCGAAGTGACTGCTCTCTAGTTACCTGGTGGGTGGAGACCTGGGTAGTGGGGTGGTGATCGGAAAAATTCAAATGGAATGTGACGACAAGGCTAGTGACATCACAACGGAGCTGATTTTGAAACCGTGCAATCTGAGACTCAAGGCAGAGGACATTCAGAAACCCGTATCTCACTGAAAACAGCATGGATGGATTTTTTTCCAAGTTTGTATGCGTGTGGAAGCACCAGAGACACAAAACAACACCCCAAAAACCCAGAAAAAGTGAGTTTTTCATAATATGGGCACTTTAAGAACACAACTTTGATTTTTTAATAATACTAAGGTAAAAAATTAATTATTAATATGAATGAAATTGTAATGTAAGACAAATAATAATATTCGAAATATTTAAAACATAAATAAATATGATAAAATATGCATTTCAATTTTAAAAATCTAATAGTGGTTGTTTAGTATCTGAGCTGAGAATTGACCAATCTTAAAGGGCCATTTCACCGATAGGAACATTAATCTTTATGGAAAGTGAGTCATATTTGTAGTCAAAATGTAACATAAATGTAGAATTGTGTGCCTATTTGACCGAGAAAAGACAAAATGTGACTTTAGAGCACATTTGTATGAAAAACTACAACTCCCACTATGCACCACAATGCACAGCTCTGCAAGCCACTCCCATTAATCGGAACACGGCTCAGATATGATTTTGTGTACATAAATGCCACGTTAGTAAAACAAAGAAAATAGCCACCACCACTGTGTCTGACAGAGAACAATCATGACTTACTTTTAAACGTGATGTTACATTGTGTTACACACAATAACACTCTGGCCTGGTGTGTAGCAAAGTCTTATTCAAACAGTAACGTGCGGTTTCAGATCCGCAGTACAAATGTCTTTTCAAGTAGTTAAAAAAGGGTATGCATTTTAAATGTTGATTTAGTTTACCAATTTTCTTTTTGTCTCGTGTTTACTGTAATTACATCTGTGTTATTATTGGCCTCACTGCTCTCACAATATAGACATATAAAACACCGCTCAGATATGCTATTGTGTATATAAATGCCACGTTAGTATAACAAAGAAAATAGAAAGACTCACTTTAGTCAGACGTCCGTTTATCCCTGCACACAAACGCATCCCCTGCACAATATCTCCACAGACGCGCTGCCTCAGCTCTTGGAGCTTGTGCTCGTAAGCCGAAACACGTCTTTGAAATAAGCACGCGCCCAGAAACATTAACAAAACAAACGTTCATATCCTTATCTGATCCAGAAATCTTACACCGAAAGCACACAGCGCGAGTCTGTCCAAGCTCATATACTCCGCAGCGCGTTTGCTCGGAAGCCAAAACGCGTCTGTGAAATAAACATGTCCAAATGCGCGCAAAGTTGCTCTCTTGCCTGAAAAACTTTACCAAACGAACGTCCATATCCTTATCTGATGCAGAAATGTTATTAAGAGGGCACAGAGCGAGAGAACAGGCAAGCTTCTCTACGCAGCAGAGGCCGATGGTTGCTGTGTCTTCCCCGGGCTCCTCTACCCAGCTGACGCCCAGGCTCCGGCTTCTCCTCGGGCTTCTGATCTGCCTCAGCTCTTTGCTGTATTGTGGCTCATAAAGGTGCAATGAACAGCGGATTAGAGAATCACGCTTGCAAAATCACCCTCTTCCATGTAATATTGATTAACTTCCACTGTTATTGTAACATGAAGTCTGACTCGCTCCACAATGTCTGTTTAGCTTAGCTTAGCATAAAGATGGCAGCTGATCGTTTTTTTCCGTCTGTGTTCATATACTTTCGTAAGTCCCACCCACTGATATGTAATTGGTATGAAGTGTGAGTGGGTCCCACCCATAGCCCCCACCTTAGAAAAATGAGGAATGAGTGTCTGTAGTCTTTCACACTCAATAGAGATACAGGATTTCCTTCTTTCAATGACGCAAAATGACGATTTTTACATCATTGAAAGAAGGAAGTGCCTCACTGAAATCAGTATTTCTCCCCTCTCAGGGGAAACTGAGGGAATGATGCACGACCATTCAAAAACATGACTGGGGTTTAGGGGTGTGACGGTCATTATATAACCGTGAGACCGACGGTTATAGTTGAACACCGTCATTAGAACTCTATAACCGCCAAAACCGTGTTATTAAAATATTTTTTATCATAAAGAATTTTTAAATACTAATTAAAAACAACTGTTATCAGCCTGTGTTACACTCGCCCCTCACGTTCTCACGCAGTGAAAAATACAGAGCGGAGCAGACACTGACAACGCGCTGACATACAGGACAGACCAGGTTACTTTTCAGTTACTTTTGAGGTTTAACAAATTAAACAAAGTCTCACCTTTCAAATCATCCCTTCCTTCTAGTTAATTTATAGCATCAAATAAACATGAATGACCATGAGAAGGAATGTTGTTTAACCGCGGAAAGGCGTCAGTACACTCCGCTTTTCAAGTTCAAATCCTCCCATGCTAATCTACTAACTCTCTTGAACGCACATTCACTGCTAGTTGTCTTGCTGTTAATTTTAAAGAAACGTAGAGCAAGTAGCTAATCAGTGTCTAGTTTATTCAAACGCCGGGTGAGCACTGTGCAGCGCGTCTGCGGAGAGCGTTTGCTGCGCGTGGCCATTGTACTTTTACACCGGCTGCATTTAATAACAATCTCAAGTTCACATTCCTTTCTTTTACCTGCATTTATGAGCAAAACCTCTTCAATACGCTTTTAATCCACATTGTTTTCGTGCTGTCCTGGTCCGTGTAATGACAGATATAGACACAATTACAGACATAAAAAGCCCAATGCACAAACTCTTTCTCTGAAGATTATTAAGATAGATGATAGATGAGAGAGGATTCATTTATGCTGGGCAGAGAGTGACAGCGCAGTCTTCTGGCAACAGTGTGTTTTTTTTAAATATTTCATTGCTTTCTGTTAAATTGTTCAAAGTTATTACTGTTTAAAACACACTTGGCATCACATTCATGATTTTATGGTAAAATGACACTTTCCCGTCAATCCACGAGCATTTAAACGAGCAAAACGCCCCCCACCGACGGTTATGTGACGAACCATCACATTTGACTCACGTCATAACCGTCATCACCAATTCTGAAACCGGCACACCCCTACTGGGGTTCTAACGGTACAAAGCTTAATGCAAATGGGTGAAGTTTCCCTTTAAAACCCACCCTTTTTTCTTGATTCTTCATTCACAACGGTTGCTTTCATAGAAGTACGAAGCATCTGCATTAATAATAATAAAAATACTAGGTCAATACTGACTCAATCCTTAAAACCTGACTGAATGTAAGTGAGTTGTTTAAAGTTGACAAACTAAACTGAAACTTTTTTTATTTTATTACATGGTCTAATTATTATTATTATTTTTCATTTTTATGAAACGCTACACTGGACTGTTTCAAACTGACTGTTTTTTGCACTTTAAAATGAATACCTAATCCATGAGGTAGTTAGGTAGTACATGTGACCTTTGTCAAGGTTATTATTTTCATATTTCATCATTTGACCCATATTATATCTCTACAGTTATGATTAAAGGATCAAGAAAAGAGGACAGGATATGACATGGTTAATTTGTACATCATTGTTATGTTCAGTCATTGTTTAATAAACAATTATGGCAGTTTTTCTAAGTCTTTGTTTGAAGCCCAATAAATACCGTACAGCGGGCATCATACCGAGGTACAATGGTTTTTTGATACCGTTACATCCGTACTTCTTACATTATTGATATGATGCAAGTTACATTTACTGCATGTTGCTTGCTTATTTTACTCAACACTTACGCAAAACTAAGCTTCTAACCACAGCTTGAGAAAAACATAATTTGTTGAACTATGTTGCAACCATAATGTTTTTGGGAAATGATACAGTTGTAGTGGGTCATTTAGGCCTCCGTCTCAATTCCCTCTACAAAAAAAAATACGTATAAACCTTTTTCTTTCTTATTCAGAAAGATGTTTGATTGTAGATTGAAACCAGTTGGTTGATTGACAGGTGAATAGGCAGTCCTTCTGTTGTCAGGAAAAGTGTTAATACTACAAATGATATGTATCTTTATTTCAAACAATTTTTGAATCTGGTTTAAGACTCTGTTAACAGCTCTATCAGTGCTGTCTGTTTGTGTCTGGGTGACGTCTTTGTTAATCTGTTCAAGAGTTTGACTCTTTCTGTTTTCAGCTGTGGCTGGTGATAAAGTGAAGACAGTGATGGTGGGAGATTATGTCATTCAACACAATAATGTTACCAAGAAATCAGGAGATGAGAAGATAGTGTGGAGGATTCGACACAACAACTCTCCTGTAGCTGAAATAATGAGAAATGGAAAGGAGGCAAATGATAAAATCTATAATGAGAGATTCAGAGACAGACTGCAGGTTAATAATCAGACTGGAGATCTCATCATCACAAACATCACAACTTATGACTCTGGATCTTATGAAGTAGATATCACTGTCGGCAACAACTCGTATACTATACACAGATCATTCACTGTCAATGTCAAAGGTGAGTAGATAGTATCATTCAATTTAGAAACATTACACCAAAACAGATTTACAAGTGTAATAAACATTATGTCTGATAATAAAAGTTCAGTCAGTCAGTGTTTGTTTATACTTCACTGAGATGAAGATCAGACAGTAACTGTACATTCACAATGGGCGAAAGCGTTAACACATGACAGAAGGCTTGTCTGAAGCGCGGTCAACAGCCAATCACAGTGGCCGCAACACATGCTCCGGTCTTCCATGAATGTAGTTGCCTGGCTCTGCCTAGGTTATTTGCATAAGGCGATCTGATTGGCTGACGCACATGTTGCCACTTGAAAAGTCGAGAAATATTCGATTTCTGCCATGAGCAGCAGCGCTAACGCAGCGCCGACGGATCCACAATTTAGTTCGGCAACGCATGACGTCACCCTTGTAAGTAAATGGGAAGTGTTAACGCTTATGCCTGTGTGAGTGAACTGTAAAGATCACTTTTTTCAATAAATGTAATTACTTATATAGTAATCGTGGTTAGAGACGCCGGTTTTATTTCACACTCTACATAAATTACTTAATTAGTTCAAATAAAGATTGCCTTGTCACTGTCAGTGTTGCCTGTCATTCAGAAATAATTTTAATAAATCCATTAAAGAATCATTAAGTTAGAAATATGCTTAAGCAATGAGGACATAGACTTTAAAGAAGAGACGCACACAGCCACAGTTCTTTCTCTCTCTTTTAATAATGAATTTAAATAAATGTGATAATTCATTTAAATAAAAGCAATACGATGATTTTAATGCACTTCGTAGAGGCAACCACCCTCCGCTACGCATAGGGTGGTTTTTCGCCTCTACGTCGTGCATTAAAGTCATCATATTAAATGAATTTAAATAGCCGTGGATTACCCCTTACATATACAAGTGTCTTTTTCCAGGCAGACTTATAAATTATCTTGTATTTTATTTATAGTTTTGATGATGTAAATGTGAATGTTTTTGCTGTTTTGTTAATCACTTACTATTTTGTGAATCTTTTTTTGACATCTGAACTACTGTATTTACTTTAGGTTTACCCATTGTGATGAATGTTTAAGAAAAATTTGTCCCTTATGTTAGTTCAAATTTATACTCCTGTGAAACAGAAAGCAGACACTTTTATGTTCCTGGTTACGATGTTGTGCTAAAATGTAAATATAAATGAGAACAAATTTCAGAGATATTTTACTCATAAGATTTTTTTAGGTGTACAGATTATTTTGGCCAATGTGTTTCAGAGAATAAAAATCTAAGTGAGATTTCCCTCTCACTTTAAATAGTTTTTCTTTAAAAAAAATAAGTTTAAAAGATCAGAAGGATAACCTATGCAGATTTATCTTTACAGCTCAATCATTTTGACCAGGACTTTTATCTTATTTGTTCATTTATTTAGGTTATTTCTCACAGGATGTCTTAACTGAACAGCTGAATAGTTGTAGTATGAGTATTCATTTTTTTCATGTTTTTTCTCCAGATCCACTGAAAGATCATAATGGAGGTAATAAAGGTAATAGTGTACAATGTTCTTAACTCTGCACTGATAAATTAAGCCAACATGGTTTAAAGCAGAGGTGGGCAAACCAGGGCTCCGGGTCATATTAGGCCTGTCGGGCACTTTTAACTGGCCCTTCACCTCTGTTTGAAATCCTGATGTGTTTTTTTAATGTTGTTTATATGTCTGTAAAGTGTTTATTGAGACATACAATGTCCAGATGTATTAGTCAAAACCATTGCTGAGCATTTATTCTTTTAAACTGGAGTTGAGGTTGTTTAAAAGAACCTTCATTTTCTGTATCACACACTTGTATCCAATCACTTCGGTGTCCAGGGCGGGACTTTTAACTATCATTTATTATTAACTATAGTTAAATTCAATTTGGTTTTATTTATATATTGCTTTTAACAATCTTATCTGACACGACATATCTGCAATCTGAGACACTACTGCAATTCAGAGAGGTGGATTGAGACACAGTGGCAATGTTTACATTCACAAAATTGTGTCTATCTGACTGAATTTAATCTGATTGTAGGTTATGACAGTACAGTTTATGTGCACCCTATTAAAATGTTTATGTGTACATTCAATATATTCCGAAACAAACAGCCAGCCAGGGTTGCCAGATTCCCAAATCAAAACCAGCCAAATGTACATTTAAAACTAGCCCAAAAGCATCCCAATGATTATTCACAGCCCAAATACCAATAACTAATGAACAAAATCCTTTAATCTTTAAACCACAGAAAAATATCAACCTGCGGAAACAGTTTAAACGGTAACCAAAATCTGAACTTTGCCAAAAAGCAGAGGATTCGGCAATGCAGCGTGCTTTATCCAGCGATTAAAAACATGATAAATGTACAAAGTCAAAGTTGATTTTGAGAAAGTTGTTCTTAAGAAGTTTTCAGATATAGGAAAAGAAAACACACTTTTCGAAAGGTACACTAATTGTCCAAATTGTGTCTTTATGGGTGCGTTGTACCAACAAGTTGCACCAAAACAAATCTGGTTTAAATCCAGCATTATATTATTTTCTTGCACCAAACTTTAAATCTTTATAATAAACAGGGTCACATTTAAACTCTCATTTTGATCCAGGATTAAATTTTACAGTAAACCTAGATTATCTGTTGCTCCATTACTTTAAACTCTGTTTTAAATCTCAGTTAGGGATTATCTTTAAACTTGCATATGAATGTTTAAATAATTTTTTTTACAATTTTTTGTGTGGCTAAATCATCAGAAACAGACACCACGAGTGTGGTGGTGCTATTCAAAGATGTGTTTATTATAACGTCTCAACAGAGTGACTTTAAAGCATCAAGTCTGGGATACCCTCCTTATCCTACAGTACATACAAAGACATATTTTTTAAATACACGGGATAGATACCAAATATTAACAGCACCGGCGACAGCTACCGATGTTCATATACTGCACGTCTCCTGTCATGCATGCTCGAGTCAGGAACAGACACGATGGAGCTTCATGACAAATGCGTTGACACATCTTGTTTATTAAGTTACAATATCTGAATCAATCCTTTAGATTAGAGACTTATTATACAAAAATTACATTACCTTTGCCTACATGATTTGTTTATTTTCTTTTTTAATGACAACGTCAACATTGTTGCTGTTTCATTACACCGCCAAGTTTATCATGGTGGACAAAATAAATCACAAATAATAGATGTTAAAGTTTTAATCTAAGATCTGTTTTTAAAATTTAGTGGTGCAACACAACTCATATTAAAATTAAATTGAGATCAACAAACCCTGGATTGGCTCAAAAATCTGTTTAATTTAATCCTTGATGGTGCAACCCACCCTGTGACATAAAATGCTCTCCAAGCCTTCTCATTCAAGGCCTTTGCAGCCAGATGAAAACCTCTGATGCTGAGATCTCAATGCCCAGATAATTGTAGTGCAGTTAGTACTGCGTTTTAAAGTCTCTCCTCCATATAATGTAATTTCTGAGTTATGTAGAGATAGACCTGGAGTGGTCCAGAACTTCTGCCAGCTCAATGATGTAGATTATAATAGAATTGGTCTCAGTCTCATCCGTGTCTTACTTCACGATCCTGATGGAAGATTTCAGTTCTGAGATTCCCAAGTTTGTCCACACATTTACTCTTCTCTCTTTCTTTCTCTTTCTCTTTCTCTTTCTCTCTCTCTCTCTCTCTCTCTCTCTCTCTCTCTCTCTCTCTCTCTCTCTCTCTCTCTCTCTCTCTCTCTCTCTCTCTCTCTCTCTCTCTCTCAGATGAAGATCAGTCTCCTAGTAGCTCTCCAGGTGTTATAGCAGCAGTCTGTGTTGTTCTTCTGGTTCTTGCTTGTGCTGGTGCTGGTGCTGTCTTTCTTTACAGACATCGCTCTAGGACTCATCGGTAAGAAACATCTTCAGCTAATACAAGATTTAAATAATGATCTTTATTCTGCTAGATTACAGATGTAATTTAAAGATGCAAAAAAGTTTGTTTGTGTATTTAAGGTGTTTGTTTAGGTTTTTATCCAGATATCAAAATTATACTGATTTACTCTAAAGAACAGCACTGTTAAGTAGTGCTATCAGTTGAAATTGTGTTATAAAACTGGTTGAAACAACCTGCTAAAATCCCTCCTGAGATGAATGTATTAATGTATTAATAAGAAACTTTCTATCATAGGTCTTAAGATATGATACAGTAGTGTGTACTGTATTCATCATAACTATAGGTCTGGGCGATAAAGCTAAAATGTTTATCATCAATATAACATGTTATATCATTCTATAGCAATTATTATTGATTATGTTTTTTTTGTTATTTAAAGAGCGCATTAGTAATATGTGCCTATAAACGGACGACAATGCGGGTTTGCTTATCACATACATGAATGCGCAACAGCACAAAAAAACGCTTTTAAATATGAAAGATTAAAGGATTGAATCTGGGATTAGACACAGCGCCAGCTTTTAAAGGGGATGAGAGCTGAGACTCTCATTGGTTTATTGCACGTTACGCCCAAAATACTCCCATTACTCATTAAAAAATATGACCAACCCTTTTCAACAATGCACTTTTTTCCTGTTGTTAAATTAGCAAAAGTGGATTCGGAAACGCCTATTTAGACGTTGCGCTGTGCATAACATCAATCTTTGATTCAGGTGTTTGTGCAACCGTGCCCTGAATATTTAACAAAAGTCTGGGTAGGTCTAAGTTAAAAAAAATAAAGTAAGAAGGAATTACGAAAGTATGTGAGAAGTGAGATCAAAATTACCTTGCTTTCTTCTTTCCGCCATTTCACCTCAGTGTGAGAAAACGAGCAATTTTAATTGGTCGTCAATTCACGAGTCTCTGGTCGTTTCCCAATCCGAAGACTGCAGCCTCTGGATGTCGCCTTTTTACGCTGCATATGTCATCAAGATCAAAATCTTAACAATTATAGGGGCGGTTTCCCGGACAGGTATTAGACTAGTCCTAGACTTAAACATTTTTAAGAGCTCTCCAAACTGAAAATAACTTGCACTGACATATCTTAAAATACATCAGTGCCCTTTGTTTTACCTCAAAATGCACACAGGTAATGTTTTTAGTAAGGCATGTTTGTTAAAACTAGATATATTTCCTAATTAAACTAATTCAATTCAATTCAATTCAATTTTATTTATATAGCGCTTTTCACAAAAGTCAATTGTTTCAAAGCAGCTTTACATAAATAGAAGCAGTGAAAAGCACAGAAAACGACAGATAGCACAACAGAATACATGATAGCATGAGCAGTTAAATTTGCTGCGGCTATGACTCAATATTATAATTGCACGTATTACTAAAGCAACGTATTGAAGAGGAAGCTAGGTAAAGCCCAAAAAGGCTGCCTCCCCGGGGTGAAAAACCCCCTAGGAGAAAAAAAAACCCCGGGCTTTTATCCGAGGAAAAATAAGTCCTAGGAGGGAAAAACCCTTGGGAGAACGGAAATGGAGATTTAGCGGAGATTAAGCGGTTCTGCCGGTGATCGTTGGTCAGGTATCAGCTGGGCATAACGTTGAAGGACAGCCAGTAGATCAGAGGTGTGCCGACTTTCACATCTACCGGGACTGGGTCTGTTTGTCTCGTCCTCGGGTCGAGGACGAGACAGGGAGAGAAAAACAAAATCGTATTAGCGTAGCAGCCGTTCATATGTATTGAAGTGTCACACAGTGATGTGGTTTAACTCAGCTTAGTTCCAGACAGACTAAATATTGCGGCATAATTATGTTATCCACAGTTGAGGATTTAGCAAATTGGGGGCCCAATGCGAGGGTATATATGGTAAATAAGGGTCACCTTCCGATCTTTAAGAGAAAATGAAACCTGACGACCCGTTTGACTAAGGCCTAAAGCCCCACTGTCGTCGTTAATGCAGGTTCAGTGGCAAACGGGTCTATATTGTATACCATTTACAGGACCAGGAGAAGACTAAGGCCTAGTCCTGGATTAAGCTAATCCTGGTCCGGGAAACCGCCCCTTAAAGTTTATTCTTAGTTAATCGTAAATTGTTGTAATATGCGTATGGCTTGCGAATGTAATGCTCAGTTAACTTAAATAAACCAGGCTTGATGACGTATGCAGCCTGCATATGCGACCTCTGGAGGCTGCAACCTTTGGATTGAGAAATGGCCTCTGTGTTTCGTAGCAACGAGCACAAGACTGTGCTGTTATGAAACCAGTCGGAAAATAGCTCTTGTGTATTGTTTATATATTTCGTTTGTGTATGTCTCTGTGATAGAATTATTATTTGATGCTAATATTTCTACCCGGCTCAGCCAAACTTTATCAGCTGGCGGCTCAATTTGGCTTAGGAAATTATTGGCTGGCAGCAGCTGAACTTCTAAATGGCGGCGCCTGGCGGCGACTTTGGGGTCTACTATGATACGCCAGGCCTTCTTGGAATTTGACATATGTATTGCACGATAATCACACTGTGTGCTATCAATTCTCTTTATTTGAGCAAGTAAACCCCACCCACTGATCAACATTGAATTTGCATACAAAATGAAAACGAAAATGTAAATTAAAATGAAAACCAATAAATAAAAGTGAACATAAAATTAAAATTGAACTTTACATTTTAATTTTATTTTCGTCACTTATTGCGTGAGCATTAATAAAATGCCTTTTTAAATGTACGTTTTTATTCTTTTTTCATGTTTGCCTTTTAATTTTATCATTGGCAGTCTTGCTACGCATGGTTACGAGATTGTATTGAAAATAAAATGTCAAATCATAAATTGCATTTTATTTTTAAATTTGAATGATGCTTTATCACCTTGATATTCAAATAATTAAATTTAATGTTTAAATTTTTATTTTAGCATTTAATTAATTTAAAATTGGCTGAAAATACCTTACTCTAAAGTAATGCTTCTCTAATACCACTTTCTTATCTGTTGTCAAGTTAATGCGCTTAGGAAATGTTATTCTGTTTGTTTAAATGAGGTCCTCCTAATTATTTCACTCACTTTACCTCAAACAGGCATGAACTACAAACTAAAAAGAAAACCTTTTTTTTTTTTTTTACCTAATCTTTGATTGAGATTTCATATTATATCGTATTGCATTACAGTGCCGGTCGGTGACTTCTTATTTCGAGGGCACACTATGCGAACATGCATTCAGCCCATCATGTGTGTCATTTGTCATTTCCAAATGTGTTCGACCTGTCATGTCATGTGAACCATCATGTGTATTGTGCAAATAAGTGCCTGCTGCACATGCATTTGTAGATGTTTGTCAGTGTTTCTTCTGTTCAATTTGTAAATTTATCTCTCATCTGTGTCTTATCAGAGAAGGGGTGATTTGAGGACGGGAAGCTTCAGTGATGTTTCTCCAGTGTACTGTGACCAAAATTCCACAGGGATTTCCACGGATCATTGAAACTTCCCACCCTGGCAACTACCTCTTCACTTTGTTGCCCTCTGGGAGGGTTCTCTTATATTTCTTTTCTTTACTCATTTTCGACTATCTGCAAGTGATGCGCGGTGACGGGAGGCTCCACCAATGATTCGCTTTAAAAAAGTTCTTCATAAAACTATGGTTGACATCATGGACACTACATCTATGTCTTTTAAAGTCTATGCTTCAGCCACAATTACTTTGTGTAAGCTGCTAAGAAAAGGGTTCTTAGGTACTCCAGGGTTAATAGTGCTGTAAAATTAAACTGACATTGAATATCCACATGTCAGTGCCAAACAATTGATTGTTTAGGCAATAATGCATTTACATAATGTTACTTCATATGTGAAGGGCATCTGTAAGATTTTACTATTTATTCTATGTGCAATACTTTCTGATAAATGTGCCTTTTGATAAGACATCTCATCTTATCATCTCAAGACTTTTTAAAATGTGAAGTAAATCTTTTGTGTGGCCAGAGTACGTATGTGAAGGTCTAGCTCAAAATATCATATAGATAATTTATTATAGATATAGCACCCACTCGTGTCACTGAATGTTTAACGGTTTTAAGATGTTGAGTTTTTAGATGTTGAGTTTTGAAATACCCTTTTTATATTGTTGCCTGCCTATTGTAAGAATTACAGACTGCCTCTAAACAGATTCCACTCCAGCTTTGGTGCTAAAACAAGCTCATCCCCCTCGAAGGCTTGATTATAGAGGTATCTCAGTCCAAGCAATACTTGAAATACTACAAGAAATATTATCTTATGGAGTATGGGAGCAAAAGTGAGACCTTGAGAACCAGCACAAGTCGAAGGGGTGGTTTTGATAAAGACATCTGTTTACACATCATCCAATCACTTGGGTGAGCACTGCAGCTTAATCGGATCAATTCCATTTGATTAAGTACTCCTTTGGTGACTGTAAGGAATTGAGCCATTTACATTGGTACTCATGTGTTATAGGGGTACAGCATTAGCATTTGGAAATTAGTACAAAGAGTGAGAGTGGCCATTTACATGGGGGTTCTTGCTTTACATCTCAAAGGGTACAGCATTAGCAGTAGGAGTGGGGAAACTGATTTCAAACTGTATAAAATGTTAAAACTGACTTTGTTCAGGGTTCACTCCAATTCCTGGATGCTTCATGTACTTTTCTACTGTTTTGATTGAATAAACTATGAAACCTTCAACATCCTCCTCATTTTTTCTTACACTATTGTAAATACTAATTATTTGAGAAAGTAGGGAGTCTGACGCCATTTTTTGGGGTTTGTATATTGTATTTTTCCCTTTGCTTTGGGCTGGGACAGGGCTTATAAATAAGTTTTAAAATAAGGAATTTTTGTTTGTTATTTTGGCTTGGTCAGCTCCTGAATCACAAGTGCCAAATTGAAATCAATAAATTTATCATTGTTCAATTTCATTACTTCTCTCAGAGTCTTTCATGTTGCACCCTTTCCTTAAACGGAGCATAACAACAACTGAATGTTATCTGAATGTGAAAGTGCACGAATCCAATTCTGGCTATATTTCTTAGATGGTAGTAAACTGATTGGCTTATTTCTTTGACATGACTTCTAAAACTAAAGTCTATATACTTTTTATATTCTTGAGTCACATAAAAGTATTAATAAATATTATTGTTATCAAGAGTATTTGTTGGCTTTATGTATTTATTCATTAACTGATGTAACAAACACATGTGTCTCTTGAAGGATTATGGTATCTAATTTTTGGTATTCTTTAGTAGATTGACATCTGTCAGTCCAAGGTTAAATTGTAGAGGTGAATATCTGCTGTGGACACAAGATGGCGCTCTACTGCTGCTTTATGTATCCGTATATAAATTCTGCGCAGGCGCAGATCGACGTCACTTCAAAATCGGGACACGCCCCCTCAGTCAACACATGAATGTCCTGCAGCATTGCTGAGGTAAACTGAGCTAAACAAACGATTATATGCTAAAAGTAATGTCAATTGAAGTCGACAGTGTACAGACTGAGTGACTAAATTAAGATTCAGCTGAAAGAAACACAAATTTAAAGAGCTGCTGCGAGACGAACAGAAGACCTCAACAAATAGAGGCGGACGTGAAAGTTAAAGGTATAACTTAGTTCACCAAAAAATTTAATTCTGTCATAACCCATCCTCGATTTCTAATCCTGAATTTCTTTATTCTGATGAACACAAAAAAAGATGGAAGACAACGGTTACAATCAGCTGTGTGCTTGCCATCATTTATCAAAATATCTTCTTTTATGTTTATCAGAAAAAAGAAATTTATACAGATTTAGAACAACATAAGGATGAGAAAATGATTACAGAATTTCAATTTTTGGGTGAACTATAAATTTAGATTTATTGTTTCAGAAGTAAATCTATGAAAGGATAAACGTTCACACAAGTTTAGTGTAGAAATATTGCTTATTTATCTATATAAAGGTATATCAATGCAACAAAATTGTGTAAATGCATAAACGTTTGATATAACTTTAAACAAACAATAATGTTGATTTCATCACACAAAAGTAGTGTTTTAAACATTTGTGAAGTTTTTCTGTTTGTTAAATTGAAAATGGCCCACTACAATAATTTTTTTATTAGACCCAGATTCTTATTAGCACTGACAATAAAAATGTAAAAATAAGTTAAAAGTGATTGTTTAGTTGTCTGTTTCAGCTATAAGACGTGTTTATATTGATCACAGTCAGATCTGATCATGAAGAGGTGAATTCCTGAAGTGTACACTAGATCAGTAGTTCCCAAACTTTTTCAGCGTGTGGCCCCCCTTGTGTACGATGCATTCCTTCGCGGCCCCCCAAAGAAAATTTGTGACAAAAAACGTTCTAAAACTCAACATTTTAATTAAAAAAAATTAAATTATACAAAAAAGTAGTGCTTTTGGTTAGTAGCCCTATTTTTTTTAGGTTTAATTACACAGAATTCATGATAAATTAATGTATTTCATAAAATGTCATAAAACTGGGGCCCCCCTGGCACCATCTCGCGGCCCCCCTGGGGGCCCCGGCCCCCAGTTTGAAAACCACTGCACTAGATGACTCTCTAGTCAACAGTATAGATTAAATATTAAAGGATCTCAACAGCATATACTATCTTGTTTATGTGTTTACTGCATTTTGAAAGTAAAATGAATGATTGTGTGTCATTTATAGCTTAAGTGACTGCATCACTATGTTAGTTAGTGACTCCCTAAAACTAAAGAAACGGACGACTAAAAATGCCCTGATCAAGTCTTTTGTGCCCTGTTCTGATATGAGTCATTTAATATTAAGCATCTCCCAATACCCAGTTCCAGTCTTATGCAATGGTGTGAAAATTTGTGTTGGCTTCCTTCCTGATTTTTTCCATCTTTGTCATAACGTTTCAGATCATGAAACTAATTTAAATATTAATAATACAAAGATAATACAAGTTAACACAACATGCAGATTTTGAATAAAGGTTTTTATTATGAAGGGAAAACAAAATCCAAAACTACATGGCCCTGTGTGAAAAAGTTCTTGTCCCCTAAATCTAATAACTGGTTGGGCCACCCTTAGCAGCAACTGATATCAAGTGTTTGCGATAACTTGCAATGAGCCTGTTACAACGCTGTGGATGAATTTTGGTCCCCTCATCTTTGCAGAATTATTGTAATTCAGCCACATTGGGGGGTTTTCCAGCATAAAACCACATTTCTAGTCAGGACTTTGAGCCACTCCAAAGACTTTATTTTTTTTCTACAGCCATTCAGAGGTGGACTTGCTGGTGTGTTTTGGATCATTGTCCTTGCTGCTGCAAGTTCACTTCATCTTGAGGTCATGAACAGATGGCCGGACGTTGTCCTTCAGGAGTTTTTAGTAGACAGCAGAATTCATGGTCCATTTATCACAGAAAGTTTTCCAGGTCCTTAGTGCAAGCCCACTTTTTCACACCACTATATGTGTATTTTCCTATTGTTATAAGTGCACACTTCAAGTACATTAAGGTTATTGTGATGTAAATACTTGACAACTTAATGGGACTGAAATGCATTAATAAATGTTGAAATCAACTATGTTCCCTAGTATGTTAAACTCAATATACTTTTTTCTTATTGTGATTTAACTACTGTTCTTTAACAATATAGCTAAGTGCAGCTTTATTGTATGTAACTAGTAGCCTGGCTAACACCAGACCAGTCGCATAGAGAATAAGACGTCTGGTTTGGGAACCATATGCTCATTTTTTCGTATTTGAGGCGTGGTTTACGAATGCCCAGAGCGCTACGGATGTCTATCAAATGCATCTGTACGTAGCTCATAGCCAATCGTTTCAATTTTACCAGATGACGTATGTAGAGCGACATCAATTCAACAACTTTTATCGGTACGTGTGCACACCTGAAAGCTATGCAACTAACTGGTAGATGTATATTGATATTGAAAAGCAACACACTTTAGTGGCACTGTGACAACGACAGTACAGGCATAATGACAATATGATATTAATAAATACCACTTAGCATTTATAAGTTAATTGTACTTTATCTACGACGATGCCTAGAAGGTTGGCCCTATAAAACTCTGTGATTATCATGTTTTGCCATATCCAAACATCCTTCTTGGATATGAAATTGTTTAACGCCAAAAGGTGCTCTTTTTAAAAAAAAAACAAGCGTTCAAAACTACTTAGAACACAATCTAAGGCTGCATTGAAAAGTAACTCCCGCGTTGGATAAACAAAACTGCTTTGGTGTGTCACATAAACATCATCATCGTCTTGCTGCCCCCTCCCCGTTCTGTGATTGGTTTCCTATTTCAGGGGCAAAAAAGGGCCATAGTTTCCATGCTAGACTGGCAGCGTGAATAAATTTGCACGCAAGGCAGCATGGGGAAACCCAGGCTATGTAACTAGTCAATATTAGTCAAAATACTTATAATACTAGCAGCAGCATTAACTAGAATGGGATTAAGCGTGGGCTTCAAATATGAATCAGTCAGGTAGCAGCCACCTGCATGTATGAACCAATCAGAAGTAAGGGAGTCAACATTTTTACAGGCAGTAAAATTTCAGTACAACACTGTATGACAGTTGATGTAAAATAAAGGATCTGGTTTAATAAAGCTAGTTCTGATCAGTTTAAACACGCCTTGATCAATGCTGATGACAGATCTTTGTAATAGTTGTGACAGCCAGACATATTGCGGCTTTCAGGACATCATATGCATATACTCCTCATAATTATTTATTTGCTCCTGTATAGCTCAGTTGTGGAGCATTGCGTTAGCAACGTGAGAGGTGATGGGTTCAAACCCAGGGAACATATTCTGATATACCTAGTAATGCAATGTATTAAGTCACTATGCATAAATAGATTTGTCCCTGACATTGACCAAAACAGGATGTGCTCTTTTATAAAAGGGTGAAGCATGGAAAATGTGGTTAATGTGTGAGATGAAGAGGTGTGAGGCCAAGATATTAAGAATAGATATTTGCTAATACACGAAAAAGTTTTGTTAATAGTATTCTTTACACGAAAGCGTGAGCAATACATTTATGCCTTCTGCAAGTGACTTATAATGCATAACAAGATGTACAGTTTATCAGTATTTATGTTTACTGGGAATGAAACGATGCTTTACCAACTGAGCAACTGTATTAAAGTGACAAATATATCATACATTTCATTATTTTACATTCACAGAGTAAGAGCTCAAAGTAACAACACTGTTTGATTAAAAAAAACATCATTTATTTGTCAAACGTTAGCATTGATGAATTTAATAATTCATTGTAAAGCTGCTTTGTGTAGAGTTACAACAAAAGAAACAAACACAGGTCACACCTCTTACACCGATACGATATACATCAACCACAAATAGCCACTATTAGTCAAACACATCTCATGGCCAACAGCAGAATATAACCACGTTTCTTTCCACATCTGTTGAACCCAGAAATGAAGCATTCAGTTACAAACATAAAACATTTAACATACTTTGGGCCTCATTTATGAAACGAGCGTATGACCGAAAACTGGGTGTACAGCCGTTTTCACGCAAGACTTGGCATTTATCGATATGGACGTGAGCGGTGGCTACAATAAAATGTCACTTTATTTCTCACCTTGTTAACACAAGTTTTGAGTTACTTGAAGATGTGTTTTACCCGTTTCCTGTCTGAAAAAGAATAATGAGAAAAACTTAATAGCGAGAGAGGAGTTTGTTTCAAGTCCATCTGAAGAGAACTGTAATCATATAATTAGTCATTAGTCCTACATACACTGTTACATTTATTGACATGTTGTGTTGTAGCATGAATGCACAGGAAAATCCCCAGTGTTAAATTAACTCTACCAGTGTTAAATCAACACTATTTGGTGTTTATATAATCCACACCAAGATCGGTGTTAAAAAAGACTGGTGTTAAAAATATAACTCTGAATCAGTGTTAAAGTTAATGAGATAATGATGTGATGATTAAGACATTAATGGTGAACACCTGCTGGTCATTCAAATCAATTACATTTTGGACATTTTCCTGTCTCTAAATTTTTATTTTGATGACTCGTTTCTGGAGAAAATACTAAAATAATAAAGAAAGACAAATTATTAAATGCAATAGATGAATACTGTTGGGTGTATGCCTCCAAAAGCCGCAATCTTTCACGTTTGCCTCTCTATCAGCATCTCTGTTTGAAAAATAAAATGATAACTTGCAGAGTTATTTTCTAAATGGATAAGTTTAACTTCTAAACAGCTGTCAGAACAAAATACAAGTGCTCAACTATTCCAGCATCCACATGCGTGATTTAGTAGACAAATCTTCTTTCTGACGTGATGTCTCACAAGTCAAATAGACATTTATCACAAAATGTATCACATTAAATCTTAAGTTTGTGTTTGTTTTGGGTTCATTTGAAGTCACCATTACTGTGATTAGTGTTTCCTTTAGTTAGGCATTTGTCCCTTGACCTTCACTGATCTAACTCTCCTCTTTTAGCAATAGCAACAATGTTATAGTAAGACCACTTGTTCATTGCTTCATGTAGAGGGAGGCCCTTCCAAACCTTCTCAGATTGTTTATTTTTATTATAATCAACTCTACTAATCATTGAAACATTTGATAATAAATTAATTATGAAGAAACAGGCATATAAAAAGCTCTATGCAAATGACATTGTATTGAATAAGACTGCCGTCATGCTTTAATGTTTTTGTTGTTGTTGTTTTTTGCTTAAGAGAGACTTCATGATTTCTGATACAAATCTCAATGATGGTGACAGTTTATGGTAAGAAAGTTGCACAATTTTGTCATGTTGCAATGCATGATGGGATTTATGAATGAGTTTTCTACAATCCTAGTACCCAGCATGCATTGCGGCATGACGTTTTGTTGTTGATTGTCACCATGATTGTGTTTTATAGGCTGATTGTTGATGTCTCAGTGTGTCTGACTGAAACCAGATATTAGATTTGGGTAAACAATATTTAACTCTTCAGGGTATGTGGACTTTTACAGCACTGTTGGATTTCATGGGAGCTTCACAGGGTTGGCGGAACATAAATTAAACACTTATATTCAGTGATTACTTTTTTATGATAGCATTGAATCCCAAGACTTATACTTTCATAATAATTAACATAGTAACAGTTATAGTCTTCATTTCTCTCATCTTCCTCTGCTTTAACAGATGTGTTTTATAAACACACTGCCACAATGGGCAGAAAAAACTAACACTAAACTTCAAGACCCAAGTACCCAACTAAAGGAAACACTAATCGGCACAATGGTGACTTACTTTATTAACCAGATTTACAGCAGTTCTTTAGAAGTTAAACCTATCATTCATGTAACTCTGCAAGCAAGTTGTAATTTTAGTTTTCAAACAGAGATGATGATAGTGTTCATTAAACTCTAGGCATTTTAGCTATTGCATTTAATATTTTGGCTTTCTTCCTCATTTTAGTATTACTTTCTCCAGAAAAAGAGTCAACAAAATAAAACTTTTAAGACAGGAACAATTCCAAAATTAAGTTGATTTGACACGGAATGACCAGCAGGTGTTCACTATTAATGACTCAATCACTTCATTATCTTATTAACTTTAACACTGATTTAGTGTTTTTCTAACACCAATCTTGGTGTGGATTATATAAACACCGAGCAGTGTTAATTTAACACTGGGGATTTTGCTGTGTGTAAACAAAGAACAGCGCTGTTTTGCTCTGCTAGCCATTTAGCTACATGCTAATTCATATTATCTGACAAATACCTACAAACCGTAGACTGTAAAAATAGCTACAAACACTTGCAAACTTCTTTTTAATCCCACTAGCGAACTTAGAATGTTGCCGTTTGTGTGATCTGTGTAAATGATTATTTAATTAAAGCGTTTATGTAGTGTTTACTCAAAGGCTGTAGTAAAGCTACTGTAGTAAGTGAAGCCATGGTTTGTTTTTATATTGGGCTCGTATCTGGCGACAGATATTTAGCTACACTCATTCTATAGACCGTTTCATCGGGCGCACCTGCAGTGACGCGATAAGCGTCTGGTCCGACTAGTTGCTGAAACTGAACTCTTAAACAACTACCTTGTTGAAAATAACAAACGTTTTGGGTTCCTATGTAATCTACGTGTTGTTTATTTTATTTTTATATAAATAACCTACTTTTACGGACTTTGTTGTTACTTCTTTGTAGAGTTTATCGGAAGTTACGTGATAACCACGAAAGCTGCGTGTTTATGTTGTTACTGCTGAAACCGTCTTACAAAAGGGTGCTATACAGACCTTAATGATCACTGTAGATCCACAGTCTGTAATCAAATAATACTGTTTCAGACTCAAATTGATAAGGAAATATTGACGCCACTGTTTACAATTAGGGTTGAAAAGTTAATATCCGGAAACGTTCTATTGGAACTTAATTTGGGGAATTTTGGAAATTGCAAACTTAAAAGGAATTGATGGTAATTTAAAATAACTTTATTATTATTTGGAAATGTATCTAACTTTATAATATACAAACATAAATAAAAAATTGTTTTGGTCATAAGCAGACATGCATGGCAATAAATCGCAACACGTTGGGCCAGCTAACCAATCTGAGGATATTGTGTATTTCTGAAGGAGGGGCTTAGTAGTTCTTATGCGTGGCAGAGTTTCAGCGTTTCTTCATGTAGTAAACTCTAGGTGCGAGGCTTCATTTATATGGTCATGATATTCAAATAATGATCGTTTTCATCTGCAACATTTATCAACGAGGATCATTCATATGATGAGATTGACAGCATGTTTTATGAATCACACATCACTCCGTCGTGAAGTGACATTTGTGGATGGATTTACGCTTGTTTCTACATTAGATTGATAAATGAGGCCCATTGTGTTTTAAAACCACTTTGATTCTTTTTATTACAGTGTTATTGATAATATTTTAATATTCAGTTGGGTTTTACAATATCTTGACTCCGTCATACAGCACATTATCCTCCATTGGAACGCTCTGTACACAACATAAAAACACAACATTTAATAACAATAACTGTTTAATCATCAAATTATTACAAATCTATATGTAAAGTAAATATGATATGTATACATGAAATGTGATTATATTATTATTTTAACATTTCTATAACTTGACAAAGTACCTTGTGGCACTTTTACATTGCATAGTACCCCATGAGTCGGGTCGTGAAAGCTCACTTTACTTTGGCTCAATACGCTTTTCCATTGAGTTTAGTAACACTTCAGACTGGAAGGAATTATAGGCGTTTTATTTCCGCTGTGACATCATTCAAAAAGTGGGAGCGAGGAAAGGTAGCATCAAGGCTGTATTTCCCATATATTTCTTTATTTGTCAGTCCGCCCACCACAAAATTTACCACCACAGATGTTTGCACGTAGGGCTGGGTATCGATTCAGATGTTCCAGATCGATTCGATTTCGATTCATATTTCGATTCTCGAGTCGATTTTCATACTCGATTCAACTCAATAAATATAGATTTAATATAACTACAGCATTTCACCTCTGCTTAACAAATCGCATGTTTAGCTTTGTTCTTGTTCACAACACTATTGTCGTAGTCTTACTTGCGAAATCTAAAATGCTTCCATACCTCTGATTTTTTTATGTGAAGGTGGCATCAACGTCGACCAAGCACCTGAAACCACCATTTTAAGCACTGAATGAATGAATGACAGGCTCGCCTCTCGCTCCTTGGTAACATTGCGCAAAAAAGAGGGTGACATCTAGTGGAGAAGACTATTAATTAGGTTAACATTAATCTTACGGTGAATGTTTTTGGAAATAAAAAATCGATTCGTGGTCTTTGAGAATCGATTTTGAATCGTCCAAGTAAAAAAATAACGATTAATCGAAAATCACTTTTTTTTGCCCAGCCCTATTTGCATGTCACGTTTATCACTAATGTTACCTCTGTCTTAAATGACACCCGTATCAGTAAACATGCTCCGCTAAGTTGCTAAAATGTTGCGCATACATACAGATGTGCACGTTGCAGATGTACCGCCACAAACTGCAAGGTAAACACTGGTATGGTGTTCCTGATTCTCAACCTTTGGATGTTTTTCATTGCTAAAAGGGAGTTTGGGAACTTACAACAAAGCACAGATGACAACAGGTTTGCTCGAGACAGCGTAAGCACGAAGGTAAAGCTAATCTTGCATTTAGCATTGGCGCTAGTAGTGACGATTCTCTCAAACCAATCAGTGATCTACAGTGTTTTTTATGTCACATTTTAGTATCAGCTCAGCTCGCTTGGAACCCCAACCGAGGTGATACTAAAAAAAGTATTGGGTACTACTTACTGAACCCAGTGGAAACGCCCAAGTGCAAAACTGCTTCGGTGTGTCACATAGGCCCTGTCCCAAATGGCACACTTCCTGTGGACTTTCGGTCACGAGTCCGTAGGGTGTCCCATCTGTCATTTTTACACTTTGAAGTGTGCTCATCAGCGCCTCCTTTGCCCCCTTGATGCGGTCTTCAGCGAAGCCCGCACTGCAGCAGGCTTCGCGCACTTTACCAACCCAGAAGTCCTTGCGAAAGAGCAATCAGACCAATCACACGACAGAAGGGAGGAGCTCACACTGACGGGCAACTTCTCTACCTATTTCCGGTGTGACGCTCGAGTCTGTCCCAAAATACGACTCCGTTGCACCCACGTGGACTCGTATTAAGGGTCCCTAAAGTCTGGACTATGTGATGTCATCAAAGTGTGGACTCTGAGGAGGACCACAAGTCCGGAGTGTGCCATTTGGGACAGGACCATAGACGGCGTCATTGTCTTGCTGCCCCCTCCCCATTCTGTGATTGATTCCCTCTTTCAGGGGCAAAAAAGGGCCATAGTTGCCATGCTAGACTTGCAGCATGGGGGAAACCCAGGCTACATTTTCGTGTATAATCATCTCAAAGCGCGCAGACAAAACTGTGAAGTATTTTCTTGTAAAGTAAAATTACTGAACCCTTGAAATGACAGACTTGTTAATTTCAGAACTTCCAAAACTTTATTTTAGATGATTTAAATGAGTGCTGTATGTTGGTTAATCCAGTTATGCCATCAAACGCACTTTTTTAACGCGCATAGGCTATAAGTGTTTCCATCGTAGTTTATGTGCACATTTCTCATTGGATAAAAAATTATCCGACTTAATTGAGTTCATGCGTTTTTATGCACATTTTTAGAATCGCCGTTTCCATCCGGCATTTTTTCCAAAATGTGCATAAAAATAGGTGTATGGAAACATAGCTAACATGGTATGAAAACAGCTCCAGTGAAGACTGCAAAGCCTTGCAGAGAGTTGTGAATGAAGCTGACCGCATCTCATGGTTTGCCCTATACCACCTTTGCATGACCTCCACCACAACTGTTGCAAAAGCAAAGCAGTTAAAATCATGAAGGAATCAAACCACCCTTTTAGCTGTCTTTTCACCCTGCTGCCATCTGGTAAGCGCGTCCGTAGGCTGATGGCAAAAACTGAGAAACTTAGGAGCAGCTTCTTTCCCCAGACCATCAGGCTCTTAAACTCTTAACACTAACATGTCTCATCTAGAAATCTTTAGATATTCAATATACCGACATTGTAACTTGCATACGGCACTTTCTGTTTTTCTGTTGCTGCTACGAACCAACCTCGTACAACTTATTTGCATATCCCTGCTCATCTCAATATTTATTATGTTTACAGTATACTCTCGTATTCTGTACATGGAGCTCTCCTGACTGTCATTTCACTACTGGTTATATAGTCTCTATACTACTGTGACTTTATATTTGACAAATAAAACCCTTGAAACCTTGAGCTTCACTTGCTAAGTGCAAGCTGTTGTGTGTTTATGAGGTTTCAGGTAGTAATATAAATAATAAAGATTGAACTCACCGGTTTACATCTTTGTTTTTGATTTAAAGTTGTTTCGGTGTAAGTGATTTCCTCTTCACCAGTCTGAACTGTTTTAACAACACAGGAAAAAAAACATTGGAAAAAAACTCTAAACTTTCTTCACAAATGTATTGTTGAGTATTTACCGTGTTGCTGTGTGTTTCTGTTTTTCCTGTCGATGCAGAAGATCAGAACTGCAACTACAATCATCAGACATCCAACAACAGCACAACAGATCAGAAGTTTATTCATGAAGGTGATATCTGTAATGAATAATAAGATACATTACTGTAACTAATTCTGATCTAAGATCAGCTCAGTAAATGAACACTAATAATCACAGCTGTTGTACCTGGACACGTCTGACAGAGTTGAGTGATGTTGAGATGTTGAGTTTGGTTTGTGATGGTATTGTTGAGTACACAGCTGTATGTGTTTGTATCCTGATATTCAACCTCCAGAGGTAGAGAGAGTCTGATGTTGAGATCAGACACACTGATGCTGGACAATAAACTGTTTCCTTTGTACCAAGACAGACTCACATCTCTCACATTCAACACTGAACACAATAATAAACAGTTTGAACATTGTGAAGAGTTTTGTGTGGTGATAACAGGAATGGGCAGATGAGCTGAAAAACATGAGAGAATAAAAAAATAAGGATCAAAGGTCTGATCTGTTGACCGTGTTTAATGTCTTCAGTCATGAATTCATAAATAAAATAGACTTAAACTTTAAGGATTCCCAAACACATCACAAAACTGAAAGTCTGGAAAAATGAGGTGCATAAAAGTTTTAATATTCAATTACAAACCCTAATAAATGTGTTTACATTGCTAAGATAAATATGACAGTTATTAGGTAACCAGAAAATCTTTACTCACCATAGACCGTAACATTAAATCTGTAAGATTTTGGGTTCTGTTTGCTTTTGATGGTTATATTATAAAGTCCAGTGTGTTGAGTTGTGATGTCTGTGATGGTGAGATCTCCAGTCTGATTATTCACCTGCAGTCTGTCTCTGAATCTCCCATCAAGAACATCAGCATATATTGAGATACTATTGTTTTCTTTGTTGATTGTAGCTAAACGAGTCTCGTTATGGCCAAACCTCCACTGTATCCGATAAGCTTCCTTTATTTTAGTAATATCAATGTGTAGAGTAACAGAATCTCCCTCCATCACTGACACTGACTTCACTTCATCGCCAAACACACCTGAACACACAAACACATTCACACACATTAAAGATCTTCAGTCAGTTTAAGTTGGTCCAATAAAGCTTAGAAACTTAGCAGTCGTTTTAAAAAATTACAAATAAGATTTCAAGTTCTGCGTTTGCAAATTAGATTTCATGAATTTTTTCACCTTTGCGCAACGGCATGAAAAAATGTCTTTAATGCATTAATTTAATATAACTGCAAGCGATACTTTACATTAGAAAGGCTGACTTTAGTTTTTAAATGTGTGTCATTGTTTATATAAAATATAAAAATTTTAATGCAATATTAATTTAACAATATTTTATTATTCATATGATATCATAGATATAAAATCAGTTTGTGTTAAGTCTGACACAAAATAAAAGCAAGTGCAGATCTGCTAAGTAACATATCATTATTATTATGGATTAACTGCTCCAAAAATGATATATGGGCGGTTTCCCAGACAGGGATTAAACTAGTCCTAGACTTAAACACTTTTAAGAGCTCTCCAAACTGAAAACAACTTGCACTTACATATCTTAAAATACATCAGTGCCCTTTGTTTTACATAAAAATGCACACAGGTAATGTTTTTAGTAAGGCATGCTTGTTAAAACTAGTTATATTTCCTAATTAAACTAAGATCTAGTCCTGGATTAAGCTAATCCTGGTCCGGGAAACCGCCCCATAGGGGTGGTTTCCGGACAAGGATTAGATTAAGCCAGAACTAGGCCTTAGTCTCTTAAAAAATATAACTAGTTTTAACAAACATATCTTACTAAAACCATAACTTGTGTGCATTTTGAGGTGAAACGAAGGGCACTGATGTATGTTAAGATATGTCGGTGCACATTGTTTTCAGTTTGGACCTCTCTTACATTTATTTTAGTCTAGGACTAGTCTAATCCCTGTCCGTCCGGGAAACTGCCCCTTAAAACATATTTATAACTCACCTGTCAGACAGCAGAAGCACAAAGAGAGATAAATAAATATGAGAAACATTTTCTTCATCAGGTGTTGTGTTGTCTACATTGAATGAGATGAAGACGACTCTGTGAGCTCTCTCTTACTCTTCATGAGCTTCATACTTCCAGTTTAACACCTCTGTGTGTTTTTTTCTCTCTGATGTTTCCACTGAACTTGTGTGACATCATCACATGTTGTGTTTGAAACAAACCTCACAGACTGTTGTATGGACTTTGAGCAAACGATTACATTACACAATGTTAATTGAATTGTTTCACCACAATAACCATAACCATGGTATTTGAAGTAAAAGTAGGGTAATACAAATCATTAGGAAAATTACCATGCTTTAATTATAGTGATTTTTTTTGGCAGATTGATTATGAAGTAACTGTTTGTTTGACAGACGGGGAACAAATACCCGTCAATCAGGCCTATAACATAACATAATGAGACCAGAGACGAATGTGCTTAGTAAACGGGAGTAATATATGGAATAATGTGTGCATCTTTTAATAACTGTAAGAATACAGTTTCTTTAAATATAACAGCATGTTTGGTGCATTTACCTCAGTTTATTTCAATAATATTGTTCTGGTAATGATAATACAATTTGCATGTCAATCATGTTTCCCTGTCTGTTCATGTCATTAAGCTGTTATTTTAAGTTATGTGAGCATATTTTTTGCTATATGAATACTCATGTATACGTTGTAGGAAATGTATAATGTAGTATACTTCAAAATCTTAAACACCTACATTTTCAAGCACAACAGGTGGATCCCACCGCATGCATACTGCAATGCGCACCGCAAACGCACTGCACACAGAGTATGTGTGAAACAGGCGTAACTTGTGAATATTTTTCCAACAACTATGTTGTTTGTCACTAGTAATTATGCTGAAATTGTCACAAATTTAAAAAACTATGCTTCTATTTATGTAGTTGAAGTATGTGAATGTGTGTTTTTCATGCATCCACAGGTGAGGTGAATTTATATCATTTACTGTTTATTCAATAAATTGCATTGTGCCATTTAAATAGAGAATTGTAATGTTATGTGGTTGTATGTGTATGTTTTGTATGCGGTTTCTTTTGTCAGTACATTGAAAATGGTAGATTAAAAGAAAACACTGCCCCATGCACATGAAAAACATGTTCAACCTTAACATAAACAAACCGATTTGAAAAGCGCTATATGTACCTTATTGGCAAGCTAATCTTACGTTGTGACTGGCCTGAATATCTCTAACGTCAGCAGGAAATGTGACGCTCCTTACCATGTTTAAAAGATTCGCCCACAATGCAATGCTAACAGAAGTTAACTTACAGGTCTTTTGTCTACATTACCACTTCCAGGAAGTAAACTTTTGCTTACAACAGTGTGTTTGTTGTAGTCCAAGAAAACTGATTTATGTTGGAGATGATATTTTGTGTCATTTTTGACATGACACACAATGCACATATGCATATTTACGTCTTCTGAAACTATACATGTACGTATATTTTTTGAACAGGCTTTTATAAATTATTTACTTTTCGAAAGTAACTCAAATATTAATGTGTACCCTACATTTATAAAGTAATGCGTTACTTTACTCGTTACTTCAGAAAAGTAATATTACGTAATGTAAATTACTTGTAATCCATAACCCCCAACAATGCTCAATATGAGTGTATAATGAAGTATATTGTGCTTGCTATACAGTTACACAGAGCAGTAATGTTAATTTTTGCAGAGAGGGAACCAAATCAAGTTAATACTGTATCAAAATAAATCAAAACAGAAACACATTCTTTGGTGGAAAATAATGTAGGCTATAATAGTTCATAAATGTATTCAGGAATTGAATTTGTTTAATGGAAGGTTTTAATAGAAAATGTTATTTATTAAAATAAGGTAGAGAAACTAAGCTTTTCGAAGCTTCGAATCAATTGAACCAATTGCTTTGCAAATTGATGCAGTTTTTCAAAGCGTTCGAAACATAGATATGTATAAAGGCTAGATGTGTTACGGCTAGGGTGGCCATTCGTGCCAGTTCCGCCGGACACGTCCCGAACATGTTTTCGGGTTCGTTCTCCGGAAGTCGCGTTGCTCGACCACATACGTCATCAAGGTTCTCACATTTCAGTTAAAATACATTAGAAAATTAAAATGTATTTCTTTTAAGACATACAATCATTGTAGTTTCATTCTTACCTTGAAATATAACGGTTGCTTTTCTGAAATTAAACCAGAAATATTAAACCTTGATGACGTATGCGGTCGACCAACGCGACTTCTGGAGAACGAACCCGAAAACATGTTCGGGACGTGTCCGGCGGAACTGGCACGAATGGCCACCCTAGTTACGGCGGCGTCTCTAACGTCATCACCCCGTGGACATCTTACCACAGGGCGCTCGTTCACTCGTAGCATTGAATTTTAATGGTGCAGTTACTTTAAAATGACCATAACTTGCTCAATTTTCTACCGATTTTAAACGGTTTGGTTTCTTCCAAACGTTATTAACGTGGCTATAATTCTGCTTTTTTTATAAGTATGCAGTGTCATAGGTACATCTTTGACGTTTATAACAAACCAAACCGTTTGAAAATCGGTAGAAAATTAAGCAAGTTATGGTCATTTAAAAGTACTTGCGCTATTAAATCTCAATGCTAGGAGTGAGCGAGCTGCCTGTGGTAAGATGGCCGCCAAATGCGGACGTTCCACTCAGCCTTTATACATATCTATGGTTCGAAACACCACACACGCTGGCGACACCTGCTGGTCAAAATAGTGTAAAAGCAGGAAGATCTGTCCAAACATTTTACACTTTTTACAAAATAATAGCAAGATTGTTCTAATAATATGTTTTTGAGAAAAATACATTATGTAATTTAATTAAGATATAATTAAAAGTGTATTAGTTTTATTTATGGCAAACAAATAATTAAAACGAACTCCCTTTTTAATTATGCACATTTTTGTCATTAAATCTGTCTATAAACAAAGTAGACACAATGGTAGTGTTATTAGTCAAAAGGATAAATGTTTTATGAACTTTTATAATCGTCGGATTTTCGAAACAGTTGTGACGTAATGAAGCCTCATGAGGGGTGCTTCGAAGTCGAAATCGCTCCTGTACAGTTATCCAGTAGATGACGGTATATCGTGAAGATATGATCCGCTATTAAAAAGAAGAAGTAGTTTACAGAAGTAACTTAGTTTACTGAATCAGCCAAGCCCGAGAGACGGTTGGTGGTTGGCATTTCGCAAACCGTAGAGATCCGGAAATGGAGCATATGTTTGAGGGAGATGATGAAGAAAACACAAGTTGGTGGAAAGCGGTTAAAAGAAAGAAAAGTCGAAATTTATTTTCAGACACGGACGGCACCAAGAAGTCATCTGACACGATGTTGGAAGAAGGATTTTAACGCAAGGAAAAGTTTGCTACCAACTCTGTAAGTAAAATAATCATTAATTTATGCTAATCTAATGTATTTTCCGAATAGTAAAACACCAGACTAGCAACTGTGACAAATCGGTTGATCATGTATTAAACTGCGAGGCTTATATAATGTAAGAGAAAGATTGAAGTTTCTAAATTTAGTTTCTGTCCGAAGAAGCATCTAATTTCTTAGAAGATACTCATTCATCTAACAGAATTTAGGTCACTACCATAATTAGGGATGGCTGTCGCGAAACTAACGTTTGGGTGCTTCTTTCTCGCTGCGTCCCAAACCGCCTACTTCCATACTATATAGTAGGCAAAGAGTACGAAAAGTAGTGCTTTTCGCCCACTATATAGTATGGAAGTATGCGGTTTGGGACGCAGCCTTTGTTTCCTTTCCCCGCTTTAACTCCACCCTGCTAGGATGCAAAGCGAGGAAAGACGAAAGGGCAGAGGAGACGAAGTATTAATTATTAAAGAGAATTTAAAAACCCAAATATTTAATAAAATAAAGTTAACCTACATACATACTTGAGTTATAGTTCATATCCTTACCACATTAAAATAAAGACATTCTTAAAAGTGCTGTAAAATTAATATAGATGTCTATACCACTGATCATTTATATCAGGGGTGGGAAACCCTGTTCCTGGAGGGCCACTGGCCTGCATAGTTTAGTTCAAACTATAATTAAACACACTTGAAAAATCAAACTAAATTCTTTAGGATCACTTAGAAATGAAATACAGATGTGTTTCTTTAGGATCACTTAGAAATGAAAAACAGATGTGTTTGATTAGGGTTAGAACTAAACTCTGCAGGAGAGTGGCCCTCCAGGGCTGCGTTCCACTCCAGTTTTAGACACGCACTCGTGAACTTCCCTAAACACTTCCCCTTGGGGGAATCCCTGTCGCCACTTTGAAGTACGTTCCACTTCGTCAAGTGGACGAGGGAAGTTTATATGGACAGACCCTCGCTTCCCTTGATTTTGACTAAGGGAGCGAGTCTACTTCATATGTACACTTCAGGCAGCTTCATATCCCACAATGCAACACGATTGAGGTGGATTTATATTGGTATTGTATTTGTAACAATATAAAGTGGGTTAAAAATCTGCAAACTTGCGCTTTAGGGCAGTAATTACAATATTACATTTTGCAGTTTTGTATGTCCATCTGTAGTTGCCGTCATCTGAAGTCTTCACAAATGAAGCTGGATACAAAAAAGAGCTTCCATAACCTCTAGTTCTTTTAGGATGCGTATCCTGTTGGAAAAAAAACAGGAAAGCAAAATTGGAAGGATTAGAATTGCTGCTGTTCATATTATTTCAAGCAAAAACTTGTGGGCACTTCTTAACATTTCATTACTGGAACAAGGTCATAAGATGTGTATGTGAATGCTTGGTTTAGAAGGTATTTTTGTTAAAGAGCAACTCTGACTCACGATTTTACGTTTCCTTTGGTGTGTAAGTGTGTATTAATAAATGTTAAAGATATGCACAAGGTACAAACCCCAAAGTGACCGATGACGCGAGTTATTGTCTCCAACGTAAATCTCTTTTCATGGACTACAACAAACACGCGGATTGTAGGCAAGAGTTTACCTCCTGGGCTTGTTGACGTAGAGAAAACCGACAATATCATAATTTCTCCTGCTTCTAACTCAGCTTGTAAGTTAACTCCTGTTAGCATTGCATTGTGAGCAAATCTTTCAAACATGGCAAGGAGCGTCACAAATGTACAGATAAGTTGGTCAATCAGGGACACAGCTTTTTAAATCAATGAGTTTTGTACAAAATCAATGCGTTTGGGGAAGGGAGGGAAATCTAAAGCTACAAAAATGTATGGTATGTGGAAAATATTTTTTTTACCATAAACCATGCGAACACATTGTATAAACCACAACCTTAAACCTTTGAACAGCAATGTATTAGTTTGAGGTTCTACTTACTAGTCATGAGATTCATAGCACCTTAGAAATGTTTTCTGACAGGTCTGATTCAACTCTGCTGCACGGCCTTCAGCATGGACAAATCTACAAACATAACATTTCATTTGTGACAAAGCAAACAATAGTATTCAGTGCGAGATTCACTAAATGGAAACAAACAAGAGCAGTTGTAAATCACTGAAAAGAAAATAATTGTATACAAAAGATGATTGTCCGAAGAAGAGATGATTGATTTAATTTATTGGTCTGTCTGTCTGTCCAATGTTATCTCAACTAACTTACCATCTACAACTAAGTTGTTGGCCAACCACATGACTCTTTTCCAGTCAACCATGACATCGACATCCCACTTAGTAGGGACTGCCGAAGGACAGCATGAAATAAATACTGGTCCATGTTGGTCCTTTATACGAATGACAAAAAAAAAAACACATATCTTGAGTTGACTCACCATATGCTGCTACAATGTTTACATATAGATACAATGATAAGACAATCAAAATTAAATCAACTTTTTTTATATTGCACATTTTTAATGTGACATGCACAGACATAATGAAAGGGATTAAAACAAAGATGACATGACGAAACAATAAACAGAAATTAGATAAAAATAATTAAAATACATCCCTACTGGAAAATCCAGCTAAGACCAGCATAAGCTGGTAGCTGGTTTTAGCTGGTTTAAGCTGGTCCTCCCAGCCTGGCAAAGCTGGTGGGTCATCTGTCTTCCAGCCTGACCATCTTAAAAAGGAGGACCAGCTTAAACCAGATACTGCTACCTTAAGCCAGCAAAAACCAGCTACCAGCTTATGCTGGTCTTAGCTGGATTTTTCAGAAGGGAAACCAAAAACTTGAAATTATGAAATGTAGTGGAGTAAAAATCATGAAAATATGCTTTGGAATGTATGTTTTCCAAAGTAAAACACTGATAAAATACGAAATACTTAAACTTTTACTTTTATGTAGAAAGTAAAATACTTAAGTAGTGTCCACCTCTGATATCAACAAGGATTGTGGTTTACATGTCACACAAATGTAGTCAGGGCTAATACACCATTAAATAAATGTTAGTTTAAACACTCAAAGTTTTTGAGACACATTGCATTTCATTGTAAGCCTAACCATGCAGCTAGGCTAGCTAACTACACGCTGAAATGAAATACTGTATATTATGTCTTAGTGACCATGTTGTAAATAAAAATGAATTGTTGTTTATGCAGAAAGACGCCTGTATGTATCTGCATTAAAAAATTTTGCGCTAGCTAGCATAGCTTCATTTCCGTCACTTACTTTAGCCTTCATATGTTCGCGGCTGTTCTTATGACGCATTTCATTAACTTATTTTTTTAAATAATGGAACAGATCTGGTAGGGTCGTAAACCACGTTGAGCTTCTGCGCATGCGTAGAAGATCAACGTGGTTTACAACCCTACCTGAACAGATCGAGCAGGCACAAATCGGGTACTGAAAGGTAGCAGAATTGCTCATGACAGGTGTTGGATTATTTGGCTAAAGGGTGGCCATTCATGCCAGTTCCGCCGGACACGTCCCGAACACGTTTTCAGTTCAAGTCGCGTTGCTCGACCGCATATGTCATCGAGGTTCTCACATTTAAGTTAAAATACATTATGTGGCATGACGAGGGGGCTGGGGGATAACTTTGTGACGAAAGCAAAGATTTTCCATAAAACTCCGACTATGCCACCCCAGGACTTACACCCAGGGAAATATTCATACACCCAAAAAAAGGTGATCACTCCACTTCAAATGCACCACAAGCACACACACCTCAAAATTAAATGTAACAAAAACAAACAGTAACTGCTAACCGGCAGGGCTGAGGTTCCCAACAGGAGAAATTACCTAATCACGACTCGTGTTTACAAAAAGGCGCACACACCCCACTGTGCACTCAGATTACACAACCACACACTCTTCAAGTGTTACAGCGCACACACTGAGGAGGAAGCACTAGGCCTGGCAAACTCGAATCCTTTTAAGGATTCAGGTTATTGTGAGTCACTCACTAAAGTGATCTGGGTTGTGGGAGTCAGTATTGCTAAATCGCCAAAGAAACTCAGTACAGAGCCACTTGTAACCGACTAATCCACGCGACTCGAGATTCTCAGAGCCAGAAACATTGCAGACTCGCAGACTATGGGACTCATGAGACTTCACTCGCTCTACAGATCCACTAACCATCTGATTCGCATAGCTCAGCAGGAGCCGGATAGTGGATCTATAGAGCGACTGAAGTCTCCTCAAAATCAAATCCACAACAAAATCCTTTCACTTCTGAAATACAATGCTTATAGGTTTAAGGTTTGGTGTGTATGGTCGACCATTAAAAAAAAAAATAGGCCTAATAATAATAGCATAATAATATAGAGAAAATACAGGAAAAACGTGCCCTGATTATGTAGCCCCCCCGAGCCGGAGATCTCGAGTCTGCAATGTTTCCGGCAAATCTGCAGTGTTTCCGGCTCTGAATCGAGAGACAGTTCGCGCGGATCAGCCGGCTACGAGTTGAGAGATTCTCAAGTCAGAGCAGATTCACATGTCTCGAGTCCGCATTGTTTACGGCTCCGAGTGAGAATCTCAGGTCAGTTCGCGGATCAGCAGGTCTCTCGAGTTTGCAACGTTTCCGGCTTCAATTCTTGTGCAGATCAGCCGGTTACGAGTGGATCTGTAGAGCGAGCAAAGTCTCATTAATAATGTTGGAAGAGGTTTGTGTGTGTGCGCGCGTGTGGTGGCGCTGTTTATGGCTTTACATTGAATTGTACTGTAGGACTCAACTGATCCGGGTTAATGATACTAGAACTCATGAGTTCAAGATCCGGGTGAAAGATCCGAGTGAGTCACGACTCAAACAGGTCTAGGAAGCACCACCACCGGACAGATCCATCCACCCATGGGACCCCAAGCTCCTGCAACAAATCAAAACAATATAAATAATTGTTTCACACAAAACAAAATGGTGGCGACCAGCCTTACTCACAAGGCCGACAACCACCACAAGCAATACAAGAATCAAATTAAATAATGAAATTAATAAATCACAATTAATTAAACCACATCTATACAGTAAGGCAATATACAAGATGTATATAGGTAACAATGTAGCAGTCAATGTTATGAACAGAGCACAGTTCTCAAGAACCAGCTGCAATGAGCAAGCCTACATATTAGCACCTTTTTGGGTCATATGAACAAAGACAGGTTCACAGACACAGGTGACTGTCTACTATGACAATTAGGAAAAATAAACAAATACTCGATGCATTGGAGACGGAGACAAAGCCAATGACAAGCTACTCGTTCACACGCCTCTAACGTTATACGTCCAACAGAACCAGACAGTGTACAGTCCAAATTTTGGCAGTGCAGATAATAACGTTGTTAACAGCGGTGCAACACTGCAGCGCAATAGTTAAACACACAGCGCAAGGAGAGACCCGGCGTAGAACGAAAGCGAGAAACCTAGAATAAACAAATATCATATTAAAACTAATCGCTACATCATACACTCAAACATTGACTTCGTGCTGGACACTGGTAACACCCCAGACAATTTACTGTTTTACGGCACCGGCTAACCAACGGCAGGAAAACCAGCAGCCACACATCATGATGGACAAACACACTAAAACCAACGCAACATTCGTTTTAAATGACAAACAAAGATAAACACTATTAACAATAACACGTTAGCAAAAACTCACCTGTCGCTATCGTTGCGAACACACAGGGGGGGGGGAAGTCGGACATGACGCATTCAGAGCAGCAGCCAATCACCGTTTGAAAGGGGACTGCCACTCTCTGATAGGTGATATCGGCTGTCAGTCACAGCTCACCTAATCCTGCTACAATTAAAAAAGTAAGATTTATTTATTTTAAGACAGACAATCATTGTAGTTTCATTCGTGCCTTGAAATGTCGGTTGCCTTTCTGAAATGGAACCCGAAATATTAAACCTTGATGACGTATGGGGTTGACCAACGCAACTTCCGGAGAACCCACCCAAAAACATGTTCGGGATGTCCGGCGAGACTGACCACGCTATTTGGCAAACATATTTTTTATTATATTAAAAATTCGCCCATCAATACGTTAAACTCGCAACGTAATTAAAATATGTGATGGAAACCAGTCGGACACCCAGAGATATACTGAAATACTTTACCTCAAACACCTAAAGCAACATGGCGATCATTTTACTCATCATCTCTTTTTTGATCAACGGTAAGTCCCAGACACTAGACGAACAAGTAGACGTCGGGATTAGTTTTCCAAACGACGTTTGAGTTTCAACATGTCCCCGACGACGTCTGTGATTTTACGTACCGATTCGGACCAGGGGGCAGGGTTTCATATTTTATTGAAGCTTCCCCGGGCGCCGCCATTGCTTAGCGAACCCCCACCTGCTGTTAGCATCCCATTGACTCCAATTCATTTTGGCATCACTTTGACAGCGAATAACTCTTACACTTACATCTGAAGCGTTTAAAGACTTCATTTGTCCATTAATTATTTCTAAAGAAACACGAAGATGTATAAAAGGCTCCATTACCATTTATCTTACGTTATGGCCCAGTAGAAGCAGTTTTTGTAAAAATAGGCTAACGATTGCGTCATAACCTGCGACTCTCGTTCACCCACGCCGTCTTTGCAAGATTCGGTGGGTGATTCAGATTTCTCGTGGCACGGCTATAGAAGATCATAGATATGTACACTAGATGTCGCCTTGGCTACGGCAGTTCATTGGACCGAATGCGTCAACTAGAGCCGCCATCTTGAAACAGGGGAACCCCGCAACAGCGTCAATGTAGGCAATGTTGTAACAGAAATAAAATCACAATAAATCGTCATGAACGCAATTTTCTTGGTTTTCTTTTGGTTCGTTTCAACAGTCAGACATGTATTAAGATTTAGTACAGGAAAAAATAAAAGTTTAGATTTTATGAAAATTTACATTTTCTAACTATAATGCATAGTGCTAGTAGGCCTAACATCCATAAGCAGCACAAAAGAACGGCATCGTCCATGAATTCGAAGTACAGACGGAGATAGCAGCTTTACCTAGCTACTTCCTATGACAAGACCCCTGTTCCAAGATGGCTGCGGTTTTGATGCATGCTTAGAACCCCAAGGGGACATCTAGTGCAGTGGTTCTCAAACTTTTTCTGCGTGTGGCACCCCTTGTGTACGGTGCACTTCTTCGCGGCCCCCCTAAAGAAAATTTAGAACAAAAACTGTTCTAAAATTTAACATTTTAATTAAACAAAACATATTAACTTATACAAAGTAGTGCTGTTGGCTAGTAGCCTTATTTTTTTAGGTTTAATTACACAGAATTCATGCTAAATGAATGTATTTTATAAAATGTCATAAAACTGGGGCCCCCATGGCACCATCTCGCGGGGCCCCGGACCCCAGTTTGAGAACCACTGATCTAGTGTATATATCTATGTTATAAGACTTACAATTGTCAGACAGGTTGCTCACGTGACATTTACGTCATTAAGCTCAGTTTGAGTCTGCGCAGTACGCTCGACCCCCAGGAAGTGCGTGCTTCTAATTGACTTCACTTATCTCCGTTGAATCCAATGGGGTCGCTGTGTCCATTTCTTTTACTGTCTATGGGTATGGGTATGTCTCAATCAGCTCCCTTGTTCAGTAGTCAGGGCACTGATCTGGAAGTCGGCTATTTTAAGGGCTGTCTCAATCGCAAAATCCTTCCAGTGCACTGGAACGTTCGTTCCCTAAAAATTCCCACAATGCCATGCAAAAACCACTGAGCATCGATGGTCCCTATGTTCCCTTACCGGAAATCATGTGACCTTTTTGTAGCTCGCCAACCGAAAATCACGTGTTTCAACTCAATAAACAATAGGGCTGTCACTTTTTATTCGATATTCGAATATGTATTCGAACATGACGTGAAATATCCGTATTCGAACTATAAATAAACCATCCGGTTTTTTAAATGCCATGTGTAGCGCATTTTTTACAGTAACACCTCGTAATAGGAAGGAGGCTGAGAGTGAGACCGACGACTGCAACTGTGCGCAAGAGAGGGAATCAAATGGGACCAAAATGAACCTCATGTGCATGTTAAGATAGAATTATAGTTTGTAATATAAAATGGCATATTGTTTATAGTGTAAAATATTATAGCAGAATAAAAAGCTTGTGTTAATACGTTTGCATTATGAAATTAGCATGCATGAAGATACTTTCATAATTTTTACAACGCAATGTAAACCTTATATTAAACAACAACAGCATTTGTCTTGTAAACGGATTTGAAATGATCATGTGCTGACTGTCGCGCCTCACATAGATGAGAGAGTCGAGTGAGATCTGCTTAACTCAGCGGTAAGTTTAATTTCATCTCAAGTATCAAATGGTTTGTGCACTCTATCATTGAAAACAGGCGAGCAAACAGCACGCGCAGGGTTAATGTACTTGTGAATGACGGCTCACAAACGCGCGGGATAGGCTTTGTATGTGTGCTTGTTGTCAATGACAGTTCTGGTCACAAACACGCTCAAGCGCGGGATATGTGTGCATGAAAAATGAAGGGCATTAAATCCGCGGAATTCCGCAGAGTTTTCTGCCGAAATCTGCGGGCGCGAATTCCTTTTGCGTCTGCCTATATACTCCTGCTGCTATTTAAGTTGTCACGTTATTGTTTGTAACTGTTCTGAATCATTTTTTTATATATAAGTTTGTTATTCATAAGTTGATAACCTGCTGTTTCAAACATTAAGTAAAAAAGTAATCCAGACAACCCTGTTTATGACTGTCACTGTTAATAATTTTGTGATTGAATCTCCATTACGGTGGGCTTTTGATGCGCGTGGGGGGGGCTAGATATTCGAATATATTCGGATACATTGCATGATATTCGAAATCCATTCGAATTTGATTTTTCTCAAAAGTGACAGCCCTAATAAACAATAGGTGTGTTCGATTTCATGCGATGCTGCGCAGACCGATCGGCGGCTGATTTGCATTTAGTGCATGCCGGTTAGTAATTTTGTCCAACTTGAGCTGGCGCTGAAGGCACATGACTATGTCACATGGTTTTAAAGAACCGCGAGAGCGATTCGAGATCAGCCGCCTGAGTCAGCCAGCGCATTTCTCGAAGAGGAGCTGCACGGGCTGTAATGACGACCCCAGCTAACAGAAAAAAGTTTTAAGAACGTTCCCTGAAAGTTCCCAAGGTTCCCAAAAACGTTCTGCCAACGGAAAAAGTGTCCAGTTTTCTTGACGTTCTAAGAACGTTTTTGTGTTGTCTCAACGTTAGAGGAATGTTACATTTTACCATTTTTAAACGTTATGACAATGTCATGTTTTAATGTTCACAGTCACACAATGTTTAGAACAACAACTGTTTATTATATTGACTTCTTTGATTGTTATGTAAATGATAGAGAAACATTGCATTTTATTATAATTTTTTTTTCTATTTATATTATTTTATTATATTTATTATATATTATATATTTATTATATATTATATATCTATTATATGTAAGTTTAGATGTTGATGTTTCGTTTCATTTTAAGTCACCATTATTGTGATTAGTGTTCGTTTTAGTTGGGCTCTTGAGCCTTGTCTTTTGCTTGCTAGTTTTTTCCCTGGTTGTGTTAACTTTTTGTTAATACACCACATTTGTTATGAACATGTTAAGTTAGTAGTGTAATTCTGTGGTGTGGTGGTTGGTACATAATGGTAAAAAATCATTCCTAATTAATTTACTAATCAAAAGTTTATTTTCTGTCAATAATGTAAATGAGATCCAGCACTTTCACAGCAGTTTGTCATTAAAGAGTTTTAGAAACTTTGGACAGTATATAACACAAAAACGTTCTTAGAACGTCAAGAAAACTGGACACTTTTAACGTTGGCAGAACGTTTTTGGGAACGTTAAAAACTTTCAGGGAACGTTCTTAGAACTTTTTTCTGTTAGCTGGGACACAGCTGTTTCACGATTGGTCGGATTTACCACATGACAACAATCACATGTGTTTTTCATGTTTATTTTCACGCCCTCAGTTCCACAAATGCTCACAAATCTGTATTTTTTATAACAGTTAAAGCTCTTTTCATGTAGTTGCGATTTTATATTGTGTCATCTTCATCAAAATAAAATGGATAAAAACGTAGACCCCACTACATTGGTATTTAAATAATATATGCTTATGTTAAACTTTATTCCTGTAAAAACAGATGCTGTAACCCCGGATTTCCACCGACTGCGGAGCAGCTGCAGATCAGCTCTGCTGCGTTACGTCTCCGCACTCTGCCGTCCGCCAATACCCACCAGTTCCGTTTTTGTTGCAGAGCGGCTGCGTGCTGAAGTGACGAGGTCTCGCAAATTCACGTGATGATCGCGCGATACCTAGTTTTGTCTCTGCCCATTATGCCATTGAATTATGACGTTTTTACAAACCAGCCCAGATCACAACACGAGATCTCCCATAGACAGAGCAGTACATCAAATCCATCCAAAATTAAAAAATAAGAAGGCTGCTAAAACATTTATATATGCTTTATCTTTAATGTATTTATTTGAAACTCCCCTGGCTCTGTTCCTGTCTATTATTTGTTGTTTCTGTATTAATGACTGACTTTATTTGTGTGTGTTTGTAATGTTTGTATTGCAAAGATTTAATAAAAAAACACGAGTTCTCGTGAATTCAGGTATGATCACGCGATAAAGTCATGGCTCCGCCCTGCGGAGCTGTCCGGCATCCGTCAAAAATAGAAGCTCTGCGTATTTGTGCCGGAGGGCTGCGGATGGCCGGAGCTGTGACGGATTCGGAGCGCAGTCAGTGGAAATACACATATTGACTTGAATGGAAACCGATTGACTCCGCCGCCGTTCCGCAACGGATCCGCAGCCGTTCCGCAGTCGGTGGAAATCCGGGGTAAGCCTCTTCAGTTCCACTCATGCTCATACACGGACATTAAAAACAGTATAATTCACTTTTTATGTTGTTTACATCTTACAAATCATGTTTACTGCGATAAAGCAAGCACGTGATCAGCCATGCCTGACGTAAATGCAGCAAACTATGGGAACCACAGCGTGTCCGACTTCACGTCTCAGTTTTCAGCTCCTCCCCACCTGCACGCGGCTAATCTCGCCGATCGGTTACATCCAGCCGCAGCCGATGTCGAACACACATTTTTTTGAAATGTGACAGAACTTTTAAAAAGACAAACGTTTCTTTAAGTTTTAAATATAAACACACATCTCTACACAGTAAGGGACCACAATCTACTCAATATTTAAAACAATAATATTTATTTAAAATTGTAAAAATATATATATATATATTTAAAGGTATAGCGGAAGATTTTCCCGAATTATTTTAAAGAACTGCCCCTCGATATTTTTTAAAAAAATGCACACGCAACACTCCCGAGAGGGAACGCCTGTTAAACGTGTGCACGAGACAGAGAGAGAGCATGCAGGAGCTCAGTTCTTCTCTTCGTTCTGTTTACAAGTTTCTGTCGGCATGTTTACCGTGTCTGTGCGGTTCGTGACTTGTGCCAGGGCTAGCATCAATAATCATAGCTTACATACAATATAAGCGCGTTAGCAAATAACTTATATTGACAAGAAGGGAAAGTCAATAGAACGTTCCATTGCAACACCAGCGCCCAGCAGCAGCCCTACGAATCCGCCATTTTGGAATTAGAGCGACTCGGGAGTGGACTAGAAGTGATGGCAATATCAGCTACTTTGTATTAAAAAAGTACATATATAGCATATATATGTACTATACTATAGTATATATAGCACATTAATTCGCAAATTGCATGCGAGCCGAACTGTGGGTCGTGATCTGTACGGATCATGGATCAACTGCGATCCGTTACACCACTAATTAGTAAAAAACAAACATCTTAAAGGTATAGCGGAAGATTTTCTTTTTCCGGGTGGATCTTTCAGACTATTGGTCCTCCTAGTTGTCAATCAGGAGTGTTGCGCAATTGCATTTTTTTAAAAAGTGGAGAAGGCGGTTCTTTTTTAAAATTCGAGAAAATCCTCCGCTATACCTTTAAGAAACTTGGTAGCCTACAATATTTACCTCTTATGATTGAGCATTAGAGACTTGGGCTTGAGTAGGCTACATGCTGGTGGCAAGCTTCTCATTTCTCCGATGAGTCAACGACAACATTAGAAAGAAATCTTGTCAAAGAACGAAAAAAATAATGGTATTAACTGATTACCATTATTTTAAATAAACGTTTCTGTTCCATGCAAAACATCAAAAGTTTCTGGTTTTTGTTTTTGTTCCATGAACCGGTGCAAAGCCTTGTCTTGCCTCTAGCGAAACGCTGCGGTTCATTTTATTTTACCAAGTAATCTGGCAAGACTGAAAGTAGTATTTCTGTGGAACAAATGGAAGAAGAATGGAATTAAAGAGCTCTACAATTCAGTTGTTACTAGTAACAATTACAATTGCAGAGCTCTAATAATTCTATTAGAGAGGTCTACAATCATAATTGTTAATAGTAATAATTGAATTATAGAGCTCTTAAATTTAATTCTTACTAGTAATAATATAATTACGATGAGTAACGCTGGCTACAATAATGGATAATTCGGCTTCCGATAGCCCCCAGAACCAACATTTTCAGGATCAGCAGGTTTAATGTTAATCAACCGAAAGTTCAGGGTTTTGCTGATGGGAAGTTAACCTCGCTTTCTGAAGTTAATTTATCAACATTTCTGTCTGCCCTATGATCAACCCATGCGCACAAACACACAAATTATTTATACAAGTCTGCACTCAGCTACTTTGAAAACATTGTTCCTTCTTTTCAGACAACTATCACAAAAATGCTGCAGTCTTGGTCCTCAAAATCTGTCTTCTGGTGTGTTTCAAAATTACTGTAATGTTATAAGCTAAGGCAGAATACATTTTATACATTTTTATTATTAAAACATTAACAGTAAAGTTATTAGTAATCCTTTATATAATATTTTTACTGGCAATGTAATAGAAGTGATTTTAATCTCTGACTCTTTTTGTTTGTATCTACAGGTGTTGTTAGTGATGTGTCAGTGTCATTATATGAGGGAGATTCTGTTTCTCTACACACTAATACTAAAATACAGAGAGATGATCTGATAGAATGGAGGTTTGGCAAGCAACAGGATCTTATAGCGAGAATCAACAGAGCAGCCAATTCACTCAGAATATATGATGATGTTCTTGATGGGATATTCAGACACAAACTGCAAGTGAACACTGAGAATGGAGATCTCACCATCACAAACATCACAACTAATAATAACACTGGAGAATATACGCTAGAGATCATCAGAGAGAAGATCACAAAAATGACATTCATCATAAGTGAGTATCTCAAGCTTTACTTTAAAGGTCCCATTTAACATGTTTCGAAGCTATGATTTTGTTTATGGTATAATATAACATGTTTTTTGATCATTAGGAGTCTTTATTTGTAAACATTTTGAAGCCTTATGAAGCCATCACTACCTGTACATCTTCTTTATTGCATGATAGCAATTACCACTACAATAAATGTTACGCTTTGTTCTTCAGATGTGTCTGGTGATAAAGTGACGGTGATGGTGGGAGATTCTGTCATTACAGTCAAAAATTTTATCAAGAAACCAGGAGATGAGAAGATGATGTTGAGGATTCGACACAACAACTCTACTGTAGCTGAAATGAATGGAACGGTCTTAACTTATAATGTTAATGGTGAGAGATTCAGAGACAGACTGCAGGTGGATTATCAGACTGGAGATCTCAACATCACAAATATCAGACCTGAAGACTCTGGATCTTATGATGTAGATATAACTGTCGGCAGTCACACATATACTATACACAGATCATTCAGTATCAATGTCAAAGGTGAGTAGATTGTTTCAGTATAATAAAGACTTTAAATTTTATAAAGTCAGTTTTTTAAAGTAAAATATATTAATGTAGATTAAATGGTGCAATTAAATTAAAAATAGAAGAAAAAAAGACAGAAATAAAAACTGAGCTTATTTTTGCTTCATTACTGATAATATAAAAGTAATCAAATTAAATGTCTCTCTCTCTCTCTCTCTCTCTCTCTCTCTCTCTCTCTCTCTCTCTCTCTCTCTCTCTCTCTCTCTCTCTCTCTCTCAGATCAGTCACCTGGTTTGTCTTCAGGCGTTATAGCAGTAATCTGTGTTGTTGTTCTGGGTGTTGTTGCTGCTGTTGTTGGTTTTATCATTTGCCGCAAGTCTTTTAAGGCTAATGGGTAAGAAACTTTTTGAGCAATACAAAATTAATATATTGATCTTTATTCTGCTACAGTAGAGATTACATTTAAAGATGTAAAATGTTTGTTCATATTTAGTTGTGTTGTGTATTTTGTGTGTGTTTGGGTTTTTATTCAAATATCAAACATTTCATTATACTAATTTAGACTAAAAAAACAGCACTGTGTTAATACATATGGGGGGGGGGGTTCACCAGACTGGGATTAGTTTAAGCCAGGTACTTTAGTTTAATTAGCAAATATAACTAGTTTGAACAAACATGCCTTACTACAAACATTTGTGTGCGTTTTATGGCAAAACAAAGGGAATTGATGTATTTTAAGACATGGCAAGTCTTTTTTTAGTTTGGACAGCTTACAGCTTACATTTATTTTAGTAGGACTAGCCCTTTACAATATCATAATCTTTACTGCATAATAGTTTAACAGTCAATGTTTTTTTATACTAATCGTGTTTATTACAGTAAAGTAGTAGTGTTCATGCAGCAACTATCACTCATCTCACTTACACAAAACTGCAGCAAAACACTGGAAATACAAACACAGAAATCCTAATTTAATTGATAGGTTTCATGTGTCGTCACGCACTCCGGGATCGCCCCGCTGGATGGCAAGAAAGCATTATCTGCCATTGACCGCAGGTTAAGAAGTGTGAAGAAGTAAAAATGTATTATTTTCGTTATATGTTTTGGGGTGTCCCCTAGCTAAGCCAACCCACCCCACCCCACCGTCATTATAGAGTCGCTGTGATTTCACAAAGTAAGATGTGATCAACTTTTTATTTAAAGAAACCCAAAATCACCCTTAACTCAAACACTAACCATTTTACTCCTCAAATTAGTGTAAAATAGTAGTTTGATAGAATTTTTTCGAAGCCACAATCCTAAATCTAAAAATCTGTCAATTCCTTTAGAAAACGGCTTGAGGCACACTTGAGATTTTACATTAATTTTAGACAGACATCTTTTGGATTCGTTTATTGCAAAATTGGGACAAATAATGGAGAGTATTTCTTTGTGACAGTGCAGCACGAGAATTTTACATTTATGTAGTATTTTAATTTGAATAAAAACCAGGGGACCCCCTAATATTTTTATTATTATTAGGGAGTACAGGCCCACCTCAGGCCCCGTTTGATTCAAACAATGATTTACATGGATCACTTCATCAAAGGTAACCTCACATAAACGCTGTATATTTTATTAATCATTGCATTTTTAGCATATCTTTGCGTCATTTTCAAAAGGGCAACTTGGCAAGCAAACAACAACAAAATATCCATATTTGTCTTATCGAATTAATGTTCCTGTTCAGATGTAATATAAATAAATTTGCTGTTGTTGGCACACTTCGTAGACAAAAATACAAAAAAACAATGCCTTCACAAAATAAAGACAGAGAGATTAAAGTGAAACTGTAAATCATATTGAATATTTAGCAGATTGTCACACTTTAATTCTTATTTAATATTTCCCATTATAATCACTTGGTTGAGGCCAGTAATCTAAAATAACACATTATATTTATAAAAGTACCCCCCTTAGTTCCCTTTTTGGTTTGGGCCACTACCCCATCATGCATTTTCAGTTCCTAAATGACGTTCTCATTACAAATATATTTTCAAAGACAGTTAATGGTTTATAAATGGTTTTGGTATTATTAAAGCATGAAAGTGTTAAGGTATCATGCATAGGAAGTTAAATTAAGAAAGGCCATTAGGCCAATAATAGTACAGATGTAAATTTATGTACAGTATGAACGTGACTTCTGAAATTTTCACAGCGCTGTGTCTGCAAATACTTTAAGGTTATTTGTTGTACTTTGACTGGACTAAACTTTATTGTTTTTCATTAATATGGTTTAATAAAATACAATATGATATGATAGCATCATATTAATATAATACTGGTGATAGTATAAGTCGAGTTAAAGAGGAGGTCTGGCGTTAATCTAATGGTTTTTAGTGAGTATAAAATATGGAATTGGGTCCTGTGTATAATTGCAAGTACCCGAAATTTGTGCCACAATTTTTTTTTATTCTGTTAAGAGGTTATTTTAATAATTGTGGCTTGAAACCGAAGGAAAATTGTCTGACTGAGCGAAAGAGTTGTAATGTCAGATTAATAAATCAATTAAATTTAATGTGTTGATGTGTTACATCACCTGCTTTAATATTTATATTTCAGAAATGAGCGGGAAGGTGTAGGCTCCCCGATAAACATTGAAGGGACAGGTAAGCATGCTGATTTTTATAATAGTGATGATTTTTATTGTAGTGCTGAAGTGGTTAAGGGGTCAGACTGCAATAAACACGCAGCATTATAAACTCAAACCTTATATTCAGATTTACTTTTATAATGGAAAAAAGTCTCTGTATGTTATTAATAATAATAATAATTCACTTCAAGCTCTTCATTGTCTATGGTTTTCAATGACTCATATCTGTCATTGCCATTTTTAAGAGCATTTAATTGAATCGGTGTAACACTTTATTTACAGCATTTTTGGTACACGTGGTACATGTACTTCTTATATTAATAACGGTTAATTATGCTTAATTACATGCAACTATCCCTAAACCAAATCCTAACCCTATAGTAAGTTCAAGTTGTTAGTTTATATTACACATCACTTAAACATATATTTACAATGTAAAATGAAACAGGCATGGACTACAAACTAAAAAGAAAACCTTTATTAAAGTCTTAATTTTTTAGTTGAGATCTTGTACCTCAATGATTGTGAACCTGAGAATTACAATCATTAAAATCCAACAATGAAAACACAATTAATGTCTCCGTTTATGCATTTGGTAGACATTTTTATCCAAAGCAACAGAGTCCAATTCCACGACCTTTGAGCTGCTAAAATAATACTCAACCAACTGAACTACAGGAATGCATTTGTAGATATTTATCTTCTGATTTGATCTCTTATCTGTGTCCAACACAGGAGGAGAGTCAACAGAGATGAACCAACCATTGAGGACTGGAGATCACAGCAGCAGTGATGTTCCTTAAAAGTGTAATATCATCAACATTACAAACACATCAACATTATTGATTTATAACATCACTCTCATTTCAATGACTTTAAAACCTGTCTGCCTGTATGCTGATGAGGAACTGAACCAGAAGAAAAGCTCTCAAGACTACTGAAACACTGAAAAAAAGTATAAAGTCAAGTTTATAGAGCACTTCACAGACACTGTATACAATGTACACTATATACACACATGCATTAACATTACCTCATAATAGATTACACTGGGACTACACTGGAAAGACTTGTTTGTTTTGAATGTACTATTTGCTATTTCATGCACATATCTGCATAGCTGTGATAACTCTGTATGATTGCAATGTAACAGCCTGAATGAACACACATGCAAATTTAACTGTAAGGTGCCTTAACATTTTCTTTAAAATAAGCTCCTGTGCTACTACATTGATGTGTGTGAGATGGCTTTGATTTATTTAAAGATTTAAATTTTGATTTATTTATTTAAAGACTCTTTTGAAATCTAAAGTTCTAACTGTGGTATTTTTTTGTGGGTTTTTTTTCTTTCTTTTTTTTGTGAATGTAAAAACTGTGTAACAGATCGCTTGACTGAACCTCAATTAAATCTCTGTTCTGATCTCAGTGTGTACTTTTTTGAACAGTGTGTTGGTTGGCATGAATTTATTTGTTATATTAATTGTGTGTTTAAAATGTAAGTTTTTTTTGTAGCTGTTGCCCAGAAGCCCAATGGAGGACATGGTAGTTCCACATATCAGAATGGGTTACACTACAGAATAAGAAAACATCCCGCTGGATTATGCACTTATTGTAATGTACAAGAGACATTAAAGGATTTACTGCTAATCTGCAAAAAAATACGAAGAAGATGGGCCAGAATTAAAGGCACACATGGATAAACAAGGCATGACAACATCAAGCATCTGGGAGAATACATAATTTATTAATTTTATTTTTGAAAAACACTGGGTTAAGTGAAAGAATTTTATAGGAATATTTTTGTTTCTCTGATTTCATTCTAATACCCGCACTCCAGTCAGGACCGTGGTGGGTGACACAATGAATAATAACACAGAAGTTGTGTTAATACACGTTGTCCCTATACCTTCTGTGTTATTATTATTTTTCATTGTGCCGCCCACCACGGTCCTGCAACATTAGATCAGAAATGTCTTGTCTGCAAGTGTTCATTTATCACAAAATAGAGTAACTCAAGTAATGAACTCATTTAAATTTCAGTAATTGTAACTGCCTTGATTTAAAAAAAATAATACTTCGTTACATCCTCGTTACCGCTAAAAGTAGTGGGATTACAGTAACGGAATTACTTTGTAACTCGTTACTCCCGTCACTGTTTTTAGCACAACTTGTGTTGGTCCTTTTATTTATTTTAACATTAAATAATGCCTTAAATGGCATGACACACACAATGTGTTAAAAATTAACACATCATTTTTTGCAGTGTAGGCCTGACAAGGGTAAGTGTAACGAAGAGGAATGAGTTATAGGTCCTGAATTTGACGCGTGCATTAGGCATTAACAAATGTATTGTCGATATCTTAGGATGAAGTTGAATATCCCTGTCCGTTTATTATCAATGCACATAAATCAAATAAAATACTTTACAAAACTTCAACCTTCATAACACATAAACAAAATACGAACTTAACATTAGCACAACCGATTCACACGGTCAAAAAAATTTGTTTGACCGTCCATTCCTCGCCACCTGCGGCTCATAAACACAAACTTAAATACATCAGAAAGGCTAATGGCGCCCTCTAGTGTCAAATAAAGAAACTCAATATGTAATGGCTCCAACAGTAAGTATTCCTCAAAATTTGTATTACCTTGCATGCATGTCTGCTTATGACTAAACTAAATGTTTATTTATCTTTGTATATGAAATAGTTTATATATATATTTCCAAATAATTCCTATGAATTCATGTTAAGTTTTCAATTTGGAATATTAAAAAAATTCCCCCGATCAAGTTCACATGGCTCAGTGTTAGAGCATTGCACTAGCACACATTGATAAATGTATACCTAGTAATGCAATGTAGGTCATTTTGGATTAAAGCGTCTGCCAAATGAATAAATGTATTTGTCCCTGACATTAACAAAAACAGGATGTGATCGTTTATCAAAGGGTAAAGGATGGCACATGTGGCTAATGTGTGCGATGAAGAGGTGTGATGCCATGATATAAAGCTTAGTCTCCTGCCAAAGCTGGAAAAAGTTAGTATTGTTTGCACGATCAAAGCATGAGCAATACAATTACATTTACGCATTTTGCAAGTGACTTATAATGCATTCCAAGATGTTTATCAGTATTAATGTTTACTGGGAATCAAACAATGCTCTGAGCAACAGCAATAAAGAGACACACATCTAGCATGAGTCATAAATCTCTTTATTTTACATTCACAGTTCACAATAATACGGTTTCATAAACAAAGTTTATTTAGTTATTTGCATTGATGAAATCGATAATTCATTGTAAATTTATTTTTGTAGAGTGTAAATCTGCAAAACACACACACAAACCTCTCACATACTGTTCACACACAGATACACATCAGCCACTATTAGTCAAACACATCTCATGTCCACCAGCAGAACAAAACCACATTTCTTTCCATATCAGGTTGAACTTCAACCCAGAGGTAAAGCATTGAGTGACAAAAATAAAGCATTTAACTTTGGGCCTCATTTATGAAACGAGCGTATGACAGAAAACGTACAGTCGTTTCCACGCAAGACTTAGCAAAATGGACAAACATGAGCCGTAGCTAGGATAAAAACTCACGTCAGGTCTCACCTCGTTTACAGAAGTTATCAAACATAACATACATCTAGCATGAAGATGTTTGTTTTAGCCATTTCCTGTCTGAATAATGAGAAAAAAAATTTTTGTTTACTTAAACAAATGAAAAATGTGATTTTTAAATTTTTCCCACACAGAATAAATTTATTTAGTATTTACTACAGCAATATGCAATAACAGCCATCTAATTTTGTGTGTGTGTGTGTGTGTGTGTGTGTGTGTGTGTGTGTACCTGGTAACTATCACGTTAGATAGGAATACCAGTGTTTTTGTGACCTTGTGGGGACATTTTGATGTCCCCATGAGGAAACAAGCTTATAAATCAAACAGAATGATGTTTCTTGAAAATGTGAAGTAGGAGAAAGGTTTCTGTGATGGTTGGGGTTAGGGAATGGGGCAGGTAAGGGGAATAAAATATACAGTTTGTACAGTATAAAATACATTACGTCTATGGAATGTCCACACAAAATGTGTGTGTGGGTGTGTGTGTATTTATATATACACTAAATATTACACACAGAACACAGTTGTATGTTATGTTTCAAATCACTTTTATTTTGTATGCGATTAATCACGATTAATCTTTGCCCAGCACTAAGACTATTAATGGTTTCTGCCTAAAAACAGGTATTTCTGAATGACCCGAGGGCAGGATAAGGCAGATCCGACGGGAAAGTATTTGATGATATAAAGTAGGTCCTACGTATATAATAAAATCATTATCTAATTTTTAACAAAGGTATGGAATAATGAGACCACTCCGAAGTCAGCAGCTCTGGTCTGGATGCGTTGTGGATATGCCCCGGAGCTAATTGCTATCAGGGACAAAATCTTTTCTGTTTGAAGTATGATCATTGTCTCATGACTCCGGCATACACCACATTGGTCTCCACTGGAGCTCTCTGTACACAACATCACACACCATAAAAACACAACATTTAATATCAATACTGACAATACTAACATGTTATATTTTATGCTATATCAAAAAGAAATGTATCGGACTCAATTGAACGCATAATTTTTTTATGCACATTTTTAGACATGATGCGAATCTTGGCTTTTCCATCTAACAGTTTTTTTTATGTGAAATTCCAAAATGTGCATAAAAATAGGTGTATGGAAACATAGCTAATGTGGTATTGGAACAGCTCCAGTCAAGATTGCAAAGGCCTGCAGAGAGTTAATGTAATCTTAGCTGGGAACTCATCTCATGGTTTGCTCTACCACCCCTGCATGACCTTTATCACAAACGCCACAAAAGCAGAGCTGTTAAAATCATCAAGGACTCAAACCACCCCATTAACTGTCTTTTTACACTTTTGCCATCAGGTACCTTGATGACAAAGACTGAGAGACTTAGGAGGAGCTTCTTCCCACAGACTATCAGGTTTTTAAACTTAGGGTCAGATTATGAACAGCTTGCACCAGTGCAAACTGTTATTTTGTTGCTAAATAAATATCTGTATTTATTAGAGATGTGCAGTGGATAAGGTGTGGTCTAGTTATTTTTTAGACTGACCTTATTATACATGCATTTCTAGGGGTTTCCCTTTCAGACGTAAAATTAATGGAAGGAAATTATTTAAATGATTCAAGCAACATGATTTACTTATGTTTGCGCGTGTTATATTTCTGGTATTTATGCCATTATTTAATGCCAAAGTCTTAAATCATTTTACGTCTGCAATTGTTGATAGGAGGAGGCATCACAGAGATCAGAGAGCTCGTGGTACAAGGCAGGGGATTTTTTTAACACGTAACTGTTTATGTGGCAAGCCAGAGGAACATATTATTCAAAAATATTGTTTGCTAAGAAATAAAAGAGGAGTCAGAATTCACACAATAGCAGGTGTGTCAAAACTTTTCATGGTTAGCTGGGATTTTACACGCCAAATTTTTAGCTGTAGGCCTAATGTCTATGGTGCTGAGCTCAAGTGCATCAGGTGTTAGTAGATCACCCGCACCTCATCAGCTCTGCTTATTTGAGACCCTGAACTAATTTGCGCTGCTCTTAGTAGATCAATCAGCTGTTGCGCCTGTGTTATTTATTTTGCGTCTTTTTAGTACATAACCCGCAGATATTACCACTCCCATCAGCGCTTTTTTGGAATTGTAGATTATAATTAGTAAATTACTAAATCTGGCCCTTAGTCTCTTAACACAAACATGTCTCTCATAAATCATATAGATATTCAATATACCAACATTGTCACTTGCATACTGCACTTTATGTTTTCACATTATGTCCATGAAGCGGACCTGACTTTCATTTCACTACTGGTTATACAACTCTGACTTTATATTTGACAAATAAAAACCCTTGAATCCTTGAGCTTTACTTGCTACTGCTAGCTGTTGTGTGTTTATGAGTGACAGATTTCTCACCGGTTTACATCTTTGTTTCTGATGGAAAGTTGTTTCTGCGTACGTGATTTCCTGTTCACTGGTCTGAACTGTTACAACAACACAGACAGACAAAAGCATCGAAAAAAATCTCATCTCTGTTTCTTCACAAAATGTTTTGTTGAGTATTTACCCTGTTGCTGTGTGTTTCTGTGTTTCCTGTCGATCCAGAAGATCATAACTGAAGCTACAATCATCAGACATCCAACAGCAAAACAGATCACAACTTTATGAACGAAGGTGAGACCTGCAATAAATAATAAAATATATTATTGTAACTGAATCTGATCTTAGATCAGCTCAGTAAATAACACTCATAATCACACCTGTTGTATCTGAACACGGCTGACAGAGATGAGTGATGTTGAGATGTTGAGTTTGGTTTGTGATGGGATTGTTGAGTACACATCTGTATGTGTTTGTATCCTGATATTCAACCTCCAGAGGTAGAGAGAGTCTGATGTTGAGATCAGACACACTGATGATGGACAATAAACTGTTTCCTTTGTACCAGGACAGACTCACATCTCTCACATTCAACACTGAACACAATAATGAACAATTTGATGATGATGATGATGATGAAGAACATTGTGAAGAAACTCTGCTGATGACAGGAACGGACAGACGAGCTGGAAAACATTTGAGAGAATAAACAGAAATAAGAATCGAAGCAAATATTATTAGTATTAGGCCAGAGGCCGTGTTTAGTGACTTTAGTCATTTAGATTCATAAATAAAATGGACTTTTAATTTGAGAAACACATTAAAAAAACTGTCTGAAAGAAATAAGGTGCATAAATGTATTTATATTCAATCCAAAACTTTAATGAATTAACTAAGATAATATAAAAGTTAATATGCAAACAGTTAATCTTTACTCACCATAGACAGAAACATTGAATCTGTAAGATTTTGGCTTCTGTTTGCCGCTGATGGTTATATTATAAAGTCCAGTGTGTTGAGTTGTGATGTTTGTGATGGTGAGATCTCCAGTCTGATTATTCACCTGCAGTCTGTCACTGAATCTCCCATCAAGATCATCAGCATATATTAAGAACTTATTGGTGTCTTTAATGATTTTAGCTACACGGGTGTTTTCAGGTCCAAATCTCCACATTATCACATCATCTGTCTGTAGTTTAATATCAGTTTGTAGAGTAACAGAATCTCCCTCCATCACTGACACTGACTTCACTTCAACACCAAACACACCTGCACACACAGATTCATACAGATTAAAGATCTTCAGGCAGTTTAAGTTGTTATATTAAAGACATTTGTGTTTCAGTTTTTGGAAATCCGATGTAACACGATGAAACAATATGCGTTAGTTTAATGCATTTATTTAATTTACTTATAAACAATACTTTACATTCGGAAGTTTTAGTTTCAGTTTTTGTCCCTATTTAGATAAATATAATCTTTATGAGAAATTAATTTAACAAATTCTATCATTTATATGAGATCAGACATTTATAGACATAAATATCAGATTGTATTAAATCAGACACAAAAGTATAATAGCAAGAGCAGATCTGCTAAGTAACAGATGATTAATATTCTGGATTAAATGCTCCCAAAAATGATCTAAAATATGTTTATAACTCACCTGTCAGACAGCAGAAACACAAAGAAAGATAAATAAACATGAGAAACATTTCTTCATCAGATGTTGTGTTGTTGTCTACAGTGAATGAGATGAAGACGATTCTGTGAGCTCTCACTTACTCTTCATGTGCTTCTTTAACGCCTCTTTGAGGTTTCTTGAACTTGTGTGTCCGCATCACATCATATCAAACCTTATATGGGCTTTATTATACATGCGTGTGTTTGATGAGCAGACGATTACATTAAACAATATATATATATCGCCAATCTGTTAGTATGAAAGAGCCAATATAATATTGCACACTAGACGTGCCGCCCCCAAACGCTTCCTTTGTGTGTACGTTCATAGAAATTAGTGTGATATATTTTTAGATACATGGCGCAGCGCTTCTCTTGACCCTAAAGCATCTTGATCTTGAACCCTTTCTCTAACTAACCCTATAAAGATTCCAGATGTAGAATAACGAACATAAGTTAACATCCTTGCTGAATCTGAGAAAATGCTGAATATTTTGGAAGAAGAGGAATTTTGAAAGTATTTTTTTAATTTTACCTTTATTTATTCAGGAAGTCCAGTTGAGATGATATCTTTTACAAGAGAGATCTGTCCAAGGTAGCAGCCACACAAACTTAAATATAATACAAATTACAATTAAATACAACAAGTAGGCCTATTTCCAAGGTGAAACAATGTTGTCCTACAATCATTAGAAATTGTATTTTTGAGGCAGGATTGCTAATATAGTAAAATGCTAGTGTTATACCATTACAGAGCGTTAGCTTTCCTTATGTCAGTAATCATATTTTAGTCAACTGAATTGTTTTAGTTTTAGTCTAGTTTTACTCAACTAAATGCCATGAGATTATTGTATGCTAAATCCACATTAGATCAAGCTGACTAAAATTGAATGGGTTTAAATGTTATTTAGTTTATGGGTAATTAAATGTGCCATAGCTACTGCCAAATTTGTAAATCTAAATTGTAAATATTCCCATATTATTTGAGGTTGCAGACAAATAGTCACAAATGTGTAAACTAGCATTCACAAAAAGATTCACTGTACAAACACAAGTACATACAACTTCTCAAATCTATCACTGCCTTCTAAAATCTTTGCTTTTTACTTTTGCTGCTCTTTTTGCGAAATACCCGAAGAAGAACGTTTACTGCATACTGCCAAGGCTTGCTTTAAATGTCCCACCAACAACCAGTGATAGGAGAAACGAAGTTTTTCGAGGCTTCGAATCAATTGAACCAATTGCTTCACAAATTGATTCAGTTTTTCGAAGCGTTCGAAACACCATACACGCTGGCGACATCTGCTGGTCAAAATAATTTAAAAACACCAAGATCTGTCCAAAACATTTTACACTTTTTACAAAAAAATAGCAAGATTGTTCTAAAAATATGTTTTTAAGAAAAATAAGTTATTTTATTCAATAAAGAGATAAATAAAAGTGTATTATGTGTTTTTAGTTTTATTTATGGCAAACAAATCATTAAAACGAACTCTCTTTTTAATTCTGCACATTTTTGTCATTAAATCTGTCTATAAACAAAAAGTAGACGAATTGGCAGTGTTATTAGTCAGAAGGATGAATGTTTTATGAACTTGCATAATAAAACTGACCCGAGTTCAGCCAAACATATGAGACACTGGTCACTTGTGATCAACTCCCCCTAATGGTAAATCGTCGGATTTTCGAAACGTTTCGAAACAGTTATGACGTAATGAAGCCTCGTTTGCTAAATCACGTGACTTTGGCCAGTTTGAAACAAGCTCCGAACCATTCGAAACGAAATGAGGAAATGGATAATACGAAACAGTAGGTGGCGGTATGTGCTTAGTTTACCAGTCCGCCAGTAAACGAAAGAAGAAGAAGAAGAAGAAGAAGAAGAATGATTCGAAACAAAAGATTCGTAAATGTTTCGAGGCCTCATGAAGAACATTATTTATAATGAAAAAGCATGTTGATGGAATGTGTGAATATTGCAATAGTCAAGAGACCATAGAGCATGTAATTATGTATTGTCCTAAATACCATCAAGCCAGACAAAGATTGATCTCACAACTTAGTGAGAGCCAGATGACATTAAATTTACAGCTTTTATTGCAAAGAGGATCAGAGAACATTTGCTTTCAATTTTTGTTTCCTTTCTTGAAGATATCTGGGTTATTTAAAAGGATTTAAGTAAGTGTGGGTTGACCTCTTGATCCACACTCCAGTCCAGATGGTGGCGGTAATGCTCCAAAAAGCTGGTTGCAATCCGCCATTCAAAATCATAAGAAGAAGAAGAAGAAGAAGAAGAGGCCTCATGAAGCGTGTTTCGATATCGCCCATCACTACCAACAACAAAAAGTTAATGTTGCGATGTCGACAAGTGGATCAGAGAATGCAGGTCGTTATTGGTTTCTTCATTTCTAATAACATTTCGACATTTTCGAAGGCACAAATATCGCAAATCCGTAATGGAAACGCAGCCTGACGCTGAAATACTTTGATAACTTTAATCATCGTTTCTAACTCAAACACCTACAACAACATGAAGAAGATCATTTTACTCTTCACCATCTCGTTATTTCTTAGCGGTAAGTTCATTAATCAACCAGCAGTTGTGTTCGAGGTTATGCTGCGCGCACCGATTCTTTGTTTTCGGTTTGCAGTCGAGGGGACCACGCGAAATCTAACGTTACCTCGAAGTCAGAAGTACATCTGAAATTATGACCAGGGGCTCCGCTAGCAATTTTGGGCCCTATGAATTGAGTACCATACCCTTTTCGCACCAAACATACAATCCAACCTAGCTATTCAGGAACATTTTTTTGAAAATATAAACTTAATATCTTTAATATTGACTGAGTTATGTCATGTCAGCAAACTTAAATTATATTGAAATTAATGCAAATTGAAACTGTGAAATCAAACTGTGATGCTTTCCCTGCAAGTAAGCCTACGATGGCCCTTTATGGGCTGGCCCTGCGCGGGCAGCCCTCACTTAGCCCCCAGGAAGCCCTCATACAGAAAAATCCCCAAAGTTAAATGAACACTGCTGGATGTATATGTTGTCCCATCTTAAAGAGTGTTAAAAAGTAACAATGAAGCAGAATTAAAAGCTGTGTTATCCTCTTTCTCAACATCTCTGTCTGAAACCTTAAATTGCATTTTTACATCTTATTGGTACACTGTAAAAAGTAATATCTGAATCTACTTGAAAAAAGCTTGTAAGTAGAACTAATTTGGACAGAATTGTTGATATTACTTGATAATGCTGTGCTGTATGAACTTTTAGGTGAATGCAATAGTTAAACTAAGCAACTTTAGTAAGCAGTACTCTAAAGCATCGAGTGTGTTGTACTAAATGACTGTTCACTGTTCAAATAGTGCAAAGAAATAACACACAAGCACACGCACAAGCACACGCACGCACACACACACACACACACACACACCAGTGTTGAAGTTAATGAGATAATGAAGTGATTATTAAGACATTAATGGTGAACACCTGCTGGTTAATTCCGTGTCAAACAAACTACATATTTTTAAATGTTCCTGTCTCTACATTTTTATTTTAATGACTCTTTTTCTGTAGTAAGTAATACTAAAATGATAAAGAAAGCCAAAATATTAAATGCAATAGATGAATACAGCAAAATCCCCAGTGTTAAATGAATCTATCATGTTTGCCTCTCTATCATCATTTCTGTTTGAAAACTAAAATTATAACTTGAGTTATTTTCTAAAGGAATAAGTTTAACTTCTACGCTGCTGTCAGAACAAAATACAAGTGCTCAACTATTCCAGCATCCACACGCGTGATTTAGTCAAATAGACATTTACCACAAAATTATCACAATAAATTTCAAGTTTGTGTTTGTTTTGAGTTCATTTGAAGTCACCATTATTGTGATTAACATTTCCTTTAGTTAGGCATTTGTTCCTTGACCATCACTGAACAAGTCTTCTCTTTTAACAATTATAACAGTGTTTAAATAAGATCAAATATGTGATCAGTGATCATCGCTTGATGAGAGGAAAAACCTTTCAGGCCATATGAGGTTGTTTATTTATTTTGTAAATACATATATAAGTGTTTGTACGTTTTGTATTGATGCATTTGATTATAAACAAAGATAATTAGGCATATAAAAATAATGCTCTATGCATCTGACACTGTTCTGAATAAAACTGCTTTAATACTTTAGTGTGGTTTTTTGCTTAAGAGAGACATCATGACTTCTGATACAAATCTCAACAATGGTGACAGTAAATGGTAAGAAAGATTTTCTCATAAAGCAATGCATGATGGGAGTTATGAATGAGTTTTATACAATCCTGGTACCCAGCATGCATTGCGGCATGAAGCTTTGTTGTTGATTGTCACCATGATTGTGTTTTATAGGCTGATTGTTGATGTCTCATTGTGTCTGGTTTGCACCATAGATTAGATTTGTGTGAAAAATATTTAATTCTTAAGGCTAGTTGGATTTTTCCAGCACTGTTGGACTTTACCGTATAGACAGGACATAAATTTATATACATAAATTCAATGATTATTTTTGCATGAACTCATTGATCACAATACTTACATCCTCATATTAACAAACAACACTTTAAGATCTCATTTCTCTCAAATTCCTCTGCTCTAATAAATGTGCTTTATAAACACACTGTCACAATACACAGAAGAAGATGAACGCTTAACTTCAAGACCCAAGTACCCAACTAAAGGAAACACTTATCGGCACAATGGTGACTTACTTTATTAACCAGATTTACAGCAGTTCTTTAGAAGTTAAACATATCATCCATATTAATGACTCAATCACTTAATTATCTCATTAACTTCAACATTGATTCAGTGTTTTTAACACCCATCTGGGTGTGGATTAGATAAACACCAAGCAGTGTTAATTTCACACAGGAGATTTGCTATGAATTTAAAATGACAAGTACAAAGTACTGTGAGGAATACCCATAATCCCTTGCGCCTGAATATTTAAATGATTATTGTTTGATTAAAGAATAAGAACTGATGGGACACTTAAATCGTTGTTAATAAGATGTTTTGGAGCTAGGTTTAATCTCTTAGTATTGTTTATGTATTTTTTGTAGTAAAATTGTTTTCTGTGAAGTCACCGTTTAGGTGATCATTTGCTTTGGTTTATATGGACCCGATTCAACACTTCATGTTTCTTTTTACAATAATAATATGCATGTCAGTGCATTTTTATGAAGATGTTTAATCAATGATTGACAGAAAGTTAATCATGAAGTTTAATGAAATGTTATTTAATAAATACCAACTTAAGTGAACTGAAAAGTTTAAGTACAGTCTACATGAGCATTGAATTAAATTAACTTTAGTATTCCAGTTTTTTGGGAGATCCTAGTTTCCACACATTTTTCTAGTAATTGAACTAGCAGACATGTTATAGTAACTGTTTAGTTTGAGTTGTCTGTACTAAGCTTAAATTAAAATTGTAAGTTAGCTGAACTTATACTGAGTTACATTTACTCAAGTTTTCATGTAATTTCTGTGTATACAGAAGTTAACTCTGCAAAGCTGTTTTAAGTTTTACTAACTCAAAAATGATTCATTAATTTACTAGAAAATTTTAAGGTAATCGGTTTCCACAGGTTTTCTAAGTAAACTCAACATATTACTTTTTACAGTGTAGAGTCATTTTCTTACTTTAGGTTGAGATTTTGTTTCATTTAAAGTCACCACTATTGTGATTAGGCATGGGCCGATTACCGGTTTCAAGGTATACCGAGGTTTAAAACAGTCAAGGTTTCAAAACCACTAAAATGTTCTGTGATACCGTCTCCAAGGTATGAGCTGTGTTTATACAAAATTCATTAAATCATGAAGTCATGTGATTGATTTGATGTTTACATTTAATATATATTATGAAAATATAATATATATGTTTTGAAAGCATATTATAATTTAAAGGCTTTATTGTACCTGGCATTTGAAAATAACACAATTTAGTGTTGCAATGGTAATACCGCAACACCGTGAAACCGTGGTATTTTTGCTAAAGGTTATCATACCGCCAGAATCTTATACCGGCCCATGCCTAATTGTGATCAGTGTTTGATTTAGTTAAACTTGACTCGTGACTCTTACATTGCTCAATTGTTTGATTGCTATAACTTTGTGTGTTTAAGACATGTTTGTTATAGCAGAGTGCGATACTTTGGTGGTGGTCAGTTCAGTAAATAAAGTCTAAATATCATCATATAAAAACTTATGTATTCATTTAATGTTTGCACACTTATCAGAAGGATCTTTCTCTGACAAATGTGATACTACAGTATGAGATCCAGCGCTCTCATAGCAGTTTGTCTTTCTGAAGAATTTTGAAACACTGACACTCAAAATTAACTGCTCGACAATGTAGAATCATTTTCTTAACTTATGTTAAGATGTTGGCTGTTTCATTTAAAGTCACCATTATTGTGATCAGTGGTTGTTTTAATTGGACTTTGACTCTTGACCATTGGCTTGTTAGTGTTTTCTGGCTGCTATATCTAAGTGTGTTTAAAACATGTTATAGCAAAGAAAAGGCAATAGTAATTGAATATTGGTGGTTGATACATAAACAACATCAAACATAATCATTTAATGAACAGATTTATTAATGTAATTCCCCCCCCTTATCAGAAGCATCATTTTCTGTTAATGATGAAATACTACAGTGTAAGGTCCAGAACTCTCATAGCAGTTTATTATTCTAAGAGATTTTGATAGTTTGCACATAAACATTAACCGCTGAACGATGTAGATGCACAGACATCAAGAATCTGAGTATGAATCTCAACAATGGTGACAAAGAAAATGGTAAAAAATTTCATTATTTATTCATGCTGCAGTGCATTCTGGGAGTCCTGGATGAGATTTGTAATTTGTTGATACCCAGCATGCATTGCAGCATGAAGCTTTTCATTTTATTGTCACCATCATTGTGATTCATACTCTGATTCTTGATATTTGTGTGTCTACATTGTCGAGCAGTTAATTTTGAGTGTCAGTGTTTCAAAATTCTTCAGAAAGACAAACTGCTATGAGAGCGCTGGATCTCATACTGTAGTTCACATTGTCAGAGAAAGATCCTTCTGATAAGTGTGCAAACATTAAATGAATACATAAGTTTTTATATGATGATATTTAGACTTTATTTACTGAACTGACCACCACCAAAGTATCGCACTCTGCTATAACAAACATGTCTTAAACACACAAAGTTATAGCAATCAAACAATTGAGCAATGTAAGAGTCACGAGTCAAGTTTAACTAAATCAAACACTGATCACAATAGTGGTGACTTTAAATGAAACAAAATCTCAACCTAAAGTAAGAAAATGACTCTACCAATAAGATGTCAAATGCAATTTTAGATTTCAGACAGAGATGGTGAGAGAGAGGATAACAGTGCTTTTAATTCTGCTTCATTGTTACTTTTTAACACTCTGTAAGATTGGGACAATATATACATCCAGCAGTGTTCATTAAACTCTAGGGATTTCTCTATGTGAGGGCTTCCTGGGGGCTAAGTGAGGGCTGCCCATGCAGGGCCAGCGCTAAGGGGCCAACGTTTTGCCAGTGAGCAAACCTGTGTGGGGCCCTTAGGCTATGCCCATACAGGCCCATCGTAAGCTTACTTGCAGGGTTTTATCTCACAATAAAGAGAGGCTATTAAAGAGGCTATTAAAACAGTGTTGGTACATTGTGCACATCATAAGCTTACATACTATACAATAGATAGATGGATAGATAGACTTTTGGGAAAAGATTATCATCTCCAAGATGTACTTAGTTCGAATAAAAAAATAACCTGGCGTGATGCATGAACCGTGATTATAGTGCTGCCTCACGATTAGTCGCGACTAATCGTTTGCAGAATAAAAGTTTTTGTTTACACAATTTATGTGTGTGTGTGTGCTGTGTATAATAATTATGTGTTTATAAATACACACACATGCATGTATAATTTTAAGAAAAAAATATATTTATATAATAAATATTTATATACAATATAAATTATATGTAAATATAAACATGTATATACACACGAAAATTTCTTAATGTGTGTGTGTGTGTATTTATACATAATTATTATATACAGTACACACACATATATTATTTAAACAAAAACTTTTATTCTGCAAACGAATACGTGATTAAGAAGTTTTTTTTGTCCCTACTGGTATTTGTTGGGGGCATTTAATCCTACTGGAATATGTTCCAAAACACACTACAAAAAGGAGTTTTTTGTAGTGGTTTAAGTGGTAAAAGCTAATGGTTCCTATTGGTATTTTAATGGAAACTATTAAAATATTTGTGATTGTTTCTATTGTATTTTTCAGCAGGGACATACTTCATGCTGACAGTGTTATAGGTGTGAGTTTAATTTCTGAATCTTTCTGTTTGTTTCTTCTGCAGGTGTTGTAACAGATGATTCAGTGTCAGTGTTTGAGGGAGATTCTGTTACTTTCCACACTAACACTGTGATACAAAAAGATTATCTGATCGACTGGAGGTTTGGAGACCAATGGGATCTTATAGCTAGAATCAACGGGGACGCCAATTTACTCAAAATATATGATGACGTTCTTAATGGGAGATTCAAAGACAGACTGCAGATAAATAATCAGACTGGAGATCTCACCATCACAAACATCACAACAAAACACACTGGAGTTTATAAACTAGAGATCACTAACAAGGCGACTACAACAAAGACATTCATCTTTAGTGAGTATCTCAAGCTTTCCTTTAATAAGTATAATATGTACTACATCATTCAGCACTATAAATACAATGTACAGCATGAAGTAATATATATTTGTAAATGTAATATTAAAGGGGACCTTTTCAAGACTTTTTAAAGATGTAAAATAAATCTTTGGTGTCCCCAGAGTGCATTATGTGTTTTTATAAGCTGTCGACTCCAAAAAAACAAGCGTTTAAAGACACAAAAGTGGAAACAGGCAACTTTTTTTGTTATTGTTTTTTACTTTGTGTGTGCGAAATCTATTAGTTTTACCAGTGATTTTAAGGTATGGATGCTGTGATTTTGCTTTTGAACCTAAACAAAAACTTGAACATGATTTTTATCAAAATTAACTTTGCTGACTCTTGTACCCATGTACATGTAGATTAGAGCAGTGGTTTTCAAACTGGGGGCCACAAGATGGTACCAGGCGGTCCCCAGTTTTATGACATTTTATGAAATACATTAATTTATCATGAATTCAGTGTAATTAAACCTAAAAAAAAATAAGGCTACTAACCAAAAGCACTACTTCTTTGTATAATTTAATGTTTTTTTATTGAAATGTTGAGTTTTAGAACAGTTTTTGTCACAAATTTTCTTTGGGGGGCCGCGAAGGAATGCACCGTACACAAGGGGGGCCACACGCTGAAAAAGTTTGGGAACCACTGGATTAGAGTATTAAAAACTTAGTGTCAAATAAACCTAAACATAGAACATAATTTTTTTTAAAGAGTTTTGTTTTTATAGAGTTTGACTCTTTTTGTTTGTTTTTCAGGGGTGTTTGGTGATAAAGAGAGAGTAAAGACAGTGACGGTGGGAGATTCTGTCATTCTACACAATAATGTAACCAAGAAACCAGATGAGAAGATGATGTGGAGGATTCGACACAACAACTCTCCTGTAGCTGAAATAAAAGTCTTACATGCTGATGTTCATGAGAGACTTAGAGACAGACTGTATGTAAATGCTCAGACTGGAAATCTCATCATCACAAACATCAGAAATGATGACTTTGGATCATATGAAGTAGATCTCACTGTCGGCAGTCATACCATACACAGATCATTCAATGTCAGACGTGAGTAGATTGATTCAATATAATAAAGATCATTTTATTAAAGTTTTATATTAATTTAGATAAAACATTACAATTAAAAAATTTGAGGGGTACATGTAAATCACTTGCGCTGGACGCATCTACCGCGTCTGTTGTAAACCCTGCATTAGAAACAATATGCCAAGTAAATTTGGCTTGATTGAAATAACGGATATATTTAATTTCAACAAATAAAGCATAAATATTAGAGATGCAATGATAAGTAAGCAATAAGGTACGAGAGGCTGTGCTTTATCGTGAATAAGGCACGACGCGAAGCGGAGTGCCTGCAACCCCTTCAGCCATTACTTATTCATGATACAGCATTTGCCTCAAGTACCTTATTGCTTTTATAAAACGGTTACCACACAATATTAAAGTAAAAAAAATATTAGTGCAACTTTCATGAAGGTAAATCAATAAAAAACATTCCTTCCGCTAGAAAAAAATAGTCCCTGACCATGAACAAAAATGTGTTCCAATGTGTAATATGCATGAAAGCTCAGATAAAAACATCAAACAGATACGTGTGGTTGCTAAGGGCGCAGTGATCATCTGCGTGTGTATGGTTCTTATGCGGCCTATATTGATAGCGCTGTGACAATTAATCGTGCAAATGCCCGTTTTCTCAATGAATGAATTTGAATGAATTATGGTGAAATGCCGCCACATCCAAAAGCCAGGGGGCGCTCTCGTTAAAAAAACTCCATTTGTGCCACAGGAGAAGTAGCATTACAAACGCTATTTCAGGAAACGTCTATAAGAATATTTATATTGCTGTTCTTCAAATTGTTTCAGGTATTTTCATGATAAAAAAATAATATTTTGAATGATTTTATTTAACAAGTGTTGCTTTTTTAAATTCACATTATAAACGACTCAGACTCATAATGATTTTAGATTGATACGGACTTCTTACTGATCACAGAGCTGAAGTACATGCACAAGCTGTGCATGAAACACAGAATCAGAGCATTGCGATTCAGAATCGATTTCAGACAGGTCTTTTTAACTTGTTCTGCTTGTTCATTTTTGTTTTTGCTTCATTACTGATAATATAAAACGAGATAAAATTACCGTAAATACATAAGAAAAAAAATTATATTGAAGAAAAAAATCTATAGAAATATTTATTCTCTCTCTCTCTCTCTCTCTCTCTCTCTCTCTCTCTCTCTCTCTCTCTCTCTCTCTCTCTCTCTCTCTCTCTCTCTCTCTCTCTCTCTCTCTCTCTCAGATGAAGATCAGTCTTCTAGTAAGTCTTCAGGTGTTATAGCAGGAGTATGTGTTTTTGTTCTGCTGCTTGCTGTTTTTTTTGCTGTCGCTGTTTTTCTTTACAGACGTCGCTCTAGGACTGCTAGGTAAGAAACATCTTCAGCTAATACAAGATTAATATATTGATGACCTTTATTCTGCTACAGTACAGATTGAATTTAAAGATGTATTTGTTTTAGACTAAAGAACAGCACTTTAAATACATTTATATTACAGCTGTCATTTGAAATATTTTCTACTGCGTAATTGTGTTCCAATGTGTAATATGCATGAAAGCTCAGATAAAAACATCAAACAGATACGTGTGGTTGCTAAGGGCGCAGTGATCATCTGCGTGTGTATGGTTCTTATGCGGCCTATATTGATAGCGCTGTGACAATTAATCGTGCAAATGCCCGTTTTCTCAATGAATGAATTTGAATGAATTATGGTGAAATGCCGCCACATCCAAAAGCCAGGGGGCGCTCTCGTTAAAAAAACTCCATTTGTGCCACAGGAGAAGTAGCATTACAAACGCTATTTCAGGAAACGTCTATAAGAATATTTATATTGCTGTTCTTCAAATTGTTTCAGGTATTTTCATGATAAAAAAATAATATTTTGAATGATTTTATTTAACAAGTGTTGCTTTTTTAAATTCACATTATAAACGACTCAGACTCATAATGATTTTAGATTGATACGGACTTCTTACTGATCACAGAGCTGAAGTACATGCACAAGCTGTGCATGAAACACAGAATCAGAGCATTGCGATTCAGAATCGATTTCAGACAGGTCTTTTTAATGGGGAACGCGATGCATCTTCACAGCCCTTCATATTGAGTTTCTAAACGAGAGCGCCCTCTGGGTTTTAGATGTAGCGGCATTTCACCGTAATTCATTAAGAAGCATAGCAAGCATCATCGGCCGATTTATTTGTACACCCCTAATAAATGTATGTGTGATAGCGAAAGATATAAATTGAAAAGAAAGAAAAAAAAGACTAGTAGTCGATGAATACCGAAAACTTGTTCTGCTTGTTCATTTTTGTTTTTGCTTCATTACTGATAATATAAAACGAGATAAAATTACCGTAAATACATAAGAAAAAAAATTATATTGAAGAAAAAAATCTATAGAAATATTTATTCTCTCTCTCTCTCTCTCTCTCTCTCTCTCTCTCTCTCTCTCTCTCTCTCTCTCTCTCTCTCTCTCTCTCAGATGAAGATCAGTCTTCTAGTAAGTCTTCAGGTGTTATAGCAGGAGTATGTGTTTTTGTTCTGCTGCTTGCTGTTTTTTTTGCTGTCGCTGTTTTTCTTTACAGACGTCGCTCTAGGACTGCTAGGTAAGAAACATCTTCAGCTAATACAAGATTAATATATTGATGACCTTTATTCTGCTACAGTACAGATTGAATTTAAAGATGTATTTGTTTTAGACTAAAGAACAGCACTTTAAATACATTTATATTACAGCTGTCATTTGAAATATTTTCTACTGCGTAATTGTTTTGTAGTTAATGTGTTAACACATACAGATGCTTTTTGTATTTTGAGTTTGTATAAAAGTAATAGTGTAGGAGAGAGCGGAGCACAAACTAACACGGGGTTAATTGTAGCACGACTACTTTACATATTTCTACAGGGTCGAGCAATTTGTGCTTTTTGGTCTTTTTCTTTTACTGTCAGAATATCGCCTGTGAATTAGTGAGAAGTTTTTATGTGTTTTGGTTAAGATATTGAACAAAAGGCATGAAGTAAATTTCTTCATCTTATGTTTTTTGGGGGTGTCTAAAGCCCTATTCGGATGGGATTAGTTTTACAGGGGTAGATGGCGTAATGTAATTTTATCACAGGACGTCTGTAATATTAATGGTCAATTCGGACGGGATTAGAAATCTAAGTAAAACGTTCAGAAGTGGGAGGGGTAATGGCCGTTTCACACGGTATGCGGTAAGCGGCAAAATTGCCTCGCGTCTTCAGCTTTTCTCTTGTATTTGAAGCGTTTTGTGCAGCATTTAGTGCAAATATGTTTATCTTCAACGGCGCCTGTCATGAAGTACCATGTCCGGAGAAGGAATAGGATTTTGGGTAAACAAACAAGGCGTGTGGACAATCTCCGCTTCACCTCTGTAACCGCCCCCGTTTTGCCGCTTTCCGCACGTCTCCTATTGAAAAAGAACTAAACACTCGCGGTTGCCGCGTACCGTGTGAAACGGGCTTAACTCGTTTGCGCAGCGCGTCACCTCTTGTCTTCACGTGCACTTTACCTTGCTTCCTGATATCACATGTGCAAACAACATGACACAGACGAGGAAAACGCGAAACATTGTGTTTAATTTCAGTATGGGGAGAACGTCAGTTTCAGAAACACTTCCGCGCCTCTGAGAAGTGAATTTGACTTTTTTTTAAAAAGTTTATCTCGTGTTATTCAGGAACTGACTTGCTACTGACTTGTTTTTCCGCCTAGAACGCCATTAAATGCTTTTTTTAAGTGCTTTTATATTTAAAAGAAACCCGCAAATTAAAAGGAAATGACGCGATTTACGTGTATTTTTACAGCTGGTCTATTCGCACTGGATTAGTATTACCTGCGGTAATTTCTCCGGACCTTTTTACAGAAGGTAAAAGTCGCCGTAATCTTTACTGACATTGTCCGTAATGATTACTGACATGGTGCATTCGGACAGGACTAAAATCACTGAGAAGCTCTGATAAAAATTGCTTTACCCCACCTCCCTATGTAAAACTAATCCCGTCCAAATAGTACTTAAAGCTCCACTGTGTAAGATCTACTCCCATCTAGCGGTGAAAGTCTATATGACAACCAACTGAATATTACTTTCTAGCCCCCCCCCCATTCGGAATGCGTTTTAACTCGTACGGTGGCCGTGTCATGCCAAGGTTAACATGGCTTCCAGTAGCTACAAAGCAAAAGCAATGAAAAAAATGAACAATTTGCAATGTCCTTTGCCTGTGATCCATCAAAGCACACAGATTTATGTTTAACATGGAAAAAGTCTGATTGTCATGATATGTCCTCTTAAAATCACATACAAAAAGCAACCATAAACGTAGCTTAGACACTCCTTTTTCATCGACGCGAGGAAAAATATCACAGGAGCTGTTAAACTTGGTACTAAATATGTGTTTTCGTCGATCAGATCAAGTGGACGAGAGAGACACATCACGTTTAAACTTGGTGTTTAAATCCGTCTCTTTTTGTCCATTTTCGACCGCTTCTCTTCAGATTACTGAGGAGATGGTCTGTGGACGAGTCCCTCTCCTGTCATTTAATCATGAGCCGGAGTAATGACGGGTTTAAATGGACGTGAATATTATGTCAGAGTCCAATGCTTATGTTTTAAGTAAACGTTAAATGTCCGTGTATATGTTAGAGCTTTCTCTGATATTGGTGAAATAAGATCGCTCAACTTTCACACGCTTGTAAAATGAAATGAAAGACGCGCAGATCAGCGGCGTTTTATTAGTGAAAGGCTAAAAATAGGGCTGTCACCGTGTGTTTGTGCTAGAGTTCAGAAAAGATGAAAAACATTTATCTCAGTACCTCAGATTACATAAATGGGCAGAGAGACGGCGTGTGGCTGTTCGAACACATTAAACCACATGCGTGTTTACACTAAGTGTTATGCATAACCATGCTAAAGTTAGCCAAAGAACTATAAAACTTCAAGTTTACAACATAGACTGTATAGATGTAAACGAATATGCTGAATTACCTGTGGAGAAGATAGAAAGCAGGCAACTTCAGTGTCCCTTGAGCCCCATCTTGGAAAACTAACACCAATATTGACTTTGGTCTTGATGTTTTTCCGGTCGCGTTGTCGTTTAAAATCCCCGTTTCGCTTCCTTGGCGACTTGTTTTAATGTCCTCGAGAATATGTCTTCAACAGGCCTTCAAATCAAAGCATTAGATCGCAGGTTCATCACGGTTTGCAGCTGTCGCAGCCGAAGGATTCAGCTACGCAGGTCGTAGGCTGCATACGTCATCAAACCTGCTTTATTTAAATTAACTGAGCATTACATTCACAAGTCATAAGCATATTACATCAATTTACAATTAACTAAGAATAATTGTCAGCTTAATAATTGTTATTATTCTGAAATAAGACCATCTTGATGACGTATACCGCCTACACATGCAACCTCCGGAGGCTTCAGCTATCGGGCAGCGTGAGTGTAGAGAGAAAGCGCGAAAGGCGGAGCTTGAATTTCAGGAATGTCCCTCGTCGGCGAATGTATTTCAAAGATGGAGGCACAACATGGATTCAGCCAGAGAGCGATTCGACGGTATGCATTTTAAATAGCAGATTCTACACTTACGAGAATACTTTGATTAGTGGGGTGGAAGTAATTACACATGAATGAGCACATACTTTTGAAAGAAAACATGGGTTTTTGCTAAGAATTTACTCAATAAAGTACACAGTGGAGCTTTAAGTCACCAAATCCAACCTTATATTATTTTAATTTAGTTTGCACTCCTGTCACTTTCAGTGTACTGACGTTCAAGCAAACTTTAAATGTTCATTTGTAGAAGAGATGTGTGTGATGATTGTGTAAAAAAGGATTGATCTACCTTAAATATTTTTTGAATGATAGAGCCAAAGCTAAAAAGTGTTTTTTTGTGCCCTACTCTCCCCTACATGCAGCAACTATCACTTATCTCTTTTACCTACATTAATATTTATATTTCAGAAATGGGGACAGAAAAAATAAGAGAGCACCGATAAACATGGAATGTTGTGGTGGTGATGATGATGATGATGATGGTGGTGGTACTGCTGCTGCTGCTGCTGCTGCTGATGATGATGATGATGGTGCTGCTGTTGGTGGTGCTGCTGCTGCTGATGATGATGATGATGGTGGTGATGACGGTGATGATGTTTATTTATACTATTATACTTATACATTTCTTTATACTTTTTCCCACTTAAAATTAACTTTTTAATACATTTTTTATAGCAACTTGATGAAATTATTGCTAGCGTCCCTCCCCAAATCTATGCCCTTGATTGAAATACAGCACAGATGTATGTCTATACTCTCAAATCATCTCTCTATCAGTATATAAATATAAACACAACTATAACATCTAGATGATGAATTTTATGAATCTCCTAACAGTGAGAATACAACTAATGGTTAAATGACTATCAAATAAAATGTCAGTTGTTTACTATTGGCATTACTGAAGGATGTTAATTTGTGTGTAACCAACTTATTTATTTATTCTGGATGCATTGATTTTTTTGACAAATAAAAAAATTATTTTTTGCATTTCCCATTCATTTTCTGTTGGGGTCAAATTTTTTAACACCTCTTCAGGACGATCGAATCAAGCCCAGTTTTTTATTTGAATTTTGACAGATAATCTAGAAAGTCACAAAATCTTACCACTGAGATGAGATGAAGGAAACCTTTTTTTTTTAACTTAAGAAAAGTGGCTTGGGGTCATTTTGACCCCAAGGGACATATAAGGGTAAATAAACAGAAATTCTTTAATGAGAATATGAGCTGATGTTTATAATCAATCACCTGAATTGATTTCATTTCTGTCTTTCTGTTTCTGCCTGCTGCTGTTACAGGTGAAAGAGAAGAACTGAAAGTGTATGAGGGAGAATCTGTTTATCTGAAGACTGAAGTTAAAGACTTAAAGAAAGATGATGTGATCGAGTGGAGATTTGGAGAAACTCTCATAGCGGAAATCAATCTGGTCAACAATATCTTCAGTACATATGATGGTGATGATGATCTATTCAGAGATAAACTGAAGCTGAATCATCAGACTGGAGATCTCAACATCAAAGACATCAGAGAGAAACATGAAGGATTTTATAAACTGAAGATCATCAGAGATGGAAAAACATCATACAGGAGATTTAAAGTGTCTGTCAGAGGTGAGTAACTCAAATCTTTCAGTGTAATGATGATTTTATTTATTTATCTCAAGTATCACAGCTACCAAAGCGCTCGACTGAAGAAAGCTGGCGCTCAGCTGGAAAAAAAACTGGCAATCGGTGTTCTCCAGGTGTTTTCAGACGCGTTTAAAAGCTTTGGTGTGCACACCCCTAGGTTTACTCCTTGATTCTGATTGGTCAATAGTTGTACTTTACTCCACTTTGTGTTGTGCCTTATACAATACAGAAGCTTCTTGCACCTTACTGCTTACTACTATCTATATCTTTAACTCTTTCCCCGCCAGTGTATTGAAAAAAAGTTGCATTTTTATGATTTTCACAAAAGGGGGTTGAAAACATTGAAGACCCCTGAAATTATTATCATCTGTCTATAATAGACAGGTATCTACACTATTCATCTAACAATAGCTCAATTTTAAATGGATACAAATGTGATACTAAATATGTGACAATTTTTGACACAATTTTGACAATTCTTTTTTTTTATATGTGACCCAGTATGTAAAAACTATACTTGAGTATTTTGACTTGAGATATAATGTATATTCTGTTAGACAGTTTAAGAAGTTAAGATCATGAAAAGAAGTTTATTATGAGAATCTGTGTTTATAATGAAGAATAAAAAATCTGATAGAAATAAATTAATGATTGTTTTGTGTTTCTGTTTTTCTTTAAATGTCCTTCTTTTATAGAGGAAATAGAGACAGAACCACTGATTGAGGGAACATCTGTCACATGTGAGTAACTCAATCATTTTATTTGCATCCAGTCAAATAATAAATTATTTGCTCATTTATTTTTTTGTTTCTATGTTATTGGCTATTTGACTATTGATGATGTTTGAGCTCTTGACCTCTTTTGTTGTTATAGTTCAGTTCTCTTCATTTATACATGACACAATAACAGCTTTTAGTTTATGAAACATTTTCAAACCATTTACTGCTTGATTATATCATTAATATTATAACAGGATACATTGAGAGCTTTTATCGGACAAACATTACAGCATTATAATCTTAATAAGATGCTAAACAACTTTCATCTCTGTTTCTTACAGCTTCCAGAAGAGAAGATCCAGTGGAGAAGAGAGGAGGAGATTTGGTGGAGATAGAGATGTCGAGTTTGCCTAAAAGCAGTCAGTAGCAAAACTACAGAATCATCAGCCTCTTTCACACATTAATTTCGGTAAATTACCATGAATTTACCAGAATGACTTTATTTGTAAATACAAAAATGTGCTGTTCACACAAGCAGTGACTTTCATCTTTTTACCAGCAAGACATCATTCACACATCAGTACCAAAACACTGATAAACTCTGTGAGAGCTGGAAATGTTCACGGCTTTTCCTTTTGTCCATGGGATTGCATGGACAAAATGATTTTTTTACTATTTTCAAGCAGTGTGTAATATTACTGCTCCGGAGCAGGCTATCCTCAGAGAGTCAGTTGCTATGGTTACTCGCATAACCCAAAAGTTACCTCTTTTTTTGGAACAGCTTGGCGTTTGTGACCTCTAGGGGTGCTAGACATGAAAAATACATGTCTAGCGCCCCCTACTGGCCAAAACATTCTGCAGTGTGCCTTTAAATCATAGCTAACGTGCATCATATACGACACTGAGCTACGGTGCTATGTAAAATGTGTACTATATAATGTAAACAACGTTTGATTCGCAGTGAACTTGACTACTGAACATTTACATCAGTGTCTCCGTCTAACAATCACATTTTTTTTTTTGCCGCGATTTAGGCATCTGATGAAACACAAAAGGTGCCATTTCTCTCATTAGGCATCTCTGTATTTTGCACTTTGTTACTTTTGGCATACTTCTTGTGTTTCACTTGTTGTTATGAATGTACTTGAAATGCAAAATAAGCTTTGGTACAATTTGAATTTACTTTTTTTGTGATTTACATAAATAATCAACTAACCAGTTGTTCTGGATCTATGAAAATGATGAGAATTCAAATGTTGACCTTTAAATGTAAACTTTGAGAACCCCTTTCATAGAAGGTATGTAACTTTATTTAGTGCCAAAATTATACAACCCTACAATTTGTCTTTAGATTGAAATGGTCTATTATTGCCTTATTTGGAAGGGTCATGAATAATAATGTCGAGCTCTGCTCTGATTGGCTGTTTCTGAGAGCAGCTCCTTCAGTTGCTCTGTGTGTGTGTGTAAACAGATCTGATGTTTGAGTCTGTAGCAGATTTTGAGGAACAATCAGTTGTTTGGAGATTGTTAATGGATGTTTCTGATGGGTACGTTTGTGTTTGTGCAAAACATAAGTGTAACGTCAATAGTAGAACTTCAGCCTAAATGTTAGCATATAGCATTAACTAGCATATAGCATTAACTAGCATATAGCACTAATTCAGCAGTCACAACTTAGTTTTTAGCATTGTAACAACATTGTAATTAAATTAATGTTGGGGTGTATGTCTCGACTGTCATGTTACACTCAGTGTTATGTTGACATTGGTCTGCTTTCTGTTTTTGCGTGCACAAAGTTTACATAAAAATGAGGAAACAAACACGTTTGAGGTTTACAATATGTCGTTAGCTTTTACAGAACTCTAATCAGGGTTCATATGGTCTTGGAAAAGTTATGTTATATAAAAAACTTTTTAGGTCTGATAAAGTGCTGAAATGAATTAAAGTTTTGGAAAGTCATGAAATTTTTCCAAAGAATGCATGTAAAATATAAAATATGTTCACTTTAATCAGGCAATCTTGCGATCAGATAAGTCAAGGGAATGCTTGTGGAGATGAGTAGGAACAGTTGGCTTGCATGATTGTTTTTAGCATAAAAACAAGAAGAAGAATAGCAGAGCAAACATTGTGGTCAGCGGCCCTATAGGCTTTGTATTGGCAAAATTTGGCTTGTGGTGAAAACTAATCAACGTCGAGTGGCATTTTCTTACCTGTGCCATCTGAAATACAAGATTTTAAATATTAACTGAAGATAGTTTGTCTTGGTCATTGTAACCTTTTTAAGGTAATGTCAGTGTTAATGGATATTTGATGCTCCATTTTTTTATTGTATTTAAACCTACTTACTGGTTCAGTGTTACTTAAATAAACTTTTTTTGAAAAATCAAATGGCATGTCATTGATCTTAGTTTTAGGTTTAGTACATTTACATTTGGGCATTTACCAAATGCTTTCATCCAAACCAAAAGGCAAATTTTTTTATTTGATTTTTATTCTTTATTTTTCTGGAATTCTCTGGGTCCTGATTTTTGCCTTAAAAGTAATGGAAAAGTTATTACTTATCTATGCCTAATTAGTATGTAAATAGAGTTTTACATTCTACAGCACCTTTACAACAATGTGCAATGACTGAGGGAGAAAACACAACTGCACCCCGAGCATAAAAAATAAAAAATTAAATGAATGTACCTGACTTGTGTGTTGTATATTTAAATGAAATTCCCTTTCTGCATGACAGACGAAAAGATAGTTTTTTAAAGGTGCAGTGGTAAATGTTAGTGGCATCTAGTGGTGAGGTTGCGAATTGCAACCAATGGCTCAGTCCACTGCTCACCCCTCGCTTTTAAAACCCATAGAAAAGTAACTGTAGCCCCACCGGAAAAACATGTCATCGTCGGAGACAACTTCGTGAAAAATGTTTGTCCGTTAAAGGCTTCTGTAAAAAACATGGCGGCACAAAATTGCGACTTCCATGTAAGTTTATGTAGATAAAAACATCTCATTCTAAGGTAATAAAAACATAATGGTTCATTATGAAAGGTCTTTATACACCCCTGATAATATAGTTTTTTATATTATTTAGCATATCTGTCAAGAGATTCTTCTAAAAATTACACACTGCACCTTTAAATATATGTCAATACACTGCAACTACACTCTAAAAACAAACGGTGCTATATAGCACCAAAAGTGGTTCTTTGCTCGTAATCATAGAAGAACCGTTTTAAGTGCCATATAGCACCGGTGAAGCACCTGTGTAGAACCAAATAGGGGCCATATAGCACCGCTATAGCACTAAATATGGTTCTACATGGCACTATGTGGTTCTACACAGGTGCTTCACCGGTGCTATATGGCACTAAAAACGTTTTTTCTATGATTACGAGCAAAGAACCACTTTTGGTGCTATATAGCACCATTTTTTTTTTATTTTTTTTTTTGAGTGTATATTGATTCAGTTTCAGCATTTTTGGTTGTTAAAATTACACTGCTGTGGCTATTATACTTATATTGAGGTAGTTAAACGAAAACGTCACTGTTTTTCAATATCTTACTATGTTCTTACCACAACTTAGACAAATTAATACATATGCTATATCTTTTTTCAATGCATGCACTATATCTTTGTACAGTGAGCGTGTTGTGATTGTGTTAGCATTTAGCCTACTGACCCATGGGGTCTATATGACCCCAAAATTGAAAGCATAATTGAAAGAAAAATATACATTTTCAATAACACAAATAATATATTTTATTTACTTTTCAAATATACAATAAAGCTGTGTTTTGAGAGATTTTAAGTACTTTTGTACCCATTTACCACAAAATCCTCAACTACACCATTAGCTTGCATGTGAAATTTATATTTTTATGATAATAATCACCTAAATGATTATCGTAATTTAATAAAAAATTCTGGATATTGATCTAGGTGTTAGGTGTAGAATTCCACTTTTTGGTGGTAAGAGATAAACCTAAAGGAATTACCGTTTAGGGAGAAATAGCTTTGGCCAGCAGAGGGCCATATTAAGCCATTCATTTTACTGGATGTGGCCAACTGATCACATCACTACTTTAGTGATATTTACTTTATTTGAATTTATGTATTAATAAACATTAAAAGAATATTTAAATATGAATGTTTTTCGAATAGTAATTTTTTTGTAATTTTTGATGCAGTTTAAAATGTCTGTTTTTCCAAAATGCCAAAGAAATTTGACTGTGTGTGTGTGTATGAGAGAGAGAGAGAGAGAGAGAGAGAGAGAGAGAGAGAGAGAGAGAGTGTACATGTGCATGCATTAGATCATACCCCTTTATATATTTTTTCTGCATTTGTGACATGTATTTGCCAAATTCTATAAAAAATGCTCTCCGTGGCAGTCATACCTGTGTGTGTTTGTGTGAGCATGTGTTTTCTACAGAGCATTTGTGCAAAAGTACCAGGCCTTCATTTCTGTGTGGACATTTTCTGATTTATGCTGGATTTTTTTTTACAAATTAAAAAATATATTTTTGTTTTGCATTTCCCTTTCATATTGACCCCAAAGACCACATTAATTAAAAAATTTTTACATACCTTCAAAACAACCGAATCCAGTTTTTTTGTGTATGTACAGATAGATTATTTAGGAAAAGTCACAAAATGTTATATCTCTGAGATGAAAAATGTTGGATGGGGTCATATAGACCCCAAGGACCAATTGAGAGTAAAATCAGATAAACTGTATATTATTCATTTTGTATTTATGTGTACATTTATTTTCTGTTTCTGTGTTATGGGCTATATGACTATGGGGCTGTTTCCCAGGGAATAGACGAGTCCTAGACTAAAATAAATGTAAGAGCTGTCCAAACTTAAAACAACTATCACTGACATATCTTAAAATAAATCAGTGCTTCAAAATGCACACAAGTAATGCTTTTAGTAAGGCATGTTTGTTAAAACTAGTTATATTTCCTAATTAAACTACACTCACATTATCCAAACCAAACCAAACCATGCCCCAGTGCGATTGTCACCCCTCCCTACTCCCCCAGGTGCACGCACTCACACTGTACTTCTAATCGATCCGAGTCCGGGCGCGCTTTCTTCATTAAGGACGGTTTCACATTTGGTGCGATTGCCTGGTCCGAACCGGAGTTCGATTGCTCCCCCCTCCCCATGCCCCCCATGGACTGTGTTCACATATTATTTTTGCATCCGAACCGCGGTACGCTTGCATCATCAAGCTGCAGCCGGCGCGTTCTCATGTTGCTTGGCAACCGCTGTAAACTAGAAGACGACAAGTGTGATTGACTAACTGCGGGCAGAGAGATGATTTCTGAATGCCTCCGCAAAAATTGACGTCGGCTGACAGACCGCGTTGTCATCGAAACGACTTTAGTATGTTTGCGGCAGACAGACGAAAGTGCGTTTTTGTATTATTTCTTTGAAAACAAAACCAAACGTTTAAAAAAATAAGAACAAAACTCAAGCAAGGATTCTATGCATTTTGTTGTCAAGGTAAGTGCACGCACACAAACACACACGTCTGTTTTGGTGGGACATTCCATATAATACGTAATTAACAGCAGTTCACTTCCGCGATTTGGTACGATTGCGCTCACATTAGCAGCGAACCGATCTGGAGTTCACATGAAACGAACCCCAGACCACCCTTTTTAAGCGGACTCGAGTACGTTTCGGGGGTGCGCACCCGAGTTCGGAAGACAGCGTTCACATCATCCAAATGTACCGAACTCTGATGTCAATCGAACCCGGGTGCGCACCAAAAGTGCTAATGTGAAAGCGCCCTAAGATGCGTTTGTTTTGAAAAAAGCAGGAAGTAAAGCGCTCTCTTAACACTGGAACCCACCGTAATGATAAGTCTGTGTTTTTTATTCGGAGTCGTTTGGTGCACGATTACAGACAGCCCTCTCACATGTCATATTGCTTATTTGATCTGTCACGTGTGCAGCTCGGACATTCACGTAACCCCGCTGCTCGCATCAAAAGGTTTTTACGGAGGCAGATGAAGGTGAGTGGTCGCGCAACTGACGTCTTCACCTTTTGAATCGCGCTCAGGCGCGATTGCGCTCACACCACAGCCTTCCGCGCCTGAGCCCAAGTGAACCGCGCTCCGGCCCACCTCTGCAACCCGGCCGCGGCGCGATTAATCAATCCGCGCCTGGGCACGGAACAGAGCGATCTCACTAGTCAAACAAACCAGGCTTTGGGGGTCAAACGCGCCCGAGCGCGGTTTGGTTTGGATAGTGTGAGTGCGCCCTTAGTCGCTATGGCTAAATGAATAAATGCAAATGTATAATGAACGTGTACTAAAGAGGTATTTGACTGACTAATGTTTATGTTTTTGTTGATACAAGTTGTCACTTTTCTATCCCATAAAGGGCAGAGGAGGAATCAGAATCATAAAGTAAAATGTTATATGTAAGGGATAATGTAGAGGCAGCCGGTAGTTATCGGGAAATAAGCCCCGACAGTGTGATCAGGACCCGACGCGAAGCGGAGGGTCTTGTATCACACTGAAGGGGCTTATTTCGCGATAACTACCGGCTGCCTCTACATTATCCCGCTTATTACACGGCTACTTGCCACATAAGAAAAAAAACTGGACATGAATATGAATTTGAAACATTTTATTGGCATATTTGTTTTAAATTAACATTTTTATCCTTCCGCGAAACTTTGCACAGATGCATAAAATGATCGTAATACCTTATTAAGATCCTCTGCTCCATTCTTGTCTGTCTCCATTTTTTCTCTTTTAGCCAGTCTTTGAGAAGTTTTAATGCCCCATGTTTTTTTTTTTTTTGTGTGTTGGCTTCGTAGCTGTCATGCTCTATTTTGTCAAGTTCAGTCTCAGTAAGCTCTCTGTGTCTTGTCGTTGTTCGTTCTTCTATCCACTGTTTAAATGTTTTGTTTTTTCCCTACATGTTAAAATGTATGTCAAAATATTCCATTCTTAATGGTGGTTGTCCAGTGTTTGTCACAAGATGGCGCCAAACAGTAATCTTTATTGGCGCGGAACGATTTTAATCGTACAAGTAGTACCCGCTATGCGTTATACATGATATACACATAAGCATGACTTCTGTTGAGAAGTAAATACTGAAAAAAGTCTGTAAAGTACACAGATTCAGCTTATGTAGATTCAGCTAAGATACATTTTGTTTGTGTTATATGCATATTTTCATTTTGTGTATTGTTATAGCTTTGATATAAATCACTTATGTTAAATTCCTCATTTGCAGTTTGTTGAATAAAATTATCTGATAAATGTCACACTGCTGTTTTATTTGTTATTTCATACTTATACTAGTGATATTACACTAAGCTAATAAAATTTGTCTGTGTGATTATGTAATTACCTAGTGTTATCATCTAAATGTACATAAAATTAATTTGTTTAGGCAAATTATGAACAATTCATGCAGAGTTAAAAGAACTCCAGTGTAGGTTTGTTTATATGTTATTAAGTAAAATGTATTGCGTATTGACATCAATTCTAAATATATTTTTTACTGCTGTTCATTATTTGACCACAATGAGGCGCTATAAATATTTAAAGGGGCAATGAACGTGTCGATTTTATTGTTTTATACTGTTGTCTGAGGTCTACTTATGATGTTCGCATGGCATTCAAAAACATCAAAAGCAATAAGTAATAGGCTATTTTGTAACATGGATTAGTGGCTCTCTGGAGAAATAGTTAGTTTGAAGGGACGGGCCGCACTGAAGACCTGGACGTAAACGCCCACTGCTATGATTGGACCGCTTCATTCCCCGTCATTACATGTGGGGAAACATTTTAAAAACATTCAGGTGTAAAAATAGCAGCCGAACACAAATATGTTTGAGGAACAAAAAGATTCTGGGTGCTAAAGATGTTACACATAAATGACAATACGTATAGTAAAGTAGAAACAAAACGAAATTACCGTATACAACACCATAAGCGCGCATCAGAATCTAATACAGCTGCTAAGTCCTTATCAATAACTTTGTATATTTCTATCGTCAAACATATGTCTTTAGACACACAAAGTAAAGCAAATAAGTAAACAAACACCCCATGCAAGCTGGAACTTCTTTAAAAGCAAACTTAAACCACGCATTCCTAATGTTCAGTTATACAGCGACTGTGTTCTTCCACAACCGAAGACTTTGTTTCATAACAGATCACGTGTCAAAATAAAAGTATCTCAGGAAAAATTAATTTAAAAGTCATTTTGGTTACATTTGGCAATCTTTAAAGACATGTTTATTGATTTTGGAGACACTGCATACAGTTTTATTTGCCCCTGGCCCACATGTCTGTCACGCGAAGCTGTAGGCGGTAGGGGTGGCACGGTTCACAAAACCCTCGGTTCGGTTCGTATCACGGTTCTATGGTCACGGTTCACGGTTCAGTACGGTTCTTGTTGTTATTTTTTCTTTACATTTTTAACACTCCAGAAATGTATTATCTTATTAATGTATTAATTATCCATAATTTAGGATACAGTATTAAAAAAAAAGTTATATCATGTAATCATGCACAAACTGAATTTGACTAAGCACATTATTGGGACCATCTCTGAGGAAAGCCAGATGAGATTTTGATAGAGCAAGAGGGAAGACATTGATGATTTCAACTTGCTTTTCATTTATTTGGCAAAAAAGAGAATGTGTATTGCCATCTACATAAACTTTGTGTGCATTTTTAGCACACAAAGATAACTTGCATTTATCAAAATGCCAACTTCAGTGTAGCTCTTAGGTTTATCACGGAGAGGTTGCTTTAATACTGCAAAGAGAATATGTGGACGAGAGAGAAACATAACGTTTACACCTGTAATATTTAAATCTCTTTAAGTCTCTTTTGTCCACTTTTGACCACTTCTGTCCTGATTACTTTGAGGGGAAAGTTCTGAAATAAGATCGCGTAACTTTCACACGCTAGCAAAATGAAACTACGCGGAAATCAGCCGCTTTAATTTTATCAATGAAAGGCTAAAATAGCGCTAAATACGAAAAGACGTAAAACATTGTCTTAAGTACCTCAGATGAATGGTCGAAGAGACGGCGGTCTCCTGTGGCTGTTCGAGCACATTCAACCCATAGACTGCAGTTCAATCTATTGTTTTATTTCCGCTGTCATCATAAATAACATGAAATAAAAATATGTTTCCACACAACAAACTTATACGACGCTGGCGCATCCTCCAACTCCGGGCAGACTTCCTTTTCTCTGCCACTTGCCATTTCTACACGTAACATAACCTGCAGTACTTATACTCCAAACCAGTCACATCTTCTTTCGCGCGAAAGGGAAACACGCTATCTGAGGTCACATACAGGGCATGAGGCTACATTGTGCATGCCATGAACCGTTGAACCGTGCGCTACACACGCGTTCCGAACCGAGACAAGTGAACCGAACGGTTCAGATTTTTTTCATGGACCGTGCCACCCCTAGTGGGCGGGGCTACAAAAGTGGTTGTTGTATTTTGGGTTTGGAGGAGGTGTTTAAATTCTAATCTGATGTCATATTTCAGCACATTCCTGAACCTACCGTTTTCTTGGCCTGGTGGCAAAAACTGTTATATTTTTTGTAGCACGGACGTTTTCAGTTCTGAAGCTTGCAGGATGTTCATTTAAGTATGATGACCTCTTATATAACAGAATATCAAGTTAAAATTGATTTTTTTGATTCACTGCACAGCCTTCATGCACTGCATAGCATGACATGGGTCCGCCAAATGATGTTTTATCATGAGCTATTTTTGCTAAGAATGTAAATCATATGTACAAAACGTTACAACCTTTAAGCACGTGGGCGGCCGCGTAGGCCTGAAGGTCCTGCATTCGGAGCAATTTTAGCCTGCAGACAAAAACAGAATATCTGAAGACTTTGGCCCTGTCCCAAATGGCACACTCCGGACTTTTGGACCTCCTCAGAGTCCACACTTTGATGACATCATTTAGTGCAGACCTTAGGGACCCTTGACGCGAGTCCAAGAGGGCGCACCGGAGTTGTATTTTGGGACAGACTCGAGCGTCACGCCAGAAATAGGAAGAGAAGTTGCCCATCAGTGTGAATTCCTCCCTTACATTGTCTGATTGGTCTGATTGCTCTTTCACAAGGACTTCTGGGTTGGTAAAGTGAGCAAAGCAAAGGGGGCGCTGATGAGCACACTTTGGAGCGTAAAAATGACTAATGGGACACCCTACGGACTATTAGATTAAACAAGCATGAACAATTTAAGGCCACGAGACCGAAAGTCCACATGAAGTGCACCATTTGGGACAGGGCTTAAGGTTATGTGTAAAGTGAACAGTTTAGGAGAAAAGTGGTTTAGGACGTATGTATATCTGATATATAATACACAAGCAAGATGTATCAATATACAGGGGGAACAAATGGGAAAATAAAATCCTTAATTAAATTTTTTAATACGTAGCCTATTACTAAATAAAGTATAGGCATACTTTGTTTGTCAAAAAAAGAACAAATATATAATGGACTTTCAAAGTTTAGTTTTACATGAGAATTTTTTTTATGAAAACTTTTTCCAATAAACTGATGAATTTAGCATCAAATTGATTTTTTTACTCTTGCAATAGACGACGACATGTTGTTACATCTCTAACTTAAATTTAAAAAAGAATTACGATTTGTCCACAATTTTCCTTTTCGTATCAAGTCGCGCTGAAGTTTATTTTAAAGGGGCAATAAGTAGGATTTACCCCATCTAGTGTTGGAATTGTATTTTGCATTCAAACGAACAGTGCTCTCTAGCTCCTCCCTTTTCCAAATGTGTGTTTCAATTAGCCGTTATGTACTCACTGATCTGCTTGTCCGTTTCAGCTAGTTCACGTGTTCTGAATGAAAACGCGTTGTGGAAATGTGTAGGTAGGCAAGTGCTTTTTGTCCCTCTCTGCTATTATAGTTTATATGATAGGCCTATGGATGCCTCCTTGGACTTACCAGTTCAATGTAAGTAAAGAGGAGAAATTCTAAGCTTACAAAGAAAAGTCAGATCACTGGCAGAGGTCATTTGACACCAACGAGGACATATTTATGAATAAAGACTTTGATTTTGATTAATAAAACACTTCACAATAAAATCCTACTTACAGTCCCTTTAAATATAACATAGACGCGTGAAAAACGCACTCAAACATAGACACGTCTTAAACAAAACTCGTGTTCACACAGGCGAGCGCTTTGAAAAGCAGAAGAAAAGCAGCGCGTCCTGCGTTTTCCATGCGTACATTTAAAATGAGAATAAAACTGCTTTGCGACAGAATGAACAAACATATTCAACAAGACATCGTCAACAAACATCTTTATTGTAGATAATTCAACAGACATCTCTAACTTGTCTTTCACCTTTGAGCTTTTCTCATATATCACAGGATGCCATTGCAGTCATTTTACCGTTCTAGCCAAACACTTCTAGCCAAAATAAACTTGAATTTGATAAGGTGTTTTGTAGTAAATGGGATGCTATAGACAAAGTAAACATCTTTAATTGTATTATGTTGATCACCATGTGAGAAATTAATTTCTGTAGTGTACACTAGATGGCTCTTTAGTCAACAGTATAGATTGACTAGAGATGGCCAATGTGCAGTGTTATAAACAAAGTGTTTATGGTCACCATTGACTTTCATGGTATTTGTTTTGCTACTATGGAAGTCAATGGTGATTCTGTTTGCTTACAAATATCTTCCTCTGTGTTCAGCAGAACTAAAAAAATTATTCAGGTCTATAACAACTTATGGGTGAATACATTTATGAGAGTTTACATTTTTTAGGTGAAATATCAATTTATGTGCACACTTTTCTTTGACTAACTAAATAAACAGATGACATTTATTAAGAAATATCAAGCTTTTTTATCAGTTTAATAAAAAATAAATAAACTAATAATAAATAATTATAGATTATTGTTTATCAGTTCAGCTCAGTGCAGCATTATTGTAAACTATAGCAGGCTTGTATGATAAGGGGGGAAACATACATTACAATTTTATGTTTTCCCTTGATGTACAGTGGTGTAAACAGGTGTTGGCCCCCTTTCTGATTTCTTTATTTTTTGCATGTTTGTCTCACTTTAATGTTTAAGATCATAAAACAAATTTAATTATTAATCAAAGATAACACAAAAAGTGCATTAACAACGCGCAAAACGCTTACTGCCCATAGAAAACAACTCAAAGGGGCGCCTGCCACTGCCAGAAACACATTCTGTGTAATCCGGCCTTAAGCTGCTTTGGTGTATGCATAATGTAGAAGTAAACAAAGGATTGGGCCTAATAAAGCTGATTCTGATCAGTTAAAAAAATGGCTTGATCAATCTTGATATCATTATTAACAACCAGTAAACATCAATATGATGCCAGAAATCTCTAACTTTCAGTAAATCATTTGTATTATTTTATTCATCAAATTTAATAAAATAATCTGCCATTGACATAAACAGATTAAAATAAGATGTTTTCTTCTACAACAGCATGCAAGACAGAGCATGTGGTCGAGGTGTGAAATCAGCGGGTGTAAGGTATGATAGCAAGAACAGTTGAAGCTTTCTGAGAAACTTTTACCAGCTACACATTTTTGATCCTGTCTCTGAAAGTTTAGAATTATATAGGATGATTTTTATGTAGAAAACCGTAAATCACAAAAATGACTTGAAATGGGTCTCCACAGGCAGGAATGCTCATATTACATCAGTATATGTGTTTATGAGGGATCAAACCCATGATGTTTTTGCTGGCATACTGTAATTGAGTCATAGTATCAAAGAGTTAAAGCAACATCATGCATACATCTTTAAAGTCTTAAAGTCCCCATATGGGGTTAAGTCAGGATTTATTGTTGTTTATATGACTATGTGGTATTTTAATATGCTTTAAGACAAACCATGTGCAAATTCAGCATTTTACACCATTGCTGAGTATTTTCTCTATACATTTTTTGTTTTTCAAAGCCTTTACTGCATTTATAAATCACCTTGGTTTTCAACGTCACAAACATGTAACCACAGTTGAACGCGAGGATCAGTATTAGATATTATGCAGAGTCATAGATATTATTATGTATGGGTGCTACATAGACTAGTGCTAAAAAGATTAGTGCTGCAAACATGCAGCTCACGTATTGTGTGAAACGAGATGGTGCGAAAGAGTGGAGGCGGGGTATAATTCACATATTCATATCCCCGTCTACTAAATAAGGCAAGGGTGAAGAGTTAGTGTTTTAAAGCATGAAGCAATTACTGTGACAAGTAAAACTTTTATTTATGCTATTATGATGCTCAAAGATGAGTTTCAATTGATAACACTAAAGCAAAACTTTAATATTTCACATTCACACAGTAAGAGCTCACAGTTATTATATATAAATATATTCATCAGCATTGATAAATTTAACAAGCTTTTCACACATCTCACTTACACATAAACCTTTACACACATACACAAGTTATACAAAAAGTTCACACCTCTTACACACGCACAGATGCACATTTACCACAAACAGTCACTAACAGTCAAACACAACATCTTATGTCCACTAAGACAACAAAACCACATTTCTTTCCACATCAGGTGTAAGGTCAACTCAGAAATAAAGCCTTTTTTAAAAACAAGCTTTTATATTAATTTAAAGAAATAATATTTTAATCTTTGTCTTTCTGATAATATTTGCCATTCTATAAATTTAATGTTTTAAACTGCTGACTATATGATCATTTTTTAAGACATGATGAATGCCTGTTGCCCTGCAGTTATACTTTAATAGATCTTCAATGAGATCTATTCTTATAAATTGGTGGGGTAACAGATCTTGAAGCGAGAAAGAACACAGACGTTTCAAATGTAATATAAGTGCTTTTTTCAATATTATACAAATAATCTGTAGACTCAGAATGTGAAGTTTTATCAGAAACTGAAGATGATCACACAGCTGAATGTTGAGTTTGATCATCGTCTCATATCTCCTCCACTCAAGCTCTCTGTACACAACACACACAACATACAAACACAAACATATCATAACAATTAATAACCATAAACATCACCTCCATCAAACATGAGAGAATTATATTAACCGAATACTTTAAGCATTATAGATTCATTGTATATAAAAAAATGTCTTTGGCCTCAGACCATTAAGAAATACTGCTTTGTTAGCAGAAGCTATTAAGAGTCTGATTAAAAAAATACCTGTTTATACGAAAACATGTCAGACAATGCTAATGTTGTAGGTTTGTTAAAATAGTGTTTTGGATGATGACGTTTTCTGCATAATATTGTACATATATTTGCACTTAGTGGAATTAATGACCTTGTCAAGAATGATGAAAATTTACATGTGGTGTAGGATTTGGAATTAGGTGTGGGAAAGTGGCTCTATAGCGCCACCTACAAATTTTCAACGAAGCAGCCCTCGGACTGTGTTTGACGTACAATTACGAAATTTGGTACGCTTCTGTATCATGACAAGACCTACAAAAAAGTATCTTGGAGCGAAGCTGTAAACCAAACAGGAAGTCAGCTATTCTGAGTTATTTTTGTGATTTGGGCGTAGTTTTTGTCATTTCCAGCAGTCATTCTTTAACTAACTCCTCCTACAGTTTTCGTCGGTTCATCGTCATATTTGGTGAGTGTCATCTTAAGGCCTTTGTGATGCTAAATTGTGAAGTATTTGATTCCATGTTAAAATTTGTGTCTGTTTCGGCCCGCCAAAGTTTGATGTTTCGCTATGAAACAGGTTGCTGGAACTCAGACACACAATGTCTGATCTGTCCCAAACTTCACATGATTAATAAGAGTCCTGACCTGAACACATCTACATGTCAATAGTCACTTATGGTCATAGCGCCACCAGCTGGCAACAGGAAGTGACATGTTTACAATGATTATGCAATGTCTGATCCGTCACAAACTAAACATGATTGCTAAGAGTCCTGGACTGAACACATCTACATACCATTAGTCACTTGTGGTTATAGCGCCACCAGCTGGCAACAGGAAGTGACATGTTTACAATGATTATGCAATGTCTGATCTGTTCCAAACTTCACATGATTGATAAGAGTCCTGGACTGAACACATCTACACGCCAATAGTCACTTATAGTTATAGCGCCACCAGCTGGCAACAGGAAGTGACATGTTTACAATGATTATGCAATGTCCAATCTGTCCCAAACTTTACATGATTGACAAGAGTCCTGGACTTAACACATCTACATGCCATTAGTCACTTATGGTTATAGCGCCACCAGCTGGCAACAGGAAGTGACATGTTTACAATGATTATGCAATGTCTGATCTGTTCCAAACTTCACATGATTGATAAGAGTCCTGGACTTAACACATCTACATAACATTAGTCACTTGTGGTTATAGCGCCACCAGCTGGCAACAGGAAGTGACATGTTTATAAAATATTAATAAATTGACCGTCTTGCTGTTATATCTAAAGTTTTCGCGACTCTGCTCAAATAGCACAGAGATGATAGCAAAGAAGTAAAGCTAACGAAAGCAGCCATGGCACTGAACGACCAATCGTTATTATAATCCAAATGGGCAAACATTATTAAGCAAGTTGACCCGATACACAACAAATATAAAACTGCGTTATTAATCACCATGACTGTAAAGTGGACTTATAAAGCTGGAATAAGCATTAAACATTTCAATCGTCAAGAGAGGAATAACATGGATGGAACTTTTTTGGAAATAAGGATTATGCATCACACAGTCAGGTACAAGGAGGGAAAAGACTAACTTCTATGGAGACAAAAAGTTTAATTTTCGCTACTTGTTTATTGACTTATTAATAACATTTAGCTAAAGAATATTTGCCGGTCGGGTCTGTGTCTTCCGGGACGGGTTCGGGTTCAGATTTTAAAGAATAGACGGGTCCGCGTCGGATCCGGGTCCAGTTTTTAAATAATAGACGGGTCCGGGTCGGTTCCGGGTCCAGCTTTCAAAACAACAGACGGGTCCGGGTCGGTTCAGTGTAGCACATTTACGGGTCTGATTGGGTTCGGGTAGGAATTTTTGGACCCGTGTAGACCTCTAATCTACATACCATTAGTCACTTGTGGTTATAGCGACACCAGCTGGCAATAGGAAGTGACATTTTTACAATGATTATGCAATGTCTGATCTGTCACAAACTAAACATGATTGCTAAGAGTCCTGGACTGAACACACCTACATACCATTAGTCACTTGTGGTTATAGCGCCACCAGCTGGCAATAGGAAGTGACATTTTTAGAATGATTATGCAATGTCTGATCTGTCACAAACTAAACATGATTGACAAGACAAGAGTCCTGGACCGAACACATCTACATGGCAATAGTCACTTATAGTTATAGCGCCACCAGCTGGCAACAGGAAGTAACATGTTTTACACTGATTATTCAATGTCAGATCTGCCCTACATTTTACATGGTCAATAAGAGTCCTGGACTGAACACATCTACGTGCCAATATTTACATATAGTCTCTTTCACACACACGCACGCACGCACGCACACACACACACACACACACACACACACACACACACACACACACACACACACACACACACACTGGTTTCCATGTTTTGTGGGGACATTCCAAAGACATAATGCATTTTATACCATACAAACTGTATATTCTATTCCCCTTACCTGCCCCATTCCCTAACCCCAACCATCACAGAAAACATTCTTCTACTTCACGTTTTCGAGAAACATCATTCTGTTTGATTTATAAGCTTGTTTCCTCATGGGGACATCAAAATTTCCCCATAAGGTCACAAAAACACTGGATTTCCTATCAATTCAATTTCAATTTTCAATTTAAAGAACTTTATTGGCATGATTGTGTCACTTACAATATTGCCAAAGCATTATACATAATACAAGAAACATACAACACAGTATTAACAAACATTAAGGTGCAATTAAGCTAAGGTGCTGGGTGATGGATGAAGTACTACTGCAAATAAAAAAAATCAGAGGATATTTACAATATAAAGTAGACTTTGAAATATAAACATTGGAAGTATACAAATGTACATTTATGGAGGCACATGAGAGGTAAAATAAAAGTACTGTACAAGATCAGGGCTGTAGTTTATTTCTGATGGTGTGTAACTGATAAATGAATTTAGCAGCAACTGATGGGTGTCTGTCTTCCCCCAGTAACATCTTCATTTGATCTGAATCTGAAGAGTTATGAAACTCTGGTATGAGCTTTGAGATTTTGTCAAAGTGTTTTTCTCTAAGCTCTTTATATTTACCACAGTAAAGGAGAAAGTGTGTCTCTGTCTCAATCTCGTCACTGTCACAATGGACACAGATTCGCTCATCTTTTGGGAGCCATGTTTGTCTATGTCGGCCTTTCTCTATTGCCAGACTGTGATCACTGAGTCTGTATTTAGTGAGGATTCGTCTCTGCTTTACATCTCTAACTGTGGAGAGATATTCTGACAGACTGTATTTTCTGTTTAGTGCCCGATAACATTCTAGTTTACTTTGGTTTTTACTTTCATTATCCCAATGATCCAAATATAAAGTTTGACTTTCTTTAATGATTTGGTTTATTGTGGTTTGTTTGCGTTCATTAGTGCTGGTCTGGAGTTTTAGAGCCAGTTGACAGATGGGACTGGTTTTAGGTCTCTTCTCTTGAGTTTTAAGGGCTTCATATTGAAGTGTGTTCGGGGGACTTGAGTTTAAGTGTGACCAGAATTTAAGGGAGCGTTTTTGGATGTGTATTATTAGGGGATATCTGCCTAATTCAGCCCTGCATGCATTAGTAGGTGTTCTTCTCTGAACTCTTAAAATATTTCTACAGAATTCAGCATGCAGGGATTCCATTGGATGTTTGTCCCATTTGGAGTAATCTGTTAGGCATTGTGGACCCCAAACCTTACAACCATACAGAGCTATGGGCATTATTACACTATCAAATATTTTACACCAAACTGTAGCAGGAATGTCTGTTTGTTTAAATTTGCCTTTGATGCAGAATGCTCGTCTAGCTTTCTCTTTAAGTGCATTTACCGCGAGACCAAAACCGCCTGATGCGCTGATTTTTAACCCGAGATAGTCGTAGTGTAAGGTGTGTTCTAGTGCAGTGTTTCCTAGAGTAAATGTCTATCTGTTATCGGTTATCCTGTAGTCTTGCTTTTTCTGGAAAATCATAATTTTAGTTTTTTTTCAGATTGACCGTCAGGGCCCAGTTTTGACAGTATTTCTCCAGCAGGTCCAGGTGTTGCTGTAAACCTTGTGCAGTGTCTGACAATAGCACCAGATCATCTGCATACAGAAGAGCTTTAATCTCTGAGTTGTTTAGGATGAGACCGGGTGTGCTGGATTGTTCCAGTAACACTGCTAACTCATTAATATATAAGTTAAACAGAGTTGGACTCAAGTTACAGCCCTGTCTCACCCCACGCCCTTGACTGAAAAATTCTGTTCTTTTGTCACCGATTTTAACTCCGCACTTGTTTTCTGAGTACATGGATTTAATGATGTCATATACTTTTCCTCCTATGCCTGATTGTAGAATTTTATAGTATAAGCCGTCGTGCCATATCGAGTCGAATGCTTTTTTTAAAGTCAACGAAACATGCATAAACTTTGCCTTTGTTTTTATGATGAACGTGTTGATTGACTAGCGTCTGTAGTGTATAAATGTGGTCAGTGGTGCGGTGGTTTGGTAAAAATCCAATCTGACTTTTACTTAAGACGTTGTGTTTGGTAAGGAAGGCCTGAATCCGAGCATTTAAGATACCACAGAAAGTCTTCCCTAGATTACTATTTACACAAATACCTCTGTAGTTATTGGGGTCAAATTTGTCTCCGCTTTTATATAGCGGGTGTATTAAACCTGTACTCCAGGTTTCAGGAAAGTGTCCAGTTTGTAGGATTAAATTAAACATTTTTAAAAGTGCCTCTTGCATTGCTGCTGGACTGTGTTTCAACATTTCTGTTCTGATGTTGTCTAAACCACATGCCTTTCTGGGTTTTAATTTCTTTAGTGCTTCTTTTAGTTCTTCTAAGCTAATCGGGTAATCTAAGGGGTTTTGGTTGTTTTTAATGATGGATTCCAATTGTTTTAGTTTAGTTTGTACATTTTTTTGATCAGGTGTAAGACTATCTGAGGAGATTTCCCTGAATAGGTTTTTAAAATAGTCTTTCCATAATTCTCCATTTTGTATGGGTATGTCCTGGTTTTGTTTTTTGTTTAGACTATTCCATTTTTCCCAGAATTGATTATTTTGAATTGAGTCTTGGATTTCTTTGAGAGTATAATTGAGGTGTTGTTGTTTTTTGTAGTGGATTGTATTTTTGTAATCCCTATCTCTGTGGGGACAATTGGTCACTCACTCACTCACTCTCCCTCACTCATTCTCACACTCACCCACCCACTCACTCACTCACTCTCTCACTCTCTCTCTCTCTCTCTCTCTCTCTCTCTCTCTCTCTCTCTTTCTCTCTCATGCTAACTTACACTATGCTACCTCGCTTTCATTTGTAATTAGCAACAGGAAATGTGGCACATTAACTTTTAAATGGTTCAACTATGTTTGCATGCTTAAATGCCTATTTACTACTGTTCCCTTCAATTCTTATGCCACGGCGTGGCGGTGTCATGTGTGCGAGGGCCCTTCCATCACTGCTTGCAGTATTAATTTCATTTTAGAGTCCCGTTGAGTAAAAAACAGTATGAAGAATCATTTACGTTAAACGTATAGCTGTTTTCTCAAGTTCATGGTTTCAATGATCTGTCATTATTTTGCTTTAGTTTAGCTGCTGGTGTGTGAAACCTGTTATTCACCTTATAAATAATGCTAATAATTATAATACAAGCTTTGGTCAAGCGTTTTGACCCAGTCTTATTTGAGGCATAATGAAACTGTATAGAAAAGATGCATTGTTGTTGTTCATAATTTTTAAACATGATAAATGTTTACAATGTCATTGGTGTGTGTAACAGCTCAAGTATGTCACTTACACTCCCTCTGAAAATCAGACTATGTCTCAAATCTTATTGTGAGAAAAAAGCATCACAGTTTGATTTCAAGGATTAATTTCACTATGGTTTCAATCGCTGACATGACATTACTCAGTCAATAATTAAAGATATCAAGTTTATATTTTTTTTTACAAAATGTTCTTTACATTAGGTAGGATGATTTTATGTGGAAAACAGTAAATCACAAATAAATACTTAATCTAGGTTTTCTGAGGCGGTCACATTTATCTTTAAACTATGTTTAAGAATGTTGCATTTTCTCTGATTATTTGATTACTGTATCTTTCAATTTAATTTACACTGCACAATAAATTAGCTGCAGACATTGTCTCTATAAATACCAATAATTGTGGTCAAAAATATAGCAAAAGAAATAGTTCTGAATTATTAAATTGCAGACAAAGATTTTGAATAGCTACAGTAAGTTGGGTTGGATTGTATGTTTGGTGCGAAATGGGTATGGTGGGGGCCCAACCTCCTATTCTTTCATAGGACCCAAAATTGCTAGTGGCGCCCCTGACTGAACATGACGCATTTATTTTGTTATAAACATGGTTTGTGGGGACACAGGAAGTGAAAATATGAAAATGGTACTTTTTCACAGATTAAAGAGTGCCAAAAGGTTTTTGTGATGGTTGAGGTTAGGGAATGAGATATAGGGGAGTACAATATACAGTTTGAATACAGTATAAAATGCATTGCCCCATAAATCACATGTGTGATAAAAATAAATCTGATATATTTCAGGTAATGATATGAACAATAAAAATAAATCTCACCAATTTATGTGTTTTCTGCGCAAGTCATCTCCAGTATACCGGTCTGAACTGTTTTAAAAACATTAAAAACACAATCTCTCATCTTGATCTGTTAAAGGATTGTTTAGTATTGTTATATTAGTACTAGTTAACATTTACCCCTATGTGTGTTTGTGTGTTTACTGTAGATGCAGAACATCAGAACTGAAGCGACAGACATCAGAAATCCAGGAGCAACAGCAGCAACAACACGAAAGATCATAATGACATCATCTGTACTGAGACCTGTGGTAAATAATAAAGAGTTATTACTGTAACTGTATCTGATCTTAGATCAGTGATTATCATTACTGTGACTGAATCTGTTGGACTGATCTGACATCAGTTCATTAAATAAGTACTAATAATCACACCTGTTGTATCTGAAAACGTCTGACAGGCATCATTGATGTTGAGATGTTGAGTTTGGTTTGTGATGGGATTGTTGAGTACACAGCTGTATGTGTTTGTATCCTGATATTCAACCTCCAGAGGTAGAGAGAGTCTGATGTTGAGATCAGACACACTGATGCTGGACAATAAACTGTTTCCTTTGTACCAGGACAGACTCACATCTCTCACATTCAACACTGAACACAACAACACACAGTTTGAACTTGATGATAATGCTGATGATGAAGAACATGGTGAAGAGTTTCTGGTGATGACCGGAACAGGCAGGCTAGCTGTCAAACATAAGAAATAAACAAAAATGTATTACATTTATTTATAATATTATCAATACTAGTCAAGAGGTCTGCATATAAGGTGCAGAAATGAGGTGCATATAAATATTTATATATTTAATCACTGCTTACTAGTGCTTAGACAAATATAACGGTTAATATGTCAAAAGTAAATCCTCACTCACCATAAACAATAACATTAAATCTGTGTGAGGTTATTCTGTTGCTTCTGATATTTATTTGATAAAGTCCAGAGTGTTGAGTTGTGATGTTTGTGATGGTGAGATCTCCAGTCTGATCATTTAACTGCAGTGTGCCTCTGAATCTCCCATCAAGAACATCAGCATTTATTGAAAACTTATTGGCTTCTTTGTTAATTTCAGCTATCAGAGTCTCTTGAGGACCAAACATCCACAATATCAGATGATCTCTTTGTATTTTAGTATTAGTGTGTAGAGTAACAGAATCTCCCTCCATCACTGACACTGACTTCACTTCATCACCAAACACACCTGGACACATAAACACATTCAAACACATTGAAAATCTTCACTCAGTTTAAATGTGTCTAATTACAGAATCTATGACTATATTAATGAGGTATATAAATATGTTAATAACTCACCTGTCAGACAGCAGAAACACAAAGAGAGATAAACAAACATAAGAAACATTTTCTTCATTAGGTGTTGTGTTGTTGTCTACAGTGAATGAGATGAAGACGTCTCTGTGAGCTCTCTCTTACTCTTGATGTGGTATATTTCCAGTTTAACACCTCTGTGTTTTTTTTCTCTGATGTTTCCACTGAACTTGTGTGACTAGTCCCGCCCCTATATGCCATCATGGGCGGCATTGGCCAGTACACTGGCGTTGTTCAATAAAAGCTTCAGAGAAACCATAAGGGGGAGCAGTATATATCCCTGCTTTTAAGACAAAAATTGCAAAACGACTATCAGATCAAGTGTCAGTTTTTGCTACCGAACTTTAAGCTATCATATCATAGTCCAACCCGAAAGAACTGTGATATGTAGTGAGTCAATGGCTGCTCTCACTAGTCTAAAAAGTGGAAAATCTGAAGCAAGGCAAGATTAAATTTGAAATCTTACAAAGTCTGTTTAGAATTAGGCAACTGGGATAGAGGTAAATTTCCTTTGGGTACCTGCTCATGTTGGAGTTGATGGAAATGAAGTAGTGGATCTGTTAGCAAAGAAAGCACTAAATCATACACAAATAGATATTAAGGAGTAAAGCTGAATTCAAGAAAGTGATTTCATTTTAAGTAAGTAAAAAATGACAACAATTATGGAATAGTGGGTCTGTAGGAAACCATCTCTTTCAGATACAGTAGAATGTTGGTAATGAGAGGAAAATATTTGGAAATAGAAAGAATGATGTCATTATTTCAAGATTAAGAATTGGACATACAGCACTAAACTATTGTTTAAAATAGGTAAACATGAATCAGGAGAGTGTGACAAGTGTGGAGAATCAGAAACAGTAGGCTAATGCATAATCTTAATGAATGGTCGGCATATGAAAGTGACAGATTCCAATTAATATAAGAATTAGGATGGATGGGAGTTGACAATATTTTTTTAAAAGTACTGTTAGGAAACGAGTGTAGGCAATCAAGAATTCAAGAATTATTATTTAAATATCTTAAAAACACAGGAACAATAGATAGAATTTAGGTTTTAATTTCGCTTTTTTTAATGCATTTCTTTCTTCCAAATCCATGTTCACTCCACACTCCAGATCAGTAGGTGGCGGTAATGCGCCTTTCCGTTGGTTTTGCCAAACCGCTATAAAACACCAGAAGAAGAAGGACTCAGAACGAAATCAAACATTAAATTGCTTTAATAACTTTTAAAATCGTTTTGAACTTAAACACTTTCATCAACATGCTGAAGATCTCTTTACTCGTCATCATCCATTTATTCATCAACGGTAAGTTAATTTATTAACATTTCTGCAACACTTTCACTTCTCTACAAACCGGAAATGCGCACGATGTTTATGTTAACTTATATTAATGGGTTTGGATTCGTGAACATACTTTATGGTGCAGATTAAGATATTTCTTAAAATACTTTCCCCATTGTTTCCTTTGTTAAAGCAGTGTTCCTCATTGCGCGGCTCGCGGCAACCTTTAATTTGTGGCTCGCATGGCAGTAAATAATACAATGATATGATCACATGCATGCGCTTTTTCTGTCTTTTCTGCTCCGGACGCTAACTTTGTTAGAAAACCATACCTATTAGATCAAGATGCACGTTGAAAAGTGTGTTCGATCGCATGCAGCGCTTGCACAGAGCGATCGTCATATGACATCAAAGTATCGTGAGATCAGACTGCTTGTTATGCTTTCGAATTGCTCTCGCGGCACAAATGTCACTCGCAAACCGTTCTGTGCAGCGCATAGACAGTAAAAGAAATGGACACAGCGACCCCATTGGATTCAACGGAGACAAGAAGCACGCACTTCCTGGGTGTCGAGCGTACTGCGCAGACTCAAACTGAGCTCAATGACGTGGATGTCAAGTGAGCAACCTGTCTGGCAATTGTAAGTCTTCTAATAGCCGTGCCACGGGAAATCTGAATCACCTACTGAATCTTGCAGAGACGGCGAGCGTGAACAGGAGCACATTTTGGTTAGTATTCTGATTAATAATCTCCCTTGACTTTATGCCTTCACGTCCACCCGATTGCCTCATAGTCAGTAAAAGATTGCCTGTGAGCTTCTCTCCCAGTCCATATGGTAATTTCTCAACTGTGCGACAGAAAGTCGCAGGTTATGACGCAATCGTTAGCCTATTTTTACAAAAACTGCTTCTACTGGGACATAACGTAAGATACATGGTAATGGAGCATTTTATACATTTTCGTGTTTCTTTAGAAATAATTAATGGACAAATGGAGTCTTTAAACGCCTCAGATGTAAAGTTATTCGCTGTCAAAGTGACGCCAAAATGAATGGGAGTCAATTGGATGCTAACAGCAGATGGGTGTTCGCTAAGCAAAGGCGGCGTCCAGGGAAGCTTCAATAAAATATGAAACCCTGCCCCCCTGGTGCAGCGCCGCATGAAATTGAAATTACGAGAAAGGCGGCCACCTGGTGGTTTGGGGGGCACTGTATAAGCGTATTATAAGAATGCTTAGCATTAAAATCCTGTTTTTGTCATTAAGGAAAATCATATTGTCTCCGTTACAAATTTGACTGGTAAATGATAAAGAATGATTTGCCCTTGTATTTATTGCATTGCAACAGATTGATAAGCAGACATGCTATTTCTCGTATTTTTTTAAAGGATAAGTCAATTTTCTTTAAAAAAATCCAGATATTTACCCACCACCATGACATCCAAAATGTTGATGTCTTTTTTTGTTCAATCAAGAAGAAATTGTAATTTTTGAGGAAAACATTCCAGGATTTTTCTCATTTTAATAGACTTTAATGGACCCCAACAATTAAAAGTTAACTCAACACTTAACTGTTTTTTCAACTGAGTTTTAAAGGACTCTAAACGATCCCAAACGAGGCATAAGGTTATTATCTAGCGAAACGATTGTCATTTTTGACAAGAAAAAAATAAAAATATGCGCTTTTAAACCACAACTTCTTAGGGGTGGGAAAAAAATTGATTTTTAGATGCGGATGTGGCCGATTCTGAATCGATTCACAAATGTCAAGAGTCAATTCTTAAATGTACGTTTACAAAATAATAATGTGACGTTATCAGAACCAAAAGGTGGAGAGGATAATGCGATCATCCACCACTGTTATCCTATATAAACATACAAGATTTTTATGTTGCTGAGCTCCCCAGTGTGTTATTTTTTTAATCAGGATGCACCAAATTGTTTATGTGGCCACTCTTAATGTTCCTGCTATCTCTCTGATGGATTTGTTGTGTTTTTGAAACCTAAATATGGTCTGTATCACTTGCATGGAGATGTCCCTGAATTGAATGATTTGGGTTCACAGCCACAGCTTTCAAATGCAATTGTCACCTTAAAATCAACTCCAGACCTTTAACATCTGTCATTCATTAAGGAAATCACTTAACAAATAGACAATACCTGTCCATAAAACAGGTTTTAAGTCAACTGTCCCATTACTTTTGACCTCTTTAAAAAGGGGGAGCTACATATTAAACGGCTGTATTTCCTAAATCCTTCAGCCATTTGTGAATACCCTCAAAATAAAGCTGAGAGTGTACACTATAAGCCAATATTCATAATATGACTGTAACTGGAATACATTTTGGTAAACAGCTAAGATAACACAAAATGTGCCTCTGTCCCAATATTTACGGAGCTGACTGTATCTCCGGTCCTGTGATGCGCCAGCGCAATCTCACGCAATACATCATCACGTCAAGAGGTCGCAGATGATGTATGCAAAACTACGCCCCATGGTTTACAAGTGTGGAGAAAGAGGACCGTTCTGATGTTGTTGTATGTGGAATGATACCAATTAATATCTTTGTGTCAGTTTATTGTTTAAAATGGTCCACAAATGTGCGTTTCATATATGTAACACATGACTTTTCTACGTCACTATGCAATAGAGGGTATGCATTGACATCGCTTTTCTACGTGACCACGCGAGAGCTCGGCTGGTTGAGTGGCAAAACGTGCAAAAAAGGCTGTTTTTCATAGGGGCTGCTGCGGAAATGCCAGTAAAACTGACTTTTACCAGCTTAAGTTACATTTAATTGATCTTGATAGCAGTGGACAATACTTAGTTACATTAGTTACATTTTCCAAGCATCTGTGCTTTATTACGATGTTTGTATTGGGAAAAATGTTACTTCACTACATTCTAAAGCATAGAATTATACTGTGAATTCTTTAATATTGCATATTAAAATGTATTTAATACCTAATTACATTAATATTGTGTACTTTTACTTGAGTAAAAAAGTGTTGGGGTCCATTTAAGTCCATTAAAATGAGATAACCTTACTTCATATTTAGTGTATACTATGACAAAATATATTAATGATCTTAATTAATTTAATCTTTATACTGAAAGTATTATAGATGTATCATCATCATCATTTAGTTTTATTTGAGCATCTAATACATAAAATCAACATAATAACAAATTTCATTACAATACAAGTAAAGAAAAAAAAAGAAAGACAAAAAAAGAGAGAAATAAAGAAAAAATAGAAATGATGCTCAAAAGGGGTAGGTAGAAGCTTAAGCTTATTAACACCTACCCCCTTTTATACCATTAAGCCGCAATTACATTTATTAACCAATAAGACAGTCGTCACATGTTTATGCTATCCTGTTCCAGTGACTGTACAATCAACAATAATTGCTCACAATACTTCTATTAAGACAAGAAAGAAAAGAGAAAAAAAAAAACTCTTCAATAAGTACAAGAAAGATAGAGAAAGAAAAACATTGCCTGTAACAAATAGTCACCAATCTAGCTCTATAACGTATTCCACTTCCACCCTAAGACCATTCTTCCGTCCTATACTTAGACAATATTATTTGTTTATACTTTGCTTTAAATTGATGAATGGATGGGCACTGCTTAAGGTGGGAGCTCAGGGTATTCCAGAGTCTGGAACCACACACAGACACACACATACTTTTCCTTGTTGTTCTAAAAGCAGGTACTTTAAAATGGGCATAACCTCTCAGATTGTAACAGCTATCCCTTTCTGTGAATAATTTTTGAATATTCGCTGGTAAAAGAACCCGATTTGCTTTATATCCTAATTGAACAATATAAAAATCAATTAAGTCCATACATTTGAGAATGTTACTTTGTAAAAACAAAATATTTGTATGTTCTTGATAACCTGCCTTATGAATAACTCTGACTGCACGTTTCTGGAGTATTACCAGGGAATGTAGGGAACTCTTATAATTAATTCCCCAAACCTCAATTCCATAAGTTAAATATGACAAAATAAGACTGGAATACAATATATATAGCGCCTTATAATTTAAATAGTACTTAACTTTATTTATAATTGCAATATTTTTTGATATTTTTCTTTGTATGTGTCCAATGTGTGATTTCCAGCTCAATTTACTATCTATCGTGATACCCAAAATTTTTATTTCTGTTACTTTTTCTATTCTAATACCAGTTATGCTTATCAGTAATTCAGGATTTTCCTTGTATTGGCCAAACATAATCATCTTTGTTTTATCTAAATTGAGTGACAATTTATTCCAATCCAGCCATGTTTTAAGCTTAGCTAATTCCTGATTTACATCCTTTATAAGTCTATTATAATTATCATTAGAATAGAATAAGTTGGTATCATCAGCAAATAGCACCATTTTTAATAGATCTGATACTTTAAATATGTCGTTAATATATAAATTAAATAGCAAGGGAGCCAATATAGACCCTTGAGGCAGCCCACAAACAATGCTCATACATTCTGATTCATCGTCCCCCATTTTAACAAATTGTTGTCTCTCATCTAAATAACTTTTAATCCAGTTCCCCGCTATTCCCCGAATGCCATATTTTTCTGCTTTTTGAGCAAGAATAGAATGATTGATGGTATCGAATGCTTTCCTTAGGTCTATAAAGATTCCCACAGCATATTTTTTATTGTCAACAGCACTGGTGATTTCTTCCACAGCATCAATAATAGCCATAGTTGTCGATCTTTTGGATCTAAATCCGTATTGCCCTTCATTAATTAAGTCATGTTTCTCAATAAATGTATCCAATCTATTGTAGAACATTTTCTCCAATATTTTTGAAAATTGTGGCAACAGAGAGACAGGCCTATAATTTGTGAATATATGTTTACTTCCATCTTTAAATAGTGGTAACACTTTTGCTATTTTCATTTTTTCTGGAAAAATTCCAGTTTGGAATGAGACATTACATATATGTGTTAAGGGTTTTACAATATTGTTGATTATTACTTTTATTAATCTCATATTTATGTCCAAATAATCCATAGAGGATTTATTGTTAAATTTATTCACAATATTTATAATTTCAGTCTCACTCACGTCAGAAAGAAAGATAGTTTGGGGGTTAGATTCTATACTGGAGACCCCCATTCTGTCATTAATGCTTGCTGGGATTTTTGCCGCTAATTCAGGACCCACATTTATAAGGAAATCATTAAACTTATTGACAATGCTTTTCTTATCATAATTTTCAGTATCATTATCTATAAAGTAGTCAGGGTATGCATTAATTGAATGATTATCTCTTAACAATTTTTTTAATGTACTCCAAATTCCTTTAATATTACTTTTATTCTCATTTAATTTATTTTCATAGTATATTTTCTTGCTATTTCGTACAATAGTTATCAGTTTGTTCTTGTATACTTTGTACCGTTCCTCAGATTCTTTTGTTTGTTTAATAAAAATTTTTTTATATAAATTGTTTTTCTTTTTACATGCATTAAGTAGTCCTTGTATATTTAATCTCTGACTCTTTCTCTTTGGATCTGCAGGTGTTGTGGCAGATGAGTCAGTGTCATTGTATGAGGGAGATTCTGTTACTCTACACACTGATCGTACTGAAATACAGAAAGATGAAATTATCGAGTGGAGATTTGGAGATCATCAGGATCTCATTGCTAAAATCAACAGAGCAGCCAATAATTCAGTCAGAATAGAGGATGATGTTCTTGATGGGAGATTCAGAGACAGACTCCAGGTGAATAATCAGACTGGAGATCTCACCATCACAGACATCACAACTCAACACACTGGAGATTTTACACTAGATATCATCATCAGAGGGAAGATCACAAAAAAGAAATTCAACATTAGTGAGTATCTTGAGCTTTAATTTATTAATTTATTTCTTTATTTAGCACTATAAATGAAACATGCTGTATGCAGTAATAGATGGACTATAAACTGTCTACAATCTTACAAATTTTCTATTGTGTTTTATATATGAAGAGTTTCGTTGCAAAACGAGATAACCACCGTTTTTTTAATTGTTCAGAAATCTCGTTTTTTTTGGTTGTGCATTCCAATTAATTTCAATGCAACTGCAGTTGGTTTGTTTTGATTTAAACCTTCATAACTTTACAAATACAGATTAGTAGCACCATAAAACAAAATAATAACATCATAACATAATGTTAAACATGTTTTGACAAAAATGTTAAAAAATGGATTTATCTCGTTTTGCAACGAAACTCTTCATAATATATTTATTTTACATTGTGTCCTTTCACTAGTTTAACTGTGAAAAGTGCTATACAAATAAACCTGAATTTAATTGAATAGATATTTGTAAATGTGATATTAATGTTTTGTGTGATGTTAAAACATTCAGTGTGAAAATGATCACATCAGTACAGTTAATGTAAGATGAATAAAAACTGGCCTGTAACTCACATCTTCTTCATGACAAACTAACAGTAACCAGCTGATATTATTTCGGCTTTCATTACTGTGTGTTTATTTTTCTTCAGAAAATGCATAAAAAAAACAATAATCTAAAAAGATCAAAAACCTCACATTTCTCCATTATTCTTTATATTTTAATTAAAACTTCATTAATCTCTTATATCAGATGGGTTAATGTGGGTCATCAAGGCATGCGTCCCAATTCACATACTTATACTAGCCCTAAAAATATAAACTGTTTTTGATATGGGTAAGTATAGACATGTATGTGCATCTGTGCATTGAAAGATTTGGAACATAATAAATCTAAATCTGAATATTATACAGTAGTACTGGTGCTAAACTTAGGAAGGGTGAATGTGTCTATTTTTATTGGCTTAATTTACAAGATTAACAATGAATATAAAAACAATATTAACAGGGAGGGAGGACAGAAATTATATTACATAAACATATCAAATATAAGCTACACAACATTCACCGCTGTATACTTATGCGTATAACAGCACAGTTAAAAAACATCTTCAGGTGATCTGATCACAGGTTAGACAGATTATTGTTTTTAACATGTATGTAATTTATTATGTATAATATACATAATATATAACTAAATGTATTACTGCAGAATCAGATTAACACAACAACAATAATAATGAAATAACAAAAATGCTGCTGTTTCTTTCAAATATACTTTTGTCTAAGGACATCTAACATTACATTTAGGACATCTAGCATCTAACACAGGGGCGCCGTTAGCCATTTTGGGCCAATGAAAGAATACAAGGTTGGGCTCCCTACTGCTCCCATTTCACACCAAATATACAAGCTAACCTAATTATCTAAAATCTTGTTTTGCTGCAATTTAAAAATACAAATACTATTATGTTTACTACTGTTTTTGACCACTATAATCAGTGTTATAGTCAGACCTACCATGTCTGTAGCTATAAGATGATTGTGCAAATGTAAGTTAAATAGAAAAATACAGTACAGTAATCCAATATTCAGAGAAAATGCAACATTCTTAAAGATGAAACGCATGATATGGTGTATATGAACCTTAACCAAAAAACTTTAGATTTATACAAAAGATAATTGTGATCCTGCATGTGAAAACCTAGCTATAGTATATGTATATGTGGTTTACACAAATGTTTTCTACATAAAATCATCATATATATTGTTAAAATATTGTGCAAATATAAACCTAATATCTTTAATATTTTCTGAGTAAGTTCATTTTAGTGATTGAAATCAAACTGCCATGCTCTTTCTCACACTTAAATTCGAGACTTTAGTCTGGTTTTCATAGGCAGAGTCTCACATTTGTATAAGTCCAATAGCAATATTTACTAACAGGAGAATGCTGGCAAGTGGCTACAAATTCAAGATCTAAAGTGGCAAGAAAAAGTATGTGAACCCCTAGGAAAAACCTATTTTTCTACAGTGAATTGCCATAAAATGTGATCTGATCCTCATTTTAAGTCACAACAATAAACAAACACGATGTGTATAAGCTGACAACACACACATAATTCTAGTTTCTTGTGTCTTTTTTGAGAACCCCCATTAAACATTCATAGTGCTGGAGGAAAATGTAAGTGAACCCTTGGATTTAACAGCTTGTTGAGCCTCATTTGGCAGCAAATACTTCAAGCAAGCGCTTTCAGTAGTTCTGAATCAGACCTGCACATCGTTCGGAAGCAATTTTTGCTCATTCCCCTTTACAAAACCGCTTTAACTCAGACACATTTGTAGGATGTCTGGTGTGAACCGCTCTCTTGAGGTCATTCCACAGGCTAAGGTCTGGGCTTTGACTAGTCCAAATGGTGCATTTTGTTTTTCTTAAGCCAGTCTGTAGTGGATTTACTACAATGCTTAAGGTCATTGTCCTGTTGCATCAACTAACCTCTACCAAAGAGTATAGAAGTACACGAGGGGAAACTCGCATTCGTTTTTGGCAACAGTCACTAGGTGGCGCTTCAGTAGCGCGGCCGCCATTTTGGAATGAAAATTCTCACAGCCAATTCATTCTCAGCGAATCTCACAGCCAAATCAGAAGCGCAATAGTAAGTTTCTTCAATAAAAATTTTGTTCACTTGCTACACCTACACGAAACGCTGTATTGTCTTGTATGTATGTGTTGATTTGTTGTTGTTATCAGTTGTGGAATCCAATCATTAAATAGATACACATTTGAGGTATTTTTTTCATGCTTTATTTTGTAATTCTATTTTATGCTACTTTACACATTTACTACTATTATTAACTCCACTAGGTATGGAATTAATTTTGTACATATTAATCCCCTGGATCCCGCTACAAACATGATAATCTTATAGAACATGATGCATTGTTCTGTCTGTTATCCTACAGTATAATTGCCACTTTGGGACAGTGGCTGTGTTTTTTTTTTACTTAATCCATTTCGAGCAATTCTAATGTATATGTGTTGTAGTGGCAAACTCTGTTTGTTTGTTCCTATGACACTTCTAATTTTTCATCTCACCACTTCTTGGGAATACCGGTGCTTGTGTTTCTTTGACGCGTAAAAGATTGTCTGAACAACGTGGTCCTTGAATTTTGATGATATTTATTTGTTAAACAAATGAAAAGTAACTTAAAGCATAAATTATAGTCTGTTTGTTTGGCTGAGTTGAGTTCATTCAGCGTGTTCGCGTTGCACCTGTCACGCTCACGCTGACGTAGTTGATGTGACGTAATTGACGGTCAATGATAGTAGGCTCAAGCACCGGAACCTTTCCTGTGGTCTTGGCTTGACACTCCTTTTATAGATGCAACCCCATTGCCTCTAGATAGAAGGCATACTCAAAACATTAAATTGTTCTAAATCAAATATTGAAGAAAAATTAAATTAATAACTACTTATATTAACTAAAACCAAAAAATATAAATATGGCTCCTACATGTGTGTGTATATGTGTATGTATATGGAGCCAAAATATTATGTGTGGATGAGTTTATGTCGGTATGTATCTATGTAAAATTAGCCTATATAAAAGTGGAAGACTTGTCTAAATATCTGAAAACAAGCTGTAAAAAGGGATTAATGATCACTGGTCTGATTCTATGTTATTCTGTGTTGTTATCATTCAGTTTGAATTTGATCTTTTAATGCACAAAGTAGCTGATATTGCCATTTACTTCTAGTTGACTCCCGATTCGCTTTCATTCCAATATGGCGGGTCGTGGGGCTGCTGCTGGGCGCCTGTGTTGCAATGGAACGTTCTATATTGAGTTTCCTCTCTTGTACTTCTATACTCTTTGATTCTACTGAGCTTCAACTGGTGTACAGCCACCCTGACATTATCCTGTAGGATTTTTTTTTTAAACTTAATAATTCTTTTTACCCTCGATGATGGCAAGTGGTCCAGGCCATGAGGCAGCAAAGCAAGCCCAAATCATGATGTTCCCTCCACCATACTTCACTGGGATGATGTTTTGATGTTGGTAAGCTGTGCCCATTTTGCGCCATAACATTTTTCCCAAAAAATTCAACTTTAGTTTCATTAATCCATAAAATATTTTCCCAGTAGCACTGGGGTTTGCCAAGGTGCTCTTTTGCAAACTTCAGGCTCACAGCAATGTTTTTTGGGAGAGCAGCGGCTTCCTCCGTGGTGTACTGTTATAGACACCGTGCCTGTCCAAAGACTTGAGTATGGTAGACTCAGGAACAGAGCTGTGTGCCCGTTCCAAATGATGTCTTTAAGCCTTTAGCTGTTACTCGTGGGTTCTTCTTTACTTCATTGAGTATTCTGCATGCTGTTAGGAGTCATCTTGACTGTGCGCCCACTTCTAGGAAGGGTAGCTACAGTATTTAACTGTCTCCATTTATAGACAATTTGTCTAAGTGTAGACTGATGGAGGTCTAAACATTTTGAGATTGTTTTGTATCCCTTTTCAGCCTTGTGGAGTGCAACATCTCTTGAACCGATATTTTTATAAGAGCATGGTTCAGAAGAGCTGATGCTTCTTAAGGACAGCAATCTTAAAATGTGTGAGTGTCTTCAAAGTTGTACTAAACCACACATTTAAACTCATTTTATTAATTGGACTCTAGTTTTACTCTCATTTTCAATTTTAGCAGTAATAAACATAACCTATAGAATTAGATTATTATACTATATACTATAACTGCTGGGAATATTACGGCTTAAGGAAGCTCTGTGAGTAAAATAATTTAAATAATATAATAATTTTCTTTAAAATAATACTGGGTAATTGTCAGCCGATTTTTTTTTTCTCTCTAACCTTGTATGTAGTCTTTCTTTTAGTTTCTGACATCCAGACCTTTCTTTCTAATTTGTTAGTTTACCATCTCACTCAGTGTCTAACTGAAGCTTTGTCAGTTACTCGTGCTTTGCTACACACAACGAATGGCATGATCTCAAATAGACGTGCTTGTAGTCATGAGGCTTCATAAGTCTGGATGAAACCATGTAGTGAATGGAAAGTAGTTACAAGCCATAATTTTGTTAGATTTATAATATCAATTACCTATCAATTAATAAAAAAAATTATCTTTGGGGGCCCCAAAAGTGTGTGGGCCCTTAGAATCGTCCTAACCCCCCTCGCCCTTAGTGGTGCCCCTGCCTTCACGATTTGTGTGTCACTTCATGTTAATGTCAGACAAGCTGAAGAAGTATACATATGTATGTATAAATGGTTTTCTTTTACATTCAGAAAGTTGTTTACTTGTAGATCCGCACATAACCACAAAGATTAAAACTCAAACACAAAATGTGATTGACAGATGAATTGGTGGTCCTTAACTGTTGATATTACTAGTGTTTCGACTACAAATGTTATGTACTTCGAGTATTTTTTTATCTGGTTTGAGTGTTTACACCTGCGTTCAGTGCTGTCTTTTTAATTTTATATTGAATGTGATGTCTCTGGTCATCTGTTCATGAGTTTGACTCTTTCTGTTTGTTTTTCAGATGTGTCTGGTGATAAAGTGAAGACAGAGATGATGGGAGATTCTGTCATTCTGGTCAAAAATGTTATCAAGGAACCAGGAGATGAGATGATGATGTGGAGGATTCAACACAAAAACTCTCCTGTAGCTAAAATGACTGGAACGGTGTTAGATCTTGATGGGAGATTCAGAGACAGACTGCAGGTGTATTATCAAACTGGAGATCTCATCATCAGAGACATCAGACCTGAAGACTCTGGATCTTATAAAGTAGATATCACTGTCGGCAACCACACACATACTATACACAGATCATTCAATGTTAATGTCAAAGGTGAGTAGATCACTTTAATAAAAGATAAATATCAGTTTAATAATGCTTAATCTCAGTTTAAATGAAACATTACACTAATACAACACCGCAAAATCAGCAGTGTTAAATGTACACTGCTGGTGTATATATGTGGACCACCAGGTCTGGTGTTACTCATATAAACACCAGCAGTGTACATTTAACACTGCTGATTTTGCTGTGAAGTTTTAAGTGTAGGAAACAATATGTCAAATCTGATAGTAAAAGTGCAGTCAGTCAGTATTTGTTTATATTTCACTGTCTCATCTTCATCTCAGTGCTGTTAGACACAAATATATAAACTTTTTTTTTTCTAGAGTTTTTTAAAGTGCTTACAGACATTAACACATCACAATCATTCATTCATTCATTACTCCTGATGTTAGAGGTTTATCAAGATTGACTTTAAATAGAATAAGATTGACATTTATTCAATTTAAATCAGATCTGCTGATGGTTTCTGATGTTTGTTTATGATCAGATGAACAGATTGAGTTACAGTAATGATTGTGTTTTTAGGGCCAGGTCTGTCTCCAGGTGCTGCAGCAGGAATATCTGTTATCACCCTCCTGCTTATTGTTGCTGTTGTGTTTTACTCTCACCACAATATCAGTAAAACAATAAAACGATTGGGTAAGAATCATCTACAGCTGATACAACAGGAGGAATATCATTTTTTTTTTACATTTATGATATATATTCTCCTATAATAGAGATTAAATATAAAGGGGTAAAACTTTTTTTTAGGTTTTAAACTTAGATGCAGTTTGTGTTTTTGATGATTTTGTTTGGGTTTTAATTCAGATATCAAACAGCATTATTATACATACACTTCAATAAAACATAGCTTATGTCATTTTAGACTGAAGAAGGGTACGATGAAAAAAGTAAATGAAACAAAACCTATTTTTATTATTTGTATGTTATGTAAGGGATAATGTAGAGACAGACAGATGTTATCACAGAAATAAGCCATATTAAAATCATAATCATGATAAATCAGAATATTGTATCATTACATGTCATGCGTGTCATCTGGAGTTGAATGTCAGAAGTGTTTTGTGTGTTGTTAGATGACATTGATTTAATGATCAACACTTCAAAACTGATCAGATTCATATTAAACACGTGACTTTTGCTCAGTGTTATATAAGATTATACTGATGCAATAACACATTGTGGTGTTTAGATGTATTTGTCTAATATGTAAATGTGCTCGATGTACAGTAGTTTTATTATTATGATTTTTATTTTTCCATGATATCTTCGAAAACTTGAATAACACCAACAATTTTTTAACTGATCTTAATATTGAAGAAACAGTTTGTTTGTGATGTGGAGTAAATAATAATTATGGTTATCATCATCATTTATAATCTGTGTTTTATGAGTGTATTGATTTTTTTTCTTTCTGTGTCACTTTGACAGATGAAAAGATTACAGTGGAGAAGGGTCATGATGCTGTTTTACAGGCTGGTCTGAAAGAACTAAAGGCAGGTGATAAGATTGAGTGGAGATTTGGACAAGATACAGAGATGAAATATCCTGTGATAATGTGGCCATGGAGATCTCCAGGTACTCTCATAGCTAAACAAAGATCTAAAGAAGACTCCAACACTTATAATGGTCCTGATGAGAGATTCAATAACAAACTGAGTCTGGATCGTGAGACTGGAAATCTCACCATCAAAGATGTCAGTAATAAACACTTCGGAGTTTATCAACTAAAACTCACCAGTGGTGGAAAAACCTCATACCAGAGATTCATTGTGTCGGTCATAGGTGAGTAACTTAATCATTCAATCTAATAATAATCTTATTTACATCTGCACTATATAACCTGTTTATGCTATCAAATTACTTCTCAAAAGTGCAATATATAGATGGCAAGTACAAATTTTATGTGCATATGATAAGGCAATGGGCATCGGAAGCAGAAAATAAATAGGGCTTTTTACACTGCACTATCTATCCTGGGTTATCTTCATTCTAAACACCGCTGTGGTGAATCGCTTATGAATCCGCATGCAATGCGAGTGCAACAGCTGGTTTAATTAAGTGCTTTTAGCTGTCTCCGAAACGGCTCCCTCTGCACTATGTAGTGCACTATATCGGGTGTCGGACATTTTGTAGTGGTGGCGGAAACCTGAGTGAACAACTTTATTCCCTACATTCGTTCACTACTTTTTACCCACAATGCACATTCGATTGTACGCTTGCTCACTCACTTTCCCATGATACAACAGGAGACGAATGCGCAATTTTTTAATCAGCTGAAGAATACTGACAGTGAACACCACAAAATTAACATTTATACACTTCTGTTAGTTCTTGTCAGTTATTTTGTACTTTTTAAAAATTAACAAATTAAAAATAAATCCAATACCTCTTATTCAAAATATAATATGTTAATGAGCTATAAATAAACATAATAGTAAATAAATAAATAAAAGGTTTATTACAACTCTCTGCGACAGCTCTCTGGCGCATGTTATTTACGTCAGTGTCCAAAATTGCTCACTCAGGCTGCATCCGAAACCGCCTACTTTCATACTATATGGTAGTCGAAAAGCAGTAGGGGAGCTGAGTATGTCTGAATTCATAGTATTCCAAAAAGAGTAGGCGAAAAGTACCCGGATAACCGGTATTTTGATCTTTGAGATAAAGCATTTGGATTTATTAGGGCCCGAGCACCGAGGAGCAGGCCAGAATGGCCTGCACCGTGGGTGCAAAGCCCTTTTGTTTTTGCTTCGTTTATTATTATTTTCCGAAATGAATCGCATTTTTGAAGGCCTAAACATGCTCAAAAACTCATGAAATTTTGCACACGCATCAGAAGTGGTGAAAATTTACATATGGTATAGGCGTCAGAAGTGAGCTTGTAGAAATGGCTAGATAGTTTACCTGCAAAATTTCAAGAGAACAGCTCCCCCGCTACGAAAAACGTACAGATACGAAATTTGGTAGGATCATCTATTACTCCAAGACCTACAAAAAAGTCTCTTGGAACTAAGCTCTAAACCTCACAGGAAGTCAGCCATTTTGAATTTTTTTCTGTCATTTTTGACATTTCCAAGCGTCGTACTTTAACGAACTCCTCCCAGAGATTTAATTCGATCATCATCATATTTGGTCAGTATCATCTAAAGGGCTTTGCGATGCTAAATTGCGGAGCTTTTCACTTTTCGTTGGAGGGCGTGTCCGTGGCGGCCTGACAAATTTCAGCGTTTTCAACAGGAAAGAGGAAGTTGTTCTAACTCAGGCATACAATGTCCAATTTGCCCCACACTTCACATGCTTGATAAGTGTCCTGGCCTGAACACATTTCAATGCCAATATTCAGCTTCAGTCATAGCGCCACCTAGAGGTAGCAGGAAAAATTTACTGCTCTTAGATATTTAATCAAATCGTCATCATATTTGGTCAGACTGAGCTGAAGCCCTTTGCTGTGATAAATTGCGAAGATCTTGACTTTACGTTGGAGGGCGTGTCCGTGGTGGCCTGGCAAAGTGTGAAGTTTCGCCATGAAACAGGAAGCTGTTGTAATTCAGGCATACATTGTCCGATCTGCCCCAGACTTCACACGTTTGATTAGCATCCTGGCCTGAACACATCAACATGGCATAAATCAGTAACAGTCATAGCGCCACCTAGAGGCAGCAGGAAATACCATGTTTAAAGCTGTGACTTACTGCTCTTAGAGATTTAACCATATCAACATCATATTTCATCAGTCTAATCTCAAGACCTTGTGTGATGATAAATAGCAACGACCTTGACTTTTCGTTGAAGGGCGTGTCCGTTGCGGCCTCGCAAAGTATCGCTAAATGAATCGCATTTTTGACAGCCTAAACAAGCTCAAAAAGTCATGAAACGTTGCACACGTGTCAAAGGTGGCGAAAATTTTCATGTGATATAGGCTTCAGAACTTGGGGTGTTAAAATGGCTCTATAGCGCCACCTAAAAAAATTCAATAGAGCAGCCCCCCTGCTACGTTAATCGTACAGATACGAAATGCGGTAGGATGATGTATCACCCCACGACATACAAAAAAGTCTCTTGGAGCAAAGCTCTAAACCCCACAGGAAGTCAGCCATTTTGAATGTTCTCTGTAATTTGAGTGCAAATTTTGCCATTTCTGTCCTTCGTATTTTAATGAACTCCTCCTATAAATTTAATCAGATAATCATCATATTTGGTCTGTGTCATCTAAAGGGCTTTGCAATGCTAAATTGCAGAGATCTTGACATTTCGATGGAGGCTGTGTATGTGGCGGCTTGCCAAATTTCTGTGTTTCTCAATGAAACAGGAAGTTGTTCTAACTCAGGTTTAAAATGTCCAATCTGACCCACGCCTCACAAGTGTGATAATTGTCCTGTCCTGAACACATCAACATGGCAATATTCAGTAAAAGTTATAGCGCCACCTGCTGGAAGCAGGAAATTACATGTTTTACACTGTTTTACACTTTCTACTGCTCATAGAAATTTATTCAGATCATCATCATATTTGGTCAGTCTGAACTTAAGGACTTCACAATGATAAATTGTGAAGATCTTGAATTTCGTTAAAGGGGTGTGTCTGTGGCAGCCTGGCAAAGTTTGATGTTTCACCATGACAAAGCTGTTGTAACTCAGGCATACAATGTCCGACCTGTCACAGACTTCATATGTTTGACAAGGGTCCTGGCCTCAACACATTAATGTTACAACAATCAATTACAATCATAGCGCCACCTGCTGCACAAAGGAGGTGTGGCACATCAAAGTTCTTTTGAATATCACCCTATATTCACCCACTTATATTAAAATCCCCCTGGTTCCCTACTTTACTAAGGCCATAGGGTGGCGGTGCACATCACTGCTTGCAGCTTTAATTTCGGTTTATTATTGGATTTTTCTTGTTCGCTGTTTTTTTTTGTGCAAGATCTGGCAACACTAGTCAGCAAATGCTCGTGCCTCTGTCATTTTCTGCACCGCGCATACAGAAGACTTTTTCCCCTTCTAGGCATTAATTTTTTCAGAAGAAAGGCCTGTCATGTCCATGAGGCACGTTTAAACACTTTATCAACTACTAGTTGTTCAGTTAGGTTATGTACACACTATGCAGAGTTTCTGTTAATGCAGTTGTCACTACCTGCATTTTGCGGGAGTTAATTCAATGAAACCTCAGATATACAATGATAATGAAATGAAAACAATGTCAATACTATTCATCAAAATGATAACTGTTAATACAATATCAGGCGAAATAACTCACAATTAAAAAAATTTTTTCTTAATTGTGCAGCCCTTTCAAAAAAAATATATTTATATTAATTGAAGCACAATACAAGGACGGTTAGATGAAGGATTATGGGGGGATGAATGTGTGGACATCTGTCTATTAGGCAGATATAGAAACAATATCCACCTTTAGTATATAGAATTTTATTGAATTATTTGTGTTTAAACTAAATTTTCTAGCAGGTGTTACAATGAACCCCACCTATGGGGTAACGTTTTCACTCCTGTCAGTTTTCTGTAGGTCCCATAAACAAAGGTGTACCTTTAGTGACTTTAGTAATGCGAAAGGCATGTCACAATGCTTTTTTTTGTTAGTTAGTGTTGATTCTATCATGTTTTGAAAGGTGGTCATTGGAATTTTTAAACAGCCATTGGTGGGCTATAAGTTACAAAAGGTTGAGAACCCCTGATCCAATTTATCTGAAGGATTTTGTGAAATTCTGACCAGCTTGTAGAACTTTTTAGCTGTATTATCACAGAGGTAATAAAATGGAATTTAAATTAAAACAAATAAACAAGAATACCTTTAAACATTACTTAATGATACTAAAATACTAAAGAATAGAAAACAGAATTGAATTTATGGCAGAATGTTATATACAACACAGGTGTTTGTCTTTATTCTAGAGTCTAGAGTCATCTCTCAAATACACAAACAGGTAGCTTTACACAACAGATACACAACAGAAACTGTCAGATTCTTCAGTAGCAGAAATATTAAATAACTGATTTTTTTTTTAAGTCATTAAAGTCTCACTGTTAGATTCATAAAATTCATCATCTAGATGTTAAAGTTGTGTTTATATTTATATACTGATAGAGAATCTGAAAGATTGAGTTAATAAACAGAAATTAATTTATGAGAATATGAGCTGATGTTTATAATCAGTGAAGAAAACACTTAATAGATGAAAATCACCTGAATTGATTTCATTTTTGTGTTTCTGTCTGCTGCTTTTACACTTACAAAAGAAAAACTGGAAGTGGATGAGGGGAAATCTGTCCATCTGAAGACTAAAGTTACTGACATACAGAGAGTTGATCTGATGGAGTGGACATATCAATTTGAAAACCGTGTCATAGCTAGAATCAATCGTGCCAACAGTATTCCCGGTACATATGATGGTGAATTCAGAGACAGACTACACCTGGATCCAAAAACTGGAAATCTCACCATCGATGACATCACATGGGGACACCGTGGATATTATACTCTGAAGATCATCAGAGATGGAGAAACCTACTACAGAAGATTCCTTTTGGCTGTCAAATGTGAGTATTTTGAAGTGATTGTTTACCCAAATCCATTTTCTCATCCTCATGTTGTTGTAAACCTGTATGAGTTTCTGTTTTCTGATTAACACAAAAGAAGATATTTTGATAAATGATGGTAAACGCACAATTGACAGTATCCATTGAATTCTATTTGTTAGATCAGGTCGCCACACCAAATAAAATAAAATATTTACGTTCCAGCCCCGGACGCTATAAATATAAATGTACTCGTTTAACAGGCTTCTGTCAGTTAATAGGTTGATCAATCACAGCTAGAGAGCACAAGCAGGACACAAGACGAAGTTTATGATGATAAAATAGGAACATCATTGAGTTTTTATTGATGGACAGTTCAGTTGCATATGTCTCGATGTTCAAACCTCGTCAGCATGCACTGTTATATCAAAATCCATGGATAAAGCAACATCCATAAACCTTGAGCTTCCATAAACATTCTCTTTATCTATCTCTGTTTACACACAGACAGGACAGCTCATAAAACTTCACAAATGTGGGACTGAACCACCATGAAATTAATAAGACACATATAGGTAGAACTGTTCAAATTTGCTATCTTTTTGAAGAGCACCTGTTGTCCGATTCATTGTTTTACACATCCTTTGGTGTGTAAGTGTGTATTAGTGCATGTTAACAATATGTAAAAGTTACAAACCCCAAAGTAAACGATGACATGAGTTATCGTCTCCAACGTAAATCACTTTTCTTGGACTACAACAAACACACGGATTGTAGGCAACAGTTTACTTACTGGGCCTGCTGAGATAGACAAGATCAACATTATCATAATTCCTCCCGCTTAACTCCTGTTAGCATTGCATTCTTTCAAACATGATACGGAGCGCTGACGTCAGAGGCATTCAGGCCAATCAAAACGTACAGATTAGCTGGCCAATCAGGGACACAGCGCTTTTCAAATCGATAAGCTTTGTAAAAAATCTGAGCGTTATAGGAAGGCAGGGATATCTGGAGCTACAAAAATGTAAGGTATCTACAAAATAATGTGTTTTTTTAACCATAAACCACGCAAACACACTGTATTATACCAAATACACAAAATAATGTTGTTTTTTAGCAACAAAATAGGTGCTCTTTAAAGGGTTGCAAGGACTGTAATTGATTGACCATTTCGATTGATTTGTGCCTGCGTTTGATAATGTTCAGGTATTTGCCGCGCCCCGGCCACCTGACTGCAGATGATCATATGTGTTCAATGGTGCTGCGCAGATCGATCCGCAAAAAAACATAACCTTACAGCGAGAGCGATTAGAAAGCATGTGAAGCAGTCAGCTCTCGCGATGCTTTGATATCATACATTTGCACAGTAACGCACGTCACAATTAATGGACCGCTATCCTGGGAAGATACAGCATTCTGTCTTCAAATGGAAAAGAAAAGTCCAAAATAAAACCTGTGGATCACTTTCAGGTCAATTCATAAGCCTGTTAAAATGTATAGCTTTGGCTGCTGATGCCACCAACTCATCTGCGTGATTTAAATATTATAACAATGAACCCATTTATATCATGTAACTTCAGTTGTTTAAATGACATTGTGCTGCATTGCATGGTAAAGATATATATGCTAAAGACATTTGTTGTTTTGTATATGCTAATAACTACACTTATTTATTAATTAAATGAACAAAACATATTTAGCTGAATACTTAAGTATTAAATCAATCAAACACCTGTATTATTTACAACATAACCATACATACCAACTTTTGCTTTTGTTAATACTGCCCTACAAAGCCAAAGCGCAGTAACTATACATTTGGTCAAAATTGAGTAAATGGTTGAAATAGGCTTTGTGAGATCTGTTGTGTCTTGTGACAAAGTCTCCTGGTTCAATTTTGTCCCATTTCAGAGAAACATGTCTGTCTGTAATTGCAGTTACATGTTTGACTGGCTGGTGTAAAAAAACTTTAAAGGCATTTGCATAGTTACTACACTTAGCCTTTGTAGGGCAGAATAGACACATCTGCTGTTTTTTTAAAGCTGACTTTTAATTTACTTACAAGAAAAACATTTAGTAATTCTCCAAAATTGCTTGGATTTATACTGACATGTAAGATCACCTTTGTTACATTAGATTAAGCTGAAGTTCATTAACTACACAGGTACAGATGCAGAAATATGGCTATAATAGATAATTGCATATTTATATAATTGTAGTTTGTGTTGCTTCCAAAATACAATTATAAAAAATTATAACAATAGCATATTAATAAAGTTTTATTTTCACACATACTATAGTGGTGTGTGTGATTTTGTTGTTGTTATTACTAAAGGGGGCGCCACTGTAAAAGTCCACTTTCTATGTGTTCACAGCACCATCGGTGAGAGAGTCAATGTGGCCGGAAGACATTCATTTTCAATGAGCAGGGTTTCATATTTTTTTGAAGCTTCCCTGGGTTCCGCCATTGATTAGCGGACCCCCACCGGCTGTTAGCATCCCATTGACTCCCATTAATTTTGGCGTCACTTTGACAGTGAATAACTTTACATCTGATGCGTTTAAAGACTCCATTTGTCCATTAATTATTTCTAAAGAAACACGAAAATGTATAAAAGACTCCATTACCATGTATCTTACGTTATGGCCCAGTAGAAGCAGTTTTTAAAAAAATAGGCTAACGATTGCGTCATAACCTGCGACTCTCTGTCGCACAGTAGAGAAATTACCGTATGGAAAGGAGGAGAAGCTCGGAGGCAATCTTTTACTGTCTATGAGGCAATCGGGTGGACATGGAGGCATAAAGTCAAGGGAGATTACTAATCAGAATACTTTCCAAAATGTGTTCCTGTTCACGCTCACCGTCTCTGCAAGATTCGGCGGGTGATTCAGATTTCTCTTGGCACGGCTATTAGAAGACTTACAATTTTCAGACAGGTTGTTCACGTGACATCTACGTCATTAAGCTCAGTTTGAGTCTGCACAGTACGCTCGACCCCCAGGAAGTGTGTGCTTCTAATTGACTTCACTTGTCTCCGTTGAATCCAATGGGGTCGCTGTGTCCATTTTCTTTTACTGTCTATGGGTGTGAGCGGCAAGGAGAGTTGAGATCAGCTCAAGTTTATGGTAATGAGCTATGATGCGGTTTACCGGCAACCAATCAGAAGGTGGAAACGTTCGGCAACAACCAATCGGAAGGTGGAAAAGGATTCCAGAGAATGCATTCGAGCATCAGAGCATCCAATACTATTTTTCTATAAGGGTCATTGGCAGGGCAGCCAGAGCTTTTTTGACGCTCTCGCCAGTGGCAGTGTGAATGTACAGTTAGGGCACTCATTTGGCCAGCAGCGGCCCTGATTATAAATAAATACACACACACACACACACACACACACACACACACACACACACACATACATATATACTACTGTTAATAAATAGTATTTATATACAATATAAAAAGAGCATGCCACGTTAAAAGAACTTCAGGATTTAGGAACGTTTGATTGAATATTTGTCCATTTTCAGTGGTAAATTAGTCGTTAGAATAATTGGTTAATCGAAAAATTTGTCGATATTAAAGTCGTTAGTGGCAACCCTAATGAGAATATGATATGAGCTGATGTTTATAATCAGTAAATAGGACACTTAATAGATGAAAATCACCTGAATTGATTTCATTTCTGTCTTTCTGTTCACTGCTGTTACAGTGATTACACTGGATGTGCATGAGGGGAAATCTGTTGATCTGGAGACTGAAGTTACTGACATACAGACAGTTGATGTGATAGAGTGGACATTTGGAGATAAAGAAACTCTCATAGCTGAAATCAATCCTGCCAACAAGATCTTCAGTACATATGATGGTGATGATGATCTATTCAAAGATAAACTGAAGCTGAATCCTGAGACTGGAGATCTCACCATCAGAGACATCAGATGGAAACATGATGGATTTTATAAACTGAAGATCACCAGAGATGGAAAAACCTCATACAGGAGAATATATGTCTCTCTCTATGGTGAGTAACTGAAATGTTTCAGTGTAATAATGATTTTATGATCATCTGTACTCTGTTGACAGTATACTGTAGATGTAAGAGGGATTTATGACTATTAACTTACACTGGAGATTTTCACACTGTGTTTAACTCTGACTTATCTTCTGTTTAAACATGATTTTAACTGCAGATAAACCAACTTTTTACACACAATACATCTGTACATCATTTCAGATATTTGATTAGTTTTTACTGAATATTATAGTGAAGTAGTACTGTCAATATTGAACAACTGATATTTTATTTGTCATTTAACCATTAGATGAATTCTCATCTCAGGAGATTTCATAAAATTCATCATCTAGATCAAGGGTGTCAAATATACGGCCCGCCAGTCAACCACGGCCCGCAAAGGTGTCCATTCCAGCCCCGCGTGATGATTTATACAGTATTATTAAATATTAAATACATATTTTAAAAACCCTTTCAGGCGTTTGTCTGGTTCGTTTTTAATATGACAAATCTTTTTTAACCCTTAAGAGATCCTAACGACATTTTCTGCCATTCTGATTTCTATTTTTATCATCTTGACTGTGATGATTGGATATTGCCCAAATTTGCCAGAGGTTAATCATTTTTGATTAATTTTAGAATTTAGAAAGTTTTTTAAATTAGCTTAAAATGTCTACACTACGCAAAAACCCACACATGTGATCCTAGCAGCAAAAAATGCCCCATTAAAAAACATTATAGATGATGTTTTTGACCCCCCCCCCCATTTATCTTAACATAAACTAATTAATACCTTTATGTCAAGATATCATTTTGGACTACTGCCCTTGAAGTTTAGATTTTTATACTTGTCCACCAGGTGGTGCTACGTTTCACCATTCCATGCATGCATCAAAGTTTCAAAAATTTTGCTGTTTTCTGAGGGCCGCATTGCTTCTGTAAATATAAACCTTTGATGTTCAAAAATGGTGTGTGTGCGTAAAAAAGTGTGTCTGAGGGGTAAGGTGGTGAATTTTGGGGTTGGTGTTGAGTGGGGCATGGGGACATATCCAACATATCCAAAGTTTTCTCTTTTTGAAGGTCACATTCTGCTAGTGCTGTCACTAATGACAAGTTTTCTAACGACTAATCTTTCAACTAATTTTTTGATTAATCGACTAAACAAACTCAAGTGTTTGCTATTACATTGTGTCCATTTTATTTTGAACTCACCGGTGTCCTAAACCAGTGGTTCTCAATTCCAGTCCTCGGGACCCCCCTCCAGAATGTTTTAGATGTCTCCTTATATGAAACACCTGATTTCACTCATCAGGCTCCTTAATTAACACTCTAACAAGCGGAGGAACTGAATCAGGTGTTTCATATAAGGAGACATCTTAAACATTCTGGAGGGGGGTCCCGAGGACTGGAATTGAGAACCACTGTCCTAAACAATATAAATAACTTAAATGTTACCAAATAAAAAATGACAATGTAGACAATATAAATAATAAAAAAATTCAAGTGGAAAGTAGTTGCTTAACAAAAATATGAAATGTTTCACTTCTACTGTTTGATCTGTCCAAAATCACCATACATTTACATTGAAGCTTTGCTGCTTCTCATAATTGTTGTTGTGTTTTGAGCCATTTTTTATTTAAATGCGAGTGATATAGCGCAGACAATTCAGTGCAAATTCAGAGATATGAGAGAATACACTGTTGTTGTTGTTGTTGTTGTTGTTGTTACACAGACTACAGAACACGTGGACGGGCATAGCGCATCATTGGGAGGGGGAAAGTTCGCACACAGACTCACACTACTGCTAATCTTTCTTCAAGTCATGTTAACTCAATCAGTTGTCTTTGTCAGTAACATCCGTGAATGTTGACATTTACGCAAAAAAAAAAGTATACGGAGGAATGTATATTGAAAACACTGCCACCTTTTTCATTGTCACGTGAGAGAAAGGGTGCGCGTGAGAGAGAGACGCGCTGAGCACTCGCAACAATGAATTGAGCCGTTTAAAATGGTAAAATAAAAATGTTAATGGGAATCATGAAAAATCTATTAGTGGCTGCCAGTGTTGATTCCGTGAAGGGCCGCCACAAACAAATCAATGTATGGAAAACACTGATCGCCTTTAACATCCAAAGACAGTCATTTTACTTCTCAAAAGAGTTAATAAACAGTACAGACTAGACGTTGTCCTATTCTTCTCTGTTGGTGCATCGTCAAGATGCTCATGTATTGTCATTGTGCTACCGTGATAAGCCAGAAACGTTTGACATAGTGTAACAGACCACTCTTTTATCACAACTCGGCTTAAAATACTTTCATACTTTGGAAGCTTTTCGACTCCTAATTCCATAGACTCACCTGCCACTGCCATGTGAATGCAGGGGGAGAGGGAAGAAAGATGATAGCGTAGCAGATTAACCAGCAGGGCGTGCACAGCACACAAACTGGTGTGAAGCTTTATTACATTGGGCCATTTGAGATGGGAGACAGTGAATTTTCATGGTCGACTAGGTCGACTATTCGCGGCAGTCGAAACTAATTATAAACTAATTCAGAGAGGCCAGAACCAAAACAATCAATCTTATATGGGCGGTATCTACCAGACCGAATCAGAACACAGATTTCGGTGCCTCATTTCAGTGCCTCTTAAAGCTGTAGTCTACGATGTTGAAAATCGGTTGAGAAAGCCTGAGGCGGTTAGTAAGTTTTAAAAAACTCATCCCGCCCCTCTGTGCTACCTGATCCCTCCCACCGGGAAATGACCTGAACAACATCATTCATTTAAGCTGTGATCACTGGTAGTAAACATCAGAACAGAGATTTACCGAGCAGTAAACACATACAGCCTTGAAGGAATGATTAATTATAATTATGATTGTAATTGACATTATTTACTTTCACAACAACGTTTGGCATACGTTTCCCCTCCTGAGCTTCAAGAAATTACTTTATAAATATAATTACTTTGACCCGTGATACGCGATGCTAAACGGCTAACATTCCAAAGCCGACCGGCAGCATGAGCATGTTGTTGCCAGACTGATAAAAAGATTTATGTAACACAACACACAATCTTTGTAAATATAATTACTTTGACCCGTGATACGCGATGCTAAACGGCTAACATTCCACTGCCGACCGGCAGCATGAGCATGTTGTTGCCAGACTGATAAAAAGATTTATGTAACACCACACACAATCTTTGTAAATATAATTACTTTGACCCGTGATACGCGATGCTAAACGGCTAACATTCCACTGCCGACCGGCAGCATGTTGTCAGACTCATAAAAAGATATTTATGTAACACCTCACACAATAAAAGTATAAATAAATGCGTACCTGTTCAACAAAAAGTCTGCCGTGTCGGCGTCGGTTTTCAGCCCCAAATCTCCCTGAAGCTTCCTCCAACGGTCAATGGCGGACCCTATATTGATTCTACTTAGAGTCCGGCGTTTTTCAAAATTTTTTAACCTCTGCTCTTTCTTCAACAGACTTCCTTTTTCTTCCAACCTTTACTGTAGGGACAAGCAGGGGCTGCTTGCTGCTGTCGTTTAGTTTTTTTTTCCATTAGTGAGATGTTGCTGCTCTGCTAGCTACCATACACTGACACAAATTTCATGTGGCAGGCAAGAGAGAGGCGGGGTGGTGTGCGATGGGGTGGAGACGCGATTGCGAGGTGGATTTTCAAGTGTACGGGGATTGGATGAGAGCAGTTAACCAATGTAAGCTGTCCGGCCGTACAGTTTACATTGGTCAACTTATCTGCTACCATACACCCAATAGACTGAATGGATTTTTTAAATTCTTTTTTTCTCTTCATATTGTTAGGATTTTACTGTAGAACCATAACCAGCATCTAAACGAGGTTATTAATAATGAACAATCTTTGAAATCGTAGACCATAGCTTTAAATGCATGAACAGTCGACTGAATATTTTGCTCTCTGTAGCTCAAAAAGCATAATCACACCAGCACAGCACGATCGCTAGTTAAATTATACTGCACTCGTGTAAATAATTTCCTGACTTACAAAGATTCATGTGAATGTGAAAGTCGGAAAGCTTTGATAATACATAGAATTCCAGTTTGATTTCTTCGCTTAACTTAGGTGAATTTGTTCATATTTGTAGTTTTGTATTGATAAAAAAACGGAAACCAATCATTTGTTTTGAAAAATCTAAGGATCTTTAGATTTATTTATGTTATAGGGCAGGTAAAATGTTTTCCGTCTATTCGTTTTTGTTAAACGTTTTGTTTAATATTAGCAAGTAATTTTACTCATTTATTGTTGTTCTGTTTTAATAAAAAATAATAATGAACAAATAAGCATTCGTAGTAATGAAAAATTATGTATTTCATTTATTTGTGTTTTAACGCAGATACTATCCGTCGAATTCGTTTTATTAATAAACAAGCTGTTTAATATAAGCAAGTTTGTCATTGGAGCTACTATTTTATTGGGAGTTTTTCGGATTAAGGATTTGCTGTCGGTGTTCTAAAACAAATTAGTAAGCAAACAACAAAATATCCACATTCTTAGTAATAACGTTACAATGCTCCCGATCAAATCTTAGTTAATATAATTTGCTGTTGTTTGCACAATTTGTAGACAAAAAATACAATAAACATCAATGCCTTCACAAAATAAAGACAGAGAACGGAAATGGAGGCTGCTAAAGGCAGTTCAACATTGCAAACATTGATTCAAAGCTCCATCAAGCCAGCAGATAAATCATATTGAATATTTAGCAGATTGTCACACTTTATTTCGTGTTTTTATATTTCCAATTATAATCACTTGTCTAAGTTGATGCTAGTAATATAACACATCATATTTATAATACTTTATTAAAACCATAATAATAGTAGCCTACCACCCCCCTTAAAGCCCTTTCTGGTTTGGGCCACTGCCCTATCTAGCATTTTCATGTTCTAAATGATATTTCAAAGAAAAGTGAATGGTTTATAAATCATTTTGGCAGCCAGTTGGTTTTGTACAGATGTAAATTTGTGTACGTATGAGTGTGACTTATGAAATGTAGTTGTCACAGAGCTGTATGTTTCTCTCCTTTTCTTGCTACTTAATTTGTAGTTTATTTAGTTTGTATTAATACAATTATCAGCACACTAAGGTTTTAAAAAAAAAATCCGTTATTTACCATCCGGTCCTCAGCCTACAATGAGTTTGACACCTCTGATGTAGATGTTATAGTTGTGTTTATATTTATATACCGATAGAGAATCTGAAAGATTGAGTTAATAAACAGAAATTCATTTATGAGAATATGAGCTGATGTTTATAATCAGTAAATAAAACACTTAATAGATGAAAATCACCTGAATTGATTTCATTTCTCTGTTTCTGTTCGCTGCTGTTACAGCTTCAATGCTGGTAGTGGATGAGGGGAAATCTATCTTTCTAAGGAATTCATTTACTGACATACCTGTACAGACAGTTGATCTGATAGAGTGGACTTTTGGAGAAACCCTCATAGCTGAAATCAATCCTGCAAACAATATCTCCAGTACATCTAATGATGATCTATTCAGAGATAAACTGATTCTGCATCATCAGACTGGAGATCTCACCATCAAAGACTTCAGAGAGAAACATGAAGGAGAGTATTTACTGAAGATCATCAGAGGGCAAGAAACCTCATACAAGACTTTCATTCTGTCTTTTGGATGTGAGTAACTGAAATGTTTCAGTATAATAATGATTTTATGATCATCTGTACTCTGTTGACAGTATACTGTAGATGTAAGAGTGATTTATGACTATTAACTTACACTAGAGATTTTCACACTGTGTTTAACTCTGACTTATCTTCTGTTTAAACATGATTTTAACTGCAGATAAACCAACTTTTTACACACAACACATCTGTACATCATTTCAGATAATTGATTAGTTGATACTGATTATTATAGTGAATTAAGACCATCAATATTGAACAACTGATATTTTATTGAAGTCATTTAATCATTAGATGAATTCTCACTGTTAGGAGATTAATACATTTCATCATCTAGATCACGGGTGTCAAACATACGGCATGATGGTTTATACAGTTTTATTAAATATTAAATCCTTTCAGGCAGGTGTCTTGTTCGTTTTTAATATGAGAGACTTCCGGAAAGCAGAACATAGACTAAACACAGTGCCGTTTTATAACGCTCCGCTAAAGATCCACTGATTCCGGAATCCACTTTGTGAATGGTTTATAAATAATTTTGGCATTAAAGTATAATGCAAAGAAAGTTAAATTAAGGCTTTCAACCTAAGGCCAGTGGGTTTTGTACAGATGTAAATTTGTGTGTATAGTACAGTATGTATGAGTGTGACTTATGAAATGTAGTTTTCACAGAGCTGTGTGTTTCTCTAGTTTCTTGCTAACTAATTAGCTTGTTTAGTTAATTTTGACACAATTATCACACTAAGGTTTTAAAAAATTATCGGGCCCTCAAACTGTGGCATTATTTACCATCCGGCCCTCAGCCTAAAATGGGTTTGACAACCCTGATCTAGATGTTATAGTTGTGTTTATATTTATAAACTGATAGAGAATCTGAAAGATTGAGTTAATGAACAGAAATTCATTTATGAGAATATGAGATGATGTTTATAATCAGTAAATAAGACACTTAATAGATGAAAATCACCTGAATTGATTTCATTTCTGTCTTTCTGTTTCTGTCTGCTGCTCTTACAGATGAATTAGAAGAAGAAGTGCATATGAAAGAGGGAGAATCTGTTGATCTGAAGACTTATCTTAATGACGTAAAGAGAGATGATGTCATAGAGTGGTATTTTGGAGACACTCTCGTTGCTGAAATCAGTCCTGGAGAAAATAAATTCAGGACATCTGATGATGTTCCGTTCAAATATAAACTGGAGCTGAATCCTCAGACTGGAGATCTCACCATCAAAGACTTCAGAGAGAAACATGGAGGAGATTATTTACTGAAGATCGTCAGAAATGGAAAAGCATCATACAGGAGATTCAAAAGTGAGTAATTGACATCTTTCAGTGTAATAATAATTGTATTTATTGTGATCAATGTGTGTATGTATTAACCTGTTCTGGCTCCTGACCCAATGTTACTTTCCCGTCTGTATTTATTTATCAGTCTGTCTGATCTCTGAAACCAAATGAACCTTGTTGACAATAAAATGTTTTGGTTTGCTAAAGACGAGGAGAGAAGGAGAACATGGATCACAACTGTGAGGAGAGGTTTGACAGCCATTCAAGGATATGTAGTTGCGATTGTGTGTACATTAATTTTACACCGTAACATTAGCTCAGTGTAGTTTATACATGTTAGATATGATATATGCAGAGCTGTATGTTAACTTTTGTTCACTGGTGCTACAGAGGTTGAAAGTTTTATTTATTTATTTATCGGATCACAAAAGAAATGTGGGAAAAATCTAATAAGAACAAAATAAAGAAATTATTTTTTTTAAAAGATCAAAGTTGCACAATAAGTAAGGTCTAAAATTAGCATTAGGTACAGAAATCAAATCAAATAAATTGTAACAGACATGTGATTGACCAAGGATAAAAAAGAAGAAAGGAACCTAACACACCCCAACCCACCCACCCCCTGCATGCAGAAGCAAAATGCACACCATAACATACCCCAAAAATTTTTAATTATTTAATACTGATTGATAATTTAAAATAGATTATACATTTGAAATGTAAACATTTTACTAGTAACTGAAACAATGTTTAATTAAATGGGTTGATAAATATGCAAAGCTGTAACAAGTGGCATTCCCTTACTATTTTACATCTGCAATAATAATTTAATTTTGCCAAAATCTGACCATCCGTCACTTGAAGACCTAGATGTTATTTAAATTTACTTAAAGGGACACTCCACTTTTTTTGAAAATTTGCTTATTTTCCAGCTTCCCTAGAGTTAAACATTTGATTTTTACTGTTTTGGAATCCATTCAGCTGATCTCTGGGTCTGGCGCTAGCACTTTTAGCATAGCTTAGCAAAATCCATTGAATCTGATTAGACCATTAGCATCACGCTCAAAAATAACCAAAAAGTTTCAATATTTTTCCCTCTTTTGTACTTTGTGTACTAAGACAGACAGAAAATTAAAAGTTGTGATTTTCTAGCTGTATGGCTAGGAACTATACTCTCATTCTGCCGTAATAATCAAGGACTTTACTGATGTAACATGGCTGCAGGAGATGCAGTGATATTACACAGTGCCTGAAAATAGTCCCCTTTGTAACTTTTAATAGCTGGTATTTTTAGCACATGCATATATGTTGCACTGTACAGCCCTGGATATATGAATGAAGGCTATTTGTCATTTATTTAGCTTATTCTCAGAAATAATCTACTGTAAAACTGTTACAGCGGGGATTCACACTGAATTTATCTGTTTTTATTTGGATTTTTTTCTAACAATAAAGATTATCTGAAAATTTTGAGAAACTTTCTGCTACAGAAAACTCTTAACTACACTTTATTCACATTTGTTAATCTAAACATTTAAGCATTTCATCTACATATGACAACAAAGCAGTTTCTTCATTGTGTGAACTGCTGTGCGTGACCTTTATAAAATTAAAACAAACAGTTTTGATTGTGTATGTGTGTATTGTATGTGATTTGTGTTGTTTTCATTTGTCACATATATGTGAACAAGAATGACTCATGTGCTGTATTAAGTAACTGAAAACAAAAACATTAATAATCATTCAGGGGTGGAAAGAGTACTGAAAATTTATCCTCAAGTACTGTTACTTCCCAAAAAGTAAAAATCACTTGTCCTAAAATCTACTTAATGTAAAAAGTAAGTCAAGACCCTGCAAGTAAGCTTACAATGGGCCTGTATGAGCATAGCCCCGCACAGGTTTGCTCACTGGCGAAACGTTGGCCCCTTAGCACTGGCCCTGCGCGGGCAGCCCTCACTTAGCCCCCAGGAAGCCCTCATACAGAAAAATCCCCAGAGTTAAATGAACACTGCTGGATGTATATATTGTCCCAATCTTACAGAGTGTTAAAAAGTAACAATGAAGCAGAATTAAAAGCGCTGTTATCCTCTCTCTCACCATCTCTGTCTGAAACCTAAAATTGCATTTTTACATCTTATTGGTAGAGTCATTTTCTTACTTTAGGTTGAGATTTTGTTTCATTTAAAGTCACCACTATTGTGATCAGTGTTTGATTTAGTTAAACTTGACTCGTGACTCTTACATTGTTCAATTGTTTGATTGCTATAACTTTGTGTGTTTAAGACATGTTTGTTATAGCAGAGTGCAATACTTTGGTGGTGGTCAGTTCAGTAAATAAAGTCTAAATATCATCAATTAAAAACGTATGTATTAATTTATTGTTTGCACACTTATCAGAAGGATCTTTCTCTGACAATGTGATAATAGTATGAGATCCAGCTCTCTCTTAGCAGTTTGTCTTTCTGAAGAATTTTGAAACACTGACACTCAAAATTAACTGCTCTACAATGTAGACACACAAATATCAAGAATCAGAGTATGAATCACAATGATGGTGACAATAAAATGAAAAGCTTCATGCTGCAATGCATGCTGGGTATCAACAAATTACAAATCTCATCCAGGACTCCCAGAATGCACTGCGGCATGAATAAATAATGACCTTTTTTTACCATTTTCTTTGTCACCATTGTTGAGATTCATACTCTGATTCTTGATGTCTGTGCATCTACATCATTCAGCGGTTAATGTTTATGTGCAAACTATCAAAATCCTTCAGAATAATAAACTGCTATGAGAGTTCTGGACTTAACACTGTAGTATTTCATTATTGACAGAAAATGATGCTTCTGATAAGGGGGAAAACTATATTAATAAATCTGTTCATTAAATGATTATGTTTGATGTTGTTTATGTATCAACCATCAATATTCAATTACTATAGCCTTTTCTTTGCTATAACATGTGTTTTAAACACACTTAGATATAGCAGCCAAAAAACACTATCAAGCCAACGGTCAAGAGTCAAAGTCCAATTAAAACAACCACTGATCACAATAATGGTGACTTTAAATGAAACAGCCAACATCTTAACATAAGTTAAGAAAATGACTCTACAAGTAAGATGTGAAATGCAATTTAAGGTTTCAGACAGAGATGTTGAGAAAGAGGATAACACAGCTTTTAATTCTGCTTCATTGTTACTTTTTAACACTCTGTAAGATGGGACAATATATACATCCAGCAGTGTTCATTTAACTCTGGGGATTTTTCTGTATGAGGGCTTCCTGGGGGCTAAGTGAGGGCTGCCCGCGCAGGGCCAGCGCTAAAGGGCCAATGTTTTGCCAATGAGCAAACCTGCGCGGGGCCCTTAGACTAGCCCTAAGTGGGCCCATAAAGGGCCATCGTAGGCTTACTTGCAGGGGAGTATTGTGTATTATGACCATGAATCCAGTGGTAGTTTTAGGTTATTAGATCATTGATTTCTCGGACTCATTTCAGTAAGGAGGTTCAAGCAACTCTGAGTTGATTTACAGGACAGCTGAAATTAGTTAAATCGACTCTGAGTTAAGCGCGTGCACAACTACTACTGTATGAAAAGCCATCATTAATTGAGCTCCGATATTATGATTCATCATGGCAACAGCAAGTAAAAAAAGAGGTCTAAATTCTTTTTACTACTAAAACAGAAAGTACTGCTGCAAGTGTACAGCAACTACGAGCATATATTTGAAAGAAAAGAGTTGTGGGAATTGCTACTCTAGTAAATGTGTACATTTAATTTTTCATCACGGTTAAAATATCAGAAATAAATAAACTGAGGACTGTACGTTATTACACCTTATATTCATTTTCATACACAAAAAAGAGATGACAGCAGCTCAGCTAAAAATGAAATTAGGCCTAAGACTTTGGCATTAAAGGCTACGAACTTCACAAATGTTTGCCATGAATATAACTGAAATGCACCACACCGTTATTGGAACTCAGGTCACTGACAGGCCTGACCACATCACTAACCACTGGACCAGCGGCTCTGATGAGTGAATTCATAAGAAATGTAAAGGCAATTGTTCAGATGTAAGAGCACAGCCACAGAGGCTGATATTTGTCACATAAGGATATTTATAGATTAACCAATTTTCTTAAACGGACCTCTGTTGTGTGGATTTTGAGGTCACCAGTTCATGTCACATCCAAAGAGGTCTCATCTTTTGACTTCAGGTATAATGCTTGTATATTAGATGTATATTTTGAGGGACAGTTTAAGATGTTTTAGACAATGAAGAGGAGTTTATTATGAGAATCTGAGATGCTCCGAAACCACCAGACACCAGAATGATTGATCCTTCATTTAAGTAAGGGATAATCCACGGCCAGCCATGCATTAAAGGGTTTTAATGCACGACGTAGAGGCGAAGAACCACCCGACGCGTAGCGGAGGGTGGTTGCCTCTGCGAAGTGCATTAAAACCCTTTAATGCATGGCTAGCCGTGGATTATCCCGCTTATACCTTGGTTATTTGCCAAGTTAAAGCTGTAATTAATGTTTACAGTGTAATTTTAACCGACAGGTAAAAAATGACGGTCATCTTCTTAAGTTAAGGCTCGCACTCCGTCCGCTTTAAATAAAGTAGTGCCATTGTATTGCATTTATTTAAATGAATTATCATATTTATTTAAATTCATTAAATAATTTATGAATGACACCCAACACTGACAGTGACAAGGCAATCTTTATTTGAACTAATCATTTATTTAAATAAATTATGTAAAGTGTGAAATAAAACCGACGTCTCTAACCACGATTACTATATAAGGACACATTACATTTATTGAAATGGATTAAATTAAATGAAAACAAAAATCAAACAGTTGGAAATCTCTCTCTCGCTCTCTCTGCAAGTGTAACTGTGTTACTATGGTTACCAATGTTTATAGTAGTGGATTAATTTCTAACTTTAATCAAACTGACTGGAACTACCTGTGCGTTAAACGGTTTTAATGCACACCTTCCAGCCAATCAGAATCGAGTATTTAAACAGACCATGGTATAAAGATGTTTATCACTGCTGCTTCCTCTCTAAACAACTTTTGATTTGATCTCTCATCTCTGTTTCTTACAGCTTCCAAAAGAGAAAATCCAGTGGAGAAGAAAGGAAATCCAGTGAGGAGGAGAAGAGGAGGTTCAGTGTGGAATGGGGGAGGAGATTCAGTGGAGAAGAGACGAGGAGATCCAGTGGAAATCGAGATGCCATTCTTGCCTAATAGCAGTCAGTAGCAAAACAACAGAATGATTGACTCACATCATTCTTCATTTAAAGAAGTTTATCACTGCTGCGCTTCCTTTTTAAACATGTTTTGATCTGTTATCTCTGTTTCGTACAGCTTCCTAGAGAGAAGAAGATTCAGTGGAGATAGAGATTCTGTTGTTGAGTAAAAACAGATTGTAGCAGTGATCTTCCCCCAGTATAACATCATCAACATTACAAACTAGTAGTTGTTTTGTGTTTCGCTTATAGTTAACTATAATGTATAGTTATAATGTGTGGCGCTAGCAGAGGCTTTAGGTTTAATTTCTCTCTTATACATTTATCAATATTAGCAGATATACCAAAGAATAAATGCTATATTTTTGTTCAAATATAAGAGCTACAGGTAACAAAAACATTACTCCTGTGGTTAAATTGCTCTGATCAACAAATTGTTGACATATTTTCAGGGATATGTTGTTACTAAACACCTGTGTACATGAAGCATGATTTTTATTGAGAAGTAAATAGTGTAAAGTTTACAGATTCAGCTCATGTGTATCTAAAGGAAGAAAGTGTTTGTTTTGAAGAATCTAGAAATCACACTTTAATGATTCAGTGTTACATTAAGTGATAGATTCTGACTAAGACTGATTTGATTTAATGTTTTCAGCAAGTTTAAATTATTTTAGTTGTTTTAAAGCTTTGCCAAACGTTTATATTCCAAACTCTTGACTTTTTTATTAATGCCACAGTTGCTTTTAATTAATTACTATATATAATATACTTTTTGTTACTGTATATGAATATTTTCTGTGTTACAGAAAGACTTTGTGTCTGACAGTGTTAAAGGGATAGTTCGGCCAAAAATGATTAATTAATTTAACATTTGATCTAAATGCATACTGAATTACTATTCAAGAAGTTGCCTTTCAGTTTAGATGATCATCTGTACATTATGTAATCTAACTTGTGTGTTTTTTTTTCTCCTGTTAATTAGTGTGAGACTGAATCATGCATTGATTTATAGCACTTAATTTAAAGATCTTAATGCACTTAACCAAATAAATGTCTCTTGTCTTTCACTTTAATCTCTATTAGTTTGTTCGTTTCAACGGTGCTGTTTTATTAATGTGAGACATTTTATACTCAGTCTGCACTGCATTACAAATGCAGACATGTTTTAATGTATAAGTATCCTAACCTTAACAATCTGTTACGTTCTGCTCACATCACGCTGGTAAAGTTGATTGATTAGCTTAGTCATCAATGATTTCTGGGTCAGATTCAGGCTCGTATTGATAAATTTGATAGTATCTTCTGGCTTTCACTATTGCTTTGGACGCTCATCTTTCAAAAAATTTTTATAAAACTGTTTTGTAAAAAAGAAAGCAAATTGGTCTCATATTTACTAACAAATTGAGAAAAATCTTAATTTTCAAAGGGGGTGTACTCATTTATGCTGTGCACTGTATATAAATTATGTATTAATTTATTAAAGCGCAACTATGGTCCGATTCATGATTTCACATTTCCTTTGGTGTGTAAGTGTGTATTAGTACATGTTAAAGATATGCAAAAGGAACAAACTCCAAAGTAAACGATGCGAGATATCATCTTCAATGTAAATCTCTTTTCTTGGATTACAACAAACACACGGATTGTAGGCAACAGTTTACTTCCTGGGATTAGTGATGTAGACAAGACCGACATTATCATAATTCCTTCCAGTTTGCACTCACAGCCTGTAAGTAACTCCTGTTAGCATTGCAGTTAGCATTGCATTGTGAGCGAATCTTAAAACTAACAAAAGTTTAGTTTTTTTCTAATAAAAAAAAAGATTGTGTTTATTAGTATAAACATTTGTAACGTTTTTTGTTTGTTTACTTTAATGTGTCCTATTGCAATCATATTTATCACAACGTCGAGTGGCATTTTCTTACCTGTGCCATCTGAAATACAAGATTTTAAATATTAACTGAAGATAGTTTGTCTTGGTCACTGTAACCTTTTTAAGGTAATATCAGTGTTAATGGATATTTGATGCTCCATTTTTTTTTATTGTATTTGAACCTTCTTACTGGTTCAGTGTTACTTAAATAAACTTTTTTGTAAAAAAATTCAAATGGCATGTCATTGATTTTAGTTTTAGGTTTAGTACATTTACATTTGGGCATTTACCAGATTCTTTCATCCAAAGCAAAAGGCAAATTTTTTTATTTGATTTTTATTCTTTATTTTTCTGGAATTTTCTGGGTCCTGATTTTTGCCTTGAAAAAAGTTGTAAAAGTTATTACTTATCTATGCCTAAATAGTATGTAAATAGAGTTTTACATTCTACAGCACCTTTACAACAATGTGCAATGACTTAGGGAGAAAACACAACTGCACCCCAAGCAAAAAAAATGAAAATTAAAAATTAAATGAATGTACCTGACTTGTGTGTGTTGTATATTTAACTGAAATTCCTTTTCTGCATGACAGACGAAATAATTTTTTTTTTAAAGGTGCAGTTTTTAAATGTTAGCGGCATCTAGTAGTGAGATTGCGAATTGCAACCAATGGCTCAGTCCACTGCTCACCCCTCGCTTTTGAAACGCATAGAAAAGTAACGGTAGCCCCACCGGAAAAACATGTCATCGTTGGAGACAACTTCGTGAAAAAGGTTTGTCCGTTAAGGGCTTCTGTAAAAAACATGGCGACTTCCACGTAATGTGTAGATAAAAACATCTCATTCTAAGGTAATAAAAACATAACCGTTCATTATGAAAGGTCTTTATACACCCCTGATAATATAGTTTTGAATATTATTTTGTATTTCTGTCAAGAGATTCTTCTAAAAAATTACACACTGCACCTTTAAATATGTCAATACACTGCAACTATATTGATTCAGTTTCAGCATTTTTGGTTGTTTAAAATTACACTGCTGTGGCTATTATACTTATATTGAGGTAGTTAAACGAAAATGTCCCTGTTTTTCAATATTTTACTATGTTCTTACCACAACTTAGACAAATTAATACATATGCTATATCTTTTTTCAATGCGTGCACTATATCTTTGTACAGTGAGCCTGTTATGATTGTGTTAGCATTTAGCCTAGCCTCATTCATTCCTTAGGATCCAAACAGGGTTGATATTGTGTTAAATTACACAAAAGCTTCAAATGTTTTCCCAAAGTGCAGTTTCCTTTAAACAGCAACGAGAAAACTGTCCTTAAAACGTTTACATGATTTTGTCTACTGTGTTTTGTTCATCTGTGTCATCAAAAATCTGTGAACACTACATGGCGCACAAGTCAAAGTAAATCCACCCATCACACAGACGTCATGATTTATCTGCTGTTGTTCGTATGTTTGGCCACAATGAGGCGCTATTAACATTTAAACCACCATGGGTGGAGGGGGCCAACTAGGGGCCCATAGGACTAAAAATACAACACAAAGATGAAAATTAGTTTAAAAACTAAAATATAAGATATTGGTTATTTTATTATTATCATTACAATTTTTGGTTATTTTTGTAACAAATATACATCTGTCTAGCCCTTAAGTTTTATTGTGGTAAAATTAACCATGTTTTTTTTTTTTGAGGGTATTGGTTACTATCCGAAAAACCGTCGTTGTCAAAACCATGGTTATTTTGTGCTTGCATGGTTTTACTACAGTAATCATGTTTTTTTTTTTTTACTGTAAACCCAGGTTAATTTTCGTAAGGGTGCTTATGCCAATGTCTATTATTTGGTGGAAATTATGAGGGGGACTTCAAATATTGTTGTGGACAATATTATAGCCTCTGTCTTAAAGAGATAAAGGTTAAGAACCCCTATACGATAACATTAATAATCAATGCTGCAGAGTCTTCGCCTTCGTTTCACCCAATCGAATATTTTAATATTAAATATTTTTATTTATAATAATTTAACGTGAATGTTGAAAGAATCCCTTCAATAAGACGCAAACTTGGGGTTTGTTTATTTCTTTCAATGTTTATATTGATACGTCACACAAATGTATTTGTTATTTAATGTGAAACTTAATGTATTTATGTGGAGACGCGAACAAGCTGCAGGCGCATGCGCGGAGTACGGCAATGACGTCACTTCATCACAGGTCCTCTCAGGCAGCAAACTCGCAACATGACTATTTTTTGTCAAGGAAACGAAGTAAAACAAACGATTATGTGCTGAAAAACACGAAGACATTTAAAATGAAAATAAAACTGCTGTGAGACTGACTGAGAAACATATTTAACAAGACATCAACAAACATCTTTATTCTTTCAGTTATGTTAATTAAAAATATATGTTTACTGTAAACCCTTACCCAAATTAACCATGGGTTTAGTGGGGTAAAAGTGTAGTAACAATGGTATTGATAGTGTATTGACTACTATCAAGGGGAAAAAATGGTTTTACTACACTAACCATGGTTTAACTATGTTAAAATCATAGTTGTCAAAATCATGGTTATTTTGTAGTTACCATGGTTTTACTACAGTAACCATGTTTTTTTGTTGTTTTTAACTGTAGTAAAACCATGGTTAATTTTCGTAAAACTACCTCGCTGCGAATCACTAAATTTGTTGTCTTTAGGCTTCATCCCAGCATGCAATAATCATCATTTTACTTAAATGTAGTTACATTTTTTTTAACAAAATGAGATGTCTGCAATTCCACCATAAGTTAGCAGTGATAAAAGGTGTTTGCTTGCCCTGGGTCCTTTCCTCTTCAGCTCACCCCAAAGGTTTTCAATTGGCTTAAGGTTTGGGGACTGAGATGGCCATTGGAGGAGCTTTAGTTTGTGTTTGATGAACCATTTTTGTGTAGGTTTCGCCATGTTTTAAGTTATCATGCTAAAAGACCCAATGATGGCCCATCCTCAACCTTCTGGCAGAGGCCATCAGGTGTTGATGTGAAATGTCCTGGTATTTAATTTATTCCTGGATGCCATGGACCCTAAAAAGGTTCCCGAGGTCTTTGGAAGAGAAACAAGCACTGGGCATGAGGGACTTTTCCTCAAACTCATCTTTTTCTTTTATGCCAGTGTGTTTGTTGCCAAAAAGTTCTAATAGTCTCATCTGACCACAGCACGCGGTCCCAGATGAAGTCTCAGTTAAAATCCCAGTATTGCTTAGCAAACTCCAGACGTGTACGTTTGTGATTGTAGGTGAGAAAAGGCTTTTTCCTTACATACCTCCCAAACAGCTTGTTGGCATGTAGATTGCATCTGATGGTTGTGATGGAGATTTTGTGACCCCAAGAATCTCTAACATTGACCTTTGGAGATTTTTTTACTCCTCTTAACATCCTCCTAACACTGGATGGTGGCAAGATAAACATTTTTTAATTTCTTTATAATTGTTCTGACTGTAAACAGTCCCTCCAGAAAATGCGATTATGTGATCGCATGATTTAACGCATAATCAGCCAAAGTCCGCATATTTTCAAATACGCTGTACTTTTGCAGCATAAATTGTAGATTTCCATGCGCAAAATATGGGGCACTTTTTTCCCATACATTTACTCGTGACGCACTGCCACAGAATCAACACTGGCTGTCACAAATTTTTTTTTAGCAAAAATCACATGTATCTTAGCAGAAAGTTGGAAAATTTTGCATTTACTTCACACAAGGGCCATGGGAACGTTATGAAGTGACGTAATTATGTGACGCGAACTACACTGAAAAGCTGCAAAAGCTGCAAACAGTTTTAGCAAGTTCCCGCAATTTTTGCAAGTTCCTGCAATTTTTGCAAGTTCCCGCAATTTTTGCAAGTTCCCGCAATTTTTGCAAGTTCCCGCAATTTTTGCAAGTTCCCGCAATTTTTGCAAGTTCCCGCAATTTCATCGCATAAAATTGTATAAATATCCCGCATATTCCATCGCATTTTTAAAGATAACGTGCTGCAAGATCAAGGATTTTTGCCCGCTACAATCACAAAAAACTTTGCGTTTTTCTGGAAGGACTGTGTAAATATGGGCAAGTTTAGCCGAGTGGCTATTTTCTTGTAGCCATTGCCTGACTTGGGGGACGATCACACCAAATGCATTTGAAACGCCTGTAAACACAAGGCAAAGCGCATTGCCTTTTAATCGGACACTTTAGAAAAGAGCAGTGTGGCAAAGCTTTTATATTGCTAAGCAACCAGCGAGGCAGCTGTCCTGTCAAACAAATATTGAGGCGTGAGTGCTCTTTTCCTGTTAACTGTCATATTAGCAGAAAAGAGGACGCTTGCTCTGACCTTGATCTAGGGTGAGAGATGCACAAACACGCAGGAGACAGTGAGTGCACTACGGTTGTTCCAAGGAACTGTGACCACAATGGAAGGCCCGCCTCTCCTCTCATTCGATTGGACAATGTAAGAACGCGAATGATGTTGGGCACTTTTCCGCTAAGTGGGCCCCTTCAAAAAAAGCCATGGTACCGGAGGCGGCCAAAACGCAAGGCGTTTGGTGTGGTTAAACAGTGTGCATAACCCTCACTGCCCATATGAAACAATTTAAAAAGGCTCCTGCAAATGCCATAAACATGTTAAGTCTGATCGGCCTCTTATGAAGGTTGACACAAGTCTTGTCTTTTCCATGTTGAAGAGTGAATAAGAGAAATCAGACTTTGTTCATTATAATTACCCGGAAAAAAAAACAGGAAGTCATGAGTTACTAATTAGATCATTTAATCAACTTTAAAAACTACAGTTAAAAACATGTATGTTATACTGTATATATACTATATATGTCAGAGGTCGCACGCCTCTGGAGCAACTAGGGGTTAAGTGTCTTGCTCAGGGACTCAATGGTGTCACAGTGGATTCGAACCTGGGTTTCTCACACCAAAGGCGTGTGTCTTATCCACTGCACCATCACCAAAGATCAGCATATCTGCTGTTGGTTGATGTGGATTTCTGGTTCCCAGAATGCTTTGCATGAGAACCAATCAGAAGTAAGGGAGAACTAAGTTTTTAAAGGCAGTAAAATTTCAGAGAATAACACTATGTGAAAGCTGACATAAATAAAGGATCAGGCTTAATAAAGCTTGTTCTGATCAGTTTAAACATGCCCTGATCAATGCTGATGACAGATCTTTGTCATACACTGCAAAAAATGACTTTCTTTCTTAGTATTTTTATCTTGTTTTCAGTAGAAATATCTAAAAATTCTTAAATTAAGAACCTTTTTGTTGATGAGCAAAATTACCTAAATAAATAAGTCTAGTTTTAAGACAAATAATATACAATTTAAGTGAAATTGTCCTTTAAACAAGAAAAATTATAATTTTAAGCACAAATTCACTTAAATTGTATATTTTTGTCTAAAAACTAGTATTATTTTCTTAGGTCATTTTTCTCATCAAGAAAATACATCTTGATTTAAGAATTTTTAGATATTTTTACTGAAAACAAGACAAAAATACTAAGTAAGAAAGTCATTTTTTTGCAGTGCAGTCTCAGAGTATCCCTATTAACAACCAATGAACAAAAACATTGCAGCTTTCCGCACATCATATGGATTTGCTTCTCAAAATGATTCATTATTATTTCTCCCTGACATTGACAAAAACAGGAAGTTATCTTTTACAAAATGCTACAGGTGTGAACTCCACTTAAGTCAGTATTGTTTTCACGTTCAAAGCATAAGCAGAACATTTACATTTATGCATTTTGCAAGATTTTAGCAGTATTTATGTTTACTTGGAAGCATGAACTTTACAATTGCTAATGCAATCTTCTACCAACTGGGCTACAGCAACAAATACATAGTATTTATTGAGTCATAAATCTTATTATTTTACATTCACACAGAGCTCACATTAATAACACGTTTGATTAAAAACATTGTTTATTTGTAAGCCGTAAGCATATATGAATGTAATATATAATTGTAAAGCTGCTTTGTATAGAGTAAAAGACCGCAAAAGAAGGTCACACACACTGGTCACACCTCTTAAACACCACAAATAGCCACTTATAGTAAAACACAAACACATATCTCATACCCACCAGCAGAACAAAACCACATTTCTTTCCACACCAGGTGTAACATCAACCCAGAAATGAAGCATTCAGTAACAAACATAAAACATTTAGCATACTTTGAGTCTTATTTATAAAACAAGCGTAAAACTGGGCATAAGATTGTTTTCATGCAAGACTTGGCATTAATCAATGTGGACGTGAGCAGTGGCTATGATCAAATCTCACGTCAGGTTTCACATCGTTTAAGTTTTAAGATAGTGTAAAGATGTAAGCTTTAATGGTTTCCTGCCTAAAAAAGAATAAGTAAAAAAGTTGAAAATAGTTTCTGTTGTTCAGTTTAAGAAATAAAAAATCTCAGTTTTGTCCCACAGAAAAAATATTTCAGAAAAAAATTCAACTATTTTATAGTAATTAATTACTAAGTTTTACTGTACTTAATACAAAAATATTTTATATATATAAAATTTTTATAATTATTATTAAAGAACTTCGTTGTTATTTATTCTTAGCGGAGTTTACCGGAAGTTATGTGCCGACCACGACAGCCGCTTGTTTATGTTGTTACTGTTAAAACCGTCTATATATATATATTCACAACGCGCTGTAAAAAGATTAAAAGTGCTATCTACACTGCAAAAAATTACTTTCTTACTTAGTATTTTTGTCTTATTTTCAGTAGAAATATCTAAAAATTCTTAAACCGAGATGTATTTTCTTGATGAGCAAAATGACCTAAGAAAATAATACTAGTTTTTAGACAAAAAATATACAATTTAAGTGAATTTGTGCTTAAAACAAGCAAAAATATCTGCCAATGGGGTGAGAAAATTTTACTTGAATTAAGTGTTTAAGAAAAAAGAAATCTTATTTCACATTTTTTTTCTCACCCCATTGGCAGATAATTTTGCTTGTTTTAAGGACAATTTCACTTAAATTGTACATTAAATTGTCCTTTATTTGTCTTAAAACTAGACTTATTTACTTAGGTCATTTTGCTCATCAAGAAAAAGCATCTTAATTTAGGAATTTTTAGATATTTCTACTGAAAACAAGACAAAAATACTAAGTAAGAAAATCATTTTTTTGCAGTTTATTAAAAATAGATAGGTATGTATTGATTTGTCCAAGTTGAGGTAAGAACAAAGTAAAATATTCAAGAATGTACGCATGTTTGTATGTATGTATGTATGTCCTTTAAACCCACTATGACCCTTTATATTTATATTTTAATAATTTTTTTAAATAATCTTTTACAGTTTGGTTTGGTTTTACAATATCTTTTTGATGTTTCAGCTGAGTTTGATCATCGTCCCTTGACTCTTGCATACACCACGTTATCCTCCACTGAAGCTCTCTGTACACAACACATAAAATTACACAACATTTAATGACAATAGCTGTTCAAATTATTATACATTAATATTCAAAGTAAAAATGTTATGTACATGAAATGAAAAAGACAGCGGGTCTTATTCACTAAGCATGCCTACGCATGTGCTTGAGATGTGCGTAAAGACGGTATCATAAACAAATCATGATTCAACAAAAAAGCACATATTAAAATTTCTTCTAAATGTGCAAAAAAAAAACGTATACCACATGTGTGCAATAATCACATATAATCAAATATACTTATAAGGGTGGTTTCCTGGCTTATCCTAGTCCCAGACTAAAATACAGGTTTGAGGTGCTTTAATTTAGAAACTGTCCTGACTAAGTTTAACATATATTGGTGACATTGTTTTGTCTTAAGATGCACACATGTAGTGTTTTTTGCAAGGTATGTTTGTAAAAACTTCTTAAATTACCTAATATAAATAAGGCATAGTTCTGGATTAGCCTAAACCTTGTCTGGGAAAATACTTTATTAATATATAAAATTTACATTATTTTATTTAAAGCATTTATACATTTTGTATAATATATATTATTATATACATGATCTATATTAATATTATATACAGTATATTATAAATTATTATATAGCCTACTTATTTTTTCTACACATCATGCACGCAAAAACAAATCTTCACACTTTGCTTTCTCACTCGCACACAAGTTCGGAAAACAGTGTTTTAGAAATCCAAACAAGCCGAACGCTGACATGAAATGGACCGGGGTGCTAACCTAAAGTGCAAAGGTGAAACCCCCCTTAACCGCTTCTTTGAGCTCTCAGGTTTTTCAAAAAAGTGTGATGCCCTGGAGGTTGCTTACAAATATTTCTCATTCATAACTACTGTACATAGCATTTATTTAATCATACAACAAGTCAGTGCTCATCATAGATGTATTAAATTTGGCGAGTTTTACTTTTAGATGCTTTGTTTAAAAATGTCCTTTAACATAATATTGATGATTATTTATTGGTCTTCATTACGGTCCATTTTTAGCTTTGTCTGTGTGTCTGTTTAATTTGTGGTTGCGTTTAAATGTTATTTTAGTCAATATAATATATTTAAGAAACCCTTACTCTCTTCATAGTAATAGTGTTGTATTTACATTTATGTAACATTTCTGAATTTACTATATTAGTGACTATGAAATAACACAAATAGGCATTAGGAAATTATGTAATGATCAAATAGCTTCTTTAAAAGTCACCTACGCTATCAGCTGTTGTTTTTGTAGTAACAAATATAATACATTTAGGGCAATTTTATAAAAGATAAAGATTGATCTTACTTGTTTATATGTTTGTCTTTTATGGAAAGTTGTTTCTGCGTAAGTGATTTCCTCTTCACCGGTCTGAACTGTTTCAACAACACAGACACATTACAAACCAAAACTCTCATCTTGATATGTTAACAAAAGTAATGTTTAGTATTGTTCGATTAGTACTAGTTAACATTTACCCTGTTGCTGTGTGTTTCTGCGTTTCCTGTAGATGCAGAAGATCAGAACTAAAACTACAATCATCAGACATCCAACAGCAACACAACAGATCACAACTATATGAACGAAGGTGAGACCTGTAATGAATAATAAAAGACATTACAGTAACTTTATCTGATCTCAGATCAGTCAATATCGTTACAGAATAATCACAGCTTTTGTACCTGGACACGTCTGACAGAGATGATTGATGTTGAGATGTTGAGTTTGGTTTGTGATGGGATTGTTGAGTACACATCTGTATGTGTTTGTATCCTGATATTCAACCTCCAGAGGTAGAGAGAGTCTGATGTTGAGATCAGACACACTGATGATGGACAATAAACTGTTCCCTTTGTACCAGGACAGACTCACATCTCTCATATTCAACACTGAACACAACAACACACATGATGAACATTGTGAAGAGTTTTGTGTGGTGATAACAGGAACGGGCAGATGAGCTGAATAACATGAGGGAATAAACAGAAATAAGAATCAAAGCACATATTATCAATATTAGTCAAGAGGTCTGATCCATCGACATGTTTAATTTCTTCAGTCGTAATAGATTTATAAAGAAACAAATTTAAAAGCAGAATACATAAAAATGAGGTGCATAAAAATATTTATATATTTAATCCTAACCTATATAAATTATTTTACATTGCTAAGATAAATATGACTGTTAATGTGTCAACAGTAAATCTTTACTCACCATAGACAGTAACACTGAATCTGTATGATGTCTTCTGTTTGCCACTGATGTTTATTTTATAATGTCCAGTGTGTTGAGTTGTGATGTTTGTGATGGTGAGATCTCCAGTCTGATTATTCACCTCCAGTCTGTCTCTGAATCTCCCATCAAGAACATCAGCATATATTGAGATCTTATTAGCCTCTTTAAAGATTTGAGCTATAAGAGTTGCGTGCGGTCCAAATATCCACCGTATCAGATCATCTCTCTGTAGTTTAATCTTAGTGTATAGAGTAAAAGAATCTCCCTCCATCACTGACACTGACTTCACTTCATCACCAAACACATCTACAGACACAAACACATTCACACAGATTAAAGATCTTCAGTCAGTTTAAATTGGTCTAATATAACACCGTTTCAGCATCTATGACTACATTCTTGGGGTATAAATATTTTAATAAATCACCTGTCAGGCAGCAGAAACACAAAGAGAGATAAAGAAACATGAGAAACATTTTCTTCATCAAGTGTTGTGTTGTTGTCTGCAGTGAATGAGATGAAGACGACTCTGTGAGCTCTATCTTACTCTTCATGTGCTTCATACTTCCAGTTTCACACCTCTCTCTGTGTTTTTTCTCTCTGACGTTTCCACTGAACTTGAGTGAAATCATTAATGTCATACATCCAACCTAACAGATCTATGGGTCTAACGGTATTTCATGCATTCTGACTTATTAACACATTTAAAGAGTTGGATTCCTCATGCTAAACATTGGCAAAAGTTTAAAAAAAGCAGTTGTACGTGTGAGAGAGTATTTCTGAGCCAAACACACTTGTCCTCTTCTTCCTGAATCTGTTTTGTAATTGACATGAGTGCTGGAAAGAGTTGTTAGTTTTTGTTAAGTGTCAACGGGAGCCTGCCCTGCTACAAAAAACAATAGACACGTCACAGAAATTTTTGTGGATTTAATGGTTTTAATGGGACTTTTATTGGTTGTAATGGAAACTATAATGTATAATTGTTGGTGGGGGCATTAAATCCTATTGGAATATGTCCAAAAACACACTACAAAAAGGAATTCTGTAAATAGTAAAAGTGTCAGGAACCACAAAAGTCAGGAATCCCAATGCAGAGGGTTTTTAATAAGGTTCACAAATGGCAGGTATGTATAGGAGATAACACTCTATGTCTTCATGTAAAATGTAAACATGTATGGCAAAAACACTCAATGTCCTCATGTAAAATGTAAATATGTATGGAAAAAACACTCAATGTCTTCATGTAACGGCAAGCACTCGAAGTGGAAAACCCAGCAGGGCTGTAGGACATCCACCATCCGTCCACACTCGAAACAACCCGACACGGGGCAGAGAGAGAGTTCCAGGCGGGGCACGGCGAGAGAGAGAGAGAGGGGCGGTCAGAGTCTTCAGCAGAGTATGTGCTGGACAGCGCACAGCAGTAGTCCGAGTCTTATGCAGGATTACGCGCAGAGCGCACTGCAGCTGGACAGCGCTAGATGTAGTCTGGCGCTCAGAGAATCCACAGACAGAGTGTTAACAGAGGCTTGGCGGGGAACACACCACTCTGGAGAAACTGACAGCGGGGCGGGGAATCTGAAGAGATAAGGCAGCAGAGAGCACGGTAAATGATCCAGACAAAACTACACATAGACACTCGACACGAACAGGACTAGAACTAGCCAGGCTAGCGGGCATGAACATACTAAGACGAACTTGCAAGGAACAGAGGAAACGAGGGGAATTTAAATCAAACCGGATGGGCAATTAATAAGGATCAGGTGTGGGACGCCGGTGAGAAGAGTCGGAGATAATGAGGTCACCAGGTGGAAGGCGCGCACGTGTGGAGCTGTCAAAACATAAACACAACACAACACATGGTGAAACAAAGACAAAGCGGCCAATAAGACCGAAATCACGACAGGACTCCCCCCCCCACGACCGCCACCGGGCGGTCCATGAGGGGGCTCACCCCGTCGCCGGCGGAGATCCTCTATCAGCCCAGGGTCCAGGATGTCCCGGGCCGGTACCCAACACCTCTCCTCCGGACCATATCCTTCCCAGTCAACGAGATATTGAAATCCCCTACCCCGGCGACGCATATCCAGTAACGACTTAACCGAATACACAGGGGCACCATCTATAAGCTGAGGGGTGGGAGGGGTGGGGGCAGAGGGAACAGGGTTAAGGTGGGAAAAATACACAGGCTTCAGTTTAGACACATGAAAAACTGGATGAACCCGACCGAGTGCTGGGGGCAATCTGAGCCTGACCGTCACGGGATTAATGACCTTAACAATGCTGTACGGCCCAAGGAATCGTGGAGCCAACTTGCGAGAAGGCTCACGGAGAGGTAAATCCTTGGACGAAAGCCATACTTTCTGCCCACAGATAAAACGGGGCGCAGTTCTACGGTGACGGTCGGCCGCGGCTTTGGTTCGTCTGGAAATCTGACGTAATGTAAATCTAGCTTTCCTCCAGGTGCGTTTGCAACGACGGACAAAAGCCAGCGCAGACGGAACCACCGCATCGGGTTCCTGTGATGGGAATAAAGGGGGCTGAAACCCCATGGACGCCTCAAAAGGGGACATGTTAAGGGAAGAAACAGGGAGAGAATTATGGGCGTATTCAACCCAGGGTAACTGTTGGCACCAGGAGCTCGGATATTGCGATGTCAGACAGCGGAGAGCTCTACCTAAATCTTGGTTAGCCCGTTCACATTGCCCGTTGGTCTGAGGATGATACCCTGAAGACAAGCTAGCTGTGGAGCCTATTTGTCTACAAAATTCTTGCCAGAAACGAGAAATAAACTGAGGACCCCTATCTGAAACAACGTCTGTGGGCAGACCATGTAAGCGAAAGACGTGTTCGATCATAACCTGGGCAGTTTCCTTGGCAGTGGGCAACTTGGGCAAAGGGACAAAGTGAGCCGCCTTGGAGAAGCGGTCGACAATGGTCAAAACTACAGTGTTTCCCTTAGAACTAGGCAAATTGGTTACAAAATCGATGGCGATATGTGACCAAGGACGAGAGGGAATGGGTAGTGGTTTAAGCAGACCAATAGGGGCTTGATGAGAGGCCTTATTACGGGCACAAACCTGACAGGCTAACACAAACTGTCTGACATCGGGGCCCATAGAGGGCCACCAAAAACGCTGACGTACGGTAGCCAACGTTCTCCGAACCCCCGGATGGCAAACAAACTTGGACTCGTGACCCCACCGGATGACCTCGGAGCGAAGCGCATTCGGAACCCACAATCGACCCGCTGGGCACCCTTCTGGCACTTCCCCCTCCCGGCCGGCCCGTCTCACCCGTTGTTCTATTCCCCAGCGCAAGGCACCCACCACCCGCCCCTCCGGGAGGATGGTTTCGTCCCCAGCGGAACCGGGGCTTTCGAACAAACGAGAGAGAGCATCGGGCTTAGTATTCTTGGAACCGGGCCGGTACGAGAGGGTGAAGTTAAATCTGTCAAAGAAGAGCGCCCAACGAGCCTGACGAGAAGATAACCTCCTGGCTGAACGGATGTATTCGAGGTTCTTATGATCCGTCCAGACCAGGAAGGGCTCCGAGGTCCCCTCTAACCAGTGACGCCACTCACCCAAAGCCAGTTTGACCGCCAGCAGCTCCCGATTGCCTATGTCATAATTTCGCTCTGCTGGGTTTAACCGATGGGAGAAAAAGGCACAGGGATGCACCTTGCCATCCTTAGCAGACCGCTGAGACAAAACGGCGCCTACCCCGACATCCGAAGCATCCACCTCCACAATAAATTGAGCAGCCGGATCTGGAATAGAGAGAACAGGAGCAGAGATAAACCGGGACTTTAAAATATCAAAGGCCTCCTGAGCACTGGAATTCCAGACAAACCTCTCCTTAGTGGAAGTGAGAGCAGTAAGAGGTTGAGCAATCTGACCATAATTTCTGATAAATCGCCGGTAAAAATTGGCGAAACCCAGAAATCTTAATAAATCCTTACGGGAGTCGGGGACTGGCCATTCGGCCACCGCTTTGATCTTGGCAGGGTCGGGACGGATCTCACCGGGGGCAACAACAAAACCCAGGAACGAAACTGACTTACGATGGAATTCGCACTTCTCCGCCTTGACATACAACTTATTTTCTAACAGCCGGCGTAAGACTCGGCGAACATGCTGAGTGTGTTCCTGCATAGAGGGAGAAAAGATGAGAATATCATCTATGTACACAAAGACAAACTTGTTAACCATGTCTCTCAGCACATCATTAACCAGAGTCTGGAAGACAGAGGGGGCGTTACAAAGGCCGAACGGCAGAACGCAGTACTCAAAGTGTCCGGTAGGGGTGTTAAAGGCTGTCTTCCATTCATCTCCCTCTCTTATTCGCACCAGATGATAGGCGTTGCGTAAATCTAGCTTAGTAAAGAACTGCGCCCCCTGCAGGAGCTCAAACGCAGTAGACATTAAGGGAAGGGGGTACCTATTCTTAACCGTAATGTCATTTAAGCCCCTATAATCAATACAAGGGCGCAGGGAGCCGTCCTTCTTGCCAACAAAGAAAAACCCCGCCCCTGCGGGCGAGGTGGAGGGACGAATGAGACCGGCACGCAGGGCATCATTAATATACTGGTCCATAGCCTCTCTCTCAGGACCCGATAACGAATAAAGTCTACCCTTAGGCGGAGAAGTGCCGGGGAGGAGATCAATAGCGCAATCATATGGCCGGTGAGGAGGCAGGGAGGTGGCCCGGGCTTTACTAAACACCTGAGCGATATCCGCATACTCCGCCGGGACCCCGGTCAAATCGACCGCCGGAACCTGAGGAAGAGAAAGAACAGAACCAGAAACAGCAGAACCAAGACATGACACATGACAAGACTGGGACCAAGACAAGATAATACTATGCTGCCAATCAACGTGAGGATTGTGTTGCGCTAACCATCCATGCCCTAAAATAATAGGGGATAGAGACGCATGAAGGACGTGCAACACAATCTCCTCACGATGATTACCAGACACAGAGAGACTCACAGGAGAAGTGCAATGTGTAATCCGCGCCATCTGCTGCCCCTTGAGGGACCAGACATCCAAAGGGGATTGGAGAGGAACAACCGGAACACCCCAGGCGCGCACCAGCGCTTCATCAATGAAGTTGCCCTCCGCACCAGAATCGAGAAGGGCAGTGGACGGATGATCACGCCCAGCGAAGGACAAAATGACGGGGAGTTGGGTACTGGAAACAGGGGAGAGTTTTGAAGAAGTGCCCACCAGGACTCCCGTACTCACTGATGGGCAGCGGCTTTTAACGGGCAGACCCTTGCAAAATGCCCGGGCTTCTCGCAATACAAGCACAGGGCCTTCTGTATACGCCTCTCTCTCTCTCTCTGTGACAGGCGCAAACGCCCCAGCTGCATGGGTTCAGGCTCGGCTGACGGCAAAGGTGAAGAAGGGGAAGTGATGGTCTCCTCCGTAAACACTCGCTGACGGATGGAGCGTCGCTGATTGCGGAGCAGTCTCCGGGCCTCGATCCGGAGAGCGAGATCAATGATGGCATCTAGCGACGGAGGGAGGTCATGAAGAGCGATCTCGTCCTGAAGATCATCGGACAACCCCTCTACAAACTTGGCTCGGAGAGCCGCTTCATTCCAGTGGCAGGCAGCCGCTAAGGTCTTAAACTCAATAGCATATTCAGTAACTGTGAGTCTGCCCTGAACAAGATGTGCCAAGCGAGCTGCAGCGGCGTCCCCGCGCACCGACCGGTCGAAGAGTTTCTCCATCTCCTCCCTAAACTCGTCAAAAGACCGACAGCAAGGATCGCTGGCATCCCACACGGCCGTAGCCCACTCGCGCGCCTTGCCAACCAGAAGGGTAATCACATACGCAACCCGGGTGCGTTCAGAGGCATAGCGGCGGGGCTGGAGGGCAAAAACTAGAGAGCATTGTGAAAGGAAAGCCCGGCAGGAGGCGGGATCGCCATTATATGGAGGTGGAGCTGTGACGTGAGGTTCCGTCTGCGACGGCTGACTGGGCTGGGTGGCATCATGACTGACCTGGTCAAGCCGAGAGGAAAGGTCATTCAAACGGGTTGATAAACCCTCAACCTCTTGAGAAGTGGTGGTGAGGTGAGCCGAGTGTTGTCCTAACCATGAACCCTGCTGGGCGAGCGCTGACCGGAGAGCATCAACCTCCGCGGGATCCATCTTGGCAAGTTCGTCCTGTCAGGAACCACAAAAGTCAGGAATCCCAATGCAGAGGGTTTTTAATAAGGTTCACAAATGGCAGGTATGTATAGGAGATAACACTCTATGTCTTCATGTAAAATGTAAACATGTATGGCAAAAACACTCAATGTCCTCATGTAAAATGTAAATATGTATGGAAAAAACACTCAATGTCTTCATGTAACGGCAAGCACTCGAAGTGGAAAACAGAGCAGGGCTGTAGGACATCCACCATCCGTCCACACTCGAAACAACCCGACACAGGGCAGAGAGAGAGTTCCAGGCGGGGCACGGCGAGAGAGAGAGAGAGGGGCGGTCAGAGTCTTCAGCAGAGTATGTGCTGGACAGCGCACAGCAGTAGTCCGAGTCTTATGCAGGATTACGCGCAGAGCGCACTGCAGCTGGACAGCGCTAGATGTAGTCTGGCGCTCAGAGAATCCACAGACAGAGTGTTAACAGAGGCTTGGCGGGGAACACACCACTCGGGAGAAACTGACAGCGGGGCGGGGAATCTGAAGAGATAAGGCAGCAGAGTAGCCTAGAAATCTAGACGCACCCTAGCGGCCGCAAAATATATTTGCTGCCAGGGTTTAGTCTAGGCACTCACAATACACTTAACCGGTCCAAAAACCAAAATTTGGTCAGGCCAATCACATCGTGTGTAGCGTCTGTGGGGCGGGCTTAACATGATGACGGCAGAGCTGCAACGGTTCCTACTTGAAAACAGAGAATGGCTGCTGCTGCTGCTGGCGAACAGCTATCTTTTGAAGCGGCTTTGGCCGCGACTCTGGAGGACTTAGACTTATGTTTTTCTTTGAGAGAAGAGAAAATAAACCCTACTGAAGTTTTTTAAGCAAGAAAGATGTGTTTGGAGTTTTCCCGACTGGTTACGGTAACTACGTCACCTTCTTCGTTGCTCTGATCCGTCATAGCGCTATCCTATTGCGTGCAGAGGCATTTTGAGGGACAACCTTATATCCCGCCCCTTGCATTGAGCCGTTTGTGTGAAGAGTTGCCAGACCTTACATCTTGATGTAGGTCTGGCTAACCAGGCTAGCAGCAGAGAGCACGGTAAATGATCCAGACAAAACTACACATAGACACTCGACACGAACAGGACTAGAACTAGCCAGGCTAGCGGGCATGAACATACTAAGACGAACTTGCAAGGAACAGAGGAAACGAGGGGAATTTAAATCAAACCGGATGGGCAATTAATAAGGATCAGGTGTGGGACGCCGGTGAGAAGAGTCGGAGATAATGAGGTCACCAGGTGGAAGGCGCGCACGTGTGGAGCTGTCAAAACATAAACACAACACAACACATGGTGAAACAAAGACAAAGCGGCCAATAAGACCGAAATCACGACAAAAAGCTAATGGTTCCTATTGTTATTTTAATGCAAACCATTAGAATTTATGTGACTGTTTCTATTTTGTTTTCAGTGGGTCCTTCAGAGGGAGCATATATAGGCTGCATACGTCAAAAAGACTGTCTTATTTTAGAACAATAACAATTAGTAAAACTTTACTATACTTAGTAAATCATAAATTGCTGTAATATACTTATGACTTATGAATGCTCAGTTAACTGAAATGCTCAGTTAACTTTTTTTTAAAAAACAATTTTAAAACAACAATGAACAGATAACACAATCAAATATACTTTACAACAGAATAAAGTATATTAAAAGTTTTTTGAGCTTTTGAATTTAAAGGCTTTGTCATACTGTCAGAAGTTTTGAAAAGGGACTTAACCCTTTAACTGCCACACCAAGAAAAAGGCATTTGAAAAATTTTTTGTTTGCATTTCTTATCTCCTTATGTCACCACTTAACACAATCAATGTATTTTTTTTCAACACATCCCATAATTTTTTAAAAATCGGCCTCTACCAAACGGTTGATATGTCACTTAAAGGAACTCAAACACATTCTATGGAAATTAGAAAATATGAACTATAATACTAATTTTTTACAAACATAATCCAAATAAAATGGTTTTGTATATTAAATCTTCTTTATTTATTGAAGTATAACATATTAAAATATTTCAGGTTTTTATTTTAACGCAGGACATGACATGTTTTCATGTTTTTTGCAATAAAAATGACCAAAATTAACAAAAATAAGGATATTCTGCATTTAAAACCTAAAATAAAAGAAGGCCAAAGATAGTAATACAATGGCATATTAGTATTTTATGATTTAAGAAACACACTGTCAAGTTTGGTAGTGCAAAATAATTTTTTTTGTCTTTTTTTAGATAAATTAAAGGGGTCACGGCATGAAAATCTGAGATTTTCCATGTTTAAGTGCTATGATTGGGTCCCCAGTGCTTCTATCAACCTAGCAAATGTGAGAAAGATCAACCCAGTAACTTAGTTTTGGTAAACCATTCTCTGTAAGCATGTGAAAAAACAGGTAATTGAAATGTGGCTCCCCTTGTGATGTCAGAAGGAGCCCTTATTATAATAATACCACCCCTTAATTTGCACTTTCCAACCACAGCACTGCCATTTCCAGTGTTTTAATCAAGAGAGGGAGAGACAGAGAAAATAATTCACAGCACAACTAAGTTTCAATTTCAACAAACCACCATCATTGTGATCGGTGTTTGCACTTCATCCGCTCATTTGCATTTTAAAGGACACACCCAAAACTGCACATTTTTGCTCACACCTGCAAAGTGGCAATTTTAACATGCTATAATAAATTATTTATATGATATTTTGAGCTAAAACATCACATATGTGCTCTGGGGACACCAAAAATTTATTTGACATCTTAAAAAAGTCTTGTGACATGGCCCCTTTAACATTTATTTGTAAACCAGCAATGCTGTGTAGAGTAAGCCAACATTGCAGACAATCCTTCAAACAATTTAAAACATAATTTAAGAAGTAATTATTGATTAATTAATGAGTAATTATGATTTCCATACATTAATTATATGAATTCATTATAGTTATTTCAAAAAAATATCCAGAAGTGGCAAAAATACATACTTAAGAAATGATCTCAATATATTAAATAAGAAATAACAATAGCTGTGTCATATTCATAGCTGTGAATGATCAGAAATTTATATTTCATAGCAAATAGTACACTCTGACTGCAGAATTGGATGATCTGAAAACATTACCCTAGCTTTTCTACTTTTACCATTAAGTGACAAATCAACCGTTTGGTTGAACATGTTTTTGAAAAATTATTCAAAACACATGAAAGTTTTTTCATGGCACCAAGTAACATAATTTTGTAAAGTTAGGGCTCTTACAGTGTAATATGTCAAAAAAATATGGTTTCCTTGCAAAATTTCAACAAGAACAGTTCATATAACAGAAGTGATTTTTTAATTTCTAAAATCCACATAACAAGATGTGTTGTGACAAGTGCTGTTGATTGATACATTGATATCTAGTGGATTTTTTTGGCAAAACATATCTTACACAAATAGTAGAGATGGCTCAATCAGCTTGAGTTAAGTTAGGTACTCCTCTCAATAAAATATAGGGACTCAAAATGTGCTCAACCGTTTGGTTGAGCTGGCAGTTAAAGGGTTAATATCTGTGGCAAACATTCTAAAATTAGGATTAGAATGAATGGATCTGGCTTGATGAATATGAAATTTCCCTAGAAGAGAAATCAGGAAAATAGTGTTATACAGATTAATTTCCTTAGAATAAAAATCTGAAAGAAAAAAAAGGCTCTGAAAATTCAATAATTTTTTTACAGCATAGATAAACCAAAAAAGTAACATCTGAACAAACAGATTTTGAGAGTGGGCAATGAAAAAACATAGTGAATCCTGTATACTGACTGATCCACACTCCGGAACAGAAGATGGCGGTAATAGGCCCTTTTCACATGACGTCACTCACCCGCCATCTTGAATCAAAGCAGGGTATTTCTACTTCCGCCAGCAGCCCGCCTGTACCATAGACAGTAAAAGAAATGGACACAGCGACCCCATTGGATTCCACGGAGACAAGTGAAGTCAATTAGAAGCACGCACTTCCTGGGTGTCGAGCGTACTGCGCAGACTCAAACTGAGCTCAATGACGTGGATGTCAAGTGAGCAACCTGTCTGGCAATTGTAAGTCTTCTAATAGCCGTGCCACGGGAAATCTGAATCACCTACTGAATCTTGCAGAGACGGCAAGCGTGAACAGGAGCACATTTTGGTTAGTATTCTGATTAATAATCTCCCATGACTTTATGCCTTCACGTCCACCCGATTGCCTCATAGTCAGTAAAAGATTGCCTGTGAGCTTCTCTCCCAGTCCATACGGTAATTTCTCTACTGTGCGACAGAAAGTCGCAGGTTATGACGCAATCGTTAGCCTATTTTTACAAAAACTGCTTCTACTGGGACATAACGTAAGATACATGGTAATGGAGCCTTTTATACATTTTCGTGTTTCTTTAGAAATAATTAATGGACAAATGGAGTCTTTAAACGCCTCAGATGTAAAGTTATTCGCTGTCAAAGTGACGCCAAAATGAATGGGAGTCAATGGGATGCTAACAGCAGATGGGTGTTCGCTAAGCAATGGCGGCGTCCAGGGAAGCTTCAATAAAATATGAAACCCTGCCCCCCTGGCCTGTACAGTGGAACGCTATGATGGAGTTTACCAAGCGTGCCGCACAAGCCCTGAAAAGTGAAGCCAAAACGTCTCGATCGCCCCCCAGTGACTGGTCCCAGTATAGGTCATAAACCCCGCCTCCCCATGTTATTCAATGGGACTTGGGACCAACTAAAAAAATTAATTACACTTCAATTATCTTTTTTCCGAAGCTGGTTTCTGTCATTTACTGTAGTTTTTATCACGCTGATGTAAATTCAAATGTTTGTTTTTAAAATAGGTTTGTGTTTAGTTACTTATTTAATGATATAAAAACGGTGGTGTCACGTCATGATTGACAGCTGTGATATCGTGTGATATGCGCATTCTACGAGAGCGAGGGCGGGGTTTTGACTTCGCGGCTTCCCTTACTGCTCACTAGTGCGCATGACTGGTCCCGAAATCGCTAGTGCGCAGACTCAAGACCCAAGATGTCAGCGCCAGAGTCGTATAATAATAGAGTTACGACACTCATATAGACGTCCGTTGTAAGAATGGAATGCGGAAGTAACAGCGTTTCATGTAGTGACCGGTAGTGATGCATAGTTCCAAACGCAGCACTGAAGCCCATTCATTTCAATGGCACCTGCTGGTAAATCGATGAAATTACCGTTTCTCTATACATTTTCGGACATTTCATTAATATAGTCAACAGTGATATTTTATGAACTCTGCTGTAGGTAATGATTATCGTTAATAATAACTAGTAAATTTTTTATATTTTAATGAGTTGTGTATAATGTGTGAATAATATAGATTTAATGGTTTAATATTTTATTACTGGTGGCCATCTACTTTATACTTATCTTTTGTATATATTATGAGTAACACTAGGGGGCAACAGCGACAAGCTAAATGCCTTATAAAAAAGTCACACTGCTTCACAATGCTGCTATGTGTTTCATTGTGTTTGGTAAGTAATACGAGTGATGTATCCTCGAAAATCATGTATGATTATATTAACATTTAATGTGAATTTAAAATATGAATTTAGTGTGTTTCTGTTATGCTTCACTGTTACAAATAACCGCGTTGGCGATCTTTTTTGTGATTTTAATATAGTAAAAGTGTAGGAATTATGTTTTTAGCAGATTGATAGCCATTTATATAACCATATTTTGCCACAAAAATAAAAGATAAACTGTGTTGCTGTAGTTGGTAACCACAGTTATATTTGGGTCACAAGTTTAAACTGTTTATCTTTATTAACTGATTTACTGTATTTCCATCACTCCCTAGTAAAAAAAACGTTATAAACACAGTAAGTATAGTGATCAATTCCCATTACAAGCTAATATTTACCTAAAATAGCTGAAAAACTATGCAAACAGATTGACAGCCCTGCTTGGTTTGGAACTGTAGAACGTTACATGAATCACGTGACCGCGCGGCGGCGAGATCAAAGCGTTTCGTAACTCTGTTATTATACGACTCTGGTCAGCGCCATATCGGGACACTTGCGGCTTCACTTTTCACCAATGGAAGAGAGTGAACAGGCGTCGTCCATCTTTTTTTACAGTCTATGGAGTTTACTCAGTCCCTATTACATCTGCCAAAAATACGTTTGGATGATGTGCAGCGACTTGCAGACATATTTTCACTCATAGATATGTATATAAAGGCTAGATGGCTCAAGGCGGAGTCAGCTGTGTCGTCACTTGGCGGCCATCTTAGGTCAGTGCTGCCATAGTGCTGCTCCCTGCTGCTGTGGACGGAAGGTGAGTGACCTACGCCAACTAAAATGCTCGTAACTTGCTGAATTCTTGACGGATTTACAAACGGTTTGGTTTTTTACAAACGTTATTAACGTGGCTATAATTATGGATGCTTTAACATGTTTCATGAATTTTTTATTTATTTTTAGTATACGTATTCAGTGTCATAGGTACATCTTTGACGTTTATAACAAACCAATCCGTTTGAAAATCGGTAAAAAATTAAGCAAGTTATGGTCATTTAAAAGTACCTGCATCATTAAAACTCAATGCTACGAGTGAGCGAGCGCCCTGTCCTAAGATGGCCGCCAAAATGCGGACGTTCAACTCAATTGGCCATCAGCGCGGACGAGCCATCTAGCCTTTATACATATCTATGTTTTCACTTACGACACGTTCTAAACTTGATAAAGGATACAAATTCTTTATTGAGCAGTACCTGTTTGATTATGAAGGTAAGCATTTTTGTATTGTCCATCTGGCTTACGTTAGCGGAGGCTAACGTTAGCTTTGTCTTATTAGTAGGGATGGCTCCCGCGAAACTGACGTTTCGACACTGTGTCGAGATCCCGAAGCGTAAATGTTTCGAAACACTGCTCCGAAATGTGATTCGAAACACCCATGTCACGTGATGAAGTGATTCGAAACACCAAGCGGTGCATTTCACAAGTATTTCGAAAGGTGGCGTACCTGTCGAATCTTAAACTGACAGGGTAGGAAACAAAACTGACAATACCTCATAGATGCGTTTTTGGCAAGATCAAATACTATAAATTACTGAAAAGAAGTAATTTTTCCTCATAGGTATGTAACACTTAGGCTACTTACAAAAAATGCATGCCAGCAAGTGTCCCTTGTGTGAGAATGTTGTCAAAGGCTGGAGAAATTATATGTAAAAAAGAAGCTGGTTGAGTTTATCAACACAGAACAATTTATATATTTAAATAAAGATCTTTATATGTAAACAATGTGGCATATTATGGCTTAATATATTTTATGAATCTCTTATTATTTATTTGGTATATCTCTATTCAAATTTTTTTTTTCATTAAATAGACCCGAATAGCCTATAGTTATCGACAATTGTGAGCCTAAAAGCTCATGTAGTTGTCAAACAGATGTTAAAACAACAACAAAAACCATTTTATTATGATGACGTAGCGCATGCATTTCCCAGGTTCGATCCTAAGATCTACGCATAAGAGTCGAGAGCACTTTCCACTCTCCCATTCTATCACTTGTGTTTCAATCAAACAACATGTGGGATACAATTTGTTAGCGCTCGTCTAAAATCTTGTCAAGGCTGCTTCATGTAAAGACATGCAAACGACCGCTAGGTGTCACTGTGGAGGCGGTTTCGGATTGATGTTTCGAAGCCTCGAAACAAACGGCACAATTGATTCAACTGTTTCAGTGTTTCACGAAGCCTCGCTCTGCCCACCACTAGCAAAATATATTAAATATTTAAAACTTACTTCTAAAACCCCGCTGTGCTGTTGTCATCTTCTCAGTCCTGTCAGATTTTCCCGGTCATTTTGTTCTTCTGCGCTTTTGGCCTGAGTGGCGGTTGGCAACTGAAGGGTCATTAGCGCCTCCTACTGGACTGGGTGTACCGCATTCAATAGGCAGTGGAGGAAATTTTTATTATATGCTATGTTCTTTTGACTATTTATTATTAATTAAGCAATACATTTAACACGATTTAATAATAATAATAATAATAATATGTAAATTCGCTAAACAAACACTATACTAAAAGATATAAAAGCAACCAAAAAAATAATATTAGGTTATTTATTTATTTATTTATAAACTTTAACAATCCCTGCACAAATAAAATAAAAAAACTAAACTAAAATAATAAAATAATAATGTAATTGATTTGTGATTATTAATAATAATCAGTATCAACTTATCACTGTTTGTTAATATACACAGACTTAGTTGGCAGTTTTCTGATGATGGTAAACTAAAGAAGTAATTTTTGTTAAAAGTAATTAAAATAGCTGTTGATTCCCCATAATGATCATACATTTCAAATCTTCTTGAACACTCACTTACATATTTAAAGATGATCTGACCAGATCATTTTTACTTGCTGTAAAAGCAAAAACCTGTCTGATGGTGATCCTGGGGGGGGGGTCTTTAGGTCACAAAACTATCAGGACTTCATAATATAGTATTTTTAATACAATAATGCAGCGTTTTCTTTGTCATTTTTGACAAATACATCCACAAAGTACCATAACCAAATGCATCAGTATCACATGCATGTATGTTTACATACATTTATTAAATATGTGGAAAACAAATATGTATGTCACATATTTATAATTAATGTTGTCCATATATGCGAGAAACCAATACTATACTGTAATATATGCAGATATATGGTATCATATATTGATGACACCAAATATTTTTTTCACATGTTTGGACATATAAATGTTCATATATGTTGCAGGCATATATTGTGTTCTCAGATAAGTCAAATATATGTATAAATATATGTCATAGTATGTAAAATATATGTACATATATGGCCATATATTAAATTTTTGTATGGGAAGCACTGGTAGGCATATGACATTCGCATAAAAATAAATAAATAAATAAATAAAGGTTAAATTCTATCAAATACTCCTATTTCTTTAATATATTTTATTATAGAACCATATATACTACTTTGTTTTTCTTGTTCTTTCAATATATTTATCAAATTGAATGCTTCACCCATATTTTTAACTTCATTAATGAGTTTTAATCTTTCATTCTCATATTTCTTACACTTTATTAATACATGTTCTATGGTTTCTGGCTGACTACAATATGTACATTGCCCTGATTCATGCTTTCCGATTTTAAACAGAGAATGATTCAATCTAGTATGACCCATTCGGATGCGTGAAATAGCTGAATCTTCTTTTCTGTTCCTGACAACATATCTTCCCTTTCCTACTTGCTGTTGAATGTTATACATAAACCTACCCTTGCTGTCACAATTCCATGCCTCTTGCCATTTGTTTTTTATGAATTCTTTAATTTTCCCTTTAACTTCATTTTTGCTCAAAGTAATTTGGACATCTATTTCTGAATGTTTTAGAGCTTCCGCTAGCTTATCAACCACTTCATTCCCCTCCACTCCCACATGAGCAGGAACCCACAAGAATGTTATCAAGCTTACATTACTAACTCTTAACAAACTAGCAAGTATCTCAAATATAATGTCTTGTCTTGATGATTTAAGCCCACTTGTAAGACTCATTAATGCTGCGTAAGAATCAGAACAAATTGTTACTAAGCTTGGTTTTACATCCTCTACCCACTGAAGGGCTACCACCATAGCAATTAATTCTGTTGCGTACACAGATACATGATCTAATATTCTTTTTTTTAATACTGGTTTTAAATTGCGGGATATATACTGCAGCAGCAGTTTTACCAGAGACAGGATCTTTCGAACCATCATATATGTAACCATGACGAATAATTCTGCTCTACATATTGTAGTGCAATTATGTTCTTAGGGGTATCTTCCTCCTTTTTCATTTTTGTATGAATTTGCAAATCTACAATCGGCTTAGGAAAAAACCAAGGTGGGATTCTAGATACGATCACAGTTGGAGTAACATTACAGTCAGCAATCCCCATTACTTCTGCTTCCCCATTAGCGATCCATCCAAAACTTTTAATATTTTTATTTCCGTGCTCCCAACACTCTACATTTACCCCCTTTACTGGATGAGACTCTTTATGTCCTCTTAAATTAACCCAATAGTTCATTCTCAATTTATACCTACGAAGGTGTAAAGGAGCTTCCCCTACCTCTACCTGTAAAGCTGCAATGGGAGATCCCCCAATGTCGTCTAAAAGCCGAAAGTATACTAGGGACGTCCGCGTATGCGCGCCGTCCGCATGACGTCATTTTCGTCATCAAGAGGGTCCGCGGCCGGCCGCGCGGACCGTCCGCGTGCAGCCCAAAATTTGAGACCGCGCGGACAGTGCGCGTACTATTATGGAAAGCCAAAGTGCTCAGTAACGCCTGGTTGGGGCGTCTGATTGCATATTGACACGTCAAAAGCGTGCGATTTGGCAGCAAAACGCGCGTCCTCGACGCGTGCTTTGTCCTATTAACGCGCGTTCTTAACGTGCGCTCTTGAATCACGGCAAACGCGCGTTAAAAGCGCGCGATTTGCAAGAGAAAACGTAAGTTATGAATATAACTATGGATCTGTGAGACCGAAGGATGACCGTCACTACGGTCCAATAGGATGATAACCTTCGTTCCGCCTTCTCTCGAAACCTTATGTAAACAAAGTCATGCCCATGACCCCGGAAGCGGAACGTCACGCGCTATAAAAGGCGCATTAAACTTCCAGCTCGTTCTCTTACCTTGAACGCCCAGTATTCCGAGCGACAGGGATAGTGACGGTCATCCTTCGGTCTCACAGATCCATAGTTATATTCATAACTTACGATCTGTTTCGACCTCACTCTGACCGACACTACGGTCCAATAGGATGACTCATGTCAACAGGGTCGCGAGGAACTACAGACTCCGAATTATTCAAACCTCGCTGGGCAACAGACATCAAAACTGCAGTGCTGACAGGCGTATTGGCAGTTACGTCAACTCTGTAAAATTTTGCAAATGTACATGGTGTAGACCATGATGCTGCAGCACAAATCTCCCCCACCGGAACTCCTTTAAGTGCAGCCCATGAGGTAGCTACACTTCTGGTTGAGTGGGCTCGTGTTCCCATAGGGACTGGTAACCCCTTTCCCTTATAAGCCTGGGAAATAACCTTAACCAACCAATGTGACAAACGTTGCTTAGAAAGTGGCAACCCCAATCTAGCCTTTCCATAGCAAACAAAAAGTTGAGAATGAGACTTCCTCAGGGTCTGAGTAAATTTTACATAAGAGCGCAATGCCCTTACTGGACACAGGGTGAGCAAATTCTGCTGATCTGCCTGTGAAGGGGGTTGAAATTGAACTACCTCCAGAACCTGATTCCTGAACTGAGGATTAAGTACTTTAGGTAAAAAGGCCGGGTTGGGCCAGAGCGTCACCCCTGAGCCATCCGGCCGCCAGCGTAAACAGTCATCACTAATAGATAGCGCACACAATTCTCCTACCCTTTTAGCGGAGCATATAGCCAAAAGAAAAGCGGTCTTGAGAGACAAAGCTTCTAAATCTGTATCAGTCATAGGCTCGTATGGGGGCCTAGTGAGAGAGTCTAGTACAAAAGGCAAATCCCAATTGGGTACCCGCAAAGAGCGGTTTGGACATAAGCGACGAGCTCCCTTCAGGAACTGACCTACCAAGGGATGTCGGCCTATTGGTTGGCCATCCACTCCCCCATGAGATGCTGAAATAGATGAAGCATAAACCCTGATTGTACTGGCTGCTTTGCCTTGATCCAGTTGAGCCTGTAGGAATCTAAGGACAAGTGGCACAGAGCAAGTTACTGGGTCAACATTTATGCCTACACACCATTCAGAAAAAATTCTCCACCTTATGGAGTAATTAGCCCGAGTAGATGGAGCTCTGGCATTATTCAGTGTCTCGCGTACCGTTTCATCTAGTGGTTGAGTGATGGACTCTGCAGAGGCCATACCCATAATTGTAGTGCCATCGGGTTTGGATGCCAAATCTGCCCGTCTATTTGGGATAGGAGATCCGCCCGTGATGGGAGTTGCCACGGGGAACCCTGAATCAGCTGAACTAGGTCTGGGAACCATGGTCTTCCCGGCCACCGTGGAGCAACTAGTAAAACTGTGCAATGACTCTCCCTGATCCTCTGGAGGACTTGGCAAATCAGAGGAAAGGGGGGAAAAGCATATAATAAGCCTGTCGGCCACTCTTGTGATAGTGCATCCAGGCCTAAACTGCCCTCTTGTACCGTGAGGGAGTACCATCCCTGGCAATGGGTTGTCTCCCTGGAGGCAAAGAGATCTATGTGAGCTGTCCCATATCGGGTCCAAATTTGGGCTATTACCTCCGTGTTCAACCGCCACTCTCCTGGGAGAGGCCCTGTTCTGGACAGAATGTCGGCTGCTCTGTTTGTCACACCCGGGATGTGTATTGCTCTCAGTGAGGACAGCTCTCAGTGAGGATTGCTCTCATGACCATGTCAGTAGGTTCGTTGCTACCTGGAGACAACGTAGTGACCTTGTCCCTCCTTGGTGATTTATGTGGTAAACTACTGAGGTGCTGTCCGTTCTCACTAGCACATGTTTGTAGCGTAGAAATGGTAACAGACCCTGAAGAGTGAGGTGAACAGCTCTCAGTTCGAGCACATTTATGTGTTCTGATGACCAAGGGTGATCCCATTTGCCCCTTACTGACCTGCCTTCCCAAACAGCTCCCCAACCTGTCAGTGATGCATCTGTTGTCACCACTGATCTTCTGTGAGGAAGATTGCCCAGTGGGGTTCCCCTGCAGAGAAAGTCCTTGTCCCTCCAATGAAGTAAGGCCCGCATGCAGGCCTTTGTCACCCGCAGCCTCCTTCTTCTGTCCTTCTTTGGATGAAGATGAAAAGAATTCAACCATCTCTGTATCAGGCGTGTCCTTAGTAGGCCTAAGGGAATCACCACTGATGCTGCCGCCAACAGTCCTACAAGCTTCTGAACTCTGTGAGCGGTTACAAGCTTCCCTTTCTGGAAGTGACGTAACGCTTTCTGTAGGCTGTCTATTCTCTGGGGAGTGAGACATGCTTTCATTGTTATGGAGTTGAAATATAGCCCTAGGAATTTCACCTGCTGCTGAGGCTGGAGACTGCTCTTTTCCCAGTTCACTGTGAACCCCAGGAACTGAATGTGAGCTAGTACCTCCTCTGTGTTCCTGATCCCCTGCTCTCGAGAAGGAGCACAAATTAACCAATCGTCCAGATATGGCAGGATTTTGATACCGCGCAGCTGAAGGGGGGCTAGGGCGGCTGAGATCACCCGAGTAAAGACTCTTGGTGCCAAAGACAGGCCGAATGGTAGAACCTGGAACTGAAAAGCCTTGTTTTGAAAAGCAAAGCGGAGAAAAGGCCTGTGCTCTGGACAAATTGGAATATGGAAATATGCGTCCTTTAAATCCAGAGATGTGAACCATTCTCCTGCACCTATGGACTGAATTACCATCTTTGTATGAATCATCTTGAATGGAAGAATTTTTAAGTACTGGTTGAGGTGCCTGAGATCCAGAATGGGGCGATGACCCCCGTCTTTTTTTGGAATTATGAAATAGGTGGAATAAAACCCAGTCTGTTGTGCGTTGAAGGGCACTTTTGCGATTGCTCCTTTTTGCAAAAGAGCTTGTACCTCTTCCCTCAATACGGGCTCCAATAGTGGGTCCTTGACAGTGGTCATTCTGACCCTTGAAAATGGGGGGGGCGCCGTCGAAACTGTAGCCGATACCCGTGAGTTATTGTGGATAAAACCCACTGGTCTGAGACCACTCTCTCCCAACTGGCCCGTGAAAGTTGAGAAGAACAGTCGACGGTCGGCCCCTGACCCCTATGCAGGTCCACCATTACGTCCTGCACCCCTTTGTGAACCTCTCTGATGAGCTCCCCCACGGGACTGAAATCTCCTCTGGGTATACGGGGCAGGATTTTGTCTTTGGCCATGAAAGCTCTGCCCCGGAACACTAACAGGATTGTCACTTGTGTGTCTAGACCAAGCAGGTTGCTGCGGCCTCTGTGTTTCTCTTGACCTCGGTCTGAAGACTGGAGCTGGTTTACGACAAGCTCGCTGGACCGCTTCTCTTGTTGTGATGGAGCGCTCAGCCCTATCCAGCACCTCCTGGGAATCTGATTTAAAAACGTGACCGGGAATTACTGGCAAATTCATTAGTTCGCTTCTTATGGTCTCTGGCAAAGAAGTTTGTGCCAGCCATACCTGCCTACGACATAAAACAGCCGAAGACATCGCCTCCCCCACATCTCGTGTCAATTGTGAGTGAGCCGCCAGAGCAGAATCAACAAGGTTCCTAGAATCCTGGTCATCTGCACTTACTGTTTTCCGTAAGGCTGCCAAGAGGATAGCCAAAGCATTGCCTGTACGAGCTGCACGTGCAGTGGCATTAAAGGATCGTGAGATCAGACGGTCAGTTTTCGCACACTCCTTTTTGGGACAGCGAGGGTTAGCAGATGTGTAGGCTGGTCCCAAAGTTGTCCAGGATGCTATTTCCTGTTCTACTGGTGGCATGTCCCCCAGTCCCGTTTCTTTTGGGTAACTGGCATTGGCCAAACGTCTGCAGCCTGCATTAAATTGGGGCTTTTGAGATGGTTTCTTCCATGCTGTCCTCAACATTGAGGTATAATCATCTGCTACTGGAATGCAAGATGGAAAATTAGTCTGAGGTATGCCTTCCCAGATACCCCCGACAGGAGATGGGTCAGGCACAGAAGGCTGCAAACAAAGAATTTTTGCTGCACTTATTACTCTAGCAACAAGAGTATTTGCTGGAAAATCGTCTCTTCCCGTTGATTCGCCATCCACTTCGGCAGAATCTGAATGGGGTCCTTCTCCTTGGCTCTCTCCTTCTGCCTGCTGTGCATCATCAACCAGTGAGTAGGGAGCCAGAAGAGATAATACATCAGCCTCCTCTGCATCAGTTTCAGGATTACCCTGCTGTGCAGGTGGAGGAACGTATTCCTGACCAGGAGGTAGTGATGGTGAAGCTGAGTGACGAGCTTCAATTCGGTCCATCCTCTGCACTAAACTCTGAATAGCAGCCAGGATCTCCAGTTGAGTGTCTTTGTTGCCACTCTCTGCTGGTGGAGCAGGAGTTGGGCGTTTAGCCATATCCACCACTTTCTCATGTCTTGATTTATGCGGTTCATGGCGATCGTGTGAGTGCTTATGAGGACGCTTACGACTATGCCTGTCTGATGAGCGTTCCCTCTCCTTACTGTGCTCAGGTACAGAACTGCCTGCTCCCTTAGCACGGTGAATTCGTTCCTCTCTGGGTAGGTCACAAGCCGCACTGCAGGGATTATCCACATCCTCTCTTAAATGTGCCATCCCCAGGCATGAAGGGCATTCCCTATGCCCATCTCGAGGGTCCATTGCTGATTGGCAATGTCGGCAGCCATGAGAGGCCATGATAAGCTCACACCAGGTAAGGCCACACACAATCCCACTGACTGCGAACAGCAGCAAAGGTTGTATCTAGCCCACGAAAGTCAAAAAAGGCCTGTACGCGAACGTACTTAAGAGGCCCTTATTATACCCCAACAACTGCGAACAGTGATATAGGGCTCAAAAGGGAAATAATACTCACCAACTTTTAATGCAGTATAAATACTACTTTAATGATGTATACTCTGAGAAAAAAAACAGAAATAATCCATGATATTGAAGGGCTAATATGTTATAAAGTAGCCTCAGCATATCTGAATAATACAATGCAACTATCTCAACTCAAACACCTATAGCAGAAATTGAGTGTTTGTATTAAAAATATTGCATGGCTAGTATGTAAAACTAGCCTCAAATATCAAATAATAAACATCACAATTCAAGTACAAACAGCATGAATTAAGTGATTGGTACAGATAATGCAAATATACAAATAGACATCACAATTCACAGGGGCACAAGGCACCTGCACCACTTGGGTGATGAATTGAATGATGAAATATTAATTCGTTTCCTACCTGTACCAGGTCTCTAAGGCGAGAAAGGTAAAGAGAACGAGCTGGAAGTTTAATGGCCTTTTATAGCGCGTGACGTTCCGCTTCCGGGGTCATGGGCATGACTTTGTTTACATAAGGTCTCGAGAGAAGGCGGAACAAAGGTTATCATCCTATTGGACCGTAGTGACGGTCAGAGTGAGGTCGAAACAGATCGCGCGTCCTATACGCGTGTTAAAACGCGCGTTTTTGACGTGCGTTTATCATAACAGAACTGGGCGTCAAATGCATGCGTTTTCTGTGGAATACAGCGCACGTTATTAACGTGTCAACAGGCGAAAAGAACGTGCGCTGTCAGAAAGTCTATTTCACAGACTAGGAAGAACTTAAGTTCATTTAATGTTTCCTGGAGGGACTATTACTAGTGTTACCTGCCGATGAAGACCGTTGTCCGTTTATGCTTTTACTATGTTTTCTGTAATGTGTTCATGTAATACAAGTCCAAACAATGTTGTATGCAATTTTATATTGTGCATTCTTGACCTTTTTTTAAAGTTTATAATGTTTTTGGTGCTCCGTTTGATGCGGGTATTACTCAGAAGAGTGAGTAGGGACATTTCTGTTAAATATATTTGTGTGTGTATATATATTTGCTAATAATTATATAGGTGCAATGCTATTTTATTATTGTCAGTCCATAAACCTAAATTGAAAATATGTAAATGGTGAATATTTTGTAGACCATTTCAGATGCATTGGATTAAAATAAACCTCTGGTCCATATTTGACTGCCTAAACCAGCAATAATTTAAATGTAGTTTATTACATGCTCTTTTCTTACTATTTTATTGGGTTACTCATCTGATCTGCTTGCGGCTATAACTTAATTAAATTTGCAGCAAAACTTGAGACCCAACTGTTTACTGAATATGTAAATATGCTTTTACAATCATTAGGATGTTAGCGAACCTATTAATAAATATGAAGGTTTTCCTTTATTTTTAATGATGTATAAACGCATAATCGTAATCGGATTTTTAGATTCCCTTTCACCGTGATTTTACCCTCCATAAGGGAGTGGTGTGGCTCTGATGCTTGACGCCATTAAACCCCGGTCTCTCTCTTACTTCTGGGTGTACAAGTGCACAGGTAAGCAAGGTTTTTTTCTGTAGATGTGTTACATATTTTGTAACAATAAAACAAAAACAAAGAAGCAGGAGATGAGTAAAATATAGATCTACATCTATTGTTGTCATTCCAACTGAATTGTACATTTTAGTACACTGTAATATTGTTTCATGAACTTTTAACGCAGAAATATATGTTTAAGTAATTAATCTTTTTAGCTCTATGTCATTCTTAAGTTGTACATTAACAGTAGGTAATACAATTCGTAATCAAAAACATTTTCATAATAATAAAAACAATAATAACAAAATCATGGCTAATTTTCCTTAATGAGTAACTATACAAAATGATAGCCTACCTGTTTGAAAGACGGTGATGCGCACCTGTCAATTACATAACAGAGCGAGGACAGAGACGAACGTGCTCATGAACAGGAAATAATAGCCTATATGAAATATTTGAATAAATGTAAGAATACATTTCCTCTAAATATAATTTTTCTTATATAAAGTTTTGAAAGATAATAATGTTTTTTTCCACTGTTATTGCTTATTTAGACTTGTATTGTTAGGGAGGTGGTGTAGGATGAACCCAAGTGCAGACAGCAGGTAACTTAAAGACTTTTATTATATGTAACAAAACAGAAAACAAAACCCACGAGGGGGCAAAACAACATAAACAAGATACTAAAACAGATGGAGTGGACACTAAACAGAACAAGATACAAATCTACACTGAAACACTAAACAGGATGACACTTAACAATAAACTAGACTAAACACTTGATATAGATAATACTAGACTAGACTTGACAGCAGAACACAGTACTCACAGGTATGGTAACAAATGCACAAGCACAGGACAAGGAATACAAGAGGATTATATAAGGGAGCAAATCAAGGGGGGAACAGGTGACATGAATCAAATGATAATGGGATGATTAATGGGGAAACAAGTAGGCGGGGTCAGGAGACGAGACAGAAAGCACATGGCCTAAATAAACAAGGCCAGTGCTTTCACACAAAACAAGGGTCTGTCATGATTCTGCCACAAGACTAGATTAAATAAAGGACAGGAGGGCAGAACCATGACATGTATACGGTAAACAGCATGTTCGACGCATTTACCTCAGAGCTGTTTATCCGGTAATAATAATACAATTAGCTCATTTTTATTTATGATATATGTGGAGAAAAATAAACCATTGCAAAGCTTCTTATTTGATCCATTCATGTCCTGACCACCAGGCTAGAAATTTTAAACATCTTTTATCCACACTAACTAATCTATCAAATAGTCTATCCGCTTGACGGATCCGACCGCATATACTGTAATAAACAGGCGTTCGGCGGCTTTTTACATCAAAGGTAGACATGCCATTTGGGGAGGTAAATACACCCTGATTGTGGAGTAAATGAAGACATTACGGCAAATATATTATAAAAAGGAGTTAGCGAACCTTTTAAATCTGGGACCCACCTAGACAGGTACCCTATATAATCTATAAGTTTTATAAAGTATAAAGAGAAAACACATTTATTTCGTTGTAGTAATTTTGTTTATCACTGATTCTTGAAACTTTGGCAAAAACATGTCCCACTAAGAAAAGTGCTAATTCTGTTGGAAATGAATAACATTTTCATGAAGAAAAAGAATCAATGTTATAATCAGGGGGTCCTTTGCACATGTAAGTTTTTTTATAGGTTTATTTTTATTTTTTATTAATCCTTTTGGCTTTTTAATAAAGTTGAAATGACTCTAAACTGAGGACAGCTGATTTTGTAGGCAATGGGCCAGCATTGCCGTTCGAATCTACATACTTACATTTATAAAAGAGGATCAATAGAATACAAAAGTGATTGTGCTCATCTGTTGTCCACTTATTAGATCCCTGAAAGGTATCACGCGCTTCGCGTTTATTCTACATTAGTGAAGCGTTTTAAATTATAGTGTGCATTTTAAACATTGACACTTTTATTTTATAACTAAAATTATAAGTAATGAGAACAAAGTTTCATTATTGCTCCGCTACACCCTTACGAAAAATAACCATGGTTTTATTGTGGTAAAAGTGTAGTTACCATGTTTTTTTTTTTGTGTATTAATTACTATCAGCAAACCGTATTTTATATTTTTGAAAACCATGGTTATTTTGTAGTATATGGTTTTACAGTAACCATAGTTTTTTGGTTTTATCTGTAGTAAAACTATGGTTAATTGTCGTAAGGGCAATGAGTGGGAGCCGATATAAATAAACAGAAGAACATTATGAAACGTTTAAAATTTTCATTAGCACCAGAAATTTGAATTTTAATATAGTTTATAAATATTCCATATACACATAATCAAGTGGTCATGTGAATGATCATGTAATTAAACACAGGTACAGCGTATTTCCAGGTGTTTAAAATTAAAAACTCACACACCTAATTTATCTTCATCCGACTGCACGAGTTTTATCGCGGATGCGCCATGAAAACATTTTTATAGACATCCTGATGAGAATACTGTCCGAATAGGGCTTAAGACTAATAAAATAGGCCTATATTGTTAAAATATGTGGTTATAACCTTTCCTTCATTCTTGTGTGAACACTGAAAAAAATTATTCATTGAATTTAATCAATTTTTTAAGGTAAGTGGTTGCAATCAATTTATTTAAGCTACATTTAAACAAAAGTTTTATATTTTATTTTACTTTACTAATCTTTTTTGTTTAAATGTAGCTTAAATAAATTGATTGCAACCACTTACCTTAAAAAATGAATTAAATTCAATGAATCATTTTTTTCAGTGAACAAACGTTAATTCAACTGAAGCTTAACACTTATAATTAACTTTAACTAAAAATATTAGGATTGTGCATCAAAATTATGTTTGAGTAATTGTAGAGCAACAATGAAAGCAGGCCACATGCAACTCCAAGTTATGTGGTTTTAAGCTATCAGCTAATTATAAAAAATTCAGACAGCATTGCCAGACAGAATAACACACAACAAAATTACAGTGCTAAAATGTAAAATTCAGTTGGAATGATAACAATAGATGTAGATCTGTATTTTACACATATCCTGCTATGATTTTTTTGTTTTATTATGTCTGAGGCATAATACATCTACAGAAAAAAACCTTGCTACTGCTTACCCATATAACCAAATTTTCTTCTTTAGCACCTCAAGACAATGTTCACAGTTAATATTAGCAGTATTAATATTTTTTTTAAAGACAAAAAGTAAGATTAATATTCATTTACTTACCACAAAATCTGACTGTCCTGCAAAACCGGTGGCCATGTTGGATTTAGGTCAGGCTGACCAATTGATTAAAAAAAACTTGAAGCAAATAATGTTACCCACATATTCAAGACAGACCAAGGTTTGATAAGTGATATAAGGATTTGATTGAAAAATCTTTTTTATGCCCCAAACAAGACACTGAAGAGAGCGTATCCCGTGGTGCACATTGCCTGTTTAAGGGATAAATATAAATATTAATCTCTCCCTAGGGTTTTTTGTCCTTCTAGGATTTTTTCCCATTGGGTTTTCTCCTAGGGGGTTTTTTAGTCCCAGGGAGAGTCAGCCAACTTTGGCTTAACTTAGCACTTTACTGTACACGTTACATTATTAATATGCTCGCTTACACGGTTTTTTATCCTTAGCCGCTATATTCTACTTCTTATACTATGTATTGATTTTCAATGTTCTCCTCTACATCTACTCATGTAAAGCTGCTTTGCAACAATTAACAATTGTGAAAAGCGCTATATAAAAATAAAATTGAATTGAATTGAACCCGTGCACTTGTAAACCCAGGGTTAAGAACGATACCGGGGTTTAATGGTGTCACACATCAGAGCCACACCACTCCCTAATGGAGGGTAAAATCATGGTGAAAGGGAATCTAAAAATCCGATTACTATTATGAGATTATTTCTTCATTAAAAATAATAGAAAAACCTTCATATTTCACTGACATCCTATAGTAATGATTGTAAAAGCATATCGTTGCTGTTGGGCGGAAACCATGTCCAAGTTTTTGTCAATTTCTTATTTTTTCACAAATCGATGCTATCGGTCAGTCCCCAGGTGGGTCTGTTACTTTTACAATTTATTAACCAATCTAAAGTCCTGAAAAAGCTTGAGCGCAAACCTCTTAACTACATTGGATATTTCAACTGTCTGAGAAACCTCATAACTCCACCTCTTCTTCACTCTGCGGGAGAGCCTCGCTGCATATTTCTCTTCAAGATGGAGAATCGCAACGAAATCCTCTTCGAGCAACACGTCCACTGAGGTAAATGTCCTCAAAACACTGGTTATTTGTTTCAATTTTTTGAATCATATAATAACAGTTTTTATATTATGTATAACAGTTTTATCTCAAAGTAATGGTAGTGCTAAAGTCTAATTAGTTTCTGAGGCTGCTAGATTTTTCTTTACGCTATTCATGTTTCAGAAGTGAATTTAAAGCACAAATTGCCTTAGCCATTATGCAAGCTAACTGTATTTTTTGCCTCATTATTATACGTAAACATGCCTTATATAACGTAGGAAAATTATCGTTTGTCCTTTATTAATTAATTTTTTTCAGCAACCATGTCTGTGTCCTTAAAGGAACTCTGTCAGGTACAGAGTGGAACGATGAACTTGAAAATCAACCATTCTGATGACTGCGCCCACATCTCCACCTCAGACAACAGCACAGTCACAAACTCACAAACACAAATACACTCAGTAATGGGCTTAATAAAGAAAGACTTAACTATGATTTTATCTGTGTTAACCTTTGATATCAGTTATTGATGTATTTTGAATATTTACGTATTACTAGGCTTATCATACATGTGCACTGAAGTTTTAAAATGTATCTTATATAATACTTGAATTAAATTGAATGTTTTGGATACCACCATTAAATTATTTTGTGCATGTAAAACACAATGTTTTTATTGAATTCATTTTTGAATTAAATTGAATGTTTTGGATACCACCATTAAATTATTTTGTGCATGTAAAACACAAGTAAAAGTTTTTATTTATTGGAGAAAAAATGGCTGTTTAATTAATACAATAATTCTGTTTGTTAGACACTAACAAGTGAAAATAGTTAGGTTTGAGTACATTTATTAAAACTCGATAGCTGTAATGCTTCTGTGCAGAAGGAAGCCCGTGAGCCACGAAGGTAAGTTAGCGAGCAGATAAGATTAATTCTTATCAATGAGAGCATAATCTCGTATCTCCCTGCTCCCAAGTCATAAAGCTCGGATCTCCGATAAAACATGACTTTGGGAAAATGTTGTGTTTATGTTGGTACACAACAGTATATGATAGCAATATAAGGCATAATAACAACTTTAACGATACAATGTTTAATAACTTTTTTTAATTTCCTGAAAAATAATGGTTTTGGAGATACGAGGATTCCGCCCGACAGCGACGATATACATAATCAGTACAACAGTTGGGTCTCAAGTTTTGCTGCAGATTTAATTTCAGTAAGCTATAGCCGCAAGAAAATCATAGATGCGGTAACCCAAGAAAATACTAAGAAAAGAGCATGTAATAAACTCACTACACACTGTAAAAAATAAATTGTTGGCTCAATGAATTATTTTTTAGTAACTAGTTCCACAGAAATTTTACGTTCACTCAATTTCTGTCTCCAAAGTGTTACCTGGATTGATGTTTTTTAGTTGGCCCAAATTTGACTCAAATATAAAAAAGTATGTCGGCTCAATTAGCTTTATAGTTCATTCAACTAAAATGTTTTAATCAGTTAAATCTTTAAAAACTTACAGCAAAGACTCTGTCAATTAAAATTTAAGTATTCACTCAATGTTTTATGTGTTACTTCAATTAATATTTATTATTTGGGATTTTTTTAATAACATTTTTAAATTATTTATCAAATAATTTATGCTGGTGTTGTAAACAAAATAATTAACTTCAGTGACATAAAAACAAAAGCTTTTTATTCACTTATCATACAGACTGAACATACAGAATTAAGTCTTCTTTAAATAGAGGGCATAAAACAGTCCAAAAAGCCTCCAAAGTCAGTCAGAACATCTCCAGGGCCATTTAGGAGACTTTCTTCAGCCAGTCCAAGCGGAGACTGTCTCGCTATATGTATCCTTCTGGTCTGCCCCTCACATCATCTCCGCTCTGGTTTGATAAACAGAGGAATATAAACACACACACATACATAAATAACATGTTTAATATAATAAAGTTTGACGGTGAAAGACTTTATTCCCTAAATAATGTTAATGTTAGTCAAACAAATTTCCCTCAGACATCACACATAATTAAACACTATTGGGCGGTTTTCTCGGACAGGGCTTTTCACTGACTGAAATAACTTACTGACATCTCTTAACATATGAGTGCTATTGTTTTGTCTCAAAATGCACGCCAGTATTGTATTATATAAGGTTTGTTTGTAAAAATGTCCCAATTATAATAAAGACCGAGTTCTAAACTTTGTCCGGTAAACCAACCCTATATCCAGGCTTTTTATCTTAACTAAAATAGCTCCACTTTACTTCGGTCACGTAACATAACACACTTCTAATGTATCTTTACAAAAATATAATTACAAAAACGTCGAGTATTTGCGTCTTTGCCAATTAATATATTCTAAAATTAACATTTAATTACAAACACTTACCTGACGTGAACTTCAGGAAACGGTTGACTTGTGTCCTCCCTTGTGTGAATCAGTAAGTGATTCCAGCTGTTGCGTTGCGTGCGGATTGATCTCAGATGAAATGACCTGTGATCCAGATCCTTCCGAGTTAAAACATTTTAAATTCAAAATACACAGACGCACGCGCATACATACATACATACTTGCACACGCGCGAGCACGCGCGCACGCACACACGCACGCACACGGGTACACACACGGGTATATTTAGAAGTTCTAAGATTGTTATGATATTGGGACTATTTCTCCACTCGCACCTTCAGCTCTGAAGTTCAAAATCGCAGGCAGTACGCAGCCCAGTTATAACAAATGTGAAAGATATGAAATATCATTCAACAGCGATATCATTTAAGTGCAATCCTAACATATGATTTAAAACATACCGGTAAACCTTTTATTATGAAGTATAAGAAATTAAAATGAATTAAATCGCATGTTTAAACGCCACAGAGATATCAGAGCCAGCAGTCGGTTTCTGATGGGCTTGCCGAGGCGAGGCTGCGCTGGGCGGGGTGTGAGCGCTTAACCCCCCAGTCACATTAGCTACAAGCGACAGAGAGAGAGCGACAGGCTACCATTCATTTTCAATGGAAGTGGCCGTTTGCCTGCGACAAGCGACGAGCTCGGCGCTGCGCGAGCAAGGCGGGGCCAAAATAGACAAGCAGGCTATTTTATGCAAATGCTGAGCGATGCGACAAAGCGACTGCCAATCGGAGTGAAGGAGCAGCGTGACGTAGGTCTGTGGTCGAGTCTGAGAAAATAATTCAAGATGGCGGAAAATGCGCATTTATGTATATATCTGATAAGTTTGGCATTTTATCTCATATATTTTGTTACTTTTATCGAGAAATAAATACTTTTAAATCCAAAAACACCGTTATTGAAACTTAACAATACCTCTAAAGTGACTTTTGATACCGCTTTTGGAAACTAGCCAAGGAACGCCCATCAAGCGAGTGCGTGTCGCTCGGTGTCGTTCACTTTTGTAGCTAATGTGACTGTAGGGTAAGTGTCTGTGATTTTCTGGAGCTCAGCTGGAGCTCTTCTCCGTCCGAAAGTGTCCGAGCACATTTTTAAATAGACGCTATCTATATTAACCGACCGCATATTAAAACTTAAAGCACATACATTCACGCCTGAACAACTCTTAAAATTACATTTTGTTACCAAATAACAGTAATATTGTGAGCATTTTGTTGTCAGGAAACATAGCTGTCATAAGTCCACATATTGACCAGATTTGTCTTAATTAGTTCAGTCAACATAGCCATTCTTGATGTTGACTGAATTTGGAAATAACCATTCACTTAATGTTTTAAACACAGATTTATCTAGACTTAAAATAATATGTCTACTCAACTAAGCCCAAACAAGAAAATTGGTTAAACTTATATATTTTTGCCCTTCCAACATTTCATTAATTGGATTTTTTACAGTGCATTTAAATTACTGCTGGTTAAGACAATCATATGGAACAGAGAATCTTCACAATGAGAGGTTTATTTTAATCCAATATATGCATCTGAAATGGTCTTCAAAAAACAAGAGAAACAAAATATTCACCATTTACATACTTACAATTTAGGTTTATATGGACTGACCATAATAAAATAGCATTGCACCTATATAATAGTAGTAAATATGGGGGACATACTGTCACATAAAAATGATTGATGGTGCCCTTTGACCTCAGGGGAGGGGCTAACCTTTGACCTCTGAGGGAGGGGCTGACCTTTTGACCTGCGAGGGAGGGGTGACCTTTGACCTGCGAGGGAGGGGGTGACCTTTGACCGGACCACCCACGTCGTGAACCTTTGACCTGCGAGGGAGGGGTGACCTTTGACCGGACCTCCCACGTCGTGAACTTTTGACCGGACCTCCCACGTCGTGAACTTTTGAACCGACCTCCCACGTAGCATTGAACTTTTGAACCGACCGCCCACGTAGCATTGAACTTTTAACCGGACCGCCCACGTCGCGTTGAACTTTTAACTGGTACGCCCACGTCACGTTGACATGTTTACGTCCGGGGTTATCTCCGGGATACGTTAAATCATGTCCTCCTCCTACGATAAAACAATAAAAACAGTGTTTACACAAGTGGTCTTCATTAAAACACATTCCATGCTCTCATCATAATTTATATAAGGTGGGGGCCCGATATGTATAATAAAAGCAAGGGAAATCAGAGTTACAACATTCACAAACATGGATAGCCCATGCGGATCGTGCGATACTCCGGCGAGTGAATGGCAAATCGACTTGAATCATCTCGTCATGGCTCCGAAAAAACAGCGCAGGCATATCTGCCTGACAAAGTTTCTTCATGAAAATAAGAACATCGTTATAATCTGCCAGTCTGGCATTGAAATATTGTGAAATCCTCTCATTGATTAGTTTCATTAAACACAATTTTTTATGTGAAATGATCAAAGAAATTAAGTGTTCTTTCTTTTCTTTTAAACGTCATCCTGGCTTATAAGGCTATATTCATGGTGAGAATAAGCTGTAATTATATAAAGTAAGATTAGAAAAGATGTTTAAAATGAACTTTCTCTAATAATCCTAGCACTATGTATGGATACGACCGATTAAAAAACATGTTCAAAAGTATCAACATAATAAAAAAGGTTTCTCACAGCAGCAGATGAAATACAATCTAAAAGAATAAAGAACAATAAATTCTGTCAAGATGAACATTTTGTAGGATTTTCTCTAGAGAGTAAAAATTGATGTGTAATTTTTAAATGTCCTATTCTGCATTTTGTATAGATGAACTGATTTTCAAAACAGAAGTTATGTTTTTTTTTTTTTTTCAAATAAACTGTTCAATACAAAGATATGGTCTTCTGCCACTTACACAGATCGTAGTCCTTAAAGTTGCATTCCTGAGAGATGCTTCCACTCCGAATCGTAAATCGTTTTGGCAGCGCCCGTGTGAGGGCCGAGATATTTTGATTTTTAACTCGTAAAGCATGTCCAGTCCTCCTGCGATAGCAGGACAGTGTTTATACAAGGGGTCTGCATTAATGCAGCTTGCGTTGCTTTCATCATATTAATAAGTACAGCATAAGTAAAGACAAAAAGACACATATTACAAAACATTACCAGTCTAAAAACTGAGACTTTTAACTTTAGGTTATTAGTATATTAGGTTTAGTATAGTTTTCAGACTTTCAGAAAGAACTCATCAACTTAAAGAATAAAGCACTTATCAATTACATTTATTTTAATCACAAAAACTCAAGTTTACGTCTAGTATTTATTATTGCACCTGAAATACAAGTACCTGAGACATGCTCACACTCCTTAGCCAAAACACTAAAATTTTTAGTGCTTTTGTATTTAATATAATATTTAATAATATTTGACAAAATTTTACTCCATACAAGACAATCAAATTATATACATTCAATGAACACAACATACAAAGTCTAACTTCATCACATGCTTTGATGCACTAATTTCTCTGTCTCTGTTGTTCTCAGTTATCAGCTGTCGGCTATGTAAACTGTGTTTTTTATATTGTGTATTAAACTCACACTACTCTTTACCCAGAATAACATGTACTTCTTCCGTGGTGACAAAGCGAGGTACATGATTTCTTCAATTTATATAAACACAAGTAAACTTTTTATTGTAAAATAATCAAATAAAATAGTAAGTCTAAAGACATAGGCTAACTGATGATCCTTACATATGAAATACCCGCACAAAATCATCTAGGTATATTCTTAAAGCGATGTTGGTTTTATTACACCATAATATAAGAATAATAAATCAGTATATACTATAAAGATTCACTTTGCCATCATTTCCAACTAATGTTGATTTATTGTGTTGTACTCAAAACATCTGAACTTCAGTCAGCTTTTTGGGGGGCTCAGCATTAATTTACTTTTTAAAGATTCCAACATCTAGTTGATTTTTAACCCTTACCTATACATGTTGCTTGGCTCACTGTAAACCCGGCATGCTAACCGTTATGTTTACCTTTAAATGACAGAGAATATAATAGCAAAAACAAATAAAAAAATGTCATCACAGAAAACAGTAACAAACCATCTGGTAAATCGAGTGTTGTAGAACAACGAGTGAAATCTATGTGTTAGTTCAGATTAAAAATACCTCGCTTTATTATATACAGCTCCACAAGGCAAAACAAAGATCTCACGTAGTCCATCATGTTACACCGGCAGTTTGATTATTGTGACCACCGTGTCCTTTAGTGCACTAGGGGCATTATGGGAAATGTAGTCATTTTCACAAGGCGAATCGAACGGTGTATATGTTAAAGGTGCATTGTGTTACTTTTAAAAAAGACAAAAATGCTAAATAATATACATAACTATATTTTCAGTGGTGTATAAGGACCTTACATAATGAACTGAATTGTTTCTATTACCTAAGAATGAGCCATTTTTATCTCCATACACCGCGGGTCCCCTTATACGGAAGTCACAGTCATATCTCTACAGTAGCCCTAAACGTACAAACTGCTCTAAAGAGCGCGTTTCTTCCCTACGTTGTCTCAGAAGATGACATGTTTGTCGTGCGACAGCTACCATATGGGTTTTAAAATTGAAGAGTGAGTTGTCTGTGGCAATTCACAATCTCACCACTAGATACCGCTAAATTCTACACACACCACCTTTATCTGGCTACTGTTTCCAAGATGCATTACGATCTAAGCCATCGCACTGGGAGAGAGAGTACATAGTGAGACATATTATTTACCATTTTATTTGTTGTTGTTGACACAATTTAATGTAAAGTGGAAGATCTTATTAATTTATAAAAAATAACAGCTTAAAGATAACTATTAGGGCTGAAACTAAAAACCCTCATATTAGCTGTGTACATTATGAAACTGATTTTATTTCACCTGTTTTACAAGTTAAGAAAAATTTAAGCGTTCCACATAAGAAGCAAGAATTCCTTTTCCTATGGGTGCATAGAGCGGAGAGGATGATATAGAAAATACTGGGAAAGACCTTTCCCGCTGACACTTTAATATTCTATAGCTTCATAACTCACACCGATGACTATGTGATGAGGGGCGTGTGAATTGCTGTGTTTAGAGGGGACGGGTCAGGATTTTTAGGTTACAAATCAGAGCCTGAAACTAAGAGCTCTCACACCTCAGATACGACGCTCTGGCATGTTCATTTAGCGGCAAATTTGAAGGCTACTTTCAGGAATTCTCCATTAAATTGTTTAAAGCAAAGTTTTTAACACAGCATAGCTCAACTGTGCAGGATTCAAGGAGTTGCAGACGCTATTTTTGAGGACGGTGCAAGCACGACCGGAAGCTTAACAAAATCAGGGAGAGACTTGTGGACGTACATTGTGTAAAGTTGTCTACGACGCTGCGGATTCTTGAAAGGAGAGAACAAATGTCACTTGAGCGTGATCACAAACGCAAGATGCCGTACGCGCGCGGTCCTCCAGTTTTTAAAGAAATGCTTTTAGAACACTGCAGGAGTGAGCTTGTTAATCTTTTTTATGCTGTAATATCTGCAAATGCTGATGTGTGCTTGCCACAAAATTACTGCGAAACTGATGCCGTGCGCGTAACCAACCTCAAGAAAAAAACAGATGTCGTGAAAAGTCTGGACAAATCTTTTGATAAGATGGTTCAAGTGTCTGTTAACGCCGATGAACCGATCAATGTGTTCATCAAAAAAGCCCTAGATGCTATGTATGAATGTGATGATGAGGAGGAGTTTGACATTGCTAACATCCTCCTCATGTCTGCATATGTAATAGATGTATGTGTTGCAGTAGCGACAAAGAAGGACCAAATCAATGTGCGTGAAATTGTTGAAATTGCTGCTGACTTTCTGATCGACAAGGGTCTTGGCACATGCATACACTTTCTATTGTATCTAGACAACATCATAACCTTTGATGATGCTTGAAAACAATGCGAGTTCTTGGGACACCTCGTACACCTGAAAACACATTTGCTTTTTTCACAACCTAATTTTAAACATTTGAACATGGTCTTTTAATTTTTCTTCACCTTCTTTCCATCTATAGGCTGTTTATTTGATAAGTACTGGTTTCAGCTTTTAGAAAGTTCGTGATAAACGTTTGTGTGTAATGTTCCCGCTTCATTCGGTCATTTGGACATGTAGACATCTTGTTCATAAAAAGCGTGACACTTGTTATGTTATGTAAAAATAAAAGTGACTTGCATCAGTATGAAAAGCTAAATACCCATGCATGACCTGACACAAATTTGGTGATTGTGTTATTTAGTAATTTTTACATAGACACGTCAGTTACTTTGCATAAACTATATAACTCTATGAAACTTGTGCTTCAATAACTGAATCATCATTTCAAAACTTATCAGGACCATTTTAAGCACATTACAACATACATTCATTTATTTACCATTCGTAAAACATGCGTAGTTGCAACACTACCATTCAGTTAGACTTTACATTTCTAGACTGTGTTTTTTCTCAAAGGTTGCTTATATTTACAGACAACACACTACACCCAAGTGTATCTTAACAATGGCAAACAGGAATAACAACGTTTGCAAACAAGTGTAGTTAAGCACTTTGATTTTTGACATAATTTACAGAAAGCAACAGTGAATCATCAAAACGTTGCTAGTTTTTAAGTTTCCGAAAGTATAAATTTTTTACTTATCACACTGGTCCTCGCAAACAAACCAGGAACGTTATTCATCTGAACACTTTCACCAAACCTATGTCTTTGCTGTTTTTAGCTGTATTTATTTAGACAATCTTTTGTTTTCATAGTTTTGATCTGTTCATGTTAAATTTCTTCTGTATATCTTCCAAATGATAAATATTGTCATTGTCCTTGGGTTTTCTCAGATTTCATAAACCTTTGAAACCTTCTTTGTGCCATCAATGTATTTATTACTTATCCGTTATTTGCTATACTGTATGTCATATTTTTTTGTTTACACCATTCCTTTTTATAGAAAGTTTCAGAAACTCACATTTACATGGAATTATGATACATTTTACATTTAATTATCTCTAGGAGTGAGTGCTGATTTAACACGGGTAAACTGTTATCATGCAGCAATCCTGAAGGTTTATAAGCCAAACAAGAGCCCTTCAACACCTCACACCATACTGATTTCGTTTAACTGTAAAATGATGTACAGACGAGTTCAAATCGTTAAAACAGTAGTAAGAAAACTAATAATGTTTAACTAGTACAATCGTCACTTATAGTTTTGTCATATGATGATGATATGATGTTTCATCTTTCAGGTGTTTGTTGAAGTATTTTGGCACAACTGTTTATTCCAATCTTTAATCAGCCATACATGACAAAAGTTTTTTTGTTTTTGTTTATTTTAGTTTAACTCATCACACTAATTTATGCAAACAGAAATTGTCAGATTTCACGTTTTCAGGATTCAAGTGCACAACACATTGCGATTACTGTCTCAACTCGTTCTCTGATTTATCTAGAATATCTACAAAGTAACGATTGTTAAGATCTTCATGCACAGGGCTTACCCACAGAGTGTTTGCTCTGGTCTCATAAAAACAACCATTTACACTCAAAACCTATGGCTTCTCTGTCTTAATGTTATCAATTTATTATTTTGTCTACATCATCACCAAAATGTTTCACTATAAGAGTGTGCAAACTGTTTTACTTCGGTCTAGATTTTTATAGAAAATGCTTCAGAAAATGTTGGGGTGCTAACATTTACAAGAATGATGAAGCATTTTACCTTTAAATGCTCCAAAGAGTATGCGTTGGTGTACAAGTACAATCTTTGTTGCAACCATCAAGAATATTATGTTCGTAACAAGAATTATATCAAACATATGTTGCGCATGTTCTAAACGATGATATTGCAGAGAAACTATTCAAAAGAGAACCAACTTTAACTTAAATTTTATATGGCCCCTTGATTTTAAAAAACAGCAAGCTGTAACCAGTGTTTCTAACAAACAGTTATAATCACTTCACAAGCCTAAATGTTTAGAAACATAATCTTTTTGAAGACCTCACACAATAGTGATTTCATCTATCTGGAAAACTTTTAAAAAATATACGCACATGAGCTCAAATAGTAAAAACAGTTGCAAGATATACTATTAATGCTCAACTAGTACATTGTATAAACTGTTAGTTTGTATAAATGACATGTCGCGTTTGTAGGGTTTGTTGACGTATTTTAGACGCAAGTTGTTTATTCTAATCTTTAAACAATTGTGTATGACAAAAGTTGTTCTGACTGAACTGACTTAAGGAACGGTACTGAAATGCTAAAACTAGGTAGATACAACTTCAACACAATATAGATGTTTTTAATCTATTGGTACCGATTTTAAATTTGTCAAAACTATTTCAAACATTACTAAGTTGTAGATGTTTGCATCTTAATTTACAAGGTTTTTAACAAACAAACACACGTTCCTGTTTTGTCTTGCTCTGTTTCATAGCATTGCAACTACATACTTAGGTACACCGCATTATGTTGAAAGGATTACTAAGTTAAAGCTAAACAGTCTTTATTATGCTGTAGGCGTATGGCGTATATTTTCTATGTAATTGATGAATTTACATATTCAAACATTACATTTTTCCTATATTTACTGTTTCACGGTGAAGGTTTTAGTAAGTAAATCTAAAACACACTTCACTGTGTTGCTCTGTTCCCTTAATCGTCTAGCAACAATTTTCAAGAGATTACCAACATGTATGATGTGCTAACTGTCAGGGATCTGAGATGTACTTTATTATTTTCTGAAGTAATTAAAAAGTTAACTATCTAACACTTACTGCACAATAACTTAAGCGATAAAGAGTTTGACAAATGTTACATAACCTATAGAAACGAAACAAACTGAATTACAAAGTCACTGACATAAAGTTTACACTTACAAAGAAAACAAATCACGCAGATGTTTAAAGTGAAACAAGATTTTATTTCTCAGCAAGTAAAAGCAATACATCATATGTCACCAATGTAGCTTAGAAATGTATACACATCACAACGTTTTTCTCAAGAATGTGAGCATCCGTCGGATCAATAATTTCACAAACAGCAGTCTGATCATTATTTGATATTGTAAAAACACACACAAACCACATAGGTAAGAGTTTTCACAGATGCTACAGAGCGCTTTAGCTTTTTGTCAACAAGTTGCAACAGCAGTATCACGACGTTTGCTTTTATGATCTTGAAACCATCAGTCTGTGGAATCGATACTCGCAAAGTGTATTGAGCAGACTGTTGTTATAGTGCAACCATACTGAGTTGTGAGGAAAGTCAGGATGCAATACCACAGATCCATGCAGAACTCATCCAGCCATGAGTTGTCAGCAGGCATTGCAGGGGCCTTCTTGAGGGCACAGGTCCATTGGAACATCATCAGGCATTACTGGAGCCGTACAAATGGTGTTGTTGTAGGGTGATGGACCTCCATCAGGCTTTGCAGGGGACGCATTGGCACCAGGCATTGGATGGGCCTTCTTGAGGGCACAGGTCCAGCTGTAGGTTCTCTCATCCTCATAATGCTTTGGTGTGGGTAGCGCAAATGTGTTGGTGTAGCAGTAGGAGTTCATTGTTTCTTTAAACTTGTTAAGCGAATATGCTGAATGATCCAAACTTGAACCGTTTTAATGAATGTAATAGGTAGGCGGAGATAGGAGTCCTGGAGTTAGGGACACACCTCTCTGGGTGGAACAACTTCACTTTAAACATCTGCGTGATTTGTTTTCTTTGTAAGTGTAAACTTTATGTCAGTGACTTTGTAATTCAGTTTGTTTCGTTTCTATAGGTTATGTAACATTTGTCAAACTCTTTATTGCTTAAGTTATTGTGCAGTAAGTGTTAGATAGTTAACTTTTTAATTACTTCAGAAAATAATAAAGTACATCTCAGATCCCTGACAGTTAGCACATCATACATGTTGGTAATCTCTTGAAAATTGTTGCTAGACGATTAAGGGAACAGAGCAACACAGTGAAGTGTGTTTTAGATTTACTTACTAAAACCTTCACCGTGAAACAGTAAATATAGGAAAAATGTAATGTTTGAATATGTAAATTCATCAATTACATAGAAAATATACGCCATACGCCTACAGCATAATAAAGACTGTTTAGCTTTAACTTAGTAATCCTTTCAACATAATGCGGTGTACCTAAGTATGTAGTTGCAATGCTATGAAACAGAGCAAGACAAAACAGGAACGTGTGTTTGTTTGTTAAAAACCTTGTAAATTAAGATGCAAACATCTACAACTTAGTAATGTTTGAAATAGTTTTGACAAATTTAAAATCGGTACCAATAGATTAAAAACATCTATATTGTGTTGAAGTTGTATCTACCTAGTTTTAGCATTTCAGTACCGTTCCTTAAGTCAGTTCAGTCAGAACAACTTTTGTCATACACAATTGTTTAAAGATTAGAATAAACAACTTGCGTCTAAAATACGTCAACAAACCCTACAAACGCGACATGTCATTTATACAAACTAACAGTTTATACAATGTACTAGTTGAGCATTAATAGTATATCTTGCAACTGTTTTTACTATTTGAGCTCATGTGCGTATATTTTTTAAAAGTTTTCCAGATAGATGAAATCACTATTGTGTGAGGTCTTCAAAAAGATTATGTTTCTAAACATTTAGGCTTGTGAAGTGATTATAACTGTTTGTTAGAAACACTGGTTACAGCTTGCTGTTTTTTAAAATCAAGGGGCCATATAAAATTTAAGTTAAAGTTGGTTCTCTTTTGAATAGTTTCTCTGCAATATCATCGTTTAGAACATGCGCAACATATGTTTGATATAATTCTTGTTACGAACATAATATTCTTGATGGTTGCAACAAAGATTGTACTTGTACACCAACGCATACTCTTTGGAGCATTTAAAGGTAAAATGCTTCATCATTCTTGTAAATGTTAGCACCCCAACATTTTCTGAAGCATTTTCTATAAAAATCTAGACCGAAGTAAAACAGTTTGCACACTCTTATAGTGAAACATTTTGGTGATGATGTAGACAAAATAATAAATTGATAACATTAAGACAGAGAAGCCATAGGTTTTGAGTGTAAATGGTTGTTTTTATGAGACCAGAGCAAACACTCTGTGGGTAAGCCCTGTGCATGAAGATCTTAACAATCGTTACTTTGTAGATATTCTAGATAAATCAGAGAACGAGTTGAGACAGTAATCGCAATGTGTTGTGCACTTGAATCCTGAAAACGTGAAATCTGACAATTTCTGTTTGCATAAATTAGTGTGATGAGTTAAACTAAAATAAACAAAAACAAAAAAACTTTTGTCATGTATGGCTGATTAAAGATTGGAATAAACAGTTGTGCCAAAATACTTCAACAAACACCTGAAAGATGAAACATCATATCATCATCATATGACAAAACTATAAGTGACGATTGTACTAGTTAAACATTATTAGTTTTCTTACTACTGTTTTAACGATTTGAACTCGTCTGTACATCATTTTACAGTTAAACGAAATCAGTATGGTGTGAGGTGTTGAAGGGCTCTTGTTTGGCTTATAAACCTTCAGGATTGCTGCATGATAACAGTTTACCCGTGTTAAATCAGCACTCACTCCTAGAGATAATTAAATGTAAAATGTATCATAATTCCATGTAAATGTGAGTTTCTGAAACTTTCTATAAAAAGGAATGGTGTAAACAAAAAAATATGACATACAGTATAGCAAATAACGGATAAGTAATAAATACATTGATGGCACAAAGAAGGTTTCAAAGGTTTATGAAATCTGAGAAAACCCAAGGACAATGACAATATTTATCATTTGGAAGATATACAGAAGAAATTTAACATGAACAGATCAAAACTATGAAAACAAAAGATTGTCTAAATAAATACAGCTAAAAACAGCAAAGACATAGGTTTGGTGAAAGTGTTCAGATGAATAACGTTCCTGGTTTGTTTGCGAGGACCAGTGTGATAAGTAAAAAAATTATACTTTCGGAAACTTAAAAACTAGCAACGTTTTGATGATTCACTGTTGCTTTCTGTAAATTATGTCAAAAATCAAAGTGCTTAACTACACTTGTTTGCAAACGTTGTTATTCCTGTTTGCCATTGTTAAGATACACTTGGGTGTAGTGTGTTGTCTGTAAATATAAGCAACCTTTGAGAAAAAACACAGTCTAGAAATGTAAAGTCTAACTGAATGGTAGTGTTGCAACTACGCATGTTTTACGAATGGTAAATAAATGAATGTATGTTGTAATGTGCTTAAAATGGTCCTGATAAGTTTTGAAATGATGATTCAGTTATTGAAGCACAAGTTTCATAGAGTTATATAGTTTATGCAAAGTAACTGACGTGTCTATGTAAAAATTACTAAATAACACAATCACCAAATTTGTGTCAGGTCATGCATGGGTATTTAGCTTTTCATACTGATGCAAGTCACTTTTATTTTTACATAACATAACAAGTGTCACGCTTTTTATGAACAAGATGTCTACATGTCCAAATGACCGAATGAAGCGGGAACATTACACACAAACGTTTATCACGAACTTTCTAAAAGCTGAAACCAGTACTTATCAAATAAACAGCCTATAGATGGAAAGAAGGTGAAGAAAAATTAAAAGACCATGTTCAAATGTTTAAAATTAGGTTGTGAAAAAAGCAAATGTGTTTTCAGGTGTACGAGGTGTCCCAAGAACTCGCATTGTTTTCAAGCATCATCAAAGGTTATGATGTTGTCTAGATACAATAGAAAGTGTATGCATGTGCCAAGACCCTTGTCGATCAGAAAGTCAGCAGCAATTTCAACAATTTCACGCACATTGATTTGGTCCTTCTTTGTCGCTACTGCAACACATACATCTATTACATATGCAGACATGAGGAGGATGTTAGCAATGTCAAACTCCTCCTCATCATCACATTCATACATAGCATCTAGGGCTTTTTTGATGAACACATTGATCGGTTCATCGGCGTTAACAGACACTTGAACCATCTTATCAAAAGATTTGTCCAGACTTTTCACGACATCTGTTTTTTTCTTGAGGTTGGTTACGCGCACGGCATCAGTTTCGCAGTAATTTTGTGGCAAGCACACATCAGCATTTGCAGATATTACAGCATAAAAAAGATTAACAAGCTCACTCCTGCAGTGTTCTAAAAGCATTTCTTTAAAAACTGGAGGACCGCGCGCGTACGGCATCTTGCGTTTGTGATCACGCTCAAGTGACATTTGTTCTCTCCTTTCAAGAATCCGCAGCGTCGTAGACAACTTTACACAATGTACGTCCACAAGTCTCTCCCTGATTTTGTTAAGCTTCCGGTCGTGCTTGCACCGTCCTCAAAAATAGCGTCTGCAACTCCTTGAATCCTGCACAGTTGAGCTATGCTGTGTTAAAAACTTTGCTTTAAACAATTTAATGGAGAATTCCTGAAAGTAGCCTTCAAATTTGCCGCTAAATGAACATGCCAGAGCGTCGTATCTGAGGTGTGAGAGCTCTTAGTTTCAGGCTCTGATTTGTAACCTAAAAATCCTGACCCGTCCCCTCTAAACACAGCAATTCACACGCCCCTCATCACATAGTCATCGGTGTGAGTTATGAAGCTATAGAATATTAAAGTGTCAGCGGGAAAGGTCTTTCCCAGTATTTTCTATATCATCCTCTCCGCTCTATGCACCCATAGGAAAAGGAATTCTTGCTTCTTATGTGGAACGCTTACATTTTTCTTAACTTGTAAAACAGGTGAAATAAAATCAGTTTCATAATGTACACAGCTAATATGAGGGTTTTTAGTTTCAGCCCTAATAGTTATCTTTAAGCTGTTATTTTTTATAAATTAATAAGATCTTCCACTTTACATTAAATTGTGTCAACAACAACAAATAAAATGGTAAATAATATGTCTCACTATGTAGTCTCTCTCCCAGTGCGATGGCTTAGATCGTAATGCATCTTGGAAACAGTAGCCAGATAAAGGTGGTGTGTGTAGAATTTAGCGGTATCTAGTGGTGAGATTGTGAATTGCCACAGACAACTCACTCTTCAATTTTAAAACCCATATGGTAGCTGTCGCACGACAAACATGTCATCTTCTGAGACAACGTAGGGAAGAAACGCGCTCTTTAGAGCAGTTTGTACGTTTAGGGCTACTGTAGAGATATGACTGTGACTTCCGTATAAGGGGACCCGCGGTGTATGGAGATAAAAATGGCTCGTTCTTAGGTAATAGAAACAATTCAGTTCATTATGTAAGGTCCTTATACACCACTGAAAATATAGTTATGTATATTATTTAGCATTTTTGTCTTTTTTAAAAGTAACACAATGCACCTTTAACATATACACCGTTCGATTCGCCTTGTGAAAATGACTACATTTCCCATAATGCCCCTAGTGCACTAAAGGACACGGTGGTCACAATAATCAAACTGCCGGTGTAACATGATGGACTACGTGAGATCTTTGTTTTGCCTTGTGGAGCTGTATATAATAAAGCGAGGTATTTTTAATCTGAACTAACACATAGATTTCACTCGTTGTTCTACAACACTCGATTTACCAGATGGTTTGTTACTGTTTTCTGTGATGACATTTTTTTATTTGTTTTTGCTATTATATTCTCTGTCATTTAAAGGTAAACATAACGGTTAGCATGCCGGGTTTACAGTGAGCCAAGCAACATGTATAGGTAAGGGTTAAAAATCAACTAGATGTTGGAATCTTTAAAAAGTAAATTAATGCTGAGCCCCCCAAAAAGCTGACTGAAGTTCAGATGTTTTGAGTACAACACAATAAATCAACATTAGTTGGAAATGATGGCAAAGTGAATCTTTATAGTATATACTGATTTATTATTCTTATATTATGGTGTAATAAAACCAACATCGCTTTAAGAATATACCTAGATGATTTTGTGCGGGTATTTCATATGTAAGGATCATCAGTTAGCCTATGTCTTTAGACTTACTATTTTATTTGATTATTTTACAATAAAAAGTTTACTTGTGTTTATATAAATTGAAGAAATCATGTACCTCGCTTTGTCACCACGGAAGAAGTACATGTTATTCTGGGTAAAGAGTAGTGTGAGTTTAATACACAATATAAAAAACACAGTTTACATAGCCGACAGCTGATAACTGAGAACAACAGAGACAGAGAAATTAGTGCATCAAAGCATGTGATGAAGTTAGACTTTGTATGTTGTGTTCATTGAATGTATATAATTTGATTGTCTTGTATGGAGTAAAATTTTGTCAAATATTATTAAATATTATATTAAATACAAAAGCACTAAAAATTTTAGTGTTTTGGCTAAGGAGTGTAAGCATGTCTCAGGTACTTGTATTTCAGGTGCAATAATAAATACTAGACGTAAACTTGAGTTTTTGTGATTAAAATAAATGTAATTGATAAGTGCTTTATTCTTTAAGTTGATGAGTTCTTTCTGAAAGTCTGAAAACTATACTAAACCTAATATACTAATAACCTAAAGTTAAAAGTCTCAGTTTTTAGACTGGTAATGTTTTGTAATATGTGTCTTTTTGTCTTTACTTATGCTGTACTTATTAATATGATGAAAGCAACGCAAGCTGCATTAATGCAGACCCCTTGTATAAACACTGTCCTGCTATCGCAGGAGGACTGGACATGCTTTACGAGTTAAAAATCAAAATATCTCGGCCCTCACACGGGCGCTGCCAAAACGATTTACGATTCGGAGTGGAAGCATCTCTCAGGAATGCAACTTTAAGGACTACGATCTGTGTAAGTGGCAGAAGACCATATCTTTGTATTGAACAGTTTATTTGAAAAAAAAAAAAAAACATAACTTCTGTTTTGAAAATCAGTTCATCTATACAAAATGCAGAATAGGACATTTAAAAATTACACATCAATTTTTACTCTCTAGAGAAAATCCTACAAAATGTTCATCTTGACAGAATTTATTGTTCTTTATTCTTTTAGATTGTATTTCATCTGCCGCTGTGAGAAACCTTTTTTATTATGTTGATACTTTTGAACATGTTTTTTAATCGGTCGTATCCATACATAGTGCTAGGATTATTAGAGAAAGTTCATTTTAAACATCTTTTCTAATCTTACTTTATATAATTACAGCTTATTCTCACCATGAATATAGCCTTATAAGCCAGGATGACGTTTAAAAGAAAAGAAAGAACACTTAATTTCTTTGATCATTTCACATAAAAAATTGTGTTTAATGAAACTAATCAATGAGAGGATTTCACAATATTTCAATGCCAGACTGGCAGATTATAACGATGTTCTTATTTTCATGAAGAAACTTTGTCAGGCAGATATGCCTGCGCTGTTTTTTCGGAGCCATGACGAGATGATTCAAGTCGATTTGCCATTCACTCGCCGGAGTATCGCACGATCCGCATGGGCTATCCATGTTTGTGAATGTTGTAACTCTGATTTCCCTTGCTTTTATTATACATATCGGGCCCCCACCTTATATAAATTATGATGAGAGCATGGAATGTGTTTTAATGAAGACCACTTGTGTAAACACTGTTTTTATTGTTTTATCGTAGGAGGAGGACATGATTTAACGTATCCCGGAGATAACCCCGGACGTAAACATGTCAACGTGACGTGGGCGTACCAGTTAAAAGTTCAACGCGACGTGGGCGGTCCGGTTAAAAGTTCAATGCTACGTGGGCGGTCGGTTCAAAAGTTCAATGCTACGTGGGAGGTCGGTTCAAAAGTTCACGACGTGGGAGGTCCGGTCAAAAGTTCACGACGTGGGAGGTCCGGTCAAAGGTCACCCCTCCCTCGCAGGTCAAAGGTTCACGACGTGGGTGGTCCGGTCAAAGGTCACCCCCTCCCTCGCAGGTCAAAGGTCACCCCTCCCTCGCAGGTCAAAAGGTCAGCCCCTCCCTCAGAGGTCAAAGGTTAGCCCCTCCCCTGAGGTCAAAGGGCACCATCAATCATTTTTATGTGACAGTATGTCCCCCATATTTACTACTTATAATTTATTAGCAAATATATATATATACAAATATATTTAACAGAAATGTCTTTACTCATACTTAGATTATGGTAAAAATAATACACCAATATTCTGAGTAATACCCGCATCAAACCGAGCACCAAAAAACATTATAAACTTTAAAAACAGCAAGCATGGACAACATAAAATTGCATACAATATTGTTTGGGCTTGTATTACATGAACACATCACAGACAACATAGCATAAGCAAACAGACAACGGTCTTCATCGGCAGGTAACACTAGTAATAGTCCCTCCAAGAAACATTAAATGAACTTTAGTTCCTAGTCTGTGAAATAGACTTTCTTGCAGCGCACGTTCTTTTCGCCTGTTGACACGTTAATAACGTGCGCTGTATTCCACAGAAAACGCATGCATTTGACGCCCAGTTCTGTTATGATAAACGCACGTCAAAAACGCGCGTTTTCGTTACCCCAAGAGCGCACGTCAATAACGTGCGCTCTTGGGACAAAACACGCGTATAGGACGCGCGTTTTCTCTTGCAAATCGCGCGCTTTTAACGCGCGTTTGCCGTGATTCAAGAGCGCACGTTAAGAACGCGCGTTAATAGGACAAAGCACGCGTCGAGGACGCGCGTTTTGCTGCCAAATCGCACGCTTTTGACGTGTCAGTATGCAATCAGACGCCCCAACCAGGCGTTACTGAGCACTTTGGCTTTCCATATTCAGTCCGCGTACAACAGCGCATGCGCGTGAAAATATTTAAGGGCCGGGTATACTTTTTTCCGCGTCCGCGTCCGGCTCGCGCGCGCACGCGTCCGCGCAGCTTTCCGGGTATAGTCCCCGCGGCTACACGCGGATGGCCGCGTTCGACACTATACGCAATACTAATGATTTCTTATTAAATTATTAGTCTAACAGGCTGTCAGGGCAGCACTGATTTGGTGACATTTAGAGTACATTAAAACATTAGGATAGGTGAAGAAAAGCAACTGATCCACCATTGCAAACACAGTTTAGAACAAACAACAAGACAACAAAGAACAGGAATCAAACAAACATGCTCCACAGCTTTCTGTTCTTGGAAGAAGTAAAAGTTAAAGAAGAAAAACGATAGTGTGTGTGCAAATGCTGTCTATTTCCTTTGTATAATTGTTTATAGTGGAGTGTCCTGTCTAAATATTTTCACGCGCATGCGCTGTCGTACGCGGACTGTACGCGCACTGTCCGCGCGGTCTCAAATTTTGGGCTGCACGCGGACGGTCCGCGCATATATGGTTTGCCGCGGAGATCAAATTCGCACGAAATCTTACACGTACACTACACGTAAACAACGTGTTGTTTGCGCGTAGAATACGTGTTGTTTGCGCGTAGAATACGTGTTGTTTGCGCATAGAATACGTGTTGTTTGCGCGTAGAATACGTGTTGTTTGCGCGTAGAATACGTGTTGTTTGCGCGTAGAATACGTGTTGTTTGCGCGTAGAATACGCGTCGATTTTTCACACGTAAACAACACGTATTCTACGCGTATTCTACGCGCAAACAACACGTATTCTACACGTTGTTTACGCTTTGTTTACGTGTGAAAATTCGCGCGATTTTGGCCCTCGTGGCAACATGACCAGTTTCAACGAGTGAGCCTGATGAGTTCCTATTGGCTGCTGGGCAGTTGTGTTAAACCATTACTGTAGGCTTTGGGGGGTTCCCGTCCATTTCTATGCTATGACACCAAAATGCTAAGGATCAACTTATTTCTTTGTGCTTTTTCCTTCTTACATGTTGGCTATAATGTAAAATACTGCAAATAAAATAACAGATTGTCTATACTTACACAAATTGCCCACCTTGTTGGCAAGCACTCTGTACATTAACTAAAACAACACTCAATTCGCTTATCAGGCTCAGTGGTGTGTGGTTGGTGACGCCTGCACTTTCCACCTTTTGCCGAGCAAGTTTTATTTTTGCTATCCCTGATCAGATTCCAAAAGCATATATATATACACAGCAAAATCCCCAGTGTTAAATTAACACTGCTCGGTGTTTATATAATCCACACCAAGATTGGTGTTAAAAAACACTAAATCAGTGTTAAAGTTAATAAGATAATGAAGTGATTGAGCCATTAATAGTGAACACCTGCTGGTCATTCCGTGTCAAATCAACAAAATTTTGGAATTGTTCCTGTCTTAAAATTTTTATTTTGTTGACTCTTTTTCTGGAGAAAGTAATGCTAAAATGAGGAAGAAAGCCAAAATATTAAATGCAATAGATAAAATGCCTAGAGTTTAATGAACACTATCATCATCTCTGTTTGAAAACTAAAATTACAACTTGCTTGCAGAGTTACATGGATGATAGGTTTAACTTCTAAAGAACTGCTGGTTAATAAAGTAAGTCACCATTGTGCCGATTAGTGTTTCCTTTAGTTGGGTACTTGGGTCTTGGATCTTGAAGTTTAGTGTTAGTTTTCTTCTGTTCATTGTGTTTATAAAACACATCTGTTAAAGCAGAGGAAGATGAGAGAAATGAAGTCTATAACTGTTACTATGTTAATTAGTATGAAAGTATAAGTCTTGGGATTCAATGATATCATAAAAAAGTAATCACTGAATATAAGTGTTTAATTTATGTTCCGCCAACCCTGTGAAGCTCCCATGAAATCCAACAGTGCTGTAAAAGTCCACATACCCTGAAGAGGTAAATATTTTTTACCCAAATCTAATCTGTGGTTTCAGTCAGATACACTGAGACATCAACAATCAGCCTATAAAACACAATCATGGTGACAATCAACAACAAAACGTCATGCCGCAATGCATGCTGGGTACCAGGATTGTAGAAAACTCATTTATAAATCCCATCATGCATTGCAACATGACAAAATTTTGCAACTTTCTTACCATTAACTGTCACCATCGTTGAGATTTGTATCAGAAATCATGAAGTCTCTCTTAAAGGCGCTCTAAGCGAATAATGTGCGACGTCACTTCCTGTTGATGTTTGAACTGTTTTCAAACAGACAGAGCGTAGCTAACTCCTCCCCCTCCCTTCCGTGCTTTCATGAACGCGCCCAACCCCCACCCCCAAATCCTTCTTGTCGTTTATTGGCTGGAATACTGTGTTTTGTTTTGTGCTGCTAGGTTTGGCCATTTGTTGATATTGCCGTTTGTGAAGCCTGGGCTGTCTACAGAGATCGCGTTTTTTTACAGTTTGATCAGCGGACAGGCAGCAAGCAGATAGTGAGGAGATGTTTCCGGTATGTAACAAAAAATGTTTTATGGTCTAAAACGCTTCAATTCGCTTAGAGCACCTTTAAGCAAAAAACAACAATAACAAAAACAACACTGAAGCATGATGGAGTCTTATTCAATACAATGTCATTTGCCTAGAGCTTTTTTTATATGCCTGTTTCTTCATAATTAATTTGTGATCAAATGTTTCAATGATTTGTAGAGTAGAATATAATAAAAATAAACAATCTGAGAAAGTCTGGAAGGTTTTCCCTCTACATGAAGCAATGAACAAGTGGTCTTACTAAAACATTGTTGCTATTGCTAAAAGAGGAGAGTTAGATCGGTGAAAGTCAAGGGACAAATGCCTAACTAAAGGAAACACTAATCACAGTAATGGTGACTTCAAATGAACTCATAACAAACACAAACTTAAGATTTAATGTGATACATTTTGTGATAAATGTCTATTTGACTTGTGAGACATCACGTCAGAAAGAAGATTTGTCTAATAAATCACGTGTGTGGATGCTGGAATAGTTGAGCACTTGTATTTTGTTCTGACAGCTGTTTAGAAGTTAAACTTATCCATTTAGAAAATTACTCTGCAAGTTATCATTTTATTTTTCAAACAGAGATGCTGATAGAGAGGCAAACGTGAAAGATTGCAGCTTTTGGAGGCATACACCCAACAGTATTCATTTATTGCATTTAATAATTTGTCTTTCTTTATTATTTTAGTATTTTCTCCAGAAAACGAGTCATCAAAATAAATATTTAGAGACAGGAAAATGTCCAAAATGTAATTAATTTGAATGACCAGCAGGTGTTCACCATTAATGTCTTAATCATCACTTCATTATCTCATTAACTTTAACACTGATTCAGAGTTATATTTTTAACACCAGTCTTTTTTAACACTGATCTTGGTGTGGATTATATAAACACCAAATAGTGTTGATTTAACACTGGTAGAGTTAATTTAACACTGGGGATTTTCCTGTGTATATATATGTGGAAGGTGGAAAACAGCACTTCACTGGTACTTCATAATATCTGGCAGGGTTTGCTTGTAAGTGTATATGGAGGGTTTTAAATGTCTCAGTTTTCAAAACATTTTACCAGTACAGGCTGAACAACATAAACGGTAAAAAGGGTGCAGGAATACATTAAAAGAATAACAAGGATGCCATTACATGCTAGTACTATGATTAAATGTGTAATACATATTTATATATACACCTATAGGGGTGGTTTCCTGGACGGGGATTATCTTAAGTCAGTTACTAGGTAACAAGTTTTAACAAACAAGTCTTACTAAAATCATTACTTGTGTGTATTTTATGGCAAAGCGGGCACTGATGTGTTTTAAGATATGACAGTGCAAGATGTTTTCACTTTGGACTGCTCTTACGTTTATATTTTAGTGTAGGACTAGTCTAAAACCTAAGCTGATACCTGGCGGTGTATCTGTACATAAAGCTGTACATGCATACTACTAGCCCTGTATGAATTTATATAATTATTTGATGGTGTCCTTCAGACTTTTTTCTTAATGAAACAAACAAATACATACAGTGAACTAGAGTATTTTTATTATCTGAAATACATTTGACAGTACTATTATTTATTAAGTGAAAAAAAAATCTTCACATGCATTCAAAAATCTAAAGGGGGTCCCACACTAGATGAGAAGTGCCGTGTTGCGTCACGTCTAGGACAATGGATAGAGATCACATCCATATATGAAATAATTTTCTAATTCTTTTGTTGCGACGCAACTGGATAAAAAAAATATATATTCCAAAAAAGTGCCAAACAGATGCATACAGGATAACAGTAAGCTGGGATAAGTCTTTAAGGACTGCTTTGACCCCAGCGGGAATGGCGTCCAATCTATCTGTAACCATGAATTAAATTTTTTTTTCATTAACTGGGTTGGGAAGGCTGCATCCTATGGAGAACTCATTGGTTTAATTCAGTTAACTGCATTAAATTCGTAAGATTAATTATAAGAGCTATTCTGCATTAAAATACCTCAGATGTGACGCTGTAGTTTCTGTAGGCATTGCCATGTCCTGTTTTAAAAAGCTAGTTAAAAGAGTGTGTCTTATTTATTAAGCGTACACTTTTATATTTCAATGTATGCAAACTCATAATATTCTTTTATGTGGGACCTACGTGGGTTCAGCATGGGTTCCATGTGGGCATGGGCTTAACATGGGCAATATGTGTGGGTCCATGTGGGTTTCACTATGTGGGTGGGTCCCATATATAGGTTTGCCCATGTGGGATGATAATGTGGAACCCTCATGGCACATGTGGGCAAAATAATTTCATGTTTTGAAACATTTAAAATCTTGAAATATCTTCTGGTTGATTGTCACTTTCATACAAAGAGCAAATATAACAGATATGATTTGATCATTAAAACTTTTTAAATAAAAAGACATTATTAAACAGTTTACAGATATAGCTGATGGAAACGCATATTATCAAATGTCGTATCACATGATATATTTGTATTTGCAACCTCGGAAGGGCACAACAGCAGCATGATGCAACAGAATTTTCATTTTCAGACTGCTTTGTTATTCATTTTCATTCATTTCTTTACCATAGTAGGGTTATTATCATTTACTAAACCATTTTTAATAATTTATTTTAACTGATATCAAATAAAATATAGATCTAAATATTATTTTAAACTAATCTAAACTAAACGAAAATTTGAAATGTAGCTTTAGCAATAAACTGAGGTTAAAGGTTTAAGTCGAGGCGGTAAAATGTATAACTCTATACATAGACCTAAATAAACTAATAATGCTACCTCTGTAGCATAAAATAATCACAAAATCACATTAAAAATAGCTAAAATTAGCAAACAATAGCATTACAAAGCACTACAAATATATAAACAAATATTTTAAAATATTAATAAAATATTAAAGCCTAAAAGCTATGTCATGAAAACGCATAATACAGCAAAAAGCATTACCTGATGATTATGTGCGCAAGGTAACTTGTTCATTTTTATGCACTTTACACCATGGTGCGGTGGAGTTTGCGTGCTTGAGTGCTGAAATCTCAATCACTTATCCATTAAATGAGTAAGGTTTATTCTTCTGAATATTCAATGTTTTGCTCCTCGTAATTGGGTCAATTCGGTGAAGCACACTTATTTTAATCTAGTCACATTAATTTTATTTTAGTCGTCAGAAATCAAACTCTGCTACACAGGGGCGTGCCAGAACGGTTTTTTCAGGGGTGGCCTAGTGATTAAAAAAGAGACATACTTTTTATACATTCTACAGAATTTGTAATTCACAAACGTACACAAAGATTTTAAATTAAACATCTGACACCCAGACGAATATGATTTACTGTAGCCTAAATGATAAAAACTAAGCTTTATATACAATTCCTTGAATGTTAATTTATAAGATAAACACTGAAATTAATAATTTTATAGACACTACGTTGTATTATTTTGCTGCTTGTTTATTTTGACTTTTATCATCTCTGTATTCACTTTAATTGTAGAAAAACCTGATGATTCTAATATCATTTATTTCAAGAATTTAAATCACAAGAGAGACAGTCGCGTCTGGAATTAATTTGGTGCAGTTTTATACTTTTGACAAAATAACCACCCTGTTTTAAATACATTTTTAAACTTATACCTGTCGAAAAAAAAATATTTTTTAAGTTTAGTTTGATGAACTCCTAAATATGACACTCAGAGCGCACCTAGCACCTTAGCGTTCGCCAGCACCATGGCCAGCACGCAACAGTGCAACATTGATAGGCTATAACTACAACAAGAAGCAATCCAAAATTTACTTAACTTGAGATCAGAATTTACCTTTATAATAAATAAAAATTAAATAAAAAGAGGTCAGAAGTAACAAGGTGCAGGACAAATATGTGCAAAATGCCTGAAGTGCACGGAAACAAAACACAAGCCAAATAATTAAATTAGATTAACCCGAGTAATTTATAAATAAAATAAAATAAAGAAATTATTAAAATAACGAAAGAGTAGCCAGAATTGCCAGCTTTGTCTTTTTAAATGCAGAAACAAAGCCTAGAAACCTCTTATGGCCATGTAGCCCTGTCAATTCAATTCAATTCAATTCAATTCAATTTTATTTATATAGCGCTTTTCACAAAAGTCAATTGTTTCAAAGCAGCTTTACATAAATAGAAGCAGTGAAAAGCACAGAAAAACGACAGATAGCACAACATAATACATGATAGCATGAGCAGTTAAATTTGCTGCGGCTATGACTCAATATTATAAATGCACGTATTACTAAAGCAACGTATAGAAGAGGAAGCTAGGTAAAGCCCAAAAAGGCTGCCTCCCCGGGGTGAAAAACCCCCTAGGAGAAAAAAAAACCCCGGGCTTTTATCCGAGGAAAAATAAGTCCTAGGACGGAAAAACCCTTGGGAGAACGGATAAGGAGATTTAGCGGAGATTAAGCGGTTCTGCCGGTGATCGTTGGTCAGGCATCAGCTGGGCATAACGTTGAAGGACGGCCAGTAGATCAGAGGTGTGCCGACTTTCACATCTACCGGGACTGGGTCTGTTTGTCTCGTTGTCCTCGGGTCGAGGACGAGACAGGGAGAGAAAAACAAAATCGTATTAGCGTAGCAGCCGTTCATATGTATTGAAGTGTCACACAGTGATGTGGTTTAACTCAGCTTAGTTCCAGACAGACTAACTATTGCGGCATAATTATGTTATCCACAGTTGAGGATTTAGCAAATTGGGGGCCCAATGCGAGGGTATATATGGTAAATAAGGGTCACCTTCCGATCTTTAAGAGAAAATGAAACCTGACGACCCGTTTGACTAAGGCCTAAAGCCCCACTGTCGTCGTTAATGCAGGTTCAGTGGCAAACGGGTCTATATTGTATACCATTTACAGGACCAGGAGAAAACGCCAAAAACATCGCAACCCGACCATACGTGCTAACCCGTTTGACTAAGGCCGGAAGCCCCACTGTCGTCGTTAATGCAGGTTCAGTGGCAAACGGGTCTGTATGGCATACTATTCACAAGACACACGGAAGAGCGAAAAACGCAACCCGACCATACATACCAACCCGTTTGACTAAGGCTGGAGGCCCCACTGTCGTCGTTAATGCAGGTTCAGTGGCAAACGGGTCTGTATGGCATACTATTCACAAGACTTACGATAGCGCCAAAATCGCAACCCGACCATACGTGCCAACCCGTTTGACTAAGGCTGGAGGCCCCACTGTCATCGTTAATGCAGGTTCAGTGGCAAACGGGTATGTATGGCATACTATTCACAAGACACACGAAAGCACGAAAAACGCAACCCGACCATACATACCAACCCGTTTGACTAAGGCTGGAGGCCCCACTGTCGTCGTTAATGCAGGTTCAGTGGCAAACGGGTCTGTATGGCATACTATTCACAAGACACACGAAAGCACCAAAATCGCAACCCAACCATACGTGCCAAACCGTTTGACTAAGGCCGGAAGCCCCACTGTCGTCGTTAGTGCAGGTTCAGTGGCAGACGGTGGCAAACTATTTAATGCAAGAAGTGTTCATGCAGAAAAGGTTTTTATTTATTTATTTGGTTGGTCTGTGTTATGACCGTGAGTGCTTTGTTCCGTGAAAATAACTATTGCGAGTTAAGAACCTTTACTAGACAAATTATGGGAATGCTTTGTTGAAGAGAAAAGTTTTAAGTCTAGATTTAAAATGATCGACTGTGTCTGATTCTCGGACATCGGTTGGTAAATCATTCCAGAGCTTAGGGGCTAAGTAGGAAAAGGATCTTCCACTTTTAGACACTTTTGATAGTCTAGGGATAATCAATAGGCCAGAATTTTGCGACCGTAGTGTGCGTGATGGATTGTATTCTGATAGTAATTCTCTAAGATATGAGGGTGCTAAGCCATTTAAAGCTTTGTAGGTGATTAGTGATATTTTAAATTGGATGCAATATTTAACTGGTAGCCAGTGTAAAGATGCCAGAATTGGGCTTATGTGGTCATACTTCTTAGATCGAGTAAGTACCCTAGCAGAAGCGTTTTGAACTAGCTGAAGCTTGTTGACCTGATTTGAATGGCATCCCCCGAGTAGCGAGTTACAATAGTCTATTCTAGAGGTCATAAAAGCATGAATAAGCTTCTCTGCGTCAGATGTAGACAGTATATGGCGTATTTTTGAGATATTTCTAAGATGGAAGAATGCTGTGCGGCAGACGTTGGCGATATGACTATCAAAGGATAAGTTGCTGTCGAACATCACACCTAAGTTCCTAACCGTGGAAGATGGCACCACAGTACAGCCATCTATGTGCAATTTGTAATCTGACATATTATGTTTGTAGCGATTTGGTTCAATAATAAGTACCTCTGTCTTATTGGAGTTGAGCTTAAGAAAGTTATGTGCCATCCAGTCACTAACATCGCTAATGCAGTCTTTTAGCTTAGAAAACGTGTGTGTTTCGCTGGGATGCGAGGAGATGTAAAGCTGGGTATCATCCGCATAGCAGTGAAAACTTATGTTATGTTTCCTGATAATGTCTCCTAGGGGTAACATGTATAACGAGAACAGGATAGGACCTAAAACTGATCCCTGCGGTACACCGTATTTAACGAGGGAGTGATATGACTCTTCCTCTTTACATAAACAAAGTGATAGCGATTGGTTAGATATGACCTAAACCAGGCTAGCGCCTGACCACTGATACCAACATAGTTTTCTAGTCTATTGAGTAAGATTCTGTGATCTATTGTGTCAAAGGCTGCACTAAGGTCTAGTAATATAAGAATTGAGATTTCACCACGATCGGATGTTAATAGGAGGTCATTTGTAACTCTAAGCAACGCTGTCTCTGTGCTATGGTGGGGCCTGAATCCTGATTGGAACTTTTCATATGTACTATTATTTGTCAAGAATGTGCGTAACTGGCTTGCCACTACCTTTTCTAATATTTTCGAAAGAAAAGGGAGATTTGAGATTGGTCTAAAGTTATTAAGTTCTCCTTGGTCAAGCTGTGGTTTTTTAATCAGCGGTTTAATAACTGCTAGTTTGAAAGCTGTTGGAACATATCCTATTTCTAGCGATGAGTTAAAGATGTTTAGAACCGGGGTTGACACTACAGGGAATACTTCTTTAAGTAGTTTTGTGGGAACGGGGTCTAATATACAGGACGATGATTTGGATGATGTGACTAGTTTAGAGAGCTCATCTATTGTAGTAGGTTTAAATGAATCAAGATGTTCGTATGGTAGTCTAGTGTTAAGTGAACTAATGGGTAGAGTGGTGGCTGCCTGGGTAGCTACGATGTTTTCCCTAATAGCCGAAATTTTGTTAGAAAAGAAGTTCATGAAGTCGTTACTATTGTGTTGAAGTTTACTATTGGTTTCTGTTTGTTCTTTGTTTCTAGTCAGTTTCGCAACTGTGCTAAAGAGGAAACGAGGGTTATTATGATTCTCATTTATAAGCTTGCTAAGATATGTAGATCTGGCGGTTTTAATAGCCTGTCTGTAGTGTTTAACACTCTGTTTCCATGCTGCGCGCCATACTTCTAACTTTGTGCTTCTATAATTTCTTTCCATTTTTCTAGCTGCCTTTTTAAGGGCTGCTGTGTGATGGTCATACCATGGAGCTGGCGGTTTTTCTTTGAATCTCTTTTTTCGAATGGGAGCAATGGCATCCAATCTGTTAGAACAGACATTGTTTAGGTTTTCTATTTCAATATCTAGATCGTCACAGTTATCTGCTACATGTTTCATTTAGGACAGGTCTGGAAGAGTGCTAATAAAGCTATCTTTAGTGGTGGAAATTATTGTTCTGGCTAGTCGGTAGCATGTTGTGGATTGAGTGATCCTATCTAGAAGTACAGTGTATGACACAAGGTAATGGTCAGAAACTGCATCACTCTGAGGTGATATTTCGACGTCATTAATATTGAGTCCGAGTGACAGAATTAAGTCTAATGTGTGCTTACGAGTATGCGTTGGCCCTGTCACGTTTTGTCTAATATTGAGAGAATTTAGAACATCTATAAACGCACGTCCTAATGCGTCTTTTGGGTTATCCACATGGACATTAAAATCACCAACAATAAGAGCTTTATCTACAGTGACTACAAGCTCAGATAGGAAATCTGCTATCTCATTAAGGAAATCTGCATGGTGGCCCGGTGGTCTATAGATTGTCGCTAAAGCAAAAGAAAGCTGTTTGTGGTTATGATCAGTTATTTCCATATTTAACAACATTACTTCAAATGATTTAAATTTTAGCTCAGATTTTTGGTTTACTTTAAAAATTGTGTTGTATATTGTAGCTACACCACCCCCTCTCCCCTTTAATCGAGGTTCGTGTTTATAATAATAGTCTTGTGGGGTGGATTCATTTAAACTAATGTAGTCGTCTGCTTTAAGCCAGGTTTCTGTTAAACAGAGTACATCTAAGTTTTGGTCTGTAATTATTTCATTGACAATAGGTTCTTTATTGGTAAGCGATCTAATGTTAAGAAGGCCGAATTTTAACATTCGAGATTCATCTGTTAATGTATTGTTTTCTAATTTTATTTTAATCAGATTTGTACCAGATGTAACAAGCGGTGCCCTGTATTTATTTGTTCGGGGAACAGATACAGTTGAAATGTGCTGATATTTCGGTAAGATTGACTCGAAGTGCTGGGATATAAGTGGTCTTGACATATCACGGCAGCTTACAGACGGACGGTTAAGCCGATCCATCTGTTTCCTGACCTGGGCCCTGGATAGTCAGACTATATCAGAATTAAGACTATTGATCAGATTTCTAGTGAGTATAGCACTTCCTTCCGATGACGGATGAAGGCCATCTCGGGTTAGGAGGAATGGTCTTCCCCAGAAATGCTTCCAATTGTCTATAAACCCTACGTTATGCTGAGGGCACCACTTTGACATCCATCCATTGAGAGACACTAATCTACTATGTGTTTCATCTCCCCGGTAGGCGGGGAGGGGACCAGAGCATATTACATTGTCTGACATTGTTTTTGCAATTTCACACATCTCCTTAATATTATCTTTGGTGATTTCCGACTGGCGGAGCCTAGTGTCATTCGTGCCGGCGTGAATAACAATCTTAGAAAACTTCCGCTTAGCATTAGCCAGCACTTTAAGTTTGGATCTAATGTCAGACGTTCTGGCTCCCGGTATACAGTCGACTATGGTGTTTGGTGCCTCAATGTTAGTGTTCCTGAGTATAGAATCTCCAATGACCAGGGCACTTTTAAAAGGTGTTTCAGCTGGTATACTCCTTAGGGGATCGAATCTGTTAGAAATTACCGTAACGTTATGGGTCTTAGAAGGACGCCTTATATGACTATGCCGCCTAACAGTCACCCAGTTTGACCGCCGACTTGACTCTGATGACGGAACCGAGCCATGTGTATTTTGATAAACACTATGCGCGCTCGATACAGTATTTATAATATTTACATTAACATCTGATATCGGAACCGAGCCATTAGTCTTTTCGCTCGATAGATTATTTGCGACAGTAACATTAGCGGTTTTGCTATCCTCAACTAGCGTTCGGATGCGCGATTCTAGTTCAGCAACCTTCTCAGTTAACCTTAATACTTCAATACACTTAGTGCATGTAAACCCCTCTATGCTAACAGCAGAAGCTAAACTATACATGTGGCAAGTAGTACATGTTACAATAACAAGCGGAGTCTTACCGCTTTCATGCTGGGCGATGGCGTCTTCGTTTACCCGAACGCGGTCCCCGGAGCTGCATCGCGTGGGGTGTTCGGTTGTGACACGCCTCGGTCGCCTGCGAACGTCTGGGGCCAGGGTGATGTTTGGCTTGCTGAATCTGCGAAGGCCGGGCAGCGGTTCCTCCACAGCTTCCCGATCGCTTTCATGTCGTTCACGGTCCGTGAAGCTGCATCGCGTGGAATGCTCGTTTGTTGCGTGCGTAGATCGCTTGTGGACGTCGGAAGGCAGGGTGAAGTGGGCGCTGTACCTCGCCTTGGATCTGCTAAAACCGGGAAACAACTCCTCCACAGCTTCCCGCTCAGGTGAGGACAGGTCAGAAAAGCATATATCAGATGAATCCGCCATTAGATCGGAAAATGCTAGCTTCAGCTAGCGGGCTATATGCTAACACTGGGTGTTTATTAGTGATAAATAGTTTCACGTGGTAGTACTGCTCAATAATCGTCACGGTAAAGTATTCCTATGTAAAACTAATAAGTTATATTATATAAATAGGAATAAGATGGCAAAAAAAGCTTTTTAGATGATGAACTCGACGGAGCTGTTACAATGAATTTCGTTACAATGATGTTAGTATCATTGTAACGAAATTACTAGCAGGGGGTTATTGGATTTATTAACGCATTTTTTAAATATTTATTGAAAGCTAGGCTACTTCTTCACATATTATGATAATGCTATGCAAATAATATGCTGTAGCCTATATTAATATATTGGAAGAAAGCTGTTATATGTGAAATCAGATAATGTGTCCCCCATATGGCCAAAATTGAATGATCCTCATTTCATAGCACGTCTGTGATGATTTGACTATTTTGACTATTTGGGGTCACCTCATGGTTTTCTTTAATTTATATCCTTACCCGAACCCTCCATAGTCTCATAACTGTGACAGATATGGTAAATTAATATGTTTTTAAACGAACGATAGACTAAAGTTTATTGTGTCTGTCACACATGCAGACCAGTAAATTATCACATCCGCAGAACTTTTTAACGCGTTTACATGTTAGAAATGTAGATAATATTTCATTGTCAGTGGTTTCACGCATCCACTCTCATATTCATCAAAATTGCATTACCTACCGACAGCGGACAATCCGCGTATCTTTAGCTCAATTCCCCCACATGCCAATTACTTACATTAATTAATAGGTACCATATTTTCTTAATATTAAGAAAAGGTTAATGTTAAAAAGTACACCTCCTGAGTCTTTATCTTCTACACTTAAACAGAAGGAATCGGACAGGGTTTGAAAACATGGAATCTTTATTTTTGCATTTTTATGGATATTTTTTATCATCAATATGATAGAAAACAGAATAACAGTGCTAAGGGTTTAATTGGTATCGTTGAGAACTTAAAGTGTTCTGTGTGTGACGTTTTGACACGTATAGCAGTGTTTCGAGCAAAGAACTCACCGTAAAGACAAGAATGGTTGGGAGTTAATACTTCTTTAAAAGTATTGGTAGGAAACGAGTCAAGACAATCAAGAGTACATTCATTAGTAATGAAATACCTGTAAAACACAAGAACAAGAGATTTTTTTGTATTTCTTTTTTCCAAATCTGTTCACTCCACACGCCAGATCGGTAGGTGGCGGTAATCACTTGTTTATTGGTGTGCCAAACCGCCATAAAACACCAGAAGAAGAACTCACCGTGGTAGCAGTCAGATCGCGGATTCATATGCAGTTATTCATATGTAGCGTTCCCGTTCATGTGGAAGTGAAAGTCCGTGACAAGTAAGTTTTCTTCTATGTTGTTGTCGTCAATGCAGATTATTACAATGTACCGCAGCTGTGTTAACTTTGATGCACCGAGATCTGTTTGAGTGAAATTTGATAATGTTTTATGAGCAGATTAGTGCCGTTAGCATCGCGGCTAATATGTTTAATGTTTACTTGTTTATTCTTTCAAAAGTGCAACATTTCTGCTTAATTATTGCTTTATTAACAATACAGTATAATATTCAATTTATTATTGTTGTTTTGTAGTAGTTACTTAATTATGCAGTTTGTTATTATCTTATGCTGATATTTATTGGTCATATATCAGTACGTTGTGTAACTTAATGGTAAAGTTAGTTGTTTATCATTGATGTTTGTAATCTCTTATGTTTTTTACGTGTTATATTTAGACAATCATTATTTATTATTTCTGTTATCATGTTTCAGAAAACTACCTCAAGTACACCACTATGTGAAAATGGTCACTCTTGTGCAATACATGACCAAATCTGATGACTCCCAACTCCCCGACCAAAGTACTGCAGCAGTCAATAGTCCCTTTCACACATACAGTCTTTACTGGTAATTTACTGGTAAATTGCAGTTAACATGTCATGTGTGAACAGAACCTTTCCGGTAAATCAGTGCTCCCAATTTACCAGTAAGACAGGTTGTAAGATTAACGGTAATTTGCCGGTAAGCGCTGTGTGTGAACGAAAAATATAGCATTACCGGCATTTAGATGACGTCAGACCGCGCTGACAGATCGGGCGGGCCAATCAGAAAGTTTTTTATACAGGTGACGCGGTATCCCCCAGACTGTTTACAGACGTTTCCACACACATGTTGCTTAAAAGTCGAGCACACCTGAAGTTAACATCCACATTCTTCACCAAAGTTGTTTAAAACAGCTTACCATCTAATTGCCAAATTGCCGACGTCCTTAGCACACCATCTGTGAAGCCTAATGTGCAAACGCGCAGGTTCCGTTTGACGCCGCCTAACGCAAGGTTGTTTGGTCATGAGCAACTTCGCGACCGCTTGCCACCGATGTGAAAACAACAAAATACGGACCGTGGATATTAAGTCATAACCCGCCGTTTACAAATACGACACGGACGGAGCTCGCCGGCCGCGCGCCACAGGTAACTTCCGCTTTCTCTCCGAGTTTACCGGTATTTTGATACTGATGTGTGAATGATGTCTTACTGGTAAAAAGACAGAACGTCACTGCATGTGTGAACAGCATATTTTTGTATTTACTGGTAAATTCATTCTGGTAAATTCATGGTAATTTACCAGAATTATTGTGTGAAAGAGGCTAATAACATATCCACAAGAGTTAAATGGGGCACTTTCTATATGGTTATATGGAGAATTGCATTCTACACTCTAAACAGATTAAAAATGTTGTTTTGATGTTAGAAACAACACAAACAGTGTTAGTTTTGGGACAACACACTAAATGCATTGTCCCAAAACAGACAAATCTCTGTTATTATTGGAACAACACATTTTGTGTTACTTTAAATTAGGGATGTCAATTTATGCAATTTCCCATATTCGATGATCATTTAAATTAACGATCAATCAATCGAATAATCGTTAACAGTAATAGTGCAATAAAGCCTTCACTGCAGTGGCATATAGCCAATGACATAAAAGTGTGCATAAAAACGACAGCTTCCTTACGTAAATTAAAAGATTTTATTTTGTCTGAATAACATGCTAGTGGGATTGTAAAATGAGTTAATGTAGTTGTAGTTTTGATAAAATCATCAATTTAAACTTATCTCGTAATGAAATATAATGACTAATAGACACAGTGTATAACTCCGCCTTACATGGGCACCCTGCAACAGACGCATGAAAGTCCATGTCAAAATAACAGTTTTATTATCATCAAGTGTTATTTATCTAGTTGTTTACCTCGCTTTCCGAGTCGTTGATACACTGTTTGTAATTATATCCAAGAAGCACACGAAGGGCACTTTTCTCGTCGTCACCTCAGCTTAGACGTACTTTCAGCAAAGATGCTTATATTACGGAGATGGCAACCTTCCATTAGAAAACACGCAGCGCCTCAGCCAGTCAATAATGATGATCAGTGATATATGTTCCGGGCATTCAGGGTGTAACGACAGTCAGTTACAGTTTACATTTGACAGTTTCTTGCCATAATTTCAGATTACATTTTAACCTGTTCATTAAAAACGGCGTCTGGTCTCCTTCTTGGTATATAGCAGCGTTGCTATGCTAATTTTGCAGGCTTCCCTGAAGAGGGTCTTTGCTTTCAGTATCCTAAATGTATTTGCATCGGAGCTTCTCAGATCCACTGCGGATGTCATTTCGTTGCGTTGGCAGCCAGCCAGCCTCGTCTCGCATGACGTTAAAAAGCACATGCGTGTGCTTGGCATCGAGCATCGTTGTGATCATAGCTAGTAGTTTAACTTTTGCGCGATCGCTTAATTTTTTTCTCCGACTGTATGTGTTTTGCGCAGGCGCCGCACACACGTGCATGATCTTGTTTTTCAACAATCGTTAAGTTTTATCGAGTAAATTCTTATCGACAATTAATCGAAGATCGATCGATTAATTAATCGAAGATCGATTAATTGTTAACATCCCTACTTTAAATACAAGTGTTGTCACTCTTATTTATTTTAACACAAAGTGACACATAATATGTTGAAACTGCACATAATGTGTTAAAGCGCATAACACAAAAAATGTGTAAAAAAATTAACACTTGCTTTTACAGAGTGTAATATTAATTATTTAATAATTAACTGCATAAGTAATTTTTCCTTAAACCTAAACATCAGTATGTTATACCTACTGATTAGTTAATCATTTATCTTAGTAGTGACTACAGTGTGAACCATTTGTTCTGCACTTCGATTTATTTTGTTTGTGGACTTGTGTTTGTCATAGCAATATCAGGTACCACATGCAGCATGACTTGTTTAATCAGACTATTATTTTATTAACTAATTCAACTTTACAAACAATGCTTTTCAAAGTCATTTATATGTGCAACATCTGACAGCAGTGAATTTTCATCAGCCATTACTCCAGTTTTCATTGTCACAAGATCCCTCAAAATCATTGTAATATGCTGATTTGGGGAACATGAACTCTTCTTATTATTTTAAGCAAAATTATAAAGAACTATAATTTTTATAGTTTTGCAATACATATATATTACAGTATTGTTAAAGCATGCTTTTAAGATATTTAAAAGTATAAATTGTAAAGTCGTTTTATAGAACATTTTGAAAGGAGTTTGTCTTAAATGCTTCTCTATTATAGCTGTCCTAGTTGTCTGTATCAGATGTTTCTTTTGTCATGTTCATCAAAAAGCCAATACACTTACAATGAAATCTTTCTTTTCTTTCCTAGAGAGTTCAACCTTTCTGTCTTGAGAGATTCACACCTTTCAGATTCCCAACTTTATGATATTGTTCAGAATTTGGTTGGAGAAAATTAGAAGATTGGGGCAAATGCTGTTCGGTCCAGGCTTGCAGCTATAAATATTCGAGTGCCGCAAAGGAGACTTGGACTGTATGGTTAGAGTAAATACTTTTTACCTACTTAGGTCCCAAGCTTTGGAATGTTTTGCCCAACAATGTTCAATTTAAGTCTAAACTACAGACACATCTCTTTAACAAGGGATTCACATAATTCGCCTATTAAATATACGTATGCCGCAATAGTTAGCTTTTCTGGAACAGAGCACACTTTCATCCATTATACCGTATGACACTTGCATTATATGTGATGACTTATGCTAATAGGATTTTGTTTCTCTTTCCCTGTCTCGTCCTAGAACCCAAGGACACTGAGACTGACAGACCCAGTTCCTGCTGCCATGAAGCTCATCACACCATGATCTACTGGCCTCCCATCATCGTGATGCCCTGCCAATGTCTGACCAGCGACCACCCGCTGCTTCCCTTCATTTCTAAATGTTTTAATTCTTAATAAATCGTATAGTATAGTTTTTTATTGGATCGCGTAATTCTGCTTAGTGACAACCAACCACTTACTTTAACTTTTAATTTAAATGATTTAAACCTTTAACAACAATTCCCATACATTTTAAGAATATAGAAGGCCTATTCAAAATATAGTATATATTTTCTAGGATCAGCTAGGTTTGGGTCTCTCTCAAGGGTTTTCTTTCTCCCAGTGACTTTTTCCCCTATAAGGGTTTTTTCCTAGGAGTTTTTTAAACCCCTTGGGGTCGGCTGACATTAGCTTAACTTAAAGAGTTACATTACATTATTACTCCGCTCACTAGTACGGTTTAATCTGAGCCGCTGTACTTTGTTGTCCTATAATTTTTCTCTTGTTTTTATTAAATAAGTAACCCAACTGGAGCTGCACGTAGAGCGTTGGCCCAAAGACTGCACCGAAGAACCTACCGTGTTGCAGGTCCCAACTCATTGTGGCACAGTGATGGAAACTACTTAATCTTAACATGTTTACAAATTTGAATGTTTTCTTAAGTCCCTGTAAAGTCAATTTTAAAAAATTGTTTCTGAACACATTATAAATGTTTAAAAAATGTATTGCAGAAATACACAACAAAGACTATAAACTACGTCGTTCTGAATTGCAGAGTAAAGATTGTGTATTTCTGAGTTCAGGATATTTTAGATGGTCCTAAAATGGTTGCTCGATAATGCACTTGAGCCACCCAGCGTGGCCCCGCCCCTAACACAATTGTGACCATCCATTCAGGTTGAAGTGGTATTTGAAAGTTGAGAAACAGTAAGTGGGTGTTGTTTCAGCTTTGACGGCGTACATACCACCACCGTTTGAGAGCACAAAATACTGCCTATTTTTCCAAGATTTTGATAACTTAGTTTAATTACTTGGTGTTTTGCATGCAAATTTGGTTGGTTGGTTAATAACACATTTTTCCAAATACATACTTTCAGATATCTCAGTGCAAGTTATATTCAGTTAAGACAGCTGAAACATTCATTTTAGTTTTGCCTTAAGCCTTATCTGTGAAACCGGGCATTGGTGTTCTACATGCTAATGTTTGATTGTTTGGTTTTTAAATCTTATGTCACACCCTTCTTGATGTTCTAAATGTGAATATATGTATGCTTATGTGTGCTGCAGTGCATCATTTTAAATCGGCAGTTACAAACTAACTAAACTAAGTTCAGATGACAATAAAGAAAGTGTACAAAACTGTCTGTATTCATTTTCAAGACATTTAATTTTCCCAAAGAAAAACAGTTTTTCTACTGATGAACATGTATACGTTATAAATTTATACATAAATATTTTAACATTTAAACACAATCATAGTACTACCATGTAGTGGCTTATTTTTTATTAATTTAATATATACCTGCACCCTTTACAACATTATGCAGTTGTTGTACAGACGGTATTGGTCAAACTGAAAGAGTGCTTATAGTACAAACAATAGGACTACCAGATGAACACTTCATTATTAAGTACCAGTGAAGCACTTTATTTCCACTTTAGACATAATTCTTTTTTGCATTGAAAATGTCTTTCTCTAATCTGATCTGTGATAGTAAAAAGAGAGAAGCTTGCCCACCACAAGCCACTGAAATGGTTAAAAATCCATGTGTCTTTCTAACAAGTGCAGGGTGGCTCTTACATATCACTGACTGATGTTATCTTTCTGATTAATGTTATCTCCAAGTGCACATACACCAAATGTGCAAGCAATAGGCTTAGTAACGTGTCTTTACTGAGACATTTAAAACCCTCCATATACACTTACAAGCAAACCCTGCCAGATATTATGAAGTACCAGTGAAGTGCTTTTTTTCCACCTTCCATATATATATATATATATATATATATATATATATGCTTTTGGAATATGATCAGGGATAGCAAAAGAAAAAATAAAACTTGCTTGGCAAAAGGTGGAAATGAACCCGGGTCTACCGCGCCAAATGCGGGCGTCACCAACCACACTCCACTGAGCCTGTTATGAGAAGTGAGTGAAGTTTCAGTTAATGTACATAGTGCTTGACAACAAGGTGGGCAATTTGTGTAAGTATCGACAATCTTATATTTTATTTGCAGTATTTTACATTATAGCCAACGTGTAAGAAGGAAAAAGCACAAAGAAATAAGTTGATCCTTAGCATTTTACTTGCATTTTGGTGTCATAGCCTAGAAATGGACGGGAACCCCCTAAGCCTACAGTAATGGTTTAACCCAACTGCCCAGCAGCCAATAGGAACTCATCAGGCTCACTCGTTGAAACTGGTCATGTTGCCACGAGGGCCAAAATCGCGCGAATTTTCACACGTAAACAACGCGTAGAATACGCGTTGTTTGCGCGTAGAATACGTGTTGTTTACGTGTGAAAAATCGACGTTGTTTACGTGTTGTTTACGTGTAAGATTTCGCGCGTTTTTGAGCTTCACGGCCTTCCATACCCTCCTGATGACGAAAATGACGTCATGCGGACGGCGCGCATACGCGGACGTCCCGAGTATACTTTCGGCTTTAGACAGTGCACTCCACTATAAACAATTATACAAAGGAAATAGACAGCATTTGCACACACACTATCGTTTTTCTTCTTTAACTTTTACTTCTTCCAAGAACAGAAAGCTCTGGAGCATGTTTGTTTGATTCCTGTTCTTTGTTGTCTTGTTGTTTGTTCTAAACTGTGTTTGCAATGGTGGATGAGTTACTTTTCTTCTCCTATCCTAATGTTTTAATGTACTGTAAATGTCGCCAAATCAGTGCTGCCCTGACAGCCTGTTAAACTAATAATTTGAATAAGAAATCATTTGTATTGCGTATAGTGTCGAACGCGGCCATCCGCGTGTAGCCGCGGGGAGTATACTCGAAAAGCTGCGCGGACGCGTGCGCGCGCGAGCCGGTGTCGCGGAAAAAAGTATACCGCGGCCTTAACACGGAAGTTACATTACCCGGCTGCGCTGAAAAGCGGAAGTTAAGTGACGTAGTTGTGAAAAGGGCCTATACACCAATAAGATTGATGCTAACACATTTTTAAAAGAAGAAGAAGATAATGAGTATTTGGAGCATACAGGTTTGAATAAAACATTGCATTTAATAGCTAAGCACCCAACAGGTTTGTGTGAGAAATGTGGACAGAGTGAAACAGTAGAACATGTGATTATGAGTTGTAATGGATATGATGAAGAAAGGAAAGTGTTAAGAGAAGGAGTGTGGAACAATGAAGGGAAAGAATTAACAGTAAAGAATATATTAGATCTAGGTATAGGAAGTAGTACGGTTGATGTGTTGTTTCAGTTTTTGAATAGTACTGGTTTAATGAAAAGAGTGTAGGATTAAATATGGATAGGATTATAGAATTAAGTAGTGGATGAAGTATAGAGAGAATCAGGGAAAGTAAAGTGTTGTTTTTTTTTTATTATTAATTTATTTGGGAGGGGGTTAGAAAGGTTAAGAGAAAGAAAGGTTTCTGGTCCAAGCTCCATGCTACCTGAAGATGGCAGTAATGCACTGTTAAGTGCGGTTGCCAATAAACTGGAAAAGAAGGTAGAAGTAGGAGAAATGCCTCTCCATTTACGAAGGAAGCAGCTGCAGGCTAATTATTGGGTCAACTTGATGAGTCAAAGGGATGATCATCCAGTTAAAATAGTAATCCAGTCAAGTTGGGAGAGAGAGGTGGCAAGTCTTCCAAGTTTTGGATGGACGTGTGAGTCAGTGGCACAGGAAATGGCTGTATATGATAAGAGATTTTGTCCAGGAGTAATGTGGCCATTAATTCCTATATGGCAGTTGGAGGCACCAAAAACTGATCTAGAGATACTGGAGATTAAATTAGAAAACCCAGAGTCAAATTTGGTGCATGAGTTCCAGTGTCGGGTAAGAGAAAGATATCAGGAACATGTATTAATTTTCACTGATGGATCAAAGGATCAAGAAACAGGTGCTACAGGAGCAGCTTTTGTGGTTCAGAGGTGGAATGCCCAGGCATCTAAGAGAACCTCAAATTTTTTAAGTGTATTCACAGTTGAGTTGTATGCAATTTTAATGGCAGTGCAATGGACGGAGCAAATTAAAAATCATAAAGTGTTGATATGCAGTGACTCTGTGTCAGCTATTAAGAGTATTGAGAAAGGGTCATCAAGGAGTCGACAAGATATTATATATGAAATTCTTTTGTCAATTAGAGATGTGAAAATAAGAGGGGTAGAAATATCATTGATATGGGTGCCAGCTCATGTAGGTATTGTATCAAATGAAAAGGTTGATAAGTTGGCTAAGGAAGCTGTCCAAAAGGAAAATATAGATGTCATCATAAACCTATCCAAGGCAGAGGGCAAAAGTATTGTGTGGCAAGAAACCATTTTAAAATGGCAACAGCTTTGGGAGCAGGAAAATAAAGGGAGGCATTTATTTTCAGTATCTAGTAAGGTATCTGATTCCACTAATGCATGTAAAAGAGGAGGAATGAGTCGTAAGGAGCTGATAATTATGTCTAGAATGAGGATTGGTCACACATTTCTGAACAGCACTTTATTGATTTTACGAAAGCATCAGAGTGGGATGTGTTCATGTCAGGAACTTGAGACGGTTCAACATGCCTTGCTGTATTGCAGAAATTATGATCACCAAAGACAAGGGCTTATAAGAGAGTTGTCTGAAGTTGGTTTGGAGGAAATAACACTGAAAAGTATTTTAGAAGTAGGATCAAGCGGGAGGGGAAAACATTTTTTGATTTTTGTTCACAACAAAATTTTTGATAGACACTGGATTATACTACCGAATATAGTGCAGTAAGGTGTAAGTCCAGTAGATGGCAGCAATGCAACTTTTTTGGATGCCGGCAGCCGTAAAATCTCAAAGAAGAAGAAGAAGAAGAATGAGTATTTGGTGGGACACATACTTTATTAGAGCGTTTTATCTCAAGAGGATAAATATGTTTTAATTACATAACATTAGTGATGGCCAAACGAGGCTTCCTGAACCAATGAGGCTTTCCAGCCCATTGGTTCGCCAAAAGGTTCATTTACCCGAAGCCTCATGAAACACTGTGCTCTCCAGTGACACCTGCTGTGCAAAGCAATGTATCGCACACGCACACAAATCTATTCATTTTGAGCAACCAAATTGTCATGGTGTGTGGGCTTTTGAATAAAGTATATTAAAAAAAGTATTTTACTCTGCTTGTGTTAACCTATGTACACACAACTCACACATACACATCTTTGTGTTCAACTATACAGTAGTTCTTGAGTTAGTGATAACAGTGAATGCACAAAATAAAGAAATGAAGAGTTTCGTTGCAAAACGAGATAAATCCATTTTTTAACATTTTTGTCAAAACATGTTTATTATTACGTTATCATGCATGTATTTTTAAGTTATGAAGGTTTAAATCAAAACAAACCAACTGCAGTTGCATTGAAATTAATTGGAATGCACAACCAAAAAACAAGATTTCTGAACAATTAAAAAATGGTGGTTATCTCGTTTTGCAACGAAACTCTTCAAATTATCGTGAGTGCAGTGCTTATTGAACTGGGGCTGAAAAAGTGCAATGCTTATGGGACTGGAAGTGTGGAACCGCAAACTGCAACACAGAAAAGGGTTACTGGTTTTTATTTAGAAACAAAAGTTTTTTAACAGTATTTGGATTGAGGCGGTTTCTGTTTTTAGAAAACACCCTATCACAGGGCACTGATGATGCTGGACAACATAAGAAGATCAGTGCCAGCTTATATAAATTGGGATATTGGACCTTCTGTTTGTTCCAATATCCCAATGGATCCTCAGTCCTTCTAGGTTATCCCTAATACAGTCTAGTCTTATAATAATAACAGCAGCAATAATATATATAATAATAACACTACTACTAATATAGGCTATATAATATAATTACGTATTATAGGTATTAGAACTAGACATATGCTAATTTACTCTAATGATCTACTGAACTAGGCTATGTATAATTTACTCTAATAATCTACTAAACTAAGTGTAATATAATATATAATACAGGCTATGATATATACTGATAACTATACTAGAAACTCACTACAACCTTGCCACTACTCGCTACAACCAACACTTTGACATCAATGCAAACGTACTGCAAAACCCACAAGAGGCGCGAGTTTCGAACCGTAAGCGAAACTCAGAATGAAGCAATGACGTATTCAACAGAAAACGAGGCCTCGTTTGTCATCGTCACGTGATTTTCACGGAAACGATACAAGCCTCGAATCGGGGCTTCATCTGGAACGCCCCTTTTTGCTCGACACAAGCTCCGGAGCCTCGCTTCAGATGTCCCATCACTACATAACATCGGTTAATGAAAACACCGTCATCTCGCAATAGTTTTTAATCGACATTTTGAACAGTATAACATTTTGCGCAAATTTGTGAATGAAATGGAAACCCTAAACTTAAACAGTAAAATTCTTTAATAACTTTATCGTTTTGACCTCAAACACCTACAGCAAAATGAAGCCGACATCTTTAGTTTTCATCATCTCTTTATTCATCAACGGTAAGTTAATTAATTAACATTTCTGCAACGCTTTCGTTTTCTACAAACCGGAAGTAAGTCACGCGAGATGTTTATATTAGGTTATTTATATGAATGGTTTTGGATTCGTGAACATCATGATACAGATTCAGATATTTATGAAAATACTTTTCCACATTTTTCTGTCATCTCATAGCAGATTAATACACACATAACTTGACTTCATATTTAGCGTAGACTACAGCAAAATATCAGTGATCTTAATTTAATCTTTATACTGCCAGTGTTATATGTGAGTTTAATCTCTGACTCTTTCCGTTTGTATCTACAGGATTTGTTACAGATGAGTCAGTGTCAATGATTGAGGGAGATTCTGTTACTTTACACACTAATACTGTAATACAGAAAGATCATACGATAGATTGGAGATTTGGAGATAAACAGGATCTCATAGCTAGAATCAACAGAGCAGCCAATTATCTCAGAATATATGATGATGTTCTTGATGGGAGATTCAGAGACAGACTGCAGGTGAATAATCAGACTGGAGATCTCACCATCACAAACATCACAACTCAACACACTGGACTTTATCAACTGGACATATTCAGAGAGAAGATCACAAACAAGACATTCATCATTAGTGAGTATCTCAAGCTTTAATTGAATAATTATCCATATCATTATTCAGCACTATAAATAAAAACTGTCCTGTTACTCGCATATTCTTTATGACAGACTAAAATTTTTAATATTATTTTAGCTTGTGTTTATCTTTCTTTAGAAAAGACATTTTACAAAACTAAAAACTGAAAAGATCAAACCCTTACATTTCTCCAGTATTCATTATATTTTAAACAAGACTTCATTAATCTCTCATATCAGATATGTTACTGTGGGTCATAGGCATCCCAATTCACTGACTTGTACTAGCCCTAAAAGTATATACTGATTTTGATATTATGGGGAAGTATAGTGTGCACTGAAAGAGTTAGGGGTTACATGCCAAATCTCATTCTGAATATTATAAAGTACTAATAGTTATAAACATATTTTACATACTAGTATGTTATAAGGAAGTGTGAATGTATCTGTATTTTTTACTTTTATTTTTGTTTTAATTATTTTGTTTACAAAATTAACAATGAATATAAAAGCAGGATTAATAGGGAGGGAGGACAAAAATTATACATTAAGTAAACTTTAAAATACATACTAAACCTGTTATTAACACTCAGCAGATGAATACAACAATAATAATGAAGTAAGCAAAATGCTGCTGTTTCTTTCAAATATACTTTGGTTGTAGGACATCTAACATTACTGCCCTTCACATGGGCTGTGTCCAAAAACTTAGGCAGCTGACTTGCTTAAATACCTTGGAATTATTATCGATGACAAACTCACCTTTGAGCCAAAGGTAGACCCTGTCTGTAAGAAATCACATCAACGTATGTTTTTTTTACCGTAAACTTCGGAATTTTAATGTTGATAATACTTTTATGAGGATTTTTTACTGTTGTTTTATTGAATCCATGATTTAATTTGCTCTTGTGAGTTGGTTCGGGTCCCTTTCTCTTAAAAACAAGAACAGGCTTCAAAACATAGTGAAGGTGTGCGGCAAAATTTCCCACAATTCCTTGCCTGATTTAAACATTTTATATGAGACTAGAGCCGTTTCTCAATATGCGTTCTTGTCTGTACTTGTGTTCTTGTGGACTTGTGAAACGTCATCAGTCGCGGCCCAAGTACTGTTCCAATTCAAAGTTCGCATCAAGCCCAAGTTCACATAAAATCCCCGGATGTGTTCTTGATCCGCCCATTTTATCGAGGATGCATCAGAGGAGACCTGTGTGGACTTATGACAGCGAAGTTTCCCAGAATGCATTTCGCGTCAGGAGTTCGTTCTTTAGAGTCTGAACTTGCAAGTTCGAACTACGAAGGACACAAGTTCCAAGTTTGGTGTACTTGGTATTGAGAAACGGCTTAGGACTGTCAAAAAGGCACATTCAATCTTATCCGATCCATGCCACCCATTGTACGGCTGTTTTATTTTGTTGCCGTCAGGTCGTAGATTCAAACTGCCTAAATGCAGGACCAACAGACACAAACATTCTTTTGTTCCCGCTGCTATAGGTGGTCTTAACAAGTTAATGTGAGTTGCGGACTTTTGTGTTGTATGTATTGAATTTATTTCTGTTGATTGTATGGTTGTTGTTTTGTGTAATGTGTATTGTATGCTGCTGCACAACAAATTGCCCTTCGGGGATAATAAAGTTTCTTGAACTTGAACTTGCTTTTGTTGCTTTGCTGCCTTATGAGGCAATGACTTTGGAGGCATGAAGGCAGCACCAGCAATGCATTTCAGACAGATTTAATGGAATTTTGTTTAAATTATAAACAGAGAGCACCTTTGTGATAACTAATACCATATTTGAAAACTGCAAATTTAATTTCTCACTAGAAATTTAATTGTCAGACATGACAATAAATGTATCTCAGGAGACAGGAAGTAAACCACACATTGGATTCAGACATGCCTTGATGCCTTCATGCCTTGGAATGCTACATCCGAAGGCAATCATTTAGAGATTTCGGACACAGTCATGATCTGTGTGTCACTACACGTTAATATCAGACAAACTGGAGATGTTCCCTCTGAAAATATGAACGTTTTCTTTTTTCATTCAGAAAGTTGTTTGGCTGTAGAGCGGCATGTAACAGCAACAATTTAAACAGTTGAATAGGCGGTCATTCACTGTTGATATTAGTGTTTAGAGTACAAATGTCATGTACTTTGAGTATTTTTGAATCTGATTTGAGTGTTTACACCTGTGTTCAGTGCTGTCTGTTTAATTTAATATCAAATGTGATGTCTCCGTTCATCTGTTTATTATTGGTTTGACTCTTTCTGTTTGTGCTTCAGATGTGTCTGGTGATAAAGTGAAGACAGTGATGGTGGGAGATTCTGTCATTCTAGTCAATAATGTTATCAAGAAACCAGGAGATGAGAAGATTGTGTGGAGGATTCAACACAACAACTCTCCTGTAGCTGAAATGAATGATACAGTCTTAACTTATAATGTTTATGGTGGGAGATTCAGAGACAGACTGAAGGTGGATGATCAGACTGGAGATCTCACCATCATGAACATCAGACCTGAAGACTCTGGATCTTACGAAGTAGATATCACTGTCGGCAAAAACTCATATACTATACACAGATCATTCAGTGTCAATGTCAAAGGTGAGTAGATCACTTCAATAAAATAAAGATTATTTTATCTAAGTTTTATCTCAGTTAAGATAAAACATTACAAGCACGAATACAAGTTTTAAGTGTAAGAAGTTACAATATGTCAAGTAAATCGGATAAAAAAAGTGCAGTCAGTCAGTATTTGTTTATATTTTATAGTTATATTTTGTCTGATCATCATCTCAGCGCTGTTAGACACAAATATATAAACTTTTTGTATTAACTTCTTACACTAAAGTTTTTTCCAGTCCTTACAGACATGAACACATCCGGTGAACTTTACAATCATTCATTCATTACACCTGATGTTAAAGGTTTTTAATAATTGACTTTAAATAGAATGAGTTTAACATGCGTTCTGTTTTATTTAGATATGCTGATGTTTACCAACATTTGTTTATGATCAGATGAACAGATTGAGTAACAGTTATGATTGTGTTTTTATCATTACAGATCAGCAAGGTTTGTCTCCAGGTGCTATAGCAGGAATATTTGTTATCTTCATCCTGCTTGCTGCTGCTGCTGGTGTGTTTTACTGTTACCTTAAGATCAGTCAAACAAAACTATTGGGTAAGAATTATTTTGCTATAATAGAGACTGAATATAAAGGGGTAAAAGCATTTGTTAGGGTTAAGGTTTTAGACTTGGATGCAGTTTGTATTGATTGTGATGATTTTGTGATTTTGTTTGGGTTTTCATTCAGATATTAAACAGCGTTATTATACAGACACATCAATAAAACTAATTTTATAGACAGGGCATATCTTGCATTATTTTAGACTTAAGAAGGGGGAAATTTAAAAATGTAATATAACTAAACCTATTTTTATTATTTCACTGATTCTTGAAACTTTGGCAAATCATGTCCCACTAAGAAAAGTGCTAATTCTGTTGGAAATTAATAAAATTTTCATGAAAAAAAAGAATCAAAGTTATAATCAGGAGGTCCTTTGCACATATGTAAGGTTCTTTTATAGGTTTATTTTTATTTTTTATTAATTTAATGATTATATGCTGGCCCACTGCCTTCAAAATCAGCTGTCCTCGGATAAGAGATAATCATTTCAACTTGATTAAAAAACCCAAAAGTAATAATTGAATTAAATAATATATTTACCACATGAAAGAGTACATTGTAATATGTATTAAAAACTACAAAACAGTGAGTTTGAACAATATTTTCTATTATTTTGTGATTGCTCAAAATGTGTCCCACATATTCGTCACCATCGTCAGATATTTACAAAAGCAATAAAATCAGACAACTATAGGGTCAACTACAGTCCTGAGGACCCCATTTTCAAACCTTCAGCACTACTGCATGCTTCAAGATCACTCAAGCTCCTGCATGTTTGCAATTTTCTCTTAAACTTCTTCATATTTTTGGACACTGCTAGTGTGACAACCATGACATGTCAACACCATCATCTTTGTATAAAAAATATTAGATTAGATTATGAAATAAATGTGTATAATTTTTAAGAAGAGGTCTGAAGTAGCTAGCAACAGAGGGGAAACAAGATGGCTAATGTGAACAACTCATCTATTTTTTTTAATCTATATTAGGTTTTTGTCACCACCATCAGATGTCACCACCGTCAGGTTTTCTGTCTTTTCTGTCAGGTTTTATGTATTTTAGGAAGTTATGATTTGATATTTGTTTATCACAGTGCTCAGGATTGTTATTTTTTGGACCAAATATTTACATAAAGTTTAAGCAAGAAGCCATTGACTTGAGTGGTATACATTTTGGAATAATGAGGCCAATGTCACCACCGACAGATGAAGTTCTATTTGTTTTAATGAATATGCTTATAATATGTTTCTTTAGTGCTGTTGGGTTATTAAATTAATATTCTCTATTAATACAAAAATATGTTAATTTAATAAAAAAATCATTACTTTTTTCTATTTAGGCTTAAAGTAAATGCTGTATGAGTAATAATTGGAAAAACGCCTATTTTATGAAAAAAATACAAACAGGGGAGGTTGCACCAGTAAATTGCTGAACAGCCAAGACCTAGGTCTATAATGATATACCTTCAGATTTTGTAATTTAACAAAAAAAAATTCAAAATTTAAACCAGATTCCCAAGAATCACTGATTTGTATGTTATGTAAGGTATAATGTAGAGACTGCTGGTTGTATCACAGAAATAAGCCATATTAAAATCATAATTATGATTAATCATAATATTGTAACATTACATGTCATGTGTGTCATCTGGTGTTGAATGTCAGAAGTGTTTTGTGTGTTATAAGAAGAGATTGATTTAATGATTAACACTTTAAAACTGATCACATTCATATTAAACACAAGACAGTATGACTTTAGTTAAGTAATTATATAAGATTATACTAATGCAATAATACAAAATATATTTCTGTAATGAGGCTCTGTGGTAATTACATATGTTTGTCTAACAAGTATACAGTATGTGCTGGATGTTCAATAGTGTAATTATTATGATTTTATTTTTCCATGACATCTTCTGAAACTTGAATAACTAACACCAGAAATATTTTAACTAATTTTAATATTGCTGAAACAGTTTGTTTTACAGCAGGTGTCTGAATAATAATAAAATTAATCATCATTTATAATCTGTGTTTTATGAGTGAGTTGATTTTTTTTCTTTCTGTGTCACTTTGACAGATGAAAAGATTACAGTGGAGAAGGGTCATGATGCTGTTTTACTGGCTGGTCTGAAAGAACTAAAGAAAGATGTTAAGATTGAGTGGAGATTTGGACAAGATACAGAGATGAAAGATCCTGTGATATTGTGGCAATGGAGATCTCCAGGTACTCTCATAGCTAAACAAAGAACTAAAGACTTCAACACTTATAATGGTCCTGATGAGAAATTCAGAGACAAACTGAATCTGGATCCTGAGATGGGAGATCTCACCATCAGTGATGTCAGTAATAAACACTCTGGAGTTTATCAACTAAAATTCACCAGAGGTAGAAAAACCTCATACAAGAGATTCATTGTGTCGGTCATAGGTGAGTAACTCAATCATTTCAGTCTAATAATAATTTTTTGTTCACATCTGCACTAAAAAAAACTGTTTATACTATTAAATTACTTTTGAAAAGTGTAGTATGTACACCAAAGTCTAATTTTATGTGCATATAATAAGGCTTTGAGCATCGGAAGCAAATAATAAATAGGGCTTTTTACATTGATTGAGCTTAACCTTGGGTTATCTTCGTTCTAAACTCCGCTTTTAACCCTGGGTTATGGATCATTTCACGCTTGTATTTAAGAAGAGGGTTTATCCCTGACATTTATGAGACCCTGCTAGCCCTGCTTTTGTGGGGTTAACCCTGCATTGTGCTGCCAAACATGTGCAGTGTAAAATGAAGCAGGGTTAGAATGTTATGACACAAATTAAACACAGCTAAAGCAGCTAGTCAATAGGTGTTTCTCAATGTCAAGGAAGGATCTTCCGAAGCCAGAATTTCGATGATGCTACATCATTAACATCCGACAAAGGACTGTTCCAATGTCGAGGATCCTCGGAATTTCAACCAAGGACTGAGTCCTTCGTTCGAAAAATATCCCATATACAGGAAAGGATGCATTTGTGTATCCTTCGCGCTCTTCTCTTCTTGATAATTACAGACAGGTGTTTAGGAGCAGGATTGGAGACTCTTGACCTAGGGTATAGGAATGCACAGTGTGAAATAGGGCTGTCAACGAATATTCAAAAATGGAATATATATATTCGAATAGTTTTTTAAAACGAAATTCGAAGGTGAAAATTAATATTCAAATTAAAAAATAATACGGAAAAAACGCCTGCGGTAGTAGAGGCATGGCTGTCTGCTTTGTGAGTGTTCAGGGACAGGTCACAGGAGTCGCACTGTCTGGCACAGCGTCACTGCTGAAAGGTGACGCGTCTTGCACGGAATATGGCAGAAAATCGACTGCAGCAGAGAAAGCGATTTTAACCCCCCAAAATCTAAAAAGCCATGTCTGGAAGTACATTGGATGTTGGTCGGTAGGAAGTAAAATTGTTGATAGTTGTTACAGTTACAGTTAGCATACGACCACTAGCAACATAAGGTCACATCTCGAAAATGTGCACCCAAATGAGCATGGCATCCTGTACACACTGTATATTCATTTGGTTATCACTTCACCTTTTAATGCTTAATCCTGTACTGTACACACAGAGTTCAGTAATTTAAGGGACTGACAACCGCATTCTACAACCGAATTAACTCCCGCAAATTTCAGGTAGTAAACCGCATTTACAGAAACTCAGCATAGTGTGTACATAACTGAACTGATCAACTATAGTTAATAAAGTGTTTAAAACGTGCATCATGGACAGGTCTCTCTTCTGAAAAAAGAAGCTCCTTGAAGCAGCTAAAAAGCAGTGGCCATAAAAGGTAGGCAATATTGATTCAGAACCGTGATCAATACAAGGCCTTAGGCCCCATCTTTCTTCTCAACAAAGAAGAATATGCAAAAAATACGTTGACGCAAAATATGCGCGTCGATTCGACAGACCCAAAAAGGCGGCGCCATAGAATAGTAGCAACGCGAGTGGCTTCAGTCCACGCCGGTTTCACACAGCAAGTGTGAGCAGTACGTGCGGCGCGTGTTTTTGTCAGTACCCATGTTAACAAGCATGCACCCTGCCACATGAGCAGCGCGAGCTCACAGCTCTGTAGCAACAGTGCTGCAATCGTTTCTGCGTGGGTTCTGCTGCGCTGCTCACGCTCAATTAAAGTGAACGTGCTTTGTTTATAGTTTAAATGCTTGTGGATTGATGCGAAAAAGTGTCATTTTACCATAAAATCATGAATGTGATGCCAAGTGTGTTTTAAACAGTCAAGACTTGAAGCAATTTAACAGAAAGCAATGAAATATGTCACTGTTGCCAGAAGACTGCGTTTTCATTCACTCTCTGTCCAGCAGTAAATGAGTCCTAATCTATCTTAAAGGTGTTCTAAGCGAATCTGCGAGACGTTAGTTTTTGTTGCCGTTTGAATTTTTTCAAACAGACGGAGCATAGCTAACTCCTCCCCCTCCCTTCCGTGCTTTGATGAATGCGCCCAACCCCCACCCCCAAATCCTTCTTGTCGTATATTGGCTGGAAAACTTTGTTATGGTTTTTGTTTGTAGGTTTGGCCACTGTGTTGTTATTGCCGTTTGTGAAGCCTGGGCTGTCTACAGAGATCATGTTTTTTACAGTTTGATCAGCGGACAGGCAGCAAGCAGATAGTGAGGAGATGTTTGCTGTATGTAACAAAAAATGTTTTATGGTCTGAAACGCTTCAATTCGCTTAGAGCACCTTTAACAAACTTAAGAGAAAGAGATTTAATAATATATGTGCTTCTTATAATAAAGTCTATAATTGTGTTTATATCTGTCGTTAAATGGACTGCACGATAACAATGTGGATTAAACAAATCAAGTTATAAAAATTACACTGACCATTTAAAAGGCACATTGAAGAGGTTTTGCTCATAAATGCATGTAAAATAAAGTAATTTGAACTTGAGATTTTTATACTGTTACTAAACTGCACAGTATGAGCTGCAAACGCTTTATTGAATGCTACCTGATGCATAATTTTGCACTTGTAGTCTTTTTTTATTTTGAAATTTTAAGAGCAATGAACATATATTGAAATGTTTACATTCAGATATGTAAATCAACATGTATAGATTGCTATTAATTGATTAATGGGGAGATAATCGAGAATCGAATCGAAGTCGAATCGGAGTGATAAAATGAATCGTTAGATTAATCAATGCATCGAAAAAATAATCGCTAGATTAATTGTTTAAAAAATAATCGTTTATCCCAGCCCTATATTAGACACTTCCTGTTTCTCTGATTTCCCCATGAATTTGTCGCCTCGCCATGGCAGAACTGTTCGAGATATTAAAAATCCCTTCGCAATTTAGCAAGTACAATGTCTCGAAATCATGTTCACCACGTTTGGTGTCAATCCCATGTATCCCCTCGGAGGAGTATTCAAAAGTTCACCGCATGCATTTTTTAAACAATCCAAAATGGCCGACTTCCTGTTGGGCGGAGCTAATAGGTTAGAGTGTGAAAGTTGTTCGGGTTGATGAGATCTATATGTGTACCAACTTTTGTACATGTGCGTACATGTTTGCCCGATCTGTGCACCAATGTTTGTTTTTGCATTACAGGGGGCGCTACAGAGCCCTACTGCCATGCCCGTGTTCCAGCGTTTGCCCGGTCCTAATGGCCGACGACTGCATTTTTTAGCGTTGATACTGTTAGATTTTCTTGAATTTGGCTGCTCAGTCTTTCATGGCTCGCCAACGTATTAGAATGTATCAAATACGTAAAATAATAAGCAGGACCAAGTGCATGTGGGGAAAAGAGATTTAATGAAGGTTCTTATGTAGCAAAGTTCTTCAGGAGCGATGTTGTCGTGTCAACCTTCTACATTCTTAACCCAAAGTTTTGTCTGTGGGACATAACTTTATACATGATAACAAAAGGCCTACAAACAATAGAAACCTGTTAGGACCTACAGGAGATTGGTCTATACTGAGGAATGGTGATTCTTTGTTATTCACACTGATCAGTTTCTATAGGCCATGAATGTGGCATTTGGTTCACACCTTCACTGCAGATGTTAATTACATTTGGGCACAGTTGTAATGTAATCAGACAAATAATAAAGTTGATAGCATCAGGGCACAGTTGCAATGTTACGCATCAGACATTGATTAAACATGAAAGAAATATACACAAAATCCTTCAATACTATCATATTTTGAAAGGTGGTCATTGGAATGTTTTAAACAGCCATTGGTGGGCTATACTGTAAGTTGAAAAAGGCTAAGAACCCCTGATCTAATTTATCTGAAGGATTTTGTGAGATTCTGCCCAGCTTGTAGAACCCTTTAACTGTACACAGAGATAATAAAATGGAATTTAAATATAAAAAAATAAACAAGAATAACTATAAACACAACTAAATGATACTAAAATACTAAAGAATTGAAAACAGAATTAAATTTATGGCAGAATGTTATATAAAAGTAGTAAAGAAAAAATAACTAAAGTACAACACAGATGTTTGTCTTTACTCTAGACTAGAGTCATCTCTCAAATACTCAAACTGGTAGCTTTACTCAACAGATACACAAGAGAAACTTTCAGATCCTTCAGTAGCAGAAATATTAAACAACTGATATTTTATTAAAGTAATTTATCCATTAGTTGTATGTTTACTGTTAGGAGATTCATAAAATTCATCATCTAGATGTCATACTGTATATGTGTTTATATTTATATACTGATAGAGATTCTGAAAGATTGAGATAATAAACAGAAATTCATTTATGAGAATATCAGCTGATGTTTATAATCAGTAAATAAGACACTTAATAGATGAAAATCTGATGAATTGATTTCATTTCTGTCTTTCTGTTTCTGTCTGCTGCTTTTACACTTACAAAAGAAAAACTGGAAGTGGATGAGGGAGAATCTGTCCGTCTGAAGACTGAAGTTACTGACATACAGAGAGTTGATCTTATGGAGTGGACATATCAATTTGAAAACCGTGTCATAGCTAGAATCAATCGTGCCAACAGTATTCCCGGTACATATGATGATGAATTCAGAGACAGACTGCACCTGGATCCAAAAACTGGAAATCTCACCATCGATGACATCACATGGGGACACCGTGGATATTATACTCTGAAGATCATCAGAGATGGAGAAACCTACTACAGAAGATTCCTTTTGGCTGTCAAATGTGAGTATTTTGAAGTGATTGTTTACCCAAATCCATTTTCTCATCCTCATGTTGTTGTAAACCTGTATGAGTTTCTGTTTTCTGATTAACACAAAAGAAGATATTTTGATAAATGATGGTAAACGCACAATTGACAGTATCCATTGAATTCTATTTGTTAGATCGGGTCGCCACACCAAATAAAATAAAATATTTACGTTCCAGCCCCGGATGCTATAAATATAAATGTACTCGTTTAACAGGCTTCTGTCAGTTAATAGGTTGATCAATCACAGCTAGAGAGCACAAGCAGGACACAAGACGAAGTTTATGATGATAAAATAGGAACAGAGTTTTTATTGATGGACAGTTCAGCTGCATATGTATCGATGTTCAAACCTCGTCAGCATGCACTGTTATATCAAAATCCATGGATAAAGCAACATCCATAAACCTTGAGCTTCCATAAACATTCTCTTTATCTATCTCTGTTTACACACAGACAGGACAGCTCATAAAACTTCACAAATGTGGGACTGAACCACCATGAAATTAATAAGACACATATAGGTAGAACTGTTCAAATTTGCTATCTTTTTGAAGAGCACCTGTTGTCCGATTCATTGTTTTACACATCCTTTGGTGTGTAAGTGTGTATTAGTGCATGTTAACAATATGTAAAAGTTACAAACCCCAAAGTAAACGATGACATGAGTTATCGTCTCCAACGTAAATCACTTTTCTTGGACTACAACAAACACACGGATTGTAGGCAACAGTTTACTTACTGGGCTGGTTGACATAGACAAGACCGACATTATTCAGGCCAATCAAAACGTACAGATTAGCTGGCCAATCAGGGACACAGCGCTTTTCAAATCGATAAGCTTTGTAAAAAATCTGAGCGTTATAGGAAGGCAGGGATATCTGGAGCTACAAAAATGTAAGGTATGTACAAAATAATGTGTTTTTTAACCATAAACCATGCAAACACACTGTATTATACCAAATACACAAAATAATGTTGTTTTTAGCAACAAAATAGGTGCTTTTTAAGGGGTTGCAAGGACTGTAATTGATTGACCATTTCGATTGATTTGTGCCTGTGTTTGATAATGTTCAGGTATTTGCCGCGCCCCGGCCACCTGACTGCAGATGATCATGTGTGTTCAATGGTGCTGCGCAGATCGATCCGCAAAAAAACATAACCTTACAGCGAGAGCGATTAGAAAGCATGTGAAGCAGTCAGCTCTCGCGATGCTTTGATATCATACATTTGCACAGTAACGCACGTCACAATTAATGGACCGCTATCCTGGGAAGATACAGCATTCTGTCTTCAAATGGAAAAGAAAAGTCCAAAATAAAACCTGTGGATCACTTTCAGGTCAATTCATAAGCCTGTTAAAATGTATAGCTTTGGCTGCTGACGCCACCAACTCATCTGCATGATTTAAATATTATAACAATGAACCAATTTATATCATGTAACAGTTGTTTAAATGACATTGTGCTGGGTTGCTTTTTGAAGCATGGTAAAGATATATATGCTAAAGACATCTTTTGTTTTGTACATGATAATAACTACACTTATTTATTATTTAAATGAACAAAACATACCAGCTGAATACATGAGTATTAAATCAATCAAACACCTGTATTATTGGCAACATAACCATACATACCAACTTTGCTTTTGTTAATAGACATCTGCTGCTTTCTTAAAGGTTACCTTTAATTTACTTACAAGAAAGACATTTAGTGATGATCCAAAATTGCTTGGATTTATACTGACACGTAAGATCAGCTTTGTCACGTTAGATTAAGCTGAAGTCCATTAACTACACAGGTACAGATGCAGAAATATAGCTATAATATATACTTGCATATTTGTATAATTGTAGTTTGTGTTGCTGTCAAAATACAATTCTAAAAAATTTTAACAATAGCATTTTAATAAAGTTTTATTCTCACACATACTATAGTTGTGTGCAATTTTGTTGTTGTTTTTACTAAAGGGGGCGCCACTGTAAAAGTCCGCTTACTGTGTGTTCACAGCGCCACCGGCGAGAGTGTCAAAGTGGCCGGAAGACATTCATTTTCAATGAGAGGCAGCGGCGCATCTTGGACGGTGTGAGCGTCGAGTAGAGTTCTGTCAGGTCCATTAAGTCAAGAACATACGGACAATAAAATGATTTAGAAATGTTTATTTAGTAGATGAAGACAGATTAAATTTGGCGGTATGGCTCCGTTCAGGGAGTCCTCTGACCTTTCATGAGCACCATGAAATAGCAGAGAGTCAGAGGACAGCAGCAGCAGCATTAGGGAACGCTCACGCAGTTTAGGACTGTGAGAGCTAAATATTCCCCCGTGAACAGAGCAGGCAACATGACAAACAAATGCCACGTTATATAAAAGGAGGAGCTGGGGAGGTGGCGGGCATCTGAAACGAGCAGCAAGCATGTAGGACCAAACAGAATAAGCTTTAAATAAGGCGCCTTGTTTGAGCTTGGCCATTGGCAGCGAGGGGAGTCACCCTCCTGATGAAGCTCAGCTGGAGCAGATCAGCTGACGAGAAGGCGTCTTGACTACCTGGCCTGCCAGAACTGACGCTGACGCTCAATTTAAAATCAGGGCTGCGTTCAGCCCCGACAAAACGTTGCACAACGTTTATTAAACAGAAACAGTGATGCGTTGAACACATTGTTGTGATGACGCAAGAGTTGCAACTACGGTAGCTGAGAGGCCATTCTTTGTGTTCTTTTTTAAATGTTTCTGAAGCCTGGTGAAATCGTTATAAATGTGTGTTTAATACTGTAAAATACCCTCGATGTTACAGTCACTGACCTTGCCATCCAGAATGAAAGACAACATTCCAACTTGAACCCATTGAGCGAGCTGTCTCTTTACTACCGCGTGGTTTTATACATCTTGCCTCTGATAGGGCCGACATTTCTGACACACCCACCAAACAAGAGAAAACGCATCTAAAACCTGTTGCACGCCGCTGCACACCGTTTCCGGGAAACATGAGCCGTTTCTCAATACCAAGTACGCCAAACTCGGACTTGTGTCCTTCGTAGTTCGAACTTGCAAGTTCAGACTCGGAAGAACGTACTTCTGACGCGAAATGCATTCTGGGAAACTTCGCTGTCATAAGTCCACACAAGTCTCCTCTGATGCATCCTCGATAAAATGGGTGGATCAAGAACACATCCGGGGATTTTATGTGAACTTGGGCTTGATGCGAACTTTGAATTGGAACAGTACTTGGGCCGCGACTGATGACGTTTCACAAGTCCACAAGAACGCAAGTACAGACAAGAACGCATATTGAGAAACGGCTATGTTGTTCAACCCGGAAACCGTAGCAAAACGTTGCGGTGTGAGATTGAACGTGCCCCAGGTCAACTTTATGGTAATGAGCTATGATGTGGTTTAGCTGCAACCAATCAGAGGACAGAAAATGATTACAGAGAATACAATCGAGCGTCAGAGTGTCCAATATTATTTTTCTATAAGCATCGTTAGGGCACCCATTTGGCCAGCAGTGGCCCTGATTATAAACACACACACACACACACACACACACACACACACTACTGTTAATAAATAGTATTTATGTACAGTATAAAAAGAGTATGCTACGTTAAATGAACATCAAGATTTAGGAATGTTTGATTGAATATTTGTCGATTTTTGGTGGTAAATTAGTCATTAGATTAATCGGTTAATCGATAAATTAGTCGATATAAAAGCCGCTAGTGGCAACCCTAATGAGAATATGAGCTGATGTTTATAATCAGTAAATAAGACACTTAATAGATGAAAATCACCTGAATTGATTTCATTTCTGTGTTTCTGTTTCTGTCTGCTGCTGTTACAGTGATTACACTGGCTGTGCATGAAGGGAAATCTGTCCATCTGAAGAATGATCTTAATGACATAAAGGGAGATGATGTGATGGAGTGGACATTTGGAGATAAAGAAACTCTCATAGCTGAAATCAATCCTGCCAACAAGATCTTCAGTACATATGATGGTGATGATGATCTATTCAAAGATAAACTGAAGCTGAATCCTGAGACTGGAGATCTCACCATCAGAGACATCAGATGGAAACATGATGGATTTTATAAACTAAAGTTCATCAGAGATGGAAAACCCTCTTACAGGAGAATATATGTGTCTCTCTATGGTGAGTAATTAAAATGTTTCAGTGTAATAATGATTTTATGATCATCTGTACTCTGTTGACAGTATACTGTAGATGTAAGAGGGATTTATGACTATTAACTTACACTGGAGATTTTCACACTGTGTTTAACTCTCACTGATCTTCTGTTTTAACTACAGCTAAACCAACTTTTTACACACAACAACACATCTGTACATCATTTCAGATATTTGATTAGTTTTTACTGAATATTATAGTGAATTAAGACCATCAATATTGAACAACAATACAATTCATTTAAAGGTTAATAATTTTTGATGAATTTTAGTTTCAGTTTTTTTAATTAGCTTAAAATGGCTACGCTACGCAAAAACCGACACATGTGATCCTAGCAGCAAAAAATGTCCCATTAAAAACATTATAGATACTGTTTTTGACCCCTCCCATTTATATTTTGGACTACTGTCCTTGAAGTTTAGATTTTTATACTTGTCCACCAGGTGGCACTATGTTTCACCATTCCATGGATGCATCAAAAGTAAAAAATGTTGCCGTTTTCTGAGGGCCGCATTGCTCCTGTAAATATAAACCTTTGATGTTGAAAAATTGTGTGTGCGTAAAAAAAGTGTCTGAGGGGTAAGGTGGTGAATTTTGGGGTCGGTGTTGAGTGGGGCATGGGGGGACATATCCAACATATCCAAAGTTTTCTGTTTTTGAAGGTCACATTCTGCTAGTGCTGTCACTAATGACTAATTTTCTAACGACTAATCTTTCAACTTATTTTTGATTAGTCGACTATTCTAAACAAACTCAAGTGTTTGTTATTTCATTGTGTCCATTTTATTTTGAACTCACCGGTGTCATAAACAATGTAAATAACTTAAATGTTACTAAATAAAAAATGACAATGTAAACAATATAAATAATAATAAAAAAATTCCAGTGGAAAGTAGTTGCTTAACAGAAATATGAAATGTTTTACTTCTACTCTTGGATCTGTCACATTATAACACAACTGAATGCTATTTTTACATATTATCTGTTCTGTTGTCAGACATAAAATGAGTAGACTATAAAATAGTGACTAAACACGACCCATTACACCTCGTGTTTAATCCAACCAGCTGTTCCTATAACTGCTGCTAAAATCCTGATTTAGATACGCAACATCGTCTGACAAAATCATCATACATTTACATTGAAGCTTTACTGCTGTTGCTCTTCTCATAATTGTTGTTGTGTTTTGAGCCATTTTTTGATTTTAAATACGAGTGGTATAGCGCAGACAATTCGGTGCAAATTCCGAAATATGAGAGAATACACTGTTGTTGTTGTTGTTGTTACACAGACTACAGAACACGTAGACAGGCATACCGCATCATTGGGAGGGGGAAAGTTCGCACACAGACTCACACTACTGCTAATCTTTCTTCAAGATATGTTAACTCGATCAGTCGTCTTTATCAATAACATCCGTGAATGTTGACATTTCACAAAAAAGAAAGTATACGGAGGAACGTATATTGAAAACACTGCCACCTTTATCACTGTCACGTGAGAGAGAGGCGTGCGCTTTTGAGGTGCTGCACGCAACATGAGTGTGTGAGAGAGAGAGAGAGAGAGAGAGAGAGACAGAGAGACAGAGAGAGAGACGTTTAAAATAGTAAAATAGAAATGTAAATGGGAATCATGAAAAATCTATTCGTGGCAGCCAGTGTTGATTCCGTGGCGGGCCGCCAAAAACAAATCAATGTATGGAAAACACTGATCGCCTTGAACATCCAAAGACAGTCATTTTACTTCTAAAAAGAGTTAATAAACAGTACAGACTAGTTAGCGGTTTCATAAATAATCATATACTTACGTTGTCCTCACCCTTCTCTGTGGGTGCATCGTCAAAAACTGAGTGTTTTCGTTTGAGATGCTGGTGTAATGTCGTTGTGCTCCCGTGATAAGCCAGAGACGTTTGGCAAAGTGTAACAGACCAATCTTTTATCACAACTTGTCTTAAAATACTTTCATACTTTGGAAGCTTTTGGATTCCTAATTCCATAGACTCACCTGCCACCGCCATTTTTCAAAATCAAAGCAGTGAATGCAGGGGGAGAGGGAAGAAAAATGATAGCATAGCAGATTAACAGACTGGTTGTGGGGATGAATTACATTGAGCCATTTGAGACGGGAGACAGTGAATTACAGTGGGTTGTTTGAGATGGGAGAAATATAAATATGCGAGTCCTCAACTAAAAATATTTGCCGTCGACAAATTTTAATGGTCAACTAGGTCGACTATTCGTGGCAGCCCTACATTCTGCATTATAAACGAATTCAGAGAGGCCAGAACCAAAACAAAATCAGTATAGCAGGAATCGTGAAAATGGCAAGGCATTACAGCACGCATAAGGCTCTAGAAATATTCATGCCCTCCGAGAGCGAGGATGACTCCTCATCTTCCTCCGAGGATTCTTAGGTCGACACGGAGGGGGTAGAAGTAGACCAGCTGGAGTCTGATTCATTGAGATCATGAGAAATCAGGACAGGGCACTTTCCGGGCTACGATTTTCCACAAAAGGTTTCACGACATCAGCCGAATACAGTGGTTCGATTAATGAAAACATATTAGCATATAAAGGGTTAAAATTTTCAAAATTTAATTAATATTTCATATGAATGTTTCAGGCAGAACTAGTTTTAAAATATTGTTTCATTTAAATTGGAAAAAATATTGATGGTATGATATTTTTAGAGCAGTTTTTGGGAAGGTCATTTTGTGGCTTTAGGATCACAAGTGTGAGGCACAAGGCAGTTCAACATTGCAAACATGGATTCAAAGCTCCATCAAGCCAGCAGATAAATCATTACAAATATATTTCAAAGAAAAGTGAATGGTTTATTAATAATTTTGGCATTAAGGTATAATTGTGTTAAGGTTTCATGCAAAGGAAGTTAAATTAAAGCTTTTCAACCTAAGGCCAGTGGGTACAGATGCAAATTTGTGTGTGTATAGTATGTACACTATGAGTGTGACTTATAAATGTAGTTTTCACAGAGCTGTTTCTCTACTTTTCTTGGTACTTAATTTGTAGTTTATTTAGTTAGTATTAACACAATTATCAGCACACTAAGGTTTAAAAAAATACCGTTACCATCCGGCCCTCAGCCTAAAATGAGTTTGACACCCCTGATCTAGATGTAATAGTTGTGTTTATATTTATATACTGATAGAGAATCTGAAAGATTGAGTTAATAAACAGAAATTCATTTATGAGAATATGAGCTGATGTTTATAATCAGTAAATAAAACACTTAATAGATGAAAATCACCTGAACTGATTTCATTCCTGTGTTTCTGTTTCTGTTCGCTGCTCTTACAGCTTCAATGCTGGTAGTGGATGAGGGTGGCTCTATCTTTCTGAGGAATAAATTTACTGACATACAGACAGATGATGTGATAGAGTGGAGATTTGGAGAAACTCTCATAGCTAAAATCAATCCTGCAAACAATATCTTCAGTACATATGATGGTAATGATGATCTATTCAAAGATAAACTGATTCTGGATCATCAGACTGGAGATCTCACCATCAAAGACTTCAGGGAGGAACATGAAGGAGAGTATTTACTGAAGATCATCAGAGGTGAAGAAACCTCATACAAGACTTTCATTCTGTCTTTTGGATGTAAGTACCTGAAATGTTTCAGTGTGATAATGATTTTATGATCATCTGTACTCTGTTGACAGTATACTGTAGATGTAAGAGTGATTTATGACTATTAACTTACACTGGAGATTTTCACACTGTGTTTAACTCTCACTGATCTTCTGTTTTAACAGCTACCAACTTTTTACACACAACACATCTGTACATCATTTCAGATATTTGATTAGTTTTTACTGAATATTATAGTGAATTAAGACCATCAATATTGAACAACAATACAATTCATTTACCCATTAGATGAATTCTCACCCCAGATAGCAATTACATTCGGCCCGGATCCGTTTTAAGCCCCTTGCCTCCGTTTCTATCTCAGAGACGTTTTCTGATTGTGAAACAGATCCGTGCCAGATAGAGGTTTCAGCTCAAACATCAGTTCAGTATTTATATCATTTTACAGATCTGGCCCAGATCACTTTTCGCACAGGTAACCGAAAGACGTTAGCTGTGTCTGACACTGATTTGGTCCAGATCTGCAATACGAATCTGAGCCGATACTGACGATCAGGCGGTGCTGGATCGGCGCTGGCACATATCCGCAACCAGAGGTGTAAAATCCATGTGCCAAGAGTAAATGTCCTTTCCAGTATTTTGTTCCAGGATCTGCTAATTAGCAACATTTTTCAGCAGGAGGTGACCTCCTGGCTCGTTGGTGTTTTAAGCCCTCAACGAAGCCTTCAAGGCAGCGCTGCCTGGAAGGCACTCCCTGTGCCCCGAGCGTTTCAGCCAATCACAGCACTGGTGCTAGATATCGAGCCTTCCGCCTGCTTCTGGAAGTTCGAGCTCACCATTGGTCAGGTGAGTAGTGCAGATATGGTAAGATAGAAATGTGATTGATAATGAAATCCGCTCGAAATGTTTCAAGCGTTTAAGTGACGTGTTTCTGCGTTTTCACATGTTCGCAGCGCCACTTTCGTGCCAGTTTCATGCTGCGTCCGAAATTGCCTCCTACCATACAATAAAGTATACAAAAATCACTACTTTGTCTACTATATAGTATGGAAGTAGGCGGTTTCGAACGCAGCGTCAGTATTGGTTCCTCCATTTTTTTCTTTTTCAAACCATTGCATGGGATGGGGTTGGATTTGTGGTTTTCGTCTGATTTTTAAACAATTTTCGCGTGAGGATAAAATTGTGTTTGGCATAATGTGGACATCATTTTAAGCATTGGTTATGTTTTTTTTGTCAGAATTTAAAACTCTTTTCGCTTGGGGTGTGGATGTCATTTTATGTAACAGAAAGTTGTTCTAATCCCAAGCGACAATTGTAAGATAATTAAATATAAATGATTAACCAACACGTGAACTGGCACAAAAAGAAAGTCTTGCCACGGACACGTGAAAACGCAGAAACACGTCACTTTAATGCTCGAAACGTTTCGAGCTGAATTCAATACCGTCACATTCCTATCTTACCATATCTGCGCTACTCACCTGACCAACAGTGAGCTCAAACTTCCAGAAGCTGGCTGAAGGCTCGATATGCAGCACCAGTGCTGTGATTGGCTGAAACGCTCGGGGCACGGGGAGTGCCTTCCAGGCAGCGCTGCCTTGAAGGCTTCGCTGAGGGCTTAAAACACCAACGAGTCAGGTGGTCACCTCCTGCTGAAAAACGGTGCTAATTAGCAAATAGATTGGAACAAAATACTGGAGAGGACTTTTACTCATGGCACATTTTACACCTCTGTCCGCAACAACCCCGAAAAACAGATCAGAAACGGCTTCGGCCCGATGTGCGTTTGGACTCAGGAACGACTCCGGCTCTATCGTTTTGCGGGTGCGGTCCTGTTCCGTTACAGCATCCAGTGGCTATCAGGGACTGTTAGGAGATTCATACATTTCATCATCTAGATGTTATAGTTGTCTTTATATTTATATACTGATAGAGAATCTGAAAGATTGAGTTAATAAACAGAAATTCATTAAAGGGACCATTTAAAATGTCCGCCAAAAAAAAAAATCAATTCATACTCCACACTCCAAACAGACGGGGGCAGAATACCTCCAGAAAGTGAGTTGGTCTATTTTAATTTAGCAGCTGCTAATTTAGTAACATATATCAAGTTTGATTTACATAAGCAACTAAGTAAGTTATCATTAGTCACAAAAAAAAAACATTCAGTCTCATTAAAATTGCAATGTTTTCCGCTACGTTTCGTGCGTCCATTTGGTGTTCATTATCATCGAAGACATTTCAAGCTTCTTAGCTTATGTTACATTTTAGCATCAGCTTGGTAGATAACGGGTGAAAACCGGATCGGATCCGTGGGTAGAGCTAACTATTAAACGCTAACAGCTAAGGATGCGCAATAATTTGCATGCGATAGTCATTGATTGTGCTTCTCGTCAGTGATTAAAAGTGAATCGCCATCAGCTGCTTTCAGATGGAGCCATATTTACTGCACAAAGCCGTAGTTCATGTACAAGCTGAGCATAGGTTATCACAAGGCCTATTATAAGTGAACTTCTAGCGAAATACTAACAGCATCTTACTTACCAATCGAAAAGAAGGGTGCGTTCACACGACAAAATTTCGGGAGTGACAACCGTATTTACTTACAGGTGTGAGTCTGGAAGTGTCCTGTTCACACAGCAAATTAAAGCCACAAATAGAACACTGCCTGTATGAACGAGCAACCGACCTCAAACCCGTATTCTAGTTACACGCGGCGCCTGTAACTATAGTGACGGACGAATATATATAAAAAAAGTATTATTTATGCAATGGACAAAACTTTATTTATGTAATTAACAAAAACAGCTGGCTGGTGTAATGCTTACCATTGTGCAGAGAAAAATAAACAAGGGTGGTTCCTTATTAAAGTTTTAATTTCCAAAATGAATGAACATAAAATCTGTTTCAGCAACTGCACGTTTTACCAAAGCAGATATATACAATATAAAAGTAATCATAATGACTTATGAAGCAAATCGATCCGTTTTTGCAAGAAATCGAACTTTATTTAAACCATTAACACAGCCTAATAGGAAGTGCGCTTACGCTCCCGCTCTGTAGGTGGCGCAGAGAGTATGGTTTACCAACCGCAGGCAAAACCAGCCTCTTAGCGCCACCTAAAGAGCGGGAGTGTAAAAAGCGCACTTTATATGTTGCCACAGTTCTGTATGGACGCTAATAATGTTGTAAACAACGTTAATATCCTGCAAAAACCGACCGATTTGCTTCACAAGCAGCAACAAATGTCACCAGGAGTCATGGAGATTACTTTTGTATTGGATATATCTCCTTTTTGACCTCTCAAAGTGACGCATCTTTTGCCTTGCATTATATGAATCACAGATGGGTTTTTTTGCAAAATATCTTCTTTATTGCTCTACTGAAGATAAAAGGTGAGTAAATAAACAGCAAATTTTTATATCCCTTTTATTATACAGTAAACATTATATTAATCGTCCACTTTTAAAGTTAAAACTTTATATATCTCACTTATTTGGCTGCACGCAATTTTATGTGTAATGTTATATGTTCTGTGGCGTCTATGAAGGTAATATAATATCACATTAATCTTATGGAGCAATTTTGGTGTGTAGTTTAGCAGTCATTTTCATGCACTGTAACGTTATCTTAACACAAAGAGCAACTAATGACGTGACAGACTGGTTGTCCAGTGTGCTCCCGTTCACACGGCACAGCTTCTCTGTAAATACGGTTGTGAAACCCGAAAAGTTACGGGTGTGAAGTCGGTTATACAATGCGGTTGTCAAACCCGTAAATAACCGAACTGCGTGTGAACGGAGCCGTCTTAAGGACTCAAATACGGGTTTGACAACCGTATTATGGTACCGTGTGAATGCAGCCGAAATGTTGTCATTTCGGAGTCGAACCTCATTTCTTTCATGTCCATTAGTTGTCTCCAGCGATGAAAAGCAGTGCCAGTATTTACTCTGGTTCGGTTCCTTTATTTATCAGATTTTATTTGTGATTACGAGCACGTTGTTCCCTGCAGCAAATGGTTGTGGTAGTGGTAAATGTCTCTTGCTTGAGCCATTCTTCCGCTCTCTTCCCTGAACTGAAATGCGTCTGAAAAGCCTATTGCAAGGCAGGAAGGCATCAAGGCATGTCCGAATCCATGGCTGTCTGAATTGCATTTCTCTGAGCTGCCTTCATGAATCTTAAGTCAACAAGTCAGCTGCCTTAGTTTTCGGACGCAGCTGTAGTAAAGGGCTGTACTTCCAAACATGCAACTTATTCGTGTATTGCAGTTTGGCTGGCGGTTATGTACGTGGCCCGCATACCGCCTCCCATGGTCGAAACTGGTATTACGACACCTGCCGGGCTGTAGCTAGTAATTTAGCATGCTAATTCAGATTGATATCTCTGCAGCACTATACCTTGTCATTTTTTTAATGACATTTTTGCCCCCTATTTCTTTTCATTCTTTTGATGCGTGTAGCTCATTTTTAAAAATCTTTTACCTCAATTATTACAAATGGCATCTTTAATGAGAATATGAGCTGATGTTTATAATCAGTAAATAATACACTTAATAGATGAAAATCACCTGAATTGATTTCATTTCTGTCTTTCTGTTTCTGTCTGCTGCTGTTACAGATGAATTAGAAGGAGAAGTGTATGAGAAAGAGGGAGAATCTGTCGATCTGAAGACTTATCTTAATGACATAAAAAGAGATGATGTCATAGAGTGGTATTTTGGAGACACTCTCGTTGCTGAAATCAGTCCTGGAGAAAATAAATTCAGGACATCTGATGATGTTTCGTTCAAATATAAACTGGAGCTGAATCCTCAGACTGGAGATCTCACCATCAAAGACTTCAGAGAGAAACATGGAGGAGATTATTTACTCAAGATCGTCAGAAATGGAAAAGCATCATACAGGAGATTCAAAAGTGAGTAACTGACATCTTTAAGTTTAATAATGATTTTATTTACTGTGATCAATGTGTGTATGTATTAACCAGTTCTTGCTTTGAAAATAACCATAGATGCTAGAATGACATAAAGAAAAAATGTACTCTGTTGACAGTATAGATCAGGGATGGCCAACTTTGTTCCTGGAGGGCCGGTGTCCTGCAGAGTTTAGCTTCAACCTTAATAAAACACACCTGAAGCAGCCAATTAAGGTCTTACTAGGCATACTAGAAACTTTTAGGCAGGTGTGCTGAGGCAAGTTGAAGCTAAACTCTGCAGGACACCCGGCCCTCCAGGACCAAAGTTGCCCATCCCTGGTATAGATGTTTCATTGAACGCACACACTTTGTTGCGGTTAGGCTCCTGACCCAATGTTACTTTCCCGTCTGTATTTATTTATCAGTCTGTCTGATCTCTAAAATAAAATGAACCTTGTTGACAATAAAATGTTTTGGTTTGCTTAAGATGATCAAAGTTGCTCATTAAGTAAGGTCTCAAATTAGCATTAGTTACAGAAATCAAATCAAATGAATTGTAACAGACATGTGATTGGCCAAGGATAAAAAAAGAAGAAAGGAACCTAACACACCCCAACCCACCCACCCCCTGCATGCAGAAGCAAAATGCACACCATAACATACCCCCCAAAAAATAACATTATAATTATTTAATAGTGATGGACAATTTAAAATAGATTATACATTTAAAATGTAAACATTTTACTAGTAACTGAAACAATGTTTAATTAAATTAATCTTAACATTTAAGCATTTCATCTACAAATGACAACAAAGCAGTTTCTTCGTTGTGTGAACTGCTGTGCATTACTTTTTTTGATTGTGTATATGTGTATTGTGGTGTTGTCATTTTGTCACTTATATGTGAACAAGAATGTCTCATGTGCTGTATTAAGTGACTGAAAACAAAAACATTAATAATCAGGGGATGAAAGAGTACTGAAAAATCATCCTGAAGTACTATTACTTCCCCAACAAGTAAAAATTACTTGTCCTAAAGTATTGAGTATTATGACCATGAATCCAGTGGTAGTTTTAGGTTATTAGATTATTGATTTCTCGGACTCATTTCAGTAAGGAGGTTCAAGCAACTCTGAGTTGATTTACAGGACAGCTGAAATTAGTTAAATCGACTCTGAGTTAAGCGCGTGCACAACTACTACTGTATGAAAAGCCATCATTAATTGAGCTCCGATATTATGATTCATCATGGCAACAGCAAGTAAAAAAAGAGGTCTAAATTCTTTTTACTACTAAAACAGAAAGTACTGCTGCAAGTGTACAGCAACTACGAGCATATATTTGAAAGAAAAGAGTTGTGGGAATTGCTACTCTAGTAAATGTGTACATTTAATTTTTCATCACGGTTAAAATATCAGAAATAAATAAACTGAGGACTGTACGTTATTACACCTTATATTCATTTTCATACACAAAAAAGAGATGACAGCAGCTCAGCTAAAAATGAAATTAGGCCTAAGACTTTGGCATTAAAGGCTACGAACTTCACAAATGTTTGCCATGAATATAACTGAAATGCACCACACCGTTATTGGAACTCAGGTCACTGACAGGCCTGACCACAGCACTAACCACTGGACCAGTGGCTCTAATGAGTGAATTCATAAGAAATGTAAAGGCAACTGTTCAGATGTAAGAGCACAGCCACAGAGGCTGATATTTGTTACATAAGGATATTTATAGATTAACCTCCTTTCTGAAACAGGCCTCTGTTGTGTGGATTCTGGGCTAACACTGGTTCTGTCATGGGCTTGCCAGACCTTTTGTACTAGATTCTGGTCTGAGTACATCTGGCAAGACCATGACAGTATTATGTTCTGTGTGGGGACACGTGGAGTCATATTGTGTGTGTGGCTTCCACGTGTTCCCACTGTCTTGTCGCTGTCATGGCCTTGCCAGACCTTGGTGTAAGATTCAGGTCTGATTTCAGAGGGCAAGATCATGGCAGCATTGTGTTTTGTGTGGGGACACGTGTTTTCACATCATGTATTTGTGTCACATGTTCCCAGTGTCTCGTCACTTTTACCCTGCTCCCTTATGTACTCGTGTCTTGCGTAATTAATTATGTTCACCTGTTCCCCATTGGTGTGTGTCTTTATAAGGCCCTCTCGTTCTCTGTCGTGTGCTCGTTCGTTCGTCCACATTCAGTGTATCCTTCATGTCTTCAGTGTTCACTGAATTGTGTAAATCCGAGTCTGTGTTATTTTTGGTATCCTGTGTTTGTTTCCCAGTTCCGTGTTTACATCATCATTAGTTTATTATCTGTTTTACCCCCTCGTGGGTTTTTGTGTTTTGTTGTAATAAAAACCCTCAGTTTATTATTTACGTCGTGTCTGCGTTTGGGTTCTCTTTTGTGTTAACGAACCGTGACAGGTTCATGTCACATCCAAAGAGGTCACATTTTTTGGCTTCAGATATAATGCTTGTATATAAGATGTATATTCTGAGAGAACGTTTAAGACAATTAAAAGGAGTTTATAATGAGAATCTGAGATGCTCCAAAACACCAGAATGATTGACTGAGATCATCCTTCATTTAAAGATGTTTATCACTGCTGCTTCCTCTCTAAACAACTTTTGATTTGATCTCTCATCTCTGTTTCTTACAGCTTCCATAGGAGGAGATTCATTGAGGAAGAAAGGAGATCCAGTGAGGAGGAGAAGAGGAGGTTCAGAGTGGAATGGGGGAGGAGATCCAGTGGAAATCGAGATGCCATTCTTGCCTAAAAGCAGTCAGTAGCGAAACAACAGAATGATTGACTCCGATTACCCTTCATTTAAAAATGTTTATCATTGCTGAGCTTCCTTTTTAAACATGTTTTGATCTGTTATCTCTGTTTCTTACAGCTTCCTAGAGAGAAGAAGATTCAGTGGAGATAGAGATTCTGCTGTTGAGGAAACACAGATAGTAGCAGTGCTCCTCCTCCAGTATATCAACATTACAAAGTAGTAGTTGTGTTGTGTTTCTGTAGTTTAAGTTATAGTGTGTGACGCTAGCAGCAGCAGCTTTAGGTTTAATTTTTCTCATTAGTTTTCAGTGAATATTAACAGATATACCAAAGAATAAATGCTATATTTTTGTTCAAATATAAGAGCTACAGGTAACAACAACATTACTCCTGTGGTTAAATTGCCTGATCAACATTGTTTACATATTTTCAGGGATATGTTGTTACTAAACACCTGTGTACATGAAGCATGATTTTTATTGAGAAGTAAATAGTGTAAAGTTTACAGATTCAGCTCATGTGTATCTAAAGGACGAAAGTGTTGTCTTTGATTATTCAGTGTTACATTGACTGATAGATTCAGACGTTTTTCAGCAAGTTTATATTATTTTAGTCCATGTAAAGCTTTGCCAAAGGTTTATATTATATAACTTTTCACTTTTTTATTACTGCCACAGTCAGTGGCGTAGCAAGTGAGTCCCGGGCCCAAATGCAAAAAAATTCACGGGCCCCCTTAAGCCAAAGCCCTCCCCCCAACCTTGCCCGTTGGCACTGTTTACTGTGGTGCGCAGGTCTGTTAACAACATATACTTTTAATAAGGTAGTCAAATATTTTTACTTTACTTTTTTACTTTAAAGGGTAGATTTAAATAAAGAAAACGAAATGTTTTGGGTAGATTTTGACTCGTGACTAACTTCTCCGCCTTCTCTTTTCTCTTTAAGGCCCCACTATTATGTTTATATTTGTCCATCCTTAATGTTCAGATAGACACTATAGTAACCTCTCACACTGTGTTTTCTTTTTTTGGCGCGGCAATGCGTCATGTAAAAAAAATGATGGTAGTAGTCTACGGCAGCCGCAGAGTGCAAAAAAAATGAACACAAACAAGAAATGATGGAGAAATTGGACATTACGGAGAAATAAGAAATTACTACACATGATATGCATTGCTGCCACAAATAAAAATTTTATTGAAAATATTTTTTATTAAAAGCTGGGGGGGCCCAGGGCCGGGCCCCTATTGGCCCGGGCCCATTTACACGTGCATGCCCAGACGCTACGCCATTGGCCACAGTTGCTTTTAATTAATTACTATATTTAAAATATACTTTTTGTTACTGTACACAGTAAAACTCCCAGTGTTAAATTAACACTGCTGGGAGCATATATGGTCCCACTCTACAGAGTGTTAAATTTACACTGAAGCAGTGTTAAAGTTAATGAGTTAATGAAGTGATGATTAAGACATTAATGGTGAACACCTGCTGGTCATTTCATGTCAAATCAACTTAATTTTAGAATTGTTCATGTCTCTAAGTTTTTATTTTCTTTTTCTGGAGAAAGTAATACTAAAATGATGGAAAAGGTCAAAATATTAAATGCAATAGATATATAAAAACTGATGTGTGTATATATGATTCTATCTTACAGAGTTTTAAAAAGTTACACTGAAGCAGAGTAAAAAGCTGCAAACTTTCACTTTTGCCTCTCTATCATCATCTCTGTTTGAAACTTAAAGTTACAACTTGCTTGTAGAGTTACATGGATGATAAGTTTAATCTCTATACAACTGCTGTAATTCTGGTTAATAAAGTTAGTCACCATTGTGCCGATTAGTGTTTCCATTAGTTGGGCACTTGAGTCTTGAAGATTAGAGTTGGACTTCTTTTGTTCATTGTGTTTAATAAACACATTTGTTGGAGCAGAGGGAGGTGACACAGATGAAGTTATAAACTGTTGCTACAGTAGTTGTTAAATAGTGTGATTCACTGATCTCAAACAAAACAAAAAAACACTAAATGTAAGTTACATTTTTTTATGTTCAGTCAAACCTGTGATCTTCCTATGCTGTAAATCCATACCCTTAAGAGTTAATTTTTTTACACAAATCTAAGCTGTGGTTTCAGTTGGACACCCTGAGACATCAACAATCACCCTATAAAACACAATCATGGTGACAATCAACAACAAAGCTTCATGAAATCAACAATCAGCCTATAAAACACAATCATGGTGACAATCAACAACAAAGCTTCATGCCGCAATGCATGCTGGGTACCAGGATTGTAGAAAACTCTTTCATAACTCCCATCATGCATTGCAACATGACACAATTGTGCAACTTTCTTACCATTTACTGTCACCATTGTTGAGATTTGTATCCGAAGTCATGAAGTCTCTCTAAAAAAAAAAAAAAACTATAGAATCAAAGCACCCTTATCCAAAACTGTGTTATTTGCATAGAGAAACATTTTTATGCTTTATTCTTTACCTTTCTCATATCATATATTAATATTTTTAAAACAAGCAATTAAGATGGGTTGATAGGATTTTTTCTACATCAAGCAACAAACAAGTGCTTTTATTGAAACACTGTTACAATTGCTAATAGTGGAGAGTTGTTTAGTGAAGGTCAAGGGACAAACGCCTAACTAAAGGAAACACTAATCACAATAATGGTGACTTCAAATGAATCTAAAACACAAACTGGAGATTTATTGTGATAATTTTTGTGATAAATATCCATTTGACTTGTGATTACATCGTATCAGAAAGAAGATTTGTCTACTAAATCACATGTGTGGATGCTGGAATAGTTGAGCACTTTTATTTTTTCTGACAACAGTTGTTTAGAAGTTAAACTTATCATCCTCTACAAAATAACTCTACAAGCAAGTTGTAAGTTTGGGTTTCAAACAGAAATGATGATAGAGGCGCAAAAGTGAAAGATTGCAGCTTTTTACTCTGCTTCAGTGTAACTTTTTAAAACTCTGTAAGATAGACTCATATATACACACAGCAGTTTTTATATATCTATTGCATTTAATATTTTGACCTTTTTCATCATTTTAGTATTACTTTCTCCAGAAAAATAAAATAAAAACTTAGAGACAGGAACAATTCTAAAATTAAGTTGATTTGACATGAAATGACCAGCAGGTGTTCACCATTAATGTCTTAATCATCACTTCATTATCTCATTAGCTTTAACACTGATTCAGTGTAAATTTAACACCCTGTAGAGTGGGACCATATATGCTCCCAGCAGTGTTAATTTAACACTGGGAGTTTTGCTGTGTATATTAATATTTTCTGTGATCTGAATGCAGACTGAATCAGTTTTCACGTTGCCTTTTAGTTTAGATGATCATCTGTACATTATATAATCTAACTTGTGTGTTTTTATCTGTTTATTAGTGTGAAATTGATTAATTTAAAGCTCTTAATGCAGTTAACCAAATAATTGTCTTTCACTTTAATCTCTATTAGTTTGTTATTTTCTGAAGATTGTATTGTTACAGCTTTGATATAAATCACTTATGATATCATCCTCATTTGCATAAAATCATATAATTAAACTCAACAGTGTTTTTTTTATTAATGTGAGACATTTTATACTCAGTCTGCACTGCATTACAAATGCAGACATGTTTTAATGTATAAGTATCCCTACCTTAACAATCTGTTATGTTCTGCTCACATCACACTGGTAAAGTTGATTGAACAGCTTAGTCATCAGTGTTTTCTGGGTCAGATTCAGGGTCGTATTTATAAGGTAGTAAATTTGATAGTATCTTCTGGCTTTCACTATTGCTTTGGAAGCTCATCTTTCAAAAATGTTTAATAAAACTGTTTTGTAAAAAAGAAAGCAAAGGGGGGTGTGCTCATTTATGCTGTGCACTGTATATAAATGATGTATTATTAATTTATTAAAGCGCAACTATGGTCCGATTCATGATTTCACATTTCCTTTGGTAAGTGTGTATTAGTAGATGTTACAATATGCAAAAGGTACAAACTCCAAAGTAAACAATGATGCGAGATATCATCTTCAATCTAAATCTCTTTTCTTGGATTACAACAAACACATGGATTGTAGGCAACAGTTTACTTCCTGGGATTGGTGATGTAGATAAGACCGACATTATCATAATTCCTCCAGTTTGGACTCACAGCCTGTAAGTAACTCCTGTTAGCATTGCAGTTAGCATTCAAAAAAAATAAATAAACTTTTGTTAGTTTTAAGATTCGCTTACAATGCAATGCCATTGCATTGTAAGCGAATCTTAAAACTAACAAAAGTTTATTTATTTTTTTTAATTAAAAAAAGATTGTGTTTATTAGTATAAACATTTGTAACATTTTTTGTTTGTTTACTTTAATGTGTCCCATTGCAATCATATTGATCACAGTCAGAACTGAATATAAAGAGGTGAATTCCTGTAGTGTACACTAGATGACTCTCTACTCAACACAACAGTATAGATTGAATACTAGGATCTTAAAGTATCTCCGTAGTCAAGAATTTTATCAACTTAAACTCATCTTTGAGCCTCATAGTAGCATATTTAAAAGTTTTACCTGTCACTGTAATTTTTCATGCTTTAAAACACGAACTTTACACCCTTGCCTCATTTAGTATACAGGGATCTATGAATATGCAAATCAGTCCCCGCCTCTACCAAACCGCACAGCTCAGACCATAGATATGAATATGTGAATTAGTCTCCACCTCCACTCTTTCAAACCACCTCAGACCATACATGCAGCGCACTCCACAATTAGATGTAAGATGTACATTTATTTAGTGAAAAAAAAATCTACATTCAGAAATATTTGTTTTGATGGCACGATAAACTTTTTTTTGAACTTCTTAATGATTCCTCTGACTTTAGATATGGGCAAGTTTAGGTGAGTGGCTATTTTCTTTTAGCCATTGCCTGACTTGAACGTTGACACATAAAATGCGTGTTCTCGTCTTTCCCATGATAAGAGAAATGATACGAGAAATGTGTGTCACATCATATTTATATCCCAATGAAGGAAGGAAGTCTTGAATTACAAAAAACTATGATTTTTTTTAGTTATGTATTTTTTTATTCTTTTAAAACTCAGTTGAGTTAAAATTTAGATTAGTAAAAAACATTTGTGTGACTTTTCTTCTGCAATAAAATTTATTTTACAGCTTTTAACACATTTAAACAGGTGTTTCAGTAATTGTGGACGGTGATGTTTATAGGTGCTACATATGGCAGTTTCATAAACAAAACTGCTAAGTTTGGTTTCACACAATGCAAACGTGATCCAATGCAAATGTTTTAACCCTGATGTTAAAGGGTTACAGCTCTCACCCTGCATGTGTGAGCATAACAAAAGCAGAGCTAAATCACATTTGAACTCTCACGTTTATAAGTCTAGTGTTTTTATTCAGGAAGATCAACATATTTGCTGTTAGTGGACTTACTAATATGGCACTATAGGATTAGGTGTGGGGTTTACACATAGGGATCAATCAGGTAGCAGTCACCCGGTGTATGAACCATCGGGTAGTACACATTTTTACAGGCAGTCAAATTTCAGTACAGCACTGCATGTGAAACAAAGGATCTGGCTTAATAAAACTATTTCTGATCATCACCTTGATCAATGCTGATGACAGATCTTTGTGATAATGTCAGAGTATTCTTTCAGTACATCATATTCATTTGTATTTGTCCCTGACATTGACAAAAACAGGACGTGGTCTTTTAAAAAACGGTTAAGAATGGGACATGTGGCTAAGATGTGAGACGACGAGGTGTGAGGCCATGAAATACAGAAGTCTCTTGCTGAAACTGGAACATATCTCCACTAAAGTTAGTATTGTTTGCATGAGAAATACATTTATATTCATGCATTTAGCAAGTGATGTGCATTGTATCAGTATGTACAGTATTTTCTGGGAAGGATGAACTTTTGGTTATCAATTGTTAATGCAACGCTTTACCAACTGAGCTACAGGAACAGCATTAAAGCAACAAATATAGCATGCCATGAGTCATAAATCTCATAATTTTACTTTCACAGACTAAGAGCTCACAGTAATAACACTGTTTGATTAAAAACATATTTTATTTGTTTAGCATTGATGAATTCAATAATAAGTTTTGTGTAGCGTGAAAGACAGCAAAAGAAAGACACAACATTCACACAAACATGCACATGCTGTTAACACCTCTTACATACACAAACAGCTACACATCCACACATGAAACACAAACACATATCTCATTTGCAACAACAGAACATAACCACATTTCTTTTCACACCATGTTTAACGTCAACCCAGAAATTATGCATTCAGTAACAAACATAAAACATTTAACATACTTTGGGCCTCATTTATGAAATGAGTGTATAACAGAAAACTGTGCGTTTGGTCGTTTCTTGGCTCATTTAGACATTCATCAATATGGACGTGAATGTCAAGTCTAAACGAGCTCACGCGGTGGCTACGATCAAATCTCACGTCGGGTTTCACCTCATTTATGCAAGTTTTGAGTTAGCGTAGCTATTTCCTGTCTGAAAAGGAATAATGAAATACTTAAAATAGTGTTTTTGTTTACTTTAACAAATGGAAAATGTGATTTCTCAGTTTTTACATATATACTGTATGTGAGATTGATAAATGAGACCCATTGTGTTTTAAAATGATATTTTACAGTTCAGTTGAGTTTTACAGCAGTTTAAACTGTATGTCTGATGTTTAAACTGACTTAAACATGACTCCTGCGTACACCACATCATCCTTTTCTTGAGCTCTCTGTACACAACAGACAAACACAAACATTTAATAAAAATAACAAATATTAAGTTATTAAATCATTATTAAATCTATATTCAAAGTAAGAATCTTATGCATACAATACACTGTAAAAAAAATTCCGTAGAAATTGCAGCTGGGTTGCCGGTAACTTACCGTAGATTTTAATTTATGTTTTTTTACTTGCAACATTTTGTTCAAAGTTAAATGAACATTAAACATTTACAAGTCTTTGTCTTTACAGAGTAAAACTAAAAAAACAGCATCAAGCAAAACATTCTGGGAAGCAAAATCTGGAGCAAAAAACAGAAAAAGGGTGATGATGATTTCTGGTTCCCAGAATGCTTTGCATGAGGCTGTTATTGTATAGTTTTATTCTGTAAAGATAAAGACTTGTTAATATTTCAAATTTATTTAACTTTGAACAAACTCTTGCCAGTAAATAACATAAATGTAAATCTACGGTAAATTACCGGCAACCCAGCTGCAATAACATTGTAATTTTTAGGGAATTTTTTTTGCTGTGTACATTGACAGTGTTGTAAATAATCTGATATCACTAATATGTTATTAATGTTACTATGACTTTAAGGTTTAAATATAACGTGAATGCTGGTTGTTAGCATATCTCACTCTTGTGTGGTCAACCTCATCTGAACAACGATCATGATGTGTCACAAAACAAGTGTTTATGATCATATGGGTTTTAAGAGTCATGCATGTTAGTTGAGACTTTCTCTTGAGACAAAGCACATGTGCTCACATTTGTTTTTGTTTCGTGTTATAAAGCAGTTTGAACTAAAATAAAATAAAAATATGCACAAAAAAAACTCTGGCAAAGAGTGATCGATTTCATATGTTGTTATTTTTGTTTAATTTAGTTTGATGGGTCAGTCCTCTAAGCTTTAAGTCATATAACATGAAAGAATAATGAATGCGGAAAAACTAGGGCTGGGATGATAAATTCAGTGCAAATTCAAATGTGCCGGAAAAGAAGTACAGACCCAGCTCCAGGAAATGCCTGTACGCATATTTATATCACTGTTATCAAACCTTTTCAGGTATTTTCATGATAATAAAGAATATTAATAATGATTATGTTTGACGAGCGTTGCTTTTTCAAATGCATGTTAGAAACGAATCAAACACAGTGATTTTAGATTAATAAGGACATACTACTGATCAAAGAGCTGTAGTACATGAAAGATCTGTGCATAATATCTCAATTCAGAATCAATATCAGACATTTTAGTGTGTTTTGCGATGTATCGTCCCAGCCCCACGGCAAACACTGAGATACTGACGGTGTCATTATGAAAGTCTGATGCACTTCATTTCGAGGTCAGCCATTAAATTAATGAAGTGATTAAATGTTACTTTTATAACAAAACTGCATCAAATTAACAAAGGTTTCTAGAAAAGCGGGCATAGATCATGACATGATATACTAACAATTGATTATCACAAAGTAACACAATATTTTGTCTTTCTAGAAAGTCAAATAAATTTCTCTTGCTTTGATATTTAAATGTCTATTATAGGGATGCACCGATAGGATTTTTTTGGGCCGATACCGATACGGATTTAAACAGACAACTTCTGGCCGATACCGATATTAAACACTTGTATACAATACTATACAGTTGGTCTATTAGCTAGTTTATTTCTGCATCAAATTATTTTTTCTGAACATGGATTGGATCTAATTAACATTCAACTGACCAACATAATAAGAGAGGCACAAATTAAGCTAAAACAAATATAATAAGACAGCATGACAACCTTCAAAGGTGGTTTTGGGTATTCAGCATTTATTTTATTAACAACATTAACTCATTTTTTACATATAATGGATTTCTTTATTCAATTAATTAATAAACATTCGGTATCGGCCTTTCTCGTGCTATAGCCGATATGCCGATGGTTTCAAATCCATCAAAAATCGGCCGATAAATATTGGCGGCCGATACATCGGTGCATCACTAGTCTATTACAACAGAAAAGGCACTGAAATTGATTTAAAAAAATAATGGATATTTGGATGACTCAAATTCTTAACTTTGTTGGAAACTATCTTTGCAAATTTCCTGAGATAGGCCTACTTTACTCAATTTAGTGTTTTTGTAAACACAATTTGTTCCATTGTATATTAAAGGTGCGGCCGGTGACACTGCCGTATGGTTTTATACTGTTGTCTGAGGTCTACCTATGATGTTCATGTGGTTCTTACATTCAAAAACATCAAAAGCAATAAGTAATGGCTATTTTGTACCCTGGTTTTGAGGCTTGCTTGAGAATCGTGCTGTTTTGATGGGCTGACCACATTGAAGACTTGGAATTAAACACGGAATGCTATGATTTGATAACAGTTTTTCATAGTAAACTAGCTTTCAATCCTGTGTCATTACATGTGGGGAATTGGTTTGAAAACTTTCGATGTGCAAAAATGGCAGCTGGAGGGATAAACTTGTACACTTTCAAAAAATAAAGGTACAAAAGTTGTCACTGGGACAGTCACAGTAACCTTTCAAAAAGGTACACATTTGTACCCAAAGAGTGCATATTAGTACTTCAAAGGTACATATTGGTAATTCAAATATACATATTATGTACCATTTTGGAATGTACCATTTGGTATATTTTTAAAGGGTACTGCCCCAGTGACAGCTTTTGTACCTTTATTTTTGACAGTGTATATGTTCAATACGCAAAATGTTATGCACGAGATGATACACATAAATGACAATGCGTAGGGGTGAAACAACAAATCTTTAAAATGTCACAGGCCTAGAAATTACATTCAATTACACGGTAAGGGCACCAGAATCTAATTCGCGGCTGGCTTGACCACATAAACAGTAATGCTCCAGCATGTAACAGCGTGGTAAGTCCTTATCACTAACTTTCTGGTCGGACACTAATGATAAATACAATAAAGATTGATCTTACTGGTTTAGGAGTTTGTCTTTTATGGAAAGTTGTTTCTGCGTAAGTGATTTCCTTTTCACCGGTCTGAACTGTTTCAGCAACACAAACACATTACAAACCAAAACTCTCATATTGATCTCTAAACAAAAGGTATTGTTTAGTATTGATAGATTATTGAAATTTACCCTGTTGATGTGTGTTTCTGTGTTTCTTGCAGATGCAGAAGATCAGAACTGAAGCGACAATCATCAGACATCCAACAGCAACACAACAGATCACAACTTTATGATCTAAGGTTAGAACTGAAGTGAATAATAACAGACATTGTTGTAACTGAATCAGATCCTAAAACAGTGAATATCATTACTGTAACTGAATCTGATCCTAAAACAGTGAATATCATTACACCAACTGAATCTGATGGACTGATCTGACATCAGCTCAGTAAATCAGCACTAGTAATCACACCTGTTGTATCTGAACACGGCTGACAGAGATGAGTGATATTGAGATGTTGAGTTTGATTACTGATGGGATTGTTCACCACACAGCTGTAAGAATCATCCAGACACTTCAGATGAAGAGAGATGCTGCTGATGATGTTGAGATCAGACACACTGATGCTGGACAATAAACTGTTTCCTTTGTACCAGGACAGATTCACATCTCTCACATTCAACACTGAACACATTAATGAACAATTTGATGATGATGATGAAGAGTTTTGTGTGGTGATGACAGGAATGGGCAGATGAGCTGAATAACATAAGAGTATAAACAGAAATAAAAATCAAAGCACATATTATCAATATTGGTCAAGAGGTCTGATTCATTGACCGTGTTTTTTTTAGTCATATGAATTCATGAATAAAAGGGAATTAAAATTTTAGGGTTGTTTTAAGGTTGAGAAACAAATTTTAAAACAGTGTGAAAGAAATGAGATGCATAAAATTATTTATATTCAATCTCAAACCTAAATAAATTAGTTTACACAACTAAGATAAATATTTTGGTTCATATGTTACAAAATACTTTTCTCACCATAAACAGTAACATTGAATCTGTATGAGAGGTCCCTTTTGTCTTTCATGGTTACAGTATAAAGTCCAGTGTGATTAGTTGTGATGTTTGTGATGATGAGATCTCCAGTCTGATTATTTAACTGCACTCTGTCTCTGAATCTCACATCAAGAACATCATCATATGTACAGACTGAATGGGCTTCTTTGTTGATTTTAGCTATACGAATCCCATTAGGTCCAAACCTCCACACTATCTGCTGCTCTGTCTGTATGTCAGTAACATTACTGTTTAGAGTAACAGAATCTCCCTCCATCACTGACACTGACTTCACTTCATCACCAAACACACCTGAAACACACAAACACATTCACACACATTAAAGATCTTCAGTCAATTTAAGTTTGTCTTTTATTTATTTAATCTCTTTATCCATTCCAGCTTCTATGGCTAATATGGGTGAACGGTAATTTGACATGTCCAATTTAGGCTACCTAATGTCTTTGGCCTGTGAACCCACATTGACACAGGGAGAGATTGCTAACTCAAAAGCCACCCGACCCAGCCAGGGCTCGAAATCGGGACCTTCTTGCTTTTAGGCTACTCACTGTGCCACCAAAGTTGATATTTTAAAGCTTAGAAAATTAGCAGTAGTATACAAATAACAAATAAGATTTTACTTATTTTGTAACCTTTAATAAACAGCACGGAAACTATGTCTTAGGTAAATGCATTTTTTTTTTTACTTTAAAACAATACTTTACATATACCTTTTGATGAGAAATTGATTTAACAAATATCACTTTTTTCTAACAATAAATTCCATACAAACCAGATTTTATTAAATCAGACACAGTGCAGATGTGCTGAGTAACAGATGATTATTATTCTGAAATAACTGCTCCTAAATATGATATATAAATATGTTTATAACTCACCCATCAGACAGAAAAAGCACAAAGAGAGATAAACAAACATGAGAAACATTTTCTTCATTGATGGACAACAGGGTTAATTCAGGGTAATCTGTCTCATGATGCTAGTCATCAACCTTCTCTCTCAACTCTGGTTTAAACCCTGAGTTTATGATTATTCATAATGTGCGTCCACATGATAGGCTGTTGTTTTTGGTGAACAGCCAATAGCGTTCAACATGAAAAAGGTAGGTGTGCTTTTTTCTCCTTTGAAGAAAGTAATATGTGCTATTATGGGGAGTTTATTATAAGCATATGCACACTACAGAAAGGAACACATTTGCATTTAATTAAGTTGATTAAGGTTTTACAGTACATTTTCATAATCTCACAATGAGGACCGACTGAAAACTCAAAACCAAAATATTTCATGTAATTAATATAAAACTTTCAATATTAACTCAAATAAATTTGTAAAAATTATACAGTACAGGAATAATGATGTCAAAGATATTGAAGCAAAATGCTGTAATCATATTCAACCCGAAACAAACGATATCGGCACGCAGATTTAAATGAAATGCATTCATTTTTGAATTAATTATTTAAAATGTTGAGGAATTCCATTGTTGTCTTTATTGTCATTGTGTGCATTGGTAAAGTAAAATGATTATGCCTAATCTCAGTCTTAGACATCACATCCACCGTAGGCTGAATGTATGATGCTTTTTTCTGGAAACAATTCGGCAGATTTCGAAGTCGTCCTCTGATTGGTTGATTTATACAGTATTTCTGGGAGATCCACATGTTGTGATGTTGCCCGGAAACAAAACAAAGCCTCTTGATCGAAAAAGAAAACCTTCATGTTTACATCGGTAACAATATGCTTCATGAAGATTGAATAAACGCTGCATGTTTAAATGTACGCAATGAATCTTAAAGCAACACTAAAGAGTTATTGCTCTTTGCTCCCCCTACAGGTTAGAAGCGTAATTGTTCATTACCACTGTCGTAAATACTGCAGCATAGCTGGCTCTGATGGATTGTAGGTCTGCCGTAAAGCAAGTTTTTGTAGTTTTCACTCGAACTACAGGACCACTACCCAACGGTTGGAAACTTCTTTAGTGCGGTTTTGGCCGATAGAGGGATGCAAAGCTAATGTGAAAGTGCCATTCTCCCTGTTTTGAGTGGATGAACCACTGAAACTTTTTTGGAAACGTTATTTTAAGGTAAAAAAACACTTTTTTATGACTGAGAAGTTCTGCATTCAGAATTTGCATATTTCATCACAAAAATGTTCTGGCCTGACATCTGCGTTTCTGACTGAAACTGTTCCCGATCAGAGTGTGTAATTCTATGTGACTACGTTCAGTTTAATATAGTACATATAATTTTTTTATCAAATTAATTAAACTGAAAAGTCACTCGCATATTAATGCATACATTTATGAAGTAATGCGTTACTTTACTCGTTACTTCAGAAAAGTAATATTATTACGTTATGCACGTTACTTGTAATGTGTTACCCCCAACACTGCTCGTTATAAACTTTACAGATTTTCGTGAATGATGTTTGCACACTGGCCTGTTATTGTGGCGACATCTCCAAGCCCCGAAACATGACGCCGCACACAAGCGAAACTTGATTGGTTGCTTTACATGGGAGTCATATGGCCTCTTGGGCGGTCCTTTGCCATTCAGAGATGCCAAGGTTCCCAGACCTTCAGTGGGAAGGCTATGCGAGACTAGCCATATTTCCTGCCATAGTGACTGTCTTGTTAACTCTAAACTAAAGGGTTAATTATTTCATGTGTCATATACTCATAGCTAATTGCTCCAGTTTGGTTTTGCGATCTCTTACCCAGAATAAAACCTGCTCCAGAGCATGTTAATCATGTAGCGTAAGTTACCATACCCATGAACCACTTTAAATCAATTCCGCTTTCGCAAGCCTTAAACTAAACCCAAACTTACCTGAGTAACCACTGAAACCAGCTTCGTGCAACAGACGTTGTGTTGTGTTGTGTTGTCTTCTACAGTGAATGAGATGTACACAAGCTCTCACTTACTCTTCAAGTTCTTCATACTTTCAGTTTAACACCTCTGTGTTTTTTTTCTCTGATGTTTCCATTGAACGTGTGTGTCATCACACAATAGAGTTTTGATAACAAGCTAAATAAATAACAAGTAGGTCATCTTAGTTCAAATACTAGCTAAAGCGTATCAAGAACTACACAGAGCTAACATTACTGTGTAAATTGTGAACTATATAACGTATACAATCTTAACTACAGACCAGCTGTCAAACCTCCATTCACATTAGGGTTGTGACAATTAATCGGGCAAATGCGCGTTTTCTCAATGAATGAATTTGAATGAATTACGGTGAAATGCCGCCACATCCAAAAGCAAGAGGGCGCTCTCGTGCAGAAACTCCATTTGTGCCACAGAAGAAGTATTACAAACACTATTCCAGGAAATATCTAGAGTCATATTTATATCGCTGTTCTTCAGATTGTTTCAGGTATTTTCATGATAATAGAGAATATTTTAAATGATTGTGTTTGACGAGTGTTGCTTTTTTAAATGCACTTTATAAACGAGTCAAACTCATAGTGATTTTAGATTGATAAGGACTTCCTATTGATCACGGAACCGTAGTACATGCACAAGCTGTGCATGAAACACAGATTCAGAGCCTTACAATTCAGAATCGATTTTCGACAGGTCTTTTAATGGGAACGCGATGCATCGATGCACAGCCCTAATTCACATAGCGTTGATCCATGATCGCCATCTCCTCTTGTCTTTAGGAAACCAAAATATTTGTTATTTTGACAAGGTATTTGTTCCACAGTTCAGTTAAGCCACTAGCCAGACAATAAAACATAGAGAGACCGGAAATTAAGTTTCGTCCAGACGTGTAACCATGACAACACGCGTGCGTCCGATAAAAATGTCATGTAGTTTGTAATCAGTAACACACGCAGCACTTTGACCTCGGTCACCGGTGTGCATCATCACTCCTGCGAACTCCCCCCTCTCATTCAAACTCCGTGAGAGGAGGAGTGATGATGTTACTGCACGCCGAGGCCGAAGTGCTGCAAACTAAGTGCTCTTATGCTAAACAATATAGTTTTCTTTTTTATCCGCTTAAAAAAATCGCCACGTTTTATTTTGTGCCACCATACTTCCTTGTGTAACTACTCATGTAACAGTCTTAAAAAGGGAAACATGAAAGTGTTTGGTGGCTTCTAAATTCATCCCTGTTTGGATCCTAAGGAATTAATGGGCTAGACTAAAAATGATAACACATTCACGAAGCGCTGTGCAAAGATGAAGTGCATTCATTGAAAAAGACAGGTATGCATTAATTTGTCTAAGTTGAGGTAAGAACATAGTAAAATATTTTTTAAAAATGTGTCGTTTTCCTTTAAAATATACTCGATCATTAATAGAATAATATTGATTATTATTATATTACAAAGTAAGTAAACTAATAAGTAGAGACACCCCTGTCCGAAAGTTTTCATCCAGTTGTAATGTCTTCTGTGCATATAGATGTGGAGACATGGAGATAGATTAATATAAATCTTTATTTACAGGTGCAGAGCGGACAACCTGCATCTCAACACTGTGCTTTGCAACAACAGACTGACATGGAAACACTGCTCTCTCTCCAGTTTAGCAAGAGGAAAAGGTAACATATGTAATCCCCTGCTGCCCTCTACTGGACAACTTTGTCTATAGCATCCCATTTACCACGCAGTTATGATCAATGTCCTAAATATGTAAGAAATTATTTTTGTTTTTAAAAAACAATATTTTGAGCAAGATGATAGGGATTTTGTTCTGTCGCCAGACTGTGAACTTGAATCATATAGCAAACACTATTAACATTGAGTGCCACCTGGGGTACGTGGCCAACCAGATTTCAGGGGGGCAGGAATTCTGTTTTAGTTTCACTTTAGGCAGATTCTCAACGTATCCAAATGGATTAATATATTAATACACTAAATTCATTATACACTAATAATATGTTATTAATAAAGCATATGGTCCCTTTAGCGTTTCACAATCTTTTTCTGATATTTTCATTTTTATTTAATGCACATTTGTGTTTGTATTGTTTGTTAATTTGCTATTTTACTCAAAAGAGTTTTTAAGTGTTTTTGGTGGCTTTTTAACTGTAAGAGAGGCTTTGATAGACAGTTCATTCTTATCTTTCTAACAGACATCCTGTTTTTTGCAAAACAGCGAGTGCATACGTAGGTCAAGAGTTTCAGTCAACGGTTAACTTAAGAAGTGTGTGGTTTTACCAAAGAGGAAGTATTAAATGTTCGTCATGAGAATTGAGATCTAAATATTAAGCCAACCTAGGAGAGTTGATAGTACCTGCCAGACATTCCTTTGGCACCAGGTCGAATCCAAGGACAAAAAATTGGAATAGAACGAAGACATTAAGGAGGAAATTATGGTTATGGATCCTATGGTTGAACTGTCTGGACCTACAGGATAAACAACTGAGGTCAGTGGCAGCTGAGGACAAACAACTCAGGTTTGCTGTGCTGAATCAGACACAGAGAAAGGATGGATAGTGTATGCCGAATAAGAACAAACCCTAATTAGCATGACACCCAGTCGCAGAATAAAAAAATTCTGGGTAACATAGTCGCCAGCATACCAATGGACCACACTGTGGACATGGACAAAGGACCTCTTTTTGCAAAGTGTGCAACTGGACATTGGAGAAAGAAAAGCAATCGTTACAAAAGTTGTGGCAGAAATGGACATTGGGAAGATGAGTTCAACACACCAAGACCAAAGCAGATGTGCAGCCAGCTCAACACAAAAGAAGAGGTGGTAAAGTATAAACCACACACATAGATGCATCCACTTATCTCTGATGCTTTACCATCAGCTGAATTAAACTACAAACCTGATATAACCTTATAGTATTTGTGATGCTTATACATAGCAGGGTGGGTAGGTCAACTATATGGTTATGTGACATGCCATATAAACCTTTTATAAACTATATGAGATACCATACTTTGTGTGTCTGGCACATGCGGGGGGCATAAGCACCTACTCCTTTGCCCCTGGATGGCCTTACTGGCTCTTTGTCAAGTTTTTTTTTGTAATCAAATGCTCTTTTGTGAAGCCCAATATGACATTGTGAAATTAATGAATAATAATTTAGCAATGTGGTTGTTACTTATTATTCATGTATAAGAATGACGTGAAGAGGGCATGCCAATGTAATCTGACAAAACGAGGAGTAATGTGTGTTTTTTTCGGCTCATTGAAGAGCACTCTTGCCGCTGCATTCTGGATCATCTGTAGGGGTTTGGGGGTTTGGTTGTCCGACTAGTAACACATTGCAATAGTCCAGCCTGGACTAGGACATGTGTAGCATGCTTAGATAGGAAAGGTTTTTTCCTAATAATGTAGAGCAGTGTTTCTCAAACTTTCTCAGCCCAAGGACCACTTTATCTTTCAATTTTTTTCTGAGGACCACCTAACAGAATCCCACTCTAACACGCCCCTAAAAAACAACCAAATATGAAGGATAAGCTAAATTTAAGTTTAATATGCAACTGTTTCAAGTCAAAAACTATTTTTTTTAAAACAAATGCAATGCTATGTTCAGAAATTATTTTACAGTATGAATTTTATTTCATTTGAAAAAGTAAATGTGAAATGAGTTGCAGCTTAATATGAACTGCAATTAAAGGGGCCATGACATGAAAATCTGACTTTTTCCATGTTTAAGTGCTATGATTGGGTCCCTAGTGATGCTATCAACCTAGAAAATTTGAAAAAGATCAACCCAGTAACTTAGTTTTGGTAAACCATTCTCTACAAGCACATGAAAAAATAGGTCGTTGAAATTTGGCTCTCCTTATGATGTCATAAGGAGCTCTTATTATAATAATCCAACCCCTTAATCCAACCACAGCACTGCCATTTAGTGCAGAGAGAAAATAATTCACAGAACAATTGAGTTTCAATTTCAACAAACCACCATCATTGTGATCAGTGTTTGCACTTGATCTGCACATGTGCATTTTAGAGGACACACCCAAAACGGCACATTTTTGCACACACCTACAAAGTGGCAATTTTAACATGCTATAATAAATTATTTATATGGTATTTTGAGCTAAAACTTCACACATGTGCTCTGGGGACACCAAAGATGTATTTGACATCTTAAAAAAGTCGTGTGACATGGGCCCTTTAAACATACTGTAACAGCCTAGGTCCCACTTAATGTCATTCCAAAGAGCCATTAGTTTAAAGCTGAGGTGGTGGGTATATGAAGTCTATGGTTCTATCTATGGTAACAAAAAAAGGCTGAAAAAAAATGTTCCCCTTAACTTCCAAAATCACTGAAATTGCAGGGATTTTACACATGAAACAAAAACTAGTACATTACAAAACTAAAAGATCTATAGATTTTAGCTGCTTTCTTTTCTTGTGACTCCTTTGGAAGACCACTGGGGGGACCACACTTTAAGAATTACTGCTGTAGAGGTTGTAGACTTGCTCGTTGGTCATTCAAATAGGCAAGGACCCCAAAATAGTACAGAAAATTTGCCCATGTTATGACCACTTGACTTACCATTGTCATACTCACATTAAAGACATCGGCTAAGACCCTCTCTCATAGATCTGCAAACACGAGAGCAATAAAGAATAAACTCATTTATAAGCTGAAGGTTTCTGTTAGGGCTTTGTCCTGGAACCGTTTCCAAACCATTATTAATTAAACTTAACATGATTATAACCGTATGTTGATGTGAGGTGTGTAAGATTTACCTTTAGCGTAATGTATTAGTATGAAAACTTGCTTAATACTAATTTTTACCATATAAGTTAAAAAGGCAACTATGGTCCAATTCACAATTTTACATTTCCTTTGGTGTGTAAGTGTTTGTTAGTACATATTACAATATAAAAAAGGTACAAACCCCAAAGTAAACAATGACGCAAGTTATCGTTTCCAATGTAAATCTCTTTTCTTGGACTACAACAAACACACAAATTTGTAGACAACAGTTTACTTCCTGGAATTGGTGACGTAGTAAAGACTGGCATTATCATAATTCCTCCCGCTTCTGACTCGGAGCCTGTAAGGTAACTCCTGTTAGCATTGCATTGTAAGCAAATCTTTCAAACATGATAAGGAGCATCACATTTCCGGCAGATGTCAGAGGTATTCAGGCCAATCACAACGTACAGATTAGCTGGCCAAGAGCTTTTCAGATTGAGGAGTTTTTATACAAATTGAGAGCGTTTGAGGAAAGCAGGATATCTTGAGCTACAAAAATTTACGGTATGTTGAAAATGCGTTTTTTAACCATAAACCACATGAAAACATATATTATACCAAATATACAAAATAACGTTGTTTTTAAACAATGAAATTGGGGCACTTTAAATAAAATATCAGTTTCACAATTAAACTGTGCTGAGTGTCTGTGCACTTTGTGTTCCCCTGTCATTTTTGCATTGTTTTACGAAGATGTTTGGTGGTTTTAATAATTTGTTACAATTTGGCCTAATCTGCAGGCCTACACCTCATACAGTGCAAGGTTATCATGTGTTAGTTTCTGTCATATTCTGCATAGCCAGGCATACTGATTGCAATGTTCATACAGCAATTTATAATTTGGCTACATTCTTATAACCTGAGGTACCTATTTGGCTACGTTTTAATCCTTTTATTTGTCATGATTTGTAGAAATCTTGCTTATAAAATTGATCTTGGGAGCTGGCCTAAAAAGACTGGGCATGATATTGTGATGATTTAATAAATGCACATTTAGCTACTCCAAACAAATATTAATAAATTATTATATTATCTTTTGCATGTAAGGTAGATGAAGAAAATAGATGCATCATGAACTAAAGATTCTTCTCATTCATCATCTCATCATGTATTTATTAATTTCTGTAACATTTGCTGGTTTTAATTCCTTGTGCTGTATTTCATTTTATGTTAGCTATATAAATTATATATATACATTTATATTTTATGTGTAAATTGATGTTTAAATTGAAAATTGTGACTCAGAGCACACTTGTTAACTAACCTCTGATGCATTTCGAATCAAAAATCAAATTTATAAAGAATACTACTTAGATTAATATCTTAATATTATGAACAAACATTTCTACAAAATTGAACCACTGGATCCTAGAACTGCGACCTGAAACTGCAGCCGCCGCTATATCATCCATTTCGGTAGATGGCGTTATCACAAACAAGTTGGTCATAGAACTGCGCCAGAACTGAAACATAGATAAAGGCGGATACGTCATAGTAACGCAAGAGTGATTCGAAATTACACTTCTAGATTCGCTCTCGCGGTACGTTTACGTCAGCCGTTTGTTGGTTCTTGCGGCGCCGCATGAAGTAGCACTAGACCGGAAGGCTGTGTACCATTTCCTTTCTCTTTTTCCTTATTTATTTTTTCTTTCATTATTGTAATAATTTCATTTACAAATTATATATAACTTTTTGTATATACATTTTCATGTAACATATTGTAAATTGAAACCCTGGCAAAAAATGCAAAGCGACTAAAAAAAGCACTAGAGTCGGTTATTTTTTTATTTAGACAATTATGCATATATTGTAAACAATGTTTAAACGGCTATTATAAATGTACAAATAAAATAATTTAAATTAAATAGAGAATACAATTTAATTATATAAAAAATGACCGGAAGTGTGTGGGGGGAGTATATCACAACAAAAAATAAACTGGTAGAAGCTACCTGGCCAGGATTTTAGAATCAATTGCGTTACGAAAAATACGTTAACGTTACGTTAGTCACATAGCGCGGTTAATGAAAACGCCGTCGTTTCATAGGTTTATGGACGTTTTTAAGATGTGGCTAAAGCTTAAATCTAATGGAAACCAGGATACTCGGAGATCAGACACGGAACTCAAACATCTAACATACAGCAACATGAAGACGACCACTTTACTCGTTATCTCTTTATTTATCAACGGTAAGTTCGTTTATCATTTATTTTTTAACAGGCTAGCTCTATTAGGCGGGCCATGTTATAAGGAATGAGGAAGGGCTGTATACTGTCCAAACAAATAAAAAATAACACCAGAAATATTTTGTGTTTTTATTCCCTGCTGAAAAAAAAAAACAATAAAACCATTACAGAAAATCCTAATGGTTTACATTAAAATACCAATAGGAACCATTAGCTTTTACTATTAAAACCACTACACTGTGTGGTTTGGTCCATATTCGATTTGAACCAATACATACCATTAGAGACTAACAAAAACCAATACACTGTAGTGTGTTTTGGGCCATATTCCCTTAGAACCAATAAAATTTCCCAAAAAAACATTAGAATTTTCTGTAATTGTTTTTTCAGCAGGGTTGTCCCAAAGCAATGTCGCTCTACTACACTCACGCCCATAGACTGTGAAAGATATAGACGGGGGCTGCACCAGAAAGCTCTAACTTAGATTAGGCAAGAAGGCATCAAGGCACATCCGAATCCAATGTTTATTTACTTTTTGTCTCCTGAGATACCTTCCTTGGTCCTGTCCCAAATGGCGCACTTCATGTGTACTTTCAGTCTCGTGGCCTTAAATTGCATATGCTCACTTTCTGTCTCATGTACGTCATTGCTTACGTTGTACGAGTGCTTACTACTGGCGGAACACTTCAAGTAGGTTCAAATGGAACGCCCTAAGCACCTGATCACATGGAAATGGAGCCTGCCCCTCCATCATTTGAACTGTGCAAAGCGTGAAGTGGAACGCACTTCAAAATGGCGACAGGGATTTCCGCGAGGGGAAGTGTTTAGGGAAGTTTGTGAGTGCATGTCTAAAACTGAAACACAGCCTATGAGTTCGTAGTTTGCCTCATCTGTAATTTTTACGCTCATAAGTGTGCTCATCGGCGCCCCCTTTGCACTCTTGATGCGGTCTTCGGCGAAGCCCACACTGCTGCAGGCTCCACACACTTTGCCAACACAGAAGTCCTTGTGAAAGAGCAATCAGACAACGGATTGGAGGAGTGACACCACTTCTCTTCTTATTTCGGCTCAAGTCTCTCCCAAAATACGACTCCAGTGCACCCTCGTTTGTCCCTAAGGTCCGCACCACATGATGTCATCAAAGTCTGGACTCTGAGGAAGTCCACAAGTCCAGAGTGTGCCATTTGAAGCCAATAGTTGGTGGAGCCTGCCATTGGCATCTTGGCAGCACATAACCTCGCATCACACGCATATATCCAAAAATGGTAAAGAGGCGGGACATAGGTGGACCTGAGTAGGCTGTTTGCTAAAACCACGCCTAGCTCGACAGTAGTAATAGCAGTGGCAGTTCACCCGTTACATCAGTGGCCACGCCCTTAATTATGCAAAACTTTAAGGCTTAATATAATTTAAACAAATTAGTTACAAAGTAATTCACCCCTCTCATAGTTGTTATGACAGGATGCGTGAAATATTTCATGTGATTGTCATTACGCATCTCGTCAGTGATGCCGGTTCCGTGATTAGAAGTAAATCACCATCACCTGCTTTCAGATGGCGCAGCATTTACTACACGCAGCCGTAGTTCAGTGACAATTGGGGCAATTTCACATTAATTATCGTGGATGTACCGCCTGCGATATGGCCCAGCTTGTCAGTGAACTACGGTTATGTGTAGTAAATGCTGCTCCATCTGAAAGCAGGTGAATGGCGATTTACTACTAATCAAGGAATTGGCTTTACTGATGATATCGCATGCAAAATTATTGTGCATCCCAGGTTGTCATATTTATTTCTGCTGTAAAGTTGAGCATTTTAACATGGGTTGTCTATGTAATTGACTCCCTTTTGAAGCCAGTCTTTGCGGCCAGTCGATGAATTGCAGTTTAAGTCACTTCTGTGTTGGCTTCACATGCACAAGTACTTGTTAAAATGCTTAAGTTGGCTTTATAACTGGAGCCCTGATGATTTTGGATTCGTGAATAGACTTCATGAAACAGATTTAGATATATCTTAACATAATAATGGTTAATACATTTTATAGTTATTTAATTTTTGTACTGACAGTGTTAGTTTAATCTCTCACTCTTTCTGTTTGGGTTTGCAGGTGTTGTTACAGATGAAGTGAAGTCAGTGATGGTTGGAGATTCGGTTACTCTACAAACTGATCTTACTAAACTACAGAGAGATGATCTGATAGACTGGAGGTTTGGTGATCAAAAGGATCTCATAGCTAAACTCAACAAGGAGGCCAATACAAGCAAATTATTTAATGGCACTGACGGGAGATTCAGAGGCAGACTGAAGATAAACACTGAGACTGGAGATCTCACCATCACAGACATCACTACCCAACACACTGGACTTTATCAAGTAGAGGTCAATGGAGAGAGAATTACAACAAAGACATTCAACATTAGTGAGTATCTCAAGTTTAGCTTTAATAATGATCTTATGTAACAACAATGATAACAAATACTAAGGCCTTACTATTGTAAGAGGGCACCCTTGCTTTTAATTTCATGTGATGTGTGACACTAGTATGCCTATTAGTATGATTTTAGAAGGGATCTCTTAAATAATATATGTGGGCTTTTCAGAAAAAAACATATTTCAATGTTATAATTAGGAAGTGTTCTGATGAGTAATGTCCATATGGCAAAATATACAGTTTAGGATAATACAACATGTTTTAGTTAACATTTTATTTATAAGTACATTTAAGCAGAGACATTAAGCAATGGTAATGGTAAAGAGACGGCAAGAGATAAAAAAAAGAATTAGCGACATACGAAGAGCGGTCCCCTGTATTCAATGCTGTCTGCTTGTGTCTGGATGATTTTATTATTGAATGTGATGTCTCTGTTCTTCTTTCTATTGTTTATTAACTTCTGTAGAGTTTTACTTTTTCTATTTGTTTTTTAGGTGTGTCTGTAGATGTTAACAATGTAAAAGTCAATGGTGAGTAGATCGCTTCAATATAATAAAGATAATCTTATCAAAGTTGCATTGTAATTTAAATTTAACATTATACTAAAACAAGTTTATTTGTAATGCAGAATATTTCTATAATGCTGTTTATGTCGAGTAAATCAGTCACAGTAATAATAAAAATGCAGTCAGTGTGCCACATTTAACAATTTGCAGGAACACGCACAGATCTGTACGCAAATATTATCTTAGGACAACGCTCGCATGTGATTTATTAAACTTTATGTTCGTATGTGTCTGTCTGTCTATCTATCTAATTTATTTCTCTCTCTATCTCTCTAAGATGAAGATCAGTCTTCTGGTTTGTCTTCAGGTGTTGTAGCAGGACTCTGTGTTTTTCTTCTTGTTCTTGTTTTTGCTCTTGCTCTCGCTATCTTTCTTTACAGACGTCTCTCTAGGTCTACTGGGTAAGAAACATCTTTAGCTAATACAAGATTTATATAATGCTGATCTTTATTGTGCTACAGTACAGATTGAATTTAAAGATGTAAAAATGTTTGTTCATATTCAGGGTTCAAATGTTTTATATATTTTGTGTTTGTTTGACCTTTTATTTACATATTAAACATATCATTATACTGATTTACACTGAAAAACAGCTCTTTTAATACATTTATATTAAAGATGTCATTTGAAATGACTTCTGATATTTTTGTAATTCATAGTTTGTATTAAAGTAATAGTGTCCATGCAAAAAATATAAACTACAGCAAAACACTGGAAATGAAGAGTTTCGTTGCAAAATGAGATATTTTTCAGAAATCTGGTTTTTTGGTTGTGCATTCCAATAAATATCAATTGAACTGCAGTTGGTTTGTTTTTACAGCTAAGTAGCACCATAAAACAAAATAATAACATAATAATAAACATGTTTTGACAAAAATATCAAAAACAGATTTATCTCGTTTTGCAGCGAAACTCTTCAAATACAAACACAGGAGTCCAAATCTAATAGTACTCATGATAAAACTTTTCTCTTAATTATACATATGCACAAATCTAATTTTGTCAAGACATTTTACACCTGCTTCAATATTTATATTTTAGAAATAACCGGGCAGACATTAACGAGGAAGAGACAGGTAATGGTGATGTTTATTGTACATCGTGTGTTTCAGAGTCAGATAACACACAACACACAGCATTGTAAACACAAATCTTATATTTAGTTTTACCTTCAGAATGGTGAAATAAAGTGATTTCCTGAGATTCAAACCCATGACCTTTGAACTGCTAACATAATTCTTAACCAACTTACAGGATTACATTTGTAGATGTTTATCTTCTGTTCATCTCCTGATTTTATCTCTCATCTGTGTCCAACACAGGCAAAGAGTCAGCAGAGATGAAGAAACCTTTCAGGACTGAAAGCAACAGCAGTGATCTTCCTTAAGTGTAATATGATCATTGTCTGAGGTTTGTTTCATTTTGTTTCATTAACACTACCAATAATTTTGGGAATCTGCACATGCAGATTCATTTTATTGGATTTTTTTCACGACGTGTTCCATAAATGTTTCGGCAATGTTGCTAGGTTCCTTCTATGGTAACAATCCAATAATCAACATGTTTGTGTTCACACATACGGCACATCTCAATTTTATATACGTTTTCTGGGATTAATGTTCTGCAACCAAACCAAAGTTTAATTTTATGCAAATCATAAGCGAAGCAGAGTCCTTCACATCATCAGAAGAAATAAAGAGAAACTATAGCACTATTTACCCGCGCACGTTTTAATATAAAGTCCTATAAATATTTTTTATTCATTTTTTTCAGGATTTACATATAATTTGATGTAGTTTTATATTAACATGGAATGATACAAAAACTGAACAAGCCGGCATCTGTGTGTATTTCCTGTATTCATTTTCTTCTCTTTTGAATAACTTTATTTTCAATTTCTTTCTTTCACTACCACACATATATTTATACTTTATAGCATTTTTATGAACACTATCTTTATGATAGCTTAACACTGTGTCGCAACTGTGAAATAACAATAATAAAAACTCTCCTTTTTTACTTAAAATATCTTGATGTGTTTCAGCATGAGTGTATGTATAATATTTGCTTTTTGGTTCATATCTGCACACCTAATGAATGTTATATTGTTTAGTAGTAAATATAATACATTGCCTGAATAAACAGTTAAATGTAACTTAAGGGAAAATCTGTGCATTAAATGCCTTAACATTATCTAAAAAAAATAAGCTTTGTTAATCAGGAGTTACACTACATCTTATACACTAAAACAGCTTTGATTTATATAAAGATTTTTATTCTTTAAATCCTCTGTCATTTGTAGGTGTTCATGTTGTACATTCTGCATCTAATTTTTATTAAAGTTGTGGTTTTACACAACACTAAAGTGCACTGTAATATTGTTTTTGCTCTCAGGATAACCTTCTGTGAAATTGAATTGTCTTTTTATTTACTCTAAAAATAACTTTTTGACTCATTTTGGGTAAATATTAGACGGGCACTGACACACTGCTGGGTTGTTTTAACCCAACTGTTGGGTTGTCATAACCAGTTGCATAATGACAACCCAACATTGGGTAATTTTTAGCCCAGCATGTGTTTTGTTCAATATTTACCCAACATGGGTCAAAAATAACCCAGCCATTTTTGTGTGTTACTGTGCATGATATACTGTATATCCCCTGAGAGCACTTAACTCAATGCTGGTTCTCAAACTTTTTCAACGTGCGTGTTTTTCAACGCCCCTGTGTGTACGGAGCTTTCCTTCGTGGCCCCCCTAAAGGAAGAGTAATGACAAATGTGTTCTAAAATGCAACATTTTAATTAAACAAAACATATTAAATTATAAAAAGTAGTGCTGTTTGTTAGTACCTTTTTTTTAGGTTTAGTAACACAGAATTTATGATGAATTAATTTATTTTATAAAATGTCATAAAACTGGGGCCCCCCTGGCACCATCTTGCGGCCCCCAGTTTGAGAACCACTGTGTTAACTCACTTTAATCTCTGCTATAGTCTTGGTGTGTAATTGTTTTAGCAGTGTATTGTTATGGCATCAATTTGTTGTGTTCTTATGTTATATTTGTTGTGAAATAAAAGCCACTGCTAAAAGTCACGGATTGGTTTATTTCCATGAGCCATTTTATACAAACATTCTGCTGACACTTAATAGCGCACAAGTCAACTGAATTCACTGCTCACACTGCAATGTCATGATTGCGATATATATTTATTAATATATGAAGATAAAATATTTTTTTCACATAGGCCTACTGTGAATTTATTGATGCAGAAAAGGACAGTACATCTAAACAGAGTTACTACAGCATATCACTAATTTTAAAGTAATTATCTTCTTCTCTCGTTATCATGATTTTTAAAAATAATTTTGTGTTGACATTATAAGCTGTTGGTTTCTACTCGAACAACATTTATGGGATCTCTTTCGAAAATGAATCTTCATTTTCAGCTGTTCTTGTAGTGGTGAATATCTTCTGTGAACACAAGATGGCGCTCTACTACGGTTATATGTGTAAGTAAGCTCTACACAGTCTTTAAACTCTGTTTTAATTTACTGTCAAAACTCGCTAATGTGTTATGTTGTGAATGTAGTTTATTTTTACTTAATATCAATGTCAATTTTTTTGTTGAACAAGCAGAAGCGTCTCCACAAATCAGGGTTCTGGCTAGATGGGATACAGCAGACGCATCTCGCGAGATTTTGGGTTTACCTTTAGGGTTCGGGTGTATGATTAATTTGGATGAAACATCGGTTCTGGCTAGATGTAATACATTTACCACCTAAACCCAATAAAAATTTTGGTTTATGGTTAGGTTTGAAAGTAGGATTAGGATGAAAACAGAACTCATCCGGCGAGATTTTGGCCGCAGCGGTTTCCCTTCTAGCCACAACCGCGAATCGGCGTCATTTCATCATCGGGAGCACAACATCATGCAGCATGAATTCATTAGTCGGGGAATCTGAGGTAAAACTGAGGGAAATAAGCGATTATCTACTGAAATTAAAGTCAACCGAAGTCGATATTAATCCGATTATAAAGTAAGAACTATAAAATTAAATGTCTTTTTTTAATGTAACGTTATTTGTTCCTCAGTAGATTATTGATCAGAGTTTCATCTTCCTCAGATGGAGGTTTCAGAGGTCAGATATCTTCATCAGTTTGTGTCCGTAGTCATTATCAAAGATCTCTTATAAAGGTGAGAGGTTTACGTTATAACATTAATTTTTTTGGTCACTTCAGCTTTCACCTTTGACCTTTCCTCAAGTATCATCAGTTCAACTTTTTAACAAACACAACAGTTACAGGTCGATGTTTACAATAGAAGTCCATAAACATGTAAAAATGTATAATGTCAACACAAAATGGGGCAGTGGCTCAGTGGTTCATGTAAGGTTGTCTACAAACCGGAAGGTTGCGGTTCAATCCGTCTCCACCTAAGCAAGCGTCGAGGTGCTCCCAACGAGCTGGATGGCGACTTGCAGTAAAAACTGCATTAAAATGCTTCAACAACATCTATTTTATAAGGGTAGTTAGGGGTGCCAATCATTATTGAACAGGTGATTTTATAAAAAACAATGTTTTTTTATTCTTTTAAAATTCACTTAAAAGTTATATTTGTAATCATATTTATAATTTATTTTATGGCTTTTAACACATTTTAAACAAGAGTGTCAGTAATTGTGGACGGCGATCTATGTAGGTGCTAGATCAGATGTAAAACTGTTAAATTCAGTTTCACACAATGCATACATGATGCAATGCAAATGTTTTAGCAATGATGTTAACTCTCACCCTGCATGTGTAAGCATTACAAACCAGTGCTAATGCACATTTGAACTCTCACGTTTATAAGTCTAGTGTTTTTATTCAGGAAGATCATTTTATCTGCTGTTGGTGGTGTCACTAATATGGGATTAGGATTAGCTGTGGGCTTTACACATAGGGATCAATCAGGTAGCAGCCGTCCTATGTATGAACCAATCAGGGAGGCAAAATTTTAGGGGCAGTAAAATTTCAGTACAACACTGCACGTAAAATAAAGGATCTGGCTTAATAAAGCTATTTTTGATCATATTAAAAACACCTTGATCAATGCTGATGACAGATCTCAGAGTATCAGTGATAATCTCAAAGTATCATGATGCCAGAAATACTGCAGCATTCAGTACATCAATGCATTTGTTCTTCAACATTATTCATTTGTATTTGTCCCTGACATTGACAAAAACAGGACGTGGTCTTTAAAAAACGGTAAAGAATGGCACATGTGGCTAAGATGTGAGACGAAGAGGTGTGAGGCCATGAAATAAAGAAGTCTCTTGCTAAGCCTGTAAAAAACTTGACTAAAGTTAGTATTGTTTGCATGAGAAATACATTTATATTCATGCATTTAGCAAGTGACTTTTAAGATGTGCATTGTATCAGTATGTACAGTATGTTTTCTGGGAAGCATGAACTTTTGGTTACTATTGTTAATGCAATGCTTTACCAACTGAGCTACAGGAACAGCATGATATAAATAATAATAAAGATAGCAAGAGTCATAAATCTCATTATTTTACATTCACAGAGTAAGATTTCACAGTACTAACACTGTTTGATTAAAAACATCTTTTATTTGCCAACCGTTACATTGATGAATTCAATAATTAATTGTAAAGCTGTTTTGTGTAGCGTGCAAGACAGCAAAAGAAAGACACAATACTCACACAAACATGCACATGCTGTTAACACCTCTTACATATACACGTAGCCCCCTCGTTTACACACCACAAACAGCCAATAGTCAAACACATATCTCATTTGCAACAACAGAACATAACCACATTTCTTTTCACACCATGTTTAACGTCAACAAAGAAATGAAGCATTCAGTAACAAACATAAAACATTTAACATACTTTGGGCCTCATTTATGACACGAGCGTACGACAGAAAACTGTGCGTTTAGTCGTTTATTGGCTCGTTAAGACTTGAAATTCATCAATATGGATGTGAGTGGTGGCTACGATCAAATCTCACGTCATGTTTCACATTATTTATGCAAGTTTTGAGTTAGTTGATGTATGTTTAGCTGTTTCCTGTCTGAAAAGGAATAATGAAATAAATTTAAAGGAGTGATTTCTTTTAGTTTAACTTATGGAAAATGTGATTGTGTGTGTGTGTGTGTGTGTGTGTGTGTGTGTGTGTGTGTGTGCGTGTGTGATTTATATATATATATATTTGTGTGTGTGTGTGTGTGTGTGCGTGTGTGATTTATATATATATGTGTGTGTGCGTGTGTGATTTATATATATATGTGTGTGTGTGTGTGTGCGTGCGTGCGTGCGTGTGTGTGTGTGTTAGATTGATAAATGAGGCCCAATGTATTTTAAAATGATATATTACAGTTGAGTTTTTCAGGATTTAACGTGACTTCTAAGTACACCACTTCAACGTCTTCTGGAGTTCTCTGTACACAACAGACAAACACAAACATTTAATAAAAATAACAAATATTAAGTTATTAAATCATTATTAAATCTATATACAAAGTAAGAATCTTATGCATACATTGACACGTTAAAGACAGTGTTGTAAATAATCTGATATCACTAATATGTTATTAATGTTATTATATTATTATGACTTCAGAGGTTAAATATAACGTGACTGCTGGTTGTTAGCATATCTCACTCTTGTGTGGTCAACCTCAGCATCTGAGCAACGATCATGAAGTGTCACGAAACAAGTGTTTATGATCATACGGGTGTTGAGGGTAATGCATATGTTAGCTGAGACTTTCTCTTGACAAAAAGCACATGCGCTTAAATTTGTCTTTGTTTTTAGTTGTTTGTTGAGTTATAAAGCAGTTTCAACTGAAATAAATACATAAACATGTAAATATGCAAAAAACTCTTAATGTATTAAATAAAACTCTGACAAAGAGTGATCAATTTCATATGTTGCTATTTTTGTTTAATTTAGTTTGATGGGTCTGGGTCAGTCCTCTTATGTCTAGGTTTTAAGTAATATAACATGAAATAATAATGACAGCGACAAACTAGGGCTTGGATGATAAATTGTGTGATTATCTTGCTATGCAAATTAAATATGTGCCTTAAAAAAGTACCATTACACATGCAGCTCCAGGAAATACCTATAAGCATATTTGTATTTCTGTTTATCGAACCTTTACAGTTATTTTTATTATATTAAAGAATATTTGTAATGATTATGATTGACGAGTGTTGCTTTTTCAAATGCATGTTATAAACGACTCAAACTCAGTGATTTTAGATTAATAAGGACTTCCTACTGATCAAAGAGCTGTAGTATATGAAAGATCTGTGCTTAATATCACCTTTGCTATTTAGAATCAATTTCAGATAGGTAGTGTGTATTGCAATGCATCTTCCCAGCCCTGCGACAAACACTGAGATACTGACGGTGTCATTATTGTCTGATGCACTTTCTTTGTCCTAAAACATTTCGAGGTCAGCTATTAAATGAATGAAGTGATTAAATGTTACTTTTATAATAAAACTGCATTAAATTCACAAAGGTTTTTATCAGAGACCACAGGCATAAAGAGGTACTTTACTCAATTCAGTGTATTTGTAATGCTCTGTTAAGTATTTTTGTAAACATGTTGTTTTATTGCGGTTTAAAGGTGGGGTGACTCTGGCGTTCTTATGGTTTTATACTGTTGTCTGAGGTGTACCTATAATGTTTGTGCGGTTTTTACATATAGAAACATCAAAAGCAATAAGTAATGGCTATTTTGTACCCTGGTTTTGAGGCTGGCTCGAGAATCGCTGTGTTTTGATGCTATGATTTGATAACAGTTTTTTTTGTAAACTAGCTTCAATTCTACGATTCCTGCGTCATTACATGTGGGAAATTGTTTTTAAAACTTCTGATGTGGAAAAATGGCCACCGGAGGGATAAACCCATATATGTTTGAGCCGTAAGATGTACTATGTGCAATGATACACATAATTGACAATGCGTATTGGTAAAGTAGCAAACAACAAATCTTCAAATGTGGCGGGCCTAGAAATTACCGTAAACAACACAGTAAGCGCACCAGAATATAAATCGCAGCTGGCTTGACCACAGAAACACTAATGCTCCAGCGTTAAAGCAACACTATGTAGTTTTTTACCTTTAAATAATGTCTCTAAAATCATTTTAGTGATAGAACAACTTTTTACTGGACAAATTCTACTGCTGCTGCAACCTGAGCAGCCTCCTAGCTGCTACAAGCACACTCTGAAATACGGCTGTGCGATTTAGGGAAAATATCTAATTGCGCTTTTTCTGCCAGGAATTGCGATTCGATTTGCGATTAAATTTTGTAGTAGATGCAATGTGCATCTGCCTCTTTAGATGGTTAGATCTTACTGATACTGCTTATGGGTCTGGTGATTTAACTGTATTCTTATGTTTTTTTTTTTTTTTTTTTTTGTGAAAATAAGGAAACAAAAACAAAGAAATTAAGAATATAATTAACACTTCTTATTGTATGAAATGTAAAATGGTCTTTGGGTTGGACTAACACTGTAACAGTATTTAAGTAAGTGGGTTCATTATAGCTGCAACTTTAACAACAAGTTAAAATATTGAAATGGGTGACTGAGTTTTACTGGAAAGATTTGAATGCATGTTTGTTTTTTGTAAACAAAGAACTCTAATACTCAACTTCATAATGATCAAAATATTAAATAGCTACATTTGGTATTTTTAAAATGAATATAAAATCCAAATGTGTTCAATGTCATGTCATTTCATTCAAGTGACATTAGCAACCCAGTAAAATTATATTTTAGTTTGTTTTAAATAAGGAGTCGGGCTTGTAAGCATTGTTGGGCGGGTGTGTTTAAAGTTTTAACGCATCATCCGTTTTGGGAGACGCGGGCGTGTCGTAAAGTCTTGCAATGCGGACTTGCGGAGACAGGCGTGAGTATTTAATAAGCATAGAGACACAGGCTGCGCGTGTGCGTCAAGTTAAACACCTTGTCTGTTGTGGAAGACGCGCGCGCTAAGTCTTGCAATGCGGAAACAGGCGGGAGTATTTAATAAGCATTGAGAGACACAGGCTGCGCGCATGTTTTAAATTGAAACCCCTCGTCAGTTTAGGAGAAGCGCTGTTTTGGTTGACGTGCCTCTCACGGAGAAAGCACAGCCATACTTGCGCTCGCTCAATTGGTTAGACTGTCACAAAGCCTCTCTGCATATTTCTCAAATCGCATCATATCGCATCCTTTCGCGATTTGCTAATCGCAACGTTGCACATCGCGATTGCGGTTCGATTTCGATTAATCGCCCAGCCCTACTCTGAAAGTGGCGGTGGAGGGTAGGAAACACAGCCCCGCCCCTCCCCTCCCCCTGCCTGCAGAAGAGTGTCTGATACCAGGCACTGTTGTGCTTTTCAACCACATGGGGGAGCTGTAAGTCATTTTTACATAAAAACTACATAGTGTTGCTTTAAACATCGTGGTCAGTCCTTATCACTAACCCTATTCTCGGACATGGATTTTAGGCAATGATATAAACAATAAAGATTGAGAGTTTTGAAGACGAAATTACTTACAAAGAAACAACTTTCCAAAAAAGACAAACACATAAACAAGTAAGTTTATGTGTTTGTCTTTTTTGGAAAGTTGTTTCTTTGTAAGTGATTTCCTCTTCACCGGTCTGAACTGTTTCAACAACACAGACACATTACAAACCAAAACTCTCATCTTGATCTGTTAACAAAGGGTATTGTTTAGTATTGTTAGATTATTGACATTTACCCTGTTGCTGTGTGTTTCTGTGTTTCCTGTAGATGCAGAAGATCAGAACTAAAACTACAATCATCAGACATCCAACAGCAACACAAAAGGTTAGACCTGAAGTGAATAATAACACACATGACTGTAACTGAATTTGATCCTAAAACAGTGAATATCATTACACCAACTGAATCTGTTGGACTGATCTGACATCAGCTCAGTAAATCAGCACTAGTAATCACACCTCTTGTATCTGAACACGGCTGACAGACATCAGTGATGTTGAGATGTTGAGTTTGATTACTGATGGGATTGTTCAGTACACAGCTGTAAGAATCATCCAGACACTTCAGATGAAGAGAGATGCTGCTGATGATGTTGAGATCAGACACACTGATGCTGGACAATAAACTGTTTCCTTTGTACCAGGACAGACTCACATCTCTCACATAACTCATATTCAACACTGAACACAATAATAAACAATTTGAGCCTGATGATGATGATGATGAAGAGTTTTGTGTGGTGATGACAGGAATGGGCAGATGAGCTGAATAACATAAGAGTATAAACAGAAATAAAAATCAAAGCACATATTATCAATATTGGTCAAGAGGTCTGATTCATTGACCGTGTTTTTTTTAGTCATATGAATTCATGAATAAAATGGAATTAAAATTTAAGGATTGTTTTAAGGTTGAGAAACAAATTTTAAAACAGTGTGAAAGAAATGAGATGCATAAAAGTATTTATATTCAATCCCAAACCTAAATAAATTAGTTTACATAGCTAAGATAATATTTGGTTCATATGTTACAAAAATACTTTTCTCACCATAAACAGTAACATTGAATCTGTATGAGAGGTCCCTGTTGCCTTTGATGGTTATATTATAAAGTCCAGTGTGTTGTGTTGTAATGTTTTTGATGGTGAGATCTCCAGTCTGATCATTCACCTGCAGTCTGTCTCTGAATCTCCCATCAAGAACATCATCATATGTAGAGACTGAATGGGCTTCTTTGTTGATTTTAGCTATACGAATCTCATTAGGTCCAAACCTCCACACTATCTGCTGATCTGTCTGTAGTTTAATATCAGTGTGTAGAGTAAAAGAATCTCCCTCCATCACTGACACTGACTTCACTTCATCACCAAACACACCTGCAGACACAAACACATTCACACACATTAAACATCTTCAGTTTAAGTTTGTCTTTTATTTATTTAATCTATTTATCCATTCCAGCTTCTATGGCTATATTCATGAGTGAGAGGCAATTTGAAATGTCCAATTGATGTCTTTGGCCTGTGGGAGGAAACCGGAATAAACCCATGTTGACACCGGGAGAGAATGCAAACTCAAAGGCCAACTGACCCAGCCAGGGCTTGAACTCGGGACCTTCTTGCTATGAGGTAACCGTGCTACCAAAGTTGGTATTTTAAAGCTTAGAAAATTAGCAGTAGTAAACAATTACAAAATAAGATTTTACTAATTTTGTAACCTTTAATAAACAGCACAAAAAACGATGTCTTAGTTAAATGCATACATTTTATTTACTTACAAACAATACTGTACATATAACTTTTGATGAGAAATTGATTTAACAAATATACATTTTCTCTATCAATAAAATCTATACAAATCACATTGTATTAAACCAGACAGAACAAGTGCAGATCTACTGAGTAACATATTATTATTCTGGATTAACTGCTCCTAAATATGATATATAAATATGTTTATAACTCACCCATCAGACAGCAGAAACACAAAGAGAGATAAACAAACATGAGAAACATTTTCTTCATTGATGGCCTGTTGCACGAAGCAAGCTGAACAAACTCAGAGTTGCAGAGAAAGTTTTAAGTTGACAAAACCCGACAAATCCAACCCGGGTTAATTCAGGGTATCTGAATCTGTCTCATGATGCTAGTTATCAACCTTCACTCAAAACTCTGGTTTAAACCCTGAATTTATGATTATTCATAATGTGCGTCCACATGATAGGCTGATGTTTTCAGTGAACAGCCAATGGCGTTCCACACATGAGGGTGTACTGTTTCCTCATGATAAAGTAGGTGTGTGTATTTCTCCTTTGAAGAAAGTAATATGTGCTATTATGGGTAGTTTATTATAAGCATATGCACACTACAGAAGGAACAAGTTTGCTTTAAAGTAAGCTAATTAAAGTTTTACAGTACATTTTCATAATTTCACAATGAGAATAAAACCGACTGAAAACTCATAACCAACATATTTCATGTAAATAAAATAAAACGTTCAATATTAACTAAAATAAATGTGTAAAAATAATACAGTACAGGATTAATGAAGTCAAAGATATGGAAGAGTTAAAAATCATTAAATTTAATTAAATTATATCCAATTAAAAATGATTATAATTTAAAAAGACTTTATATAATTTTTTTTTTATAAAAATACTGTAATCATATGTAACCCAAAACAAAATAAGTTGGCTGGCAGATTTAAATGAAATGCATACATTTTTAAACCATATTTAAAATTATGAGGAATTTTAGTGTTGTCTTTATTGTCCTTGTGTGCATTGGTAAAGTAAAATGATTATACCTAATCTCAATCTTAGACATCATGTCCACCATAGGCTGAACGTCTGATTCATACAGTTAACTTTTCTGAAAACAATTCAGCGGATTTTGAAGTTGTCCTCTGATTGGTTGATTTATACAGGATTTCTGGGAGATGCACATGCTGCCCAGAATTAACACAAAGCTATCTGATTGAAGAAGAAAACTTTCATGTTTACATTGGTAAATAGGCTTCATCAAAATCGGATAAACACTGCAGTTTTAAATGTATGCAGTGAATCTTAACGTATTTGCTATACAGATGTTCGTGAATGATGGCTGCACCGGCCTGTTATTGTGGTGACATCTTAAAGCCGTGTTAGTCATATGGCCTATTGGGCGGGCCATGGCCATTCAGAGCTTCCATGGGAGACTAGATTATGCCTTTCCTGCCGCAGTGCCTTTCTTGCTAATTCTAATGGGTTAACTATTCCATGTTTCAGACTTACGTCATTTATACTCATAGCTGATTGGCCCAGTTTGGATTTGCGATCTCTTACCCAGAATAAAACCTGCTCCAGAGCGTGTTAGTCAGGTAGCGTAAGTTACTTTGCCGATGAACACCGCTTTAAACCAATCCACTTTCATAAGCCTGAAACACAGAGTTTGCTTAAACTAAACCCAAACTTACCCGGGTAACCACTGAAACCAGCTTCGTGCAACATGCGTGAGGTGTTGTTTTGTCTTCTACAGTGAATGAAATGAACACAAGCTCTCACTTACTCTTTGTGTGCTTCATAACACCTCTGTGTGTTTTTTTCTCACTGATGTTTCCATTGAACTTGTGTGACATCATCACATGTTGTGTTTATATCAAACCTCACAGACTGTTGTATGGACTCTATTATACATGTGTGTGAAGAGCACAGGATTACCTTACATAATGTAGAGTCATTTTTATCTCACATCAATAAATATAATTACAAAGCAAACAGTCACATTGTTTTGTCCTAGTTGTATGTTTTAAGTAAAAAAATTTTGTCTGTAGGCTCCAGTGAGCGAGACTAAAGTAACATGTAACATATGTTTTATATAAACATTATAAAAGTTTGATATCTGTAGTGAATGCTAGTGTTATATTTAAGATGACCAGTAGAGGATGTGATTGTATTAAATGTCTTCTCATGGTGAACTAGCAAAAGCCCAGATAGCAAGATTAGATTTCCAGATGTCACTAACACTTTTGGCCTACTGTCAGACCATCATTATATTTTAAAATATGCTTGATCATTATTGGAATAATATTGATAATTATTACAATATAAAGTAAGTGAAATAATAAGTAGACACGCCCCTGTCCGAAAGTTATCATGCAGTTATGATTGCTGTCCTTGATATGTAAGAATTTATTTTTGTCTTTTAAAAATAATATTGAGGTAGATGGCAGGGATTTTGTTCGTGACAGTTACCAGACTGTGAACTTGAATCATATAGCACGGTCCCTTTAGTGTTTCACATTCTTATTCTGGGATTTTTATTATTTATTTATTGCACTTTTTTTGTTTGTTTGCACATTAATTTGCTGTTTTACTCAAAATAGTTCTAAAATGTTTTTGATGGTTGTTAAACTGTAAGACATGCTTTGAATAGACAGTTCCTTATCTTTCTAGCAGACGTCTTGTTGCAAAACAGAGGGTACATATGTAGGCACATGAGATTCAGTCAACAGTTATCAAGGACATGCGTTATCCTCCAGACAGTTTACGGACCATTTCGTCCGTGTGGCGCACGTGCACGCTTGCGGTGTGAAGTGCGTCCGCGCTATTCTACAAGATGTTTTATCAACTGGCTACTACTTATCCTCCAGACAGTGACGGATCACGTCTTTCTCTCATTTGGCCGTGTGGCGCGCGTGCCCGCTTGCGGTGTAAAGCGTGTCCGTGCTATTCTTTTACAGTGTGTTCAGGGGACCAGCAGTTAGCAGATGGAGTAAGGAGATGTTTACTGTATGAAACAAAAAAAATGTATGGCCTAAAATGCGTGAATTCGCTAAGAGCCACCTTTAAAATACATTTGACAAGAGATATTTAAACAAATATTTGTATGCAACAGTTGAATCCTAGATGCCATGCATACCGGCAGCATTTTCAATGTAACATAGATCTGTCAGTCACTTCGCTAAGGGAGATCAAAACGCAGACATAAATCCCCTACTACACCCTTCAAAAATCTTACTTTAAGGGCTCTGCCCTTCGAAAGGAGTAGGCCATACACTGTCAGAAATAAAGGTACAAAACTGTACCTTTTCTGTCACTGGGGCTGTACCCTAAGTTTCTCTGTGGTACCTTTACAGGAATACAAAACAGAATACAATTTTGGGTAGATTACCGTACCTTAAGAACCTACATTGTTAGAAAAAAGTCAAAATATGTATCCTAGCTGTCAGTGGGGCAGAATGATTTAAAAAGGTAATTGTATGGACCATTAGGTACAGATATGTAAACATTTAGTACCAATATGTACCTTTGAGATGCTAATGATGCTAAAGGGTACAGCCCCAGTGACAGAAAAGGTATAGTTTTGTACCTTTATTTCTGACAGTGTATATGCTGACTTCTGTTTGGAAAATGCACACAAACTTCTGTGAATTATAAAACTTACATTTCTACACCCCGTTACTTATAAATATTAAATCTAAAACAAAATGTCACATTTATGTCCATTTCAATTTCTTTATTAATGACAGAATTGAGTTTTTATACAAATATCATTATCTTAGGAGAGAAACACAATTTAACTTCTAGATCTTCTTTAACAGGACATAAATGGTTATGTAATATTTGATTATATGAGATCAGAGACCTAAATTAAAGTAATTCACTGCCTGAAGTACACAGAGAGAAACAAACATGTTTTTTCAACATATACAGATGTCTGTATCATTCAGTTGTACACTGTAAACATATTTGTTTGTTTTTGTAAAATACTGTTTAACATATTGAAGAGTTTGGTTCCAAAACGAGATAAATGTTTTTAACTTTTTTTTCAAAACATGCTTATTATCATGTTTGTATTGGTTTTTTTTTTGTTATAAAGGCTTAACTCAAAACAAACCAACTGCAGTTTGATTGATATTAATGTGAATGCACAATCCAAAAAAAGAGTTATCTGGTTTTGGAACCAAACTCTTCATTTGTTGTTTCAATTAAAAAAAAAAACAAATAAAGTTGAATCAACTAATACTTTTATTAAGTGGAATTAACTAAAAAAAATGTTAAGGCAACACCAACATTTTCTTAGTTGATCTTCTTTCTTATTTGTAGTTCCTCAAAGAACCATTCAGTCTAATTAAACCATTTATTTCACACATGTTTTAATCTAACCTTAATTTACGTTAATAAACAGAAAAGTTCTTCATTATGAAACCATTCAGCCAAAATGGTTCTTCTATAACATCACAAAGCACCTTTATTTTTAAGAGTGCACTCTACATTGCAGTTTCTTCTAAAAAATAATGTGACTCTTCCTGCTAAATGCATTCACGAAAAACCATTACATGTTAGATATGTTAGAGTTTTTTGTAGTAGGCACTTCTGGTCTCTTAACTATCATGCATGTCCGTAAAGTTCACAAGCCCATAGTAATTCTTTTGTTATTAAATGTTTCAGTAAGGATGCTTGTATGTGCCCTCTTTGTGGTTCCTGTGTCTTTACATTGTGCCCTATTTTTAAGGTCTTGAGAAACTAAGGGTGACCGACGTTCAACATTGAAATTTGGTTGAAATAATGTTAGTTGATTGTGCAACGTTGATACAACATTGAAACAACAATAAATGGTTAACAGTTGCAAAGGGTTAATAAAATAAAAGTTTTATGACAATTTTATGTAATTTGTGAATTATTCATTAAATGCTTTAAAAACTCATTTTTTGAAACTGATGAAAATACTAGTCTTTAAAAATTTAACAAAAGTAATTGGTAACGTATATGTATAATGTAAATATGATATTTCAGTTTTCTTTTTTCATACATTTGCAAAAGTTTCTAAAATTCTATTTTCACTTTGTAATGGGACACGTAGTGTAGATTTATGAAGAAAAAATGTAAACAATTGCATTATCACAGCATTAACAAAATTAAAATATTAATTTAGGTTTAAACAAAGATCAGAGTTAATCTGTAGATCAGTGTGAACAACAGATGTGTTCAATCAACTTTAATTATATTGACTTTAATTATATTTATAATATACTCATCTTTCTATTAATTCCATGTATTTAAATAATTGAAATGTAAATGGCAAATCAAAAGGAAATCTTTCCTCTTATTCATGAACACATACAGCTGGATTGTTTAAACTTGTTGAGTGATGTTATAAGTGATGTGATGCCGATGTGTTTGTGATGATGATGATGTTACATTAGAGGATAATCACTGCTGCTGACTGCTATTATTCAACAATGGATCCATCTCTGAATCCTCTTTTTTGGAAGCTGTAAGAAACAGAGATGAGAGATCAAATCAAAAGTTGTTTAGAGAGGAAGCAGCAGTGATAAACATCTTTAAATGAAGGATGATCTCACTCAATCATTCTGATGTTTTGAAGCATCTTGTTGGATTATAATGCTATAATGTTTGTACAATCAAAGCTCTCAATGTCTCCTGTAATAACATTACTGATATGATCAAGTCAGGGCCGCTGCTGGCCAAAAGGTGCCCTAAGCTGACTTTTAATCTGGTGCCCCCTTTAGTTAAAAAACAACAATAACAAAATCACACACAACTATACTGCCCTACAAAGGCTAAGTGCAGTAACTACGCAAACACTGAAATTGAGAAAAATGCCCTTAAAGTTTTTTACCCCAACCAGTCAAACATTTTACTGCAACTTTGGCACACACGTTTCTCTGAAATGGGCTTTGTGAAGTCTCCTGGGTTCAGTTGTGTCCCATTTCAACCCTTAACTCAATTTTGACCAAATGCGTAATTACTGTGCTTTGGCTTTGTAGGGCAGTAAAGTATGTGTGAGAATATAACTTGATTAAAATGCTATTGTTATCATTTATAATTGTATTTTGACAGCAACACAAACTATATAAATATGCATTTATAATAAACCCAAGCAACAATGGTTTAAAAACAAAAAAAATTATGAGAAACCAATATATAAAACGACACAAAAAGATGCGCCATAATTAGGACTGGCACATATTGTATGCATGCAGAATTTGCCGAATGAACTGCACAACTTTTCACAATGTGTGCTATTTATACGCATTTCATGAGAATGGGTTGAAATAATAGACTTCAGCTTAATGTAATGTGACAAAGCTAATTGTTTGTATTTTAATTTTCACTTAAATTCAAAAAGCACGTAAACTGTTAAATCAAGTTTTTAACAATTAAGAGCACTGACTAAAGTAAAGTCTTTTCTATTCTTTAAAAGAATAGTTCACCCAAAAATGAAAATAATGTCATTAATGACTCACCCTCATGTCGTTCCAAGCTCATAAGACCCAGAGGTGGAAAAAGTACTAAAATATTGTACTCAAGTAAAAGTAAAGTTACTTTAATAATATTTTACTTAAGTAAAAGTAAAGTTACTTGTCTAAAAATCTACTCAAGTAAAAGTAAAAAGTAAGTCATTTTAACTTTACTCAGAGTAAAAGTTACTTTTTTTACAGCGGGGAGAGGTGGAGGATTCTAGTATAGTTCAAAAACGACAAGGGAATATACATCTCAAACTAGTTGTTTTTAATTGTAGGAACATCTTTACAATTAAAGTGCAATAACAAAAAGTTAATAAAATAAAAAGCTTTTTTAAAGTAAGAAACATTTATGGAATTGTTTAATGATTTTACATGTGAGTTATGCACTTTTGAAGGTGGTCAGCAGCTTGTAAATACAATCACTATAGTAAGGTTGTAATTGATGTATTGCTGGTAACATACATTATTTTATTAAACTATATATCTAGTTTAAATGAGCATATAATGAGATGAGTGCCATGGCTATATACATTTGACACGTTTATTATCTTCCTACTTCCCTGACCTGGGTACCTGATGACCTTTATTCTTCTCTCTCTCGTTCTCTCTCTCTCTCTGCAATGTCTAATGACCTGCGCATTCTCGAGGACGTTTTGAAGTTGTGTTTGACTTGATGCGAAGCTGCTAGACCTCGGAAGATAATGTGCATGGTATTAAAAACGCGTCGTGCAATTTCGTACTTAGGAGCATGAATCCTACCTTTCATAGAAATGAAACACTCGCTTCGCGTCAGTGGAAAGTGGTCGCTTAAATATGACCAGGGGTTTCTTTCATAAGATTTGAACTGAGGCGGGTCTGCATTAGTTCGCGCCTGTCTCGTCCGTCTCCATGGTTCTTTTTGCGCGTTCCCCCGCGGCCCCGCCCATTTACATCCGTTGCGCGTCTTTATCACCTTGCTTTTTAAAATATTTTTTTACTCAGTAACGGATATTATTTAAAATGTAGCGAAGTACAATACTTTAAATAAAACATACTTAAGTAAAAGTAAAAGTACAGATTTTAAAAACTACTCAAAAAAGTAAAAATACATAAAAAAACTACTCAATTACAGTAACGTGAGTAAATGTAATTCGTTACTTTCCACCTCTGATAAGACCTACGTTCATCTTTGGAAACACAGTTTAAGATGTTTGAGATTTAGTCTGAGAGCTTTCTGACCCTCCATTGAAAATCTTATTATATATCAACTTTATTCAAGACACAAAGGTCCATAGAGACAACACTATACAAAAATAAAACATACAAAACATTAAGAATAATGCAAATGAAGCATCATTAAAACATATACAGGCTACGGGTCCAATGTTTCCAAAAGCAGGATGTATACATTGTGTCACTAACTCATCAACTAAGGACACAATGATCATATTCTTAGATCCTGTTAGTCTGCACATGAATCTATACATAAATTTCTTACGACAGCTTTAAAAGTGGGCACATTATTAGACACAAACATTGCACTGGCACTACTCCACCTAGTAATTTTAAGCAAAATTCTTAGTGCTTGGAGTTTTTTCATTTTTGACTCACTAAAATTACACCACAGGTGGGAAGTGTACAATGGAGTGCAATAAGTTTTAAAGAGTGAGATTTTAACATCAGGAGTGCACATGTGAAATTTGCGTGCCAGCATGTTTGCCTGCCCATACAGTTTTCCACACTGACGCTGCAAATCATCATCATCACAGAGGTCATCTCTTATCACATGTCCCAGATATTTAACTTTCTTTACAACCTTTAAAGGTTCACCTGCCAATGAAAAAGAGGGATAGGCACACTTCATATCCTCCTTAGTTCTGGCGATTAGTACCACACTCTTCAAAGAGTTAAATTTTATATCAAACATAAGTCCATATTGAGAACATATTCTAAGAAGTTGCTGCAGACCAGCACTGGAAGGAGACAGTACCACCAGATCATCAGCATAAAGCATATGATTAATGAGACTATCCCCCACCAAGCAGCCAGTTCTACAGCACTTCAATTCCCTTGATAGGTTTGTAAGAATTTTGATTGATCCTGACCAAAAGGTCAGCCCTTCCTGGGAACACAGCATGGATGCCCGAGAGTGCAGTGTGTGTGCCCTGTAGGTGCCTGAGGCAGCAAGGACATCAAAAGAGAACTTTTTTGCAACACAACAAGTTTTCCTCCAGGACTCACGGCAGGGGACCAAGACCCCCAAAACACCCCTCTCGGGAACCAGAACTTTATCTCGAATACAGGAGACTCCCTGGAGAGTTACACTTGACTTTCAAACACCACATCTCTATACAACAACAGGATTCAATGTTAATCTGTGACAATAAACAAGTAAACTTAACCTAATGTTGGGAGACAACTCCTACCTTAGAGATGTTGACCAATCACCCACTGTATGTATATTAGGCAACACCCCTGAATTTTACAACAACCAATCAGTAGCAAACTCCAATATGCTTTGTCTCTCTGGATATTTAAGGGAATGATGTAAAATGGTTCAGGGGGTCTTTCTGTTCATGGAAGTTCACCCCCATGAGGCTGTATCTTTGATACAGCATCATGTATTTTATTTTACTTTGAGAAATCTGTAACCAGATATTCATCACTTGCCAGGTATGCATTATTCTCATTTGATTATATTTGTTTTCTCGTATTTGAATTGGAATGTGAATTGGCTTCTGAATTATGTTTTACCTACCTGGTTAATAAATTGTTATATTTGATTTTATTCTGTGTTGCTCGGTAAATGTTGACACTGCAAGTAATATCGTTGTATCCGTAGTTACCGTAAGGACTGAAATCAGGCTAGGATCGGCCCAATCCCAGCTAGATAGTGAATAATACATCAGCTGAGGATTTGTGAGATACGAATAGCAATTGGCGTTAGTTTAAGTGTACTTAGAAGCGTGGAGGCTGTGTTTCCGTTTAGAGTAACATTTCTGATTACTCTAAATAGGGTCAGCCTCAACCTCTGTTTATTTCAATGTTATTCTATTCATTGATCTTGATTAGAAATAATAATTGTAATAATTAAGTGTCACCTCTAAGGGGACTAAATAAAGTATGTTTAAAGTTGAGCACGCAGAAAGCGGCCGCTTAAGCGTATAGTCCAACCTCTGGCAGCGACCAACACTGATTCGCTTACGACCGTTGACCAGTATATTAATTATGAGGCCCGTCCTAGGATCATGTGCGACTGTGAGAACCGAATGAACGAGTGTAATACCAGAGCTTTATCAGAATAAATAAACAAACATCCATCTAAATTCTGTAAGCTTTAAAAGTAATAATCAATCAAATTTGTAATATAATATAAACTAAATCTTAGTCTTTGGAGTCAGATTAGAGATAAATATACCTAAATTACGTAACGCCAAAACGTCATCTGCAAAGCTCCGGAAAAGACCGAACGCGCTATTAATCCTTCCCATGCGGTTTGGACTTCGCCATTGGGCCAAACGGATGGATGGGGGATATAATAATTTTCACCCCCTTACAGGTTATCCATATACAGATTAAACAGCAGCGGGGACAGAATTCCGCCTTGCCGCACTCCATTGGAGACATAAAATGGTGTTGACAAACTCATCCCCCACCTAACTTGCATCGTTGGGTGAGAGTACCAGAACTGCAGAATCCTGATTAAGAGGGGACACCACGATCATATAATTTACCAAACAGTTTCCCATGATTGATACGATCAAAAGCCTTTGAGGCATCCAGGAAACACATGAAGACTGTGCTATTGCGTGATCTGTACCTATGGACAATTTCTTTAAGTGCATAAATACACAGATCAGTTCCATGCTTGTTCTTAAAACCAAACTGAAAATCTGTCGACACTAAGTGTTCTGCAAGCCTATCGATAATAATCCCTTCTAGTACCTTGGAGAGTATACTTGCAATTGCAATAGGTCTATAGTTATCTATACTAGTTAATTTACCCGTCTTGTTTTTAACTACAGGTACTAACAAGACAGATAACATGAATCCAGGAGGTATGCCATGCTTCATTAACCCAGAAAAACATAAAGAAAGTAAAACTGAAATATTTTGGCTAGCATATTTCAAATGTTCTGCTGTTATTTTATCCTGCCCACAGGCTTTATTCATTTTAAGCTTGTCAATAGCATAACATACTTCCTCCGGCCTGATGACTACACCATCACTGTAAGGTATCTCGCCCATGTTAAAAACATCACTCTTCACACAGTTAAAAATGTTCTCATAGTGTCTCCTCCAAAGCTCTGCAATGTTTCCAGGTTCAGTAATGCCATCAATACTAGAAGGCAGTGGCATTTTGCTGTTGTTAACCACTTTCACCTCCTTCCAGAACTCATAAACATGATTAGTTTGCAATTTTCTCGCCATAGAGTCCGCCCTCATAGTCTGCTCGTTTCTTTTTATAAAACGGACAGCATATTTGAATATACCTAGCATTAGACCTTACCTCATGCTCACAGACTGGGACATGCCTAGGTTTGCCTGCTAAGACCCAACTTCTAAATGCATCTCTTGCTTCCATATGAACATAGTCATTCCAACCTGGTCTTGCAATATGTTGTTTCACCACTTTACTTCTTAGTGGTTCACTTCCATCAACTAAAACTTTTACAATTCTATCATACATTGCACATAGGTCATTATTATGACTTACATTCATACAGTTGCTATCCACACACATAATTGCATCAACAGGTACCTCAATATTTCTCAAGTGCAAATCAATCATTAGCTTGTAATATTGCAGGTCATCTTCTGTAAGCCTTGTCCAGTCCAATGTCTCACCTGGTTTATGGCTGTCACTAAAGAAAAGCTCAGGTAGACCCTTAACATTTATGAACATAGAGCCAGGAATATGGTCTGCTATAGCCAAACCATATAGAATCTCAACCTCCCCTATGCAATCATGTGCATCAGCTGTAGATATACAATGGTCCAGCCAGGATGTAGTATGCCAAGCTTCACTCACATGTGTATAGCTATCAGCTGGCAGTAATTCCTTAGTGGATAGAATAACTTTGTTATCTTTGCAGAATTGTGTCAAATGCTGACCAAAAAGTGAATTAGTATCTGATATATCAGCATTTAAATCCCCCATAACAAATATGGATGTATATTCACTTTCCCTTAAGTAAGACCCTATATAAGCAAGCATATTCAAGTACTCATTTTCATTTTTGTGACATTCATATGGAGTGTATACATTTAAAATTATAAAAACATTCTTATTATGCACCACCTTAATTCCCATGCACCAGTCCACATCTAACCTAATCACTGTGACCAAAGGGTCAAGTTTCTTGTGCCAGAATATGGCCACACCTCCTGGGATCCTGCCACGCAGAATTCTAGTGTTTAGGTCTGTCGTGGATTTCCCTGCCCCATGAAAATCATTATGCACAGTGTTACGTTTTTCCAAATCTTGAATAGCTAAAAAAGTCTCTTGCAAACACACCACATCAGCATTCTCAAAGAGCTCGTCAATAACAACGCGTTGGGCTCTCGCTCCAGCACCCTGTTCAAGTTGCAGACCATGGGAGTTATAAGACACAACTCTCATAACAGTTTATCATCATTTAACATGCATGGGACGCCCTTGGCTCGGGCGCACTCATCCCTGTGTCAAGAGGTGCTTTAACTCTAGGCTTGCGATTTTCATAGAAGCGCCTTACATAGGTCCCTTCTGGCCACAGGTGCGGTGCATACATCTCTGCTACTTCCTTGCATTCAGCTGTAACTTTGAAAGAGCTATAGCGCGTATACTCAGTACCAATCTTCTGACACATCACATCTCTGGAAAGTTGTTCTTTTAGATAACTAGCCAAAGTCTCTGTGTCTAGGGCAGGAGCAAGCTTTGTCACAAGCACACTCACCAGCTTAGTTGTCACTGCATGTATGTTCTCCACTGCACCAGTTCCAACTATTCCATAGGTCTTCTTCTCTCTGGGAGGATTATTGTTCTTATTCTGTACTGCAGTAGTGGATTGTTTTCCAGAGCGTTGCTTGCGCTTGCCATGCTTTAATACACGGCTCCATGCAGGGGACATCGCCACCTCAATTTCCTCGCCAACTAACTCCTCAGTGACAGGCAACGCCAAAGATCTGGATACAGGCTCCCTGTGACTTAGTCCTTGGAGCTGGACCTCTTCATTGACCATAGTTGTGGCTGTATTTCCCCTGCTTGCAATGGGTTGTATTCAGTCGTTGGTTAATGTTTGTAGTTATTCCATGAAGGTACTCACATTCATTCGACTGCTTACTCACAGCATTCTTCATGGAGGCCAACTCCACACTTAGGCAATCAATCTTACTAACCAGGCAAGAGACATCAAGGCTATTAAAAGTCACTGATGGTAAATCATCCAAGTGATATAAAACAAAGCGAGGAACATTCTCACCAACCTCATTTAGTAGTTTTAGACAACTTTTAACATTGTTGACATCTTTTAGTTGTCATTTGTGAGCTACACAACGCTGCCCCGTGCCAGGACACAGTTCAAACAAGACCTTCTTGGAGTTTTCGATCCACTCAGATCCAAAGTGATTTACAGCCATCAAGATAATATCATCCTGAGGCACAGTCTTCAGTTTGACAAAAAGGAAGCTTAACAGTTCATCTTCCACTATAGTTTTGCCATCAGTAGTGGTGTAAATCTCAAGTTTAATTCTTTGTTTGATAACATGCTGTGCTGCTGTATCATCTGTGGCGGCCATCTTGGTTTACTGTCCATGTAATGTAAATATGAAGCCATGAGTAATTTTTGTTATTTTTGGAACAAAATGTATTTTCAATGCTTCAACACATTGTAACTGACACACTGATGTCACATGGACTACTTTGATGATGTTTTTATTACCTTTCTGGACATTTACAGGATAACATACATAGATTTTCATTGAAGGGTCAACAAGCTCTCAAACTAAATCTAAAACTGTGTTCCGAAGATGAACAGAGGTCTTCCGAGCTTGGAACGACATTCCTTACGTTCTTTTAATTTTTGGGTGAACTATCCCTTTAAGCACTTTTGAAACTGTGCAGACTGTTCCATGCTTTCTGTACTTTTATGTTTTTTACGCGAATCGATCTGCACAGCGGCATCTGCTTACTGTATTCACCGCAAAATGCTTTATATCATACTTATGTCACACGTTTAGTAGTTTTACCAACAAAGGCCACTAGGTGTCAATGGTTTGCTGCATGCTCTTGTCACAAATTAATAAATTACTGTAACTGCATTATTATTAATGGAAAAAGGTTTTGAAATATGAAAACTGCATTCTTAGAGCTATCCAATGATATATAGTTTGCCAACTTTTTTAAAAGATTTGTAATAGGATATAGGGTTATGAATATATCTAATTAATATGCATTCCTATGGGGGGGAGTCATGTAAAATCAGAAGACTTTGAAATATGAAAACTACACTCTTAGAGCTTTTCCTAAGTTTCTCAAGATTTTTATGTTTAGACTAGCTTAAAGAGGGACTGTCACATCTCAAATAGACCAAATAGAGAGAGCTGTTGTACAGTATTTACAGTTGAGCATATAAGGCAATTTTTCCATGACTAGCTGTTATTACACACCATGGGGATCTCAATGGTGGGCATGTGCCTGCGTGAGAAAATGTGGCGTGAGAGCGGGGGCAATTATGTTAGGGTTAACATAGCCCTTTATGGGCCCACTTTGGGCTAGTCTAAGGGCCCCGCGCAGGTTTGCTCATTGGCAAAACGTTGGCCCTTTAGCGCTGGCCCTGCGCGGGCAGCCCTCACTTAGCCCCCAGGAAGCCCTCATACAGAAAAATCCCCAGAGTTAAATGAACACTGCTGGATGTATATATTGTCCCATCTTACAGAGTGTTAAAAAGTAACAATGAAGCAGAATTCAAAGCTCTGTTATCCTCTTTCTCAACATCTCTGTCTGAAACCTAAAATTGCATTTCACATCTTACTTGTAGAGTCATTTTCTTAACTTATGTTAAGATGTTGGCTGTTTCATTTAAAGTCACCATTATTGTGATCAGTGGTTGTTTTAATTAGACAATGACTCTTGAATGTTAGCTTGTTAGTGTTTTCTGGCTGCTATATCTAAGTGTGTTTAAAACACATATTATAGGAAAGAAAAGGCAATAGTAATTGAATATTGATGGTTGATACATAAACAACATCAAACATAATCATTTAATGAACAGATTTATTAATATAGTTTCCCCCCTTATCAGAAGCATAATTTTCTGTTAATAATGAAATACTACAGTGTAAGGTCCAGAACTCTCATAGCAGTTTATTATTCTGAAGGATTTTGATAGTTTGCACATAAACATTAACCGCTGATCGATGTAGATGCACAGACATCAAGAATCAGAGTATGAATCTCAACAATGGTGACAAAGAAAATGGTAAATAAAGGTCATTATTTATTCATGCCGCAGTGCATTCTGGGAGTTCTGGATGAGATTTGTAATTTGTTGATACCCAGCATGCATTGCAGCATGAAGCTTTTCATTTTATTGTCACCATCATTGTGATTCATACTCTGATTCTTGATATTTGTGTGTCTACGTTGTAAAGCAGTTAATTTTCAGTGTTTCAAAATTCTTCAGAAAGACAAACTGCTAAGAGAGAGCTGGATCTCATACTATAGTATCACATTGTCAGAGAAAGAACCTTCTGATAAGTGCGCAAACAATAAATTAATACATACGTTTTTATATGATGATATTTAGACTTAATTTACTGAACTGACCACAACCAAAGTATCACACTCTGCTATAACAAACATGTCTTAAACACAAAAAGTTATAGCAATCAAACGATTGAACAATGTAAGAGTCACGAGTCAAGTTTAACTAAATCAAACACTGATCACAATAGTGGTGACTTTAAATGAAACAAAATCTCAACCTAAAGTAAGAAAATGACTCTACCAATAAGATGTAAAAATGCAATTTTAGGTTTCAGACATAGATGGTGAGATAGAGGATAACAGAGCTTTTAATTCTGCTTCATTGTTACTTTTTAACACTCTGTAAGATTGGGACAATATATACATCCAGCAGTGTTCATTAAACTCTGGGGATTTCTCTATGTGAGGGCTTCCTGGGGGCTAAGTGAGGGCTGCCCATGCAGGGCCAGCGCTAAGGGGCCAACGTTTCGCCAGTGAGCAAACCTGTGCGGGGCCCTTAGGCTATGCCCATACAGGCCCATTGTAAGCTTACTTGCAGGGTAGTTGCTACAGTTAGATTGCGGTTGCAGTGTTCAAATGAAAAAATGTTAGACTGCTGTTGCAATCAGTTTATGTTAATGTTTTGTTTGTATTCTATTTTTAAACAGTACATAATGTTAAATGTTTTATTTATTTAGGTTTAATATAAAGGGAAATACTTCATTCTTTGGAACACTAATCTTTATTGAAAGTGCTTGAACTGTAACGTTAATTTGGAATTTGGTGCCTATTTGACTGAGAAAAGACAGAACATGACTTTATGGGGTTGTGTACACCAAAACTTTTACGCCCGCGGCCGGCGCATGTTTTCAATTGTTTTCAATGGAAGCTCGGCGTTTTTCAAATAAGCCAGCAGCTAGCGGGTTTTTTCCGCGCTGAAAACCGGCGCTCGGCGGTTTTTCCGCGCTCGGCGCTGAGCGTCGAGAGTTGAAAGAGATTCAACTTTGGGAGAAAAGCTCCGCTTGTCAATGTCAGTTCTCACCCGGCCGCCCAATCACAGTGGAGGAGGGGCGGGACATTACCACAGCAACCAACCAGCTCACAGCTGAAGTATCACAGCTCCCAAACGCTCAGCTGAAGAAAGCTGGCACTCAGCTGATAAACAGCTGGCATTCGGCGTCCTCAAGGCGTTTTCAGCCGCATTTAAAAGTTTTGGTGTGTCCAGCCCCTAAGGCACACTTGTATAAAAGACAGCAACTCCCACAATGCACAGCTCTGCAAGCTACTCCCATTATTTCAGAACAACGCTTAGCTGCATGCTACTGTGGACATACATGCCAAGTTGGTATAAGACTGCACACAAACGCGTCCACTGCACAATATATTTACTCCACAGACGTGCATCGGCTTAGCACCTGTGCTCGTGAGCCGAAATGCGTCTGTGAAACAAACACGCCGTGCAACAAACGCAACCATACGCAAAGCACGTCTTTTCCCCGGGACCATTCCCCACACAAACGTTCATATCCTGATCTGATGCAGATGTTTGCAGACTACACCACTGTTATAGGCCTCATTCGCGACGGTGAGGAATCTTCCTATAGGAGTGAGGTCGAATAGCTGGTGCAGTGGTGTTTAGACAATAACCTAATCCTCAATACAACCAAAACCAAAGAACTCATAGTTGAAAAGGGCAGGCCAGCATCTTCCCAGCTCCATTAATGGCCAAGTAAAGTAGTGGGTCCACTCCTTCCATTTCTTGGGCATAACCATCCATCAGTCCCTAACATGGAACCTGAACACCAGTCTCATTATTTTCAAAGCCCATCAGAGATTACACTTCCTCCGTCAACTGAGGAAATTTAGGATCAGTCATGCAGGCATGATCCACTTCTATCGGGCTACCATCGAAAGCATGCTCACCTTCTCTATCCTGGTTTGGTATGGTAGTGCCACCAACCAGGACAAACAACAGCTTGAGAGGGTAGTATGTAGGGCCTCTAAAATCATTGTCTGTAGTCTGCCCACCATAGTCTCACAGTACAACATCAGAAATTTCATGAAAGCCAAAAACATAATCTCTGACCCCTCCCATCGAGCACATTTATTCACACTTTTACCATCAAAGAGAAGGTACAGTAGTATTACATGTAAAGCATCACGCTTTAGGAGCAGTACCCATATACAAGCTATTGGCCACCTGAACATGCCCTAAGCACTTTATGGTTTCCTTCTTACCAAAAATGTAGCACATACATATATTTCACATGAGGGCTTTTTACATTGCACTTAACTTTATTTTAACATTTTTAACTTGCTTTGAAACTGTGCAGACTGCTCCGCATGCTTTCTATTCGCTCTCACTGTACATTTGTTTTTACGCAAATCGATCTGCACAGCGCCATCTGTTTACTGCATTCAAAGCAAAATGCTTTATATAACCGTCATATGGGTCATTCTACAGAAAAGGTGATATTCAGGGTGATGGAAATCTGTTTAAATGAACTCAAAACACCCAAAACTTCTATAATAGCATTAATTAACATGTCAAATCTATGAATCTGCAAAACGGGGAGCTTAATCTATGCTTAATTTTTTATACATTTTAATAAAGAATCCATGACGTTATATCTTCAATACCTGGCAAAAATTTAATATAATAATAGATAATGAATATGATAAAACTTAAAGCAACACTATGTAGTTTTTTTACTTTTAAATAATGTCTCTAAAATTATTTCAGTGATAGAACAACTTTTAACTGGACAAATTGTACTGTTGCTGCAACCTGAGCAGCCTCCTAGCTGCTACAAGCACACTCTGAAAGTGGCGGTGGAGGGTAGGAAACACAGCCCGGCCCCTCCCCCTGCCTGCAGAAGAGAGTCTGATACCAGGCACTGTTAAGCTTTTCAACCACATGGGGGAGCTATAAGTCATTCTTACATGGAAACTACATAGTGTTGCTTTAAAAAATTAAACATTTTTCCATCTTGTTTCGTTTGTATGCTTTTATGTTGGTCAGTTAAAGGAATAGTGCTTAGGAAGTACTCATTAGAGAATACGATAACACCAATGACGGTAACACTAATGACAATTTACAGAAAAGACAAACATTTTAACAAAATGGCTGGCATTAGCCATGTGCTATTTCATCAGAGATGTAACAATCACATACTTATTCACTATAATGTATTTTTATGTAAAGATCTTAACACTCCCAGCTATAAAAAAAAGAGTAACACTAATAACATCCAAAAAAATCTTATCTCAAAATTCTTAGATATATCATCATATTTTAGACAAATAAGGTAAGACATCTCACAAACCCTTTGCCTTCCTCCACTGCACTTCTTCCACTGACCTCTTGCCCCAAGAAAAACTTCAAAGAGCTGATGCATTGTTTCAAAATAAAAGTGCTTTGGTTAGGGTAACCCAAATGACATAAATTTGGTGGACAAATATTTATTTGATATTATTCATAGTAATAGTGTATTTTTACCATTTCAGTGGTAAAGGTAAAAGGTAAATGTAAATTAGATTTGTTTTATAAAAACATGGTTTTAAATAATAAGTACACAGTTTAACTTCCATGTATGATCAAAGGGACAGGGCAATTTTCCGGACCAGACATTTAAAAAAAGTTTAAAAAAGAAAAAAAAGAAAATTACATACATAAACTCTCTCATCATGTTAAGGACCGTCTATAATTATTAAATATATATCATTATGGGATTATTGGGTCAAATTAAATGATTAAGGGGTCTGCAAAAGCAAGGGACAAGCATTTCCACCTTTTTTGTAGAATGACCCATATAGTTTGTACAGGGCTACCAACTTTTGAGTTCAGCTAGGAGTGAGATTTACCAGGGGACAGGGTGCATAAAGTGCTGGCATCTTGGGGTCGTTACTCAGTTTTTATCAATATTATTATTTACTAATTGATAATTAATTTGTTAATTGTTACCCCCCCTTTTGAGTGTGGGGGGAGTTGATGTGCACATTCAAATTAATATAACTCTGGCATTTTTTGCTCTAATCTTGGTCTTGTTTTAAAGAAGACAATTTAAGGTTTTTACTGAAGTGTCTGGAGGTGAAAATGTTAAAGGGACACTTCACCCATTTGCATTAATCTTTGTATAGTTAGAACCCCAGTCATGTTTTTGAATGGTCATGCATCATTTCCTCAGTTGCCGCTGAGAGAGGAGAAATACAGATTTCAGTGTTGCACTTCCTTCTTTCAATGATGTAAAAATCATCATTTTGCATCATTGAAAGAAGGAAGTGCAATGTCTTTGTTGAGGGAGTGAGACTACAAACACCCCTTTTCTCTGTCAAATAGACACCAAATTCTATATGTATGTTACATTTCACTACAAATATGACACACTTTCAATTAGGGCTGTAACTTTTGAGAAAAATCAAATTCGAACGGATTTCGAATATCATGCAATGTATCCGAATATATTCGAATATCTAGCAACCCCCCCCCCCCCGTGCGCATAAAAAAACCCACCGTAATGGAGATTCAATCACAAAATTATTAACAGTGACAGTCATAAACAGGGTTGTCTGGATTACTCTTTTACTTAATGTTTGAAACAGCAGGTTATCAACTTATGAATAACAAACTTATATATATAGAAAAAACGATTCAGAACAGTTACAAACAATAACGTGACAACTTAAATAGCAGCAGGAGTATATGCAGACCCAAACGGAATTCGCGCCCGCAGATTTCGGCAGAAAACTCAGCGGAATTCGACGGATTTAATGCCCGTCATTGACAAGCACACATATCCCGCGCCTGAGCGTGTTTGTGAGAAGAAATCTCATTGACAACAAGCACACATACAGCCTATAACCCGCGCGTTTGTGAGCCGTCATTGACAAGTGCATTATCTCTGTGCGTGCTGTTTGCTTGACCGTTTTTAATGATAGAGAGCACAAACCCTTCGATACTTGAGATGAAATTAAAATTTTAGATGAGTTAAGCAGATCTCACTTGACTCTGTCGTCTATGTGACGCTCGGCAGTCAACACATCATCATTTCAAATCCGTTTACAAGACGAATGCTGTTGTTTTTTAATATAAAGTTTACATTGCATTGTAAAAATGATGAAATTATCTTCATACATGCTAATTTCATAATGCGAACGTATTAACACGTATTTTTATTCTGCTATAATATTTAACACTATAAACAATATGCCATTTTATATACAAACTATAATTCTATCTTGACATGCACATTAGGTTCATTTTGGTCCCATTTGATTTCCTCTCGTTCGCACAGTTGCTGTCGTCGGTCTCACTCTCAGCCTACTTCCTATTAAGAGGTGTTACTGTAAAAAATGCGCCACACATGGCATTTTAAAAACCGGATGGTTTATTTATAGTTCGAATACGGATATTTTACGTCATGTTCGAATGAATATTCGAATATCGAATAAAAAGTGACAGCCCTACTTTCAATAAAGATTAATGTTTCTACGGGTGAAATGCTCCTTTCAACTGAAAAATTGTTATAGCAGCTTAAATGTATTTAAGTAAATAAAAAGAATGCCATAACATATTAATTTTATAAATAAAATGATAGAAATTTAAAAATTTAAATATTTCACAAAATAAATAATGTAAACCCACTAATGAAGCCATAAGTATCAAGTAGTTTTAAGTTAATTTAAGACGTGCATCGGCTTAGCACCTGTGCTCGTAAGCCATAATGCGTCTGTGAAACAAACACATCGTGCAACAAACTTGCACTATGTCAGTCTTTTCCCAAAATGGTGATGATAAATGAAAACTACACTCTTAAGAGTTATTATATATAGTTTTTCATGATTAGATAATAAATTTGAGAATTCAGCTTCAGTTTACCTTTGAATCCACCTTTATCATCACCATCAGATGTACTCAAGATATTGTTTGCAGGATTGATTTCAGTTTCTCCAGATCTCCCCTCTATCTTCTCATCTCTCTGTATGTCAGTAACCTTAGTCTTCAGATCGACAGATTTTCCCTTATCCACTTCAAATGTTTTTATTTTATCTGTACCAGCAGCAGACAGAAACACAGAAAGACAGAAATGAAATCAATTCAGGTGATTTTCATCTATTAAAGAGTAACTAAACCCTAAACCAACTTTTTTTAGTTAATGATCTGTAAGAATGATGCTTTATTAGTGCTGTTCATTGATTTTGGTAAGTTTTTTGACATTTGGATATAAAGTGTCCATATACTACATATACTACAATATATGGTGTTAAAACGTCTGAGTGCTGCCCTCTTCAGGTTGAAGGTGGCTACTGCAGTTGAATTTTCCTATTGGATGTTGGGTCCAAGAAATAACTCGTGACGTAAGCAGGTTCAAGCTCACCACGCCCCTGTTATGATCTCACCACACACTTAGTTCGTCACCTCTATCTCCGTTGGGATCTGCCCACTTTCTTGCATTTTTCAAATATTGCAGTGGGTGGAGTCAGGCTCTGACCAGGGGTTTAGTTACTCTTTAAGTGCCTAATTTACTGATTATAAACATCAGCTCATATTCTCATGAATGAATTTCTGTTTATTAACTCGTTTCAGATTCTCTATCAGTATATAAATATAAACACAACTATAACATCTAGATGATGAATTTTATGAATCTCCTAACAGTGAAAATTCATCTGATGGGTAAATTACTTTATTAAAATACCAGTTGGTCAATATTAATGGTAGTAATTCACTATAATATTCAGTCAGTGTTTAACTGTTATAAGATATCAGTGATGTAGTTGTCAATAATAAAACCAACAATTGAAAAACCAGCATAACCTGTCTTAGATTATAGGCCTGTTGCACTCACTTCTGTTGTCATGAAAATCTTTGAACACCTAGTCTGTAGGTAGCTGTCACACATCACGCTAGACCCTCACAAATTTGCCTACAGGGCAAATAGGGGAGTGGATGATGCCGTCTCACTTTGCACACATTTCATTTTACAACATCTTGATACTAAGTCCACCTATGCCTGTGTACTGTTCATTGATTTTAGCTCAGCTTTCAACACCATCCTGCCTGTCAAACGGTACAATTCTCTCCTGCCATGGTGGCTAATCCCTCACTCTGTCAGTGGTTACCCAACTTCCTGTCTTGTAGGACACAATATGTTAAAATCCAGAACAATGCGTCATCACCCAGGGTTCTGAACACTGGTGCCCCACAAGGGTGTCTTGTCACCTCTGTTATTTTTTTTACACCAACAATTGTACATGAAATTCTGCATTTGTCAAACTGCAAAGTTTGCAGACGACACCACTGTTATAAGCCTCATACTCGACTGTGAGGAATCTTCCTATCGGAGTAAAGTTCCTATCAGAGTGAGGTTGAACAGCTGGTGCAGTGGTGTGTAGACAATAATCTAATCCTCAATACAACCTAATAAAAAGAAGCAGTGAGAGAAAGAACAGTAGTATCACATGTAAGACACCATGCTTTAGGAACAGTACCTTTCTACAAGCTATTCGCCACCTGAACATGCACTAAGCACTTTATGGTTTTACTTCATAACCTGGTCTACCTAACTTGCACTTATTTCACAACTGAACTTACTGCTGCATTGTCTATAACCATGCACGTTTCTAGGCATGTTTAATGTTGTTATTTCCTGTTATTTATTTCTTTTTTGTGCCTTTTTTTCTTTTTGTTTTGTTATATTGTGTTCTCATGGTTCTGTAAAACATGTGAGCATTCCAAAGCACATTCCTGTCAACTGTATTATTATATTGACTTGAACAAATATCTGAAATGAAGGATGAACAGAGTTTACGTGTGTTGTCACAGTTTTTGTTCAAACAGTTTTAAATTTGAATTATAAAAGTTGTTTTATCTGCAGTTAAAATCAGGTGTAATCAAAAGATAATTCAGAGTTAAACACAGTTTGAAAATCTCCACTGTAAGTTAACAGTCATAAATCCCTCTTACATCTACAGTATACTGTACAAATGTTAATTTAATCATTTTAACACTAAATTATTTGAGTTTCTCACCTTTGACAGACACTTTCTTGTATGATGTTTTTCCTCCTGGTTCTGATTCTCCCCCATCCGCTTGCTGTGGTTTTGATTCTCCCCCATCCGCTTGTTGTGGTTTTGATTGTCCCCCATCCGCTTGCTGTGGTTTTGATTCTCCCCCATCCGCTTGCTGTGGTTTTGATTCTCCCCCATCCGCTTGCTGTGGTTTTGATTCTCCCCCATCCGCTTGCTGTGGTTTTGATTCTCCCCCATCCGCTTGCTGTGGTTTTGATTTTCCCCCATCCGCTTGCTGTGGTTTTGATTCTCCCCCATCCGCTTGCCGTGGTTTTGATTCTCCCCCATCCGCTTGCCGTGGTTTTGATTCTCCCCCATCCGCTTGCTGTGGTTTTGATTCTCCCTCATCCGCTTGCTGTGGTTTTGATTCTCCCCCATCCGCTTGCTGTGGTTTTGATTTTCCCCCATCCGCTTGCTGTGGTTTTGATTCTCCCCCATCCGCTTGCTGTGGTTTTGATTCTCCCTCATTCGCTTGCCGTGGTTTTGATTCTCCCCCATCCGCTTGCCGTGGTTTTGATTCTCCCCCATCCGCTTGCTGTGGTTTTGATTCTCCCTCATCCGCTTGCCGTGGTTTTGATTCTCCCCCATCCGCTTGCCGTGGTTTTGATTCTCCCCCATCCGCTTGCTGTGGTTTTGATTCTCCCTCATCCGCTTGCTGTGGTTTTGATTCTCCCCCATCCGCTTGCTGTGGTTTTGATTTTCCCCCATCCGCTTGCTGTGGTTTTGATTTTCCCCCATCCGCTTGCTGTGGTTTTGATTCTCCCTCATCCGCTTGCCGTGGTTTTGATTCTCCCCCATCCGCTTGCCGTGGTTTTGATTCTCCCCCATCCGCTTGCCGTGGTTTTGATTGTCCCCCATCCGCTTGCTGTGGTTTTGATTCTCCCTCATCCGCTTGCCGTGGTTTTGATTCTCCCTCATCCGCTTGCTGTGGTTTTGATTCTCCCCCATCCGCTTGCTGTGGTTTTGATTGTCCCCCATTCGCTTGCTGTGGTTTTGATTCTCCCCCATCCGCTTGCTGTGGTTTTGATTGTCCCCCATCCGCTTGCTGTGGTTTTGATTCTCCCTCATCCGCTTGCCGTGGTTTTGATTCTCCCTCATCCGCTTGCCGTGGTTTTGATTCTCCCCCATCCGCTTGCCGTGGTTTTGATTCTCCCCCATCCGCTTGCCGTGGTTTTGATTCTCCCCCATCCGCTTGCCGTGGTTTTGATTCTCCCCCATCCGCTTGCCGTGGTTTTGATTCTCCCTCATCCGCTTGCCGTGGTTTTGATTCTCCCCCATCCGCTTGCCGTGGTTTTGATTCTCCCCCATCCGCTTGCCGTGGTTTTGATTCTCCCCCATCCGCTTGCCGTGGTTTTGATTCTCCCCCATCCGCTTGCTGTGGTTTTGATTCTCCCTCATCCGCTTGCTGTGGTTTTGATTGTCCCCCATCCGCTTGCTGTGGTTTTGATTCTCCCCCATCCGCTTGCTGTGGTTTTGATTGTCCCCCATCCGCTTGCTGTGGTTTTGATTGTCCCTCATCCGCTTGCTGTGGTTTTGGTTCTCCCCCATATGCTTGCGATGGTTTTGGTTCTCCCCCATATGCTCGCGATGGTTTTGGTTCTCCCCCATATGCTTGTGATGGTTTTGGTTCTCCCCCATACGCTTGTGTTGGTTTTGATTTTCCCTCATCCGTTTGCAATGGTTCTGATTCATCTGTAACAGCAGCAGACAGAAACACTAAAATCAATTCAGTTGATTTTCATCTTTTAAGTTTCTTATTTTCTGATTATAAACATCAGCTCATATTCTCATAAATGAATTTCTGTTTACTAACTCAATCTTTCAGATTCTCTATCAGTATATAAATATAAACACAACTATAACATCAAGATGATGAATTTTAGGAATCTCCTAACAGAGAAAACAACTAATGGATAAATTACTTTAATAAAATATCAGCTGTTCAATATTGATAGTAATTTACTAAATATTCAGTCAGTGTTTAACTGTTTATATAAGATACCGTATCAGTGATGTAGTTGTTAACTATAAAACCAACCAAATATCTGAAATGAAGGATACACAAAGTTCACATGTGTTGTCAGAGTTTCTGTTCACGAGCGTGAAGCCTGCCTTTCACAGGAATGAAACACTTGCTTAGCGTCAGTGCACACACACCAGCGGGCACACTGGCACGGAGCAGAGCGAGACCTTCAGCCTATGTGCCTGGGCTCAGCCTCCACCCCATTTTAGACCCTGAGTATCATTAACTTACAGGAACATGTTTGCGCAGATTAAATATGGCCAGGGGTTTCTTTCATAAGAATTGAATTCAGGGTCTGCATCACTGGTGCCTGTCTTGTCCATCTCCATGGTTCATGTAGCACGTTCCCACGCCCATCAATCAATCAGTATTCGTCACGCGCCTTTATCACCTTGCATTATTTTTTTTCACCAAGGGTATGATTTTAAATTGTAGCGAAATACATTACTTTAAACAAAACAGTAAAAGTAAAATTACAGATTTTAAAAACTACTTAAAGGGGCCACGGCATGAAAATTTAACTTTTAACGTTAATATGAGTTCCCCCAGCCGGCTTATATTCTCCAATTGGTTTAAAATGGTGATAGGTGTAAACAGAGCCCTGGGTATTCTCAGAGATGTATAGTAACGAAGTAGAACTACTTTACTACTGTACTTAAGTACTAAAAGACAGTATCTGTACTCTACTGAAGTATTATTTTTTTCTCCTACTTCCACTTTTACTTCAGTACATATTTTCGATGAGTTTAATACTTTTACTCCAATACATTTTTTATGTGCTGCATAGTTACTCGTTACACTCAAATGTTACTAATCATTCCAAACCCACATTATCACTGCCGGATCGGTGATACACATTAGAAACACACACAGATCGTGGTCTAAACCAATCGGAGAAAGTGAAGGGCGGACCGCTCCCTCCCTCTCACTCACAAATATGAGCTGGGGTTGTGGAGCGAAGAGAGAACCAAAGTGCGCAAGAGAGACCGAGAGAGAGAGAGAATGGGCGAGAAAGGGCGAGTGTGCGCGAAAGAAGGAAACCTAAATACATTGAAACACCTTTTACCTTTACCTATTACCATTATATCGACTAATATTTCATTAATTCTGAATTCTCTATCTCCATATCAGTTAAATTAATCTGAATTATCTGAAGATTCATGTCCTTGTACTCCTGCTACAGCCAAAGGAATTGTGAGTGTCCTTTAGCTTAAACATTTGAAATAATATAAACAATATTATATTCAAACTTTTGACTGTTTTCTTTAATAACTACATTACACAATACTTGTACTTTTACTTTCAGTACTTGAGTAGTATATTTAAAAAAAAAAACTAACAAACCCTTTGCCTTCCTCCACTGCACTTCTTCCACTGACCTCTTGCCCCAAGAAAAACTTCAAAGAGCTGATGCATTGTTTCAAAATAAAAGTGCTTTGGTTAGGGTAACCCAAATGACATAAATTTGGTGGACAAATATTTATTTGATATTATTCATAGTAATAGTGTATTTTTACCATTTCAGTGGTAAAGGTAAAAGGTAAATGTAAATTAGATTTGTTTTATAAAAACATGGTTTTAAATAATAAGTACACAGTTTAACTTCCATGTATGATCAAAGGGACAGGGCAATTTTCCGGACCAGACATTTAAAAAAAGTTTAAAAAAGGAAAAAAAGAAAATTACATACATAAACTCTCTCATCATGTTAAGGACCGTCTATATTTATTAAATATATATCATTATAGGATTATTGGGTCAAATTAAATGATTAAGGGGTCTGCAAAAGCAAGGGACAAGCATTTCCACCTTTTTTGTAGAATGACCCATATAGTTTGTACAGGGCTACCAACTTTTGAGTTCAGCTAGGAGTGAGATTTACCAGGGGACAGGGTGCATAAAGTGCTGGCATCTTGGGGTCGTTACTCAGTTTTTATCAATATTATTATTTACTAATTGATAATTAATTTGTTACTTGTTACCCCCCCCTTTTGAGTGTGGGGGGAGTTGATGTGCACATTCAAATTAATATAACTCTGGCATTTTTTGCTCTAATCTTGGTCTTGTTTTAAAGAAGACAATTTAAGGTTTTTACTGAAGTGTCTGGAGGTGAAAATGTTAAAGGGACACTTCACCCATTTGCATTAATCTTTGTATAGTTAGAACCCAAGTCATGTTTTTGAATGGTCATGCATCATTTCCTCAGTTGCCGCTGAGAGAGGAGAAATACAGATTTCAGTGTTGCACTTCCTTCTTTCAATGATGTAAAAATCATCATTTTGCATCATTGAAAGAAGGAAGTGCAATGTCTTTGTTGAGGGACTGAGACTACAAACACCCCTTTTCTCTGTCAAATAGACACCAAATTCTATATGTATGTTACATTTCACTACAAATATGACACACTTTCAATTAGGGCTGTCACTTTTGAGAAAAATCAAATTCGAACGGATTTCGAATATCATGCAATGTATCCGAATATATTCGAATATCTAGCAAACCCCCCCCCCCCCCGTGCGCATAAAAAAACCCACCGTAATGGAGATTCAATCACAAAATTATTAACAGTGACAGTCATAAACAGGGTTGTCTGGATTACTCTTTTACTTAATGTTTGAAACAGCAGGTTATCAACTTATGAATAACAAACTTATATATATATATAGAAAAAACGATTCAGAACAGTTACAAACAATAACGTGACAACTTAAATAGCAGCAGGAGTATATGCAGACCCAAACGGAATTCGCGCCCGCAGATTTCGGCAGAAAACTCAGCGGAATTCGACGGATTTAATGCCCGTCATTGACAAGCACACATATCCCGCGCTTGAGCGTGTTTGTGAGAAGAAATCTCATTGACAACAAGCACACATACAGCCTATAACCCGCGCGTTTGTGAGCCGTCATTGACAAGTGCATTATCTCTGCGCGTGCTGTTTGCTTGACCGTTTTTAATGATAGAGAGCACAAACCCTTCGATACTTGAGATGAAATTAAAATTTTAGATGAGTTAAGCAGATCTCACTTGACTCTGTCGTCTATGTGACGCTCGGCAGTCAACACATCATCATTTCAAATCCGTTTACAAGACGAATGCTGTTGTTTTTTAATATAAAGTTTACATTGCATTGTAAAAATGATGAAATTATCTTCATACATGCTAATTTCATAATGCGAACGTATTAACACGTATTTTTATTCTGCTATAATATTTAACACTATAAACAATATGCCATTTTATATACAAACTATAATTCTATCTTGACATGCACATTAGGTTCATTTTGGTCCCATTTGATTTCCTCTCGTTCGCACAGTTGCTGTCGTCGGTCTCACTCTCAGCCTACTTCCTATTAAGAGGTGTTACTGTAAAAAATGCGCCACACATGGCATTTTAAAAACCGGATGGTTTATTTATAGTTCGAATACGGATATTTTACGTCATGTTCGAATGAATATTCGAATATCGAATAAAAAGTGACAGCCCTACTTTCAATAAAGATTAATGTTTCTACGGGTGAAATGCTCCTTTCAACTGAAAAATTGTTATAGCAGCTTAAATGTATTTAAGTAAATAAAAAGAATGCCATAACATATTAATTTTATAAATAAAATGATAGAAATTTAAAAATTTAAATATTTCACAAAATAAATAATGTAAACCCACTAATGAAGCCATAAGTATCAAGTAGTTTTAAGTTAATTTAAGACGTGCATCGGCTTAGCACCTGTGCTCGTAAGCCATAATGCGTCTGTGAAACAAACACATCGTGCAACAAACTTGCACTATGTCAGTCTTTTCCCAAAATGGTGATGATAAATGAAAACTACACTCTTAAGAGTTATTATATATAGTTTTTCATGATTAGATAATAAATTTGAGAATTCAGCTTCAGTTTACCTTTGAATCCACCTTTATCATCACCATCAGATGTACTCAAGATATTGTTTGCAGGATTGATTTCAGTTTCTCCAGATCTCCCCTCTATCTTCTCATCTCTCTGTATGTCAGTAACCTTAGTCTTCAGATCGACAGATTTTCCCTTATCCACTTCAAATGTTTTTATTTTATCTGTACCAGCAGCAGACAGAAACACAGAAAGACAGAAATGAAATCAATTCAGGTGATTTTCATCTATTAAAGAGTAACTAAACCCTAAACCAACTTTTTTTAGTTAATGATCTGTAAGAATGATGCTTTATTAGTGCTGTTCATTGATTTTGGTAAGTTTTTTGACATTTGGATATAAAGTGTTTCAATACTACAATATATGGTGTTAAAACGTCTGAGTGCTGCCCTCTTCAGGTTGAACGGTGGCTACTGCAGTTGAATTTTCCTATTGGATGTTGGGTCCAAGAAATAACTCGTGACGTAAGCAGGTTCAAGCTCACCACGCCCTTGTTATGATCTCACCACACACTTAGTTCGTCACCTCTATCTCCGTTGGGATCTGCCCACTTTCTTGCATTTTTCAAATATTGCAGTGGGTGGAGTCAGGCTCTGACCAGGGGTTTAGTTACTCTTTAAGTGCCTAATTTACTGATTATAAACATCAGCTCATATTCTCATGAATGAATTTCTGTTTATTAACTCGTTTCAGATTCTCTATCAGTATATAAATATAAACACAACTATAACATCTAGATGATGAATTTTATGAATCTCCTAACAGTGAAAATTCATCTAATGGGTAAATTACTTTATTAAAATACCAGTTGGTCAATATTAATGGTAGTAATTCACTATAATATTTAGTCAGTGTTTAACTGTTATAAGATATCAGTGATGTAGTTGTCAATAATAAAACCAACAATTGAAAAACCAGCATAACCTGTCTTAGATTATAGGCCTGTTGCACTCACTTCTGTTGTCATGAAAATCTTTGAACACCTAGTCTGTAGGTAGCTGTCACACATCACGCTAGACCCTCACAAATTTGCCTACAGGGCAAATAGGGGAGTGGATGATGCCGTCTCACTTTGCACACATTTCATTTTACAACATCTTGATACTAAGTCCACCTATGCCTGTGTACTTAGGGCTGCACGATTAATCGTTTTTAAACCGAAATCGCGATGTGAATGGATGCGATTTTTGAATCGCAAGAGATGCGATTATTTCGATTCAAAACTATCAAATATAACAATCATCTAGTACGCAGTTTTTGACAGTTCGCTTCATGCGCATTTTACATTTGATGCAGTTTAAACCAATAGAGTGCATTAACACTGAGGTGCTGACTACACGTCAGATAACGTCATTTGGAAAACATGAGCGAGCAGCAGTTCAACTCCTCAACAAAGTGTACGGCCATATGATTTCCGCGATGCGGAAAACACGGACACAATCGCGAAATGCATACAAATGGAATTAACTGCACAACACGGAATGTCATGATGTTGTCAGATTTTGGATTCAGTCATTTTTAAAACCCATTATAACGCATTAACCGGCAAATGAAAGGACAGAAATGCGCGAGAACATTTCCCTTTTGTGTAATGTTGGACTTAAAGAAAGGTTTATATACGTCCGTTTCTCGTCATGCATCGCAAACAATGACAGGCGCCTCATCAGACTATAAGGAGCTTTCATTAAAGCCCAGAACACAGCAGACGAAAGAGGTACATTATACTTTCTTGCACACGCACATCTGCACCGCTTTGAATATTTACAGGCACGAGGGTTCATGAAGCGCGCACACAGAGAGCAGTCAGCAGCACACTTAAGTTTTCTTTCTTGTCTAAGTGAACATAAACAGCTGGATGTTTATCAGTATATTGAAGCAGAGCAGTTTTAAAGCTGTCTTGTGTCTTAAAGTGACAGTAACCTGGTGCTTTCTGTGTCAGAAATGTTTATTACACACCAAAAATTAAAATCACTCCTTAATCTTAACTGTACAAGCTTCTGCAGCTCCACATTTAAAATCGTACAGTGAGGACTGTGCAGTGTTTTATTTGTATTTTTTGCTTATGTTAAATCATAGATTCTAATAACTAATATATTTACATTTATTACAGATGCCTGAAAAGTAAAACAAGATGAGTATAGTCTTATGATTAAAAGAAAAAACTAAACATTTGCTTGTCAGAAGCATTGTTTTAGTGACAGCCAAAATACATTGGCCTATATGTTATTTTAAATAAAACTTTCAATACATTTTTGTTAAAGTGTATTTTAATGTTCTTAGATAAAAAAAAGTTTGTCTGCAAAAGAGCAAAGTCCTGCAGAGAACTTGGTACAATGTTTAAGAGGTTTTAAATAAACAGTAGCACAGCATCTTTCTTTGGTGCTATTAAAACCACCACAACAAACATGGATGTAGCTCTTTTATTATATACTAATGAATCGCACTTTAAATCGCGAATCGCAATTTTGATAAGAAAAATCGCAATTAGATTTTTTCTCTGAATCGTGCAGCCCTATGTGTACTGTTCATTGATTTTAGCTCAGCTTTCAACACCATCCTGCCTGTCAAACGGTACAATTCTCTCCTGCCATGGTGGCTAATCCCTCACTCTGTCAGTGGTTACCCAACTTCCTGTCTTGTAGGACACAATATGTTAAAATCCAGAACAATGCGTCATCACCCAGGGTTCTGAACACTGGTGCCCCACAAGGGTGTCTTGTCACCTCTGTTATTTTTTTTACACCAACAATTGTACATGAAATTCTGCATTTGTCAAACTGCAAAGTTTGCAGACGACACCACTGTTATAAGCCTCATACTCGACTGTGAGGAATCTTCCTATCGGAGTAAAGTTCCTATCAGAGTGAGGTTGAACAGCTGGTGCAGTGGTGTGTAGACAATAATCTAATCCTCAATACAACCTAATAAAAAGAAGCAGTGAGAGAAAGAACAGTAGTATCACATGTAAGACACCATGCTTTAGGAACAGTACCTTTCTACAAGCTATTCGCCACCTGAACATGCACTAAGCACTTTATGGTTTTACTTCATAACCTGGTCTACCTAACTTGCACTTATTTCACAACTGAACTTACTGCTGCATTGTCTATAACCATGCACGTTTCTAGGCATGTTTAATGTTGTTATTTCCTGTTATTTATTTCTTTTTTGTGCCTTTTTTTCTTTTTGTTTTGTTATATTGTGTTCTCATGGTTCTGTAAAACATGTGAGCATTCCAAAGCACATTCCTGTCAACTGTATTATTATATTGACTTGAACAAATATCTGAAATGAAGGATGAACAGAGTTTACGTGTGTTGTCACAGTTTTTGTTCAAACAGTTTTAAATTTGAATTATAAAAGTTGTTTTATCTGCAGTTAAAATCAGGTGTAATCAAAAGATAATTCAGAGTTAAACACAGTTTGAAAATCTCCACTGTAAGTTAACAGTCATAAATCCCTCTTACATCTACAGTATACTGTACAAATGTTAATTTAATCATTTTAACACTAAATTATTTGAGTTTCTCACCTTTGACAGACACTTTCTTGTATGATGTTTTTCCTCCTGGTTCTGATTCTCCCCCATCCGCTTGCTGTGGTTTTGATTCTCCCCCATCCGCTTGTTGTGGTTTTGATTGTCCCCCATCCGCTTGCTGTGGTTTTGATTCTCCCCCATCCGCTTGTTGTGGTTTTGATTCTCCCCCATATGCTCGCGATGGTTTTGGTTCTCCCCCATACGCTTGCAATGGTTTTGGTTCTCCCCCATATGCTTGTGATGGTTTTGGTTCTCCCCCATATGCTCGCGATGGTTTTGGTTCTCCCCCATACGCTTGCAATGGTTTTGGTTCTCCCCCATATGCTTGTGATGGTTTTGGTTCTCCCCCATATGCTTGTGATGGTTTTGGTTCTCCCCCATATGCTTGTGATGGTTTTGGTTCTCCCCCATATGCTCGCGATGGTTTTGGTTCTCCCCCATACGCTTGCAATGGTTTTGGTTCTCCCCCATATGCTTGTGATGGTTTTGGTTCTCCCCCATATGCTTCTGATGGTTTTGGTTCTCCCCCATATGCTCGCAATGGTTTTGGTTCTCCCCCATAAGCTTGCAATGGTTTTGGTTCTCCCCCATACGCTTGTGTTGGTTTTGATTTTCCCTCATCCGCTTGCAATGGTTCTGATTCATCTGTAACAGCAGCAGACAGAAACACTAAAATCAATTCAGTTGATTTTCATCTTTTAAGTTTCTTATTTTCTGATTATAAACATCAGCTCATATTCTCATAAATAAATTTCTGTTTACTAACTCAATCTTTCAGATTCTCTATCAGTATATAAATATAAACACAACTATAACATCTAGATGATGAATTTTAGGAATCTCCTAACAGAGAAAACAACTAATGGATAAATTACTTTAATAAAATATCAGCTGTTCAATATTGATAGTAATTTACTAAATATTCAGTCAGTGTTTAACTGTTTATATAAGATACCGTATCAGTGATGTAGTTGTTAACTATAAAACCAACCAAATATCTGAAATGAAGGATACACAAAGTTCTGTTTCATTCCTCCTGACCGCCAGAGGCGGTGCAAAAGCACTAGTGGATTATCGCAGCGCCAGCTAGATAGGTCGAGAAAATATACCAACAAAGTCACATGGTGACATAGGCTGAGCCCTGAGCAATAAATAGCCAACCAGCTCAGCCTTCTGCCTCTTTTGCTTTCTCGCTTGTTGTGATAGGTCGTTTTTCCTCGAATTTCGCGCCGTCAAGTGCAGCTTACCTGAGCAGCGAATTGTTTTTCGTCCTCGCAAGCTGTGACAGCGCGCTATTTGGAGTCTTTTTCTTCTTTGCATCGATCGGTGAGTCGTGGGTTTATTACATTCGGTCTCTGTCAACACTTGTGCCTCTCGGTGCCGTCCGGTGGCTAGTGTTTTCTTGTTCTACGGGCGTTTATTTATGACGGTTCCCCGTCATCGTTACATCTTTACATCTGACGGATATATGGTTTTTCGAGCCTCTCGGTGTTAGCTCCCGGTGGCTATTGTTTTTTTCCTACGGGATTTTATGTGACGGTTCCCCGTCATTTTTTATTTTTTTCAGACGGATTTGTGTGACTGCTCGTGCCTCTCGGTTCTATCCGGGGGCTAAGAGTTTCTTTCTACGGACGGTTATACCGACGTTCCCCATAATTTTTTGGTTTCGTTTTGTAACTGCTCGGGCCTCTCTGTGCTATCCGGCGGCCGGTGTTTTCAATAGTTACGGTTTCCCGTTAATCCCTTACAGCTCTCGGTATTACCCGGTGATTTTTTTTTTTTTACTTCAAGACCTCGGTTGTTTCAGGGGTCTTTTTTGTCACGTTTTTTATGTTAGCGGTTCCCTGCTAACATTTGTCACTGACTTAAAATTATTTATCCCTCATTTTCTTTTTTGGGAAAGTTATGGCACATAGCGCTATTGCCACGGGCATTCCCTTAACATGTAAGCTGTGCCCTAACCCACTCCTGCCTGACGACGGCCACGATGTATGTCCGTCATGTTTGGGATTGCAGCATTTAAAGGAGGCTATCACGAACCCGTGTCTGCACTGTAGTCTCCTGCCCATGTCAGAGAGACGGCTTCGGCTGGCCGAACTGGACCCTAAATGCGCAGTCAGACTTGGGGAAAAGGAGTCGCAGTCAGCCAAACGGAAAGGGAAACGCAGTGCATCGGCGGCTGCCGGTGCCCCTCCAGCTAAGAAGAAGGCTAATGTTACAGATAGCGAGCAGCCAGAGGATGCCTCTCTTTCTAAAACGGTTGCTGTACTTTCGTCTGAGATGTCGGAAATAAAGCGCCTTCTCCAGACGCTACAGCCTGTGATACCTGCATCACCTACTACCATTTCACAGGAGGATGAGGAGGATTCCAATTCCATTAATCCTATGGTTCTTGAACATCTGGGCTCATCTTCACATCACTCAGATTTCGATGTGCTCTCCACAAGTGCATCTGATGCACTGTTTCAGGATATGGCAGTGGTAGATGCTACTGCACAATCTCCCATCTTGGAGAATGCAGCCTTTTCAGTAGCTGGGGGTTCTAGTGGGGAATCAGCTCATTCAGGACAGACTATGTCCTCCACAGATAACACTGTGGCCGTGCTTCAGATGGCAGTCGCACGCCTAGGGCTGGATGAATCGCCAACCCAGCCAGCACAGTCCAGCGTCTTTTTCAGACAGACTGCAGCCGGATCCAGCTTCGCTATGCCACCTTGCAAGGACTTCATTGCAGAGTTTTCCAACTCCCTTACGAGTTCTAATGCTTCGAAAAGGCGACCAAGGACAGCCCGTACTTTGGCATCTATGGTTGGGGCAGATACTATTGGAGTTGGCCGTGCTCCGGAGATCGAACAGGCGGTCGCTGCCCTAGTGGTGTCACCCGATGAGGCCCTTCGAGGTAATGTGCGTTGCCCCAGTGCCCAGTGTGGCCGCACGGACTCGTTTCTTAAGAAGGCATACGAGTCTACTGCATATATAACCCGGGCAGAGAACACCATTTGTCAATTACTCCTTGCCACTACTAACACTCTCGAGTCGTCTAAACCTGACCCCTCGGTCTCGCAGTTCCTTCAAACTGCCCTTTTGGCTATGGGCCATGTTACCCGTGAGCTGGGTACCCTGACGGCCACACTCCTGGCAGCTCGTCGACAGGTATGGCTCGCCCAAGCAAGACTGCCTGAAGACTGCAAGAAGACATTACGTGACCTTCCAATTGTTCCTGGTCACCTGTTCGGACCTACTGTTCCAGAGCTTCTGGAAAAGAGGTTAAAACTGTCCGAGGCCACTCGACAATTGACGCAGCGTAATCCCGTTTTTAAAGTGCCAGGCCCTCAGGCTCGTCATCGTTTTCCGACCCAGGATCAGAGGTTCCGCCAGCGTTCTAACCCGCAACCTCAGGGGGCACAGAGGCCCCGTGCTGCTGAGGACACTCGAGGTTTTCGTCCACAGCAACGGCAGTTTTCAGGGGGTCCACATCAGCGCCCCCCCACAGCCGTTAAAGGGCGCACCCACAAAGCTTGAAACCGTCGGGCCGGTGGTCGACCGTTTTCTCGGACACACAGCTGTCGTACTGGAGGGAGACGACTGTAGATCCCTGGGTTCAGACCACGTTAAGCAAAGGGTATGCTCTGCAGTTTCGACGCCGGCCCCCACGTTTTTCCAGGATCGTTCAGACGGTCATAAAGGATCCGGCACGTTCAGTGGCCCTCTCTCTGGAAATTTGTTCTCTTCTGGAGAAAGGAGCCATAGAAAGAGTTCATCCCTGTGTTCAAAGGGACGGTTTTTATTCAACCTACTTCCTCGTAGCAAAAAAGGATGGTGGTTTTCGTCCGGTTCTGGACTTGAGACATCTAAACAAGTTCCTGAAACGTCTGCCCTTTCGAATGTTGCGGGCAGCCGACGTTCTTCGGTCTGTCAGGAGGGGGGATTGGTTCACAAGCATCGACTTGAAAGATGCTTATTTTCACGTGCCGATTGCTCCTCAGCACAGGAAATTTCTCCGATTCAGTTTCAAAAACCAAGCCTACCAGTTCAGGGTCCTTCCTTTTGGCCTGTCTCTGGCCCCCCGAGTGTTTACGAGATGCATGTCTGCAGCCCTACATCCCATGTGGTCCAAGGGGATGCGAATCCTGCCTTACTTGGACGACTGGCTGCTGTGTGCAGGCACAAGCTGGCAGGCTGTGCAAGACACCAGCCTACTTCTGATGCATGTTCAAAGGCTAGGCCTTGTCGTCAACGAGGCGAAGAGTCATCTAAGTCCAGTGCAGAAAATCACTTACATTGGAATGACGTTGGATTCCTGCGCAATGTCGGCCACCCTTTCACAGGCCAGGGTGGACAATATTCTACAGCTGCTTGCTCGTTTCCGGCTGGGAGCGAGCTTAAGATACAAGACTGTTTTACAGCTCATGGGGATGCTGACTGCTGCTACTCCGGTTATCCCACTCGGCTTGCTCCACCTCAGACCTCTCCAACGGTGGAACAACAGTCTTCGTTTGAGCCCTGCCAGACATCTTCATCGTCTGATTGTTGTCTCACGCAGTTGTATGCTGGCATTGACACAGTGGAATCGTCTGGATTTTCTGATGTCATGTGTTCCTCTAGGAGTCATTCCTTCCCGTCGAGAGGTGGTCACAACCGATGCTTCTCTGCTCGGTTGGGGAGCATCGTGGAACCACAGGGGTGTATGCGGACGCTGGTCCCCAGCCCGGTCCAAGGATCATATAAATCTTCTGGAACTACGGGCAGTTTTTCTGGCTCTGCAGCATTTCTTACCAGTTCTGGCAGGCCGACATGTCCTCATCCGGTCAGACAACACCTCAACAGTGTTTCACTTGAACCATCAGGGTGGGACGAGGTCCCTCGAGTCCCTGAATCTTACCCGCAGGATACTCACCTGGGCGCTCCCTCGAATAGCTTCATTAAGGGCGGTTCATCTTCCAGGGTTGCAAAATCAGGTAGCGGATGCTCTCTCCAGGGACGTTCTACATCCGGGGGAATGGAGGCTCCACCCGGATGTGGTGCGGATGATATGGCAGCGTTTCGGGGAGGCAGAGGTGGATCTTTTTGCAACAGAGGCGAACACTCATTGTCGCTGGTGGTTCGCGAGAGTAGAGACATCCAGCCCATTGGGACAGGATGCTCTATCCCAGGAGTGGCCAAGCCGGCTGCTTTATGCCTTTCCTCCGCTTCCGCTTCTTTGGGAAACACTACACAGGATAGCGCTGGGAAATCACACTGTGTTGCTTGTGGCACCCCGTTGGCCAGCCAGGCCTTGGTTCCCTTTGCTTCTCTCCATGCTGGTGGGCAGACCATGGCAGCTTCCACTTCGGAGGGATCTGTTGTCTCAAATGGACGGAGCTGTTTGGCACCCCAATCCAGACCGTCTTCAACTTTGGGTTTGGCCTCTGGGTCGGACTGTCTTTTAGCTAATCTGGAACCTGCTGTCGTCCAGACTATTACTAATGCTAGAGCAGCATCTACACGTCAGCTTTATGCCGCACGTTGGAAGCTCTTCTCCTCATGGTGTGAGGAGCGAGGTTTTGATCCAGTATGTTGTGATGTTCCAAACGTTCTTAGTTTTTTACAACACGTTCTGGATTCAGGCAAAGCAGCCTCCACGTTGAAGGTGTATGTTGCGGCCATCTCTGCGCATCATGGACCAGTTGATGGTTGTTCACTTGGTTCCCACACCCTTGTGTGTAGTTTTCTGAAAGGGGCTAGGCGGCTGAGGCCTGCTCGTAGTCCCCGTTTTCCTGGATGGGACTTACAGCTTGTTCTGGATTTTATCTGTCTGCCACCGTTTGAACCCCTGCAGACGGCTGATCTGAGATGGCTATCTTTGAAGACTGCTTTTTTGTTGGCAATGGCCTCTGCTAAGCGTGTGGGTGAGTTACAGGCTTTGTCCATTAGTGACTTATGCATGCGTTGGTTGCCAGAGGATTCCGGTGTTGTTCTCTGGCCGAATCCTTCTTTTCTACCCAAAGTCCTGCTCCCACAGTTCATTAACCAGTCTATCACTTTGGCGTCTTTTCTGCCCACGCCGCAGTCGGAGGGGTCGTCTGGTCATCTTTTATGTCCCGTGCGGGCCCTGAAACGTTATGTGTCCGCTACTGTTCACCTTAGACAAACGGATCAGCTCTTTGTTTGTTATGGCGGCGTGCGGAAAGGGGCCGCCATATCGAAACAACGATTGTCAAATTGGATTGTGGAGGTTATTACTATGGCGTACAAGCATGCTCAAAGAACTTTGCCAGGCAGTGTCGCTTGTCATTCCACTAGGGCGGTGTCTACGTCTTGGGCTGCCTTCAGGGGAGTATCTATGGCGGATATCTGCACAGCTGCTACCTGGACTTCTCCATGTACCTTTGCCCGTTTCTACAAGATCAACGTTGTTGCCCCTCATGCTGTCTGTTCTGCGGTCCTCCGAGGACAACCTTGATTTCAGGTGGGTGGCATTCCTCATGACTATGTTGGTAGGAGTCATCCACTAGTGCTTTTGCACCGCCTCTGGCGGTCAGGAGGAATGAAACAGAACGCTAGTTACGTATGTAACTGTGGTTCTGTGAATTCCGGATGACCGCCAGAGTTCTGTGTCATGCGGAATGCGCGAGAAAGGCGTTCATGAGGCAGAAGGCTGAGCTGGTTGGCTATTTATTGCTCAGGGCTCAGCCTATGTCACCATGTGACTTTGTTGGTATATTTTCTCGACCTATCTAGCTGGCGCTGCGATAATCCACTAGTGCTTTTGCACCGCCTCTGGCGGTCATCCGGAATTCACAGAACCACAGTTACATACGTAACTAGCGTTCACATGTGTTGTCAGAGTTTCTGTTCACGAGCGTGAAGCCTGCCTTTCACAGGAATGAAACACTTGCTTAGCGTCAGTGCACACACACCAGCGGGCACACTGGCACGGAGCAGAGCGAGACCTTCAGCCTATGTGCCTGGGCTCAGCCTCCACCCCATTTTAGACCCTGAGTATCATTAACTTACAGGAACATGTTTGCGCAGATTAAATATGGCCAGGGGTTTCTTTCATAAGAATTGAATTCAGGGTCTGCATCACTGGTGCCTGTCTTGTCCATCTCCATGGTTCTTGTAGCACGTTCCCACGCCCATCAATCAATCAGTATTCGTCACGCGCCTTTATCACCTTGCATTATTTTTTTTCACCAAGGGTATGATTTTAAATTGTAGCGAAATACAATACTTTAAACAAAACAGTAAAAGTAAAATTACAGATTTTAAAAACTACTTAAAGGGGCCACGGCATGAAAATTTAACTTTTAACGTTAATATGAGTTCCCCCAGCCGGCTTATATTCTCCAATTGGTTTAAAATGGTGATAGGTGTAAACAGAGCCCTGGGTATTCTCAGAGATGTATAGTAACGAAGTAGAACTACTTTACTACTGTACTTAAGTACTAAAAGACAGTATCTGTACTCTACTGAAGTATTATTTTTTTTCTCCTACTTCCACTTTTACTTCAGTACATATTTTCGATGAGTTTAATACTTTTACTCCAATACATTTTTTATGTGCTGCATAGTTACTCGTTACACTCAAATGTTACTAATCATTCCAAACCCACATTATCACTGCCGGATCGGTGATACACATTAGAAACACACACAGATCGTGGTCTAAACCAATCGGAGAAAGTGAAGGGCGGACCGCTCCCTCCCTCTCACTCACAAATATGAGCTGGGGTTGTGGAGCGAAGAGAGAACCAAAGTGCGCAAGAGAGACCGAGAGAGAGAGAGAATGGGCGAGAAAGGGCGAGTGTGCGCGAAAGAAGGAAACCTAAATACATTGAAACACCTTTTACCTTTACCTATTACCATTATATCGACTAATATTTCATTAATTCTGAATTCTCTATCTCCATATCAGTTAAATTAATCTGAATTATCTGAAGATTCATGTCCTTGTACTCCTGCTACAGCCAAAGGAATTGTGAGTGTCCTTTAGCTTAAACATTTGAAATAATATAAACAATATTATATTCAAACTTTTGACTGTTTTCTTTAATAACTACATTACACAATACTTGTACTTTTACTTTCAGTACTTGAGTAGTATATTTAAAAAAAAAAAAACTAACAAACCCTTTGCCTTCCTCCACTGCACTTCTTCCACTGACCTCTTGCCCCAAGAAAAACTTCAAAGAGCTGATGCATTGTTTCAAAATAAAAGTGCTTTGGTTAGGGTAACCCAAATGACATAAATTTGGTGGACAAATATTTATTTGATATTATTCATAGTAATAGTGTATTTTTACCATTTCAGTGGTAAAGGTAAAAGGTAAATGTAAATTAGATTTGTTTTATAAAAACATGGTTTTAAATAATAAGTACACAGTTTAACTTCCATGTATGATCAAAGGGACAGGGCAATTTTCCGGACCAGACATTTAAAAAAAGTTTAAAAAAGGAAAAAAAAGAAAATTACATACATAAACTCTCTCATCATGTTAAGGACCGTCTATATTTATTAAATATATATCATTATAGGATTATTGGGTCAAATTAAATGATTAAGGGGTCTGCAAAAGCAAGGGACAAGCATTTCCACCTTTTTTGTAGAATGACCCATATAGTTTGTACAGGGCTACCAACTTTTGAGTTCAGCTAGGAGTGAGATTTACCAGGGGACAGGGTGCATAAAGTGCTGGCATCTTGGGGTCGTTACTCAGTTTTTATCAATATTATTATTTACTAATTGATAATTAATTTGTTAATTGTTACCCCCCCCCCCCCTTTTGAGTGTGGGGGGAGTTGATGTGCACATTCAAATTAATATAACTCTGGCATTTTTTGCTCTAATCTTGGTCTTGTTTTAAAGAAGACAATTTAAGGTTTTTACTGAAGTGTCTGGAGGTGAAAATGTTAAAGGGACACTTCACCCATTTGCATTAATCTTTGTATAGTTAGAACCCCAGTCATGTTTTTGAATGGTCATGCATCATTTCCTCAGTTGCCGCTGAGAGAGGAGAAATACAGATTTCAGTGTTGCACTTCCTTCTTTCAATGATGTAAAAATCATCATTTTGCATCATTGAAAGAAGGAAGTGCAATGTCTTTGTTGAGGGAGTGAGACTACAAACACCCCTTTTCTCTGTCAAATAGACACCAAATTCTATATGTATGTTACATTTCACTACAAATATGACACACTTTCAATTAGGGCTGTCACTTTTGAGAAAAATCAAATTCGAACGGATTTCGAATATCATGCAATGTATCCGAATATATTCGAATATCTAGCAACCCCCCCCCCCCCCCCCCCCCGTGCGCAAAAAAAAAACCACCGTAATGGAGATTCAATCACAAAATTATTAACAGTGACAGTCATAAACAGGGTTGTCTGGATTACTCTTTTACTTAATGTTTGAAACAGCAGGTTATCAACTTATGAATAACAAACTTATATATATAGAAAAAACGATTCAGAACAGTTACAAACAATAACGTGACAACTTAAATAGCAGCAGGAGTATATGCAGACCCAAACGGAATTCGCGCCCGCAGATTTCGGCAGAAAACTCCGCGGAATTCGACGGATTTAATGCCCGTCATTGACAAGTGCATTATCTCTGCGCGTGCTGTTTGCTTGACCGTTTTTAATGATAGAGAGCACAAACCCTTCGATACTTGAGATGAAATTAAACTTTTAGATGAGTTAAGCAGATCTCACTTGACTCTGTCGTCTATGTGACGCTCGGCAGTCAACACATCATCATTTCAAATCCGTTTACAAGACAAATGCTGTTGTTGTTTAATATAAAGTTTACATTGCATTGTAAAAATGATGAAATTATCTTCATACATGCTAATTTCATAATGCGAACGCATTAACACGTATTTTTATTCTGCTATAATATTTAACACTATAAACAATATGCCATTTTATATACAAACTATAATTCTATCTTGACATGCACATTAGGTTCATTTTGGTCCCATTTGATTTCCTCTCGTTCGCACAGTTGCTGTCGTCGGTCTCACTCTCAGCCTACTTCCTATTAAGAGGTGTTACTGTAAAAAATGCGCCACACATGGCATTTTAAAAACCGGATGGTTTATTTATAGTTCGAATACGGATATTTTACGTCATGTTCGGATGAATATTCGAATATCGAATAAAAAGTGACAGCCCTACTTTCAATAAAGATTAATGTTTCTACGGGTGAAATGCTCCTTTCAACTGAAAAATTGTTATAGCAGCTTAAATGTATTTAAGTAAATAAAAAGAATGCCATAACATATTAATTTTATAAATAAAATGATAGAAATTTAAAAATTTCAGTGTTTCCCACAGGATTTTGAGAGACTTGTGGCGGTGATGACGTCACACTCTAATTAGCATATATGTGACGTCATCACGTGTTTGCGTTTGATCCGGTTTGATCGAGTGTTGGCACCTGAAATATGTTTCACTTCTACTCTTTGATCTGTCACGTTATATTGCATTTTAACACAACTGATTGCTATTATTTACATATTATCAGTTCTGTTGTCAGACATAAAATGAGCAGACTATAGCCCTATTCGGATGGGATTAGTTTTACGGTTGTAGATGGCGTAATGTAATTTTACCACAGGACGTCTGTAATATTGATGGTCAATTCGGACGGGATTAGAAATCTCAGTTAAACATTCAGAAGTGGGAGGGGTAACTCGATTGTGCAGCAGGTCACCTCTCTCGTCCTCATGTGCACGTTGCTTCTTGATATCAACATGACACAGACGAGAAAAACTCGAAACACTGTGTTTAATTTCAGTTTGGGGAGAACGTCGGTTTCAGGAACAGTTCTGTGCCTCTGAGAAGTGAATTTGACTTTTTAAAGTTTGTGTCGTGTTATTCAGGAACTGACTTGCCACTGACTTGTTTTTTTCGCCTAGAATACAAGTTTAAGCGCTTTTATATTTGAAAGAAACCCGCAAAATAACAGGAAATTACGAAACGTACGTGTATGTATACAGCTGGTATATAAATCACCATACATTTACATTGAAGTCTTACTGCTGTTGCTCTTCTCATCAATGTCTTGTTATGAGACCCTTTTTATTTAAATGCGAGTTTTATTGTCGCGTATAGCGCAGACAATTGGGTGCAAATTCAGAAATATGAGAGAATACACAGTAACTGTTACACAAAGTTACTTCAAAACACGTGCGCAGGCATATCGCATTATAGAGAGGGAGAGAACAGGTGTGTGTGTGTGTGTGTGGGAAACACTAATGCTAACCTTTCGTCAAGTCATCGCCGTCTTCTCTGTCAGTAAAATCTGTGACTGTTGACGTTTACGCGAAAAAGGAGGAACGGACATTGAAACACCGCCACCTTTTCACGCTCATGTGTGAGAGAGAGCAGTGTTCGAATTATGTCAAAGCTTATGGGGGGTCCCCTAGCTAAGCCCCACCCCCCGGCCAAGCTCCACCCCCCTCATTATAGGGTCGCTGTGATTTCACAACGTAAGATGTGATCGTCCTTGATCAACAATCATCTGATCCTGGTTTTAATCAAAGAAACCCCAAATTACCCTTAACCAGTGGCGTCAGTTTGTGTTGAAAAGTGGTGGGGACAAAAGATCAGATGAAAAAACATTACAGCAGGACGGGAAAAATATTGAATAACGGAGCATCAAAAATGGGCATAGTGTAGGCCGGTCAAAAACACAAAAATACTCAGCATAAAACCCTTAACAATGTCAACTGCGCATATTACAGTCCCTACAACACCAGCTGAACCGAACAGTGCCAAAGCACCATACCGTAGAAAACAGCAGTGCATTAAGTCAATGATTACAATGAAATTCATTACATATGCAAAAGAAAACACACCATTAGCATACAACGCAACATATGTGACCCTGGACCACAAAACCAGTCATACAATGCAAAAAATTATTTTCAAGAAAAAATGTTCTTAGTATTTTTGTCTTGTTTTCATGAGCAAAATGACCTAAGAAAATAAGTCTAGTTTTAGACCAAAAAGATCAAATGTAAGTGATCTTGTGCATAAAACAAGCAAGAAAATCTGCCAATAGTGAAAGCAAAAAAATCTTGAACATTTTTATATAACACTAAATTACCCCATTGGAAGATTTTCTTGCTTGTTTTATGCAAAAGATCACTTGAATTTGATATTTTTGGTCTAAAAACTAGACTTATTTTCTTGGGTTGTTTTGCTCATCAAGAAAAAGCATCTTAATTTAAGAATTTTTAGATATTTTACTGAAAACAAGACAAAAATACTAAGAATTTTTTTCTTGAAAATCTGACTTTCTTACTTAGTATTTTTGTCTTGTTTTCAGTAGAAATATCTAAAAATTCTTAAATCAAGATGTATTTTCTTGATGAGCAAAATGACCTAAGAAAATAAGTCTAGTTTTTAGACAAAACATATACAATTTAAGGGAATTTGTGCTTAAAACAAGCAAAAATATCTGCCAATGGGGTGAGAAAAATAAATTATGGGGCGGTTTCTCCGACAGGGATTAGACTAGTCCTAGACTAAAAAATTTTTAAGAGCTGTCCAAACTGAAAACAACTTGAACTGACATATCTTAAAATACATCAGTGCCCTTTGTTTTGCCTCAAAATGCACACAGGTAATGTTTTTAGTAAGGCATAAAACATATTTCCTAATTAAACTAAGGCCTAGGCCTGGATTAAGCTAATCCCTGTCCGGGAAACTGCCACTAAGTGTTTAAGAAAAAAGACATGTTATTTTTAGATTTTTTTCTCACTCCATCGGCAGATATTTTTGCTTGTTTTTATCACAAATTCACTTAAATTGTATATTTTTTGTCTAAAAACTATTTTCTTAGGTAATTTTGCTCATCAGAAAAATTTTGCTCATCTTGATTTAAGAATTTTTAGATATTTCTACTGAAAACCAGACAACAATACTAAGTAAGAAAGTCATTTTTGCATTGTAGGTCGCACATGTATTGCTTGATTTTTCAGAACATTTTAATCAATTGCTTTCAAAAAGTGGTGGGGACAAAATCAGCCATTTCAAAAAGTGGTGGGGACATGTCCCCAGCGTCCCCAGTGTAAATGACACCTATGCCCTTAACTCAAACTCTAAAAAAAGTTTACCCCTCAAATTAGTGTGAAACACTGGCAAGGGCAGAACTTTAAAACAGAAAAGGGGTGAAATAGGGTGGACTCATTCTTAAATTACATAATTTTACTATATAGTAGTGGTAAAATGAATGATTACATTGCGTTTTTTGAGTCATAGATTGAATCATTTTCGGATCAGCAAAACTTATGAGCATATAAAAATAGAAAAGAACAAAGTTAAAGCAAGATCTAACAGTAGTATTTAGGTACATAAATAGAATCAAATGAATAATAACACTGTCTTCTTCACTGTATAAATTACATATAATTAATCTTTTTAAAGATACATAATTTTAAAGATAGTTATCATGCCACCAGGTTGAAGGTTGCTGTCCCCAGCACTCACAGCAGCCCCATTCGCGTAATTTGCGGGTGGTATACGTCCCCACCGCTTTATGACCAAGTTGATTGTGCCCCAACTTCCGACCACGAAGTAATTCTTGAGTTCATAATCATAATTAGGGTCCATATTCATTTAAAACGCATGGACAACGCATGACGCGCCGCCGCCTTCTGCTTTTCAAAGCGGTCGCCTGTGAACACGAGTTTTGTTTTAGACGCGTCTATTTGAGCACTTGCTGCACGTTTAGATTTAAAATAAACTTGAGCGCAACTTGATACCTTGATAACAGGTAAATGTAAAAAAAAGGTAAAAATCTACCGGTAAGTTATAAATGTAACAATGATTAATCTATTAGTAGTTATTCTTCATCTATTTCATGCAAACGCTAGGGGAAAAAATATAGGGGAAAACATTTGTTCCTTTTCAGCAGTTGATAACTTGATAAAAGGTAAATGTCGTATTTTTTATATCTACCGGTAAGTTATATATGTAACAATGATTAATCTATTAATAGTTATTCTTCATCTATTTCATGCAAAACTCTAGGGGAAAAAATATAGGGGAAAACATTTGATCCTTTTCAGCAGTTTTTGAATAAGTTTAATTGAATAATATTAAAATACCTTATGGTAGGGCTGCATGATTATGGCAAAATCATAGCTGTTTTTAGACTATTTGCATTGAATTGGAAACGATATTTTTGGAAAATATATTAATTGCAAGGCTGCAAAGAATAGTGCACTGAGGATTTAATTATATTATTTTAATATAGTCAGTGGTGAACTAAAGTGGGCCGGTCTAAGACATGAAACCCCAGGGCTGAAAATGAGTCCCACTTCGGCCCTGCATGTTACATTTTTCCAAGGTTTAAAAAAACACATGCAAAAGATACTTTCTACAAATAATTATTTATTTCTGAAAGATGCGTAGTTGAGTGATAGGCTAAGTATTAAAGAGACTATCATTTATTATCATTTAAGCGTGATTTCTTCTGCTTTCCTAATAAAATATTTTGTGTGACTGGGTTGACCAGCCGTCAGTCTGAGTGGATAGCTTTGCCACTGTTATGAAATAATTGTTTGAGAAGATTTTTTAAAAAACCCTTAAACCTAAAGATTACTAAAGATTCTCACCGCAACTGAGGTAAAAAAATACTCCACATGCAGATAGAGACACTCGTCTGTCAATTCCTCCAGAAAACAGCATGAGGCGCACTTGCGAGTTTCTTTATTTCGGACAGAAGTCATTTGAATTATTTTATTGCGAAATTGGGACAAATAATGGACAGTATCGCTTTGTGACACGCAAAATGAGGATTTTAAATTTATGTAGTATTTTAATTTTAATAAAAACCAGGGGACCCCCCTAATTTATATTTGTGTGCTTTATGGGGGGTCCCTTAAGGCTTATAGGAGGTCCGGGACCCCCCCAGACCCCCTTCAATTCGAACACTGAGAGAGAGAGAGAGAGAGAGAGAGAGAGAGAGAGAGGCGCGCGCTGCATGCAACATAGAAAGGGAGAGCGCGCTGAGTGCTTGCAACAATGAATTAAGACGTTTTTAAACAGTAAAATATAAATGTAAATGGGGATCATGAAAAATCTATTTGTGGCGGCCAGCGCTGATTCTGTGGCGGTGCGCCACGAGTAAATCAACGTATGGGAAACACTGAATTTAAATATTTCACAAAATAAATAATGTAAACCCACTAATGAAGCCATAAGTATCAAGTAGTTTTAAGTTAATTTAAGACGTGCATCGGCTTAGCACCTGTGCTCGTAAGCCATAATGCGTATGTGAAACAAACACGCCGTGCAACAAACTTGCACTATGTCAGTCTTTTCCCAAAATGGTGATGATAAATGAAAACTACACTCTTAAGAGTTATTATATATAGTTTTTCATGATTAGATAATAAATTTGAGAATTCAGCTTCAGTTTACCTTTGAATCCACCTTTATCATCACCATCAGATGTACTCAAGATATTGTTTGCAGGATTGATTTCAGTTTCTCCAGATCTCCCCTCTATCTTCTCATCTCTCTGTATGTCAGTAACCTTAGTCTTCAGATCGACAGATTTTCCCTTATCCACTTCAAATGTTTTTATTTTATCTGTACCAGCAGCAGACAGAAACACAGAAAGACAGAAATGAAATCAATTCAGGTGATTTTCATCTATTAAAGAGTAACTAAACCCTAAACCAACTTTTTTTAGTTAATGATCTGTAAGAATGATGCTTTATTAGTGCTGTTCATTGATTTTAGTAAGTTTTTTGACATTTGGATATAAAGTGTTTCAATACTACAATATATGGTGTAAAAACGTCTGAGTGCTGCCCTCTTCAGGTTGAACGGTGGCTACTGCAGTTGAATTTTCCTATTGGATGTTGGGTCCAAGAAATAACTCGTGACGTAAGCAGGTTCAAGCTCACCACGCCCTTGTTATGATCTCACCACACACTTAGTTCGTCACCTCTATCTCCGTTGGGATCTGCCCACTTTCTTGCATTTTTCAAATATTGCAGTGGGTGGAGTCAGGCTCTGACCAGGGGTTTAGTTACTCTTTAAGTGCCTAATTTACTGATTATAAACATCAGCTCATATTCTCATGAATGAATTTCTGTTTATTAACTCGTTTCAGATTCTCTATCAGTATATAAATATAAACACAACTATAACATCTAGATGATGAATAGGGGTGGCACGGTCCACAAAACCCTCGGTTCGGTTCGTATCACGGTTCTATGGTCACGGTTCACGGTTCAGTACGGTTCTTGTTGTTATTTTTTCATTACATTTTTAACACTCCAGAAATGTTTTATCTTATTAATTATCCATAATTTAGGATACAGTATTAAAAAAAAAAAGTTATATCATGTAATCATGCACAAACTGAATTTGACTAAGCACATTATTGGGACCATCCCTGAGGAAAGCCAGATGAGATTTTGATAGAGCAAGAGGGAAGACATTGATGATTTCAACATGCTTTTCATTTATTTGGCAAAAAAGAGAATGTGTATTCCCATCTACATGAACTTTATGTGCATTTTTTAGCACACAAAGATAACTTGCATTTATTAAAATGCCAACTTCAGTGTAGCTCTTAGATTTATCACTGAGAGGCTGCTTAAATACTGCAGAGAGTTTATGTGGACGAGAGAGAAACATAACCTTTGCACCTGTAATATTTAAATCTCTTTAAGTCTCTTTTGTCCACTTTTGACCACTTCTGTCCTGATTACTTTGAGGGGAAATTTCTGAAATAAGATCGCGCAACTTTCACACGCTAGCAAAATGAAACTACGCGGAAATCAGCCGCTTTAATTGTATCAATGAAAGGCTAAAAATAGCGCTGAATACGAAAAGACGTTAAACTTTCAGTACCTCAGATTAGACAAATGGTCGTAGAGAAGGCGATCTCCTGTGGCTGTTGGAGCACATTCAACCCATAGACTGCAGTTCAATCTATTGTTTTATTACCGCTGTCATCATAGGTAACATGAAATAAAAATATGTTTCCACACACCAAACTTATACGACGCTGGCGCACACTCTTAAAAAAAATCCGTAAAAAAACGGACAAAGTACTGTGTAAATCTGAAGGAATTTTCCGTATTTATGTTTTACAGGCGTTTATCCGTTTTTTAAAAAAAAACATGTTGCATTATGGGTGCAACAACTCCTGCTGCAATCTTTCACTTTTGCCTCTCTATCACCATCTCTGTTTGAAACCTAAAATTACAACTTGCTTGCAGAGTTCTTTTCTAACATGGATGATGTTTAACTTCTAAACAAATGCTGTCAGAACAAAATACAAGTGTTCAACTATTCCAGCATCCACACATGTGATTTAGTAGACAAATCTTCTTTCTGACATGACGTGTAAGTCAAATGGTTATTTACCATAACATTTATCACATTAAATCTACAGTTTGTGTTTGTTTTAGATTCATTTGAAGTTACCACTATGGTGATTAGTGTTCCCTTTAGTTAGGCTTTTGTCCCTTGACCTTCCAAATCTGACTCTGCTCTTTTAACATTGCAATAATGTTTTTGCTTGTAGCAATTACAACTTGTTGGTTGTTTGAGTAAGGGGAAGTATCTATGATGTCATATAAGCTTGGTTGTTTTTATGTTATGTTGCTTGGCATTTAAATATGAAGTGATAAAATAAGAATAAAAAACTCTAGTGTATAAGAGTGACACACTATGCTGATCTGATAAGACACTGTATTGAATAACATTGAGGTAATGTATCAGTTGTTTATTTTGCTTCACAGAGACATCAACATTTTAGCTACAAATCTCAACAATGGTGAGAGTAAATGTTAAGAGAGTTTTCTACAATCCTAGTACCCAGCATGCATTGCGGCATAAAGCTTTGTTGTTGATTGTCACCATTGTTGCGTTTCATAGGCAGATTGAAGTGTCCCTAAAGCCTACGGACAATGTTCTGTAAATTTACGGAAAGTGTTCTATAAATCTACAGAATGTTCTGTTTTTGAATAAACGGAAATGTCTGTGAAATAACGGAAAACGTACCGGTAATTTTCTGCAAGGACATTATCCGTTTTTTTACGGATTATTTATTTAGCGTGCATCCTCCAACTGCGGGCAGACTTCCTTTTCTCTCCCACTTGCCATTTCTACACGTAACATAACCCGCAGTACTTATACTCCAAACCAGTCACCTCTTCTTTCGCGCGAAAGGGAAACACGCTATCTGAGGTCACATAAAGGGCATGAGACTACATTGCGCATGCCATGAACCGTTGAACCGTGCGGTACACACGCGCTCCGAACCGAGACAAGCGAACCGAACGGTTCGGATTTTTTTCATGGACCGTGCCACCCCTAATGATGAATTTTATGAATCTCCTAACAGTGAAAATTCATCTAATGGGTAAATTACTTTATTAAAATACCAGTTGGTCAATATTAATGGTAGTAATTCACTATAATATTCAGTCAGTGTTTAACTGTTATAAGATATCAGTGATGTAGTTGTCAATAATAAAACCAACAATTGAAAAACCAGCATAACCTGTCTTAGATTATAGGCCTGTTGCACTCACTTCTGTTGTCATGAAAATCTTTGAACGGCTAGTCTGTAGGTAGCTGTCACACATCACGCTAGACCCTCACAAATTTGCCTACAGGGCAAATAGGGGAGTGGATGATGCCGTCTCACTTTGCACACATTTCATTTTACAACATCTTGATACTAAGTCCACCTATGCCTGTGTACTGTTCATTGATTTTAGCTCAGCTTTCAACACCATCCTGCCTGTCAAACGGTACAATTCTCTCCTGCCATGGTGGCTAATCCCTCACTCTGTCAGTGGTTACCCAACTTCCTGTCTTGTAGGACACAATATGTTAAAATCCAGAACAATGCGTCATCACGCAGGGTTCTGAACACTGGTGCCCCACAAGGGTGTCTTGTCAACTCTGTTATTTTTTTTACACCAACAATTGTACATGAAATTCTGCATTTGTCAAACTGCAAAGTTTGCAGACGACACCAATGTTATAAGCCTCATACGCGACTGTGAGGAATCTTCCTATCGGAGTAAAGTTCCTATCAGAGTGAGGTTGAACAGCTGGTGCAGTGGTGTGTAGACAATAATCTAATCCTCAATACAACCTAATAAAAGAAGCAGTGAGAGAAAGAACAGTAGTATCACATGTAAGACACCATGCTTTAGGAACAGTACCTTTCTACAAGCTATTCGCCACCTGAACATGCACTAAGCACTTTATGGTTTTACTTCATAACCTGGTCTACCTAACTTGCACTTATTTCACAACTGAACTTACTGCTGCATTGTCTATAACCATGCACGTTTCTAGGCATGTTTAATGTTGTTATTTCCTGTTATTTATTTCTTTTTTGTGCCTTTTTGTCTTTTTGTTTTGTTATATTGTGTTCTCATGGTTCTGTGAAACATGTGAGCATTCCAAAGCACATTCCTGTCAACTGTATTATTATATTGACTTGAACAAATATCTGAAATGAAGGATGAACAGAGTTTACGTGTGTTGTCACAGTTTTTGTTCAAACAGTTTTAAATTTGAATTATAAAAGTTGTTTTATCTGCAGTTAAAATCAGGTGTAATCAGAAGATAATTCAGAGTTAAACACAGTTTGAAAATCTCCACTGTAAGTTAACAGTCATAAATCCCTCTTACATCTACAGTATACTGTACAAATGTTAATTTAATCATTTTAACACTAAATTATTTGAGTTTCTCACCTTTGACAGACACTTTCTTGTATGATGTTTTTCCTCCTGGTTCTGATTCTCCCCCATCCGCTTGCTGTGGTTCTGATTCTCCCCCATATGCTCGCGATGGTTTTGGTTCTCCCCCATATGCTTGTGATGGTTTTGGTTCTCCCCCATACGCTTGTGATGGTTTTGGTTCTCCCCCATACGCTTGCAATGGTTTTGATTCATCTGTAACAGCAGCAGACAGAAACACTAAAATCAATTCAGTTGATTTTCATCTTTTAAGTTTCTTATTTTCTGATTATAAACATCAGCTCATATTCTCATAAATGAATTTCTGTTTACTAACTCAATCTTTCAGATTCTCTATCAGTATATAAATATAAACACAACTATAACATCTAGATGATGAATTTTAGGAATCTCCTAACAGAGAAAACAACTAATGGATAAATTACTTTAATAAAATATCAGCTGTTCAATATTGATAGTAATTTACTAAATATTCAGTCAGTGTTTAACTGTTTATATAAGATACCGTATCAGTGATGTAGTTGTTAACTATAAAACCAACCAAATATCTGAAATGAAGGATACACAAAGTTCACATGTGTTGTCAGAGTTTCTGTTCACGAGCGTGAAGCCTGCCTTTCACAGGAATGAAACACTTGCTTAGCGTCAGTGCACACACACCAGCGGGCACACTGGCACGGAGCAGAGCGAGACCTTCAGCCTATGTGCCTGGGCTCAGCCTCCACCCCATTTTAGACCCTGAGTATCATTAACTTACAGGAACATGTTTGCGCAGATTAAATATGGCCAGGGGTTTCTTTCATAAGAATTGAATTCAGGGTCTGCATCACTGGTGCCTGTCTTGTCCATCTCCATGGTTCTTGTAGCACGTTCCCACGCCCATCAATCAATCAGTATTCGTCATGCGCCTTTATCACCTTGCATTATTTTTTTTCACCAAGGGTATGATTTTAAATTGTAGCGAAATACAATACTTTAAACAAAACAGTAAAAGTAAAATTACAGATTTTAAAAACTACTTAAAGGGGCCACGGCATGAAAATTTAACTTTTAACATTAATATGAGTTCCCCCAGCCGGCTTATATTCTCCAATTGGTTTAAAATGGTGATAGGTGTAAACAGAGCCCTGGGTATTCTCAGAGATGTATAGTAACGAAGTAGAACTACTTTACTACTGTACTTAAGTACTAAAAGACAGTATCTGTACTCTACTGAAGTATTATTTTTTTCTCCTACTTCCACTTTTACTTCAGTACATATTTTCGATGAGTTTAATACTTTTACTCCAATACATTTTTTATGTGCTGCATAGTTACTCGTTACACTCAAATGTTACTAATCATTCCAAACCCACATTATCACTGCCGGATCGGTGATACACATTAGAAACACACACAGATCGTGGTCTAAACCAATCGGAGAAAGTGAAGGGCGGACCGCTCCCTCCCTCTCACTCACAAATATGAGCTGGGGTTGTGGAGCGAAGAGAGAACCAAAGTGCGCAAGAGAGACCGAGAGAGAGAGAGAATGGGCGAGAAAGGGCGAGTGTGCGCGAAAGAAGGAAACCTAAATACATTGAAACACCTTTTACCTTTACCTATTACCATTATATCGACTAATATTTCATTAATTCTGAATTCTCTATCTCCATATCAGTTAAATTAATCTGAATTATCTGAAGATTCATGTCCTTGTACTCCTGCTACAGCCAAAGGAATTGTGAGTGTCCTTTAGCTTAAACATTTGAAATAATATAAACAATATTATATTCAAACTTTTGACTGTTTTCTTTAATAACTACATTACACAATACTTGTACTTTTACTTTCAGTACTTGAGTAGTATATTTAAAAAAAAAAACTAACAAACCCTTTGCCTTCCTCCACTGCACTTCTTCCACTGACCTCTTGCCCCAAGAAAAACTTCAAAGAGCTGATGCATTGTTTCAAAATAAAAGTGCTTTGGTTAGGGTAACCCAAATGACATAAATTTGGTGGACAAATATTTATTTGATATTATTCATAGTAATAGTGTATTTTTACCATTTCAGTGGTAAAAGTAAAAGGTAAATGTAAATTAGATTTGTTTTATAAAAACATGGTTTTAAATAATAAGTACACAGTTTAACTTCCATGTATGATCAAAGGGACAGGGCAATTTTCCGGACCAGACATTTAAAAAAAGTTTAAAAAAGGAAAAAAAAGAAAATTACATACATAAACTCTCTCATCATGTTAAGGACCGTCTATATTTATTAAATATATATCATTATAGGATTATTGGGTCAAATTAAATGATTAAGGGGTCTGCAAAAGCAAGGGACAAGCATTTCCACCTTTTTTGTAGAATGACCCATATAGTTTGTACAGGGCTACCAACTTTTGAGTTCAGCTAGGAGTGAGATTTACCAGGGGACAGGGTGCATAAAGTGCTGGCATCTTGGGGTCGTTAATAAATACAAAAATGCAGTCTGCACACTGAAAAATACTGCTCCATACAAAAGTTTATTTAATTAATTAAAAAACAACGTTTCGACCCTCAGGTCTTCATCAGGCACAATCTCAATAAGTGAGGAACACCTTTAAGTACATAACAGGTGCTCACCTTAATTAGACTTCCTCACTTAGAAGTCATGTGACAGAAACAAATCATGTGACAGAGACAAATCATATGACAAACACTCAAAATACACCATCATATAACTTGAAAAGAAAAAGACAAACATTTAAAAATTATTATAGAAATGGCTTGATATCAAAATCCTCATTCAACCCTAATGGTGACAAAGTATTTAGAGAATAAATCCAAAAACATTCTCTCTGTAATAATTTCTTCTCATAGTCTCCACCTCTTGATGGTTTAGTTACCTTTTCTATGCCGATGTACTTTAACACACTGACATTATGACCCATTTGCCTAAAATGAGACGCAATGGGACTACGCATATCACCGGTCCTAATGTTACTGCGATGTTCACAAATACGAATACGTAATTGTCTGGATGTATTACTGGATGAGATTCACAAAATTATTAACAGTGACAGTCATAAACAGGGTTGTCTGGATTACTCTTTTACTTAATGTTTGAAACAGCAGGTTATCAACTTATGAATAACAAACTTATATATATATATAGAAAAAACGATTCAGAACAGTTACAAACAATAACGTGACAACTTAAATAGCAGCAGGAGTATATGCAGACCCAAACGGAATTCGCGCCCGCAGATTTCGGCAGAAAACTCCGCGGAATTCGACGGATTTAATGCCCGTCATTGACAAGCACACATATCCCGCGCTTGAGCGTGTTTGTGAGAAGAAATCTCATTGACAACAAGCACACATACAGCCTATAACCCGCGCGTTTGTGAGCCGTCATTGACAAGTGCATTATCTCTGTGCGTGCTGTTTGCTTGACCGTTTTTAATGATAGAGAGCACAAACCCTTCGATACTTGAGATGAAATTAAAATTTTAGATGAGTTAAGCAGATCTCACTTGACTCTGTCGTCTATGTGACGCTCGGCAGTCAACACATCATCATTTCAAATCCGTTTACAAGACGAATGCTGTTGTTGTTTAATATAAAGTTTACATTGCATTGTAAAAATGATGAAATTATCTTCATACATGCTAATTTCATAATGCGAACGTATTAACACGTATTTTTATTCTGCTATAATATTTAACACTATAAACAATATGCCATTTTATATACAAACTATAATTCTATCTTGACATGCACATTAGGTTCATTTTGGTCCCATTTGATTTCCTCTCGTTCGCACAGTTGCTGTCGTCGGTCTCACTCTCAGCCTCCTTCCTATAGACGGGTTGCACGGCGACGTCACTAACTGGTTGCGCGCGCAACCGAGGGGCAGAAAGAAGAGACGTGCATTGTGTTGTATGCTAGTAGCGGTGTCTGTAAGTCAAAATGCCCAGGAATTTTTGCGTGGAAAATAGTACCAACAGAGTCAGTGCTGGGTGCCTGATGTTAACATACCAGTAGATGCGACTATTACGTTACTAGCATTATAATTATAAAATTATAATTCATACATGTATCACAGTAACACTGCAAAAATAAAGACAGAAAAACAGATACAACTAAAATCAAGTCTTATTTATGTACAAACATTAAAGAACGCTTCAATAATTAAGGTTGTTGCAGTAGCAGATCAGCTCACCAATCGGTCTTTCTGCCCCTTGGTTGCGCGCGCACCCTGCAATGTTTGTAAACTTGCAACCCCTCTATTAAGAGGTGTTACTGTAAAAAATGCGCCACACATGGCATTTTAAAAACCGGATGGTTTATTTATAGTTCGAATACGGATATTTTACGTCATGTTCGAATGAATATTCGAATATCGAATAAAAAGTGACAGCCCTACTTTCAATAAAGATTAATGTTTCTACGGGTGAAATGCTCCTTTCAACTGAAAAATTGTTATAGCAGCTTAAATGTATTTAAGTAAATAAAAAGAATGCCATAACATATTAATTTTATAAATAAAATGATAGAAATTTAAAAATTTAAATATTTCACAAAATAAATAATGTAAACCCACTAATGAAGCCATAAGTATCAAGTAGTTTTAAGTTAATTTAAGACGTGCATCGGCTTAGCACCTGTGCTCGTAAGCCATAATGTCAGGAATTGCCAGGAGACAGAACCCAAGCGCAGACAGACTAAGGGAACAAGGGTAACTTTATTAAATAAAACTGGAAAACAAAACCCACGAGGGGGCAAAAACAAGATCTGACAAATGACAGACTAAACACTAAACTAGATAATAAACTTGACTGGACTAGACTGAAAACAAACAGTGAACATAATAATAATCTTTACAATGAACAAGACTTGACTAGACTATGTGACAGGCAAACACAACCTCCACATAAACAGACGATCGAGCACAGGACAGCAAACACAAGGGCATTAAATAAGGTAGCAAATCAAGAGGGGAACAGGTGACATGAATCAAACAATAATGGGATAATAAACGAGGAAACAAGGGGGCGGGGTCAGGAGACGAGACAGAAAGCACATGGCTAGGAAAAACAAAGCCAGTGCTCTCACACAAAACATTGGGCTGCCATGATCCTGTCACTATGACTAGAAAACTGTGACCTGAAGACAGGATCATGACAGGACCCTCCCCTTAAGGGACGCCACCTGGCGTCCCACAAGGGAACACACTAGACACGAGACAGGACATACTGTGAAACAGAGAAAAACCAATAAAACATAATGCACAAACACAACGGCAAACAACAACTTACAATAACAGGGTTAGGGTGACTTAACAAAAACATCATTAAAGGGAGGGGGGGTGGGGGAACAAAAAAGTTCACACTAGGAAGTCCAGGTTGGGTGGAGCTAGAGGGTTTGGGACGAGGAGTCCGGGCAGGCTTGGGGGTCCTGGTAGGTGGGGTAGGTCCAGAGGGGGCAGACTGAGGAAAGACTGAGGTGGGGAGGACTGGAGACACAATGGGAAACAAGGCAGGGTCTCTGGACAATAAAGGGGTAGACACAGGAGCCAAGACAGGGGACGCTGCGGCCGGCAGCGGAGACGAGACAGGGACCACGACAGGGGGCGCTGCGGCCGGCAGCGGAGACGAGACAGGGACCACGACAGGGGGCGCTGCGGCCGGCAGCGGAGACGAGACAGGGACCACGACAGGGGGCGCTGCGGCCGGCAGCGGAGACGAGACAGGGACCACGACAGGGGGCTCTGCGGCTGGCTGCCGCTGCGCGGAGGGCAGCGGCGGCTGGGCTGGCTGCGCGGAGGGCAGCGGCGGCTGGGCTGGCTGCGCGGAGGGCAGCGGCGGCTGGGCTGGCTGCGCGGAGGGCAGCGGCGGCTGGGCTGGCTGCGCGGAGGGCAGCGGCGGCTGGGCTGGCTGCGCGGAGGGCAGCGGCGGCTGGGCTGGCTGCGCGGAGGGCAGCGGCGGCTGGGCTGGCTGCGCGGAGGGCAGCGGCGGCTGGGCTGGCTGCGCGGAGGGCAGCGGCGGCTGGGCTGGCTGCGCGGAGGGCAGCGGCGGCTGGGCTGGCTGCGCGGAGGGCAGCGGCGGCTGGGCTGGCTGCGCGGGCTGGAGAGCCGAAGATCCCTTCTTCCGCTTTTTCCTCCGAGGCCGCGGTGCAGAGAGTGTGGTAGGCAGAGGAGACACTGTGGTAAGCATGACAGGTTCAGAAGAGGATCCCTCTGATGCCGACTCCCAAGAAACCCTCCGCTCTCGCTTTCCACGGAGACCAACGGGCTGGGCTAAACTCTCAGTGACAGGAACGGTACCCAGTGCCATAACACTGATGACGCGACCCTCTGGGATTGGAGACAATGGGCCAGAACCGGATCTTGCCAATGACTTGGCAGTCTGGGACCGTTGTCGCTGTTCGAGGCGGTCCACCATCTCCCAGTAGGGTAAACGGGTCAATTCCGTCCGCTCTCGCAGTGGTGGTGGGTCATTAAGAGCTGCAATAAAATAGGAGTTTGCCAAGTTCTCAGGGATGAAACACCTATTCCTTTCCATGTTTTTCGCAAAGTCTCTGAGGGAAATTTCCTTCTGTGGTGGAAACGGCCCGCCACCAGTAAGAGTCTCTGAAATCAGATCGTTCCACCACTTTGAATCCGACATGGTGAGGACTGTCTGCTGGGTTCAATTTTGGCTCGATCGTTCTGTCAGGAATTGCCAGGAGACAGAACCCAAGCGCAGACAGACTAAGGGAACAAGGGTAACTTTATTAAATAAAACTGGAAAACAAAACCCACGAGAGGGCAAAAACAAGATCTGACAAATGACAGACTAAACACTAAACTAGATAATAAACTTGACTGGACTAGACTGAAAACAAACAGTGAACATAATAATAATCTTTACAATGAACAAGACTTGACTAGACTATGTGACAGGCAAACACAACCTCCACATAAACAGACGATCGAGCACAGGACAGCAAACACAAGGGCATTAAATAAGGTAGCAAATCAAGAGGGGAACAGGTGACATGAATCAAACAATAATGGGATAATAAACGAGGAAACAAGGGGGCGGGGTCAGGAGACGAGACAGAAAGCACATGGCTAGGAAAAACAAAGCCAGTGCTCTCACACAAAACATTGGGCTGCCATGATCCTGTCACTATGACTAGAAAACTGTGACCTGAAGACAGGATCATGACACATAATGCGTCTGTGAAACAAACACATCGTGCAACAAACTTGCACTATGTCAGTCTTTTCCCAAAATGGTGATGATAAATGAAAACTACACTCTTAAGAGTTATTATATATAGTTTTTCATGATTAGATAATAAATTTGAGAATTCAGCTTCAGTTTACCTTTGAATCCACCTTTATCATCACCATCAGATGTACTCAAGATATTGTTTGCAGGATTGATTTCAGTTTCTCCAGATCTCCCCTCTATCTTCTCATCTCTCTGTATGTCAGTAACCTTAGTCTTCAGATCGACAGATTTTCCCTTATCCACTTCAAATGTTTTTATTTTATCTGTACCAGCAGCAGACAGAAACACAGAAAGACAGAAATGAAATCAATTCAGGTGATTTTCATCTATTAAAGAGTAACTAAACCCTAAACCAACTTTTTTTAGTTAATGATCTGTAAGAATGATGCTTTATTAGTGCTGTTCATTGATTTTGGTAAGTTTTTTGACATTTGGATATAAAGTGTTTCAATACTACAATATATGGTGTTAAAACGTCTGAGTGCTGCCCTCTTCAGGTTGAACGGTGGCTACTGCAGTTGAATTTTCCTATTGGATGTTGGGTCCAAGAAATAACTCGTGACGTAAGCAGGTTCAAGCTCACCACGCCCCTGTTATGATCTCACCACACACTTAGTTCGTCACCTCTATCTCCGTTGGGATCTGCCCACTTTCTTGCATTTTTCAAATATTGCAGTGGGTGGAGTCAGGCTCTGACCAGGGGTTTAGTTACTCTTTAAGTGCCTAATTTACTGATTATAAACATCAGCTCATATTCTCATGAATGAATTTCTGTTTATTAACTCGTTTCAGATTCTCTATCAGTATATAAATATAAACACAACTATAACATCTAGATGATGAATTTTATGAATCTCCTAACAGTGAAAATTCATCTAATGGGTAAATTACTTTATTAAAATACCAGTTGGTCAATATTAATGGTAGTAATTCACTATAATATTCAGTCAGTGTTTAACTGTTATAAGATATCAGTGATGTAGTTGTCAATAATAAAACCAACAATTGAAAAACCAGCATAACCTGTCTTAGATTATAGGCCTGTTGCACTCACTTCTGTTGTCATGAAAATCTTTGAACACCTAGTCTGTAGGTAGCTGTCACACATCACGCTAGACCCTCACAAATTTGCCTACAGGGCAAATAGGGGAGTGGATGATGCCGTCTCACTTTGCACACATTTCATTTTACAACATCTTGATACTAAGTCCACCTATGCCTGTGTACTGTTCATTGATTTTAGCTCAGCTTTCAACACCATCCTGCCTGTCAAACGGTACAATTCTCTCCTGCCATGGTGGCTAATCCCTCACTCTGTCAGTGGTTACCCAACTTCCTGTCTTGTAGGACACAATATGTTAAAATCCAGAACAATGCGTCATCACCCAGGGTTCTGAACACTGGTGCCCCACAAGGGTGTCTTGTCACCTCTGTTATTTTTTTTACACCAACAATTGTACATGAAATTCTGCATTTGTCAAACTGCAAAGTTTGCAGACGACACCAATGTTATAAGCCTCATACGCGACTGTGAGGAATCTTCCTATCGGAGTAAAGTTCCTATCAGAGTGAGGTTGAACAGCTGGTGCAGTGGTGTGTAGACAATAATCTAATCCTCAATACAACCTAATAAAAAGAAGCAGTGAGAGAAAGAACAGTAGTATCACATGTAAGACACCATGCTTTAGGAACAGTACCTTTCTACAAGCTATTCGCCACCTGAACATGCACTAAGCACTTTATGGTTTTACTTCATAACCTGGTCTACCTAACTTGCACTTATTTCACAACTGAACTTACTGCTGCATTGTCTATAACCATGCACGTTTCTAGGCATGTTTAATGTTGTTATTTCCTGTTATTTATTTCTTTTTTGTGCCTTTTTGTCTTTTTGTTTTGTTATATTGTGTTCTCATGGTTCTGTGAAACATGTGAGCATTCCAAAGCACATTCCTGTCAACTGTATTATTATATTGACTTGAACAAATATCTGAAATGAAGGATGAACAGAGTTTACGTGTGTTGTCACAGTTTTTGTTCAAACAGTTTTAAATTTGAATTATAAAAGTTGTTTTATCTGCAGTTAAAATCAGGTGTAATCAGAAGATAATTCAGAGTTAAACACAGTTTGAAAATCTCCACTGTAAGTTAACAGTCATAAATCCCTCTTACATCTACAGTATACTGTACAAATGTTAATTTAATCATTTTAACACTCAATTATTTGAGTTTCTCACCTTTGACAGACACTTTCTTGTATGATGTTTTTCCTCCTGGGTCTGATTCTCCCCCATCCGCTTGCTGTGGTTTTGGTTCTCCCCCATACGCTTGCAATGGTTTTGGTTCTCCCCCATACGCTTGTGTTGGTTTTGATTTTCCCTCATCCGCTTGCAATGGTTTTGATTCATCTGTAACAGCAGCAGACAGAAACACTAAAATCAATTCAGTTGATTTTCATCTTTTAAGTTTCTTATTTTCTGATTATAAACATCAGCTCATATTCTCATAAATGAATTTCTGTTTATTAACTCAATCTTTCAGATTCTCTATCAGTATATAAATATAAACACAACTATAACATCTAGATGATGAATTTTAGGAATCTCCTAACAGAGAAAACAACTAATGGATAAATTACTTTAATAAAATATCAGCTGTTCAATATTGATAGTAATTTACTAAATATTCAGTCAGTGTTTAACTGTTTATATAAGATACCGTATCAGTGATGTAGTTGTTAACTATAAAACCAACCAAATATCTGAAATGAAGGATACACAAAGTTCACATGTGTTGTCAGAGTTTCTGTTCACGAGCGTGAAGCCTGCCTTTCACAGGAATGAAACACTTGCTTAGCGTCAGTGCACACACACCAGCGGGCACACTGGCACGGAGCAGAGCGAGACCTTCAGCCTATGTGCCTGGGCTCAGCCTCCACCCCATTTTAGACCCTGAGTATCATTAACTTACAGGAACATGTTTGCGCAGATTAAATATGGCCAGGGGTTTCTTTCATAAGAATTGAATTCAGGGTCTGCATCACTGGTGCCTGTCTTGTCCATCTCCATGGTTCTTGTAGCACGTTCCCACGCCCATCAATCAATCAGTATTCGTCACGCGCCTTTATCACCTTGCATTATTTTTTTTCACCAAGGGTATGATTTTAAATTGTAGCGAAATACATTACTTTAAACAAAACAGTAAAAGTAAAATTACAGATTTTAAAAACTACTTAAAGGGGCCACGGCATGAAAATTTAACTTTTAACGTTAATATGAGTTCCCCCAGCCGGCTTATATTCTCCAATTGGTTTAAAATGGTGATAGGTGTAAACAGAGCCCTGGGTATTCTCAGAGATGTATAGTAACGAAGTAGAACTACTTTACTACTGTACTTAAGTACTAAAAGACAGTATCTGTACTCTACTGAAGTATTATTTTTTTCTCCTACTTCCACTTTTACTTCAGTACATATTTTCAATGAGTTTAATACTTTTACTCCAATACATTTTTTATGTGCTGCATAGTTACTCGTTACACTCAAATGTTACTAATCATTCCAAACCCACATTATCACTGCCGGATCGGTGATACACATTAGAAACACACACAGATCGTGGTCTAAACCAATCGGAGAAAGTGAAGGGCGGACCGCTCCCTCCCTCTCACTCACAAATATGAGCTGGGGTTGTGGAGCGAAGAGAGAACCAAAGTGCGCAAGAGAGACCGAGAGAGAGAGAGAAAGGGCGAGTGTGCGCGAAAGAAGGAAACCTAAATACATTGAAACACCTTTTACCTTTACCTATTACCATTATATCGACTAATATTTCATTAATTCTGAATTCTCTATCTCCATATCAGTTAAATTAATCTGAATTATCTGAAGATTCATGTCCTTGTACTCCTGCTACAGCCAAAGGAATTGTGAGTGTCCTTTAGCTTAAACATTTGAAATAATATAAACAATATTATATTCAAACTTTTGACTGTCTTCTTTAATAACTACATTACACAATACTTGTACTTTTACTTTCAGTACTTGAGTAGTATATTTAAAAAAAAACTACTTGCAATACTTAAGTACAAAACATGTTTAATACTTTAGTACTTCCACTTAAGTGTGGTGCTTAAAGAGCACTTCAACTTCTACTCAAGTCACTTTTTTGATAGAGCACTTGTACTTTTACTTAAGTCTGGGTCCATAGTACTTTATACATCTCTGGGTATTCTGCTCTGCTCCTGTGAAATGTCAAGAGTGCATAATTGTAGCGTGAAAGCACGAAACATTAATATAATGAGAGTGTGAATCTCTCTGTGTAATCGCGAATCTCTCCTCTTCCCTTAAAGTAAGCGTGTACAGTATGTGCTTAGACTGTGTCCCGTGCATTCGCGCATGCCTAAGTATTCTTCTCTTTAATTTCTTTCTCTTTGCTCTTGGCATAAATGCTGTCAAAATGGCAACCAATCAGAAATAGGCTTCAACGACTGACCAATGAAATCATGACATCGTACATGGAATCTTATTGGTTGATATTGAACCGCACATGAAATAAGTTCACTTAAGTTTAATCAAGACAAGCCGACATGGATCCGCCAAATCGACGATCTCATGTAACCAGTTTTATTTGTTTTGATGTGAAATATGTAAAATGTATCTTAGAAATGTATGGGAAGAGGGCGATTGGATTATTTTACATATACACTGCAAAATCCCGGGAGTTAAATTAACACTGCTCAGTGTTTATATAGGTCCACTCTCCAGAGTGTTAAAAAAGTAACACCGGAGAGAGTTAAAAGCAGCAATCTGTGACTTTCTCCTCTCTATCACCATCTCTGTTTGAAAACTAAAATTGCATTTTACATCTTACTTTTACATCCTACTTGAGTTATTTTCTTAACTTAGATTTAGATGTTGGCTGTTTCATTTAAAGTCACCATTATTGTGATCAGTGGTTGTTTTAGTTGGACTTGACTCTTGACTATTAACTTGTTAGTTTTTTCTAACTGCTATATCTTAATGTGTTTAAAACACATTGTTAAAGCAAAGAAAAGGTTATTGTGTTATTGAATATTGATGGTTAAAACAAAATGTCGAACATAATCATTTAATGAACAGATTTATTAATATAGTTTTCCTCCTCATCAGAAGCATCATTTTCTATTAATAATAAATTATAACAGTTCAAGGTCCAGAACTCTCATAGCAGTTTGACATTCTAAAGGGTTTTGATAGTGTGCACAAAAACATTAACCGCTGAACAATGTAGATACAAAGACATCAAGAATCAGAGTATGAATCTCAACAATGGTGACAAAGAAAATGGTAAAAAAGTTCATTATTTATTCATGCCGCAGTGCATTCTGGGAGTTCGGGATGAGATTTGTAATTTGTTAATACCCAGCATGCATTGCAGCATGAAGCTTTTCATTTTATTGTCACCATCATTGTGATTCATACTCTGATTCTTGATGTTTAAGTGTCTACATTAGACTGCAGTTAATCTGTAAGTGTCAGTGTTTAAAAATGATTCAGAATGAAAAACTGCTATGAGATGGCTGGATCTCTTACTACATATCATATTATTGAAAGAAATAAATACTTCTCGTAAGAAATCGCTGAAGAAATCATTTTTAAAGAGTGTTATTTGATAGTATATCCTAACAACCATTATAATCATAGAAATGCACTAGTGTCTCCTCTTTGGCCACAAAAAACATGTTTTAAACACATGTAATTATAACAGCCAAAAAAAGCTGAAAAGTTAAGACAAAGACTCAAGAGTCCAATTAAAACAACCACTGATCACAATAATGGTGACTTGAAATGAAACGGCCAACATCTAATCCTAAGTTAAGAAAATAACTCTACAAGTAAGATCTAAAATGCAATTTTAGTTTTCAAACAGAGATGGTGATAGAGAGGATAAAGTCACAGATTATAGCTTTTAACTCTCTCCGGTGTTAGTTTTTTAACACTCTGGGGAGTGGACCTATATAAACACTGAGCAGTGTTAATTTAACTCCCGGGATTTTGCAGTGTAAATGAGCTAGACCGTCATCCACATTGTTCACACTACAGGTTCCATCCCAACTGAAAGCGAGATTTTTAAGCCAAATATATTTGAAAGCTGATTCCAAAAGACAAAAATAATATTTTACGTCTGATAACACTGGAAATGTTTCGTGAAATTCCACCAGTACGTAGCAAGATCAACTGCTAAATTAAAATCTAAACAAAACTTTGGGGGGAATCTAAGATATCTGTTATCTAAGATAAGAGGGCAAAATGCCCCAGTAAATTATGCTACATCTATTATGGCTGTCACCAATTAAGTGATGTGAAATTAATGAAAGTGTCATCTGCAATAGATTTTCGTGGATTGCAGCATTGAGTGTTATAATCAACAGTGCAGGTGGAAGGAATACGGGCTGTTGGGGAGAGAGACACGGGCCATAAAAATGACAACCAGAAAAAAAATCTCTGTACAACTTTTAACTCACACCAAAAATACAAAACCTTTTGATTGACACATCAATAAAAATGACAAACAATCGTGGGACAACTAACAGACACAAAAAGTAATGCAGCGCTTTGATCGACGCATTATTATAAATAACGTGCATCCAGACTACCGGCTAAAAAAAAACATAAAAACGGCACTCAAAAATGTCCAACGCGTACAATTTTTTGATTGATAGGGGTGGGACCACCTGTCAAAGTATGATTGACAGGGGGTCATAAATAATTTTTTGACAGGTGGTACCTTATACATACTACTAACGTATTGGGTCAGGGCCTAGATTTGAGGCCTGTGCAGGGCTAAACTGAATATGAACAAACATGTTTACACCTTTAAATTCAATCTCTATTATAGCAGAATAAAGATCTTTAAATTCCTTCAGCTGTAGATGATTCTTACCCAGTTGATGTTTTGGTTGAGCGTTCTTACGGCGATAGTAAATCACACCAGCAGCAGCACCAGCAGCAAGCAGAAGTAAGATAACAGATATTCCTGCTATAGCAGCTGGAGACAGACCTTGCTCTATAATATATATAATAAAAACACACAATCATTACTGTAACTTAATCTGTTAATCTGATCATAAACAAATATCAGAAACCAACAACAGATCTGATTAAAACAGAATAAAATGTCAATGATCTCAATCTTTTTAAAGTCAATCATGAAAATCCTCCAACATCAGATGTAATGACAAAATGATTGTTACGGTCACCAGATGTCTTAAAGTCATGTGATAATGTTGCAAAGTATCACACAGAAATCATTTTGCAGAAATGATTATCAAATTAGTGCCGTTGTCCGTCACCAGCACCCCAGCTAACAGAAAAAAGTTCTAAGAACGTTCCCTGAAAGTTTTTAACGTTCCCAAAAACGTTCTGCCAACGTTAAAAGTGTCCAGTTTTCTTGACGTTCTAAGAACGTTTTTGTGTTGTCTCAACGTTAGAGGAATGTTACATTTTACCATTTTTAAACATTATGACAATGTCATGTTTTAATGTTCACAGTCACACAATGTTTAAAACAACAACTGTTTATTATATTGACTTCTTTGATTGTTATGTAAATGATAGAGAAACATTGCATTTTATTATATTTATTTTTTATATTTATATTATTTTATTATATTTATTATATATTATATATTATATATTTATTATATATTATATATCTATTATATGTAAGTTTAGATGTTGATGTTTTGTTTCATTTTAAGTTACCATTATTGTGATTAGTGTTCGTTTTAGTTGGGCTCTTGAGCCTTGTCTTTTGCTTGCTAGTTTTTTCCCTGGTTGTGTTAACTTTTTGTTAATACACCACATTTGTTATGAACATGTTAAGTTAGTAGTGTAATATGTGGTGTGGTGGTTGGTAAATAATGGTAAAAAATCATTCCTAATTAATTTACTAATCAAAAGTTTATTTTCTGTCAATAATGTAAATGAGATCCAGCACTTTCAGAGCAGTTTGTCATTAAGGAGTTTAAGAAACTTTGGACAAAAAATATCTGCTGTATAATTGGGACACACAAACATCAAGAATCAGACTATGAATCTCAACCATGGTGACAAAGAAAATTGGAAAAAAAATCCTTATTTATCCATGCTGCAGTGCATGCTGGGAGTCCTGAATGAGATTTGTAATTTGTTAATACCCAGCATGCATTGCAGCATGAAGTTTTTCATTTAATTGTCACCATGGTTGAGATTCATAGTTTTCGACGCTGAGCGCGGAAAAAACGCTGAACGCCTGAAAAACGCTGAGTTTCCATTGGATTCAAAAGCTTTGGTGTGCACACCCTAAATTACCATTACACGCACAACATTTGACATTTGAACCATCACGTCACCATCGCGACAATGCGCGACTTTGTTGATTCTTCTCGTAGCCTAGTTGCAGCGAGGGTTGCAAGAGTTGCATAAAGTTTTGCTTTTGATAGCCGGAAGCTGAACCTCTTCTCTTAGAAAGCATTTCGAGATGAGATTTGTTTTTTTCTTGGTCTTTTTTATTAATAGGTCTATCTTGGTATACCGGTAGTTATCAGGTTCCATTTGTGCCAATGTTAGGCTACTTAAATGGCACAAAACAAACCGCACTTTAGCCTGTTTCATATGGCCATACGAGATAAAAAATAAAGCACTTAATTGGAATGATATTAGCGTGTGTGATTTATGCTGGTACGGGTCGGGTAACGGGCCAAATGTTAACAGGTCCGGGCGGGTGCGGATTTCATTTTGATATTATCACGGGTGACGGGTCGGATCTGGTGCTGAACTTTGCGGGTACGGGCGGGAGCGGGTCTCCAAAAATGGACCCATGCAGGACTCTGATGTAGACATGTTAATAGTGCTCTGGTTTGAATGTGATCTAATGTAAATTCTTGATTATACTAAAAGACAAAAGTTACTCACCACTGATATTAACACTGAATCTCCTCTGAATGGTTCGTCTTCTGCTGCTCATCTTCAGTTCATAAAGTCCAGCATCTGCAGTTGTGATGTTTGTGATGGTGAGATCTCCGGTCTGATCATTCAGCTTCAGTCTATCTCTGACTTCCCCATATAGAGTGAACTGTTTGTTCTGTTTATTTACATCAGCAATCCGTTTGTCATCATTCCCAAAGAACAGTAACCGATCATAGGTTGTAATGTCAGGAACATCAGTGTTTATTGTGACAGGATCACCTTTCATCACTGACACTGACTTTACTCCACCTGTATCAAACACAGAGATTCAACACTTGTCAGTCATTTTTAATAAAATCATCTAACAGAGATTATAAATATCTAATAAACCTCTATTACAGCTCTACAACTTAATATCTTCAGTAACATCAGAAGAATATTGACTAGCATACTTAAAACAGAACAATGTAAAATATACTGACATAATTGGACAGAGAACTACTGTAATTTATCTACTATTCACACACATTCTTCCTTGATAATGACACTCTTTGGTTATGACATTTTGCGGGCAAGCATGTTTCTGAGATGTGTGCATTAGAGGTCTTCACGGAGGACCCAGCACCATTACGGTTAGGGTTTATATTTTAAATTGGCAGTCGGGTGTGGGTCATTCCAAGTTCAATTACTTTGGGTCCCGGGTTTGATTAACATTTCTGCTGCGATGACATACGGCCATTCCAAACGGTGGCTTGTGGAGGATTTATAATGTTAGCCCAGGAACTAATGAACGTCGGAGCAGCCTATGGTCGCCTGTCTGCAGAAAAGTTGCTGCCTGACCCCACGACCATCTCTCGCAGATGCCAGGAAAAGGCCACAATAAAAAGAGAAGCAATTGTTGCTGAGATAAAAGAGATGATGTGTTCACTTAATGTTGGGATGACTGCAGACATGTGAACTGATGATTACAGCAAGGTCAGTTACAAAGCGATCACATATCACTTCATAATGTGAGATGTACTCACCACTGCCATGTTTCCTCACAATGATGCTAAAACAGCTGAAAATATTCGCAAACTAATACGATCTTATCGGCGCTTGGACTGTCAGGACCACATCTACAACACGGTCCTCCGACATGCCTTGGACATCAATGAGCTGTCAGTAACAGTCCCAGAGGTTGGTGGAACATTGCTGGCTGTTAAGAATGTAGTCCGCTTCACTTAGCCAGTTTTTAAAGACATTCTGCAGATGAGTGAAACGCATTACAGCAATGTATTTCTCACACTCGAGTCTATTAAAGACGTGTATGCTGAATTACATGAAAAGCTGGAGAGTCAGCGAAAGACCCAAAGAATGGCTGATGTATCCCCAGATGTTCTGGATTTGTTTGGTCGGTTTTCTCCACCACTCCACCTACGAAGCCCAGCGGAAGTTGGAAGGTGATCAATATCATACCTTGAACATTGCTGTGTTGTGGCACAAGCAGCTGAAGCGTCATTGCCAGCCAGTAAGCACTGACATAGCTTATCAAGTCAACTCCACCTACGAAGTGCGTCTGCTAAATGACTAAATGTAACTCACGTGCGCCACTTAGAAAAGATTGGTAGGAAGATCCAGATTCAGTCACTCCATAAGCTTGCAATATTACTGTGGCCAAAATACAACCAATACAGCTTCGGATGTTTTGCAAAACTGAGAGAAACGCTGTCCTGCGAGATGCAAAGAGTTGGATCATAAACTATCGAGTAACCGGTGGAAAGCGACTGAGAAGGAGCCCCCAGCTACAGAGGTGACGTCAGATACTTCGCCACCTGCAGCAAAAAAGGGCGAACTGTCAGACTTTGAATTGGAGTGGGAGAATGTCGCCCGGGGGGTGATGACACAGCTGTTTAGGATGAGATCCACATATTTGATATTGGTGTCTTTCATTGCAAAAAATGTTTATTCAAGTTTAAAGTGGTCTCTTGTAAGCAATAACTAAGATGTTCTTTAAACTGTTCAGCTGTAAATCTGGATCTCCAGAGTCACATCTATTCCCTGAACCTTAAGCCTAGCAAGGACAAGGAGGAATATGACAATTGAGATTTGCTGGGTTGCTGGAGTCAACACACGAAGACTACTCCTTTGTTGTCAAGACTCTCCCGTCATGTGTTAAGCATACCTGCAAGCAGCAGTAGCAGCGAAAGCATTTTCAGCACAGCAGGAAGGATGCTGGAGGAGAAAAGGTCATCTTCTGAAACCTTCAACAGTGGATGCTGTTCTTTTTCTTCACAGCACTCGTGAATAAACTGAATGATGACCACCACATGTAGCAGCCTACCCTAAACACACAGTTCAACTGATTTTTATTTATTTTATTAATTTTATTTAACATTAGCCAGTTGGCGAAGAGTAATTTTTGGAAATTGTTTTGAACATTGTTCTTCAGTTCAGTTTCTTCAGTTCAGTTCGAGTTTGGTCAGATGGTAAAGGAAGGGATAAAAGACAATGTTTGCTCAGGCTCTTCTTTCCTTCATCCTCCTATGGGCTGGTCTCCATGAAATCTGCTTTTGGACTCTCAGTGCTTTTCTTATTTACCTGAGCTCTAGGGTTCAGGCCATTAGGTCAAGTTTTGTTTAAATGTTAATACTTAAACGCTACCTATTGCAATACAATTTATTTATATTCTCTCCCGTATATTTTGCTATCATAACTGCACTTATTTCCGCCACTTGTATAAGTTGCAGAAGGGTGGTCATTGACAAGAAATACACAGTTTTACACCATCTTGGTTTTTAACATTTCTTTAGTCATTTCTTAGTCGTTTCTTTATTAAGCTTGAACCACTATAGTTGAATTCCCCTTTACAGTTTTGGTGCCAAAACCCAGGAACGCTTGCAGTTTTGATCTTCTTCCGAAACCTGAGATCCCTTTCACCATGATGCTACAGGAGCTTGGGAACCACCAAATTTTTATGACATTACATTTTTTTAATTAAAAACACTGGAAATCTATGAACCAAGTGGCTCTTTGAAGTGTAAGAGATGTACCAAGAAATGTTTTCCTCATGATTTAATTGTACTTGTTTAACAACACCTTTAAAATTATGTGAAAAAGCATATGGCTCACACGAAAATAAAAGTACTTTATCAAATTTAGTACATACTGTCACAGTATGACATTTCGGATGCACTATTTTTTCTTAGAATTTACAATTTTATTCAGCATATTAATCAGTACATTAATTATTAAGTCTACATTGGAATTGTTCATAGAGTGATAATCTGAATAAGATCTGTGTTATATTGTAAGATTTGATTTACTCACCACTGACAGTAACTGTGAATGACTGATGTATGGTATAACTGCTGCTGGTGCTGCGGATCTCTACTTCATAAAGTCCAGAGAGATCCGTTTTGATGTTCTTGATTTTAAGAGATCCAGTCTGAACATCCAGCTGCAGTTTGTCTCTGAATCTTTTATCATGAATGTCGTCATCTTCTGATATTTCACTGGCTGATTTAATGAAATGAGCTATACGACTCCCTTTAAATCTCCACTGTATCACATCATATTTTGTGATATCTGGAACATCAGCCAGTAGAGTGACAGAATCTCCATCCTTTACTGACACTGACTTTAATTGATCTGATGCTGGGTTACTTACACCTGCAGACACAAACAGAGATATTTAATAAACTCAATTTTTTTATATTTAAAGGATTTAAGGAAAGACCAACAAAATTGCCACCCAAGTTCCAAACTAGACTTATTTCAACCGTAGTGACAGAAGCTGTATTTGTTCATATCTAAGCTGTTCCCAATAACCAAGCATAGGCTGCTATTGGAAGTCTAAATTCAATCTTGAAAATGGTTTCTAAACACAATATAAATGTTGGAAATGTATTAATAATAATAATACATTTTATTTATAATGCACTTTTCATCACAGATCTCAAAGTGCTACAGGTTAAAAACAATGAGAATGAGATGAGCAGTTTAAGAAAAAAGGGGAAAAAGAAGTTCTAAAGAGAACCAAAAGCTTTTGCTAAAAAGAAATGTCTTAAGACAGGGAGGGCATTCTATAGACGTGGGGCAGCAGCATAGAAAGCCCTATCTCCCATAGTCCTCAGTCTAGTTCTGGGTATGTGAAGGAGGTTTGAGTGAGTGGAGCAGAGGGAACGTGTTGTGTATTGTGGGTTGATCATTTCTTTGAGGTGGGGGGCATGTCCATGGATGCATTGGTGTGTGAGGAGGGAAACCTTGTACTCAATCCTGGAGGAGACGGGAAGCCAGTGGAGTGAGTTGAGAATGAGGGTATATGCTCATGTTTCCGCACTCTCATCAGGATCTTCGCTGCAGAGTTTTGGATGTACTGAAGCCTCTGCAGACTCTTGGAGGGGATCCCAATGAGAAGTGTGTTACAGTAGTCCAATCTGGTGGAGATAAAAGCATGAACCAGCTTTTCAACATCTAAGAGGGAGAGAATGGGGCAGAGTTTAGAAATGTTGCGTAGGTGGTAGAAGGAGGTCTTGCAGAGGTGATTTATTTGGGCTTCAAATGAGAGTTGGGAGTCCATTTTTACACCAAGATTTGTGACTGTTGATAAGAGGGGGATGTTGGAGCCATGTGACTGTTGATAAGAGGGGGATGTTGGAGCCAGAAAAGGTGATGCTGGATATGGATGAGAATTTGGTCTGCTGAGGAGTGCCGATCGGGATGGCTTCGGTTTTAGAGCTGTTTAGTTGAAGGAAATTTTGCTCCATCCAACCTTTATCTCCTCCAGACAGATGGTGAGTTTTGATGGGGATGACTGTAAGGATGGGTCAGCTGTGGCATTAACATAGAGCTGTGTGTCATCAACATAGCAGCGAAAATGAAAGTGAAATAGAAATTTTGTGATGCTAATGATTTGGCCAAGGGGGTTGAGGTAGAGGATGAAAAGGATGGGGCCAAGAACTGACCCCTGGGGAACACCACCGGTGACTATTTGTGGTTTTGATTTGGAGTGACCTAGAAGGATGTATTCTGTCTGGTTTGTGAGGTATGATTTGAACCAACTGAGAGCAGTGTCATTGAGTCCAGGTCCAGTGGTGCAGTGGAGCCATTTTTAAAGAATATTATGGTCAACAGTATCAAATTCAGCAGAAAGGTCCAGGAGGATGAGGAGGGAGGGAGAGCCGCCATCAGATGATATGAGGAGGTCGTTTGTGACTCTGACGAGGGCAGTGTCTGTTCAGAGGAAACCGGACTGGAAATTTTCAAAGAGCTTAATATGTTTGAGGTGATCCTGAAGGTGGGTGGCAACTTCTTTCTCATACTTTCATTAAGAAAGGTATGTTTGAGATGGGCGTGTAGTTAGATAGGATTACTGGATCAAGAGTGGGTTATTTGAGCAATGGTCTAATTATGGCATTTTTTAGGGTAGGGGTAACGTGACCAGTTTGGAGGGAATGATTTATAAGAGCGGTGATCAAAGGGGTTAGGACAGTGATATGGGTTTTCACCAGGGAGGTTGGAAGAGGGTCCAGGACTCCAGGTGGAGGATTTCATCTTCCAAATGATGTTCTACACCTCTTCTGATAAGACCTTGGGAAAGCAGTTTAGTGGTTGGGAGACAGTAAACGTTGGAGGAACAGTTAGGGTGGGAGGACCAGAAAAAACAGAGCGAATATGTGCAATTTTTGATGAGAACAAAAATCCATGAAGACTTTAAACTATGTAGTACTGAATTGAAGAGAGTTAGATTGTTAACTCTTTCACCGCCATTAACCTCGTATTTAACCCCAAAATGATGGTTTGGCACAAGCTGTTAGTAAATCTGGCCCCTTATGTGTAATGTACGAGTCAGTGCATCAGTAATGTATTTGCATCAGTTTAAACGCGTAATTTCTCCCACACACGTTGTTAACTCGCAAGTGGACAGAAGAGATGGATTAAAGCAACACTAAAGAGTTTTTTTCTGTTCAAAAAATAAATTTACGCGACTAAGTGTGACACGCCGTACAATGTATTTCAGTGTGTTCCAATAAAAACACGTGCAAGGTTAAAAATATTAATCCTTTTTTGTATTTGTTTGCCCTCTACGGAGGACAATTAAGTTTTTACAATTACAATTACAACACTGTACACATAATTGTTGTTTATTGTTTTAACTGTATATCATCCCAGCAAAAAAATTTAAAGAATTAAAACACACACGTGTGCACCACAGATCCTGAAGAAACATTTAACAATAATCGAGAAAGACTGACAGAAACACAACTTTTATTTTATTGTACTTTGTCTTTTGCACTGTATCTTCTGATAATTTCAAGATAATAAATGGTCTGTAAAATATACTGAACCGGGAAGTGCGGTCACGTGTGAAAGGAACAAACGACTCAGAGGACCCGAAGACTCGACAGGTGAACTAATAAATTCTCTTTCTGGCACAGAAACAATAGATGTTACACTTGCGCAGTCAACACAAAATGAACAAATCGCTCTCTGAGACGACTCGTTACTCCCAAGTCCTACTAAAGATTCGTTAAAAATGAACGAATTGTTTATGAACGACCCATCACTAGAACACTGATGTATTATATCCAGGAATTAACTCATACTATGCACCTGAAAAAGGTATTTACGAATAAGTGGTAAAATTTTGCCAATATTTTACAGACACTTATTACAATTGCTGAGTGTTTGCTATCAAACATCAATTAACAGGTACATATAATATTGTTCATCTAGTGATGAGTAAATTATTAAAATATATGCGAATACTCACCATTAACATTGAAACTGTTTTGTATAATCTTACTTCTGACAGTGATCTCTACTTCATATACTCCAGTGTGTTGAGTTGTGATGTTTGTGATGGTGAGATCTCCAGTCTGATCATTCAGCTGCAGTTTGTCTATGAATCTCCCATCAAGAACATCATCATATATTGAGATCTTATTGCTTTTGGGTTCTCTATTGATTTTAGCTATGGTAGATTTTTGAGGTCCAAATGTCCACACTACTGTCGCATCATCTGCCTTTGTGTCAGTAAAATGAGTGTGTAGAGTAAGAGAATCTCCCTCCATCACAAACACTGACTTCACTTCATCACCAAACACACCTGCACACACAGAGACAATTACTTAGACAGATATTAAACTGCCAGTATAAATAAAATAGTGAAATGTTGAACTCTCTAAACAGGAAAGAGTCCGAAATAAAGCAGGACATAATATATATAATACATTATATACATCATATATAAATGCAGTTATATGTAGAACTTAGAATATATATTATACTGAATTAAGTGAAAGTGAAAGTGTTGCAGAAATGTTTATAAATGAACTTACTGTTGATAAATATAGAGATGAAAAAGAGCAAAGATATCGTCTTCATGTTGCTATCTATCGGTGTGGAGTTAATAAAGATCAGATCAGTAAAGTTATATAAGCATTTAATTCTTGATCTCTGACCGTTTGTCTGACTACCAGCCGCCACACCCATAAACTCAAAGACAGACAAAAGAACGACTAACGTTACATACAGAGATAACGCCAATGTCACGTGACTATGGCTAAGTGTTTCGAAAGGAGACTTACCTGTCGAATCTGCGTTTGACTGACAGGGTCGGAAACAAATCAGTTTTTGCCAAGATCAAATGATCCTCTAAATTTATTGGATAGAGAGAAAAGTCATTTTTCCTTATAGGCTACTTCCAAAAAATATATTTTTATATCTGCAACAAGTGTGCCTTGCGTGAGAATGTTTTCAAAAGCTGGAGAAATTATGTCTAGAAGAAGTAGTAGGCTGAGTACTGCAACAGAACAATTTATATTTCTGAATAAAAATCTTTATATGTAAGCCAGGCCTCCAAGATTTTAATGCCAAAATGTTTTCAACTGTTTTAGTGTTTCACGAAGCCTTGCCCTGCCCACCACTAGATAAAGATTAACTTTCTCTGATTATTTCTACAACACTTGAAATAATCAGGTCGGCGGAATATTATATATATAAACCACTCCCTTGTTTACTCATTCACTATTCCCTATATAGGGAATGGCAATTGAGTCCACTATAAGCAGCAATTGAAAATGAGTGAGCGATTTCGGACACAAAAACAATACTGAATAAATGTTATTGGTTAATATGTTTAATAAAGTTTGTTCAAAAAACTCTCATAATGTGTTGAATGAGAAAGATACTGGGGCTGACAGTAAGGAGAAAGTGTCACATTTACGTGATAAGCTTGATGTGTCACCAAGAAACAGGTGCATCCCAATTCAGGGACTGCAGCCTTCCAAGTCCGTATTTGAAGGCAAATTACATTACCTTAATGCTAAAATGAATTACATACATTGGCTTTAAACATTCTATGCTCAGTACCCTATAATGATAAAGTGATAATAGTAAAGTCATGTGCAAACGTATACAGTATAAAACAAAAATATTACAATATCATTAGCATTTAGACCTTTTATAGATGGGTGTCTGCTTTCTAGGACAAATATATTTATAAAATTACCATTAGACTTCAGCCAAGTTGTACATCTGAAAGATCTTGACTTAAAACATCTTAGCAAAAGGCCTGAATATCAGAGTTTTATTTTGAATAAACAAAAATTATAACATGTTTCAAATGGAAGCTTTGTGTAGGTCACTACTGTAGTGGTTTCCCAATATTGATAAGAAATAAAGCTTTTTCAAATGGATTGCTTTTGTTTTATTTTCAGACTCATTTTGTTCACTCTGGCATTATATTATTTTTAATAATACAAATAATTAAATACTAAAATTCAACACTACAGATGCAGCTTTGTTTGTAATCTGTTCATAACTGAGTTAAATCACACAAATTAAATCACTGTATATGCAAAATTTACATAAATTATATACTGATGCTTTAAGCTCCAAAGTTCAATTCAAAGTTCTTTATTTGTCCCCAATGGGACAATTTGCTGTGCAAGCAGATAGCAAAACACAATCACACACAATTTGCTATCCAGTATTCTATCAAGCAAGCTGCACAAAATAAAAACATACATGTTGCATTATTGTTGGTCTGTGCCACTGATCTGTGGTCTGTGCAGAGACTGTGTCAGTTGACCGATCAGAGCAGAGTAGGCTACTGAAAGGTGGGGTTTAGGCAGACTGAGTCATTGAACGGCTTCACACGAATCGTTTGGGGGTCTCTGAGAAATGGGGTAATATAACATTTATATTTTGAGAAAATTACAGTGGTTTTTTTTACCTGGCATGCATTTAAATCTGTTGGCCGGGACTTATAAACAGTGATAGGACACTTCAAATTTGCATCTTACTTGCTCTTTAATATCTCATATTGCAATAAATGTCATGACTTCACATAACAGCATAAGTGCATGAATAAACATATAAAGAATGCAAAAAACGTGCTGTATTAAGTTTAAATAAGCTTAGTAACAGTAAAAAAATCTCTCAACACGGAATCTATGTCAATCATTATATTTAAAGGGAACCGTATACTTTACTACCTGTGAATATACAAAAAGTTACCTGAATTTATTTAAGCCCATCTGCCGGTTATCCATTTTAACCCGCACGATCACCAGCTCTGAGTCGCACTGGAGTGACGTCAACACCCTCTTCAACTGATTGGCTAGAGGAGCTTTTAATCTAAAACCAGTAGACCAATGGTGACACTTAAAGTCCGCCCTGATTTGCATGAAACTCTAACTGCAACTTGGAAATGCAAACGCAGAATGCGGATATAAGAGAAAGTGAAAAAAACAGCACAAATAAATTAAAAATGAGCATAAAATATTACAGAGAAGGAAAAAAAATAATGATATAAACAAATAAAACTTTTTATGCAATTTTATCCAGCTTTGTGCATTATAATTCTGTTTAAAGTTCTGATTTGCGCGTATTATGTTTTTATTCACGCATATTATTTTTTAATCCGTGACCTCAATTCATTTGAAGGGAAATTTATCCCATAGATCTGTTTTAATTTTTGGCCAAAACTGTGGATAAGCAAATGTCCACGGTATGATAACCGTACATGCCAATATCGTGGTATACCGCCATACTGTTACAACCCTACACGTGGGTCGCACGTTTATTAATGGCACGGAATACCATACTCCATATCTTGTGCATTAGACGCGCCAATGTTTCGTCAAATTTCTATTTTTGCCATAGGAACAAGTAAAGGCGTAAAGCACATTTTTCGTTGATCGTAATGACATCGGAACAATTGCATATTTTCACATAAAATCACAATAAATACATCTTAAATTGTACACATGTAAATAACACCTGCAAATGATATATCTGTATACTACATATTGGACACTCTAGTCTCTTTATATTTATAGAAATGCATTTTACAAGTAATATAAAAAAAATTCCTTGTATGTTTTAACACATTTGGCAATAAAACTCAGAGTTGAAAACACAAATGTGTTTATATAGGATTTTCTTTTAATTCCACCAGATGGCACCAACTCATGGCCCAAATTTTAAATGTTAGCTCTATTTTTCACTTACACATTGAATTAATTCATTATTAAAATAAATAATATATTAATAATATAATAATATATTTTAAAACAATATTTGAACTGTTTGATATAGAAAGAAGGTGCATAATTAGTATGTTTGTATATTGATCCTAATATTGTCCATTTAAAAATGGTTAAATTGTAAAATATATTACATTACCGGTCAAAAACATCAAAGATAGTGATTTTTTTTTAAAACAATGTATTAAAATTGTAACCACAAACTACAATAACTCCACCAGAGGTGCTGTAAAATTCATAAACCAGAACCGCAACAGTAGCCACACCCACTAGAGCAGAGACGACCAATCGGATCACACCTTCAGGACCAAAACAACAGCAATCGTAGTCTGAGAAAACAAAGGAACAACATGAAACAGATCAGTGTGTTTCACGTTAAAATGAAACACGATAATATTAATTAAAAGGTACACAATCTGATCCTTATTTCTTTAGGCCCAAATCTGCAGCAATTGACTACTCAACCATATCACAAAAAACATGAATCTGCCTGTCATTATTCATCCACAACAAGACTGCAGGTAAAATAATCACTGCTATACCTCTGCACCACAATACAACAAAAAATAATGCCACTTCAGTCAAAAATGAGATAATGATTTTATCCGAACATGTCAGACACACTTAGAAGGATTTGCATCTGAGCTCTTAATTTGTTTCATAATACGTTATTTAAAGACATATATTTCATTTTTGTGTAATATTAAACGGCACCTGTCAAAATAATTTGCTGCATCTGGGTAATTGTGTGTTATTAGTTTTGAGCGTTTGTTATCTGGGAATAACAAACCTGCAAATGTCGCGACTGGCCATTCATAATCAAGCATTTCGACAAGCCCTGTAATAAACTAAAATATAAAAAAGACAGGACAAACCATAAATCTTTACTCACCATAGACAGTAACACTGAATGTATGTGACATCGTCTGCTTGCTGTTGATGGTTAATTGATAAAGTCCAGTGTGTTGAGTTGTGATGTTTGTGATGGTGAGATCTCCAGTCTGATTATTCACCTGCAGTCTGTCTCTGAATCTCACATCAAGAACATCATCATATATTGAGACTGTATTGGTGTCTTTATTCATTTTAGCTATGAGAGACCCTTTAGTTTTAAACCTCCATGTTATCAGATCATCTGTCTGTAGTTTAGTATCAGTGTATTCACCTTATTCCGCCACGCCCCTTTTTAATTCTTCGCTCTTCCGCATTTTGTCAACCGACTTCCGCTGCTAATATGGCACAGTGCATTCGGTGGTTAGAAGATTGTTTGTAGTTCACTACAACTTTAGTGAAATGACAAATATCGCTACTGCTATAAATGTTTTAAATTAAGAGCACGGTTAAAACATCATACGACGATTGGATAGTCTTATATTGTCCCATCAATCGTCTCGTGGTTAGACGATATGAAGCAGCCGCGGCAAGTAACCTATTGGACATATTTAATTACCTCGTCCTCTCAGGAGTTGATGGAGCAGCATTGAAAATTATTAAAAGTATGTCTACCAATATTTACACAGTGATTTCGTCTTTTTTATAGCAAATGTGCACCTTAGCCAGTCCAATAACTATTTCGTTTTTATGTGGTACCATGATAGAATTCATTTGCAAACTTGCCAACACTTATTCCTTCAAATCATGAGACTTAAATCCTTTTAAGTGGAATCTACAAAGCTCACATATGGTTTAAGAAATTCCTTACAGATAATAACTGATCACACTGTAAAGGTTTATATAACTGCATGGCAGGTTACATCTGATCACATAGTAAATGTTTAATATAACTGCATGACAGGTAACAGCTGATCACATTGTAAAGATTTAATATAAATGCACAACATCTGATCACATTGTAAAGGTTTAATATAAATGCACAACATCTGATCACACTGTAAATGTTTAATATCACTGCATGACATCTGATCACATATGAAGGTTTAATGTAACTTTACAACCGGTAAAGCAAGACCACCCTGCAATAAATTAAGACACAGCTTTATCGGAGTCATCAGGAGCTGATCCCAAGCGTATATCTGGAAGCTGTTGGTGTATGTACTGGTAAAGTGCTTGGCGACTGTGTAATGGATGCAATATCAACCCTGTGTAAAGCTGAACCAAAGATGGTTGTTTCTCAGTAGAGATATGTACATTTGTGCCAGCTCAACACATTGAAGCAGTTTCTCGGACAGGGTTTACAGGACTAGGCCTTAATTATATTAGGACATTTTAGTTTTTACAAACAAATCCTACAAAAAAACAAGACTGGTGCGCATCTTGTGACAAAACAATGGCACTCATATATGTTGAGGTATGTCAGTAAAAGGTGTTTTTAAATTATTGTAGCTCAAATATGCATTTTAGCCTGGGACCAGGATAAGCCCTGTCCGGGAAACCGCACCATTGTTTTCCCATATCAGATGTAGGTTGCTTCAGGTTGAGTTGTGATTTTAAAGTGTAGTTGTGGTCAGAGACGGATAGATGCTCCCATTGTGTTTCTGCATCACAGTTTAGGAACATGTTGATTGTATCATCATCCTCACAGTTGTCCACTGCATCACTAAACATCAATGCATCTGTGAAAACAATATAACCATAAACATTTTTATGTTAGTATTTAAAATAAACTTGCATCATGAGAATTAATATATAAATGGCACCCATACTTAAACAGAACAGTGTGTAAGAGAGATGCATTAAAAAGAGACAGAAACATTATACACACAACCTTTAACTTCAGTGTTAAATAATACGTTGTTTAATAGGTCATTATCAATATCTGAATGAGAAATGAACTGACATTCTAGCATCTGAAATCTCAGTAACTTGTAATCACGTGGGCTACTGTAAGAATGCAATGTAGTATAATATACTGTTGTACTATCGTAAATATAAAAATATAGGTGGACAATTAAAACCATTCAAATAGTTGCATTTTATAAACTAACGTTACTGCTCTTAAGTGTATTTGTAGAACGGACATCACAAATCTAATTTTAGGCGAACGAGCACAAAGTTAGCTAAGATAGCTTACCTGAAACTGGCCACCTTTTCAACACCAGGCGTGGTTTAAAGTTACCGGAACATCGTAGTCAAACCATTACTTGGGATAAGGGTGTTCCTCAGTTGGCTTAAAATTGGTAAGAAAGAAACATAAAGGCGCTCGAGTGAGCTTTTTAAGCTTAACACGTCGCCTTCAGTCACTGCCTCAGCTGCTCATCGTCTATGCGGCCGGAAGAACGTTGACAAAATGAGCGCAATGGCGCCGCCCTTGTTGTCGTGAAAAATAAGGTGAATAGAGTAACAGAATCTCCCTCCATCACTGACACTGACTTCACTTCATCACCAAACACACCTGCACATACACCAAAGTTCATTAAAGTTTTTGAGTAAAGTTTATTTGGTCTTTATAATTTTTAACAAAAGCAGAAAGTATAGAAAATATAGAAAATGACCTAAAAGATTTAAAGAACAGCATGGAAAAAGATCTCTGAATGAATAAAACAAATATTAAAATATTTTAATCTTCAGGCTTTGGTTTGATTAAATATTCATTTATGTATTTAAACAAAAGATTCAGAAAATTTCCATTCAGATTCTGATGAGTCCTAAACTTTACTGACAGAATTAAAGTTCAGTAAACTTTCACACAAACAACAACAAATCTTAATAGAGGAAAAACTTTTAATCTTCAAATATAAAAAAATAAGCTTTTAATTTAAACTATAAATCCATAAACAATTGACTGAATATAAATATAAGAACTACCTGATGAATATTTAGATTATGTGAGATCACAGACATCCAAACTAGATTTCATGATAATATCTCAGTTTTTAATGAGAATGTAATCAAATACATTTTCAGACTAAAATTAAAATAAAACATCATAACTCTGTACAAACAGCCGCAATAAAACATTAAAACACATTTATAACTTACCAACCAGAGAAGTGAAGCACAAAGAGAGAAAAACAAACATGAGAAACATTTTCTTCAACTGTTCAGATGAAATAAAAACACAACAACAATCTGACAGTGTTGTGATGTAAAGTCAAGTAGAGAAACACTGTTAATAATGTGTATGATGATAAACCAGTTAAAGAAATTCAGTGTATTTGAAACTCCCATCAGATGAATTTAACCACAAGCCTCTTAAACCCCACCCTAAAAAATGTTACAGTATGTGTCCTAAAAACACAAGACAAGTTTATTTATATTGCATATTATATACATGCTAATTTAAAGCGCTTCAAGAGAAAAAAGGGAGAAAGAAAATCAATTAAATCTGATATCAAGAAGTAAACCTGATAAACTTGAGTAAGATTAAATAAAAGATAAGAGAAATAATTTATTATAATAATGATAATCTAAGTCTTTATTAAAGATAATCTGGTGAAGAGTAGTAAAGAAATCCATTCTGCTGTTGATAAATGCATAAAAATGTTTTTTTTTTTTTAGTCTTAAACCCTAATTATTGCTATACTGTTGAGAAGATATAGATAAATTGATTTATGTAATGCTTTGATATGACTACATTTTAATCCATACTGTATACTCTCAAACCTACTATTGTAGGGATGAGACCATGTTACCTACAGAGACATTTCAAACCCATTGACATTCAAACAGATCCTTATATTGAAAACCAGCCCTGCTTTAAACCTGAAGTCAACACGCATGCTCAGACAAACTGATGTTGTGTTAATCTCTATACAACTTTACTGGAGATCACAACACTGTCAGATTGATGTTGTGTTGTTATTTCAGACATCTCAAGAAAATGTTTCTCATGTTTGTTTTTCTCTCTTTCTGCTTCACTTCTCTGCTTGGTAAGTTATTAACGTGTTTTTAATGTTTTATAACAGCTGTTGGTACATTGTATTTTGATTTTAGACTAAAGAGGCATTTGATTTAATTCTCATATTAAAATTAAGCTATTATCATGAAATCTAGTTTGGATGTCTGTGATCTCACATAATCTAAATATTAACAGGTATTTTTTATATTTATATTCAGTTAATTGTTTATGGATTTTTAGTTAAAATAAGAAGCTAGATTTCTTTATATTTAGAAATAAAAAGTTTTTCCTCTATTAAGATTTGTTGTTGTTTGTGTGAAAGTCAACTGAACTTTAATTCTGTCAGTAGATGTTAGGACTCATCAAAATCTGAATGGAAATTTTCTGAATCTTTTCTTTAAATACATAAATGAATATTTTCCAAACCAAAGCCTGAAAATTAAAATATTTGAATATCTGTTTTATCTTTTTCCATGCTGTTCTTTAAATCTTTTAGGTCATTTTCTATATTTAAATGAATCTTTCTTCCAAAGCTCACATTTCCAAATCTCTTTCCAAGTTTATCTTTCTGCTTTTGTTAAAGATTAAAAAACGTTGTCTCTGTTTGTGTGTTCAGGTGTGTTTGGTGATGAAGTGAAGTCAGTGTCAGTGATGGAGGGAGATTCTGTTACTCTACACACTGATACTAAACTACAGAGAGATGATCTGATACTATGGAGGTTTAAAACTAAAGGGTCTATCATAGCTAAAATCAATAAAGACACCAATACAGTCTCAATATATGATGATGTTCTTGATGTGAGATTCAGAGACAGACTGCAGGTGAATAATCAGACTGGAGATCTCACCATCACAAACATCACAACTCAACACACTGGACTTTATCAAATAACCATCAACAGCGAGCAGACGTTGTCACACACATTCAATGTTATTGTCTATGGTGAGTTAAAATTTCTTTGAGAAAATTTGAGCATTTGGCAAATTAACTATAACAATTACTCTCAATAGTGTATCTTACTTTACACTGATATGATTTTTGTTTTTGTTCTCTTGTGTTTTTCAGCTTGTCTGCCCATTCCTGATATCAGCAGAGACTGTACACAAAACTCTTTATTAGTCTCAAAATGTGTGTTGTTGTGTTCAGTGTTGAATGTGAGAGATGTGAGTCTGTCCTGGTACAAAGGAAACAGTTTATTGTCCAGCATCAGTGTGTCTGATCTCAACATCAGACTCTCTCTACCTCTGGAAGTTGAATATCAGGATACAAACACATACAGCTGTGTACTCAACAATACCATCACAAACCAAACTCAACATCTCAACATCACTCAACTCAGTCAGCCGTGTTTAGGTACAACAGGTGTGATTAATAGTGCTTACTTACTGAGCTGATCTAGTGTACTGTAACTGATCAGATTTAGTTACAGTACACTGTAAAAATCTTCAGCACTTTTGTCAAATCAACATATATTTTTTGTTACTTTAAAGGAACAGTATGTAAGAAATGTATATCAATTAATCATAAAATGGCCCTGATATGTCACTAGACATTTAGAAATCATTTTAAATTCAAATACTTATATCACTGAAAACAGCGGTCCGGCCAGGATATTGTCATTTCAAAAGTGGAGTTGCAGCCCTCAACTGATGTTTATGTTGTCATGTTGTGTATTGGCCACCAGTTGTGTGATTGCAGTACCAGTTTTGGCCACAATCCTACATACTGTTCCTTTAACTTAAAAAATAAGTTAACTTAAAAATTCAAGTTAAAATTGGACGTTGAATTGACTTGCAAACCAAGTTGTTTTAACTTCGTACTGATCTTCACTGATCTGTGACCAGATTTGTTTACAGTAATGTTTGTTATTATTCATTACAGCTCTTACCTTCATTCTGATCTGTTGTGTTTTTGATGGATCTCTGATGATTGTCACATCAGTTCTGATCTTCTGGATCTGTAGGAAACTCAGAAACACACAACAACATGGTAAATATCAACTAGTACCAATACAGCTGTATGGTAATAACTACAGTATTATAACAAATAATGACTTGATTATTATTATTCCTGAAACAGTTCGAACCATAGATGAGGAAATCACTTATGCAGATCCAACATTCTATTAAAGAGCAGCAAATAAACCGGTGAGATCATTTATTACTCTTTATAGGATTACCTGAAATATGACACATTTATTTTATCACATGTGCACACACACAATCGCGTACAATAAATATGTTTTACCTGTTGTATAGTTGTGTATAGTATTGTACTGATCCCTAATGGCTAGCAACCATTTATACATAGAAGACTGCTGTCCGCAGCGTAACGTTGCCAGGTCCTCTGCTTTTTCATTCCAGCAGTTGTTTTTTCTGCGGGTTAAAGATTAAATGACTTGTCGGAGGCGTTGGTGTAGTGGACGGTGCTCCGACACATGGTGCATACGCACTTCTGGCGACCAGAGTTCGAATCCCGGCTCAAAGTCCTTTGCCAATCCCATACCTCTCTCTTCACCCTATACTTTCCTGTCATCTCTGAAATTACTTTCTATCAAATAAAGGCAAAAATGGCCCAAAAAATAATAAATTTAAAAGATTAAATGACTTCATTGCTTAGTTATTGATATTTGGGCTGTGAAGTCATTGGGTTGCTTTTTGTTTAATAAAATCTGTTTAGTGTTAATCAAAAGTCTGTGCTTGGGTTCTTATCAAGCAAACCCTGACAAGGGTCTTCTCCATAGTTCCGTTATGACTTCCTGTTTCAGTTAAACCGATGTCACCCCATTAAATAATGCTGCACATTCTAAAGCACTTCAGTGAGCCTTTAACTAAGCCTGGGATTGATCAAACATATGAGTATATGCTAGCAACCAGTTACTTGTTACTAGTGTTTTTAACTTTGTCTTTAGTCTTATTTAATGCATTCACAACAGTTTCTGAATATAGATTAGTGATGATTTAATGAACTGATCTGATTATTATTGACTTGTTATTTAATGTTTGTTTTCGTATGTTGTGTGTTTATGTGTAAAACATTATCAGAAACACTGTGATCTTAATATAAATTAATTACTAAGAGTGTAGATATGACCTAAGAGTCACAGTGGTTTTAAAACACAAGGCATGTCTATTATTTATTTGTGTCACTGTATGCTTGTGACACTTTTAGAGCTTCATTTCTGAGTTGACATTAAACCTCATGTAGAAACAAATGTGGTTTTGTTCTGTTGGCAGACATGAGAGATGTGCTTGTGTTAGACTATTAGTAGCGGTTTATGGTTTATGTGTATATGAGAGGTGAGAGTCAGCTCACTTGACTCTCATGCTCTCTGTAAGACCTTCTCTGCTCTTCTTTTTACTTATTACATAGAAAAGTGTAGTGGGCTAAGCACACAACCCTGGGGGGCCCCGGTGTTAATGATCAGGGTGGAGGATGTGTGCTTGCTCACTAACATATTGTGTACGGTTTGTTAGAAAATCCAGTATAGAGTTGCATGTCCAAGTACTGTTACAGCCTTGCATTATGTTCTTATGCTCTAGGTGTTCCATCAAGGAGTTTAGCACAACGGCTTCACAATCACTTAATAATAACATTTCACACATTCATGCTCACCTGTACATTCCATTTAATTAGAAGGAAGTTACTCCACTCCTTTTATTAACCTAAATTACATGCACCTGTTTGAGGTCATTAGCTGCATAAAGACACCTGTCCACCCCATACAATCAGTTAGAATCCAACTACTAACATGGCCAAGACTAAAGAGCTGTCCAAAGACACTAGAGACAAAATTGTACACCTCCACAAGGCTGGAAAGGGCTACGGGGAAATTGCCAAGCCACTTGTTGAAAAAAGATCCACTGTTGGAGCAATCATTAGAAAATAGAAAAAGCCTAAACTTGACTGTAAATCTCCCTCAGACTGGGGCTCCATGCAAGATCTCACCTCATGGGGTCTCAATGATCCTAAGAAAGGTGAAAAATCAGCCCAGAACTACAAGGGAGGAGCTGGTCAATGACCTGAAAAGAGCTGGGACCACCGGTTTTTGTCATGGGTGCCCGCACATGCGCGAGTCATTTGTTTTTCTTGGGCACTAGATGATCCTGCTGCTCAGTTAACACAGAGTTTGAGTTATCCTCCATGTTTCTCTGTGCCACTGACTGGACAGACGGGACGGAGTCGCGTAACCTCACACGCCTACATCTTACATTCATCTATCCATCTATCTATCAACTGACTGTTCAGATTCTTTACAACCTAACACATTGTCTTTAGTCCTATTTAATGCATACAGAACAGTTTTACTCTGAACGTAGATTAAAAATTATTTACATTCGTCCAAAGCGACTTACAAATGAGGTAACAATAGAAGCAATTTGAGCAACATAAAAACAACAGCAATACATAAGTGAACTAGAAACGGTCTCATCAAGTCTAACACAGTATCAAGGGTTTGTAGTTTTTTATTTGATGAATTGATCTGATTGTTATTAATGTGTGTTTTTATGTTTTGTGTTTATGTGTAGAGAGATCTGCAGTAGAGGATGATGTGGTGTATACATGAGTCAAGAGACGATAAACAAACTCTCTTTGATTCTCAGATCAACATTCAGCAGTTTAATCATCTTCACTTTCAGTTATAACTTTACATAAAGCGCTTATTACATTTAAGATGTCTGTGTTGTCTCTCACTTCAAGATTTGTTGCTTCTCCACTGAATTCTCAAGCATAATACACGCTAACAAACGCTATAATGCAAGCATATATCAACAATATTTCACCATGTCTTAAATAATGTTTATAGACATTACAGTTAAAAGAAAGACAGAACTGTACATTATTAGAAACAACTGAAGTATTTGATTTTAAAACACAAACTATGTCTATTGTTTTATTTTTCTAACTGAATGCATCTGACTTTAACAGGTTCATTCGGGTTCAAGTGATGCCTGATGTGGAAAGAAATGTGGTTTTGTTATACTGGTGGACGTGAAATGTGCGTTTTTATTTAACCGTTTGTGGTTAATGTGTATATGTGTGTGCATGTGAGAGGCATAAACAGTGTGTTTCTGTAATCACTGTGTGACTTTTTCACTGTACACAAAGCATTTGAATTCACCCATGCTAATGTTTAACAAATTAAAGATTGCTTTAAATCAAACAGTACTGTTATATTCGTATGCAAAAGTTTAAGAACCCCTGACAATTTCCATGATTTTCATTTATAAATATTTGGGTGTTTAGATTAGATTTTTTTTTAATTGGCAGTCAGGTCCGGGTCTGTCCCAGTTCAATTATTTGGGTCACAGGTCTAATTCACATTGTGTGTAAAACCCGAGTCAATCGGAGAATAGCCGTGATCAGAGTCAGTCAGTGCTAACGCGGTAAAGCTCATGTGCAGTTTCAAGTGCGCCTCCGGTTTCTATGTTGATAACAACTGATAACAAAACACAAAAAAGAAACAGAAACTGTTCCAAATAAATGAACATTAAACACCAACAAGTCTTTCTTTTTAGTTAAAAAAACATAAAATATAGTTTCAATTCAAATTTTACCCTGCAAATGCAGTCCCATGAAAAGCATCCTGGGAACTATGAGTCCACTGCCTAGTTAATTATGTTTAATTAAACCATTCATGTAGTTTCAACACAAAATTATTAAGTTAATTTCCTACTTACAAATTTAAGTTGATTATACATGATAAAGTTGAGTCAAAAAGTTGAATTTACTCAATGTGTTAATTTAGAATTACTCAAATTATTCAAATTCTTGTGTTATTTTAACTCATATGTTGATTAGAAAAACAAGAATTCAACATTAATACAGTTTTGTCATGGTTTACAAAGGATGGGACCCAAGTGCAAAGGTAAAGGTGAACTCAAAAGGGTTTAATAACCAAAAGAGCCCACGAGGGGGCAAAAGACATAACAATAACAATGACCAACTAGACTAGACAAGACAACAGCACAATATGACAAAACTATACAGAACTAGGCTTTCTTGACTTGACTATGACGACTATGTTTCACATAGCAACAAACCAGAACATACAAATGATACAAAACGATTCAGCACAGGACAAGACACACTGGGGCCTTAAATAGGGAAACTAAACAAGATAACAAGGGAAGTTCAGGTGTGGGGAGTTAAACAATAATGAATATTAAACGAGGAGACAAGGGTCGGGGACAGAGACAAGACATGGCAGCACACTACCCAAACAAAAGGCCATGTGCTGTCACACAAAACATGGGTGCTGCCACGATCCTGCCACATGACCATGAACTACTATGAATAACTATAACAGACTGGCAGAATCATGACAGTACCCTCCCTTAAAGGGAACGCCACCTGGCGTTTCCCAAGGGGGTACACAAGACAATTGACAAGACAAGACTATGACTAAAACATGACCACAGATACAATGAATATAAACTAGAATAAACAGAGTCTAAGCTGACAAACGTAACTAATAATACTGAAACAAAAGTTCATAAAGGTGAGTATCACAGAGTCCAAAAGAAAGTCCAAGGAGGCTTGGGCAAAGGCCTACACGGGAGCTTTGGCTGTCGTGGCTGCGGCAGCGCAGACGGCTGCAGGGGCTCTGGCCGTGGCTGGGCAGACGGCTGCAGGGGCTCTGGCCGTGGCTGGGCAGACGGCTGCAGGGGCTCTGGCCGTGGCTGGGCAGACGGCTGCAGGGGCTCTGGCCGTGGCTGGGCAGACGGCTGCAGGGGCTCTGGCCGTGGCTGGGCAGACGGCTGCAGGGGCTCTGGCCGTGGCTGGGCAGACGGCTGCAGGGGCTCTGGCCGTAGCTGGGCAGACTGCTTTGGCTGAAGGAGGCAGATCTCCAAAAGCAGCCTGTCAATAAATGTCCATGACGAGTCCACCAATACCTGCTGGGTCCCTGTCTGGCTGAATTGTTGATTTTGAGATACTGTGGCGGCGATGACGTCACACGCTGATTAGCATATATGTGACGTCATTGCGTCGTGTTTTACTCTTTGATCCGTCACATTATATTGCATTTTAACACAACTAAGATGCTATTTTTACATAGTTTCTGTTCGGTTGTCTATAAAATAGTGACTAAACAGGACCCAGTAACGACCCACGACTCAGTAACTCTTTGTTTAATCCAATCAGCTCTTTCTTAAACTGCTGCTAAAAACGCGACCTTATCTGAAAAAAATCATCATACGTTTACATTGAGGCTGTACTGGTGTTGCTCTTCTCATCAGTGTTGTTGTGTTATGAGCGCTTTTTTATTAGAAATACGAGTGGTATTTTATTGTATAGCGCAGACAATTTGTTGCAAATTCAGAAATATGAGAGAATACACAGTTGCTATTACTACAGAACACGTGCATGGGCATGCCGCATAATAGGTAGGGAGAGAGCTCGGACACATACTCACATCTGAACGGGTATATGTGGGAAACACTATGCTAACCTTTTGTTAAGTCGCTCTCATGATGAACTTAATCAGCCACCGACTTCTCTGTCAGTAACATCCGTGACTGTTGACGTTTACGCGAAAAGAGAAAGTACACGGAGGAACACAGAGTTAAATACTTTTCACTGTTATGTGAGAGAGGCGTGCACTCCGTGCAGGCTCAGCAAAGAGAGGGGAGGGGGCCGGGGGCGCGCGCTGTTGCGCTGCACACAACGAGAGAGGGAGGATGGAGGCGCGCTGAGCGATCGCTGCAATGAATTAAGCCGTTTTAAATAGTAAAATTAAAATGTAAATGGGAATCATGAAAAATCTATTTGTGGCGGCCAGTGTTGATTCTGTGGCGGCCCGCCACAGATAAATGAATATATGGGAAACACTGCGATGAGCGCATGCGCGGTTATGTCTAGAACAGATATAGCAACGGCAAAAAAAAAACTTGCAGGATGAGCACCGTTTTCATCCTCAATCTTCATCCTTAATGCTACGCCCAAGCCTAACCCTAGACCCAAATCTAGTTTCGCTAGATTTAGGCCGTAGATGTATCCCATTTAGCCAGAACCGCTGTTTTCATCTGTTTCAGCCGTTGCTATATGAAGGTATATTTGGTGCAAAACAACTCCACACCTGTGACAGTGGAATTTGTATTTGTAGAGATTATCCACACATGTGTATCAGTAAACTTGAAGTCGCAGAGGACGAGATGCAAACTTGTAGATTTTTTTTTTCTTTCCCTCAAATACAACACAACAGTTACACATTCACAAATCCTTCAGTGCAGCTGCACAAATCCCATTTTACAAATCACAGATTAAGAAACTCACAAGTTCACATTTTTTGCTACAATTGATGCAGTAAATATGGTGCATAACCTACTTGAACGCCTGCATCAAATAATGTGAAGTCACACACAAATTTTGTACATTTGCAAAATCAGTTTGTGCATCTGTGCGATGAGACTTGCATGTGTGTACAATTTATTTTTCACAAATATTTTTTTATTTTTTAAATATTTTCTAGCCCAAACACAAGTACATAAATGATTATTTCTGTCTTTTTGAATCGGGTTACTGAACAACTAAATTCTTTTTATTATATAAACATTTGTTCTGATTTCTTAACATTTACTTTGGATGCTAACCTAAATCAAATCAGCTTTTTAGACTTGTGGATAGCTCGTAATTGTTTATATAGGGATCCGATTAAAAAACCTACAGCTCGTAATACACTATTGAGAGTGGATTCTTATTGTCGTGAGCAGGGCCGTACGCAGGATTTTATAAATACCGAGGTCCATATGTATTTTTTAGGGCATGCACGCCAGGAAAAAATTCTTATTTCTCTCTACATATATGAATTATAACACATCAGAAAACCAAAGAATCGAATAACTATAGATTTCAAACCATGTCAGTATGCGCAAGAATTGTGTTGTTTATTAGTAAGACATTGAAATAATTATGTTACCATCCTGTGCACTTTCAGTTAAGTAAACATAGGCTAACTGAATATAGGATCAGTTTAGTGAATTAACCAAAGGCTATCAAGAATTTGTTTATTAAATTCATTCACAATATGCACACACTTATTATACACTTAATATGCTGAAATACAACATCAATATTGCAGTGGCAGAAATATAATTTTATAAATGGGGTGGCCAAGGCTACTTTAGGGGGTCCATATCCCATGAAAGAAAACGATATGTAATTATTATAATACTTCACATTACCCCATATTAGATAAATATTCTTCTTGCCCTGAATTCATTACATGCATTATACTAACTGTAAGATACAAACATAATGCAAGGCTGAACTTGCATAATAAACCAATAATAAACCAACTTACTTCAAAGAGCAGAGCTCAACATTAAGGATTGTTGGCAAAAAAAGATATTTATTTAAAATTAAATATGGATTAATCTTTTTTTACGAAGTTACAGTCAGGACCAGTGAGTGATTTTCTCTTCTTTTGTTATTTAAGTAACTTTATTGACTTCAACTGGTACTGTTTTTTAGACTTTAAGACAGAATGTAATAAAATGTTTACATTGGGAAGACATATTAAGACATAATCAGTAGTTTACAATGATACTCACTAAAACAGTCCGGACCTCAATGGTGGGTACGGCCAAGGTCAAGAGTCCTGTCTGTGTCTGCCCTATTTCCCTCTTGTTCCTTTGTTGCCCCGCCCCCTTTTTTGTTGCCATGGACATTAATTCATACTCCACCCACTGCCCATCTGTTTCCATAGTAATTAATTGTTTCTGTTCTGTCATTGGTTCTTGTCACGTTTAATTACCCTGCCTGTTGATTGCCTGTTTGTCAGCCATTGTTTTATGTTGGTTGTTTCCTGTCATGTGTTACTGTTCGTGTTCTTGCCTGTGCTCCTGTACCTTTTTTGGATTTAATACACTTAAAAACTGCATTTGGATCCACTCATCTTGCCATGTCTTGCCTTCCTGTGACAGTTATCATCCGTTAACATTGAAGAAAAGTCTTCCTTAAGGTCAAATGTAATATATAAAGTCTAAAAATAATATATAAGGGACCAAATGATTTTATTAAGAATCTTAATGATATGGAAATATCTTTGGGATTAACCCCCAAACAAATACAAGCTTATTTATTTGATAACATGTCACTGTGGTAAATCATATGTAGCAAAAACATATAGAGAATATAAAACACACATCGCAAAACATCAGAGTGCAATAATATGCAGAAATATAGCTGCAAGCAGCGATTCGGGGCCAAGCACCTTTAGCGCAATGAGCACCCAAAGCACAGCAAGCAACATAGAAGGTATCAATCACCCAATGCTCACTGACCACCCAAGGTGCATCAAGAACACAAAGCGCAGCAAGTACCCAAAGCGTTGCAATGACAGAGCAGAACTACCGCAGTGCAGAGCAGCAACAGAAAACATGGCAAAAATAGAACATATGTGAACTACAGACAGGTCAAGAAGAATAGGTGGGAAAGAACAAAACTTTAATAGAAGAAATTAACACCTGCCTCAGGTGGGATTCGAACCCATGAACTCAGGATCTCTATGCATACGACTTAGTGGATGCGCCACTCAGCAGACACAGCTCAAAGGGCAGCAGGAAAGAGATTACAGAAATGCAAGCATTGACATATGCCAATCACCAAAGATGTAGAAATGACACCGCAGAGCAGAAATCACAGAAATACAATGTATATGAGAATCAAAAAGCTCAAGTGAGATTGAAGACAAGAAGAAAATTCCGTAGAGTAACGCTATAAAATGTAATATAAAGTAATTAACTATGACAAATAGACAACATCACAGGGACGATCAACTTTACAGAGGTTTTTCTCAAAAAAATTCCTAGGTGCAAGAAAAATCTGTTCAGTCATTTCTGTGCGGATTGCTCCAAACATTATACGAGCAAAACCTGGCATAAAATAAACAAAATTTGTAAAAGGAGTAGCGAAAAAATCATTTACCATATGCCTTACAATAACACATGAACAGAATGATGGAAAATGACAAACGAGATATCGTTGCAATCGGCATAAACCAGTGAATACAATTTCACAAAGAAAATTAATATCCGACAAAGTATTCAGAAGTTATGAGCAGTTCTATAAGAACTGTTAAAGTTTATAACCCCTAGGTGGCGCTGTATTCTGACTTCCCAGATACAATCAGGACATGATGCCGAAGCTTCCTACCGATTTTTGCGCCAATATATCCAATACTTCAAAAGTTATAACAATTTATGACAAATTTCAAAATGGCGGACAGGCGGTTCGGTCAAACCCGGCATAATACACATCGACAGATGCGGCATGAGGTAAGGAATCCGTAGACACTAAGATCATAATTTTCTGACAAACGATTCAGAAGTTATGGGCAAAAATAGCCTATTTTCCTATCTCATGACCCATAGGTGGCGCTGTCACCAAATTTGGCATGAACCCCAAGTTCATGGTCAACATGAAGTGTACCAAATTTCATTTCAATTGATCAAAGAATGACCGAGCTACAGCTTCAGAACCATTTTTGCGTCAACCTCGTTAAGTTTGCGCATTTATTACTTTTAAACAAAGATAAATATCAAAATTCTGTTTGGTCATTTCTGTGCGGCTCACTCCAAAGATTACCTGTGCTAAAATTCATAACAATTGAACCAAATTTGAAGGAGGAGTAGCGAATAAACGGCATACTGTACATTTCAAAATGGCCACTACTGTAATGGGTGGAGTTTTACTGTAAAGCATTAAAAACAACAAGCATGAGGAGAGCAATCACGTGTACTAAGTAGAATTTTCATAGATCAAGCGGATCAGCAGTTATAACCATTTGAACATTGATTTTTTGCACTGCTGGTGGCGCTATAGAGTTAATGCTAGAGACCCCATTTTTGGTCACTTGACTTTTCAGGACGACCTCTATAACTGTGCCAAATTTCATCATTTTCCTATGTACGGTTCATAGGGCTGCCATAGGCACCAATGGCTAAGAAGAAGAAAAAAGTACAATTCCAATAGGTGTCTCAGCACCTTCGGTGCTTGACCCCTAAATATGAACCTGCCATTAGCACTGCATTTTGTTGAACTTAATCATCCTATTACTTCATTATTGTATATAGGAATTGAGAGGGAATTTCCATCTAGAAGGTGAGGTGAGTTTGACCAATTTTTACTTAGACAGAAGGCCTTTTAGGTATATTAAATGTGAACATTGGCACACATGGTTTAAAAGTAGATTTTGATTTGGGTTGTTTTTATAGGTATTATGATATTAAAAAATGAATGGGCCTTACATCATTTGGTATCTTATTTAAATGTAGGCCTATGTGTGTATTTGCTGCTTGTATTTTTTAATCTACTTATATTGATGGTTTGAAATGTATGGAACTTATATTTTGTTTACTAATGAATCATTGGAATATTGTATGTAATTACCTTCATGTGTGTATAATTAGCACTCCCATTTATATTGTTCTCCACTTGGTGAAAATAATACCTTGATAAAGGCGATTTACTTTGCTGAAACATTGGTGGTAATTAATAAACTCTGCTTCAGTGAGTGTCGGGGGCGCCACCTGGTGGGCAGTGCTGAACAGTGCTCGCCAAAGCCTACAGGTATACAAATCACTTTCGCACCATTTATCTCGAGATATTTGGTGCAGAAGAGAGAGCACATGAAAAAGAGTATTTGAAACTCGTAGCAGCAGATTCAAGCAGTTGTATTTATGTACTTGTGTTTGGGCTAGAAAATATTAAAAAAATAAAAAAATATTTGTGAAAAATAAATTGTACACACATGCAAGTCTCATCGCACAGATGCACAAACTGATTTTGCAAATGTACAAAATTTGTGTGTGACTTCACATTATTTGATCCAGGCGTTCAAGTAGGTTATGCACCATATTTACTGCATCAATTGTAGCAAAAAATGTGAACTTGTGAGTTTCTTAATCTGTGATTTGTAAAATGGGATTTGTGCAGCTGCACTGAAGGATTTGTGAATGTGTAACTGTTGTGTTGTATTTGAGGGAAAGAAAAAAAATCTACAAGTTTGCATCTCGTCCTCTGTGACTTCAAGTTTACTGATACACATGTGTGGATAATCTCTACAAATACAAATTCCACTGTCACAGGTGTGCAGTTGTTTTGCACCAAATATACCTTCATACAACATCCAATAGGAAAATTCAACTTCAGTAGCCACCGTTTAACATTAATAGGGCAGCACTTAGACATTTTTACACCATATATTGTAGTATTGAAACACTTTATATCCAAATGTCAAATAACTTACTAAAATCAATGAACAGCACTAATAAAGCATCATTCTTACAGATCATTAACTAAAAAAAGTTGGTTTAGGGTTTAGTTACTCTTTAAATCACACAAATTAAAATCACTGTATATGCAAAATTTACATAAATTATATACTGATGCTTTAAGCTCCAAAGTTCAAGTTCAAAGTTCTTTATTTGTCCCCAAGGGGCAATTTGCTGTGCAAGCAGATAGCAAAACACAATCACACACAATTTGCTATCCAGTATGCTATCCAACAAGCTGCACAAAATGAAACTAACTAAATATTAGGAGTGGCACGGTCCATGAAAAAAATCCGAACCGTTCGGTTCGCTTGTCTCGGTTCGGAGCGCGTGTGTACCGCACGGTTCAACGGTTCATGCCATGCGCAATAGTCTCATGCCCTGTATGTGACCTCAGATTGCGTGTTTCCCTTTCGCGCGAAAGAAGAGGTGGTTTCGAGTATAAGTACTGCAGGTTATGTTACGTATAGAAATGGCAAGTGGGAGAGAAAAGGAAGTCTGCCCGCAGTTGGAGGATGCGCCAGCGTCGTATAAGTTTGGTGTGTGGAAACATATTTTTATTTCATGTTACCTATGATGACAGCGGAAATAAAACAATAGGTTGAACTGCTCGAACAGCCACAGGAGACCGCCTTCTCTCCGACCATTTATCTAATCTGAGGTACTGTTTTACGTCTTTAGCGCTATTTTTAGCCTTTCATTGATAAAATTAAAGCGGCTGATTTCCGCGTAGTTTCATTTTGCTAGCGTGTGAAAGTTGCGCGATCTTATTTCATAAATTTCCCCTCAAAGTAATCAGGACAGAAGTGGTCAAAAGTGGACAAAAGAGACGGATTTAAATATTACAGGTGTAAAGGTTATGTTTCTCTCTCGTCCACATAATATCTCAGTATTAAAGCAGCCTCTCAGTGATAAATCTAAGAGCTACACTGAAGTTGGCATTCTAATAAATGCAAGTTATCTTTGTGTGCTAAAAATGCACACAAAGTTCATGTAGATGGCAATACACATTCTCTTTTTTGCCAAATAAATGAAAAGCATGTTGAAATCATCAATGTCTTCCCTCTTGCTGTTTCAAAATCTCACCTGGCTTTCCTCAGGGATGGTCCCAATAATGTGCTTAAAGTCAAATTCAGTTTGTGCATGATTACATGATATAACTTTTTTTTTAATACTGTATCCTAAATTATGGATAATTAATACATTAATAAGATAATACATTCCTGGAGTGTTAAAAATTTAAAGAAAAAATAACAACAAGAACCGTACTGAACCGAGAACCGTGACCATAGAACCGTGATACGAACCGAACCGAGGGTTTTGTGAACCGTGCCACCCCTACTAAATATATCTCTGAAATGTGAGTTTGCATTAATAGTCCTTTATTGAGCCAATATTCATATTTTGAATGCATACAAAGAACAGAACATGGGTTCAAAAACACTGCATTACCTCTTGAAGCATATGACGTATGTGAACTAATAGATATCAATATTGTATTTTTCACGTAACAATATACTTTAGATATTGCTGTACATGATAAAATGTTTAAAAATCTCTAGCCTGTCTCTTGGTGAATCAGCTAGAACACAAAAATGGATCAATGGATTGGTGTTTAAACTCTTAAAGGACAAGTTCTGTATTTTACACTTAAAGCCCTGTTTTCAGATTGTTTATGATGAAAAGAACGGTTTCGACTGAAATTTGGACATATGGGACAGCCCTGAGAATGTTTGGGTGTTTGTTGTTTCACCTCCCACCCCTACAATGGCTGTATAGGTGCACAGGAACAATCCTTCCTAAAATGCATTAAGCTTTCGTTTACAAAGACGTGAAACTCACAGAGTGGTCAGGGGTGTTCACTGATATGCTCACACAAAAATCGCTGCAAAAGATGCTATTGCATGGATTAATGATTAATGATGTATATTGATGTCGATAATGTCTTCTCAGTAAGTCATGTTAGCACTAAGTCAATACATGTTGCACTATTGTTGGTCTGTGCCAAGACTATGTCAGTTGACCAATCAGAGCAGAGTAGGCTACTGAAAGGTGGGGTTTAGGCAGACTGAGTCATTGAACGGCTTCACACGAATCGTTTGGGGATCTCTGAGAAATGGGGTAATATTAAATGTATATTTTGAGAAAATTACAGTGTTTTTGACCTTGCATGGATTTAAATCTGTTAAATCTGGCTTTGTAATATCTCATATTGCAATAAATGTACTCTCATGACTTCACATAACAGCATAAGTGCATGAATAAACATACAAAGAATGCAAAAAAGTGCTGTATTAAGCGCTAAGTTCTAAGTTTAAATAAGCTCATTAACAGTAGAAAAATCTCTCAAAACGGAATCTATAAATGTCAATGATTATATTTAAAGGGAACAGTATACTTCACTACCTGTGAATATACAAAAAGTTATCTGAAATTATTTAAGCCCATCGGACGGTTATCCATTTTCACCCGCACGATCACCAGCTATGAGTCACACTGGAGTGACGTCAACACCCTCTCTTCAACTGATTGGCTAGATGAGGAGCTGTTAATCTAAAACCAGTAGACCAATGGTGACACTTAAAGTCCGACCTAATTTGCATGAAACTCTGACTGCAACTTTTGGAAATGCAAGCGCAGAGTGTGGAAATAAGAGAAAGGAAAAAACAGCACAAGCATACAATAAATTTAATATGAACAGAAAATATTACAGAGAAGGAAAAAAGAATAATATAAACAAATAAAACGTCATTTTGTATGCAATTTGGTTTTGTGCAATATAATTCTGTTTAAAGTTCTGATTTGCGCTTATTAATTTTTATTCACGCATATTATTTTTTAATCCGTGACCCCAATTCATTTGGCGTGAAATTTATCCCATAGATCGGTTTTAATTTTTGTCCAAAACTGTGAATAAGCAAATGTCCACGGTATGATAACCTTACATGCCAAAATCGTGGTATACCGCCATACTGTTACAACCCTACACGCGGGTCGCACGTTTATTAATGGCACGGAATACCCGCCATACTCCGTATCTTGTGCATTAGACATGCCAATGTTTCGTCAAATTTCTATTTTGCCATAGAAACAAGTTGGACGAAAAGCACATTTTTCATTGAACGTAATGACATTGGAACAATTGCATATTTGCACATAAAACACACATATGTAAATACATCTTAAATTGTACACATGTAAATAACACCTGCAAATGATATATCTGTATACTACATATTGGACACTCTATTCTTTTTATATTTATAGAAATGCATTTTACAAGTAATATAAAAAAATCCTTGTGTGTTTTAACACATTTGGCAATAAAACTCAGAGTTGAAAACACAAATGTGTTTATATAGGATTTTCTTTTAATTCCACCAGATGGCACCAACTCATTGCCCAAATTTTAAATGTTCTAGCTCTATTTTTCACTTACACATTGAATTAATTCATTATTAAAATAAATAATATATTAATAATATAATAATATATTTTAATACAATATTTGAACTGTTTGATATAGAAAGAAGGTGCATAATTAGTATGTTTGTATATTGATCCTAATATAATCCATCTAAAAATGGTTAAATTGTAAAATACATTACATTACCGGTCAAAAACATCAAAGATAGTGAATTTTTTTTTAAAACAATGTATTAAAATTGTAACCACAAACTACAATAACTCCACCAGAGGTGCTGTAAAATTCATAAACCAGAACCGCAACAGTAGCCACACCCACTAGAGCAGAGACGACCAATCGGATCACACCTTCAGGACCAAAACAACAGCAATCGTAGTCTGAGGAAACAAAGGAACAACATGAAACAGATCAGTGTGTTAATTAAAAGTTACACAATCTGATGCTTAGCTGCTGAACCATATATCTTTAGGCCCAAATCTGCAGCAAGTAACTACTCAACCATATCACAAAAAAACATCAATTTGTCTGTCATTATTCATCCAAAACAAGACTGCAGGTAAAATATCACTGCTATATCTCTGCACCACAATACAACAAAAAATAATGCCACTTCAGTCAAAAATGAGATCTTGATTTTAACCGAACATGTCAGACGCACTTAGAAGGATTTGCATCCGAGCTCTTAATTTGTTTCATAATACGTTATTTAAAGACTTTAATGTATATTTCATTTTTGTGTAATATTACATGGCACCTGTCAAAATAATTTGCTGCATCTGGGTTACTATGTGTTACTAGTTTTGAGCGTTTGTTATCTGGGAATAACAAACCTGCAAATGTCACGACTGGCCAATCATAATCAAGCATTTCGACAAGCCGTGTAATAAACTAAAATATTAAAAAGACAGGACAAACCATAAATCTTTACTCACCATAGACAGTAACACTGAATGTGTGTGACATCGTCTGCTTGCTGTTGATGGTTAATTGATAAAGTCCAGTGTGTTGAGTTGTGATGTTTGTGATGGTGAGATCTCCAGTCTGATTATTCACCTGCAGTCTGTCTCTGAATCTCACATCAAGAACATCATCATATATTGAGACTGTATTGGTGTCTTTATTCATTTTAGCTATGAGAGACCCTTTAGTTTTAAACCTCCATGTTATCAGATCATCTGTCTGTAGTTTAGTATCAGTGTGTAGAGTAACAGAATCTCCCTCCATCACTGACACTGACTTCACTTCATCACCAAACACACCTGCACATACACCAAAGTTCATTAAAGTTTTGGAGTAAAGTTTATTTGGTCTTTTTAATCTTTAACAGAAATACAAAAAACTTGGAAAGAGATTTAGAAATGTGAGCTTTGGAAGAAAGATTCATTTAAATATAGAAAATGACCTAAAAGATTTAAAGAACAGCATGGGAAAAGATCTCTGAATCAATAAAACAGATATTCAAATATTTTAATCTTCAGGCTTTGGTTTGGTAAATATTCATTCATGTATTTAAACAAATGATTCATAAAATTTCCATTCAGATTCTGATGAGTCCTAAACTTTACTGACAGAATTCAAGTTCAGTAGACTTTCACACAAACAACAACAAATCTTAATAGAGGAAAAACTTTTAATCTTCAAATATAAAAAATTAAGCTTTTAATTAAAACTATAAATCCATAAACAATTGACTGAATATAAATATAAAAACTACCTGATGAATATTTAGATTATGTGAGATCACAGACATCCAAACTAGATTTCATGATAATATCTTAATTTTTATATGAGAATTGAATCAAATGCCTCTTTAGTCTAAAATCAAAATAAAACATCATAACTCTGTACAAACAGGTGTAATAAATCATTAAAAACACATTTATAACTTACCATTCAGAGAAGTGAAGCACAAAAAAAGGTAAACAAACATGAGAAACATTTTCTTCAACAGTTCAGATGTCTGAAATAACAACAAAACAACAATCTGACAGTGTTGTGATGTAAAGTCAAGTAGAGAAACACTGTTAATATCGTTTATGATGATAAACCAGTTAAAGAAATTCAGTGAAATTGAAACTCCCATCAGATGAATTAAACCACAAGCCTCTTAAACCCCACCCCAAAAAATGTTACAGTATGTGTCCTAAAAACACAAGACAAGTTTATTTATATTGCATATTATATACATGCTAATTTAAAGCGCTTCAAGAGAAAAAAGGGAGAAAGAAAATCAATAAAATCTGATATCAAGAAGTAAACCTGATAAACTTGAATAAGATTAAATAAAAGATAAGAGAAATAATTTATTATAATAATGATAATCTAAGTCTTTATTAAAGATAATCTGGTAAAGAGTAGTAAAGAAATCCATTCTGCTGTTGATAAATGCATAAATATGTTTTTTTTTTAAGTCTTAAACCCTAATTATTGCTATACTGTTGAGATGATATAGTTAAATTGATTTATGTAATGCTTTGATATGAAAACATATTAATACATACTGTAAACTCTCAAACCTTGTAGGGCTGAGACCATGTTACCTACAGAGACATTTCAAACCCATTGACATTCAAACAGGTCCTTATATTGAAAACCAGCCCTGCTTTAAACCTGGAAGTCAACACGCATGCTCAGACAAACTGATGTTGTGTTAATCTCTATACAACTTTACTAGAGATCACAACACTGTCAGATTGTTGTTGTGTTGTTATTTCAGACATCTGAACTGTTGAAGAAAATGTTTCTCATGTTTGTTTTTCTCTCTTTCTGCTTCACTTCTCTTGTTGGTAAGTTATTAATGTGTTTTTTAATGATTTATTACAGCTGTTGGTACATTGTATTTTGATTGTAGACTAAAGATGCATTTGATTTAATTCTCATATTAAAATTAAGCTATTATCATGAAATCTAGTTTGGATTTCTGTGATCTCACATAATCTAAATATTTACAGGTATTTTTTATATTTATATTCAGTTAATTGTTTATGGATTTTCAGTTAAAATAAGAAGCTATATTTCTTTATATTTAGAGATAAAAAGTTTTTCCTCTATTAAGATTTGTTGTTGTTTGTGTGAAAGTTTACTGAAATTTAATTCTGTCAGTAGATGTTAGGACTCATCAGAATCTGAATGGAAATTTTATGAATCTTTTCTTTAAATACATAAATGAATATTTTCCAAACCAAAGCCTGAAAATTAAAATATTTGAATATCTGTTTTATCTTTTTCCATGCTGTTCTTTAAATCTTTTAGGTCATTTTCTATATTTAAATGAATCTTTCTTCCAAAGCTTACATTTCTAAATCTCTTTCCAAGTTTATCTTTTTGCTTTTGTTAAAGATTAAAAAAACCAAACTTTATTTCAAAACTTTGGTGTGTGCGCAGGTGTGTTTGGTGATGAAGTGAAGTCAGTGTCAGTGATGGAGGGAGATTCTCTTACTCTACACACTGATATTGAACTAAAGAGAGATGATCTGATACTGTGGCGGTTTAAAACTAAAGGGTCTCTCATAGCTAAAATCAATAAAGACACCAATAATATCTCAATATATGATGATGTTCTTGATGGGAGATTCAGAGACAGACTGCAGGTGAATAATCAGACTGGAGATCTCATCATCACAAACATCACAACTCAACACATTGGAGTTTATCATATATTCATCAGTGGCAAACAGAAGATCTCATACAGATTCAATGTTACTGTCTATGGTGAGTTAAGATTTCTGGTTTGTCTTTAAGAACATTTGAGCATTTGGCAAATTAACTATAACAATTACTCTCAATAGTGTCTCTTGCTTTATATTTATATTTATATGATTTTGATTTTTGTTTTTTTTCTATTGTGTTTTTCAGCTTGTCTGCCTGTTCCTGATATCAGCAGAGACTGTACACAAAACTCTTTATTAGTCTCAAAATGTGTGGTGTTGTGTTCAGTGTTGAATGTGAGAGATGTGAGTCTGTCCTGGTACAAAGGAAAAGGAAGTTTATTGTCCAGCATCAGTGTGTCTGATCTCAACATCAGACTCTCTCTACCTCTGGAGGTTGAATATCAGGATACAAACACATACAGATGTGTACTCAACAATCCATTCAGAAACCAAACTCAACATCTCAACATCACTCAACTCTGTCAGCCTTGTTCAGGTACAACAGGTGTGATTAATATAGTGCTTACTTACTGAGCTGATCTAAAGGTCAAACCGACAGGTTTAGTTACATAATGATATACACTAATCTGTGATCAGATTCAGTTACGGTAATGATCTTCACTGATCTTAGATCAGATTCAGTTACAGTAATGATCTTCACTGATCTTAGATCAGATTCAGTTACAGTAATGATCTTCACTGATCTTAGATCAGACTCAGTAACAGTAATGTCTGTTATTATTCATTACAGCTCTCACCTTCATTCTGATCTGTTGTGTTGTTGTTGGATCTCTGATGATTGTCACTTCAGGTCTGATCTTCTGGATCTGTAGGAAACACACAAACACACAGCAACAGGGTAAATATCAACTAGTACTAATACAGCTGTATGGTAATAACTACAGTATTATAACAAATAATGACATAATTATTATTGTTCCTGAAACAGTTCAAACCAGAGAAGAGGAAATCACTTATGCAAATCCAACATGGTATTAAAGAGCAGCAAATAAACCGGTGAGATCATTTATGACTATTTATGGATACCTGAAATATGACAGATTTATTTTATCACACATGTGCACACACACAAGCACGTACAATAAATATGTTTTACTTGTTTTATAGTTGTGTAGAGTATTGTACTGATCCCAAAACAAGCTGCTAGCAACCATTTATACATACAAGACACAGAGATATTCATGACAACAAAATGAACGTAGCTGAAACAAATCAGACAAATCTTAAAGAGGAAAAGAAAAACACAAAAACTAAACATAAAACAAAACACATGTGGATACAAGTAGAGATGATTCAGAGAACAAAGATGATTCAGTGTCTCTACTAATCTTTGTTCAGTCTTATTAAATTCATATAATATTACATTATAAAGGATGTCTATAATCTATATTAATTGCCATTATAAAATTAATTTTTAGCATCAATGTCTTAAGATAAAAAAAACATTCACTTGTACAGTATAAATTCATTCATCCAAGCACATCTTCCTCATACTCTTCCTCCTCTGTTTTTTAGAGTGTTTTCATGCACTGTTGGTATAACAAGATATCTATACCTTCTGCACACACTGAGATTGTTTATATTGTGTAACTGGTTTGCAACACAAGTGTAGTGCAGTGTGAAATGTTTTAGTGAGTGACAGTGTTGGGGTTACAAGTAACGTGCATTACGTAATAATATTACTTTTCTAAAGTAACGAGTAAAGTAAAGAGTTACAAATATTAATAAAAAAAAAACATTTAAAAAAAAGGTAATGCAAGGACTTCGGATGCAAATTTGGATCATATTGAAGGGGGTGGTGTACTCCGATCTGTGATCCGATCATCAGGAGAAAAGTACGCATGTAAATGCATGAATCGTAGTATTTTTTCAATTGGATGCAAAAATACCTTATGCATATGCGCAGAACATTTGTGCTCAAGTTTACATCTTATATTGACCTCTTATATCACATGATTTTCCTCACAGAAATAAGCAATAGCAAGGCAATAGCATCACACATTATTAAGGTAATGTTAATTGGGTGAAGCGCTGTACACGCGATGTACTAAATTCTGCAGCGTTTATGTATGCTTTTAAAACATTAGGCTACTAAAAGTAATAAAATAGCATTGTGCATCTCGATTTCTTTCCACCAGTTGTTTTTTTCTGCGGTATAAAGATTAAATGACTTGTCGGAGCCGATGGTGTAGTGGATGGTGCTCCGACACATGGTGCATACGCACTTCTGGCGACCCGCGTTCAAATCCCGGCTCAAGGTCCTTTGCCAATCCCATACCCCTCTCTTCACCCTATACTTTCCTGTCATCTCTGAAATTACTTTCTATCAAATAAAGGCAAAAATGGCCCTAAAAATAATAAATTTAAAAGATTAAATGACTTCATTGCTTAGTTATTGATATTTGGGCTGTGAAGTCATTGGGATGCTTTTTGTTTAATAAAATCTGTTTAGTGTTAATCAAAAGTCTGCACTTGGGTTCTTATCAAGCAAACCTTGCCAAGGGTCTTCTCCATAGTTCCGTTATGACTTCCTGTTTCAGTTAAACCGATGTCACCCCATTAAATAACGCTGCAAATTCTAAAGCACTTCAGTGAGCCTTTAACTAAGCCTGGGATTGATCAAACATATGAGTATATGCTAGCAACCAGTTACTTGTTACTAGTGTTTTTAAATTTGTCTTTAGTCTTATTTAATGCATACACAACAGTCTCTGAATTTAGATTAGTGATGATTTAATAAATTCATCTGATTATTATTGACTTGTTATTAAATGTTTGTTTTCGTATGTTGTGTGTAAAACATTATCAGAAACACTGTGATCTAAATATAAATGAATTACTAAGAGTGTAGATATGACCTAAGAGTCAAAGTGGTTTTAAAACACAAAGCATGTCTATTATTTATTTTTGTTACTGTATGCTTGTGACACTTTTAGAGCTTCATTTCTGAGTTGACGTTAAACCTAATGAAGAAAGAAATGTGGTTTTGTTCTGTTGGCAGACATGAGAGATGTGCTTGTGTTAGACTATTAGTAGCTGTTTATGGTTTATGTGTATATGAGAGGTGAGAGTCAGCTCACTTGACTCTCATGCTCTCTGTAAGACCTTCTCTGCTCTTCTTTTTACTTATTACATAGTTGAATGGGGAGGAAGAGCAGTTGTGTGTGAAAAGTGTAGTGGGCTAAGCACACAACCCTGGGGGGCCCCGGTGTTAATGGTTAGGGTGGAGGATGTGTTGGATGAGTTGCATAATGTGGTAACCAGTCCAAGTACTGTTACAGCCTTGCATTATGTTCTTATGCTCTAGGTGTTCCATCAAGGAGTTTAGCACAACGGCTTCACAATCACTTAATAATAACATTTCACACATTCATGCTCACCTGTACATTCCATTTAATTAGAAGGAAGTTACTCCAGTCCATTTATTATCCTAAATTAGATGCACCTGTTTGAGGTCATTAGCTGCATAAAGACACCTGTCCACCCCATACAATCAGTTAGAATCCAACTACTAACATGGCCAAGACCAAAGAGCTGTCCAAAGACACTAGAGACAAAATTGTACACCTCCACAAGGCTGGAAAGGGCTACGAGGAAATTGGCAAGCAGCTTGGTGAAAAAAGGTCCACTGTTGGAGCAATCATTAGAAAATGGAAGAAGCTAAACATGACTGTCAATCTCCCTTGGACTGGGGCTCCATGCAAGATCTCACCTCATGGGGTATCAATGATCCTAAGAAAGGTGAGAAATCAGCCCAGAACTACACGGGAGGAGCTGGTCAATGACCTGAAAAGAGCTGGGACCACCGTTTTTTGTCATGGGTGCCCGCACATACGTGAATCATTTGTTTTTCTTGGGCACTAGATGATCCTGCTGCTCAGTTAACACAGTGTTTGAGTTCACCTCCATGTTCCTCTGTGCCACTGACTGGACGGACGGGGCGGAGTCGCGTAACCTCACACGCCTACATCTAACATCCATCTATCAACCAACTGACTGTTCAGATTGTTTACAACCTAGCACATTGTCTTTAATCCTATTTAATGCAAACAGAACACTCTTACTCTGAAAGTAGATTACAAATTATTTACATTTACATTCGTCCAAAGCGACTTAAAAAACGAGGTAACAATAGAAGCAATTTGAGCAACATAAAAACAGCAATACATAAGTGAACTAGAAACGGTCTTATCAAGTCTAACACAGGTGTTAGACAAGGGTTAGTAGTTTTTTTATTTGATGAATTGATCTGATTGTTATTAATGTGTGTTTTTATGTTTTGTGTTTATGTGTACAGGGATCTGCAGTAGAGGATGATGTGGTGTATACATGAGTCAAGAGATGATAAACAATCTCTCTGTGATTCTCAGATTAACATTCAGCTGTTTAATCATCTTCACTTTCAGTTATAACTTTACATAAAGCGCTTTAGTACATTTAAGATGTCTGTGTTCACTCTCACTTTCAAGATTTGTTACTTCTGCATTGAATTCTCAAGCATAATACACGCTAACAACAGCTATAATGCAAGCATACATCAACAATATTTGACCATGTTTTAAATAATGTTTATAGACAACAGTTTAAAGAAAGAAAGAACTGTACATTATCAGAAACAACTAAAGTATTTGATTTTAAAACACAAACTATGTCTATTTTTTCTTTTTCTAACTGAATGCATCTGACACTTTAACAGGTTCATTCAGGTTCTAGTGATGCCTGATTAGGAAAGAAATGTGGTTTTGTTATACTGGTGGACGTGAATGTGCGTTTTTATATAACTGTATGTGGTTAATGTGTATATGTGTTTGCATGTGAGAGGCATGAACAGTGTGTTTCTGTAAATACTGTGTGACTTTATTCACTGTACACAAAGCATTTGAATTCACCCATGCTAATGTTTAACAAATAAAAGATTGATTTAAATCAGCCCGTACTGTTACAGTCGCATGCAAAAGTTTAAGAACCCCTGACAATTTCCATGATTTTCATTTATAAATATTTGGGTGTTTAGATTAGAAGTTTTCTTTTAATTGGCAGTCAGGTCCGGGTCTGTCCCAGTTCAATTACTTGGGGTCACAGGTCTAATTCACATTTTGTGTAAAACCCGAGTCGATCGGAGAATGGCCTTGATCAGAGTCAGTCAGTGCTAACGCGCTAAAGCTCATGTGCAGTTTCAAGTGCGCCTCCGGTTTCTATGGTGATAACAACTAACTCTTGTTTTGAAACTAGTTTACTGTAATCCTGCACTAAGCTGAATTGTTTAAAAAAATCGTCTATAATGACATCAAAATAAAAGAAAGTCTGTTTAGTTTGTTATTTGGTTGTCAAGCATATACTTTGAATACATTTTAATAACCTTAATGTACTAAAAGTGTAAAAACTGTTACTTGGATCCAACTCAATAAAAATAAGAAAATGTTTTCCAACTACTTTTTGAAAGTTTATTGAACTAACTGATATTTTGAGTAGGGACAACTTAATAATATGGATTTCAACAGAAACAAGTCTTTATTTTTAGTTAAAAAAACATAAAATAGAGTTTAAATTCAAATTTTACCCTCCAAATGCAGTCCCATGAAAAGAATTATGGGAACTACGAGTCCACTGCCTAGTTAGTTATGTTTCATAAAATCATTCATGTAGTTTCAACACAAAATTATTAAGTTAATTTCCTTCTTACAAATTTAAGTGGATTTTACATGATAAAGTTGAGTCAAAAAGTTGAATTTACTTAATAATGTGTTAATTACTCCAATTATTCAAATTCTTATGTTATTTTAACTCATATGTTGATTAGAAAAACAAGAATTCAAAATTTTTAATACAGTTTACTCATTTTAAGTTAAATCTTAGTAGTTAAATCTACTAAGGCACAGAAACACTTTTGAATCAGTTAAATATTAAATGACTTTGACTGGATCATTAGCACAAACTTGATCAAAAACATGAACATGCATTAACATAACTCTATTTTTAGAGTAGCACGATAGCAGCTGCATAAGATGTAAATAACACCTGACAATACAGTTGTAAACAAAATATTGTATGCTGTTTAGATCACTGACCCCTCAATATTCATTGACTGTTGACTAGAGAGTCATCTGCACCTGAACACACACACACACAGAGAAAAATTACTTGATTCTACAATGATAGGAGCGGTTCACATGTCGCGTCTTTTGCGCGCTCAAGTTCGTTATTTCAAATGTAGGTGCGCTAACGGAAGAGGTGCGACGCGCTCGTTTTTTTTTGGCGCATGAGAGAGAGAGAGAGAGCGAGAGAGAGAGAGAGAGGAGAAATGTAACAAAGTTTAATGTTGTACGTAAACTGTGTTTGAGAGAGAGAGAGGTGTTTAGAGAGGAGTCTGTTGGATGTTAAGCTGTTATTTGTTTTATGGACTCAATGTGGAAAATTTCAAACACAGTTGGCAGAAGTGAAAAATAAATAATTTATGAAGTAACAATTTTGTTTGATTCCATGATGTATTTTACTGAACATGAGTATTTACAATGCAAATCCAAATTATTGTAATTTACTGATAGTTACTTACTGTATATCTTGTCACTTTATTAAGATCAGATTCTGCAGGTAAAATTACAATAATAAGGTGACTTGACTTGGACTTGACTTGACCTACTACAGGACTTGACTCGACTTGACTTGACCTGCCCAAGAAAAAAAATACTTGGGACTTACTTGAGACTTGAAGGTTCAGACTTGAGACTTACTTGAGACTTGCACATGTGTGACTTGGTCCCATCTCTGCCCATTAGCTTCAGCGTAAGCTAAAAGCTATTCTTCCTGGGGTCCTATAAACTTTTCGTGTGACAATACATTTACTACTACATCACATAATTACATATACACATTACACACATCACTTCACATTACTCACATTTAAAATAAACATTTGACACAACAAAAATAAAAATGAAAATAAAACTCCGAGTAGATCTAAATCAAAAATAAAATAACAAGTGACCTCTACGGTCTACCAAAATCTCTCCAATTAATATTAAATCTTGAATTGTTTTTGAAGATAATATTTCTTAGATGATATTTTAAACCCATGATAAGTATTTTGTTGTTTCATAGCATTTGGGAGAGAATTCCATTCACACATAGCTCTGTACCTAACTGAACGTCGAATTGATTCAGTCTTCACTATAGGCAAAATAAAACTACACTGTAAAAAAAAAATTTTTTTTCACAGAAATATACTGTATTATTTTACTGAAATTTTCTGTTTTTTTTACATTACGTGTAAATGTCATTAAAATAAAGAAAAAAACTTTTATTAAAAACATTAACCATAAAATAAAATTAATAAACTGTAATTTCACTTAATGAGAAATCATAGTTTTTTTACAGGATTATTCTTATTTTTAATTGGCTTGAATGTTAAATTACATTGAATTCTATGTAAAAATACAAAAAAAATCACATATTTAAAATTAAGACAACTATATGTTTTTTTAATATGAAACCTTAACTTTAAGGTAAATACATGTAAAAAAACAATCGTAAAAAAACGGTAAAAAGTCTGGCAGCAAAGTTGCCAAACACTTACCTTCAAATTACAGTAAAAAACCTTAAGTTATTCTACGGAATAATTCTGTTTTTTAAAATACAGATATTTACCGTAAAATGTACTATATTTTTACAGTTCCACTGCTGAAGAATGAAAAGAAAATCCCATTAAAAAATGTCTGTAGAATGTAAAATAAATGAATAAGTCTGCATATAAACTGGATATTATTGCAGAAATACCTCAAAATGATAAAATTAAATGAAGTCTTCTTTTTTACACAGTATTCTTTGGTAAATTCATAACATTATCAATTACATCCACAAGAACTATCTGTCAAATTACAGATTTTTAGATGTAAAACACAAAAAAAGTTACATAACATTACTTAAAATACCGTATTTTAACAGCTTTAGGCTTTTATTTTATGGGATTATCAAATCTATTAATATTAAATTCCTGTTAAATTTTGTTTTTGAACTGTAGAAAAAATAAGATCACATTATAATAGCTTGCAAAGCCATATTTTTATGGTCATTACTTTATATAAACCATATTGCACAGTAATTACAAGCATTTATCCAATATATCTACATACTTTTCCCATTAATGTATAGGGTTTAATTTGAAAAAAACATACTTTTATAGTAATTAAAAGCAACTATCCAATATATCTACAGACTCTTCTCATTAATGAATGAAGTTAACTTTATAAATACATTACTTTATAGTAATTAAAAGGAACTATCAATTATATTTACAGACTTTACCTATTAATTTACAGGGTTTACTTTAAACGAACATACTTTTATAGTAATTACAAGGAATTATCAAATACACTTACGTACTTTTCCCATTAATCTATAGGTTTACGTTGAATAAATTTACTTTTATAGTCATTACACACAACTATCTAATATATCTATATACTTTTCCTATTAATTCATGAAGTTCAGTTTATATAAAATTTTTTATAGTAAATAAAAGCAAGTATCCAATATATCTACATTACTTTATCATTACTGTATAGGGTTTACTTTATATAAACATAATTTTATAGTATTTAAGAGCAACTGTCCAATATATTTATCCCATTAATTTAAGGACCCACATAGCAATTTTGGCAAAAGTAAAATAAGTTTTTCCTCGGCCCACATACAACAAATAATGACGGCCCTACAATGGCCCAGTTCTGGATTAGAGACAAGGGCCAGATAATATCCCATAACCGGCCCAGATCAGGTTCATTGGTACCGGTTCTCAGCCATAAGTCACCATATTAAAACCAGCATTTAACCAGAACTTCCAAAACTGAGCCATAACTCAGCCTGATCTTGCCCAAATTATATTAATAAATAACACAAAAAATTACTTTGAAATTATTTGCCATTTTTATTAATCAATAACACAAGTCAATAACACTACGACATCCACATTGTATGTGTTAAAACTATTCTAATATAAACTGCCAGCAATAAACAAAAATACTAGTTTGTTCAAATACATTATTGGCATGAATCTAACACCAACAACTTAAATTACAAAGCAATTTAATCCTTAGTAAACAAACAGAAGTTTAGAACAAACTAATAATAAAAAAAAAATAAAAAAAACATTGTGACAGTTACACTGGTGTGTGAAACATAGTTTGCCCAAATGACCAGCTATACACAAATACAGAAGTTTTCATTGAAATTAACATATTAGCATGAATTAAAATTTAAATGAATTACCATGGGTAAATACAAGTTTGAACCAAACTGAACTTAAAAGTTAGTTAAGTTAATTAGAAACACTACAACTTCATGTGTATGTGAAACCAACTCTACAGTCAGCTTTACGGAAAGATAAGTTCCAGTTAAAGTATTAGCATGAATCTAACTGAGGTAATTTCAAATCGATCGAAAAATTAAAACAATACAATTAATAAAATTGAAACAAAAACAATCCAACACTAATAATAATACTAATAAATGTGTATGAGAAAGTGTTCAAGATTGTCCTCAACAAGAAGTACTGCTTCTCAGCTCCTCTTTCCATAGACGTAAACATTACAGCAGCCCACTGTTATATTAAAGAAAATAGATGCAAATGAATATTTGTTATTAAGCCAAAGCCATATAATACAGCAATTAAAAGCATAAAGATATACTTCAAAACAGACAGATAGACCATTAGAAGTTGCTTTGGCCGAAAGTGTTAAATGTCTAAATAAAATGAAACATAGCTTAGACCTTAAAGACGTACTTTTCATTAAGGTACTCAAAAGCAAATGAGATCTGAGCATGTACTTAAAGGACAAGTTCGGTATTTTACACTTAAAGCCCTGTTTTCGGAATGTTTATGATGAAATAGAACGGTTTTGACTGAAATTTCGAGATATGTGGCTGCCCCGAGAATTTTCAGGTGTTTCTTGTATCACCTCCCACCTCTATAATGGGTCTAATAGGTGCACTGGAACAATCCTTTCTTAAATGCTTTAAACTTTCGTTTACAAAGACGTGAAACTCACCGAGTGGTCAGGGGTGTTCATTGATATGCTCACACAAAAATCGCTGCAAAAGATGCTTTCTGACACAGTCAGCAGTATCATTCAACCAACCCGTGCAAGTTGTTTGAACAAACCCTAATAAACATATTAAACTACTCCATATGTATTGAGTATTGTTTTTGTTTATGAAAATATTATAACATTGCTTCTTACGCAGGTGGAGACATGAGCTTATGAAAGTATTTGCTTTTTTATTTAAAACATAACAAAAATAAGCTCAAACACATTAAGAACTATTATAAACATTAACTAAGCGGATTATGTCATGTATGTACTGTAATCACATTTTTGTAATAATATATAGTAGCAGAATAAATAAATCAGCTAACGTTAAATCAGCATATTTTTTTATCAGCATTTTAAGTGTTTTTAAACAATTCTTGTATTTATTGTTTACTGGTAGTTTCTATGAAAGGTTTTACTGGATGGGGTTAAAACAAATGTTTTGTAGAGATTTACTGCATTTGTGTTAGCTATTATAGCAACCCCTGATTGCACAAAACGGCACACTTGTGTCCTTCGTAATAGGCTAACGTTAGCTATAGTGGCTCACCGGAAGTCATAAACCGGAAAGCTCAAAGATGGCGGCGCCCGCATTTACGTCAAGAAACAGGTGGATATAAACAAAAAGATGACAACATGAGCCTCAACATTTAATTTACCTTGATGTTTTACGTGTCTACTGGAATTTACACCCCATCATCCTTTTTGTCCTACTCCAGAGTCTTCCAAGTCTTGATGAACACAGACCTGACACACTTTCACCAAAAAAGAAAATTTAAACGTTACAGAAATACATTTTCAAATATTATTTTTTTTATATTAAATGTTCTAACAACGGGAAGACCAGATAACCAATTTAATTAACTTCATTAATAATATGATTACAGTAATTCTTATGCCTAACAACAGCTAATAATGGCCGTCAAACTGCAATAGCCTATAACACATACTACATGATCACGTAAACGTTTGCATCCCTTTATTCGTTTGTTAGACATTTAAACTAAAACATTTTATGATTGAAAAAGTTTAAATACTCAAGTTCAGGTACTTACTAGTAATCTTGTTCTTTCTTCTTCTTTAACTTTTATTGGCGGTTGGCAACTAGTATCTTTCACCCGCTTTGAAATCTGTGTCCGTTATGATGGCCGGCTGCAGGCAGCGTTGCTCCTGTAACGGTTACCCCGCCTATTGGTTTATTTGATTGGCCACCGCTCGGCTTGCGTCAACAGGAAAGCAGAGGAAAGCTCGTCATCTGTTATGTGATTGGCCAGTGGCACTCGCCTTTTTTTGATTTGATTGGCCATCTCAATCATTTTTGATAAGGTGTTCTACATAATGCTGCGTTGCAAGAACGTACAAACGGATGACGTTAAAATAACGCGAGAGGGATTTGAGATCATAATCCTGCGCATGATTTTTCGAGTCGTTCTCGCAGTACTTTGATGTCATCCGCTTGTAGGTTCTTGATGCACTGCATAATAAACTACGCATCCTAATGTAACGCGATCGTTTTTAACACTTCGGCAGGCAAAAAGCACAGTGAAACATATATCGTTTATTTATACAGTATCTAACTTTTTTTATTAACAAAAGCACCAACATACAAAATTCTCGTTGGGGAACAAGATATACATGCGTAAATACAATATACAGTAGGCTATCGGACATTTGATCGTAAACAATGATAGCTTTACAGTCGTTGAAGTTAGAAATTTTGAGCAGGAATAAACCCCCTGCTACAATGAAAAGCGCGCAAAAGCAAATTTAAATAGAAACAATCCATGGTACAGCTCAAGAAACGTTATCAATACTTTAAAATTCAGAAAGAAAAACATCTGGAAGTTCAGGATCACTTGAACAAAATTATCTTGACCATGATCTGAAACCATGTTTATGTAACTGAAATGTAAACAAACATAATTGTCCAAATACATTAGCTTCTTTTATTACAAAACTATTTAAAAAGGGTTAAATTACATTAAGATTTAGAAAGCCTAAAAATACTTAAATTCTTATAATTATTTATTGTAAATCACAGTTTTCAAATGTGGCTTACAATCACTAAACTGATCTGGGCCACATACTTCCCACCCACAATTGGCCCAAATGTTACCTGCCATCATGGATCTAGTGCCATCATTGCCCATACTTGGCTGACGTGTTGCATGCCATTGCCATTATACATTGCTGCTGAAATGGCGGGCGGTGGCTAGCTGTGGACACTTCCGTTTTCGACCACAGCAATAAAAAAAGTACAATGCAGCCAGTTCACATCATACATACGCCCACTCCCCTAACATATAGCCTAAATACAGAATGAAAATACCAGTACACAGAGGGTATTTAGAACAGAGACAGACAGAGCCAGACGACCTGAATGGAGTAAAACAAGCTTGTACTATCCTAACATGTTAGAAGTCTTTGACTTCACAGTCATTAATGGCCATCTTGTGATCTTCATCCCACTTTTACGGAGTCCATGGGCCCATGAGCCCCAAAGTCTATTACAGATGCTGGCCTGAGGCTCTTTTTCCAGTACATACTTTGCAGTACATACTTTGTGTCTGTATCTTATCAACTTTGGCTTCTGATGTCAGTTAGATGGCATGCAGACAGCTGGGAATTAAAATTAGCACCTCACACCTATCAAATACAGGGCAACTGCAAAACTTCCAAGTCCCCTGCAACCCATTCAGAAATATACAATTAAGAAATGTATTATATTTCAGAAGCAAAGATAAACTTTGCTGGCCACATCAGCTTAAGATTCAACAAGTGCAGAAATAAGAGTGATAGATAAAAAATATATGCATAAAATAAAAAAATAAAAAGAGCTATGTAGGCTACCTTTCATGCAGATATGTTGTAAATAAAAATTGAACATAATAATAACTGTGTGTTATACTACAGACACAGATCTAAAAATATTGCCTCGAAAGATGAAATACTGCAGGAGGTATTGTTGCACAGCTAAATAGGCCTATACAGTTATTGTACAGGTAATAATTGCACAGCTTAAGTTTTATATAAAATTCTGAAATCAAGAATAGTCAGTGATTGTTTATGCATCATATTTCCCGTGTTTTACTGTCAGGCACTGACTTAGTGTTTACAATTCTGAAGTGTTCTGTAACAATTTCATAAGTGGCAGAGAAAAATTGAATGGCAACATTTTCAGACCCCACCCATGGACTGTATCAGCTGCTGCTGTCTGGCAAGTGGTGCTGCAGCCTCAAGTCTCGGAGCATCATGCTTTGGGACAGTTTTTCTGCAAGACAACCAGGCTTAAGAATGCTGGAAACTAACCTCCTAATGCCTGTCTGCTTGTTGATGTGAAAGGACTGAATCTTGTGTCCTGATATGTCCTCTTTTGGCTTGGCTTTTAAGGGTGAAATTGTCCTTTTTGTCTGTTTGAAATGCTGCCCTGACAGTGGTTTTCTGTTATCGTATATATTGACCATAGACTATATTGGCACATGTCCACTTTAAAAACATTGAAGACACAAAGTCAATCTGTATATTCAACAAAATTCAAGGCCCTCACTGTGAAATCATTAGGCCACTACACAATTTTCTCGGTTGATGGGGAAAACAGCCACACTATGAATAAAGCTTTACAATGGGGTGCTATATTTTTTAATTTACAATAGGTGAACAATGTGTGAAAGACTAGGAATTTATTCTGGGGCTCAACAGTTCAACCAAGGCTCTTGCATAAACTTGAGCTTTGGTAAACTGGGGGTGAAGCAATTGAAGACATTAAAATGCTTGAAACATTAAACAACCGTGTAAGTGTAAACAATCGTCGTAATTGTTTTTAGTCTCTCTCTCTGTGCTTTAGGTATCAAGAAAGTGCGCGCAGATTCAAATAATTGAATGTTGTACAATCATTGGACGAATCGTACGGCAGAGGCAATCTCGACCAATAACATCGCTTGACTTTGGGAGGGGGATATACGTCATAACGTAAGATCGCGCCATACTGGCAGTGGCCACTGGCCAGAGTAGAGAGCCTTGATAAAGTATGGAACGTTTTCAGGATATTCAGCTTTCACTAAAGGTAAATTAATATATTTACCCAGCCGGCACATGATCTACCTTTAACGTTGATATGATTCAAATAATGTCAGTTGTTGTTTAAACGTTGATATATATATATATATATTGTGCGCGGGTCTGCGCCCCTATTTTAAGTTTGAAAATACGTCCGTTACTATCGGTCAGAGCAGCTGCTGCTTTGCGTTGATTTCTCTGTCAGACCTGGATTATTTTATATCTGCCTGTTAAATTCTTAAATTTTCAGAGAATTTTAGTTGATGTGTCAATGAAGAACAAAAGCTGGAATGTGAATATAAGAAGGGGTCGTACGGGGTCTGTAAAAATACTCAAGTGGTGCTCGCTGCATATCAGGTAAGAGATCATTTTTCATTAACACTCTAACGTTTAGGGACACGGGTAGCATAACGTTACTGCAACCTCATAGGATAACTTAAATAGCTTATCGCTGTGTGTGTTTTTGTACTGCTTCGCTATTAGCGTAGCGATATTAGCACGTATTTCAATGTGTTCGTAGTACATTACCATCTGACATTGCTGTGTTTTATATGACGTTATATGATTAATGTTGTCAGCTAATGTTAGTTTAAAACTCAAAGGCATGAGGGGTAAAAAAGCGTGGGAATGAGTAACTTAAAGTGATAAAACAGTCATTTATTCGTTAGAGTATATTTTTACATAACCTCTTTATAATGACATTGAAAAGATATTTGATTTGTTTAACTTACTTGTTTAGATCAAGCATTGGAATAAGATTTTTATCGGGGGAGAACAACCAACAGAGAAAGACCCATTCACCAACTACAGTAAGTCAATTTTACCCACGTACTATTCGAAAACCAAGGATAGTATTAAGTATGATTTTCATACTGTATTTCATAAAGTAACACAGGGTAGGCGTAATAATCCATGGCTTTAGCCTACACCTTTCCGGCTGCCCCCCTTGTTTGTAATGAAATTGCTGTAAATATATTTTGTCCTATGTTCAGTAACCAAATAAACTTTCTTACATTCATTCTACAAATCTGAGCAACTTTCTGTCCTTTTGTCTTTCTTCTCCTGAAGTGGCGCACTGAAAGGGGAGATTCATGTCACCTTCACCAGTCCTTTCTTTAATTGCTGGAAACTGTTAAGGGAAAGACCCTCAGACATAATAGGATAAATGTGGCTGCAGGTAAAATTATTTGATGGTGTTAAGGTTTATCATTATCTAACAAACCAAATGCTTTGTTCAATAACAAGAAATCACATTAGGGCCATTTTCTGGAAGAGAAATCCACTTGGACAGGTAAGTTAACGTTATGTGTAGCATTTTAATGTTTGTACATTTGTCCATATGACGCTAAAAGGGTTTATCAAATCTTTCTCACCCATGTTATGGTTCATATTCTGTGTTCAGTTTGACAAGGATCAAGAGGCCAAGGACCAGGTGGTGAAGTCGGAACCAGACCAGACAGCTCTCGCACAGCCAGCCTCTGAACCTGCTCTACAGTTTGAATCGCCCGGGTGAAGTTAAACTCTACTTTGCTGGTGACCCAGATGGCTGAGAACATGATAGGCTGAAACCCTGGAAGCTAAGAGGGAAGCGGCAAAGGAGTTCGAAGAAGAGCTGAAAAGCACGTCTTAATGAACACAAGGTGAGGATTTGTATGGAAATCCAACTGGTTTATCCAGATTATTTACAAGTGGATTTAAGATTTTGTTGATCACATCTACAGAGCAGCTTGAACCCTTTTAAGACATTTTAACCCCTTAAAGGCGGAGTCCACGATGTTTGAAAAACGCTTTGGAAAAGGAGACGGGCTGACTACCAAAACACACTTATAGCCAATCAGCAGTAAGGAGCGTGTCTACTAACTGACATCCTTGCCGGGTTGCGTATGTGTGGGGTGGGTCTATCAACAGAAGGTCCAGAGTCTATTTGTTTAGGTGATTTCAAATATCAACATTGGCTTTCAAACATCGTGGACTCTGCCTTTTAATGTTCCTGCATTAGAAGCATTAATAGAGGCAAAGTTTGTTCATGCTCAATTTTCATTCGAGCTCCAAACTGAAATTATTGTTGAGCGGCAACCTAATGGCTTTGCTCTGGCGATGCTGTGAGGGAGGCAAAGTTGCCATTGTGTGTAAATTGAAAACAATACAATGTGGCCACGGCTGATGTGTAGGAATTTTTGCAAGCATGATACATCTTTTTTTATTTTTCAGGACAAGGCCTGGTGAAAGCCACTACAGAGGATCATAGCCATCGTTGGAGTTCTGAAAGGACGTGGGTGAATATCAATCTGCCAAATGAACTTTTTTTAGCATGCACATTCACATCTTTATATTAATACTGATTATATATGAACTTGTTTGTTTGTTACTGGAAACAACTTCGCTTCTATTGTGTTTGACAGAAGGAGTTTTAAGCCTATGTGCATTTTCTAGATGTTAAGCATGAACAGTACTTAAACAACCATTACCCGTACCAGCTCTGTCCGTGCTCCATTTTCCATTGCAGATCATACTCAAGAGATAGTACCCCTTAAATGCAGCTGGTCGTCATAGCAAGGCCACACACAACTGCCGCGGCGTAATGTTCAATGCGAGGTACACACCAGCGCCCCAATTTAATTTAAAACGTTTCAGCATTACTCGGATTGTACTTAATTTAACTAAAACAAATATCAAAAACATGTCTAATTAATACTTTATCAACACGTCATACTCCTGGAAAAGACCCACATAAATCACATATTTTAAAGGAATAGTCTACTCATTTTCAATATTATTTAATATTTTCATATTTCAACATATATCAATAATATGTTATTACCTTAACTAAGAATTGTTAATACATCCCTCTATCATCTGTGTGCGTGCACGTAAGCGCTGGAGCGCGCTGCGACGCTTCGATAGCATTTAGCTTTGAGTTCACTCAAAAGTCGATTTAAAATTGCAGTTTAAAAAAACTTGCATGCATTGAAGACCCGTCACCCCTAGGAACAACATGAAACGATTGAATATATCTTCATATGATATATCAGGACACTTCTTAATTTCATCCTCACACTGGCTCATACATGGCTGGTGTAGTAAATATTTACCATAACTGTTTTTATCATGTTTTATGCGTGCTCCCACCACACTGTTTTCTACTGGCTGGCCATAAAAACTGAGCTCCCGCACAAAGAAGGGAAATACGTCACATCTCTTACTCCCGCGTTTGAAAATAATGTGGATAACAACATTATTCTGTTTGAGGTGTAACAAGCTGTGTTCCCACATGTTTAAAGGCTCTCTAAGCGAATCTGCGAGACGTTAGTTATTGTTGACGTTTAAAACTGTTTTCAAACAGACGGAGCGTAGCTAACTCCTCCCCCTCCCTTCCGTGCTTTCATGAACGCGCCCAACCCCCACCCCCAAATCCTTTGTCGTTTATTGGCTGGAATACTTTGTTTTGTTTTGTGATGCTAGGTTTGGCCACTTGTTGATATTGCCGTTTGTGAAGTCTAGGCTGTCTACAGAGATCGCGTTTTTTTACAGTTTGATCAACGGGCAGGCAGCAAGCAGATAGTGAGGAGATGTTTCCGGTATGTAACAAAAAATGTTTTATGGTCTAAAACGCTTCAATTCCCTTAAAGCGCCTTTGTTTTGCCGCTTATGACCGTAATCATCATGGAAAACGTTGGTTTACTGATACTACACGCCAGAAGTCGCACCCATAATTCGCGCAAATCGTCATGGGGTGTAGGAATGGTGTGCATAGGGCCCAAAATTATTAACAAGAGGGTAACATTCTTCATAGAGCCATAGCTTATTTATTTTGCTTTTAAAGTGCACCAAATGAATGCACTTAACATTAAAATGAACACTTTTTTCTTTTGAGTGGAAATGTACATCTCAAATGGGGATCTGCAGTGAATGGAAAGGACATTGCTGTAAAATATCAGAAATATGTATGTATGTATGTATGTATGTATTTAGTGAAAAAGTTGTTGATGCAAATGCACTTAACATAGACCTTCTGTTTGTTTTTTGTACATTTAAAACACAATATACTAATACAGAATGTGTGGACATAAACTGGAATGTTGGTTGCAATTACTGTCAAATAATGTTTATATTAAGTAAATCCCATGTACTATTAAGAAAAGTCTGTAGATATATTGGAGTTGTTTGTTATTACTGTCAAATTATATTCATATAAGGTTAGTCCCATGCACTTATAAGAAAGGTCTGTATATATCGGAGTTGCTTATAACAGTGGTTCTCAAACTGGGGTCCGGGGCCCCCAGGGGGGCCGCGAGATGGTGCCAGGGGGGCCCCAGTTTTATGACATTTTATAAAATACATTAAATTCTAATGAATTCTGGGAAATTAAACCAAAAAAAGGTAGCACTACTTTGTATAATTTAATGTTTTGTTTAATTAAAATGTGAAGTTTTAGAACAGTTTTTTGTCATAAATTTTCTTTGGGGGGGCGCGAAGGAATGCACCGTACCCAAAGGGTGGCCGCACGCTGAAAAAGTTTGAGAACCACTGGCTTATAAAGTAAACCCCATGATGTAATGGAAAAAGTATATGTGTGTGTGTGTATATATATATATATATATATATATATATATATATATATATATATATATATATATATATAGGGCAGTTGCTTGTAATTGCCATCAAATATTGTTTACATAAAATAAACATGTGTATTTTTACATATATGGGATAATTGCTTGTAATTACTGTCCATTTATGTTTATATAAAGTGAACCCATGCATTGAGTAAATGTCATGTTGATATAAAGTTTTATTAGTATAAAGCAATGTTTATATAAAGTATACCTCATACATTGATGGTAAAAAAATGTAAATTTATTGGAGATGTTTTTGTAATTAATGTCAAGTATTGGTTATATAAGGTAAACCCCCATAAATTAATGGTAAACGTATGTAGATATATTGGGAAGTTGCTTATAATTACCATAATAAAAATTTTTTTATAAGGTAAAGCCCCCATACATTAAAGGTAAAAAATATGTAGAAATATTGGAGAGTTGCTTGTTATTACTGCCAAATAATCTTTATATAAAGTAAACCCCCCAGTATTTAAATGGTACAAACATGTAGATATATTGAAGAGTTGCTTGTTATTACTGTCAAATAATGTTTATATAATGTAAACCTGCATACATTAATGGTAAAAGCTTGTAAATTTAGTTTAGATGTGTCTATAATTACTGTCAAATAATGTTTATATAATGTAAACCTGCATACATTAATGGTAAAAATTTTAAATTTAGTTTAGATGTGTCTATAATTACTGTCAAATAATGTTTTTATAAATAAATAACTATTAAAAATATGTTTATGAAACGTAATATCACAAGATCTTATTTTTTTGTACAGGATAAACCCAACATTTAACAGGAATTTACTGTAAATAGATTGAATAATGACATAAAATAAAAGTTTAAGTCGATCAATATACTGGTATTAGGCTTTAAATTAGCGTATCTGAAGGTAATTATACTAAATTTTTTGTGTGTTTTAAATGGAAAAGTCTTTACTTTGACAAGGAGTTCTCGTAGATAAATTGTATTACCTTAAATATATACTAAATAATACTGTATTAAAACAGAAATCTTTGTTTTAATTATGTAATTTTAAGGTATTTCTGCAATTTTTAAAAGTTTTTATACAGATTTATACTTTCGTTTAACATTCAATGGAGATTTATTTTATGAAATTTTTTATTCTTTCTACAGCAGGTTGACTGTAAAAATACAGAAAATGTTTACGGTAAATATCCGTTTTCAAAAAACAACATTTTCCCGTAAAATAATTTAAGGTTTTTCACTGTAATTTGAGGGTAAGTGTTTGGCAACTTTGCTGCCAGACTTTTTACCGTTTTTTTACGGGTTTTTTTTTTACAGTGTACCCTCTATCGCATGCCTTGTTGAATAATGATGTATATCAGTACTAAAGGATAATTTTGTATATAAGGTAACCGGTGTTTTGTTCATTATAACTTTATATAAAAAACACATAAGAGAATACACAAATCTGTTTTTAACTTTAAACCATAAAAGGCTTTCATGCATTTTATCAACATTAGATCTAAACCCACAAGAAAGAGCCACACATGCTGCTTTATTTTGAATCACTTGTAATTTTTTTATATTAGTTGTTGAAGTACTAGACCAAACCACAGAGCAGTAATCAAGGTGTGAAAAAAACAAAGCATCAATTACTTGTTTAATGGTCTGTGGTGTAGAATATTTTGCACACCTTTTAATAACAGACAGTGTTTTTCCCATTTTAATTAATAATTTCTGAACATACATATCCCAACACAATCTACTACCCACATAGCAATGTTGTTCCGGCCCAGCTCCGGCCCACAAAACCAGTTTTCCTCGGCCCACATACAACGAAGAATGACGGCCCTTCAATGGCCCAGTTCTGGATTACAGACAATAGCACATAACTGGCCCAGACCTGGGCCAGAACAGGCCCTACAAACAAGCCTACGATGGCCCTTGCAGCCCTTACTTAGCCCCCAGGAAGCCCTCATGCAGCAAAATCCCCAGAGTTAAATAAACACTGCTGGATGTATATATTGTCCCAATCTTACAGAGTGTTAAAAGGTAACAATGAAGCAGAATTTAAAGCTCTGTTATCCTCTCTCACCATCTCTGTCTGAAACCTAAAATTGCATTTTACATCTTACTTGTAGAGTCATTTTCTTACTTTAGGTTTAGATTTCGTTCCATTTAAAGTCACCCTTATTGTGATTAGTGTTTGTTTTAGTTGGACTTGACTCTTGACTCTTCCCTTATTAAGTTTTTTGACTGCTTCAACTCTGTGTTTTAAGACATGTTGTTTACCGCAGGGAAAATACAATAGAGCAACTCTGTGATTAGCACTGTTAATAAAGTCTAAATATCATCAACTAGGAAACGTATGTATTAATTTAATGTTTGAACCCTTATCAGACGTATCAATCTCTGACAACAATGTGATACTACAGTATGATATCCAGCTCTCTCATAGCAGTTTGTTATTCTGAAGAATTTTGAAACACTGACACTTAAAATTAACCGGTTTGTTGTGTAGACACACAAACATCAAGAATCAGAGTATGAATCACAAAGATGGTGACAATAAAATGAAAAACTTCATGCTGCAATGCATGCTGGGTATCAACAAATTACAAATCTCATCCAGGACTCCCATCATGCACTGCAGCATGGATAAATAATGAACTTTTTACTATTTTCTTTGTCACCATGGTTGAGATCCATACTCTGATTCTTGATATTTGTGTGTCTACATTACACACCAGTTAATTTTAAGTGTCAGTGTTTCAAAATTCTTCAGAATAACAAACTGCTATGATAGAAATGGATTTCATACTGTAGTATCACATTATTGTCAGAGAAAGATACTTCTGATAAGGGTTCAAACATTAAATTAATAAATACGTTTTCTAGTTGATGATGTTTAGACTTTATTAACAGTGCTAACCACCATCAAAGAGTTGCTCTATTGTCTTTACCCTGCTGTAAACAACATGTCTTAAAACACAGAGTTAAAGCAGTCAAAAAACTAAATAAGCGAAGAGTCAAGAGTCAAGTCCAACTAAATCAAACACTAATCACAATAAGGGTGACTTTAAATGGAACAAAATCTAAACCTAAAGTAAGAAAATGACTCTACAAGTAGGATGTAAAATGCAATTTTAGGTTTCAGACAGAGATGATGAGAGAGGATAACAGAGCTTTTAATTCTGCTTCATTGTTACTTTTTAACACTCTGTAAGATTGGGACAATATATACATCCAGCAGTGTTTATTTAACTCTGGGGATTTTTCTGTATGAGGGCTTCCTGGGGGCTAAGTAAGGGCTGCAAGGGCCATCGTAGGCTTGTTTGTAGGGCCTGTTCTGGCCCAGGTCTGGGCCAGTTATGTGCTATTGTCTGTAATCCAGAACTGGGCCATTGAAGGGCCGTCATTCTTCGTTGTATGTGGGCCAAGGAAAACTGGTTTTGTGGGCCGGAGCTGGGCCGGAACAACATTGCTATGTGGGACACTGATCTCACCAGTTAGATCACTTGTCCACCGCGGCACCGTCTTCCACCGACGTTTTGATTTTCTCTTGTAATTTAATCAATTAGTTGCGTTAGAGAAAGCAAACACTAACAACTGAATGTGTAAATTCAGCGGAGCTGAACGTGCGTCACGTCACAGAGCGGCCGGTATCAGATTTCATTTATTACTTTCAGAGTGTGCGAGGCAAGCTGACTGACCAGACGATTGCAGCAGCCGCATGCTTACTAATTTTTGTTAGAATATACATATATAATGTTTTATATTAGCGGGATCGTTTTGTTGTTGTGTTTTCATTTAAGAAAAATAATAAACCCTTTATTCAAACAGTGCTTTAAACAGAGAAAAAGACAGTTACATAGCTTGGGACTGACAGATTTCCACCACTGGCTCAAGCCTCTAATTCAAAAGTGAAAGTAAAATGTGCACATTTGCATGCGCATTTATAAGCCCCTCCCAACCGATGATACCGGTATCACTGGGTTATCACGCCCTGATTAACCGGTGGTAAAATTCTGTCACCGCAACAACCCCACTGTATGGTTCAAGTTAGCATAGACTGTAAAAAATATGGACGTAGTGTCTTTGATGTCACCCATAGGTTTGTGAAGAGCATTTTTTAAGCCAGTAGTAGGCGGTTCCTTCCATCTTGGCCGCACATCACAGCAAATCACTCGCGGATAACCAAAAAAGGGTAAAGAGGCGGGACGTGGGTGAAGCTGAGATGTCTGGTTGCTGAAACCACGCCTCCTAGCTCGACTGCAGTGGCAGTTCACCCGTCACTCAAGTGGCCACGCCCTTAATTATGCAGAACTTGAAGCCTTAATATCATTTAAACGGATGAGTTACAAAAAAATGTACCCCCTCACAGTTATCATGAAGGGCAAAATTAGCTATATAGACCAAGAACTTTTTGTAGCATGCTGTAAACATATTATTTTCTGCTCTGAAGTTTAGCATTTTAACATGCGGGTCTTTGGGAATTGACTCCCTTTTGAAGCCAGTTGATAATTTGCCGTTTAAGTCACTTCTGTACTGGCTTCATCAAAGAGATCGGAAGGTTGCCCCTCGATTGGTACATATATAATCTGCGGTTTATTAACGCAACTAAATGTTTCATAATGAATGCAGACCCTCGCTAAGCCCTGCATGACTATAGATACGAGCACCTGTGTCTCACATTCATTACAGCTACAGTAGAGTAGAGCTGTTTAACTATACTGTAGGTTAATCACTTGATGAGACTGCCCGTGACAAACTGTTAACATCATATTTTACTGTCTGGCTGCACACAGCAACAGTGGTAAAAATGTGAAAACAACCTGTCACTGTATACATTGCTTGTTGCAACTTCCACAGGCTACGATAATACATTACACTTAGGGCCTGAAGTTAACTTTTTTGACCACCAGCCACTGTGGCAGGTGGATTTAGAAATCTACTTGCCACAGTGACTTTTTACCAGCCAGGTTTTTTTTTGCCTGAATAGTGAATGATAACACTGTCTTTATTGTATGAAAATATAATTATTTTTTAGAGCTACAGAAGTGATTTTCTCTTTGTCTTAGGTTGTTTTATTAACATTAATGACACAGACTTGCATAGGTTAATTGAGGTAACTCTCTTTAAGACCAAATAAGCACAGACTCTAATCAATACATACACTAAAGACATAAACAAATGTTTTTATTAGAAAAAGAATACTGTGGGGATCATGTTGTATATATTTGCCCTGTCAAGAACAGAAATATTTTATGTACGATTGCTTTTTGAAACGGGTCTCTTCGTATGTGCACTATTGAGTGCCCTTAAACCCGCGCGCACACACAGACGGCACATAAACAGTCGCCCCACATACGTTGTTTTTCATTGCTCTATTCGCAAAATGTATGTTAATATACTACAGTAATAGACACAGTAGCGCAACTCTCTCTAAAGTTTGCACATCAAGAGTTCTGATTAGTCACAGCACTACGCAACTGTGATTGTACTGTAGCCTATAGGCACCGAACACTGCAAGCAACAGTGTGCGAGAGAGACCGACGCTCGGTCCCAAACCACATACTTCCATAAAAGACTTCGATTTTTATTGATTTAATCGATTCGTTGTTGCAGCCCTAATACCCAGGGAAACAGGAAGGAAGTCTTGAATTATTAGTTAAAAGTTTCTAGATACTCTGATCAACTTTAAAAACTATAGTTGGTCATTGATGATGGCCTGTTGCATGAAGCAAGTTTAACGTACTCAGAGTTGAAGAGTTAGTTTGAGTTGACAAATCCAACCGGGTTAATTCAAGGTAATCTATGTGCGTGCACATGATAGGCTGACATTTTCAATAAACAGCCAATACCGTTCAACATGCAAAAGGTAGGTGTGCGTATTTCTTTAAAGAAATTAACATATGCTAATATGGGGAGTTTATTCTAAGCATATGCACACTACAGAAAGTAACATATTTTTAGATCAAATTAAATTATATCAAATAAAAAATTATTATAATTAAATATACCGCCTCCTATAACTTTATTTTATAAAAAATACTGTAATCAAATGCAACCCGAAACCAAAAAGTCAGCACGCAGATTTAAATGAAATGCATATATTTTTAAACATTATTTAAAATGTTGAGGAATTTTAGTGTTTTCTTTATTGTCCTTGTGTGCATTGGTACAAGTTAAATGCCTAATCTCAGTCTCAGACATCATGTCCACCAAAGGCTGAACGTCTGATGCATACAGTTCACTTTTCTGGAAACAATTCAGCGTATTCCAAAGTCGTCCTCTGATTGGTTGATTTATACAGGATTTTCGGGAGTTTCATGTTGCGATGTTGTGCAGAAACAACACAAAGCCGTCTTTGAAGAAGCAGCTTTTATGTTTACATCAGTAAAAATATGCTCATCAAGATCAAATAAACGCTACTGTTTAAAGGTAGGCAATGAATCTTCACCTATTTGCTATTGTAACTTTACAAATGTTCGTAAAATTATGGTTGTACACTGACCTGTTACCGTGGCGACATCTCTAAGCCCCAAAACATGACGCAGCACAAAAGCGAAACTTGATTGGTTGCCCAAACTTACCTGGGTAACCACTGAAACCAGCTTCGTGCAACAGGTGCACTGTAAAAAGAATACTGTGAAAAATACAGTAACTTGCTGGCAGCAATTAGCTAGTAAGTTGCTGTATTTCATTTCACAGTATTCTTACTGTAAATGTAACTGCAGTAAAATTAAAATTACTGTGAACTCTTTTACAGTAATAATCACAGTACTGTATTTCATAACTACTACTGTAATAGGGATTACTGCATTTATTTTGTGTACTGTAAAATGAAGACACTGTTTGTCACAAAAATGCCATTTATTTTCTCACTTTAAATTACAAAAATTCATAATTTAAAAATAGCATAGCATACATTTTTTTCAACATGTTACATTTTTTCTGTGAACATCTCAAAACTTTTCTGAACACATACATTTTTTTTATATGTTAACATTTTTCTGTGAATATTTCATTTAATTTCAACACTTCATACAAAAACACTTTTCTGAACACACAAAACAATCAATATTTATTAAAATGTTTCTGGTAAATTACAAATGCATAAAAGTTAAATGATTTACATTTACAGCAGGATTTCAAACCTGAATATTGTTTTTCTCCAAGACGTTTTTTTTTTTCAGAACTATTATTCTTTTAAAACTGGACCTGAACTAGTTGACTTCCTGGGCTGGACTCTACCCTGTAGTGAAAGAAATGGACTATTAATGTAAAAGTTTATAAGCAAGACAGATGGGTTGATGACATATACATAAAAGTTTACTTCACAGTGTTTTAAAGGTGCGGTGTGTAATTTCAAGAAGGATCTCTTGACAAAAATGAAAAATAATATACAAAACTTAATTATCAGGGGTGTATAAAGACCTTTCATAATGAACCGTTATGTGTTTATTGCCTTAGAATGAGACGTTTTAACTACATACACAGAGGGTCCCCTTACATGGAAGCCGCCATTTTGTGCAGCCATGTTTCTACAGAAGCCCTTAACGGACAAACTTTTTTACTAAGTTGTCTCCAACTATGACATGTTTGTCCGGTGGCAGCTACCGTAGTTTCTCTATGTGTTTCAAAAGCAAGAGGTGAGCAGTGGACTGAGCAGTTGGTTGCAATTCACAACTTCACCACTAGATGCCGCTAAAATTTACACACTGCACCTTTAAATAAACAATTTTTATTTTTTTATATGCTCTGTTGGTGGTTTGTGGAGTAAAATCTAATATTTATTATTTAATAACTGTCTACATTAAAGGCGGAGTGCACAATGTTTGAAAAACGCTTTGGAAAAGGAGACGGGCCGACTACCAAAACACACTTAAAGCCAATCAGCAGTAAGGAGCGTGTCTACTAACCAACATCCTTGCTGGGTTGCGTATGTGTGAGGCGGGTCTTTTAAAAGAAGGTCCAGATTCTATTGGGGTAGGGGCGTGTTTGTTTAGGTAATTTCAAATATCAACATTGGCTTTCAAACATTGTGCACTCCGCCTTTAGTACTATTATAAAATTATACATGAATATCCCACATTTCTTCCACAATACCATGTTTACAGTTAGTGATACAACAGTGAAATTGATGGTAAATATTTGATTTGTGAATGGAAAAGTATTGTTTCACTCGACGCGCCAAACACATATTGTGAAATGACGAACCACACACATGACGGGCTACATACATGTTGTGACAAACTTCGCATCGTGCGCCCTCGAAAAAAGAAGTCACCGGCCGCCACTGCATTAGACTAGCTGTGCTGGTTTTCTACAGTTTGCATGGTGAGTTAAATTAAACGTTTGATGTTTAACAATAGCACAACAGTTGATATAAACAAAAATAAACACTTTAAGAAGTATTTTACAAATCGGGTAGTTGGTTAAAGAATGAGTACTCAAATATTTGTTCCCATTCCTAGTCAAAACTATATAAAAAACAAATAAGTGCTTACCTCTGGATAAATTCCAATGTAGTGGCTGCATCATACATGGCTAGAGCAGAAGTGAAATCACAACGGTCACTCAATTGGAGGAGAACTCTGCCCTCGATGGAAAGCATCCATTTTTTGCCCCCAGAATGGACTCTCTTAAAAAATATTAAATAAAAGTTGACATTGCACAGTATTCAATCTGATATGGTTTACTATTTTACATAAGCAAAATTTATTGAAAACACTAGCCCTACATAACTACCTCTTTTTTTCCTATTAGATCAATAACCACTAGAGATTTTTGGAATGTATGTGCAAGATGACATAAAACTTTGTTCACACCACACAGTGACTCGATACAAATATGCTTTATAGATGAAGTAACCCTTAAAATTGGCATCTATTGTGTATGTCGAGTGCTGGGATCTTACCGAGCATGATGAGCCTTGGAGTGCTTGGCAGGGAAATCTGGGCCTCAGCATCTGTTTAGGTGGAAGTTTTCTGTAACACAAAATAAACAAACAAATAAAATCTATTAGAAATCACAAGTACAATATTCATAAGAGAAAAAGTGTGTCAATACTGTAAAAAAATAACTTGCATCAACCAAGAGAAAAACAGCTTCTTCCTGTTGCATGGTTTCTGTGCACTTTAACATGTTTTAATATATATATAAATCATAGAATAAACAACATTGCTTGCATTTGAAAATCATCATGCATGCCAGTTCATGTAACTTATGTACCTGGAACGATGGTCGATGGCTCTTGTCTGCAGTCTGAAAGGAAAAAAAAGATGTGAATAAAATAACGAGTAAGATCTCGAAATATCTTAATACAGTGCGAGAATATTATAATACTATAATATATATACACAATTTCAAACTATTTTGAATTCAGCAATGCTAACGTTAGGTACTCTTTAATCAAATAAAAAGACGTTATAAATGTAATGTCGCCAGATAAGACAAATATTTATACAATATGCTCCCAAAAGTCGGGTATAACACTTCAAATTAGGCTATTAACAATCTAACGTTATAGTTTCTGCAGTTTGACCTCCAATGAAGTTCAGAAAAATCGTGAAATTATGAATAATGTGTGTTATTGTGTTTTCTTTCGAATCGGCCCGCTTAACTTTATGCGTTTCCTCAGGCAGCAACGTAAGCGAGCAAGAGAAAAAAACGAGAGATTTAAACGAATATCGCGCCAATAAATACAAAAATACACACTTTTAAATTAATTTTGGTTCACAATGCTAACGCTATAATTAAATTAAAGACGTTATAAATGTAATGTTGCCGGATAAGTCTTACCTCATATCTCCTCAGCTGCGTTTTCTTTCAGCTCGAGAGACTGGTTTCAGCCTGCGGAGGTCGTCGCACTTGCATATGCAGGGTCCATACGTCATCAACCCTGGGTTATTTAAGTTAACTGACCATTAGATTCGCAAGTCATAAGCATATTAAACAATTTACTATTAACTTAGAATAACAGTCAACTTTATAATTGTTAATATTCTGAAACAAGACAGTTTTGATGACGTATGCAGCCGAGAAATGCGACCTCCAGAGGCTGCAGCCTTCGCATTGAGACACGGCCAATTACTTTTATTATTAAATTATTATCCTTCTCTTAACTATGACGTTATAAAATGTTGCCAGACTAGAAAATATATCGAAATCATTCAGAAATATGTATTTGTGGTAATAAAATTGCAAAATGCACACAAGAGACGGGTTTACTAGGAAGTGTGCCGCTCATTACTCCTCTCTCTCAGTGCATTCTTAAAGTTGAACAAACAGGTGACTTTACAAGAGTAAACTTTGGAATTAAATTAGCAAATTTACCTTTCTGAAGTAAAAATTCAGATGAAAGTGTGGAATCTCGTAGCTTTCCTTGGCTGAAGAAAAAATCCTCTAGAAATTGCTGTATTGTGATTCACAGAAAAAATATTTTTACTGTAGAATTTACCCGCCGTTGAAAAAAGACCATGATGCTTTGCAGATCTACAGCAACTTGCTGTGTACAAGTTCTACAGTAAGCATTTGCTCATTTTACAGTAATAATGCTGTGAAAACTACAGAAATTTGTTACAGTGTGGTGTGTTGTTTTGTCGTCTACAGTGAATGCGATTAACACGAGCTCTCATTACTCTTCAAGTGCTTCATTATACTTCCAGTTCAACACCTGTGTGTTTTTTTTGTGATGTTTCCACTTAACCTGTCATCGCGTCGTCTATCTTTTTTACAGTCTATAATATTCTGTATTACGCTCTCAGAAGTAACCACATAAACAAACGGCTTCAATTCTAGGGGCGTTCCAAATGAAAATGAGCATTTTATTCCCTTTTAGAAGTTAGCTAGAAAATATGGCTTAAAATACAAATTTAAGTAGAATGATTCAGTTTGTCTTTACTTTAATGTAATACCCAATATTGTTCTACAGTTTAAAGATAAAGGCTAGTTTAGATTGTAGGAAAGTGTTTATTAACATGCTGTAGCCTAACTACTGTAAATATCAAGCACAGCAAAAAACAAATCAGTTGGAAATAAGACCAAAATAAACAACATTTGACAAGAGATATTAAAACAAATATTTATATGCAACAATTGAATCCTAGATTTTCAATGTAACATTGGTCTGTCAGTCACTTCGCTAAGGGAGATAGAAATGCAGACATAAATCCCCTACACCCTTACCAAAACCTCACTTTAAGGGCTCTGCCCTTCGAAGGGAGTAGGGCATAAGTGACCAGTCACGGAAAGTAGGGACACAAGTCTGGAGCATTTTGAGTTATTCATGGATTCTGAAAGTGCAGTTTCTAAGCTTTCCAACGATGTGTAACACATGAAAATCTGATAAGATTTGGAGAAGTTGTGGCCATTTGAATATAGGAACTCAGAAAAACTCAAACCGAGAAAATCGAGACAAAGGGGACTCTTCTTTCAAGCTGGGGGAGACAATAGGGCTCATTTACATCTCATTTAGCTAAGCCATACCCCCTGAAAAGCCGTTTTGAGATACAGATGTTCTAGCATCATATGTAGTATTTTATGACAGAAGTCCAAATGACAACATGCAAAAATAAACAGGACTTTTTACCTTTGTGTTGATCACAAGTCGAATCCAGTCTGTTTCAGATGTGTGGAAGGGTATATGAGATTACACTCCGGTAATTTACGTTCCGTTAAACACATGAACCCGCCTTCAAAGTTTGTATTTAAAATAGGGAGGTAGTATAATAGATAATCCAAACAGCACCGTCGAAAATGTGAAGTCCTTTAGGGATGTAACCAATCACTCACTTGTTCCTCCATCAGCCAATGACTTCATGGAAAATATTGATAGACAAAACATGTAGCCAATTATATAACGAATTCAACGATCTGTGTGTAACTTCTGTGTGTTTGACTTCATGCTGCGCTGCAAGAACTGACAGAGAGAGATGACGTCAAAGACTTTTACGTCATCCGACTGCTGCGCCGCATAAAGTCAGTGACGCAGCTGACGTACGATGCGGCTGACTGTTATTTGTTCCGCCCCAGCTTCTTTTATTTTTCTTTTGTTTTGTGCACCCAAGTTCGTTTACAGTCTGGGGAGACGCACGCTATAAGTAAAAAAAAAAAATGTGCAAACATGTCTGAGGAACAGGGCAGCCGCGTCACTACAGTCACGTGACTTCACGCTCGAGCCGGAAGAGAAGACAATGCTGAATAAAGTCGTAATTCTGCTATTTTTGGACCAAAATGTATTTTCGATGCTTCAACACAATCTTACTGACCCACTGATGTCACATGGACTACTTTGATGATGTTTTTATTACCTTTCTGGACATGGAAACCGTACATAGATTTTCAATGGAGGAGACAGAAAGCTCTCAGACTAAATCTAATGTTAAAACATCTTAAACTGTGTTCCGAAGATGAACGGAGGTCTTCCGAGTTTAGAACGACATATGGTTAAGTCATTAATTACATTATTTTCACTTTTGGGCTAACTATCCTAATTTAGTAGTCATTCTGTTCCCTTTGGGGGGGGGGCGAAAACACAAGCTTATACAGTATGTAAATATACACATCTCCGGAAAAACAAGCCGTTTTCAACCGCAAAATGTACGTTTTTAAATATACAAAAACTGTTATCTCAAACATGGAGAGGCTTCTTCGTGATATCAACTAACAGATTCTGCAATAAAACGAAAATCACAAATTTTGAAAAAAAACCTTTGTTTCTCATTATCTCAAAACTTGTGCTGCCGACTTGTGTCACTGGTTTCCGTGATGGGTCACATATATGCTGACTACTGTATGGAAAATGCTCACAAACTTATGTGAATTATAAAACTTACATTTCTACACTCCGTTACTTATAAATATTAAATCTAAAACAAAATGTCACATTTATGTCCATTTCAATTTCTTTATTAATGACAGAATTAAGTTAATATCATATAAATATCATCATCTTAGGAGAGAAACACGGTTTAACTTCTAGATCTTCTTTAACAGGACATAAATATTTATGTATTATTTGATTATATGAGATCACAGACCTGAATACAATTTTGCATCTGAATTAAAGTAATTCACTGCCTGAAGTACACAGAGAGAAACAAACATGTTTGTTCAACAGTTACAGATGTCTGTATCATTCAGTTGTACACTGTAAAATTTTTTTTTTTTTTGTAAAATACTGTTTAACACATTAAAGAGTTTGGTTGCAAAACGAGATAACTGTTTTTAACTTTTTTTTTCAAAACATGTTTATTATCATGCTATCATGTTTTAATTGTGCTACTTTGTTATATTTTAGTTATAAAGGTTTAAATCAAAACAAACCAACTGCAGTTTTATTGATATTAATTGGAATGCACATCAAAAAACAAGATTTTTAAGAGTTATCTGGTTTTGGAACCAAACTCTTCATTTGTTGTTTCAACTTAAAAAAACAAATAAAGGCGAGTCAACTAATTTTTTTATTAAGTGGAATTAACTAAAATTAACTCAAAAAATGTTAAGGCAACACAAACATTTTCTTAGTTGATCTTCTTAGTTATTTGTAGTTCCTCAAAAAAACATTCAGTCTAATTAAACCATTTATTTCACACGTTTTAATCTAACCTTAATTTACGTTAATATACAGAAAAGTTCTTCATTATAAAACCATTCAGCCAAAGGTTTCTTCTATGACATCACAAAGCACCTTTATTTTTAAGAGTGCGCTGTACATTGCAGTTTCCTCTAAAAATAATGTGACTCTTCCTGCTAAAGAAAAAATGCATTCATGAAAACCATTACATGTTGGATATGTTTGAGTTTTTTGTAGTAGGAACTTCCGGTCTCTCAACCATAATTAACCCATGTCCGTAAAGTCCACGAGCCCATAGAGCGTCTCTTTTGTTAATACATGTTTCAGTAAGGATGCTTGTATGTGCCCTCTTTGTGCTTCCTGTGTCTTTACATTGTGCCCAACTTAAGGTCTTGACAAACTAAGGGTGACCGACGTTCAATATTGAAATTTGGTTGAAATAATGTCAGTTGATTGTTCAACATTGATATACAACAATGTGACAACGGTAAATGGTAAACAGTTGCAAAGGGTAAATTTGTGAATAATTCAGTAAAAAGCTGTAAAAACTCATTTTTTGAAACTGATGAAAATACTAGTCTTTAAAAATTTAACAAAAGTAATGGGTTACATATGAATATGTATAATGTAAATATGACATTTCTTTTAATGTTTTCTTTTTTCATACATTTGCAAAAGTATCTAAAATTCTGTTTTCACTTTGTCATAGGGTACGTAGTGTAGAAGATTGATGAGGGAAAAATGTAAACAGTTGCAGTATCACCCAACAGCATAACAAAATTGAAATATTATTTTGTGTATGAACAAAGATCAGAGTTAATCTGTAGATCAGTCTGAACAACAGATATGTTCAATCAACTTTAATTATATTGACTTTTAATATATTTATAATATACTTGTCTTTCTATTAATTTCATATATTTAAATTATTAAAATGTTTCTATGTAATGGCATATCAAAAGGAAATCTTTTCCTCTCCTACTGACTGTTATTAGGCAACAACGGCTGAATCTTCTCCTCTCACACCCACTGAATCTTCTCCTCTCACGCCCACCGAATCTCCTCCTCTCACACCCACTGAATCTTCTCCTCTCTCGCCCACTGAATCTTCTTCTTCTCTCACGCCCACTGAATCTTCTTCTCTCACGCCCACTGAATCTTCTCCTCTCTCGCCCACTGAATCGTCTTCTCTCTCGCCCACTGAATCTTATCCTCTCTCGCCCACTGAATCTTCTTCTCTCACGCCCACTGAATCTTCTTCTCTCACGCCCACTGAATCTTCTCCTCTCACGCCCACTGAATCTTCTTCTCTCACGCCCACTGAATCTTCTCCTCTCACGCCCACTGAATCTTCTTCTCTCTCGCCCACTGAATCTTCTCCTCTCACGCCCACTGAATCTTCTCCTCTCATGCCCACTGAATCTTCTTCTCTCTCGCCCACTGAATCTTCTTCTCTCATGCCCACTGAATCTTCTCCTCTCACGCCCACTGAATCTTCTTCTCTCACGCCCACTGAATCTTCTCCTCTCACGCCCACTGAATCTTCTTCTCTCACGCCCACTGAATCTTCTCCTCTCATGCCCACTGAATCTTCTCCTCTCTCGCTCACTGAATATTCTCCTCTCTCGCCCACTGAATCTTATCCTCTCTCGCCCACTGAATCTTTTTCTCTCACGCCCACTGAATCTTCTCCTCTCACGCCCACTGAATCTTCTTCTCTCACGCCCACTGAATCTTCTCCTCTCACGCCCACTGAATCTTCTTCTCTCTCGCTCACTGAATATTCTCCTCTCTCGCCCACTGAATCTTCTCCTCTCTCGCACACTGAATCTTCTCCTCTCACGCCCACTGAATCTTCTGCCCTCTCGCCCACATCAAAAGGAAACATTTTTCTCTCCTACTGACTGTTACTAGGCAACGTCTAAATCTTCTCCTCTCTCGCCCACTTAATCTTCTCTTCTTAATCCCACTTAATCTTCTCCTCTCTCGCCCACTTAATCTTCTCCTCTCACGCCCACTGAATCTTTTCCTCTCATGCCCCACTGAATCTTCTTCTCTCTCGCCCACTGAATCTTCTCCTCTCTCGCCCACTGAATCTTCTCCTCTCACGCCCACTGAATCTTCTTCTCTCACGCCCACTGAATCTTCTCCTCTCTCGCCCACTGAATCTTCTTCTCTCTCGCCCACTGAATCTTCTCCTCTCTCGCCCACTGAATCTTCTCCTCTCAGGCCCACTGAATCTTCTTCTCTCACGCCCACTGAATCTTCTCCTCTCTCGCCCACTGAATCTTCTCCTCTCTCGCCCACTGAATCTTCTCCTCTCTCGCCCACTAAATCTTCTCCTCTCTCGCCCACTGAATCTCCTCCACTCTTCCGTACTGAATTTTCTCCTGCTGTAAAAAACAGATAAAATTGTGATGAGAGATAAAATTATAAGTTGAGAGGAAGCAGCAGTAAACATCTTTAAATGAAGGAGTCATTGATTGTTGTTTTGAAGCATCTTGTTGGACTATAATGCTATAATGTTTGTTCAATCTAAAGCTTTTAATATCTCCTGAAATAACATAACAACATAGCTACACAAACTACAATTATATAAATATGCAATTATAATAAACCCAAGCAACAATGGTTTAAAAACAGAAAAATGAATGTGAAACAGTTCATAAAATGACACAAAAAGATGTGCCGTATTAAGGACTGGCGTACCGTATGCATTCGAAATTGGAATTTGGTGAATGAACTGCACAACTTTTCACAATGCGTGCTAGTTATACGCATTTCATAGATTGGGTTGAGCTAATGGACTTCAGCTTAATCTAATGTGACAAAGCTAATTTTATGTATTTTAATTTTTACTTAAATTTGATAAGCAAGTAAACTGTTGTTAAATCAAGTTTTTAACAATTAAGAGCACTGACTAAAGTAGTCTTTTCTATCCTTTAAAGGGATAGTTCACCACAAAATGAAAATAATGTCATTAATGACTCACCCTCATGTTGTTCCAAGCTCTTAAGACCTTCGTTCATCGGAACACAGTTTAAGATGTTTGAGATTAAGTACGATGTGTTTCTGACCCTCCATTGAAAATCTATGTACAGTTTACTGCCCAGGTAATGTAAACATGAAGCCATAAGTAATTTTTTTTATTTTTGGACCAAAATGTATTTTCGATGCTTCAACACATTCTAACTGACACACTGATGTACCATGGACTACTTTGATGATGTTTTTATTACCTTTCTGGACATGGACAGTATACCGTATATAGATTTTCAATGGAGGGTGAGCAAGCTCTCTAACTAAATCTAAAACATCCTAAACTGTGTTTCCGAAGATAAACGGAGGTCTTTCGAGTTTGGAACGACATGAGGGTGAGTCATTAATGACATTTTCATTTTTGGGTGAACTATCCCTTTAAGCACTTTAAAACTGTGCAGACTGCTCGGCATGCTTTCTAATCGCTCTTGCTGTACTTTTATGTCTTTTATGCGAATCGATCTGCACAGCGCCATCTGCTTACTGCATTCACGGCAAAATGCTTTATATCACACTTATGTCACACTTTTTGTGGTTATACCAACAAAGATCAGTAGGTGTCAATGGTTTGCTGCATGCTCTTGTCACAAATTAATCAATTAATGTAACTGCATTATTATTAACGGAAAAAGGTTTTTAAATATGAAAACTACATTCTTAGAGCTTTCCAGTGATATATAGTTTGTCAACATTTTTTAATATTTGTAATAGGATATAGTTTTATGAATATATCAAATTAATATGCATTCCTATGGGGGAGGGGTGTCATGTAACAAAAAACTGTCATCATTTCTATCATCAGATGATCTTGAAATATGAAAACTACTCTTAGAGCCTTCCAAAGATGTATAGTTTGTCAAGATTTTTATGTTTAGACTAGGGTATTAGTGTTATAAATATGTAAAAATAATGACTTTTAGAAAATGACCTGCACTGTCAGTCTTTTCCCAAAATGATGATAATACTTCAGAGTGTAGTTTTCCTCCGAATAAAATATCCCAAAAAGTTCTTAAAAGTCTGGTGACTGGTCTCTGTAAAATGTATATAACTGCAGATGACAGCAGATTTGATTCAGTTCATCCACTAAGAAAGAGAAGTGATGATTTGTGATTGATTGGTGCTAATAGAGGGACTGTCACACTTAAAATACACCAAACCAAATGAGTACTCTGTATTAAACTGAAGCAACAGATAATGTGCATGGCAAGACCATAAAAATATAATCTGTATATAAATATATTATTGTTTATAGATGTCAAATATCAAATAGTTTTTACTCTTATTAAAAAACTGTCACAGCAAACATTACGCAGACTTGTGGTGCTTACAAACATGCACACGCGGGGTAAGAATACTTGTCAATGACGGGTAATTCAGAATACTTCTACAGGAATCTCCTGAGTTTTCTGAGGGTATCAGTATGCGTGGAATCCGGGAAAGCTTGCTTTTCATCCAGACCTTGATGCTTTGTGTGATCGACTTACTATGGTACTGTACTGCGCAGACTGATATGACATCAGAGTACCACAAGAGCAATGTAAAAGGCAGAACATTTTGTAACATTTCGACTTGTTCTCGCAGCAATCTGATGTCATATGACGATTGTTGTGCAGCGGCAAATGAAGTGAAACACCCTTTGACTCCGTGGCAAAGACCAGCAACATGGTAAGATTGTGGTATGCAAGAGAAAGTGAAGGTACGCTTGAAAGCCTAAAAAAGTGCCAGTGTGTTTAGCTACTTATATCCCATGTTGCTCTTTCACCACAGTTAACAACCTTAAGCATCGTGCAGACGCACTCGCTCTGTAGTTTGTAGCTCGCGCTTCGGCTTCTATAAACAATAACTCCACCTTCTTTCATTTGATTGGCCATCGCATCATTTTTACTTTGACGTGTGCTTTTAGACTGCTGATTGAGGCAGACCAAATAGAGATAGGCGTTGTACAGTATTTACAGTCGGGCATATTAGGCAATTATTCAATGACTAGCTGTTATTACACACCATGGGGGTCTCAATGGTGGGCATGTCCCTGCGTGAGAAAATGTGGTGTGAGAGGGGGGGCAATTATGTGAGGGTTGGCAGGGCTGGTTTGTATGTATGATGTTGTGATTCATATTTATACAGAATTACACTTTTTTTATTTTCCAAACATATATGTAGGGAGTGGCGGTACTGGATCAAGTAGTAAATGGTTTAATGATGTTTCACAAACTCAAGGCTGTTAAGTCATTTAGAACTGAAAAGTGTAATAACTACAGCAACAAAAAGGGTCAAGAGGTAAAACATCAACTTATAGTCATATAGCCAATAACATAGAAGCTGAAATGGCATAAACCAAAAAAACCCCACATGAAATAATCTACAATTTATCTGATTTCAAATGAAAGTGTGAAGTAATATCATACTGAACTCACAGACTTAGATACTGTGACTGGAGTACAGATGTTAATCATTATTACACTGAAAGATTTCAGTTACTCACCTGAGACAAACACTCTGAATGTCTTGTATGAGGTTTTTCCACCTCTGATGATCTTCAGTGTATAAACTCCAGAATGTTCTTCACTGATTTCTCTGATGTTGAGATCTCCAGTCTGATGATTCAGCTTCAGTTTATCTCTGAATAGACCTTCATCATTATAAGATGCAGTAAAGATCTTCTTTGCAGGATTGAGTTCAGCTATGAGAGTTTCTCCAAATCTCCACTCTGTCATATCACCTTTCTTTATGATATTAACTTTAGTCTTCAGATCAACAGATTCTCCCTTATACACTTGCAATGGGTTTATTTTATCTGTAACAGCAGCAGACAGAAACAGAAATGAAATCAATTTAAATTATTTACTGATTATACTCTAAAAAATATTTAACCCAGGGCTGGGTAACTATAGGACAGAACACATTTCTGGGTTAAAATGACCAAAATAATTATTTTAACCCAGAAATGTGTTCTGTCCTATAGTTACCCAAATCTGGGTTAAAAACAACCCAATATTTTTAGAGTGTATAAACATCAGCTCATATTCTCAAATTAATTTTTATTTATTATAGGCGCTCTAAGCGAATTAACGCGTTTTAGCCTCCACAAACTGCAATAATAACAAACTGGCCAAACCTACACCAGAAACCATAACAAAGTATTCTAACCAATAAACGCCAAGAAGGATTTGGGGGTTGGGTGCGTTCATGAAAGCACGGAAGAGAGGGGGAGTGGGAGGAGTTAACTACGCTCAGTTTGTTTGAAAACACATTTCAAAAATCAACACACCGATTCGATAAGAACACATTTAACTCAATCTTTCAGATTCTCTATCAGTATATTAATCTACAAATGGCTAAATTTAAGATATCAGTGGTGTAGTTGTCAATTATAAAACGACAAAATATCTGAAATGAAGTTCATCACATGTGTTGTCTCAGTTTCTGTTTATACTGTTTTAAATTTGAATGATAAAAGCTTTATCTGCAGTTAAAATCAGGTTTAAACAGAAGATAAGTCAGAGTTAAATGCAGTGTGAAAATCTCCACTGTAAGTTAATAGTCATAAAACACTTTTACATACAGTATAAGCCTTTATCACAGTGCAAGTGTCGTCACTTACAATAAAAAAAGTACCGATAACTGACTTCCAGTCTAGTCTGTAGCAATGGTTAGCACAGCGAGAGATTGTTTTTGCGTTCCTAAATGTTCTTATAATTCTAATAAACAGTCAGATCTCAGTTTCCATTCTTTCCCAACTGATAAAGAAGCGAAAAAAGGATTCATGCTATTCAGTGGGATGAAGGCAAAAAGTTTCAAAAGGTAGGAAACCAATTTCTGGTTTGTTGGAGCAATGAAGGTGCAAAGGTTTTCAATATCACTGTGGGATTTCCCCTAAATCTCCAACGTTTAACACGATTGTGAAAAATCATTAACAAACAAAAGTATCCAAACTTGAGAAGGGATATACATTATTCTATGAAAACTACATCTTTAATTATAAAAATAAGTAAGTTCAATTTTAACATTTGTATATTCTCTTGACATGGCTTACATGATAACGTAACATAAAGTTAAGTTAGCTGGCTAAACCATGAAATCCGTAACGTAACGTTATAAAACTTACAAAGATGCAAAGTGATACAACTTTAAACACACTTTTTTTCATGTAAACCTGTTAAGGATGAACTGTAATGAGATCCAGTTAGAGGACACATGCATTTGTTTTTGTTTATAGTTGCTACAGTTGTATAGGGTGTTAGACTGCTGTTGCAATCAATTTATGTTAATGTATGGTTTGTACTCTAATTTTAAACAGCACATAATGTTTAATGTTTTATTTATTTAGATTTAATTTAAAGGGAAATACTTCATTCTTTGGAACATTCATCTTTATTGAAAGTGCTTGAAATGTAACATAAATTTAGAATTTGGTGCCTATTGACTGAGAAAAGACAGAACATGACTTTAGGGCGCATTTGTATAAAAGACAACAACTCCCACAATGCACAGTGCTGCAAGCTACTCCCATTAATCCAGAATAACACTCAGCTGTATGCTATTGTGTACATACATGCCACGTTGGTATAAAACTGCACACAAACGCGTCCACCGCACAATATATTTACTCCACAGACGTGCATCGACTTAGCACCTGTGCTCGTGAGCCGAAACGCGTCTGTAAAATAAAGTCCCAAATGGTGCATTTTCTGTGAACTTTCGGTCTCGTGGCCAAAGGAATAGTCTACCCTTTTGCCATATTAAACTATGTTATTACCTCAACTTAGACTAATTAATACATATCTATCTTTTTTCAATGCGTGCTCTGTACAGCGTGTTATGAATGTTTTAGCATTTAGCCTAGCCCCATTCATTCCTATGGTACCAAACAGGGAAGCCACCAAACACTTCCGTGTTTTCCTTATATAAAGACTGTTAGATGAGGAGTTATACCAGTAAGTATGGTGCCACAAAATAAAACTTTATTTTGGTACCATAGGAATGAATAGGGCTAGGCTAAATGCTAACACATTCACAACGTGCTGTACAGTGCACGCATTGAAAAAAGATAGGTATGTATTAATTCATCTAGGTTGAGGTAATAACATAGTTTAATATGGCAAAAAAGTAGACTATTCCTTTAAATTGCGCATGCTCGCTTAGTCTATGAGTTCGTAGGGTGTCCCATCTGTCATTTCACTGCAAAATCTCGGGAGTTAAATTAACACTGCTCGGTGTTTATATAGGTCCACTCTCCAGAGAGTTAAAAAACTAACACCGGAGAGAGTTAAAAGCTACAATCTGTGACTTTATTCTCTCTATCACCATCTCTGTTTGAAACAACATTATCTGTCTGCACAAGCGGAGGCTGCAGTTTCAGGACCGCAGTTTCAGGACCGCAGTTTTAGGACCCTCGTTGTTTTTAACAGCACCATCTAGCGAAACTGTAGCCTCTGGTGGTGCAGGCAGATGCTACTCGAAAAAAGTGCCACAAATGCATATTTTCACCCAATTTAAACTACTTTTAAAGTTTTAGATGTTTTTAAAGGTTTATTACACCCAAATACTGCTTTCTTTATTTAAATTAAATCAGATTTTTAGGAATGTTAAGTAATTATTGGCTCTACGTTGCATTATTTAATAACTCATCAAGTAAAATAAACAAGGAATCGTGTACTTTAGCCTTTTTAGTCAATCACATATTCAAGAACAGAGGGAATACACAAGGATGACTCTGGGGTAGATTTAAAAATTTTGTATTTATAAAATTATATATTGCAACAGTTGAATTTGAACACACACAAAAAAATAGTGTAACACTTTACAATAAGGTTCATTAGTTAACATTAGTTAATGTATTAACTAACATGAACAAACCATAAGCAAAACATTTGTTACAGTATTTATTAACCTTAATCTTTAATTAAGCTAAATAAAGCGTTTAATTGTTTTTTTCATGTTAGTTCACAATTCATTAACCAACTATCAAGTATTACTAATTGTTGAAATTAACATTAACAAATATTAATAAATGCTGTATAAGTGCAGTTTATTATTAGTCCATGCAATTAATGTAGTTGACTAATGTTAACTAATTAACCTTATTGTAAAGTGTTACCCAAATTTGTTAATGATGTGAACAACATAAGAACTGCATGGACAACGTCTTCACTGACTCCTAAGTGAGAGAAAGATAAAGAAATGAATGAAACCAGGAACATTTAGTTGAACATGTTCAACAACTCTTTAATTTTTGATTTCAAACTTTATATCAATCTTCATACCAAGTAATGTTCATATTAGTATTGCATAGTGTTCATTACAGGATCAAAGGTTCTTGAAACATTCATGTCAATAAAGCACATCTGAGCAGATAAAAATAATAATAGAGAGAGATAGATAAATATAAATATTAAAAGCACACATTGTGATGTATGCAGCAGCAACTGGATGCTCTCCCCTCTTTTTTTCAATTGTTTGTCTATGATTCGATTAAATTCCTCCACTTCACTGAAATAGTACATAAAGAACATAATCACTGATTAACAAAAATGCTGTTAAAAAGTGGTACACAGTACAGTACAGTACAGTAAACAGTACATGACACAATCTAACACATGGTATTTTAACAGTCAATTATTATGATGGCCTACTGTTATGTCTGACTATAAAAATGTCACATGTCTCAATCAACATTAAAACCACATCTAAATGAAGAGACATATTCATAACATGTATTGTGTGGTAACGTCAAAAAGGCTGACTGTGAGCATGTGACAGTTAAAACATATTTATATTATTTTAACTAAAAAAAAAAAACGAGTAACTAACTAACAAGTTTTTACAACCAGCGTAATACAGTTTTCTTGTACTGTCACTAAGTCAACACAAGCTTTTATGCAATAGTTTAATTAAACAAATGTGCTAACAAGTTATTTACAGCATTATTCTATAAAAAGCACGTTGAATGACCTCTGTGTATGAAATGTGCTACACAAATAAACATGCCTTGCCATATTACGTATGATGGATATGCAAGACTATTTAGCAAATCACAATCACTATGTTAATCGGCTATGTTAACTTTCCAATGAAATGCATCACGATTGTATTTAATGTTCAAATAAAAATTTATTCAAACTTGATACTCACACTCTGCTTGTCATCCATCTTTGTTGGTCCTCTAGTTCGCTAGGTGGCGTTGTCACTAAAAACCTAGGGTCCTATAACTGCGGTCCTATGACTGCGGTCCCGAAACTGCAGTCTCCGCTTGTGCAGGCAGATGCTACTCGTTTGAAAACTGAAATTGCATTTTAGATCTTACTTGTAGAGTTATTTTCTTAATTTAGGATTAGATGTTGTCTGTTTCATTTAAAGTCACCATTATTGTGATCAGTGGTTGTTTTAATTGGACTCTTGAGTCTTAGTCTTAGCTTTTCAGCTTTTTCTGGCTGTTATAATTACATGTGTTTAAAACATGTTTTTTGTGGCCAAAGAGCAGACACTAGTGTATTTCTATGATTATAACTTAGGATATGCTTTCAAATAACACTCTTAAAAAATAGTTTATTTAGTGATTTTTTTACTAGAAGTGTTTATTTCAGTCAATAATATGATACTATAGTATGAGATCCAGCCATTTCATAGCAGTTTTTCATTCTGAACCAACACTGAATTAAACACTGACACTTACATATTAACTGCAGAATAATGTAGACACTTAAACATCAAGAATCAGAGTATGAATCACAATGATGGTGACAATAAAATGAAAAGCTTCATGCTGCAATGCATGCTGGGTATAAACAAATTACAAATCTCATCCAGAACTCCCAGAATGCACTGCGGCATTAATAAATAATGAACTGTTTTACCATATTCTTTGTCACCATTGTTGAGATTCATACTCCAATTCTTGATGTCTGTGTATCTACGTTGTTCAGCGGTTAATGTTTTTGTGCACACTATCAAAATCCTTTAGAATGTCAAACTGCTATGAGAGTTCTGGACCTTGAACTGTAGTAATTTATTATTAATAGAAAATAATGCTTCTGATGAGGGAGGACAACTATATTAATAAATCTGTTCATAAAATGATTATGTTTGACATTTTGTTTTAATCATCAATATGCAATAACACAATAACCTTTTCTTTGCTATAAGAACGTGTTTTAAACACACTAAGATATAGCAGTTTGAAAAAAACTAACAAGCTAATAGTCAAGAGTCAAGTCCAACTAAAACAACCACTGATCACAATAATGGTGACTTTAAATGAAACAGCCAACATCTAATCCTAAAATAAGAAAATAACTCTACAAGTAAGATGTAAAATGCAATTTCAGTTTTCAAACAGAGATGGTGATAGAGAGAATAAAGTCACAGATTGCTGCTTTTAACTCTCTCCGGTGTTACTTTTTTAACACTCTGAGGAGTGGACCTATATAAACACCGAGCAGTGTTAATTTAACTCCCGGGATTTTGCAGTGTTTTATGCTTTGAAGTGTGCTCATAAGCGCCTCCTTTGCCCCCTTGATGCGGTCTTTAGCGAAGCCCGCAGTGCAGCAGGCTTTGCGCCCTTTACCAACCCAGAAGTCCTTGCGAAAGAGCAATCAGACCAATCAGATGACAGAAGGGATGAGTTTATACTGACGACAACTTCTCAACCTTTATCCGGTGTGACGCTCAAGTCTGTCCCAAAATATGACTCTGGTGCACTCCACGTGGACTTGCATCAAGGATCCCTAAAGTCTGCACTGCATGATTTCATCAAAGTGTGGACTCTGAGGAGGACCACAAGTCCAGAGTGTGCCATTTGGGACAGGGCCAAACACGCCATGCAACAAACACGCCCATACGCAAAATACCTCTCTTCCCCAGGACCATTCACCACACAACATCCATATCCTGATCTGATGCAGACGTTTGCAGATGACACCACTGTTGTAGGCTTCATACACAACGGTAAGGAATCTTCCTATCGGAGTGAGGTGGTGTGTAGACAATAACCTAATCCTCAGTACAACAGAAACCAAAGAACTCATAGTTGAAAAGGGCAGGCCAGCATCTTCCCATCTCCATTTAATGTAGTGGTTACACTGGTTCTGTTTCTTAGGCATCACCATCCATCAGTTCCTAACATGGAACCTGAACACCAGTCTCATTATTTCCAAAGCCCATCAGAGATTACACTTCCTCCGTCAACTGAGGAAATTTGGGGTCAGTCAGGCATGCATGATCCACTTTTATCGGGCTACCATCGAAAGCGTGCTGACCTTCTCTATCCTGGTTTGGTATGGTAGTGCCACCAACCAGGACAAACAACAGCTTGAGAGGGTAGTATGCAGGGCCTCTAAAATCATTGTCTGTAGTCTGCCTACCATAGCCTCACAGTACAACATCAGAAATTTCAGGAAAGCCAAAAACATCATCTCTGACCCCTCCCATCCAGCACACCATTTATTCACACTTTTACCATCAGGGAGAAGGTACAGTAGTATCACGCTTTAGGGACAGTACCTATCTACAAGCTATTCGCCACCTGAACATGCACTAAGCACTTTATAGTTTACTTCATAACCTGGTCTACCTCTCTTGCACTTATCGCACAACTGAACTTACTGCTGCATTGTCTATAACCATGCAATTTTCTAGCTGTGTTAAGTGTTGTTACTTCCTGTTATTTATTTATTTTTTGTGCCTTTTTGTCTTTTGTTTTGTTATATTGTCTTCTCATGGTTCTGTGAAACATGTGAGCATACCAAAGCACATTCCTGTCAACTGTATTATTATATTGTTGAAATGTCTATAATAAACTTGAACTTGAACAAATATCTGAAATGAAGGATGCACAGAGATCAGATCTGTTGTCACAGTTTCTGTTCAAACTGTCTTAAAAGGATAGTTCACCCAAAAATGAAAATTCGGTCATCATTTACTCACTTTTATCAGAACAAAGAAATTTATGCTGGTTTGTAAAAACATGAGAGTGAGTAAATGATGACAGAATTTTCATTTTTTGGTGAACTATCCCTTTAAATTTGAATGATAAAAGCTTTATCTGCAGTTAAAATCAGGTTTAAACAGAAGATAAGTCAGAGTTAAATGCAGTGTGAAAATCTCCACTGTAAGTTAATAGTCATAAATCACTCTTACATCTACAGTATACTGTCAACAGAGTACAGATGTTAATAAAATCATTATTATACTGAAACATTTCAGTTACTCACATCTGACAAGCAATTTGAATCTCTTGCATGAGGTTTTTCCATCTCTGATGATCTTCAGTGTATAATCTCCAGTGTGTTTCTGTCTGATGTCTTTGATGTTGAGATCTCCAGTGTGATGATTCAGCTTCAGTTTACCTCTGAATAGATCATCATCACCATCATATGTACTGAAGATCTTGTTGGCTGGATTGATTTCAGCTATGAGAGTTTCATTAAATGTCCACTCTATCAGATCATCTCTCTTTATTTCAGTAAGATTATTCTTCAGTGTGTAAGACTTCCCCTCATTCACTGAGACTTTCTCCATTTTATCTGTACAAGGTGCACATATAAAGAAACAGAACAATTACTTTCTTTATTTATGTCAGATGTCTTATTTCCTCATTATAAACACCAGCTCAGATTCTCATAATAAACTTGATCTCAGGATCACTTTTCCAGATCAGTGAATGTTTAACATGAATCAGTCTGAGATCAGAATCCACTTTCAAATGAGTTGATAAACATTCAGTCAGTGTAATAAACTGTAGTTTATATTAAGAAACTAATGATATGGTTCTTACTTATGACTGGAAAAATGTTATATAAAAAATGATATCAGTATGTCATTAGTATAACATCACAGTGTGTACTACACAAAATATAGTGTTTTAATGCATTTACAGTAGTTTGCTGTAAGGTGAACATGTTTTTGTTTTCTAGAACGGCCATTCCCAAACTGTGGTCCGCGGACCACTAGTGGTCCGTGAGGGTACTGCAGGTGGTCCGTGTAAAGGCAAAATAAGAATTTGTATATTTTAATATACAAACTCGTTCATATTTTGGGCGAACGTGTACTGCTGCCTAATAAACGTTACTGTGAACTCATTCATTCTGGTGCCTGTGAACGGCACGCTCTCTCAGTTTAACGTCGTTCAATAGGGTGCCAGATTTGTATATTCTTCCAGGCGAAAACCCGACTAAAACACACTGTAAACAGGCCTTAATGTGTAGCGGAAAAAACACCCAATCTGGCAACACCGCCACCACTCGGTGTTCACCAGTCACGTTGCATGCGTCATCACAACAACACAGACGCTGCTGAAATTCCTGCCACGCCACTCAAATAGTTTAAAGTGCCCATCTTATGACTGCTTTTCCACAAGTTATATAGGTGTATGAGTTCCATAAAGCATGTTTCAAAAGTTGTTTGCTCGAAATAGCTTGAAGGAAAAGATTGTTACCCATCTCTAGTAGCCTCTGTTTCAGGGCAGTTCAGATTGTGCCGTTTTGAGCTAGTCTTACATATTTATGAGCTGCTGCTCCTTTGATCACGCCCCACTACTAACGTCATGTCCCCGTGCGCGTGCTCAGTGGTATCGTGAGCAGTACAGACCATACGGTGTTATTATTTTATATATTATTATTATTAACGGTTTATGTTGCCAACAGACAAATCATGCAGAAAAGTATCACTAATAAGTACACTACAGGAGAAGAAACTCATGACACACAATGATTCCAGAGTAAATTGTGATGTTACGTTAGCAGTCACAACAATAAACTCGTTTTCCCTGGACAATGCTAACATATTCCCATTATAAAACATTTTCAAACGCATTATTTTCGCAAATTACAGAAATTAAGACCCGGCGGGGGATGTATACTGCTTGTGGACCGCGTGCTAATTGCTAGAAGCTAGCGGGAGGTCCGGACCGTAAAGTTATATGAGGCTCGGGGGTTAGCCTCGTCAGAAAAGCCGGGCCGGTAAGGCCCGGTCTCGGTGTGTCAAACACATCATGACACACAAAGATTCCAGCGTAAATTGTGATGTAGCAGTCTGAACAATACACTCCTTTTCCCTGGACAATACTAACATATTCCCGTTATAAACATTTTCAAACGCATTATTTTCGCAAATTACAGAAATTTAGACCCGGCGGGGGATGTATACTGCTTGTGGACCGCGTGCTAATTGCTAGAAGCTGGCGGGAGGTCCGGATCGTGTATATATCTATGCGGACCGTAAAGTTATTAGAGGCTCGGCTCGTCAGAAAAGCCGGGGCGTACGGTCTCGGTTAGTTTGGCAAAAAGCTTTTAGCTCTAGCATCATAAATGTAGTATTTTGTGACAGAAGATGACAACATGCAAAATACAACGTGACTTCTTACCTTTTGTGATGAAACAACGCGATCGCGAATCGAATCCAGTCTGTTTCAGATGTGTGAATGATCCATGAAAGTCCAATAAAATACATCCAATGACCATTTTTGTCCACAAATGCTTATAATCCGTGAAATATAGATACATAGTCTGTTGTTTACATCAGATTTTGCATGAAGGTCTTATCGCCTACAATCTGAGGACTGTTTGCGTCGTCCCAGCTAACAGAAAAAAGTTCTAAGAACGTTCCCTGAAAGTTTTTAACGTTCCCAAAAACTTTCTGCCAACGTTAAAAGTGTCCAGTTTTCTTGACGTTCTAAGAACGTTTTTGTGTTGTCTCAACGTTAGAGGAATGTTACATTTTACCATTTTTAAACGTTATGACAATGTCATGTTTTAATGTTCACAGTCACACAATGTTTTAAACAACAACTGTTTATTATATTGACTTCTTTGATTGTTATGTAAATGATAGAGAAACATTGCATTTTATTATATTTATTTTTTATATTTATATTATTTTATTATATTTATTATATATTGTATATTTATTATATATTATATATCTATTATCAGTGTTGGGCAAGTTACTTCCAAAGTGTAATACATTATATATTACAAATTACTGTCATTTGAAAGTAATTAGTTACATTACAATATTACTGACTCTGAACTGTAATGAGTTACACTACTTTTGCGTTACTTTTGAGTTACTTTCATCAAAATAACAGAAGTATGACTAGGCATTATAAAATGTTAAAATGCAGTTTATTGATGCTTATAAATCTAGAAGTTATGTGTTGGCCCTCGAGCTTTGAATAGGCACAGTGAAGACTTATGGCAAAAAAACAGTAACAATGACTGTCAGAGTCATAAACATAGACAAATGATCTGGTAAAAGTCTGGTAAATTATGGTAGACATACACAATAAAGCTAGAGCCCACTATAATGCAACCTATAGACTAATAACATGGCAAGACATGCAACCTCTTTTCATTTCTATTCTTTAATTCACTTTTAATTCAGATTCACAGCACAAACCTGGCATGCACTGGGTTGACCCAACTTATCAAAAAGTGCTATTGGAGGATCAGGCCTCAAGGAATACAGCTCATTTCAGTACAATATAAGGATTACATGTAGACTAACATATAAAACATAGACAAACAGAGAAACACTGCTTTTTGCCAAACAATGAATATAGGCTCCCATACAAAGGCTGGTAAAAACTTTAAACAGTGATGTTTAAATATACTATTTAAATAACCATGTTTAAGTCTACATTAAGGTTATGTTGTAGTTTAGGTTGCTGTTTGTAATAAAACTGTAGATAGCATTGGAATAGCCTAGCAATCTATTATGCATATGGACTGTAACCATAGCAACGTTAGCTTACCTTGTCATTGCTGGTGTGGTGAAATGGATTTTACTGGCAAGATTTTTAAAAGTCTCTTTACTTCTGAGGTTCAAGCAGCACAGGAGACCGATAGAAACGTTCTGTTGCTTTTTGCTCTCATTCGCAGAATTTTGCGTGTGCGGCGCTACCGGACCTGATTGCGACCACTTTAGTCAATGCTTATACAGCCGCGGACTTTCCAGATTCGGCTCTTTAAGAAACGCGTCAAATACAAAATTAAAGTAAAAATGAACATGCTGCATACAGCACCTGGAAACAGACATACGCTGCGTCCCAAACCGCCTACTTCCATACTATATAGTAGGCAAAGAGTACGAGAAGTAGGGCTTTTCGCCTACTATATAGTATGGAAGTATGCTGTTTGGGACGCAGCCATTACTATTTTACCCGCAGCTTTTTCCTGTGTGGATGCTGGTCACGCGCATTGGTCAAAAATAAAAAAATTAAAATAACACGTCTATTTTTGAAATGCATTGTTGTAACGCGCTCGTTACTAAGACTGTAACGAGTAAAATATTACCAAAATTTTATTAGTAATGCGTTATATTACTGCGTTACAGCAAAAATTAATATATTACTGTAATATATTATATTTTGTAATGCGTTACTCCCAACACTGTCTATTATATGTAAGTTTAGATGTTGATGTTTTGTTTCATTTTAAGTCACCATTATTGTGATTAGTGATTAGTTGTAACAAATTACAAATCTCATTCAGGACTCCCAGCATGCACTGCAGCATGGATAAATAAAGATTTGTTTTCCAATTTTCTTTGTCACCATGGTTGAGATTCATAGTCTGATTCTTGATGTTTGTACGTCCCAATTAAATAGCGGATATTTTTTGTCCAAAGTTTCTAAAACTCCTTAATGACAAACTGCTGTGAAAGTGTTGGCTCTCATTTACATTAGTGACTGAAAATAAACTTTTGATTAGTAAATTAATTAGGAATGATTTTTTACCATTATGTACCAACCACCACACCACAGAATTACACTACTAACTTAACATGTTCATAACAAATGTGGTGTATTAACAAATAGTTAACACAACCAGGGAAAAAACTAGCAAGCAAAAGACAAGGCTCAAGAGCCCAACTAAAACGAACACTAATCACAATAATGGTGACTTAAAATGAAACAAAACATCAACATCTAAACTTACATATAATAGATATATAATATATAATAAATATACAATATATAATAAATATAATAAAATAATATAAATATAAAAAATAAATATAATAAAATGCAATGTTTCTCTATCATTTACATAACAATCAAAGAAGTTAATATAATAAACAGTTGTTGTTTTAAACATTGTGTGACTGTGAACATTAAAACATGACATTGTCATAACGTTTAAAAATGGTAAAATGTAACATTCCTCTAACGTTGAGACAACACAAAAACATTCTTAGAACGTCAAGAAAACTGGACACTTTTAACGTTGGCAGAACGTTTTTGGGAACGTTAAAAACTTTCAGGGAACGTTCTTAGAACTTTTTTCTGTTAGCTGGGGTAACACACTGTATATAAGATTACTCCGGGTTCCAATAACCACGCGTTAAAACTTTGTTTTTAAAAGTAGGTGGGAGTATAATCCATAATATCCAAATACCGCTGTTATTTCCGTGAGAGATGATAACAGCACAGAGGGTCTCACTCAAGTGACTGCTCTATGCTCTCTAGCTACCTGGTGGGTGGAGACCTGCGAGTGGGGTGGTGGGCGGGAAAATTCAAACTGAATGTGACGAAACGGTTTGTTACGTCACAACGGAGCTGAGTTTTAACTGGCGCAATCTGAGACTCAAGGCAGAGGACATTCAGAAACCTGTATCTCACTCAAAACAGCATGGATGGATTTTTTTCCAAGTTTGTATGCGTGTGGGAGCATCAGAGACACAAAATAACACCCCAAAACCCAGAAAAAGTGAGTTTTTCATAATATGGGCACTTTAACATTAAATAACATCATATTTGTTCTAAATTGTTAACGATTAACATAGGCTGCTAACGCATATTCCGGATCTTGAAATAGACTTTGACTAAGCTCACGCTATTTAACGTGCACGTGTGGTGTGCAATACCTGCGAGTTGTCATACACGCAATGCCTCGCAGCGCTTCACCCGGGGTGCGACCCCCACCCAACTAGCCTTTCAAGGTATGTGCAAGCAAATACAAAAATTAAAAGACAGTCAAAGCTAATGTAAACCCTGGTTAGATAAGGATTTAAAGTTGGATATGAAGATGAAATCTGACGCATTTAGCTTCAGTGTTAAAACTGATCAAATAATAGCTGTCTGTGGTGGTTCTATTTGGGCTATAATGGCAATCATTTTAAAAATAATAATAATATGGGAAAAAATAACTATAAATTAGTTCATTTTTGGAACTGTGACCTAGTTCAACATTTTCAAATATGAACTATGAACTGAACTAGCTCATTTTAAAATTTGTGAACTGTGAACTAAACTAGTTCATGTAGAAAGTGAACTTTCCCAACACTAAGAATATGTATATAAATAATATTGATATAAGGTTAAGAAACCTGTTGTACTGATGTTTTAGTGCTAGTAAGACTATTTAGATGTGCAGATTAATTCAGGACCTTGTGTAGTCATATTTTATAATAAGTATTATGAGGTGGTCCGCGAAAATTCTTGATTACGAATAGTGGTCCACACACACAAAAAGTTTGAAAACCCCTGTTCTAGAAGTCAAATGGGAACACAAAAAAATGAAGCACATACATATATTTCACATGAGGGCTTTTTACATTGCACTTAACTTAATTTTAACATTTTAAACTTGCTTTGAAACTGTGCAGACTGCTCTGCATGCTTTCTAATCGCTCTCGCTGTACTTTTGTTTTTTACGCAAATCGATCTGCACAGCGCCATCTGCTTACTGCATTCACAGCAAAATGCTTTATATATATATATATATATATATATATATTCATATAGTTTGTACAGGGCTGACAACTTTTGAGTTCAGCTAGGAGTGAGATTTACCAGGGAGAGTGTGCATAGAGGGTTGGCCTCTTGGGGTCGTTACTCAATTTTTATTAATATTATTATTCACTTTAAAGTTAAAATCACAAAAAATGAGGTTTGTGTCACACTTTTAGTGGTTTTACCAACAAAGGCCACTAGGTGTCAACAGTGTGCTGCATGCTCTTGCCACAAATTAATTAATGACTGTAACTGCATTATTATTCATAGAAATAGGTTTTGAAATATAAAAAAAACTACATACTTAGACCTTTCCAGTGATATATAGTTTGTTAACATTTTTGAAGATTTGTAATAGGATATAGTGTTATGAATATATCAAATTAATACACAGGAAAATCCCCAGTGTTAAATTAACTCTACCAGTGTTGAATCAACACTATTTGGTGTTTATATAATCCACACCAAGATCGGTGTTAAAAAAGACTGGTGTTAAAAATATAACTCTGAATCAGTGTTAAAGTTAATGAGATAATGATGTGATGATTAAGACATTAATGGTGAACACCTTCTGGTCATTCAAATCAATTACATTTTGTACATTTTCCTGTCTATAAATTTTTATTTTGATGACTCGTTTTCTGGAGAAAATACTAAAATAATAAAGAAAGACAAATTATTAAATGCAATAGATGAATACTGTTGGGTGTATGCCTCCAAAAGCTGCAATCTTTCATGTTTGTCTCTCTATCAGCATCTCTGTTTGAAAAATAAAATGATAACTTGCAGAGTTATTTTCTAAATGGATAAGTTTAACTTCTAAACAGCTGTCAGAACAAAACACAAGTGCTCAACTATTCCAGAATCCACACGCGTGATTTAGTAGACAAATCTTCTTTCTGACGTGATATCTCACAAGTCAAATAGACATTTATCACAAAATGTAGCACATTAAATCTTAAGTTTGTGTTTGTTATGAGTTCATTTGAAGTCACCATTATTGTGATTAGTGTTTCCTTTAGTTAGGCATTTGTCCCTTGACCTTCGCTGATCTAACTCTCCTCTTTTAGCAATAGTAACAATGTTAGAGTAAGACCACTTGTCCATTGCTTCATGTAGAGGGAAGCTCGTCCAGACCTCAGATTGTTTATTTTCATTATATTCTACTCTACAAATCATTGAAACATTTGATCACAAATTAATTATGAAGAAACAGGCATATCAAAAAGCTCTATGCAAATGACATTGTATTGAATAAGACTGCCGTCATGCTTTAATGTTTTTTTTTTTGTTGGGTTTTTTTTCCTAAGAGAGACTTCATGATTTCTGATACAAATCTCAACGATGGTGACAGTTTATGGTAAGAAAGTTGCACAATTTTTGTCATGTTGCAATGCATGATGGGATTTATGAATAAGTTTTCTACAATCCTGGTACCCAGCATGCATTGCGGCATGACATTTTGTTGTTGATTGTCACCATGATTGTGTTTTATAGGCTGATTGTTGATGTCTCAGTGTGTCTGACTGAAACCACAGATTAGATTTGGGTAAACAATATTTAACTCTTCAGGGTATGTGGACTTTTACAGCACTGTTGGATTTCATGAGAGCCTCACAGGGTTGGCGTAACATAAATTAAACACTTATATTCAGTGATTACTTTTTTATGATATCATTGAATCCCCAGACTTATACTTTCATACTAATTAACATAGTAACAGTTATAGACTTAATTTCTCTCAACTTCCTCTTCTTTAATAGATGCGTTTGATAAACACACTGCCACAATGAGCAGAAGTAAACTAACACTAAACTTCAAGACCCAAGTACCCAACTAAAGGAAACACTAATCGGCACAATGGTGACTAACTTTATTAACCAGATTTACAGCAGTTCTTTAGAAGTTAAACCTATCATCCATGCAACTCTGCAAGCAAGTTGTAATTTTAGTTTTCAAACAGAGATGATGATAGTGTTCATTAAACTCTAGGCATTTTATCTATTGCATTTAATATTTTGGCTTTCTTCCTCATTTTAGTATTACTTTCTCCAGAAAAAGAGTCAACAAAATAAAATTTTTAAGACAGGAACAATTCCAAAATTAAGTTGATTTGACACGGAATGACCAGCAGGTGTTCACTATTACTGACTTAATCACTTCATTATCTTATTAACTTTAACACTGATTTAGTGTTTTTTTAACACCAATCTTGGTGTGGATTATATAAACACCGAGCAGTGTTAATTTAACACTGGGGATTTTGCTGTGTATGCATTCCTATGGGGGGGTCATGCAACAACCTGTCACTACATAATTTCTATCATCAGATGACCTTGAAATATGAAAACTACATTCTTAAAGCTTTCCAAAGATGTATAGTTTGTCAAGATTTTTATGTTTAGACTAGGGTATTATTTTTAGAAAATGACTCGCACTATGTCAGTCTTTTCCCAAAATGGTGATGATAAATGAAAACTACACTCTTAAGAGCTTTCAAATTATATATAGTTTTTCATGATTAGATAATAAGTCTGAGAATTCAACTTCAGTTTACCTTTGAATCCACCTTTATCATCATCATCAGATGTACTCAAGATATTGTTTGCAGGATTGATTTCAGTTTCTCCAAATCTCCCCTCTATCTTCTCATCTCTCTTCATGTCAGTAACTTCAGTAATCAGATGGACAGATTTTCCCTTGTCCGCTTCCGATGTTTTTTGTTCATCTGTCTTCGGATGGACAGATTTTCCCTCGTCCCCTTCCGATGTTTTTTGTTCATCTGTCTTCGGACGGACAGATTTTCCCTCGTCCGCTTCCGATGTTTTTATTTCACCTGTCTTCAGATGGACAGATTTTCCCTCATCCCCTTCTGATGTTTTTTGTTCATCTGTCTTCAGAGGGACAGATTTTCCCTCGTCCGCTTCCGATTTTTCTACTTCACCTGTCTTCGGAAGGACAGATTTTCCCTTGTCCGCTTCCGATGTTTTTTGTTCATCTGTCTTCGGATGGACAAATTTTCCCTCGTCCGCTTCCGATGTTTCTACTTCACCTGTCTTCGGAAGGACAGATTTTCCCTCGTCCGCTTCCGATGTTTCTACTTCACCTGTCTTCGGAAGGACAGATTTTCCCTCGTCCGCTTCCGATGTTTTTATTTCACCTGTCTTCGGATGAACAGATTCTCCCTCGTCCACTTCCAATGTTTTTATTTCAGCTGTCTTCAGATGGACAGATTCTTCCTCATCCACTTCCAATGTTTTTATTTCGTTTGTAACAGCAGCAGACAAAAACCAAAACACAGAAATGAAATCAGAATCAGAAATAGGCTTCAATGACTGACCAATGAAATCATGACATCGTACATGGAATCTTATTGGTTGAAATTGAACCGCACATGGAATAAGTTCACTTAAGTTCAATCAAGATGAGCGGAGATGGATCCGCCGAATCGACGAACTCAGGTAACCAGTTTTATTTGTTTTGATGTAAATATGTTAAATGTATCTTAGAAATGTCTGGGAAGAGGGCGATTATTTTACATATTAATGACCTAGACTGTCAACAACATTGTTCACACTAGGTGCCATGCCCATTGAAAGTAAGATTTTTGAGCCAAATTGATTTGAAAGCCGATTTTAAAAGGCAAAAATAATATTTTACATCTGATAACACACTGTCTCGTGCAATCACACCAGTAATTAAAAATTAAGTACGTAGCAAGATTAACTGTTAAATTAAAATCTAAATAAAGATTTGGGGAGAATCTAAGATATCTATATCTGTTATCTAAGATAAGGGGGCAAAATGCCCCAGTAAATTATGTTACATCTATTATGGCTGTCACAAATGAAGTGATGTGAAATTAATGAAAAGTGTCATCTGCAATAGATTTTCGCGGATTGCAGCATTGAGTGTTATAATCAACAGTGCAGCTGGAAGGAATACGACCTGGGGGGGAGAGAGACACCGGCCATAAAAATGACAACCAGAACAAAACATAAACTGCCGGCTAAAAAAAACCATAAAAACACCACTCAAAAATGTCCAACGCGTAAATTTTTTTGATTGATTGGGGTGGGGCCACCTGTCAAAGTACGTTAATCATTTTTTGATAGGTGGTACCTTATACATACTATTAACATATTGGGCCAGGGCCTAGATTTGAGGCCCGTGCAGGGCTAAACTGAATATGAACAAACATGTTTACACCAAGATCATTATATTCCTTTAGCTGTAGATGATTCTTACCCAGTTGATGTTTTGATTTAGCTTTCTTACGGCGATAGTAAATCACACCAGCAGCAGCACCACCAGCAGCAATAAACAGGAGGATGATAACAGATATTCCTACTACAGCACCTGGAGACAGACCTTGCTCTATAATCATAAAAACACACAATCATTACTGTAACTCAATCTGTTCATCTAATTATAAACAAATATCAGATTTATAAGATATGATTAAAACAATATAAATGTAAATGAATCTCATTCTATTTTAAGTCAATCATGAAAATCCTCCAATATCAGATGTAATGACTAAATTATTGTTACGGTCACCAGATGTGTTAAAGTCATGTTAAATGTTGCAAAGTATTACACAGAAATCATTTTGCAGAAATGTGCTATGAATGAGTTCATATTTGAAATAAGTAAGCAGCATTTGGCCAGTCATGTGATTTTAACATGTCCAGACCTGCCAACCTTGGAAATTTTTTTGAGTAGCAACTTACCGCAGCGGCGCGGGTTCAGGCACATTTGCTGATCAGTAGTGATTGAGTTCACATGCTCACTTATCACTACAACTTATTACTAAGCACATAGTTCCCACTCACCACCATATCTAGTTATTCAACATACAAGTAGGCTTTGAAGAACACTTTTAATGAAAAGGCAACCTCCAAAAATATGCAAAAACGCCTATGGCATGTCTTAAATACATGGGACATTATAAATAATAAATAATCAACAAATAGCATGCTATATTCTTGCTTTACATTCCAGCAGGCACGTTGACATGAACCTCTAATGGGGCACAGCATGCCTACCACTACATTTTCTTTAACATACCTAACATGAACAGTATTAATATGTTTTAAGGCATAAATGGCATGTTACCAGATTTGCATTCTACAATACTGATGATAATGAGTCTTTTACAAACATTTACAATAACATTACTTAGCTGCTACTACAATAAAAAACATATGTGCATGATCGTTTTGTGTATATTATCTGCATAGTGTTTAAAAACCTGCTGAAAAAACAGCATAGACCAGCATAATTCACCAGCATACAGCACCAAAACACAACATATGCTGGTCTTGCTGGTATACTGTTTTTTTCAGCAGTGGTGCCAACTGTTTATGTAGTGTCCTAAAGTAGATCTAGTGAACTAAACAGTAATTTCATATCTGTTAATACAGAACAGTACACAAACATGTGTTGATTTTCTCAGCAATAATGCAAACCTCTATACTTGGTTTTGACTGGCTGAGCATATAGTTCGTTTTACCTCCCTCATCATCTATACTTTCTGCTTCTATTTACCGGCTCTGCACAAAAAAAATCTGATGTACATCGACAGGTGCCAGTATCAATCGAGTAAGAATAAGATTGATATTATTTAGAAACGTACTTTTGTTTTGTCATGTTTTCTCACCTGCGTGCCGTCACGTGCTCTTCTGAGTGAGCAGCGGGTAAGTGCTACAAAAAGAAAACACAGACGCTCCGCTCGCGGACATCGATTTCTGCGTGCTCGCCGCCAGTTTGTCTTTTCCGTTAACGTTTACAAGCGTGAATTACGGTTCATATAGCTCAGTTTTTTGCCGCGATTTGCAGTGTTAATTAATATACTGGCAAATAAACTAAAAACCTAAACTTGAGGCACAACATAGGATACTGGGTACCACAGATTTACACTGGGGCACGTGCAACAGTAAAAAGGATCTAGAGTCCCCTGGTTGGCAGGCTTATTACAATGGATGCAATTCACAGTTCACATACCCTGCTCATTTACTTTTAAAAACGGTGTTTAGAACCACACTGTAAAAAATTTCCCTGTAAAAAAACGGTATTATGCTGGAAGCTGTGGTTGCCAGCATTGCACTGTTAATTTACAGCGGGATACTGTTATTAGGAAAAACAGCATGATACTGTTTTGTTACCTACAGCAGTCAACTGTTATGTTAACAGCATGGTACTGTTTGTGTTATCTATAGAATACAGCTGTTATTTAATAGCATGATACTGTTAATTTACGGTTCAGCCTCTGTTCTACTTCCGTTAATTTACAGCTCCCCTATTTTAACAGTATGTTAATGTTATAATGCCCTGAAAGCAACTCATTTCATTTAGGAAACCAATTGCAGGATCCATTCAAGTTTATAAATATATATATTTACGTGGTGTTAGTATTATGAACTTAACTCATTTGAGTCTACTGAAAACAAATATTACCTCTAAAATTGAACTCCAAACATTTAAACTTTCACACAAATCTCATGTAGTTCATCACGAGCAAACTACACAATTACTGCTTTAAATAAAACAACAGGCAGCATAACATCACTGATCTACTGCCCATCCTTGACCTAAACAACCACACTACTCTTCAGCACAATGGTAACCCCAAAACTGAGGCAAATCCTAACAAAACAGAACATTAAACACTAAGAGATATCTCACATTATCATCTTGTGTAAATCCCCTGATCAGTTTTTAAGTTCACATGATTTAAAAAACAAAATACAAGGACTTTTCTCCAATGTCTGTGTGAAATTAACATATTTCTGTATGCAAATTTGACTGTTAGGATTTCTGTTTTTTAACAGCACATTCTGTTAAATAACAGTAATCAACTGGAAGCTTGGTTGCCAGCAAGATACTGTTTTTTTACGGTCTCCTTCGGACTGTTAAAAAACATTAGCATTCTGTGTTTTTATATCTTACACATTTAACCCTTTAAACCCCATCGCAAAATCCTTGGTGTCAAAGAACACTGCTTAATGTGTCCACACTACAAAAGTAAAAGAAACAGACCCAATGTTGAAGTTAATGAGATAATGAAGTGATGATTGAGTGATTAATGATGAACAGCTGCTGTTAACAAACACAATCACTGAATGAAAGATGAACAAGAACCGAATTAAAGAGAAAACAAGCAGAAACTCAACTTACAGACTTAGATGAGACTCAAACTTACTCAGATTTTCTAAGATCTCACAAGAAGATCATCAAACAACTCCACAAACAGCATTACCATCTTCACTTATTACAAACCAGTTAGATTTTATTTTATATGTACATTAGCTCTTACTGAGAAGTAAATCATAAGGTGTGGTTTCCTGGACAGGGATTATCTTAAACCAGGAATAGTTTAATTAGAAAATATAACTAGTTTTAACAAACATGCCTAACATTACTTCTGTGCATTTTCAGGCAAAACGAAGGACACTGATGTATTTTAAGATATGTCAGTGCAAGTTGTTTTGAGTTTGGACAGCTCTAGTCTATAGTTTAATAGAGTAATCCCTAAATAATAGTTACCATTCTCGTGATCAGCGGTTGCTTTAGTAGGACTCTTGATCCTTGGGTTGGCCCTTTGCTGTTATATTTATTAATGCCTTTTCAATGTGATATGAAAGACATTGAATATGGCAAAAAAGTATAATAAAGTATTATCACTGACTAATGACCATTATGGTGTTAGTGTCATGAAAAAAGTAATTTACTGACTTTATACAGAAGTTCATAAGTGGTTAGATGGTACGAAACTCCTTGTAGTAGTCTTCTGTGACAGAAACTGAGTGTTGAGGTAGCCAGAGGAATCTTAAAAACATTGGGATTAAATGAAATAAAAAACACAAGCAAATTACACACACAGACATCAAGAATCAGGCTATGAATCTCAACAATGGTGACTATCAAATGAAAAGCTTCATGCTGCAATGCATGCTGGGTATCAGCATAAAAAACTCATTCATGACTCCCAGCATGCATTGCAACATGAATAAATTATGCAGATGAACTGTTTTCCCATTTTCTTTTGTCACCATAGTTGAGAATCATAGGCTGATTCTTGATGTCTGTGAGTGTCATATGAGGACTGGTTTCACGGTCACCAAAGTCCGTATGTATACAATTCTGTCAAGATATCAGATTACTGTTATACTAATAATTGTCGTAATGATTCTGTTTCAATAATGTAAATACTTAGTCATAACATCCCTAAGTACTAATAATTGTTATGATTCAGCTTCTTAAGGCTGGTAAGACAAACTACTGATCAATAATCAGACAACCTCACAAGAGTCTATCATCTCTTGGTTTTCTTTGCCATAACAAACATGCATCATAAAGGCACAGTTATAGCAACCCGACTGTAAACCAAGTCAAGAGCCCAACTAATGAAAACAGTGATCACCATAATGGTGACTTTAAAGAAATTGCTTGTAAAGTCTAGTAAACACATGCTTGTTCTCAGTAAGAACTGTTTTAGATGTATAACAGAAATAAAGTCAAAGTGGTTTAAAAGTGAAGATGGTAATGGTGTTTGTGGAAATGTTTAATTCTCATCTGGCGATATATGGAGATTTAATGTGTTTTGTTATTTTCAGTTGATGTTCATCTAAGTCTTTGTGTCTGTAAGTGTTTCTGCTCATCTCATCTCTTCTCTTTTTTATTTATCTTTTCTTCAGTGATTCTGTTTATTAGCAGCAGGTGTCCATCATTAATGCTTCAGTATCTGAACTCATTGACTTGATTTCAGGTGGATCATTAGGAAACTAATGTAGGGAATAGTGAATGAGGGTGTAGGGTGTGATTTGGGACGCAGTCTTAAACGGTGGACTCTCAGGGCCGTAAATTCACATTATTCTGAAAACTGTTTTTTTTACAGAATGCAGAATTTAACAGTATACTTCTGTTTTTGTTAAAAAACAGAATCATACTGTTAAATTTGGCTGTTTTTTAACAGCAATTTTTTACAGTGCATCCTCCCTTGTAAAACAAGTCACAGTATGAAGATGGACCGAGATGAAAAACAATTTCGTTATTTTCGTTATTCGTTTCAACGGCTCCCTGCTCTCCGCTTTGAAGAGTTTAAAACTAGCGCTATGATTGGTCGACGTCGTCTTTTCCCAACAGGTTGCTGCCCAATGCGGTAACACTCATAGACGAGTTGCCTCGTGCGCAAATGCACAGACAACTCAAAGCCATCAAAGGCTTTTCGCGTATATTGAAGTGACAAATCGTAGCAGCGTAGTTTGGTGTCTAAATGCGTATCTTTTACGCAAAATGTGTAAAGGTTGACAGGTCTGCATGTCATCCTAACAAGAGTCTTTATCCATACATACATCTGACTTTTTCACAGTAATGATCTTAAACACATTTTTCAAAATAATTTTTCATTTCTTTAGAAGATACAGTTCACTGAATAATGTATTCTGACATCATTTACTCTCCAATTTCTATACATAACACAACAGGAGATGTTTATAAGTGTGTCTGTCTCAGTCACCAAATTTAAAACAGCCGAAAGTGTTATCTGTCATTCTGGCCTTCAAATCTGTGGCGGAAGAAAGTCAAACAAAGAGGCTTTTAAAATAACTTTGATCTTGGCATCCTGAGTTGGCTTCAACAACAACACAAAAAGTCCACACAACCCAGCCAAGAATTGACGAGTAGCTAATTTCAACATTGCCACATAACTCAGAGAGAGCAAAGAGGATCACACAATCGGTGGCATGTTTCAAAGCTAAGGATCTACGACCCTATTATGTGGTAGAAAATGCGAGCCCCAGTATAAGCTACCGCCGAGCTACCTTCACTGATTCTCCTCCGCTTCCCGCATTGTACAAAGAAACCAAAGCAAAAGTAAGTGGACTTCAGTTGCAACGGAGTCCTTTGTAACCACAACGGCACATTATATTAGCGAGGACTGGCAGATTGTATCACATGTGTTGCAGACGAAAGCAGTTTATGAAAGCCACACTGGTGCTCATGAGGAGGCTACTCTTGGATGTTGTGGAGGACTGGCAGCTAACAGAAAAAAACTGTTGTGCTGGTGATGGACAACGGCGCTAATATGATAAGTGCTGTTGAAATTGGAAAGGTCTCTCATGTTAAATGCTTCACGCATATGTTGAACCTCGCTGCGCTATCCCTAGCATGTAATCAAAATTATTCCTGCTTAACAGATAACATCCAATAAACATGTTTTCTCCATTTACTCCATCTAGCTCATTCAATTGCCAAGACAGCGTCACTACGTCACAAAGAGACTAAACTGTGTATTTCAAAATGTTTGTTTCGTCACTGCCTAGAACTTTCTTCTACTAATACTCCTTGTTTTGGGCCAGCTGTAAATTGTATTGTTTGCTGTTCAATGAATGAGAATATATATTTTAAAATCCAGGACAACAACAAGATTTTCCAAGACATTTTAAGCTTTCTCTCATTTTCCAAATGCTTTCAGAACTGAAAAATTTGTTAGTGTCCTAGAGAATTTTCCAGCACACATAGAAACCCTGTGTATGTTTAACATGTTATATCAGTGTAAAAGTGTTTAATGTAGAAATGTTAATAGTGCTCTGATATAAATAAGATCTGATGTAAATTCTTGATTATACTGAAAGACAAAAGTTACTCACCACTGATAATAACACTGAATCTCCTCTGAATGGTTCGTCTACTACTAGTCATCTTCAGTTCATAAAGTCCAGCATCTGCAGTTGTGATGTTTGTGATGGTGAGATCTCCGGTCTGATCATTTAGCGTCAGTCCATCTCTGATTCTCCCATAAAGAGTGAATTGTTTGTTCAGTTTATTTACATCAGCAATCCTGTCATCATTCCCAAAGATCAACAGTATCTGATCATAGGTTTTAATGTCAGGAACATCAGTGTATATTGTGACAGGATCACCCTTCATCGCTGACACTGACTTTACTTCACCTGTATCAAACACAGAGATTCAACACTTGTCAGTCATTTTTAATATAATCATCTAACTGAGATCATTGATATCTAATACACCTCTATTACAGCTCTACAACTTAATATCTTCAGCAACATCACGAGAATACTGGCCAGCATACTAAACACCGAACAATGTAAAATGAACTGAAACAATTGGACAGAGACACACTGTAATTTATCTACTATTCACACACACTCTTCCATGATAATGACACTCTTTGGTAATGACATGAGTTCCGGGTTTATATTTTAAATTGGCAGTTGGGTTTGTGTTGTTACCAGTTCAATTACTTTGGGTCCAGGGTATGATTAACATTGTGTGGAAAACCGGAGTAGATCGGAGAACGGCCGTGATTAGAGTCAGTCAGCGCTAACTGTACATTGACACCACAGTCGACTTGAGCTTCCAAAAAAGCTCAGGCCGCCCGGTCAAGGACGCTTGTCAAAAGTACGGGAAAACTTGTTGACGCTTTGGACGCTCTGAAGTCTGTGTCACCATGAAATGTTAACCAAAAAAAAGCTAAAGCTCATGTGCAGTTTTAACTGCTTGCCCGGTTTCTATACCTGCCGTACCTGGCTCTATAACTGGCTCTTGTTTTGGCTCTTGTTTTACAACCACGCACTGCACTTTCTTTCTCCCATTTATTATAATATTATTATCAATGAACCATCTTTTTACATTTTACAAGCCCAAAGATCAAGAGAGTGTACTCTGATTGTGTAATGCACCACAATTGCTTGAATTAATTAACCCAAGGGGATAAATAAAGTCACAAAATGTGGAAATTAACGTACATTATGGGATTTCCCCCCCCATTGATCGGGCATCGTACAGAGGTCAAAATTATGGTACAAATACGATAATTATCATACATCTGGCAACACTGAATGGTCAGGGCATAAATGCATATTCATAGGTTTGCTCCGAGTTGGATAAAGCGAAAGAATTGCAAATTATTGTTTTTTTAATTCCTGTTTGATACATTCTAAGGTAATAATTATTTAGATGTACAATTGTTTACATTCTTCACATTATAGGCTAATAGGCTTTGCGTGTGCGTTTTGTAAGAACACTTCATGGCTATACAATATTGTTTTAGCCATTTAGCCTACGTTTATAATGCTAAACAGCAAACTAGAGCACGAATCAAGCATATATTTCTCCTCATTGTTTTTTGTTTTCTTCATTATTTCCTTGCACTGCAATAAAACTCAAATGTGGCTAACTGCATGTATAAATAAGATTTTGAAATGTTCTCTGGTGCTTTTGTGTTGCATTTTGCCAGTTTTTAAACCCCAGTTGGCCTTAACAAAAAGAGCCTTAAGCTTGCAATTATTTAAAATGACATTTCTTATTTATACATATTTGCAAAAAGATATTTTCTTACTAACAGTTATCTGAGTAAAGACAAGAAAATTACTCATGAAGGCCAGATTCATCACATATCATAATATAGGAACTAATATACTTTTCTTATAAATTAGTACATTCATGTGTGTACATTTATAGAACATTATGTGTTTGATTTTCATCACTTCTCATCTGGTGTGCAACCCCTTTAAAGGAGAAACAAAAAAGTTTCATGGTATAGGTTTGTTTGCTAGTTTACAAATTTACTGTTTTATTAAGAGCTTTTATTTAGTGATGTCTGCCCACAGATCTATTCTACTTTTATGTTGAGGTGTAAGAGGTGTTTTTATTGCACTCTTCAATTATTAGCAAATAAAGACAATTTTGTAATTGTTTGTAGTTTTTGTGCTCTTTATGGGAACTTAATGTATGTGATGAACTTCTTTACTTGTGTTTGTTTACAGACATAATAACCTAATTGAAATAATATAGTTTTATGTTTCTGCAACAACAGTTTGGACCTCTGTAGCACATTAACAAAAGTTAATGTACAGCCCAGATATGGACTTTGTTCTTAAAGGGGAAGTTACCTTTAAGTTCTTAAAGATTTTCTTGGGAGAAAATCTCTCAGTGCTCTTGACTAAATCACTTTTTTACATTTAATAAGATATATTAAGAAAATCCTGCACAGTTCAGCTTAAACCTGGCTCAATGCTTTTCTTATTTACCTGAGCTCTAGGGTTCAGGCAATTAGGCCAAGTTTTGATTTATTGTTAATACTTAAACGCTACCTATTGTAATACAATACATTAATATTCTTTCCCATATATTTTGCTATCATAACTGCACATATTTCCGTCACAGGTATAAGTTGCAGAAGGGTGGTCATTGACAAGAAGTACATAGTTTTACACAATCTTGCTTTTAACATTTCTTTAGTTATCTCTGCATTCCTACAGCTTGAACCACTGTATCCCCTTTACAGTTTTGGTGCCAAATTCAAATGACATAAAAAATTTTTAAGAAAAAATCACTGTATATCTATGAACCAAATGGCTCTTTGAAGTGTAAGGGATGTGGCAAGAAATGTTTTTCTCATGATTTAATTGTACTTATTTAACAACACCTTTGAAAAATTTAGTCATGGTTGTTGTAATTCTGGGGAAAAAAACATATGGCTCAAACGAAAATTCAAATTTAGTAGTACATACTGTCACAGTATGACATTTCAGATCCACTATTTTTTCTTAGAAGTTAAAGTTATATTCAGCATATTATACAGCACATTACTTATTAAGTCTACATCAGAATTGTTCATAGAGTGATAATCTGAATAAGACCTATATTATGTTGTAAGATTTGATTTACTCACCACTGACAGTAACTGTGAATGACAGATGTATGGTATAACTGCTGCTGATGCTGCTGATCTCTACTTCATAAAGTCCAGAGAGATCCGTTCTGATGTTCTTGATTTTAAGAGATCCAGTCTGAACATCCAGCTGCAGTTTGTCTCCGAATCTCTTATCTTCTGATATCTTACTGGCTGATTTATTGAAATGAGCTATACGAATCCCTTGAAACCTCCACTGTATCACATCATATTTCTTGATATCAGGAACATCAGTGTGTAGAGTAACAGAATCTCCATCCTTTACTAACACTGACTTAAGTTGATCTGATTCTGGGTTAATCACACCTGCAGACACAAACAGAGACAGTTAATAAACTCAATTCTTGAAATATTCAAAGGATCTAGGAAAGACCAATAAAATTGCCACCCAAGTTCTGAAGTAACAGAAGCTGTATTTGTTAATATCTAAGCTGTTCCCAATAACCAAGCAAAAGCTCCTATTGTAAGTCTAAATTCAATCTTGAAAATTGTTTCTAAACACAATATTAAAGTTAGAAATGTATTGTGTGAAACACAGCAAAAAGTCTGTAAACTATGTACTGAATTGCAGAGAGTTAGATCGTTAACTCTTTCACCGCCATTGACGCCATGAAAGGGATAGTTCGGCCAAAAATGATATTAAACCCATGATTTACTCACCCCCAAGCTGTCCGAGTTGCATATCGTTTTTCAGACAAACACATTTTAGGATATTTTAGAAAATGTTTTAGATCTTTCAGTTGATTAAATGTACTGTAATGTTACGGGGTCCACCCATAGTCCACAACCTTCAAGTCCAAAAAAAGTGCGTCCATCCTTTACAAATTAAATCCAAATGGCACCAGGATGATAAACAAAGGTCTTCTGAGGGTAATCCGCGCGGTGTTGTTTTAGAAATATCCATATTTAAAACTTTATTAACGAAAATAAATACCTTCCGGTAGCGCCGCCATCTTAGTCGCGTCCGCATTCAGTAGTTTTTATTTATGGTTTCAAATGCAGGGGGAGGTGACATTTATAATTTTGTTTTTCTAACAATGACAATAAAGCTCTATCAATCTACATAGAAAGTCAAAATTAGTGAAACATTGATGACTGGCCATTTACTTTCATGTATGGAAAAATACTACATTACGGTGAGTATATGACAAAAAAGTTTTATACTTGGGCGAACACTGATGTATTATATCCAAGAAAAAAACTCATACTATGTACTTGAAAATGATATTTACGAATACGTGGTAAGATTATGACTTGCCTATATTTTACAGACACTGATTACATTTGAGTGTTTGCTATCAAACATCAATTAACAGGTACATATAATAATGTTCATCTAGTAATGAGTACTTATTAAAATATCTGCGATACTCACCCTTTACATTGAAACTGTTTTGTATAATCTTACTTCTGACAGTGATCTCTACTTCATATACTCCAGTGTGTTGAGTTGTGATATTTGTGATGGTGAGATCTCCAGACTGATCCTTTAACTGCAGTCTGTCTATGAATCTCCCATCAAGAACATCATCATATATTGAGATCTTATTGCCTTTGGGTTCGCTATTGATTTTAGCTATGGTAGATTTTTGAGGTCCAAATGTCCATAATACTGTCACATCATCTGTCTGTGTGTCAGTAAAATCAGTGTGTAGAGTAACAGAATCTCCCTCCTTCACTGACACTGACTTCACTTCATCACCAAACACACCTGCACAGAGACAATTACTTAGACAGATATTAAACTGTCAGTATAAAGATCACTTCTGTTTAAAATAGTGAAATGTCGAAAACTCTCTACAAAGTCTGCATTACAGCAGGACATTATATATAAATACATTATATACATCATATATAAATGCAGTTATATGTAGAACTTAGAATATAGATATGTATATATTGTATTAAGTGAAAGTGAAAGTGTTGCAGAAATGTTCATAAATCAACTTACTGTTCATAAATATAGAGATGAAAAAGAGCAAAGATATCGTCTTCATGTTGCTGCAGGTGTGGAGTTAATAAAGATCACATCAAGTTATATAAGCGTTTAATTCTTGATCTCTGACCGTTTGTCTGACTAGCAGCCGCCACACCCATAAACTCACGGAGCGACAGGAGAACGACTAACGACACTAAACAAACATACAGAGAGATAACATCAATGTCACATGACTATGGCTAACTGTTTCAAAAGGAAGCGTACCTGTCGTGAAACAAAGCTTCTGAAATGGCAGATTCGTATGAATCCTAAGCTGTGTCCATATTCAAAGGCTGCAACCTTTGTTTTTTGATAAACAGTGAAGAGTACAAAGTACCAAGGTCACAGTAAAAACACTGTATACATTACACAACTGTAACATTTGGACGTAAAGGTTGCCATCTAGTGGTAAAGGTGCGTTGCAATTTTTTATATACACAGGGTTCAATTGGATATTTTGAAGTGAAAATAACATAATTGAAACATGTTACTGCAATTTTTTATTTATTTTGGGCATCCTCACATTAGAGTCACAAGTTCATGTACAAAGTTTGGTTTGAATAGGTGAAAGAGTTCCTGTGATATGAACTACTTCCTGTTTTTTTGGTTTTCTGTTCAAGAGGAAGAACGACATGGATCCATGACATCATGTCTTCAAGCAACTTAGACCGGCACTGCCTGAACATTTTAAAGTTTGAACGGGGTCTCTGTGTCAAACAGCCTAGTTGCAGGAGCTGGCCAAAAATTTGGGCAGAATAATAATAATAAAACTTATGAAGAACAATAAGTGTGCTTTTTGCAAGCACACTTAATTATAAAATAATCAATTCCAATAAGAGATTATAGTAGGCGCAGGCTGCGACCTTCTAAGGACGTATTTTAAGATTGCATCACAGCAGCGGGACCTGAGTCTAGTAAGCCTCAGGTCCCAATTCAAAGGATGCTTAGAATGAAGCCTCAAAATGCGTCCTTATTTCTTCGCGCTGTCAAAGAACTTATATGGCGCTGTTAAGGATAAAACCATATATATGTATAATAAAGACTAGATGTGTTACGGTGGAGTCTCTAACGTCATCACCTGGCGGCCATCTTACTTCAGACAGCTTCAAACGGTTTGGTTTCTTACGAACGTTATTAACAGGCCATCTCTCCGTCTGTTATCCCTGCTCTCACTCACATTATCAATTCATCCCTTTCCACTGGCACCTTCCCTGTAGCATTTAAAGAGGCCCGGATAACCCCGCTGCTGAAGAAACCCACTCTCAATCCTGCTATGCTAGAGAACTACAGACCTGTTTCTCTTCTTGCCTTCATTTCCAAGACTCTTGAACGCATTGTGTTCAACCAGCTCTCCACTTTCTTCACACAAAATAACCTCCTAAATAGCAATCAGTCTGGATTCAAAAGTGGTCACTCCACCGAGACTGCGCTGCTCTCAGTCATTGAGGCCCTAAGGCAGGCAAGGGCAGCCTCCAAATCATCTGTGCTGATCTTACTGGATCTTTCTGCAGCTTTTGATACGGTCAATCACCGCATCCTCCTGTCGACTCTCATGTCTATGGGTGTCACTGACACAGCGCTTCTATGGTTCAAGTCGTACCTCTCAGATAGGTCATTTCGGGTATCCTGGAGAGGTGACGTCTCCGAACCCCAACGTCTTGATACCGGGGTCCCTCAAGGCTCTGTGCTTGGACCGCTGCTCTTTTCGATATACATGACATCCCTGGGCTCTGTCATTCGGAAACATGGCTTTTCCTACCTCTGCTATGCAGACGACACTCAACTCCACTTGTCGTTCCACCCTGATGATCCTACGGTTTCTGCCCGCATCTCGGCATGCCTGAGGGACATCTCACTCTGGATGAAGGATCACCATCTCCAGCTTAACCTTGCGAAGACAGAACTGCTTTTCATATCATCTGAACCAATGATTCAGCACAACTTTTCCATTCAGCTAGGTTCCTCGACCATCACGCCTTCCAAGACGGCCAAAAACCTGGGAGTGGTCATTGATGATCGGCTTAGCTTCATGGAGCATGTTGCCAGCACCGCTCGCTCTTGTAAATTCATCTTCTACAATATTAGGAAAATTAGACCTTTCCTAGATGAGCATGCTACGCAGGTCCTGGTCCAAGCTCTTGTCCTGTCCAGGCTGGACTACTGCAATGCGCTATTGGCAGGACTTCCAGCCTGCACGACCAAACCCCTACAGATGATTCAGAACGCAGCGGCAAGAGTGGTCTTCAATGAGCCAAAGAGGGCGCACGTCACTCCTCTCTTTGTCAAGTTACACTGGCTTCCTATAGCAGCCCGCATCAAATTTAAGGCTCTGCTCCTGGCCTTTAAAACCACCACTGGGTCAGCACCCCCTTACCTTCGCTTGCTTATAGAGCCTTATGTACCCTCTCGATCACTGCGCTCTGCCACCGAGCGACGGCTTGTGGTACCATCTCAAAAAGGGAAGAAAACACTAACGCGTACCTTCTCAGGAACTGTCCCACAACTGTGGAATGATCTGCCGGTCGTGACACGATCAGCTGACACTGTAGCTGTCTTTAAGACTCGGCTAAAAACCCATCTCTTCCACCATTACCTTACTTCCTAATTACAGATTTACTATCTTTCTTTAGTTAGCCTTCTCTTTATCTCTTTCTCTATTTACCTTCCTCTTTATATAAAAAAATATATATAATTACTAACAAACCCTTGGCTATGTATATTGTGTTGGACTTGATGAGACTATTTCCAGTGCACTTATGTATTGCTGTTCTTATGTTGCCATAATTGCTTCTTTAGTTTACCTCACTTGTAAGTCGCTTTGGACAAAAGCGTCTGCTAAATGAATAAATGTAAATGTAACGTGGCTATAATTCTGGATGCTTTAACATGATTCATGAAATTTGTTCATTAAGTATGCAGTGTCATAGGTACATCTCTGACGTTTATAACAAACCAAAACTATATAAAACTAAAATATAATTATATCATAAGCATGACAAATAGATTTATGAATTTACCATTGGACTTCAGCCAAGTTGTACATCTGAACGATCTTGACTTAAAACATCATAGCAAAAGGCCTGAATATCAGGTTTTGATTTTGAATAAATGTACAAAAATTATAGAATTTTTCAAATGGAAGCTTTGTATAGACAACTACTGTAGTTGTTTTCCCAATATTGATAAGAAATAAAGCTTTTTCAAATGTATTGCTTTTGTTTTATTTTCAGACCCATTGTACTTTAGATATTACTGTACATGTTACAATATCTCTAGCCTGTCTCTTGGTGGACATTTATCCCATAGATCTGTTTTAATTTTTGCACAAAACTGTGGATAAGCAAATGTCCACGGTATGATAACTGTACATGCCACTATTGTGGTATACCGCCATACTGTTACAACTCTACACGTGGGTCGCACGTTTCTTAATAGCATGGAATACCATCCATACTCCGTATCTTGTGCATTAGATGCGCCAATGGTTCTTCAAATTTAAATTTTTTGCTAGAAACAAGTCAAGACTTGATTACCCTTGAATAGATGTAAGGTGTAAGTTCTACGTTGGACGTAAAGCGTATTTTACGTCGATAATAATGACATCGGAACAATTGCATATTTGCACATAAAATCAGACATGTAAATGCAACTTAAACTGTACACATGTAAATAACACCTGCAAATAATATACAGTGCACAGCATAAATGAGTACACCCCCTTTGAAAATTAAGATTTTTCTCCATTTGTTAGTAAATATGAGACCAATTTGCTTTCTTTTTTACAAAACAGTTTTATTAAACATTTATTTTTATTAACAAAACAGTGAAAGTCACTTACCATCTTTAGGAAACAAAAAATAACACATTTAAATCAAATGGGGTGATGCAAAAATGAGTACACATATGTTAGCAAAAAAATAAATTAAGTGTAATTAACAGGAATTCACTAGGAAATGAGGAAGTGGCCACAGGATAACTGGCAATTGAGAGTGTTATTTAAGAGAGAAAATCCACTTTCATGTAATGGTGACAGAATAGCACCACATGGTAAAGAAATGTCTCAAGACATGAGAAATAAACATAATTTCTTTGCACAAAATGGTCAAGGTTTCAAGATAATTAGTTAAGCATTGCTAATAAGTTTAAATACTGTCACGAAAGGGATCCAAAAATTAAAAGGGATGGACTTATGGGAAGCTCTCTGCGATGTTCAGGACGTCCACTGAGGTTAACACCTCATCAAGAACGTTTTGTGATGAGAGATGTTGAAAAAAAATCATCATGCAAGTTCAGCACAGTTGGCTAAATCATTAGAAAGTCAATCTGGGTTGTTTCCTGTGACACCACACGACGGAGGTATAGTGCAAAGGAGAGGCATGCATGGCTGTCATTCATAGAAATAAGCCACTGGTAAAGCCAATGCACAAAAAGCTCTTTTGCTAGAGCTCATATTAAGAAAGGTAAAGGCTATTGGGTCTCTAACTCTCTATACTTTTGAGTAATAAGACACAGATGAATCTTTGTGGCTCTGACGTGTTCCAAACTGTATGGTGTGAAAAGGGTGAGGAGTACAATGAAAAATGCATGGTACAAACAGTAAAGTATGGTGGTGGCAGTGTTCTTCTGTGGGCTTGCATGAGTGCTGCAGGTGTCGGAGAGTTTATTTTTATAGACAGCAAGAATGTACTGTGAAATACTTAAAGAGAAAATGCTACCATCACTCTGTGCCCTTGATCAACAGGCAATCTTTTAACATGATTGTGACCCAAAATACGCATCTAAGGTCACTAATTCATTTTAGAGGAAGCACAGGGTAAAAGTGATTCACACCTAAACCCCAGCAAATTGGTCTCATATTTACTAACAAATGGAGAAAAATCTTAATTTTCAAAGGGGGTGTACTGATTTATGCTGTGCACTGTATCTGTATACTACATATTAAACACTCTAATCTCTTAGACCAGAGGTGCTTTAAAAGTCATAAACCAGAACCGCAACAGTAGCCCACACTAGCAGAGCAGAGATGACCAATCTGATCACAGCTTCAGAAACATGACAACAGCAATCGCAGTCTGAGGAAACAAAGGAACAATATGAAACAGATCAGTGTGTTTCACGTTAAAAGAAAACAAAATAATATTAATTAAAAAGGTACACAATCTGATCCTCAGCTGCTTAACCATTTCACTTTAGACTATTTGGCCCAAATCTGCATTTAGAGGTGTTGTCCTGGTCAAAACAATCTCCTGAACTGAAACTGAATGTCACAATGGGAAAGAAAGGTGAGTTAAGCAATTTTGAGCGTGGCATGGTTGTTGGTGCCAGACGGGCTGGTCTGAGTATTTCACAATCTGCTCAGTTACTGGGATTTTCACGCACAACCATTTCTAGGGTTTACAAAGAATGGTGTGAAAAGGGAAAAACATCCAGTATGCAGCAGTCATGTGAGAAGAGCAACTTTGACTGAAATAACCACTCGTTACATCCGAGGTATGCAGCAAAGCATTTGTGAAGCCACAACATGCACAACCTTGAGGCGGATGGGCTACAACAGCAGAAGACCCCACCGGGTACAACTCATCTCCATTACAAATAGGGATGTCCCGATCCGATATGCTGGCATCAATATAATCATGACTGGATCGGACTCAATATAATGATCTGTTTGGATGTCAATGGGTTTGAAATGTCTCTGTAGGTAACATGGTCTCATCTCTACAATAGTAGGTTTGAGAGTTTACAGTATGGATTAATATGTAGTCATATCAAAGCAGTACATAAATCAATTTAACTGTATCATCTCAACAATATAGCAATAATAAGTGCTTAAGAAAACGTAAAAAAAAAATTTATGCATTTATCAACATATTTAAAAACATATTTATGCATTTATCAACAGGAGGGTGGATTTCTGTACTAGGCCTACTCTTCACCAGATTATCTTAAATAAAGACTGAGATTATCACCTCTAGTCCTCATGTTCTTACACTGCTCATCTCACTTTAGTTAATGATTTCTCTAATCTTTTATTTAATCTTACTCAAGTTTATCAGGTTTACTTCTTGATATCAGATTTAAGATTTAATTGATTTTCTTTTTCCCTTTTTTCTCTTGAAGTATTTTAAATTAGCATGTATATATTATGTTATATAAATAAACAAATTTGTCTTGTGTTTTTAGGACAGATACTCTAACTAAAAAAAAATTTCAGGGTGGGGTTTAAGAGAGCTTGACTTGACTTTACATCACAACACAACACTGTCAGATCGATATTGTGTTGTTACTTCAGACATCTGAACTGTTGAAGAATATGTTCCTCATGTTTGTTTTTCTCTCTTTCTGCTTCACTTCTCTGGTTGGTAAGTTATAAATGTGTTTTTAATGTTTTATTACAGATGTTAGTACAGAGTTATGATATTTTATTTAAATTTTAGACTAAAGATGCATTTGAATTTAATTATCATATAAAAATTAAGATATTATCATGAAATCTAGTTTGGATGTCTCACATAATATAAATATTCATCAGATATTTATATTATATTAATATATATACATATATTTATTTATATTAATACTCAGTTAATTGTTTATGGATTTATAGTTAAAATGAAAAGCTTTGTTTCTTTATATTTGAAGATAAAAAGTTTTTCATCTATTAAGATTTGTTGTTGTTTGTGTGAAAGTCTACTAAATTTTAATTCTGTCAGACTCTTTTATGGAAATTTTATGAATCTTTTGTTTAAATACATAACTGAATATTTACCAAACCAAAGCCTGAAGGCTGTTTTATTCATTCAGAATCTTTAAATAGTTTTAGTTAACAATAGTAACCCTGTCCTGTAGTTAACAGTATGTTATGTTACATTTATGTTATTCCATAGTCTTGATGAGATTACTATTCTGTTTTTTTTTGCTTTTGAAAGTCACTTCGAATTAAAGTATTTTCTTAATGCCTTAATGTAAATGTACTTTTATACTAAAATATTCCATGCTGTTGAAGCTTTTTAGTAATTTTCTGTATTTAAAGTGTCCCTGTAGCTCAACTGTTGTTAGATCAAAGCATTAACAGCACAAACGGTCGTGGGATTTTCAGAGAACACACATTGATAAAGAGCTCTTTAATGGTTATAAGTGTCTGCCAAATGCATAGATGTAACGCACATTTTCAGAAATCTTTCTTCCAAAGCTCACATTTCTAAATCTCTTTCCTAGTTTGTCTTTGTGCTTTTGTTAAAGATTAAAAAGATCGAATAAACTTTACTCCAAAACTTTGATGAACTTTGGTGTGTTCTTCAGGTGTGTTTGGTGATGAAGTGAAGTCAGTGTCACTGATGGAGGGAGATTCTCTTACTCTATACACTGATACTGAAATACTGAGTGCTCATCTCTTACTGTGGAGGTTTGAAACTGATGGGACTCTCATAGCTAAAATCATTAAAGACACCAATAAGATCTCAATATATGATGATGTTCTTGATGGGAGATTCAGAGACAGACTGCAGGTGAATAATCAGACTGGAGATCTCACCATCACAAACATCACAACTCAACACACTGGACTTTATCAACTTATCATCGGCGGCAGACAGAAGACCTCACACACATTCAATGTAACTGTCTGTGGTGAGTAAAGATTTATGGTTTGTAGTGTCTATAATATATTTAAGCATTTGGTAAATTAACTATAACAATTACTCTCAATAGTGTCTCTTGCTTTACACTGATATGATTTAGATTTTTGTTCTTGTTCTCTTGTGTTTTTCAGCTCGTCTGCCTGTTCCTGATATCAGCAGAAACTCTACACAAAACTCTTCATCAATCTCAAAATGTGTGTTGTTTTGTTCAGTGATGAATATTAGAGATGTGAGAGACGTGAGTCTCTCTTGGTACAAAGGAAACAGTTTATTGTCCAGCATCAGTGTGTCTGATCTCAACATCAGACTCTCCCTATCTCTGGAGGTAGGGCTGTCAAAAAATCGCCTGTGATTCTCATGCGCGTGCGTTCAGTAAAGCCGGTTCCGTTATTACAAGTAAATCGCCAACAGCTGCTTTCAGATGGAGCCGCATTAACTTCACAGAACCTTAGTTCACCGAGAAGCTAGGCAAAATCGCATAGATTATCGGAGTCGATTTTCCTCAATTATGAACCTGATTTTGCCAAGCTTTTCTGTGAACTACGGCTCTGTGTAGTAAATGCCACTCCATCTGAAATCAGCTGATGGCGATTTACTACTAATCAGGAAACTGGCTTTACTGATGAAACACGCATGAGAATCGCAGGAGATTTTTTGCACAGCCCTATGTGGAGGTTGAACACATACAGCTGTGTACTCAACAATCCCATAACAAACCAAACTCAACATCTTAACACCACTCAACTTAGTCAGCCGTATTTAGATACAACAGGTGTGATTAATAATGCTTACTTACTGAGCTGATCTAAAGGTCAGACTGAATGTTTAGTTACATAATTATATTCATTAATCTGTGATCAGATTCAGTTACATTACATTGTAAAAATTTGCAGCATTTTTGTCAAATCAACACATTTTCATGTTACTGTAACTTAAAAAATTTAGTTAAACAATTTTAACTTGAATTTATAAGTTATGTCAACATTTTTAAGCCAAAAGTTAAAATTGTAGGTTGAATTGACAAAACCAAGTTGTTTTAACTTGGTGCTGTTCTTCACTGATCTTAGATCAGATTCAGTTACAATTATGTCTGTTATTATTCATTACAGTTCTTACCTTCATTCTGATCTGTTGTGTTGTTGTTGGATCTCTGATGATTGTCACTTCAGTTCTGATCTTCTGGATCTGTAGGAAACTCAGAAACACACAGCAACAGGGTAAATATCAACTAGTACTAATACAGCTGTATGGTAATAACTACAGTATTATAACAAATAATGACATAATTATTATTCTTCCTGAAACAGTTCGAAGCATAGAAGAGGAAATCACTTATGCAGATCCAACATTCTATTAAAGAGCAGCAAATAAACCGGTGAGATCATTTATTACTCTTTATATGATTAGCTGAAATCTGACAGATTTATTTTATCACACGTGTGCACACACACAAGCGCGTACAATAAATATGTTTTACTTCTTGTATAGTTGTGTATAGTATTGTACTGGTCCCAAAACAAGCTGCTAGCAACTAGGGCTGTCAACTTTAGTCGTTTAGTCGACTAATCGGTCGATGCCGTCTTTGGCGACTGACATTTTCATTGGTCGACCAGTTGCATAATTTATTTATTTTCACCAATAAAGAAATTTTCATTGATTTACTCCTTGATATTTATTCCTTTATAAGCAGTTAAATATTACTGTATTCTAAATATAATTAGCCCATGTTTTATCCCCAACTTTAAATGCTTTAATTTAGGCTATTTTGTAACAGCGCCACAGTTTAACGCACCACATAGAATACTCTGGAACCGCACCTGTGGCTGGCTGCACTGCTGCTTCAGGTTTAGTAAGGAATATAGGTTGTTTTGCTGTATTCATTCAGTTTAAATGCTACTTGTTTTGGCTTTAGTCAGCAAAATGTCCAAGAAATCTAAATCTTTTGTCTGGCTGCATTTTACAAAAAAAGCTCACGGAGTTTGAGTTCGCCTGCTCACAAGGTTTGCGAAAAGTAAACGCTACAGTCTATTTTTTGTAAATTCTTTCATTCGAATAGTAAATAAAATACAGTAATAAAATTAGGGCTGCACGATTAATCGTTTTTAAACCGAAATCGCGATTCGGATTGGTGCGATTTTCGAATCGCAAAAGCTGCGATTATTTCGATTCAGTACTATCAAATAACAATCATCTAGTACGCAGTTTTTGACAGTTCGCTTCATGCGCATTTAACGTTTGATGCAGTTTAAACCAATAGAGGGCATTAACACTGAGGTGCTGACTAGGGCTGGGCAAAAAAATCGATTTTTCGATTAATCGTTCTTTAAAACGTGGTCGATTCAGAATCGATTCTCAGAGAGCAGAATCAATTTTTTTCTTTCATATTTATTTCTGCAAACATTGAACGAAAGATTAACATTAATCAAATTACTAGTCTTCTTCACTAGATGTCACCCTCTTTTTTGCCTAGCGCATGTTATCAAGGAGCAAGAGGCAAGCCTGTCATTAATTCATTCAGTGCTTAAAATGGTGGTTTCAGGTGCTTCGTTGATTTTATTAATTACCCACTTGTAACCTGCTGTTCACTGTTCTTTTTATTAATATAGTATTTGTATAAAATCTATATTCATTGAGTTGAATAGAGTATAAAAACTGGTCCGAGAGCCAGAATCGAAAATTGAATCGAGAATCGAAATCGAATCGTTTTGGTAGCTTGCGAATCGAAATCGAATCGATCTGGAAAATCTGAATCGATACCCAGCCCTAGTGCTGACAGAACGTCAGATAAGGCCATTGCGCGAGCAGCAGTTCAACTCCCCAACAAAGTGTACGGCCATATGATTTCCGCGATGCAGAAAACATGGACAGAATCGCGAAATGCATACAAATGGAATTAACTGTACAACGCGGAATGTCATGAAATTTGGCAGATTTTGGATTCAGTCATTTTTAAAACCCATTATAACTCATTCACCGGCAAATGAAAGGAGAAATGCACAGAAACATTTCCCTCTTGTGTAATGTTGGACTTAAAGAAAGGTGTGTATATACATCCGTTTCTCGTCAAGCATCGCAAACAAATGACAAGCGCCTCATCAGACTATAAGCAGGTTTCATTAAAGCCCGGTACACAGCAGACGAAAGAGGTACAGTATAGTTTCTTGCACGCGCACATCCGCACCGCTTTGAAAGTATATTTACCTTGAGGGTTCATAAAGCGCGCACACAGAGAGCAGTCAGCACACGCGTGATCACTAAACTTAAGTTTTCTTTCTTGTCTAAGTGAACATAAACAGCTGGATGTTTATCAGTACATTAAAGCAGAGCATTTTAAAGCTGTCTTGTGTCTTAAAGTGACAGACAGTAACCTGGTGCTTTCTGTGTCAGAAATGTTTATTACACACCAAAAATTAAAATCACTCCTTACTCTTAACTGAACAAGCTTCTGCAGCTCCACATTTAAAATCGTACAGTGAGGACTGTGCAGTGTTTTATTTGTATTTTTTGCTTATGTTAAATCATAGATTAGGGATGCATCGATACCGATACTGGTATCGGGTATCGGCCTCGATACCACATTTTCTAAAGTACTCGTACTCGTTAAAAGTCCCCCGATACCAGGGATCGATACCAAGGTCTGAGAAATGTCTATGTTTGAGTGGCGTGTAAGGGGTTAGTGCCTCTTGTGTTGTCCAAAGAGGCAGAGTTTACAACAAACTGGAAAACTAGTCACTTGTTTTTTTGTTAAATTATATGACTAAAGCTGTTACCTGTAAATTTGAATCATGTTTTTTATTAAGTACTCAGTATCGGTATCGGCAAGTACTGAAATGCAAGTACTCGTACTCGTACTCGTATTCCAAAAAAGTGGTATCGGCGCATCCCTATCATAGATTCTAATAACTAATATATTTACATTTATTACAGATGCCTGAAAAGTAAAACAAGATGAGTATAGTCTTATGATTAAAAGAAAAAACTAAACATTTGCTTGTCAGAAGCATTGTTCTAGTGACAGCCAAAATACATGGGCCTAAATGTTATTTTAAATAAAACTTAAAATAAATTTTTGTTAAACTGTATTTTCTTAATGTTCTTAGATTTTTTTTTAAAAGTGTGTCTGCAGAAGAGCAAAGTCCTGCAGACACCTTTGTACAATGTTTAAGAGGTCTTAAATAAACAGTAGCATAGCATCTTTCTTTGGTGCTATTAAAACCACCACAACAAACCTGGATGTAGCCTTTTTATTAGATACTAATGAATCGCACTTTAAATCGTGAATCGCAATTTTGATCAGAAAAACCGCAATTAGATTTTTTCTCTGAATCGTGCACCCCTAAATAAAATAATTAAAATGAGAGTCTCTCCTGATTGTGTTCCAAATTATTAACATTTACGTCTTTTAGGCTATAAGTAAATTGCAGATTAAGTTTTGTTTTTGTAAATCATCAGACATTATTTTTACCACTTAATTAAGTTTTGCTTCATAGAAAGCATTTCTTTAAAGTGAATTTCGTTTTGTATAAATTGTATCTTAATTTTAATAAATGTTTCATCAACCAACTGCATGTATTTAATAAATAAAAAGCAAATATAGCAGACAATATAATAACCGCGCATGGAGGCACGGTGCGTTCACTTGCATTGCATTGTTAACTAGAACGCACCTCATCAAAAATTAATAAAATTAAGCGTATGCCTATATGCCTCATACATTAGCATTACATATCTTTGCTGCATTCATTCCAGAAGATGACAAGGGCTGGCACACAGTGAGTTAGACCCGCCTTGGCCGGTGCGTCTTTTACGCATTTTAACCATTAGTTTTATCGTGTTGCAGTCTATTTGGCAATATTCCACATACGACAGGCTTATATATGAAAAAAAATTACATTTACATTTCAGTGGTAACGGATACGGTGATGGTGATCATCTTCTTTCTTTATGTTAGCACTACCTCACACTAAAGCAGAGTTTCTTCAGAGCTTTCATTTTCTTGAGCTGCGGCAATGTTTTAAATGAGCTTCTAACGCTAGACAAACGCCTTTATACGATCACCTTGTACCCAAACCATTTAGAAACTGAGGAGCCATTTGTCCTCCGATTCATATCCTCCGAATAATGTAACAAAACGAAAATAAACCTATAGGCCGTCCTACTATACAGCCTATTATTATTAGGGTTGTTTTTAGGCTGTGTGTGTGTGTGTGTGTGTGTGTGTGTGTGTGTGTGTGTGTGTGTGTGTGCGTGTGTGTGCGTGTGTGTGTGTGTGTGTGTGTGTGTGTGTTTTTTAAAACGCCTAGATCGGCTGGACAAAAGTCAACACATAACTTCAAAGTAAAGAAGAATATACAGCCTGTATAAACGAGAGCTTTTAGGAGTTTTCATTATTTGGCAGTTTTAGCAGTTATATTTTTTGTAGCGTGCGGGTGTGGTCAGGTGCGCAGTTGTGACTGTCATATAAACCTAGGACAAAGCTCCTCACTTTGCAGTTAAAAAAATCACTTAATTGTCAAAGAATTGTATTATAATTTATAGTTTTATGTATTATTATTGATGTTTTCGTTGTTGTTTTATAAATTCTCTATAACAATTGTTTAATTCAATCAAAATGAAAAACATTGCATCTTTTTTTATTTTTAGTTGACTAATCGATGCGCAGGACAGGACTTGGTTGACTACAGCCCTACTAGCAACCTTTTATACATACAAGACATAAAGATATTCATGACAACAAAATGAACGTAGCTGAAACAAATCAGACAAATTTAAAAGAGAAAAAGAGAAACACAAAAACTAAACATAAAACAAAACACATGTGGATATAAGTAAAGATGATTCAGAGAACAAATATGATTAATTGTCTCTACTAGTCTTTGTTCAGTTAGTCTTATTAAATGCATATAATATTATTTATATAATATTATATAATATATGACAGTATAAAGATGTGCCATTATAAAAGCATCTTTTGCTCCGATTTTTGTTTGAGCATATCAGTGAACACCCCTGACCACTCTGTGAGTTCATGTCTTTGTAAACGAAAGTTTAATGCATTTTAGGAAGGATTGTTCCAGTGCACCTATGCAGCCATTGTGGGGGTTGGTGGTGATACCACAGAAACCGAAAATTCTCGGGCCAGCAGGAGCGGTCCAAATTTCAATCAAACCCGTTCTATTTCATCATCAACAATCTTAAAACAAGGCTTTAAGTGTAAAATACCCAACTTGTCCTTTAAACAGCAATTCATCGACTGGCCACTAGAGGCAGGCTCCAAAAGGGAGTCAATTCCCATATACCCCCCATGTTAAAATAACCAACTTTACAGTAGAAAAAACGGTTAATGTTTCAGTAATTTAGATTTTGTACACTGGAAAAGACACTGTTAAACCATCACATGGCAAACTGATGCCTTCAAATGCCTTCTGGAACCCAAATTGAGACAAAGTTGATAGATATATGCTTTAAATGTATTAGTGTGTATAAAAATATAATGAGAAACAAACCCACTTAACTAAGCCCCCATGGAATTAAAATTAAACTTTTTTTCCTTTTAGTATATTACTAAATACCTTAAAAATATATATATAAACTGGTATGGTTCAAAACACGGACAAAAAAATCTCATATAGAAGATATTGTCAGGAACAGGGGACAGATAAACCCAAAAGCAAGCGATGTCGGGGGTAAACAGAAAACACTTTAATAATAGACAAAACAAATGCTAGCAACCAGTTACTTGTTACTAGTGTTTTAACTTTGTCTTTAGTCTTATTTAATGCATACACAACAGTCTCTGAATATAGATTAGTGATGATTTAACAAATTGATCTGATTATTACTGACTTGTTATTAATTGTTTGTGTTTGTATGTTGTGTGTTTTTGTGTACAGGAATCTGAGGATGATGTGGTGTATGCAGGAGTCAAGAGATGATAAACAAACTCGCTGTGATTCTCAGATCAACGTTCAGATCTATGATCGTCTTCAGTTTCTGTTATAACTTCAGAGTCTCAGTGTTTGTGAGTTTAAAAAGTTTCTCATGAACAGAGTTTTGTATAATATTACATAAAGTGATTATTCCATTTGAGACGTCTGTCTTCTCTCTCACTTAAAGATCTGTTACTCCTCCATCACATTCACAAGGTTAAACCTCATGTTAACATCCAAAAATGCAACTATAGGACAATTAAATAACATTGATAGACAGCATTTTAAAGAAAGATTGAACTGTAAAACATGATCAGAAACACTGTGATCTAAATTTAAATTAATAACTAAGAGTGTAGATATGACCAAAAGTCATAGTGGTTTTAAAACACAAAGCAAGACTTTTTTATTTGTGTCACTGTATGCTTGTGATACTTTAAGAGCTTCATTTCTGAGTTGACGTTAACCTTGATGTAGAAATAAATGTGGTTTTGTTCTGTTGGCAGACATGAGAGATGTGCTTGTGTTAGACTATTAGTAGCTGTTTATGGTTTATGTGTATATGAGATGTGAGAGTCAGCTCACTTGACTCTCGTGCTCTCTGTAAGACCTTCTCTGTTCTTCCCATGACGATTTTACTTTTTTTGTGAAGTTCTCTGCGCCGCCCCCTCTTGCACATGTTCAAACTCCTGATACATGTTTGCTTCCCTTATCTGAAGCGGATGTTTCCACAATCTTTGCATCTAACAAACCAACTACCTGCCCGTTAGATTCCATAACAACCCATCTCCTTCAGCCATTTCTCCATCGGTTATTGCTGTTCTCATGCACATTATCTCTTTCTACTGGTACATTCCCTACTAATAACCCTGCTGCTGAAAAAGCCCACACTTAATCCTGCAATGTTAGAGAACTATAGACCCGTATCTCTCCTTCCCTTCATTGTCAAGACTCTTGAATGTGTATTTTTTGACCAACTCTCCTCCTTCTGCACACAAAATCACCTCCCGGACAGCAACCAGTCTGGTTTCAAGAGCGGTATCTCTCCCGAAACTGCACTGCTCTCAGTTATTGAAGCCCTAAGGCAGGCAAGGCCGGCCTCCAAATCATTTGTACTGATTCAACTGGATCTATCTGGCGCTTTTGACACTGTCAATCCCCACATCCTCTTGTTGACCCTGAAGGCTATGGGTGTCTCTAGTACAGCACAACTGTGGTTCAGGTCTTACCTCTCAGGTAGGTCATTTAGAGTATCCTGGAGAGGTGACGTGAGAACCCCAATGTCTCAGTACCGGGGTACCTCAAGGCTCAGTGCTCGGACCACTGCTCTTTTCTATATACATGACATCATTGGGTTCTTTGTCATTCAGAAACATGGCTTTTTCTTACCACTGCTATGCGGATGACACACAAATCAACCTGATCAGCTTAGTTTCATGGAGCATGTTGCCAGCACCGCCCGCTTTTGTAGATTCATCCTCAACAATATTAGGAAAATTAGACCTTTCCTATCTGAGCATGCTACACAAGTCCTAGTTCAGGCTCTTGTCCTGTCCAGACTGGACTATTGCAATGCTTTACTGGCCGGACGCCCAGCCTGCACAACCAAACTCCTACCGGTGATCCAAAATTCTGCGGCAAGAGTGGTCTTCAATGAGCAAAAGTGGGCGCATGTCACTCCACTCTTTGTCAAGTTAAACTGGCTTCCTATAGCAGCTCGCATTAAATTGAAAGCTCTACTCCTGGCCTTTAAAACCACCACTGGGTCAGCACCCCCTACACTTAATCACTTATACAAACTTATGTACCCTCTAGATTCCTGCACACTGCCACAGAGCGGTGCCTTGTGGTTCTATCCCAAAACTGGAAAAAAAAATTAAGTTAAGTACCTTCTCTGGTTCTGTTCCTCATCTGTGGAATGATCTGCCGGTTGTGACAAGATCTGCTGACTCTGTAGCAGTCTTTAAGGGTGTTTTCACATATAGTTCATTTTAAAAGAACCAAACCCAGTTCACTTAAAGTGAACCAGAAAAGGAACTAGCTGAATGTGACCTCAGTCCTTTTGGTGTTCACAATATAGTGGACTCAAAAGAGGACCCAGTTCTTTTTTTGGTCCCCTTCAGAACTGAAGTGATCTCAGACCTTTTCTTGTTCATATCACAACTTCATAAGAACTCAGATACCAGCTTTCTGTGCAGCAGTTGATTTTGATACGATGTCCAAACGACACGCAAAGCGGACCGGGACCTCATTGATTTCACATATCAAAAAGAAATCGAACCACAAAAGAACCCAAAAGCGAACCGTACTCAGACCACCTCCTGACGTGGTCTGAGTTCGGTTCACTTCTGGGTCCTTTTAGGGGGGTCTGAGATCACTTGGTTTGTTCACATATACACCCTGAACTGCTCTGAGAGCGTTTGGAGGGCTCAAACGAACCAGGTGTGAAAACACCCTAAGAATCAACTAAAAACCCATCTTTTCGGCCAACACCTAACTTGCTAATCTTTTCTTTTTCTCTATTTTTATTTTTACATTCTCTGTCAAAAAAATACTGAAAAGTACCCTTGATACTGTGTTAGACTTGATGAGACTAGTTCCAGTACACTTATATATTGCTGTTCTTGTGTTGCTTTAATTGCTGAGATATGTGATAAGTGTGTGTGTGTGTGTGTGTGTGTGTGTGTGTGTGTGTGTGTGTGTGCGTACGTGCGTGCGTGTGTGTGCGTGCATGTGTGTGTGATGTGTGATCAGTGTGTATAGGTTTGTGTAAAAATAGTGTGGTTCTTCTTTTCTTTTCTCTACACAAAACTTTACACAAAAATAAAGTAGTGAACACATCAAGACTAAAGTTTAATAAATAAAAGATTCAATCAAAGTGATCTTACTGTGATGTATTACTTTAAGACTTTATTTTCTTTACTTTATGTTGTTTAAATTCTTCCCAAACTGTGGGCCATAGTGCTACTGCAGTGGGACCATAGCCTGGACTAGAGATATACCGATAAATCTGTTTCCCAATATTTTCCCAGATATTTAAGCATTTTCCCATTATCGGGTATCGGTTTTGTAAAATCGGATTGACCGATAAACACAGCCATCGTGCGTGCTGGACTGCCATTTCATTACAGCGTCCGAAAAGAGGACACAACAACAACGTGCACAGCAAATATGACGGCAGACTGATCCATCAAATTCTGTCCCAATAACGATGTAGATTTACATGAACAAAAAAGCCATGAATGAATGAGTGTCGGAAATAAAAACGCTGAATTAAATAAGTTCTCTGTTATTTATGCTCCTCATTAGCCTTGTAAAATCATTTTCATATTGCTGTTCACTGACCAAGTGCCACTATATGTAGTTAACTTTTAACAAGATTTACCTTAAGTTATATTAACATTTACGGGATAAACATTATTTCGCTAAAACATCTAAATTAAGATCTGTGGAAATTAATTAATTAATTATTATCTCCGCAAGCTATCACAGTTTGATCCAGTTAATGCATGTGTAAATGCATAGATAAACAGCGCTTTGTCAACAGCTATTTTATAAGCTATAACAACAAAATATTAATTATTCTGACATAAAATACTTTTAGTTTAGAAATGCAATAATATTTAAGCTGTTTTGTTTGTTACTTTCCTGACAAGGTCCTGACAGCAGGGGCGGAGTGGGACCAAAAAATCTACCAGGACATTTCGTAGACCATCGGCTTTTAATCACAGCACACAAACTGCTGTTGTGTTAAGTTCTATACAACTTTACTAGAGATCACAGCACTGTCAGATTGTCGTTGTTTTGTTATTTCAGGCATCTGAACTGTTGAAGAAAATGTTTCTCGTGTTTGTTTTTCTCTCTTTCTGCTTCACTCCTCTGCTTGGTAAGTTATAAATGTGTTTTATTACAGCTGTTAGTAAAAAGTTATGATGTTTAATTTTGATTTTAGACTAAAGATGCACTTGATTTAATTCTAATATAAAAATTAAGATATCATAACATCTAGTTTGGATGCCTGTGATGTCACATAATCTAAATATTCATAAGCCATGTTTCCATCCACATGTTTTTATCCGAATTAAGTGATATCGAAAAATGTAGCCTAATCTTGGTGAGTAAAGGTTTTTTAATGTATAACTAAATACATAATTTAGACAAAGGATATAGACTAATGTTGGCATTAAAGAAAGTGCCGAAGCAAATCCCACGGAACCTTTATCTTAATTTCGTTATTCCCAAATAACCATCTTATTCAGAATGTATTATCTTAATTTAATTCGTTAAGAAAATTTTTTTATTGGCATGTTGGCCTATTTATAATGTATTGCATATGCCTATTTAGAACGAGATGTTACGATGTTACAGAATACAGATGACTTATTTTTTTTCTTTGTTTCAACTTCCAAGTGACGTGTAGCCCAGTTAGTCATTCATAAATAATGTTAAAACATGTGTAAATTATTCATTCTTGATAAAAGCTGTTTGTGTGCTCACATTTAAATAATGTCTGGCTGTAAACGGGTTCGGGCATTTACATGCATCTGCATCATCATAGCAATTTGATGTTAACGTCATTTTCTTATTATTATAGCTTGATATGTCGCTATCAGCTCAGCTGGCACATAAGCACTTATAACTTGTGGTATGGCGCAATCCATTTTGTCTAGCAAAACTTTGTTCGCAAATGTTTGCTTGAATATTGTGCGATTCAGTGCGAAAATGAATGGAAACACCTTCAAAAGTCTCAAATCAATTCGATATACCAATTTGATCGCAAACCAGCATGTGACGTCATTACGTACAGGTTTTTATTCGCTTTAAAGCCGTTGGATGGAAACACACTTTCACCCGCTTTATCCGCATAAGTTTTTTTACCGAACTTCAGATAATTCGATTGACAAGTTTTTTGGAAACTTAGCTAGAGGTATAGATGTAGATTTGTTGTTGTTTGTGTGAAAGTCTACTGAACTTTAGTTCTGTCAGTAGATGTTAGGACTCATCAGAATCTGAATGGAAGTTTTATGAATCTTTTGTTTAAATACCTGAATGAATATTTACCAAACCAAAGCATGAAGGCTTTTTTATTAATTCAGAGATCTCTTATTTTTCCAGGATGTTCTTTAAATAGTTTTAGTTAACAATAGTAACCTTGTCCTGTAGTTTACAGTATGCTATGTTACATTTATGTTATTCCATAGTCTTGATGAGATTACTATTCTGTTTTTTTCTGGCTTTTGAAAGTCACTTCGAATTAATGCATTTTCTTAATGCCTTAATGTAAATGTACTTTTATACTAAAATATTCCATGCTGTTGAAGCTTTTTAGTAATTTTCTATATTTAAAGTGTCCCTGTAGCTCAACTGTTAGATCAAAACATTAACAGCACAAACTGTTGTGGGTTTGATTTTCAGAGAACAGTGAGAACACACACTGATAAAGCGCTCTTTAATGAAGAAGTGATATAAGTGTCTGCCAAATGCATAGATGTAACACAAATTTTAAGAAACCTTTCTTCCAAAGCTCACATTTCTAAATCTCATTCCTTTTGTTAAATATTAAAATTACCAAATAAACTTTACTCCAAAACTTTGATGAACTTTGGTGTGTGTGCAGGTGTGTTTGGTGATGAAGTGAAGTCAGTGTCAGTGATGGAGGGAGATTCTGTTACTCTACACACTGATACTGAAATACTGAGTGCTCATCTGATACTGTGGAGGTTTGAAACTAAAGGGTCTCTCATAGCTAAAATCATTAAAGACACCAATAAGATCTCAATATATGATGATGTTCTTGATGGGAGATTCAGAGACAGACTGCAGGTGAATAATCAGACTGGAGATCTCACCATCACAAACATCACAACTCAACACACTGGACTTTATCAAATGATCATTGGCGGCAGACAGAAGACCTCATACAGATTCAATGTTACTGTCTACGGTGAGTAAAGGTTTGTCTTCTCTATTATATATTTAAGCATTTGGCAAATTAACTATAACAATTACTCTCAATAGTGTCTCTTGCTTTACACCGATATGATTTGGATTTTTGTTTCTGTTCTCTCATGTTTTCAGCTCGTCTGCCTGTTCCTGATATCAGCAGAAACTCTACACAAAACTCTTCATCAGTCTCAAAATGTGTGTTGTTTTGTTCAGTGTTGAATTTTAGAGATGTGAGTCTGTCCTGGTACAAAGGAAACAGTTTATTGTCCATCATCAGTGTGTCTGATCTCAACATCAGACTCTCTTTACCTCTGGAGGTTGAATATCAGGATACAAACACATACAGTTGTGTACTCAACAATACCATCACAAACCAAACTCAACATCTCAACATCAATCATCTCTGTCAGCATTATTCAGATACAACAGATGTGATTATTAGTGCTTACTGACTGAGCTGATCTAAAGTTCAGACCGACAGGTTTAGTTACATTATGATATTCAATAATCTGTGATCAGATTCAGTAACAGTAATGTTTGTTATTATTCATTACAGGTCTCACCTTCATTCTGATCCGTTGTGTTTTTGTTGGATGTCTGATGATTGTCGCTTCAGTTCTGATCTTCTGGATCTGTAGGAAACTCAGAAACACACAGCAACAGGGTAAATATCAACCAGTATGAATACAGCTCTATGGTAATAACTACAGTATTATAACAAATAATGACATAATTATTATTGTTCCAGAAACAGTTCAAACCAGAGAAGAGGAAATCACTTATGCAAATACAACATTCTATTAAAGAGCAGCAAATAAACCGGTGAGATCATTTATTACTCTCTATAGGATTACCTGAAATATGACAGATGTATTTTATCACACTTGTGCACACACACAAGCACGTACAATAAATATGTTTTACTTGTTGTATAGTATTGTACTGGTCCCAAAACAAGCTGCTAGCAACCATTTCGGAACATCTCAGAGAATAGCGTGGACGCGCTTCACACCGCGAGCGTGCACATGCGCAACATGGCCGAAATGAGATAAGACATGGTCCATCATGTCTGGAGAATAGCCAGTTGATAAAACGCGTGTCTGTGGGAATTGTAAGTGGACTTAAGTTTTGGGTTTATTTAAGCCTGTTATTGTATTAGTCCATAGATTTTGCAAATTTAAAGGAAGTTAGCTGGTGATTTTGTTGTTTTAACCTGCAAGCTTTCACTCCTTACGAAAATTAACCATGGTTTTACTACAGTTAAAACCAAAAAAACATGGTTACTGTAGTAAAACCATGGTAACCACAAAAAAAAAATGGTTTTGACAACCATGGTTTTCAAAAACCATAGTTAAACCATGGTTAGTGTAGTAAAACCATGGTTTTGCTAATAGTAATCAATACACCACAATACTTTTACCACAATAAAACCATGGTTAATTTTCGTAAGGAACGTGCCTGTTGATTAGATATAATTGTTAAGGCGCTCTTGCTCACGTTATTTATGGGCATTATTTACATGCTACAGTAGTTACACTCCTTTAAGATAATGTCATTAATAGTGGGAAATAATCATTTTATACAATCTTCGCCCTATCTATCATCGTTCGCCAGACTTTCTACAACATCTGCTTTAGTTTGTGTTTATTAACCCTTTAGTTTCACTTCATCACGCAGCTATTCCCGTTAGAGATAAAAACATTTAATTCATTAATAATCTTGTATGTGTTCATTTTCTGTCGTAGTTTCTTCAAAATTAAGTTTTATTTGAGTGTTTTAAAGGGATACTTAAGGATTTAGCATTAAGCTTTGTATCAGTAGAAAACCAGTAGTATTTTTGAATTACCGTGCCACTACTCTTCATATCACCATAAGATGAGAGATGTGTGTATTTTTAGTCTGGAAAAAATCCTCTGATGACGCAAAAATCGTCAAAGAAAGTTTGAATAACAATGGCGGAAGGTAGTTTTTGAGGTTGAAATGAAAGAAGGGGAATTCGAAGAGCTGTTGAGAGAATCGGGTGTTTCTATGCTACCTTTATGAGCCACAATACAGCGAAGAGCTGAGGCAGATGGAGGAACAGAAAGCAGAGGATGGAGGATGCAGCAGCCTCGGCTGCGTAGAGAAGCCCGGACTGGCATGAGCTTGGACAGACTAGTAGTGCCTGTAGTCTCGCTGTGTGCCTTCTGTACAAAATTTCTGCATCAGATCAGGATATGGACGTTTGTGTGGTGAATTAGCGTGTTTCACAATACGTTTAGGCTCACGAGCACAGTAAACGTATTGTGTGGTGGACGCATTTGTGTGCAGGGTGCGGCATTTTCTTCTTTGGGATTATTTACGTTATTTATGTTTGGCCAAGCACTCTCAAAAATAAATAAGAAACTGAGTGAAGCCTGCTCCTATGACAAAATTTGTTTGTGTGGTGAACCAACCACCCAAGCTTCGTACCGTATATGGACAGCGGTGTCCTGGATACATATTTTAGAATCCTAAACTTAAAGCGACAGCCAAAGCCTGCAGGGATAAACGGACCTCTGACTATAAAGTGAGTGTTTCAATTTTCTTTCTTATACTAACGTGGCATGTATGTACACAATAGCATAAAGCTGAGCGAGCGGTGTTCTGGATTAGTGGTGGGGGCTTGCCGAGCTGTGCATTGTGGGAGTTGTAGTTTTTCATACAAATGAGCCCTAATGTCACGTTCTGTCTTTTTTCGGTCAAATAGGCACAACATTTTAAAATTATGTTAATTTCGACAACAAATATGACCCACTTTCAATAAAGATTAATGTTTCTACAGATGAAATGTCCCTTTAAATAAAAATATTTTAATTTTCATCATCATGTCTATGCCACGCCCCTTTAATTGCCACGCCCCTGGACATGACCACCCGCCCAACCCTACCACCTTAACTAATTTTCTGTGGAAAACCCTGATGTGGATACAAGTAGAGATGATTCAGAGAACAAAGATGATATAGTGTCTCTTCTAATCTTTGTTTAGTTAGTCTTATTTAGTGCATATACTATAATATTACAGTATAAAGATGTCTACAATCTATATTAATTGCCAAGGGTCTTCTCAGTAGCTCCGTTATGACTTCCTGTTTCAGTTAAACTGATGTCACCCCATTTAATAATGCTGCACATTCTAAAGCACTTCAGTGGGCCTTTAACTAAGCCTGGGATTGATCACACCGAGTATATGCTGGCAACCAGCTACTTGTTACTAGTGTTTTTAACTTTGTCTTTAGTCTTATTTAATGCATACACAACAGTCTCTGAATATAGATTAGTGATGATTTAATGAATTGATCTGATTACTATTAACTTGTTATTAAATGTTTGTTTTTGTATGTTGTGTGTAAAACATGATCGGAAACACTGTGATCTAAATATAAATGAATTACTAAGAGTGTAGATAAGTCCAAAGAGTCATATTGGTTTTAAAACACAAAGCATGTCTATTATTTATTTTTGTTACTGTATGCTTGTGACACTTTTAGAGCTTCATTTCTGAGTTGACATTAAAGCTGATGTAGAAACAAATGTGGTTTTGTTCTGTTGGCAGACATGAGAGATGTGCTTGTGTTAGACTATTAGTAGCTGTTTATGGTTTGTGGGTATATGAGAGATGAGAGTCAGCTCACTTGACTCTCATGCTCTCTGTAAGACCTTCTCTGCTCTTCTTTTTACTTATTACATAGTTGGATGGGGAGGAAGAGCTGCAGTTGTGTGTGAAAAGTGTAGTGGGCTAAGCACACAACCCTGGGGGGCCCCGGTGTTAATGATCAGGGTGGAGGATGTGTGCTTGCTCACTCTAACACATTGTGTACGGTTTGTTAGAAAATCCATTATAGAGTTGCATAATGTGGTACCCAGTCCAAGTACTGTTACAGCCTTGCATTATGTTCTTATGCTCTAGGTGTTCCATCAAGGAGTTTAGCACAACGGCTTCACAATCACTTAATAATAACATTTCACACATTCATGCTCACCTGTACATTCCATTTTAATTAGAAGGAAGTTACTCCACTCCTTTTATTATCCTAAATTACATGCACCTGTTTGAGGTCATTAGCTGCATAAAGACACCTGTCCACCCCATACAATCAGTTAGAATCCAACTACTAACATGGCCAAGACCAAAGAGCTGTCCAAAGACACTAGAGACAAAATTGTACACCTCCACAAGGCTGGAAAGGGCTACGGGGAAATTGCCAAGCAGTTTTGGTGAAAAAAGGTCCACTGTTGGAGCAATCATTAGAAAATAGAAAAAGCCTAAACATGACTGTCAATCTCCCTCAGACTGGGTCTCCATGCAAGATCTCACCTCATGGGGTCTCAATGATCCTAAGAAAGGTGATAAATCAGCCCAGAACTATACAGGAGGAGCTGGTCAATGACCTGAAAAGAGCTGGGACCACCGGTTTTTGTCATGGGTGCCCACACATGCGCGAGTCATTTGTTTTTCTTGGGCACTAGATGATCCTGCTGCTCAGTTAACACAGTGTTTGAGTTCACCTACATGTTTCTCTGTGCCACTGACTGGACGGACGGGACAGAGTCGCGTAACCTCACACGCCTACATCTAACATCCATCTATCTATCAAGTGATTGTTCAGATTGTTTAAAACATAGGCTCTACTTGGGCGGTGCGCCCAGGTAAATTGCGACCCGCCCTGGAAAAAAAATCACTTTACGAATTTCCGAATATTCTGAACTCGACTGGATGACCCGTGTTTTGTTGAGAGAGAGAGAGAGAGAGAGAGAGAGAGAGAAAGAGAGAGAGAGAGGTGTTGAGAGAGAGAGAGAGAAAGAGAGAGAGAGAGAGAGAGAGAGCTGGGGGGCGTCATAAACTCATCATCCAGCGAGGCAAACTGGATCAACTGCAGCACATATGGAGCAGCCAGGGAAAATGGTCGCATATGCTTATGTGCATATGTGTTTATAGCATCCAAGTTGGCTTCATTTTGCGTGCAAGCACGTTGTGTCTCTCCCGTTGAGTGTGCGTTCAAATGCTCTTTGTTTCTCAATGAATTGGGTGCGACGCGAAGCAAGCTCAGTGTCACATTGTATCCTTTCATGTTTCTGAACTTGAGCAGAGTTTTACCATTAGAGGTCTTTCTTCACTGAGGACGCGGGACCCGTACGGTTCCGGGTTTATATTTTAAATGGTCAGTCGGGTCCGGGTCGGTCCTAGTTCATTACTTCGGGTCCCAAGTCTGATTAATATTGTGTGTAAAACCTGAGTCCATCGGAGAACGGCCGCGAGCGCTACCGCCCTAAAGCTCGAGTGCTGTTTCAGACCACGCGCCGCTTCATTTTCTTTATCCCATTTTTTAATAATCTTACTATTAATAGACCATATCTTTACTAAAATCTAAACAGTTTACACAGAGATTGTAGCAAAAAGCAGGGCTAATTCTGAACGAGCAAAGCTCCAGCTGACTCAGGATATAAAAAACACAAAGCTGTAATGTAAAGTCTGTCATCGGGACAGCAAGTAGACTTTTAAATCTGAAATAATTAGTGGATTAAGCTTTTTTAATTGGCAAAAGAGAAATAGAAAGCAGAAGCAGTAAAAGTGCCTATCTAGAAATTATTACCATTATAACATCAGTCACATTTATAATCTATAGACCTGCACTGTCTATTTATAGGCTACAGTATACATATCATTGTATATATTGAGTTTGATAAAAGGGGTCATCAAATTGCTTCATATATCAGTGCAAAAACAGAAAGTGTTTTCGTGGTGCTTTGACAAACAGTGTCAGCTTTGTTTATGGCAAAGAAAGTTTGGGGTGGTTAGATTAATGAACTATAATGTGAAATTAATATTAATGTTTAATAAATCAAAGTATTGTGTTGTGTCAAACATATTTAGTTCTTTGTCACATGTATAGTAGACCATTTTTTGTCAGTGGATAATGATTGCCCTTTTCACAGGCTACCACCACAAGTAAATTTCAGATCTATGGGAAACACTGCTAACACATTGTCTTTAGTCCAATTTAATGCATACAGAACACTCTTACTCTGAAAGTAGATTAAAATTTATTTATTATTTACATTTGTCCAAAGCAACTTACAAATGAGTTAACAACAGAAGCAATTTGAGCAACATAAAAACAGCAATACATAAGTGAACTAGAAACGGTCTCATCAAGTCTAACACAGTATCAAGGGTTAGTAGTTTTTTTATTTGATGAATTGATCTGATTGTTATTAAATGTGTTTTTATGTTTTGTGTTTATGTGTACAGGGATCTGCAGTAGAGGATGATGTGGTGTATACAGGAGTCATGAGACGATAAACAAACTCTCTGTGATTCTCAGATCAACATTCAGCTGTTTAATCATTTTCACTTTCAGTTATAACTTTAGATAAAGCGCTTATTACATTTAAGATGTCTGTGATCTCTCTCACTTTAAGATTTGTTGCTTCTCCATTGAATTCTGAAGCATACACGCTAACAACAGCTAAAATGCAAGCATACATCAACAATATTTTTATAATGTTTATAGACAACAGTTTAAAGAAAGACAGAACTGTACATTATCAGAAACAACTCAAGTATTTGATTTTAAAACACAAACTATGTCTATTTTTTATTTTTCTAACTGAATGCATCTGACACTTTAACAGGCTCATTTAGGTTCTAGTGATGCCTGATGTGGAAAGAAATGTGGTTTTGTTATACTGGTGGATGTGAAATGTGCGTTTTAATTTAACTGTTTGTGGTTAATGTGTATATGTGTGTGCATGTGAGAGACATAAACAGTGTGTTTCTGTAAATACTGTGTGACTTTTTCATTGTACACAAAGCATTTTAATTCACCCATGCTAATGTTTAACAAATAAAAGATCGATTTAAATCAGCCCGTACTGTTACAGTCATATGCAAAAGTTTAGGAACCCCTGACAATTTCCATGATTTTCATTTATAAATATTCAGGTGTTTAGATTAGAAGTTTTTCAAATTGGCAGTCGGGTCCGGGTCTGTCCCAGTTCAATTACTTTGGGTCACAGGTCTAATTAACGTTGTGTGTAAAATCCAAGTCGATCGGAAAACGTCCGTGATCAGAGTCAGTCAGTGCTAATGCGCTAAAGCTCATGTGCAGTTTCAAGTGTGCCATCGGTTTCTATGGTGATAACAACTGGCTCTTGATTTGAAACTAGTTTACTGTAATCATGCAGTAAGCTGAATTGTTAATAAAAAGTCTATAATGACATAAAAATAAAATAAAGTCTGTTTAGTTTGTTATTTAGTTGTCAAGCATATACATTGAATACATTTTAATAACCAAAACATTTTCCAACTACTTTTTGTAAGTTTATTGAACTAACTGATATTTTGAGTAGGGACAACTTAATAATATGAATTTCAACAGAAACAGTTCCAAATAAATGAACATTAAACATCAACAAGTTTTTCTTTTTAGTTAAAAAAAACATAAAATAGAGTTTAAATTCAAATTGTACCCTCCAAATGCAGTCCCATGAAAAGCATTCTGGGAACTACGAGTCCACTGCCTAGTTAGTTATGGTTAATAAAATCATTCATGTAGTTTCAACACAAAATTATTAAGTTAATTTCCTTCTTACAAATTTAAGTGGACTATACATGATAAAGTTGAGTAAAAAAGATGAATTAAATCAATAATGAGTTAATTTAGAATTACTCAAATTATTCAAATTCTTATGTTATTTTAACTCATATGTTGATATGATACATTTTTTATAGAGTTTACTAATTTTAACTTAAAGTTAAATCTACTAAGGCACAGAAACACTTTTGAATCAGTTAAATATTAAATGACTTTGACTGGATCATTAGCACAAACTTGAGCAAAAACATAAACATGCATTAACATAACTGTATTTTTACAGTAGCATGATAAGATGTAAATAACACCTTACTTGACAATACAGTAAACAAAATATTGTATGCCGTTTAGATCACTGACCCCTCAATATTCAATCTATTCTGTTGACTAGAGAGTCATCTAGTGTACACTACAGGAATTCACCTCTTCATGATCAGATCTGACTTAGTCAATATAAACACATCTCACAGCTGCCACATTACTTTTGTGTGTTAAAATCAATATCATCATGTGTGTAAAGTTATATCCAAAGTTGTACACAACTTGCATTGATATAACTTTACATAATAAGTAAGTTGTAAGTTGTTACCGAATGTAAGTAAAATTTTACTACACATTCATTTAAAGACGTATAATGTTTACATTTTGTAGCTGTAATTTACTTCTAAAACAATATATTTTGATGTTTATGGACTGTCTCATTCACTTCTATTGTAAACATCACAGTGTAACAGTTGTGTTTGTTAAAGAGGTAAACTGATGATTGAGGTCAAAGGTGAAGCCTAAAATGGCCAATCATGGTTTAGTGGTTTAAAGTAAAACTCTCACCTTCATCAGAGATGTTGTTGGTGATGAATTGATCAGGTTGATGGTTGGTGAAGATAAAACCTCCACCTGAGGAAGATTAAGCTTTTATTACAACTCTGATCAATATAACATCAACTACTGATGAAAAGATCAATATTTCTGAAGCAGAGAGTGAACAGAAAATAAAACATTAAACAGAAATTGTTTAAAATGTGTTTTTTACACGGTTTAGTTTGCAGCCATGTGTTTGTGAAACAATACAAATCAAATTATAACCATTAAATGCTCATCCTCTGATGTTTTTGGCAAGTTTGTGTTTTAAATCAACATACCTGACACGTTAAATCTGTTCAGTCAGTCTCACAGCAGATCTTTTGTGATAAATGTCTTATTTTGTGTTTCTTTAAGATGAACCGCACCTCTGTCACTCGGTCAGATCACTGTCGACTCCAATTAACTTTAATTTCAACAGATAATCGTTTGTTTTTACCTCAGTTTTACATCAGTTTCCCCGACTAAAGTCATTCTGCAGGATGTTGTACTGCTGAAGCGACTGTAACGATGAGCGCATGCGCGGTTGTGTCTAGAAGGATATAGCAATGGCAAAAAAAAACTCGCAGGATGAGCACCGTTTTCATCCTCAATCTTCATCTTTCATCCTAATTCTACCCTCAAACCAAACCTTGAATTCAACATCTCGCGAGATTTATGCCGTTGCTGTATCCCATCTAGCCAGAGTTCGCGGAAATTAGTTTGGGTCATTGATGTCAAGTTCCTCAAATTTAACTACATTCAAAACATATTAACACATAAGCACGTTTTGACAGTGAAGTTAAACAAACAGAGAGAGAGAGAGACAGAAAGAGAGAGAGAGAGAGAGAGAGAGAGAGAGAGAGAGAGAGAGAGAGAGAGAGAGAGACGTGAGCGAGGCACCTACGTTTACTTCAATATCTCCCATGTATGTCTATCACTGAAACATCTAGAATTTAGAATTTCAACAGTGCAGACCAACAGTGAATCAACATTGAAACATTAAGCTGTTGGTTTCTACTCTGACAACATTTATCTCTTTCGAAAAGCAGCAGTTTCCCTTCTAGCCACAACCGCAAATCGGCGTCATTTCATTGTCGGGATAAGACACGCCCCCCCCAGTCAGCACAACGACGTCGAAGAAACTGAGGGAACACCGAGGGAAACAAATGATTATTTGCTGAATTAAAGTCAACTGGAGTCGACAGTGCATTAAAATAAAAAGTAAGAACTATAAAATAAAAGTATCATTGCTTCAGGAAAATGTATTTGTTCATCAGTAGTTTATGTTTTATTGATAAGAGTTTCATCTTCCTTAGGGTGAAGGTTTCAGAGGTCACATATCTTCATCAGTTTGTGTCTCTAGTCAGCATCAAAGATATTTTATAGAGGTGAGAGTTTTACTTTATAACTTTTTGTCACTTCAGGCTTCACCTTTGACTTTTCCTCGAGTATCATCAGTTTAACGCAGTGTTTCTCAAACTTTTTCAGCCCAAGGACCACTTTATCTACCACCTAACAGAATCCCACTCTAACACTCCCCCAAAAAACTCCCCCAATAGGAAGGATAAGCTAAGTTTAAGTTTAATATGCAACTGTTTCAAGTCAAAAACTAATTTTTTTTAAACAAATGCAATGCTATGTTCAGAAATTATTATATTAATTTATTTCATTTGAAAAAGTAAATGTGCTGCAGCTTAATATGAACAACAAACTGCACATGTGAAAAATAAATGCAATTAAACATACTAAAACAGCCTAGGTCCCACTTAATGTCATTCCAAAGAGCCATTAGTTTAAAACTGAGGTGGTGGGTATATGAAGTCTATGGTTGTAACTATGGTAACAATAAAATACTGAGAAAAAAATTGTTCCCCGTAATGTCCAAAATCACTGGAATAACAGGGATTTTACACATGAAACAAAAACTAGTACATTACAAAACTACTAGATCTGTGGATTTTAGCTGCTCTCAGTTGACACTTGATCTTTTATTTTGACTCCTCTTTGGTTTAGCCTACCAATCCATTTTTACTTTATTAAAACGGAAAGGCAAGAACTGATATCACAGTTTTGCAAGTGCATTAAAAATCTACTTAAATAAGTGACGATTGCATAAACACTTGCCTAGTTTAGGTCATCTTTTGGCGGACCACTGGGGGGTTTGGTCCGCGGACCACACTTTGAGAATTACTGGTTTAACGCTTTAAAAAACATAACAGCTGCAGTCCATAAACTTAAAAAAAAATTCAGAAGTTAAGCTATGAGAGGTAAACACTGTATATGTGTTTAGCTATATAAAATTATAAATGCAACAAAATTGTGTATAACTTAGTATATAATTTTATTACATCACATAAAAGAAGTGTTTACATATTGCACTAACTCTACACCCTTGCCTCATTTAGTAGACACACATTTATGAATATGCTAATCGCACAGCTCGGACCATAGATATGAATATGCAAATGAGCCCCCACCTCCACTCTTTCACACCACCTCAGACCATACATACAGCACCCTCCACAATTATTGGCACCCCTGGTTGAGATGTACATTTATTTAGTAGAAAAAAATCTCACATTGGAAATATTTGTTTTAATGGCAAGATAAACTTTTTTAAACTTCTTAATGATTCCTCTGACTGTAGTTATGGGCACATTTAGGTGAGTGGCTATTTTCTTAGCCATTGCCTGACTTTTGAACGTTGAAACACATAAATTGCATGTTCTCCTGTCTTTCCCATGTTAAGAGATAAGAGGAATGATAAGAGAAATACACATCTGTGTCACGTCATATTTATACCCCAAGGAAACAGGAAGTCTTGATTTATTAGTTAAAAGTTTCTAAATGCTCTGATCAACTTTAAAAACTATAGTAAAATGCTTCAATAACATTTAATAGGAGTTTTTAGGGGTGCCAATTGTGAAACAGGTGATTTTATAAAAAAACAATGATTTTTTAGTTTATGGATTTTTTTATTCTTTTAAAAGGCGCTCTAAGCGAATCTGCGAGACGTCAGTTTTTGTTGATATTTGAACTGTTTTCAAACAAACAGAGCATAGCTAACTCCTCCCCCACCCTTCCGTGCTTTCATGAACGCGCCCAACCCCCACCCTCAAATCCTTATTGTAGTTTATTGGCTGGAACACTTTGTTATGGTTTCCGTTTGTAGGTTTGGCCACTGTGTTTATAGTGAAGTTTGTGGAGCCAGGGCTGTCTACAGAGATCGCTTTTTTACAGTTTGATCAGCGGACAGGCAGCAAGCAGATAGTGAGGAGATGTTTGCTGTATGTAACAAAAAATGTTTTATGGTCTAAAACGCGTCAATTTGCTTAGAGAACCTTTAAAATTTAGATTAGTAAAAAAACACTTGTGTGACTTTATGCTTCTGCAATAAAATGTACAGGGGTTTCAGCAATTGTGGACAGTGATGTGTAAAGGTGCTACATATATATTTCTAGGGGCGTTCCAAATGAAAATGAGCATTTTAATTAGGGATGTCCCGATCCGATCACGTGATCGGAAATAATCCCTTCTATAACCATGCCATGGTTACTTAAATGAAGAGTTCTCGCGATGCATTTTTAAGAAAATATGGCAGGGGAATATGGCTTAAAATACAAATTTAAGTAGAATGATTCACTTTGTCTTTACTTTAAAGTAATACCCAATATTGTTCTAAAATTTAAAAGTAAATGCTAGATTAGATTGTAGGAAAGGGTTTATTAACATGCTGTAGCCCATCTACTTTAAATATCAAGCACAGCAAAAAACAAATCAGTTGGAAATAAGACCAAAATAAACAACATTTGACAAGAGATATTAAAACAAATATTTATATGCAACAATTGAATCCTAGATTCCATGCGTACCTGCAGCATTTTCAACGTAACATCGGCCTGTTAGTCACTTCGCTAAGGGAGATCGAAACGCATACATAAATCCCCTACACCCTTCAAAAATCTCACTTTAAGGGCTCTGCCCTTCGAAGGGAGTAGGGCATATATGCGGACTTGTGTTTGGAAAATGCACACAAACTTTTGTGAATTATAAAACTTACATTTCTACAACCTGTTACTTATAAAATATTAAATCTAAAACAAAATGTCACATTTATGTCCATTTCAATTTCTTTATTAATGACAGAATTGAGTTTCATACAAATATCATTATCTTAGGAGAGAAACACAATTTAACTTCTGGTTCCCTTTCAGTCGGTCACTACGACGTCACGTCGTGACCGACGAATTGGGAACTCGCTTAGAGAGACCAATCTGCTTCGTTTACTACTAAAACGCCAATGAACTTGGCATTGAGATATTTGCATAATGCTGGCGCCGCCCCGCCAGGTGCCTTTATAAGCAGCAGGTGCAAATAGGGAAATTAGCTTTTTCGCTTCGAAAGCCGGCTTTATCTGCTACTGAGAAGCTACTCTCTGCTCTTCTGGGAACGGTTGCTGAAGTTGATTGACAAGCAGTACTAACACAGCGGACGCTCGCAGTATTCCACGGCTCTGCATCTTTTTTGTTTTGAGTTTAGTGTGTGCGTTGCCTTCCCTGTGCGCATCATCAGCTGAGCACCTAAAGAGTGATTTCCCTAAAAGAGTGATACATGAGAGCTCTGTGTCTTTTTAAAGGCAGCCACTCTCTCGTATATGCGGAGATCAGCGTCCTTTTCAGGATAGCTTTTCGCCCGTGCGATCTTGGATGCGAGAAGTATAGGGTTCCAGTGACGGTCACGAGCGCTGTCTTCGTGCTCAGGCATCGAGCACTCCGGGGCTGCGTTCGTGGAGAGTTTCTGTTCTCTCTGTGAGAGCATAACCCTCTTGGATTGCGGAGACGACTGTCGTTTCTACGGGAACGCTGTCCGCGCCTTTGCAGTGCTGACGCCGCCATGGTGCGGCTGTCAAGCGCTCGCAGGGCGCCCTTCGCGTCACTACGCTGAGTAGGACGGAGGATGCGTCCTCCACCTACCGGCCTTCTCATCCTCAGCCGGTTGAGGCTCCGGTGGAGACTGCAGAGTCGTGTTCTACGATGTCTGCCGAATCCATTGGACCTCCTTCTGGTCCCGTCACTTCTGCAGCATCAGAGGGGTGTCCATTTTTCCTCCGAGGCAGAGTCGTTCCGGAGATGGCGGCCGTGCCCGCTCGAGCGGCGGAGACGGTAGAGTTGGAAAGGTTAACCCCTCTCCGCCCGAACCGTCCCGCCCACATGATTGGTACTTCGGAGCTGCTCGGGCCTCTCGGTCCTCTCCTCCTGTGCCTTTCTTTCCCGACGGCACGAAGAGCTGACGCGATTTGCGGCCGTCCGGCCGTTCAGCTTTCACCCCTCACCTCCCTCACCAACGGAGCCGCTAAGGGTGGGGACCCCTTCAGTGGAGCGGGATGCGTTCCTGGAGGGACCACCCAACCCTTCCCTCCCGTGTTTGTAGACAGTCGTCCGGTTACGGGCGCTGCCCGTCAGGCATGCGGAGAGGCGGCTTCAGCCCTGCACGCAATAACGTTGCTACAGGTTCACCAAGGATTTACGAGGGAGGCCGCGACCTTCAGTCGTGCGATGTCCACCACAGTGGTTCAAGATCGCCACCTTTGGCTGTGTCTGGCTGACATGACGGACGCAGGCGAGAACAACTTCTTGAATGCTCCTGTCTCACAGACCGGCCTCTTCGGCGAGGCCGTGGAGTCGTACAGCTCCGCTGCGCAGACTGAGGCGATCTCCTAGGTCATGCCCCGGCGAAGGAAAGCTGCCCTTGGTCCACCACGCCGGCTCCTCAGTCTGCCTCCCGCCGTCGGCGTCCTGCGGCGACCACCTCCGTTCCCCTCCTCGGACCCCATCTCGGCAGCGCAGGGGAACCGGTCGTCAGCAGCTCGCCCCGCCCGCTTAGCCGCTTCCCGTGAAATTCGGGAGTTTAAGTGGCCAGTGAAGGGCGACCCGGATTGGCAGAGGATCACTCTTCAGGAGATGGAGCTCCTTCCCCCGATAGAGGGTCGGGTGGAAAATCCTTGGTTTGCATATGTTCCACCGGCTGTTCGGCCGGTACCCACTTAACCACACATAAGAGTGCATTCCTCTTCCCTCTCTAGGTCTCCGGAGGATCGAGAGAGCCGTGAGCGGGTTCACACCAGCTCCCCTACCTCTCCTCTATCGCCAGCGGGTGACCTGAGGAGTCCGAGCGCTCCGCTGAGGAGACCGGACTACCAGCACCCTCATCGGAGTCTGCGCTCTCCGTAGAGGAGACCAGACGACCGTTACCCTCAGCGGGCTCAGGTCAGTGTCACACACACATACTGTAGATGTTTATGCTGTCACACCTGTCTCGCTCCGCTGCCCCACCGCGGGTACTTCGGTAGTGTCGTTATTTCTCCTCGTACGGTACCTGGGTGCTTGGCTTCAGTTCCCAGCCCGTTTCGTTGGGTTTTACGCACGATCCGCCTCGGTTACGAATCCGGCACACCCCAAATTCGGGCTTTCGTTTCACTTTGGTGAAAGCGTCCGATGCACATGTACTGCGTGCAAAAGTCCTGTTGGCGAAGGATGTTCGAGCCGGTCCCTCTTACCGAGATGATGATGATAGGGTTTTTCCAGCCTTTATCTCATAGTACCCAAAATACGCGGCGGGCTACGATCGATTTGATTTACGCACCGGCTCTACGAAGGTGTCCTTTTTGGATGATAACGCCGAGGCTCGTATTTCAATATTCAGATCGGTTTGCAGCCTTAGACCTGTAAGACGTGTACTTTATGTGTCCATCTCCCCTCGCTTTAGACCGTTTTTTTCGCTCTGCGTCCTGGGGTGGGCATATTAATACTAAGTACACCGTTCGAGCTGTCTCTCTCTCTCCGTGTCTCCATGTAGTCACGGCATTAAAATATCAGAGAGAGAGCGTTGTTCGCATTCTGCTTTTATGTACGTCGACTTATAATAGCCCGTTCTTGGCAGACGTGCGCGAACACAGAGAATTAATGCTTCGGCATCTCGCTCGTTTTGTCTTCAGGTCGACTGGGAAAGAGCAACTTTGCCAGGTGCAGAGGATCCTTTTTCTCAGTATGGAAATAAGACTCGATCGACTAATTGGCGTGTTTTACAAGAGCGCGCAACCAGTCAGTTCTGACTTGCCTCGGTTTAATTCGAGGGAAGTACGCGGTCCCTCTGAAACAATTTCAGAAGCTCCTGGACATATGACAGCATGCTGCGGCTGTGACACCGCCCGAGCTGCTTCATATGAGACCGCTTCAGCGTTGGCTTACGATCGAGTCTCGAGGAGAGCGTGGCACACCGGCATACACCGTGTAAACATTACACCTGCGTGTCATTTCAAATTTTCCCCGTGGTAGACCCGGCATTTCCGATAGAAGATGTGCCCCTGAGGGGTCTCCTGGCATTCTGTAGTGCAATGCCCTCAGCACGGGATGATCAGCCACGTAGGACGGGCTTGCAGTCTCAGGGGTGTGCATAGCACCCCAACTGCCGCGAGCGGTGCGCTGTATATCTGGGACTTGTACGCTCCGCTATGGAGATGCGAGGGAAGGATGTATTAGCCGACACCGATAACATTGCGACTGTTGCGTTATTTACCGTTAAGGCGGTTTTGCGCTCTCGTCACCTGTCGCATCTCGCTCGTCATCTCCTCCTTTGGAGTCAGAAGCATCTGAGGTCCCTTCATGCCATTTACATCCCGGGTACGCTCAATACAGCGGCAGACGCGCTTCCCGAGCTGCGCCCCCGGCGAATGGCGACTCCACCCCCAGACGGTCCAGCTAATTTGGATGAAGTTCGGTCGTGCGTAGATGGATCTGTTTGCGTCGCCGGACGATACCCACTGTCGCCTACTTTGTTTACTAACCGAGGGCAGCCTCGGCGTGGATACGTTGGCACACAGCTGGCCGCGGGGGATGCGTAAATACGCATTCCTTTCAGTGAGCTTTATCGCGCAGACTCTGTGCGAAGTCAGGCAGGACGAGGAGAGCCTTTTTAATAATCGTCCGTACTGGACGACTGGGAATTGGTTTTCATAGTTAATGCTCCTCGCGACAGCCCTCCCTGGCGGATTCCCCTGAGGAAGGACTTTCTTTCTTTAGGAAGGGGCACTTTGGCACTCGCGCCCCGACCTGTGGGATCTCCATGTATGGTCGTGAGCGCGCGCAAGGTTTAGGTGATTTATCGCAAACGGTATCTAACACCATCGACGCGGTTCGAGCACCGTCCACAAGACGGGCTTACGCGCTTAATGAAACCTTTTTCGTCACCCGGTGCTCTTTGCAACGCGAGGACCCCAGAGAATGTCCATTAACATTGTGCTTTATATCTTCTACATAGGTTAGATGGTAGGCTGTCCCTTCGCCATTTAAGTTGATATCGCCGCTATTTCTGCTCGTCACTCACTCACTTATCAACGGCAGATCAGCTGGCCAGCATGATTTGGTTATTAGATTTTTAAGAGGCGCTCGTAGGCTAAACCCCTCGCGCCCTCCTTCTATTCCTCCTTGGGACCTGTCCATGGTGCTGAAAGCCCTTCAGGCCCCCCGTTCGAGCCTTTGCAGCCGCGAGTCTGAAGCTTTTATCAATGAAAGCTCTGACCCTGCTAGCATTGGCCTCAGTGAAGAGAGTAGGGGATTTACATGCATTCTCTGTTGACGATTAGTGCCTTCAGTTTGGTCCTGCTGCCTCGAGTGTAACGTTGAGGCCCAGACCAGGCTACGTGCCCAAAGTTCCCACCACTCCTTTCAGAGATCAAGTGGTGAGCTTGCAAGCGCTGCCCCCGGAGGACGCAGACCCAACCATGGCTTTGTTGTGCCCCGTACGCGCACTGCGACTCTACGTGGATCGCACGCAAAGCCTCAGGACCTCAGACCAGCTCTTTGTTTGTTATGGTGGCCAGCAGAAAGGGAAAGCTGTCACTAAGCAGAGGATGTCTCATTGGATAGTTGATACTATCGCCCTGGCTTATAATCTTCAGGGTATTCCTTGCCCTTTAATTTGAGAGCACACTCCACACGGAATGTTGCCTCATCTTGGGCTTTAGCTCGTGGTTCCTCGCTAACAGACATCTGTAGAGCTGCTGGTTGGGCGACACCTAATACGTTCATTGGATTCTACAGTGTTCGTATCGAGCCTGTATCCTCTCGTGTTCTTTCCTCACCAGGGGGAGCACGGAGAGCAGTCTCGCAGGTCGGCTTGCAGCCTCCAACTGATGCTTCATAACTGTGTCAGTATGGAAGGCCTTCAGAACAAAAATGCGTAATGGTTTGAATTGTTCTTCCTCCGCTGCCTTGGCAGCCTTTGTTGCGGAGCATTGGCTGTCAGCCTTTCACTAGCTGTATCCTCGCGAACCTACGTGTCTGGCTCGGGCTCCACATTGCGTCCCACCGGGTTCCTTTGTGAGTATTTTCCGTGGGGTTAATCCTACTAGCCCACGTTTCCCTCAGCAGAGCACTGCTTTGCTTACACAGCCAAGGCTGTCTTTATTCCTCAACTACGGTTGACTTTCGCCCACCATTAGCCCTTAAGAGGGGCGGTGGCTTCCGCAGCGTTCCTATCCCGCTCAGGTAGGGCGCTTCCAAGTCGCTGGCACTTCTGTGGGGTTAAAGGAACATCTAGTGCCCGGCCTTCTGCCTTAAAACCGACCTCCTCCTCCTTAAGTGGAACCGGAGAGCTTTTACGCAGACACTGGAAGAGGTCAGCCCCTAGTGGCGTTTTGGTAGGGATTCCCAATTCGTCGGTCACGACGTGACGTTGTAGTGACCGACTGAAAGGGAACGTCTCGGTTACGGATGTAACCCTCGTTCCCTGAAGGAGGGAACAGAGACGTCACGTCCCGTCGCCACAGGGCTGCTCCCTGCTGTTTATCGACCGGTCACTTTCTCCCGGCTTTCTCAGCGAAAAGAAGCTAATTCCCCTATTTGCACCTGCTGCTTATAAAGGCACCTGGCGGGGCGGCGCCAGCATTATGCAAATATCTCAATGCCAAGTTCATTGGCGTTTTAGTAGTAAACGAAGCAGATTGGTCTCTCTAAGCGAGTTCCCAATTCGTCGGTCACGACGTGACGTCTCCGTTCCCTCCTTCAGGGAACGAGGGTTACATCCGTAACCGAGACGATCTTCTTTAACAGAACATACATGGTTATGTTATATTTGATTATATGAGATCACAGACCTGAATTAAAGTAATTCACTGCCTGAAGTACACAGAGAGAAACAAACATGTTTGTTCAACATATACAGATGTCTGTAATTGTATCATTCAGTTGTACACTGTAAACATATTTTTTTGTTTTTGTAAAATACTGTTTAACATATTGAAGAGTTTGGTTCCAAAACGAGATAAATGTTTTTAACTTTTTTTTTCAAAACATGCTTATTATTATGTTTTTATTGTGCTACTTTGTTTGTATTGTTTTTTTGTTATAAAGGCTTAACTCAAAACAAACCAACTGCAGTTTGATTGATATTAATGTGAATGCACAATCAAAAAAAAAAAAACTCTTTATTTGTTGTGTAGTGGCTATTTGTCCTTAAACTTAAACAAAACTAATAATAACAAACTTTTCAAATGGCCACTAAGGCTGCGTCATGGGTAGGCTTTACGCATGGTTAGAGGTACAAAAATAAACTAATGTCCATAGCCAAAGATGAGTTCGAGGAGGTTTATTTACACATATAAGCAAGCTCACAGACATTTCCTGCTGCCTCTCTCACGCTGTGGTAAAAAACCATATGCCCTCTCAGCCTTTCCGGTTCCTCCCACCTTAACCCATTTATGCAAATTAACAAAGCACCACGTGACCAAACTATAGACTATATATAGTAAACTATAACTTAAGCCTAAAATAAACAAAGTGCAAAAATAGCTCCAACATGTTGTTTTAACTTAAAAAACAAATAAAAGTGAGTCAACTAATATTTTTTATAAGTTGAAGTAACTAAAAAAATGTTAATGCAACACAAACATTTTCTTAGTTGATCGTCTTATTTGTAGTTCCTCAAAAAAACATTCAGTCTAAGGCTTTTTAACCATTTATTTCACACATGAATTATAACCTAAAGTTATCTTAATAAACAGAAAAGTTCTTCATTATGAAACCATTCAGCCAAATGGTTCTTCTATGACATCAAAAATCACCTTTATTTTTAAAGGGACAGTAAGTAGGGTTTTAAGTGTTTTATTAGGCAAAATCAATGTCTTTCTTCATAAATATGTCCTCGTTAGTGTGTCAAATGACCTCTGCCAGTGATCTGACTTTTCTTTGTAAGAACACGTGAACCAGCCGAAACAGACAAGGAGATAAGAGATTACATAACGGCTGAGTTGCAACACGCATTTGGAAAAGCTAGGTGCTAGAGAGCACTATTTGTTTGAATGCAAAATACAATTTCACCACTAGATGGGTTCATTCCTACTTATTGTCCCTTTTAGGAGTGCACTGTACATTGCAGTTTAAAATGTGACTCTTCCTGTTAAAGAACATGCATTCACGAAAAACCATTACATGTTAGATATGTTTAAGTTTTTTGTAGTAGGCACTTCTGGTCTTTTAACCATCATTAACCCATGTCCGTAAAGTTCACGAGTCCATAGTTATTCTTTTGTTATTAAATGTTCCAGTAAGGATGCTTGTATGTGCCCTCTTTGTGGTTCCTGTGTCTTTACATTGTGCCCTATTTTTAAGGTCTTGAGAAACTAACGGTGACCGACGTTCAACATTAAAATTTGGTTGAAATATTGTCAGTCGATTGTTCAATGTTGATACAATATTGATACAACACTAAATGGTAAACAGTTGCAAAGGGTCAATAAAATAAATGTTTTAAGACATTTTTTTGTAATTTGTGAATCATTCAGTAAAAAGCTGTAAAAACTCTTTTGGGTAAAACTGATGAAAAACTAGTATTTAAAAATGTAAATAAGTAAAAAAAGTAATAAGTAGTTGTTAACGTATGAATATGTATAATGTAAATATGATATTTCAGTTTTTCTTTTTCATACATACAAGTTTCTAAAATTCTGTTATCACTTTGTCATGGGGTACGTAGTGTAGATTTATGAGGAAAAATGTAAACAATTGCAGTATCACCCGACAGCATAACAAAACTGAAATATTAATTTATGTTTAAACAAAGATAAGAGTTAATCTGTAGATCATTGTAAACAAATTATCTGTTCAATCAACTTTAATTATATTGACTTTTATTATATTTATAATATACTTATCTTTCTATTAATTTTATGTATTTAAATGATTAAAATGATTTTATGTAATGGGAAACCAAAAAGAAATGGTTCATCAGCACATACAGATGGATTGTTTAAACTCATTGATATGAGAGTGATGTTATCAGTAATGTGACGCTGATGTGTTTGTAATGATGATGATGTTACACTGGAGGAAGATCACTGCTGCTGACTGGCAACAACTGCTGATTCTCCATCTGAATCACTGAATCTTCTCCCTTCCCCACTGAATTTCCTCCTATTTTCCTCACTGAATCCCCTTTTTTGGAAGCTGTAAGAAACATACATAAGAGATCAAATGAAAAGTTGTTTAGAGAGGAAGCAGCAGTGATCTTTAAATTAAGGATTATCTGAGTCAATAATGATTGTTTTGGAGCATCTTGTTGGAATATAATGCTATAATGTTGCATGCGAAATTGGAATTTGGCGAATGAACTGCACAACTTTTCACAATGTGTGCCATTTATACATATTTCATAGATTGGGTTGAGCTAATGGACTTCAGCTTAATCTAATGTGACAAAGCTAATTGTATGTATTTTAATTTTCACTTAAATTTGACAAGTAAGTAAACTGTCGCTAAATTAAGTTTTTAACAGGTAAGAGCACTAACTAAAGTTAAGTCTTTTCTATCCTTTAAAGGAATTGTTCACCCAAAAAATGAAAATAATGTCATGAATGACTCCTCATGTGGTTCCAAGCTCATAAGACCTCCATTTATCTTCGGAACACAGTTTAAGATGTTTTATATTTAGTCCGGTATGTTTCTGACCCTCCATTGAAAATCTATGTACAGTTTACAGTCCATGTAATGTAAACATGAAGCCATAAGTAATTTTTGTTATTTTTGGACCAAAATGTATTTTCAATGCTTCAACACAGTTTTTATTACCTTTCTGGACATTTCCAGTATACCGTACGTAGATTTTCATTGAAGGGTCAACAAGCTCTCAAACAAAATCTTAAACTGTGTTCTGAAGATGAACAGAGGTCTTTCGAGCTTGGAACTACATGAGGGTGAGTCATTAATTACGTTCTTTTCATTTTTGGGTGAACTATTCCTTTAAGCACTTTTGAAACTCTGCAGACTGTTCCACATGCTTTCTGTACTTTTATTTTTTTACGCGAATCGATCTGCACATCGGCATCTGCTTACTGCATTCCCCGCAAAATGCTTTATATCATACTTATGTCACACGTTTAGTGGTTTTACCAACAAAGGCCACTAGGTGTCAATGGTTTGCTACATGCTCTTGTCACAAATTAATTAATTACTGTGATTGCATTATTATTAATGGAAAAAGGTTTTGAAATATGAAAACAACATTCTTAGAGCTTTCCAGTGATATATAGTTTGTCAACATTTTTAAAGATTTGTAATAGGATATATAGTGTTATTAAAATATCAAATGAATATGCATTCCTATGGAGGGGAGTCATGTAACAAAAAACTGTCACTACATCATTTCTATCATCAGATGACCTTGAAATATGAAAACTACATTCTTAAAGCTTTCCAAAGATGTATAGTTTGTCAAGATTTTTATGTTTAGACTAGGGTATTAGTGTTATGAATATATAAAAATAATTTGGTCCCACATTCAGTTCATCCATTGAGAAACAGGAAAAGCATAAAGTGATGATTTGTGGTTGATTGGTGCTAATAGAGGGACTGTCACACCTAAAATAGACCAAATAGAGATAGGCGTTGTACAGTATTTATAGTTGGACATATTAGGCAATTATTCTGCAGGGTCAATTATGTGAGGGTTGGCAGGCCTGGTTTATATGTATGATGTTGTGATTCATATTTATACAGAATTTAAAAAAATTATTTTCCAAACATATATGTATAGGGAGTGGCGGTACTGGATCAAGTAGTAAATGGTTTAATGATGTTTCACAATAACTACAGCAACAAAAAGGGTCAAGAGGTCAAACATCATCTTATAGTCATATAACATAGAAGCAGAAATTACATGTACCAAAAAACAAACACATGAAATAATCTGCAGTTTATCTGATTTAAAATGAAAGTGTGAAGTAATATTATACTGAACTCATAGACTTTGATACTGTGACTGGAGTACAGATGTTAATCATTATAACACTGAGATATTTCAGTAACTCACCTGTGACAGATACTCTGAATGTCTTTTCTGAAGTATTCCCACCTTTGATGATCTTCAGTTTATAAACTCCATCATGTTCCTCACTGATTTTTTTGATGTTAAGATCTCCAGTCTTACGATTCAGCCTCAGTTTAAATCTGAATAGACTTATATCATTATAAGATGTAATACAGGTCGTGTTTGCAGGATTGAGTACAGCTATGGGAGTTTCTTCATCTCCAAATCTCCACTCTATCTTCTCATCTTTCTTTATGATATTAACTTCAGTCTCCAGATCAACAGATTCTCCCACATACACTTGCAATGTTTTTATTTCATCTGTAACAGCAGCAGACAGAAACACAGAAAGACAGAAATGAAATCAATTCAAATCATTTAGTGATTATAAACATCAGCTCATATTCTCATAAATGAATTTCTATTTATTAACTCAATCTTTCAGATTCTCTATCAGTAATAAATCTACTAATGGCTTAATTAAGCAATATCGCTCGAGTAGGAGTGTGATATAGCTCTATATCATCACGGCTGTGATTAGGCCAGAGGCACGAGGCCGTAGGCCGAGTGCCGGAGGCAATCATAGCCGTGATGATATAGAGCTATATCACACGACTCCGAGAGCGATATTGCTTTTATACAACAGTTCGACGGCACACGTTTGAAAAACAAAAACTAGAAAACAACAACGGAGTAATTTTAAAAGCCTCTGTTTGAGAACTACTTCTTCCGCCACGGATTTGAGGGCGGCCAGAATGACAGGTAACACTTTCGGCTGCTTTGAAACTCATAACAACTCAATGGACGGAAAAACCGTTTCTTTATATTACCGTTTCTTGGTCACAAAGTGTAGTTTTAAGACTATATATATGTATTATATTTAAATCTACAGTCGATTAGTAAAGATAGCGCCTGTTTGAACGTTTGCTTAGTGAGATTCGGTACGTATGAGAACCAAAGCATGAGCGGACGTCAGTGTTCACTCGCCCCGCTGACCACCGCCCTCTCTGGGCTACATCTCTGACAGGGATTCCCTGGCTCTCATGCTGGCCTGGTGGTCAAAAATGAGATCAAATCAGCAGTATTTGGTGTCATGATGAAACTATTACTTGTTTTCTTATTCATATTTAGTGTCTTTTGTGTTGTTATTGTTTTGGCGCGAGGTAAAAGTTAATAAAACTATACTTCTATAATGTTACTATTGCTTTACCATATTTCATCTTAACGCGATACGAGCACTCGGTTATTATTAGACATAGTTCTTGTCAGTACTATATAAAACTGTTTTTTATAAGTGTCAGAGAGATGTTTTTGCATGCTGCTTATAAATATACCAGTGGCGATATCTCATAACATGTTTTAATAGTCACGTCATAAAGTAAAAGATCAATGTCCACATTTAAAAGCTGCGGTGCTTACCTGCAGTTCCACGGTGTTTTCGCATTCTGATAAAAGATATAGCTCCAGAAAAAAAAGAGTGTTTACATTCCTCTTTCCAAGTGTTAATCGTCCATACGATGTGACAAGACATTTCTCCCATTAACTTTAACGTAACATCCAAGAGCGCTGATCTTTGACGGAATAATAACTTCTGATTGGGGATTCACAGACTGATTTATGAGCTAGTGAACTAATGAGGCCATGTTTACATTAGAGCATTTGCGTTTTAAAACGGCATTTTAAAATGAAAACGATCCTCGTTTATACTGGCATTTTAAAAAGAATCTTCATCCACACTATACACCACCATAAACCCATGAAACATGACCAATCATGTAACTGGGCATGCGCATAAAAGTGTAAAATAACTTACTACTCTAATAATAGCTTACCTTTGCGCGTTTACGCAGCATAGGGGTGTGCAATATTGACAAAAAGTCATACATGGGTCCTTTGCTGGCAACTATAACAGACACTATTTTTGAACCTATAAAAATGTGTTTGGGAAAGTCTTATACTGTTCTATCTCCCCCCTACAACATATTAATATGATTAATAGGTTAATTTTGATTTTATAACTAAACTTAAAGGTCTTTATGATTTAAAAAGAAAGCATTCAAGTGAACAGTACTAACAGTAGCGAACTTGAAGCAAAAATAAATTTTAGCAAATGCAAACTTCAATCAAACATAGTAAGAGGTGAAGTATTGCTTTAGCCTACCAGAAATGCTTATTGCTTTAATTTTTAAAAGTGTGCGAGGTCCGTGCACGTCCTCCGCTAGCAACACAGTCAGAATAGCTAAAAGCGCAAGCGCCTAAACGAGCATTATATATTAATGACGTTGAGTTTATTGTTTTTATTAATTTATATTCACAAAACTTATCAACAAAACATCGATTAAAATTAAGAGACAAATTATCTTAAACGAAATTCATTTTAAAGTAGCAAACAAAACTTAAATTAAACTCAAAAATAATGTCTGACCCATTACAATTCTCCCTTCATATTGGCCTTTACAATGCCTATATGGCGTTTAAAATTACAGTCTATCTTTCGTAAGCTAACTAAATTTAAACAAAACATAAACACATTAAACCCAACAATACTCAAACATTAATATAAAACAGACATTATCTATAAGGATACATGTTAAAACAATCCGATATAGCGTTTATAATAGCTGGTTGGTAGATGTTTACTATTTTTGGCAAAACCTCCGTTGCAAACCAACATTTACATGAATAAAATAATTTTTACTTTGAAAATGATGCGTTGTCAGGTTAACATCAGCTGTTCGTTTACATAAGACTCCGTCTACGTTCATTTACACTCAGAGCAACGTCTGAGTTCTCAAACTAAAACAGGGTCTTCAGCGTTTGCGAACGAATCCGTTTATGAGGGTCAAAAACGGTGATGTAGTGTAGATGAAAGGCGTAAACGTAGCAAAAGTAACGCGTTTTAAAGGATAAACGCATTAATGTAAACATAGCATAAGACACACGGAGAGTGATTCAAAACAGCGCGGTTGTGTGTGTCTGCAGTCTTCCATTCAGAGATGAGCCTGTTTAGAGGACCTCCATTCACTAGGTGGCGGAATGATACGAAAGGTAAAGCGGTTACTGTGCCGTTATCAGTAGAATATTGCACGCCTCTTAGCCAATCAGATTCGAGAACCAGAAAGAACTGTTTTATAATTTAAGATATCATTCATTTAGTTGTCAATTATAAAACCAAATATCTGAAATGAAAGATGCACAGAGTTCAGATCTGTTGTCACAGTTTCTGTTCAAACTGTTTTAAATTTGAATGATAAAAGCTTTATCTGCAGTTAAGATCAGGTTTAAACAGAAGATAAGTCAGAGTTAAACACAGTGTGAAAATCTCCACTGTAAATTAATAGTCATAAAACACTTTTACATACAGTATAGGCCTTTATCACAGTGCAAGTGTCGTCACTTACGATGAAAAAAGTAGCGATAACTGACCTCTGGTCTAGTCTGTAGCAATGGTGAGCTTGTATCTTTTTTTTCTGTAGCAATGGTGAGCACAACGAGAGATTGTTGTTGTGTTCTTAAATGTTCTAATAATTCTACTAAACAGCCGGATCTCAGTTTCAATTTTTTACCAACTGATGAAGAAGTGAAGAAAGGATTCATGCTATTCAGCGGGATGAAGGTAAAAGTTTAGCTGTTTCAAAAGGTAGATAACCGATTTCCGGTTTGTTAGAGCAATGGTGGCGCGAAGCTTTTCAATATCACTGTGGGATCTCCCCCAAATCTCCAATGTTTACACGATTGTGAAAAATCATAAACAAACAAAAGTATCCAAACTTGAGAACGGATATACATTATTCTATGAAAACTACATCATTAATTATAAAAATAAGTAAGTTTAATTTTAATGTTTGTTTATTCTCTTGACATGGCTAACATGCAAACGTAACCTAAATGTAACTTAGCTGGCTAAACCATTAGTCTTTGATGAAATCTGTTATGTTATAAAACTTACAAATACGCAAAGCGATACAACTTTCAACACAGTTTTTTCATGTAAACCTGCTCAGGATGAACTGTAGTGAGATCCAGTTAGAGGACACATGCATTTGTATTTATTTATAGTTTCTACAGTTGTATAGCGTGTTAGACTGCTGTTGTAACAATTTATGTTAATGTTTTGTTTGTATTCTAATTTTAAACAGTACATAATGTATGTTTTATTTATTTAGATTTAATTTAAAGGGAAATTTTTCATTCTTTGGAACATTAATCTTTATTGAAAGTGCTTGAAATGTAACATTTGGTGCCTATTTGACTGAGAAAAGACAGAACGTGACTTTAGGGTGCATTTGTATAAAAGACAACAACTAGACTGTACACAAACGTGTCCACCACACAATATATTTACTCCTCAGACGTGCATCGGCTCAGCACCTGTCCTCGTGAGCCGAAACGCGTCTGTGAAACAAACACGCCCGTATACAAAGTACCATATCGTGATCTGATGCAGAAATTTTGTCCAGAATGTGCACAGCAAGAGTACAGGCACTACTAGTCCGTCCCAGCTTGAGTAAGTCTGGGCTCCTCTACGCAGCAGAGGCCAAGGCTGCGGCCTCCTCCGCGTGCTTCTCGCCACAGCTGCCTGCTGTTCCTCCATCTGTCACAGCTCTTTGCTGTATTTTAATTCAAAGAAGGAAGTGCAACACTGAAATCTGTATTTTTCCTGTCTTAGGGGAAACTGAGGGAATGATGCACAGCCATTCAAAAACATGACTGGGTTTCTACAAAGCTTAATGCAAACGGGTGAAGTATTCCTTTAAAGTCGATGAGAATCCTCCTGTCATCTGTACTTTCTGCTGTTCATGTGTGGACTCGTTTGTCAACGGTCAAGCAAACCTAAAGAAAAGCCACAAATTCTACTTTGTAAGTTCAGGGAGAGCTTGCAGTAACATGACTGAGTTGGTGTGATTGTATAACAAATACCAAAACAGATATAACCATTGAGGGCATCTGGAGAGATGACAGTTTAATTGTCTTGATAAGGGACAAAGTAGACTTATTTTTCCCTAATATATACACAAATGTGTATTTTAACTCTTTCACTGCCAGCGCTTTTTAAAAAAGTTGCCAGCCAGCGCCAGCGTTTTTCATGATTTTCACCAAAGTTTAGTGCCTTCCAGAAAATGTTCTTCTTTAAATATATAAACTAGGGCCGGGACTTTAACGCGTTAATTAAGATTAATTAATTACACAAAAAATAACGCGTTAAACATTTTAACGCATTTTAATCGCACTTATTAATAGAGTCATTCGTAAATGCTGCAGACCCTGTTTTAGTTCGAGAACTCCGGGGTTGTGATGCAGTGTAAATAAAAGTTGACGGAACCTAAACGAACAGCTGATTTTAACGTGACAACGCATCAATTTCAAAGTAAAAATGATTTATTCTGGTAAATGGAGGTTTGCAACGGAGGTTTTGCCCAATAAACATCTACCAACAAACTACAGATTATTTTAACATGTATCCTAATGTCTGTTATATGTTAATGTTTGAGTATTGTTGGGTTTAAATATTGTTGTAATGTTGTTTTGTTTCAATTTAGTTAGTTTATTACGAGTTTAATTTAAGTTTTGTTTGCTACTTTAAAACGAATTTCGTTTCAAATAATTTGTCTCGTAATTATAAACAATGTTTTGTTGTTAGGTTTTGTGAATATAAATTAAAAAGAACATTAAAAGCAACACCGTGCATCTCATTGATGCATATGCTACCGAATGCCAAAACATGCAGTGAGTAGCCTATATCACTTACTTTTCAAAAAATCAGCCTGGCAGTGCCCAGAAGTTAAATTTACACGCGCATTTAGAGCATACTGTAGCAGCACGTTTGATTTGCGGTGTGCTTAAGACTTTTAAAAATCAACTTCATATTAATTTTAATAGGCTACTTTGACGGAGGACACGCACAGAGAACAGCGACGGCAGGTAAAGGAAAAAAGTTAAACGAATAGAGTCAGTTTGTAAGAACATTTTTAAATTGACTATAAGATCATCAATATGAACTCTGAACAATGAACTATTATAAACATAACAGCAAGAAAAGCTGAAGAGGAACTCGCAACATTAAAGCAATAAGCATTTATGTAGGCTAAAGCTATACATCACCTCTTATTTTTTTTAATTTAGTTAAGTTTCAATGGTAACACTAAAGGCGCGTACATTATGCAGCGCTTTTCACATCCGAATCCCACTTAAGAAACCTATAAACGATGTGCAACTTAAAAAATATATTATGCACATTTTTATATATTTTATATATAGTATATTATGTTTTGTTGTTTTTATACGCGAGGTGGGGCATCCGCGCACATAGGTACCAGAACACAGACAGTCAAAACCTGAGAAGTCCCGAACCCTGCAATATTAAACAAACTACTTTAAGAAATGCGGGCCAGGAAGCGGGTCGGGTATAATATATATATATTTTTCGTTGCGGTCCGAGTTGCGGGCGGGTTGTTTATACATTGACCCGCGCATCACTGGTAAGCGTCGATAAGAGCATGGTTGTGTGTAAGATATGGAACAAGGAATTCACATATCACCGCAGCACATCGAGCCTCAAGTATCATCTCAATGCAAAACATACAGCAGCTAGGGTGGACATTAGCCCGACTCCGGGTACAACGACATGGTTGAACAAAAATAAACAATATTTTGTTAAGCTTATGTATTCAGTCATTATTCATAAAAATCCATGTAAAAATTACTTCTTAATGTTCTCAGGTCAAATATTTATATGAGATTAAAATGCGATTAATTTAGATTAATTAATTACAAAGCCTCTAATTAATTAGATTAATTTTTTTAATCGAGTCCCGGCCCTAATATAAACATACAATATACCAAATGAAAGAACAGACCCTCTGCTTTCAAACAAAAAACGTTTCATCCTACCTTCAGTGGTTCTTTTGTAATCAGCTTTTGAATATGGGTAGGTTTCTGCAAAAACACCACATTTTGAGCAAAAAGCAGAGATAATTCCATTTTTATGACGGACTTTTCATAGAGATCCCATTCAGAGCGATCTTTAAAACAGACACGGACATGCAGCCGCTTGCCATAGGGCAATACTTCCGGGTTTAAAGTTGGTGGATAATAGCGGTATTGCAGAAAGACGGAAAATCTCGTCATTGGCAGGGAAGCGTTTTCTCTTGATTGACGAGATATCTCGTCAATGGTGGCGAAAGAGTTAACTGCAGTAGTTGTTAAACTAAGACTGATGGTGATTTGATTGTTTGTTTATGAAATGTATGCAATAATTTAATCGGCATCCTAGATGTACATGATGCCCAGTGTGTGTGATGTACATTATATATATATATATATATATATATATATACATATACATATACACATACACATACACATACACATACACATACACATACACATACACATACATATATATATATATATATATACATACACACACATACATGCATACATACATTCATATGTGTTAACTCTTAAAGAGTGCTGATGCGCTTAAACTAGTGCTGATGGTGATTGTTTACTGTAACATGAATAGTTTACCCAAAAATGATATTTCTGCTATTATTAAATGTCATTGTTGGGTAAACTATTCTGTTAAAAAGATTCTTCAAATGCACATTTTGGTTGAGCATCTTTACGTCTTATCTTAGTTATGAATAGGCACTGTTAAAATGTAAGTTCACTGTAAATTGTTAATGAATGAATGAGACATTGTAACATAACTTTTTAACAATGCAGTCAATACTTGTACATATATGTTATATATGTATTAGCAAGTGGTGCAAGAAATACATTTTTATTCAAATTTTTCAGTTTGCAACTTTCAAACCTATTTACTACAAAAATTTTGCAACATCAAATGCGAGTTTCCACAGTTCAATATTTTTGTACAAATTCAACTCTTCAACTCTAAACTCTTTAACTTAGCAACTTAAATCATGTTTCTTTTCTGTATAAATGTTTTATACAAAATCATCTTTTACATCAATTGGGTCTTGATATTAAGCCATTAAACAGCAGTTTGCCAATATTGGTTCACTGTGCCTGTCAGTGTGAGAGGAATGTCAAGATGTGGTTTTCTTTAATTCGTTGAATGTCTCTTTACTTGTTTTTGAGAACACTCCCCCAGTTGTATAACTCCACGTTTCAGGTGTTTACGATTGGCTTTTGACGAGTAGTCAGATTCTTATGTGAAGTGTTGTCTGCATAACTGTTACATATGTACTACCTTTAAAAAACAACAAAACTTTTGCCTTCATCCCGCTGAATAGCATGAGTCCACCTTTTCTTGTCTTCTTCATCATTTGGTAAAGAATGGAAACTGAAATATGACTGTTTAGTAGAACTATTAGAACATTTATGAACGCAAAAACAATCCCTCGCTGTACCTGCCGCCATTGCTACAGACTAGACCTTTTATCGCTACTATTTCTCTTGGGAAGTGACGACACGCACACTCTGATAAAGGCATATACTGTCAACAGAGTACAGATGTTAATAAAATCATTATTACACTGAAACATTTCAGTTACTTACCTCTGACAAACACACCAAATCTCCTGTATGAGGTTTTTCCTCCTCTGTTGATCTTCAGTTTATAAAATCCTTTATGTTCCTTACTGATGTCTTTGATGTTAAGATCTCCAGTCTGATGATTCAGCTTCAGTTTATCTCTGAATAGATCATAATCACCATCATATGTACTGAAGATATTGTTGGCAGGATTGATTTGAGCTATTAGAGTTTCTCTAAATCTCCACTCTATCAGATCAACTCTCTGTATGTCAGTAACTTCAGTCCTCAGATCAGCAGATTCTCCCTCATATACTTTCATCAGTCTTTCACCTGTAACAGCAGCAGACAGAAAGACAGAAATGAAATCAATTCAGGTGATTTTCATCTATTAAGTGTCTTATTTACAGATTATAAACATCAGCTCATATTCTCATAAATGAATTTCTGTTTATTAACTCAATCTTTCAGATTCTCTATCAGTATATAAATATAAACACAACTATAACATCTAGATGATGAATTTATGAATCTCCTAACAGTGAGAATTCATCTAATGGGTAAATGACTTCAATCAATTTTGACCAACTGATATTTTATTATAGTAATTCACTATAATATTCAGTTAGTGTTCAACTGTTTATATAATATATCAGTGATGTAGTTGTCAATTATAAAACCAACAATTAGAAAACTAACATAACTTGTGTTAAAGGGACACAAGGCAGCATTTTTATGTTAATAAATCATCTTGGTAAGTCGGTATATGGTTAAATGACTCATTACCGGACGAATGAAGACTCTCTCGCCCGCCCCTACCATCTGCAGGAAGAATACCCCACTTGCAAGTTCGCTGTATCCGACCTGATGTCCTTCAGTCTCGCAAAGTCTCAGATATCGCGAGAAGCAGGATCAGTTTACGGCAAACAACACAGAGACAGGCGAGCGAAACATGACTAGCGATTGTTGCAAATGGCAGAGCCGGGGAAGAAGCAAAGAAAACCATAGACAGAAGATTCCAAGAAAAGAAAAAGAGCTTCAGACCTAATATATATATCAGGGTGACCATACGTGCCATTCTTCCCGGACGCGGATTTCGGCTGCGTCTTCCGGAAGTCAGGATTATTATTATTATTATTATTACAGAAAAACAACAGTTACATTTTAAGGTAAGAATGAAACTACGATTGCATGGCTTATCTTATGTTTTTAACTGAATGGCGTATGCTGTCAACAAATACGACTTTCAGAAGACTCACCGAAATCCTGGCCAGGACGCGTCCGGGAAGAATGCCACGTATATATATATATATATATAGATATATATATAGATGGATGGATGGATAGATAGATGTAGAAGGATAATATTTGTCTAAAGTTATATTAGTAAGGTCTATAAGTTCATCTGGACGAATTATGTTTTCCTTTTGATTGTCTTTATATATTTTTTATTTATTTATAATTTTATTATTCTCATGCCCAATAAAAAACAAAACACGAAAGCAGTAGTTTGCCTCGTTCATATCGGTTGTTCATTGTAAAAATACTATTATGCATGACAACACAATAAAAATAAAAAATCAGTTGGAAAGGAAATATTTCTTCCCTAACTTAGATGTACATAACTAAATTGGAAATAAGCTGATAAACTGTTACTGGTTACGAGGGGGGAGGGACAACAGTTCGTTTTTACGACAGTGTGTTTGAAAGCATTTACTTCCAGACACTAGGGGGAGCTTGTAGAGAATTAATATTTAGACTTGCCTTGTTTCACTTTAACGAATATAGGCCTGTTGCACTCACTTCTGTTGTCATGAAAATCTTTGAACGCCTAAGTCTGTAGGTACCTGTCACACATCACGCTAGACCCTCACCAATTTGCCTACAGGGCAAATAGGGGAGTGGATGATGGTGTAGTCTCACTTTGCACACATTTTATTTTACAACATCTTGATACTAAGTCCAACTAATCCTCAATACACCCAAAACCAAAGAACTCATAGTTGAAAATGGCAGGCCAGCATCTTCCCATCTCCATTAATGGCCAAGTAATGTAGTGGGTCCACTCCTTCCATTTCTTAGGCATCACCATCCATCATTTCCTAACATGGAACCTAAACACAAGTCTTATCCTTTCCAAAGCCCATCAGAGATTACCTCCGTCAACTGAGGAAATTTAGGGTCAGTCAAGCAGGCATGTTCCACTTCTATCGGCCTACCCTCGAAAGTGTGCTCACCTTCTCTATCCTGGTTTTGAAATTTCAGGAAAGCCAAAAACATCATCTCTGACCACTCCCATCCAGCACACCATTTATTCGCACTTTTACCATCAGCAGACCTGCCAACCTTGGAAAAAAAATTTGAGTAGCAACTTACCGCCAGCGGCGCGGTGCGAGGTCAGGCACATTTGCTGATCAGTAGAGATTGAGTTCACATGCTCACTTATCACTTATTACTACAACTTATTACTAAGCACATAGTTCCCACTCACCACCATATCTAGTCTTTAAACATACAAGTAGGCTATTAAGAACACTTTTAATGAAAAGGCAATACAAAGATGAATGAATTCTTACAAAGAATCAACAAATAGCATGCTATATCCTTGCTTTATTTTCCAGCAGGCACGTTGACATGAACCTCGAATGGGGCACAGCAGGCCTACCACTACTTTTTCTTTAACACACCTAACAGTATTAATAAGTTTTAAGGCATAAATGGCATTTTAGCAGATTTGCATTCTACAATACTGATGATAATGAGTCTTTTACAAAAATTTACAATAACATTACTTAGCTGCTACTACAATAAAAAAACATATGTGCATGATCGTTTTGTGTATATTATCTGCATAGTGTTTAAACCTGCTGAAAAAACAGCATAGACCAGCATAATTCACCAGCACACAGCACCAAAACACAACATATGCTGGTCTTGCTGGTATACTGTTTTTTTTTCAGCAGTGATGGCAACTGTTTATGTAGTGTCCAAAAGTAGATCTAGTGAACTAAACAGTAATTTCATATCTGACAATACAGAACAGTACACAAACATGTTGATTTTCTCAGCAATAATGCAAACCTCTATACTTGGTTTTGACTGGCTGAGCATATAGTTCATCATCTATACTTTCTGCTTCTATTTCCCTGCTCTGCACAAAAAAATCTGATGTACACCGACAGGAGCCAGTAACAATCAAGTAAGAATAAGACTGAAATTATTTAAAAATGTACTTTTGTTCACATGCTCTTCTGAGTCAGCGGCGGCTCGCTCGCGGACATCGACTTCGGCGTGCTTGCACCAGTTTGTCTTGTGGGACTGCAACGCGTTTACAAGCGTGAATTACTGTTCATATAGCTCAGTTTTTTTGCCACGATTAGCAATGTAAATTAATATACTGGCAAATAAACTAACAACATAGGACACTGGGTCCAACAGATTTACACTGGGGTACATGCAACAGTAAAAGGGGTCTAGACGCCCCTGGTTGGCAGGCTTATTACAATGGATGCAATTCACGATTCCCATACCCTGCACATTTACCTTTAAAAACGGTGTTTAGAACCATCCTCCCTTGTAAAACAAGTCACAGTATAAAGATGGACCGAGATGGCTCCCTGCTCTCTGCTTTGAAGAGTTTAAAACTAGCGCTATGATTGGTCAATGTCGTCTTATGCCGGTTTCACACCGCAAACGTGTAACCCGATCGTAAGCTGCACAGGTTTTTTTCGACGCCCATGTTAACAAGTTAAAGCATGTACACCGCACGCGTGAGCAGCGCGTGCTCGCATGGCAGGAGCGTTGCTGAAGCAGCATTGCTGCGATCGTTTCGGCATTGGCTCTATTTTTGCTGCACTGCTCACGCTCAATTAAAGTGCATTGTTTATGGTTTAAATGGTCGTGGATTGACGCGAAAAAGTGTCATTTTACAATAAAATCACAAATGTGATGCCAAGTGTGTTTCAAACAGTCATGACTTTGAGCAATTTAAGAGAAAGCAATGAAATATTTAAAAAAACACTGTGGCCAGAAGACTGTCAAACCGGTGTTAGAGCCGATTCACACCGGATGCGTGGCGTGAGCGTCTCAGCTGCGTGGCTTGTCCGTTTTTATTTAGGCTCCCATGTTAGCAGGTTTGACCGTGCACATCGCCTGCATGACACACACGTCTCAGGCGCGGCACGCAAGCGTCTTGGAAGCATCAGGTCAGTTTATCAATAGGAAACATACATAGGCTAGCAGCAGCAGCGCTGCGTCAGAAACGCTTCTGGTAAGCAAGGGCATAGAAAACGTCATGCAGCTGACATGCGAAAGACACGCAACAGACACGCCATGCAGCCAGTGTGAATCGGCCCTTAGACTCTTTTCCCAACAGGTTGCTGCCCAATGCGGTTACACACATAGACGAGTTGCCTAGTGCGCAAATGCACAGACAGTTGAACTCAAACCTTTAATGCTTTTAACGTATTTTGAAGTGACAAATCATAGCAGCGTAGTTTGGTGTCTAAATGCGTATTTGTTACGCAAAATACGTAAAGGTTGGCAGGTATAGATCAGGGAGAAGGTACAGTAGTATTCTAGGTGTGTTAAGTGTTGTTACTTCGTATTATTTATTTATTTTTGTGCCTTTTTTATCTTTTGTTTTGTTATATTGTGTTGTCATGGTTGTGTGAAACATGTGAGCATACCAAAGCACATTCCCGTCAACTGTACTATTATATTGTTGAAATGTCTATAATAAACTTGAACAAATATCTGAAATGAAGGATGAACAGACTCACGTGTGTTGTCACAGTTTTTGTTCAAACTGTTTTAAATTTGAATTATAAAAGCTTTATCTGCAGTTAAGATCAGGTTTAACCAGAAGATAAGTCAGAGTTAAACACAGTGTGAAAATCTCCACTGTAAGTTAATAGTCATAAATCACTCTTACATCTACAGTATACTGTCAACAGAGTACAGATGATAATAAAATCATTATTATACTGAAACATTTGAATTACTCACCTCTGACAGATACATTGAATCTCTTGTATGAGGTTTCTCCATCTCTGATGATCAACAGTTTGTAAACTCCTTCATGTTTCTTTCTGATGTCACTGATGGTGAGATCTCCAGTCTGAGGATTCAGCTTCAGTTTATCTCTGAATTCATCATCATCACCATCAGATGTACTGAAGATATTGTTTGCAGGATTTATTTTAGCTATGAGAGTTTCATTAAATCTCCACTCTATCACATCATCTCTCTTTATGTCAGTAAGAGTATTCTTCAGTGTGTGAGACTCCCCTTCATTCACTGAGACTGACTCCATTTTATCTGGAGAAGCTGCACATATAAAAGAAACACAACAATTATTTGCTTTATTTCTGTAAAATGTCTTATTTCCTCATTATAAACACCAGCTCAAATTCTCAAAATAAACTTTTTCTCATGATCACATGATCTGAACCTCTTACACTGTCTTTCATAATATACAGTCAAAAGCTGTGACTTTTCCAGATCAGTGAATGTTTAACATGAATCAGTCTCAGATCAGAATCCACTTTCAAATGAGTTTATAAACATTCAGTCACTGTGATAAACTGTAGTTTATATTAAGAAGCTAATGATGTGGTTCTCACTTATCACTGGATAAATGTTATATAAAACAGATGAAATCAGTATAACATTACAGTGTGTACTACACTAAACATGGTGTTTTAATGCATATACAGTAGTTATCTGTGAGGTGAACAGGTTTTTGTTTTCTAGAAGTCAAATGGGAACACAAGAAAAATAGAGCACACACACACATATATATATATATATATCAGTGCTTTTTACATTGTACTTAACTTTATTTTAACATTTTAAACTTGCTTTGAACCGCAGGTAAAGCAGCTGTAGATTAAAAAGGGGGTTAACAGCACTAACTAATGTCACAGTTCATCATTTCTATCATATACTCTCTGATACTGTATAAAGTGCATGAATAATTCATGAGCACTATATGATTAGTTGTTGGTTGTTAAACACCTGGGCCTGGTTGCATAAAGCACCTTAAGTGTAATTTTCCCTTAAGTTCACCCTTATGCTTCCCTTAAACCTAAGGGTGTTGCAGAAAAAAACCTTCAAGTTTTTTCTGTTGCGTCTCCATGGCAACAATAGTACTTTATAACGACAAACCTGGGTCGCTGTCATGAAACACTTAGGGGTTGTGTACACCAAAACTTTTACGCCCGCGGCCGGCGCATGTTTTTAATTGTTTTCAATGGAAGCTCGGCGTTTTTCAAATAAGCCAGCAGCTAGCGGGTTTTTTCCCCGCTGAAAACCGGCGCTCGGCGGTTTTTCCGTGCTCGGCGCTGAGCGTCGAGAGTTGAAAGAGATTCAACTTTGGGAGAAAAGCTCCGCTCGTCAATGTCAGTTCTCACACGGCCGCCCAATCACAGTGGAGGAGGGGCGGGACATTACCACAGCAACCAACCGGATCGCAGCTGAAGTATCACAGCTTCCAAAGCGCTCAGCTGAAGAAAGCTGGCACTCAGCTGAAAAACAGCTGGCATTCGGCGTCCTCAAGGCGTTTTCAGCAGCGTTTAAAAGTTTTGGTGTGTCCAGCCCCTTAACGATTACTCTTACCTAAGAGAACCATTTAAGGGATTATACTGTATGCAACACTCTTAAATGATTCTCTTAGTTAAGGGAAATTTACCCCTTAAGTGTCATACTTAACAGAAAAACTTAAGGTGCTTTATGCAAGCGGGCCCTGGCCATTATCCAACACTGCATTATTTCACACTGTAAATATTTAGCATCGTCATTTTGGGTTAGCAGCACTGTGCTAACCTTCAGTAACAGAGTGTCATAACTCAGGGTTAAATGTGGTACTACCACTGATCTATATAAATAACTGGATTGCGCATAGAACGCTTAACGTAACAGCATGAGGTGAAGCCAGAAGATTCGAGGGGCCATCTTGGTATGCCCAACCGCCAGAGGGCGTCATCGACTTACTTTCAAAATCATGATCTAAATTCATCCATTTCACTGCGTATCAGTCACACAAGATAAATTTTTAGGATATGTGTATGTAAATTAATTATTACTTCTCACCATCATATGTATTGGAAATATTGTTTGCAGGATTGATTTCAGCTATGAGAGTTTCATTAAATCTCATCTCATCATCTCTCTGTATGTCAGTATCAGTCTTCAGATTGGCATTTTCTCCCTCATCCCCTTGCGATGGTTTTGGTTCTCCCCCATACGCTTGCCATGGTTTTGGTTCTCCCCCATACGCTTGCGATGGTTTTGGTTCTCCCCCATACGCTTGCCATGGTTTTGGTTCTCCCCCATACGCTTGCCATGGTTTTGGTTCTCCCCCATACGCTTGCGATGGTTTTGGTTCTCTCCCATACGCCAGCCATGGTTTTGGTTCTCTCCCATACGCTTGCCATGGTTTTGGTTCTCCCGCATACGCTTGCCATGGTTTTGGTTCTCCCGCATACGCTTGCCATGGTTTTGGTTCTCCCGCATACGCTTGCCATGGTTTTGGTTCTCCCGCATACGCTTGCCATGGTTTTGGTTCTCCCGCATACGCTTGCCATGGTTTTGGTTCTCCCCCATCCGCTTGCGATGGTTTTGGTTCACCCTCATCCGCTTGCGATGGTTTTGGTTCTCCCGCATCCGCTTGCGATGGTTTTGGTTCTCCTGCATCCGCTTGCGATGGTTTTGGTTCTCCCCCATCCACTTGCGATGGTTTTGGTTCTCCCCCATCCGCTTGCAATGGTTTTGGTTCTCCCGCATACGCTTGCCATGGTTTTGGTTCTCCCCCATACGCTTGCAATGGTTTTGGTTCTCCCTCATCCGCTTGCGATGGTTTTGGTTCTCCCCCATACGCTTGCGATGGTTTTGGTTCTCCCGCATACGCTTGCCATGGTTTTGGTTCTCCCCCATCCGCTTGCGATGGTTTTGGTTCTCCCTCATCCGCTTGCGATGGTTTTGGTTCTCCCGCATCCGCTTGCGATGGTTTTGGTTCTCCCCCATCCGCTTGCAATGGTTTTGGTTCTCCCTCATCCGCTTGCGATGGTTTTGGTTCTCCCGCATCCGCTTGCGATGGTTTTGGTTCTCCCCCATCCGCTTGCAATGGTTTTGGTTCTCCCTCATACACTTCCGATGGTTTTGGTTCTCCCCCATCCGCTTGCAATGGTTTTGGTTCTCCCCCATACACTTGCAATGGTTTTGATTCTCCCTCATACACTTGCAATGGTTGTATTTCATCTGTAACAGCAGCAAACAGAAAGACAGAAATGAAATCAATTCAGGTGATTTTCATCTATTAAGTGTCTTATTTACTGATTATAAACATCAGCTCATATTCTCATGAATCAATTTCTGTTTATTAACTCAATCTTTCAGATTCTCTATCAGTATATAAATATAAACACAACTATAACATCTAGATGATGAATTTTATGAATCTCCTAACAGAGAAAACAACTAATGGATAAATGACTTTAATAAAATATCAGCTGTTCAATAGTAATTTACTATAATATTCAGTCAGTGTGTTTAATTGTTTATATAAGATATCAGTGATGTAGTTGTTAACTATAAAACCGACCAAATATCTGAAATGAAGGATACACAGAGTTCACATGTTTTGTAAAAGTTTCTGTTCACGAGCGTGAAGCCTATCTTTCATAGGAATGAAACACTCGCTTCGCGTCAGTGCACACACACCAGCGGGCACACTGGCACAGAGCAGAGTGAGACCTTCAGCCTATGTGCCTGGGCTCAGCCTCTGCCCAAATTTAAACCCCCGAGTATCATTAACTTACATGAACATGTTTGCGCAGGTTTGATTTTTTATAAAATGCAAAAGTGGTCACTTAAATATGGCCAGGGGTTTCTTTCATAAGAATTGAATTCAGGGTCTGCATCACTGGTGCCTATGAACTGAAATGCATTTAACATACAAAAATGTATACTGGAAGTAAACTTGTACTCATCTTTCATACAAAGATGGGTTCAAATGTATTACAAGTGTTACCTAAAATACATTTTTAAATGACATTTTAGCATATTTCATATTAATGTACTAAAGAACAAAATGTAGGCTTGTAGGATGAATTAATAGGTGTGTACGACTTCACAAGGCGCTGCAAAAAACAACAAGTGGGTGACATCAGAGTAACGCGAGAGCGATTTGAAATCAGCCTCCTCCGCAAGATTTCTCGCGATACTCTGACGCTGCGTTAATTTGAGCACACTTAAAAAACTGAAAGCAGCTGAACTCGACAAAACTGTCCTGCGTATGCCTGCGCTTCGTTCATTAATTGTATATAGCTGGACAATTTATCTCCTACTTCTCAGCGTGAGAAATACAAAGTGTGACGTGTGAGCGTGTGAACTGACTGAAAGGCGTGTATCTCACAGTGAATGCGTGAGACTTGAGAGCTCTGATTAGATGTATTTTTACTCACATACCCAACAACTACTGAACAACGCCGACACTAGGGATGGGTACCGAAACCCGGTATTAAACTTGCTCCGGGGCTAAATGATTAAAGACCGTAGTATCAGTAAGATCTGACGCTATCGGTTCTGCTTTCGGTCCTGGAGAAAAAGATAAAAATAAATGTTCTATGTATTCTTTAATAATAATGTTTTCGTGCACATTTTGTCTCACCAAACATTTCTAATTTGAGATAATATTAAGATGTTTGTCTGTGAGATCTGCGAGATCTCTCATGCGCGCCGCGGAGGCTGTGTGTCACACTCACACACACACAATTACGAGCGCGGCGCATGCATACGCATAACAGCACGAAAACTCCCGCTTAATAACAAGACTGACAATGGCGGATAGAGAAAAACGTTCAAAAGTGCGGTTATACTTTACTAGAGTTGATGCAGACAACGCTCGTTGTCATACAGGTAAGTGCAACAAGATTTTTGCATGTAAGGGCGGAAACACAAGCAATCTTTCAAAGCATCTTTCAAAAGTGCATTACGTGCAGAAAGAAGCTGTGTCCCAATTCAAGGGCTGCGACCTTCTAAGCATACGACCTTAAAAGGTGAGCACTCGGTCTGTCAATGTGGCAGCCTCAGAAGTCCGCGAAGAGAACTGAAATGAGACGGTCTAACCCTCGGAGGACCCATAATTTGCGTCACCTGCTGCACGCGCCCACCGCGCCTGTCAGGCATGTACTGTATGCTAACATCATGTTGAATCAACGTTGTTCACGTCATTTAAAATAAATGTACAATATCCCTAATTGATTACCTTACGTTGAAATTCTGTTGACTTCTTTTGGGAGAAATGACGTTATGCATTCAACATATTTTCTACTTGTTTTAAAATCCCAAATAAAGAAAATTCAGTATGTAAACATTTATTTGGCTAAATGCACAGCACTTCAAGTTAGTTTACAAAATAGCCTACAGATAAATATCCTATTTAAAGTATTTTTTCTGCAGCTTTCACGCTGGTGCATTAACAAATATATGTATATTATTTAGAAATGATATGCAAACATGTATTTGTAATAATGAAATGCAGACACATAATTAACTTAATCATGTGAACATAGATTCATGATCAAATGTTAACATTGGCCAAAGAACCGATAAGAATACCGTTAAAGTACCGGACCGTTAAGCAGTATCAGTAAGAGTAGTAATACCGTTAAAATCTTAACGATACCCATCCCTAGCCGACACACAGTTCCTGTCTTTTCTACCACTCTCTCGCCTGTACAACTGACTGGAAAACCGAAGTTTTCACAAACTCGCGATCTTAAAGAGGCTGGCAGATCCTCTAACTCTTGTGGAACAAGAGTCGACCGTCTGCAGAGTGTCAGAGAATGTAAACAGGCGGCTTTGATAGAGCGCATACATACATAGGCGGAGCTCGGCTGCCTCGGCAGCCATTGCTAAAGCGGGCTACAGATTAGCTGTCCCTAAAGAACCCGCTTATCTAACAGTAGTTCTGCATTACATTAATTATTTTGCACGCAAGTTTTTTATTTATTTTTTTCATACCGTGTATTCTCCGTTTAAATTCATGCACCGAACCGTGACCCCCGTACCGATTCTGTTCGAGACGAATACATGTACCGCTCCACCCCTATTATACATACTACTAACGTATTGGGCCAGGGCCTAGATTTGAGGCCCATGCAAGGCTAAACTAAATATGAACAAACATGTTTAAACCTTTAAATTCAATCTCTATTATAGCAGAATAAAGATCATTATATTCCTTCAGCTGTAGATGATTCTTACCCAGTTGATGTTTTGGTTCAGCGATCTTACGGCGATAGTAAATCACACCAGCAGCAGCACCACCAGCAGCAGCACCAGCAACAAGCAGGATGAAGATAACAGATATTCCTGCTATAGCAGCTGGAGACAGACCTTGCTCTATAATGATAAAAACACACAATCATTACTGTAACTCAATCTGATAATCTGATCAGAAAAAAATATCAGAAATCAACAACACATATGATTAAAACAGAATAAATGTCAATGAATTTTATTCTATTTAAAGTCAACCAAATGAAATGAAGTCAAATGAAAATCTTCCAACATCAGATGTAATGACTTAATGATTGTTACAGTCACCAGATGTGTTAAAGTCATGTGATGAAGTTGCAAAGTACAGTATCAAACAGAAATCATTTTGCAGAAATGTTCTATGAATGAGTTCATAAAGTAAACAGCATTTGGCCAGTCATGTGATTTTAACATGTTGTCCTAACTACCCTGCTTAAAAAAACAATAGACACATCACAGAAATTCTATTGGTTTTATTGGTTCTATGTATTGGTTCTAATGGAATATGGCCAAAAACACACTACATTTTAGTGGTTTTATTGGTAAAAGCTAATGGTTCCTATTGGTATTTTAATAGAAACCACAGAGTCTTTATTCATACACATCTGACTTATTCACATTAATGATCTTAAATACATTTTTCAAAAGTATTTTTCATTTTTTTAAAAGATACAGTTCATTGAACAAAGCTAATTCTGTCATCATTTACTTACCTAATGTTTTTCTTTATTTCTACACAGAACATAAGATGAGATGTTTGTCAGAATGTTAGTGACTGTCTACCTCAGTAACCAATAACTCATCATTATAAGAAATACAAAAAATGTCACAGTTGGCTTTTTGGAATACATGCAAGAAAGAAAGTCATTCTGATGTGCTCTGATATAAATGAGATCTGATGTAAATTCTTGATTAAACTGAAAGACAAAAGTTACTCACCACTGACACTAACACTGAATCTTCTCTGAATGGATCGTCTTCTGCTGCTCATCTTCAGTTCGTAATGTCCGGTATCTTCAGTTCTGATGTCTGTGATGGTGAGATCTCCGGTCTGATCATTCAGCTTCAGTCTGTCTCTGACTTCCCCATATAGAGTGAACTGTTTGTTTTGTTTATTTACTTCAGCAATCCGTTTTTCATCACACCCAAAGATCAACAGTATCTGATCATAGGTTTTAATGTCAGGAACATCAGTGTATATTGTAAGAGGATCACCCTTCATCGCTGACACTGACTTTACTTCACCTGTATCAAACACAGAGATTAAACACTTGTCAGTAATTTTTAATATAATCATCTAACTGAGATCATTGATATCTAATACACCTTTATTACAGCTCTACAACTTAATATCTTCAGCAACATCACAAGAATACTGGCCAACATACTAAACACATAACAATGTTTAATGAACTGACACAATTGGACAGAGACACACTGACACACAATTTATCTGCTATTCACACACATTCTTCTGTGATAATGACACTCTTTTGTAATGAAATTTTTTGTGCAAGCATGTTTCTGAACTTGAGCAGAGTTGTGTGCAATTAGAGGTATTCACGGGGCACCCGGGACCAGTACGGTTCCGGGTGTATATTTTAAATTGGCAGTCGGGTGCAGGTCGTTCCTGGTTCAATTACTTATCAGAGTCAGACAGTGCCAACTGTACATTCACACCGCCGCCAACTTGAGCTTCCAAATAAGCTCACGTTGCCCGGACAAGGACGCTTATCAAAAAGTACAGGAAAGCTTGTTCACGCTATGGACGCTCTGAAGTCTGGTGTCACCATGAAATGTTAACAAAAAAAATACATGAATCATGGACCAACTATGATAGCTACCTATTCTTCCTGCAATGTGACTATATGGATTCGAACATTGTGATATTGATGCTTAAACGATACATCGTGCAGTCTACTGAACGAGCAAAGCTCAAGCTGACTCAAGATACAAAAACACAAAGCTGTAAAGGCAATTGCCAAGACCCACTTCACTTCAAGACCCATTGTGCGTCACTACACTCTAGACGTGTTGCGATAGTCGGTATAACCGGTGATACCAGGGGTTCAGCCTCTCACCGGTTAGATCACTTGCCAACCGCGTCACCACCACCGTTTAGATTTTTTCTTGTAATTAAATCATTTAATTTTGTTAGAGAGAGTTATTGTTAAAGTGAAAATGCACTAAAGATAACAAAAATATACTGCACTATAAGCACGGTTCGAGGGACTTCTGCATGTAAGAGACTCCGCTGAATGAGCACAGAGAGCAAGCGAGAAAGTAAAACCTGAACCTCACTGGTTGAGGTATTGACCTTCTAGTCCAACTTGAAGGTCAATATTGTTTTTCCCTTGTGACAAAACAACAAATAATCTGTGCAGTTACATGAACTATGCTTAAGGAGCTATTCATCTTTACTCTCCTCCCTGTTACGTCACATTCGTAGATCAACACTTCTTGACTGGCAAGATGGATGCTAGCTGAGATGAAAACGTCTCGGTTACGGATGTAACCCTCGTTCCCTGAAGGAGGAAACGGAGACGTCACGTCGTGACCGACGAATTGGGAACTCGCTTAGAGAGACCAATCTGCTTCGTATACTACTAAAACGCCAATGAACTTGGCATTGAGATATTTGCATAATGCTGGCGCCGCCCCGCCAGGTGCGTATATAAGCAGCAGGTGCAAATAGGGAAATTAGCTTCTTTTCGCTGAGAAAGCCGGAAAGTGTGACCGGCCGTAACAGCAGGTGGCAGCACCTGTGGCGACGGGACGTGACGTCTCCGTTCCCTCCTTCAGGGAACGAGGGTTACATCCGTAACCGAGACGTTCCCTTTCAGTCGGTCACTACGACGTCACGTCGTGACCGACGAATTGGGAATCCCTATCAAAACGCCACTAGGGGCTGACCTCTTCCAGTGACTGCGTAAAAGCCCTCCGGTTCCACTTAAGGAGGAGGAGGTAGGTTTTAAGGCAGAAGGCCGGGCACTAGATGTTCCTTTAACCCCACAGAAGTGCCAGCGACTGGGAAGCGCCCTACCTGAGCGGGATAGGAACGCTGCGGAAGCCACCACCCGTCTTAAGGGCTAATGGTGGGCGAAAGTCAACCGTAGTTGAGGAAAAAAGACAGCCGTGGCTGTGTAAGCAAAGCAGTGCTCTGCTAAGGGAAACGTGGGCTGGTAGGATTAACCCCACGGAAAATACTCACAAAGGAACCCGGTGGGACACAATGTGGAGCCCGAGCCAGACACGTAGGTTCGCGAGGATACAGCTAGTGAAAGGCTGACAGCCAATGCTCCGCAACAAAGGCTGCCAAGGCAGCGGAGGAAGAACAATTCAAACCATTACGCATTTTTGTTCTGAAGGCCTTCCATACTGACACAGTTATGAAGCATCAGTTGGAGGCTGCAAGCCGACCTGCGAGACTGTTCTCCGTGCTCCCCCTGGTGAGGAAAGAACACGAGAGGATACAGGCTCGATACGAACACTGTAAAATCTAATGAACGTATTAGGTGTCGCCCAACCAGCAGCTCTACAGATGTCTGTTAGCGAGGAACCACGAGCTAAAGCCCAAGATGAGGCAACACTCCGTGTGGAGTGCGCTCTCAAATTAAAGGGGCAAGGAATACCCTGAAGATTATAAGCCAGGGCGATAGTATCAACTATCCAATGAGACATCCTCTGCTTAGTGACAGCTTTCCCTTTCTGCTGGCCACCATAACAAACAAAGAGCTGGTCTGAGGTCCTGAGGCTTTGCGTGCGAACCACGTAGAGTCGCAGTGCGCGTACGGGGCACAACAAAGCCAAGGTTGGGTCTGCGTCCTCCGGGGGCAGCGCTTGCAAGCTCACCACCTTATCTCTGAAGGGAGTGGTGGGAACTTTGGGCACGTAGCCTGGTCTGGGTCTCAGTGAGACAGCAGGACCAAACTAAAGCACGAATCGTCAACAGAGAATGCATGTAAATCCCCTACTCTCTTCATGGAGGCCAATGCTATCAGGGTCAGAGTTTTCATTGATAAAAACATCAGACTCGTAGACTGCAAAGGCTCAAAAGGGAGACCTGAAGGCTTCAGCACCATGGACAGGTCTCAGGCGGAAAGAGGGAGGGCGCGAGGGGTTTAGCCTACGAGCGCCTCTTAAAATGTAATAATTAAATCATGCTGGCCAACTGATCTGCCGTTGATAAGTGAGTGATAAGCAGAAATAGCGGCGATATCAACTTTAATGGCGGAGGGACAGCCTACCATCTAACCTATGTTAAAGATATAAAAGCACAATGTTAATGGGCATTCTCTGGGGTCCTCGCGTTTGCGAAGAGCACCGGTGACGAAAAAGGTTTCATTAAGCGCGTAAGCCCGTCTTGTGGACGGTGCTCGAACCGCGTCGATGGTGTTAGATACCGCTTGCGATAAATCACCTAAACCTTGCGCGCGCTCAACGACCATACATGGAAATCCCACAGGTCGGGGCGCGGGTGCCATAATGTGCCCCTTCCTGAGAAAGAAAGTCTTTCCTCAGGGGAAATCGTCAGGGAGGGGCTGTCGCGAGGAGCATTAACTCTGAAAACCCATTCCTGGTAGTCCAGTACGGGCGACTAATAAAAAGGCTCTCCTCGTCCTGCCTGACTTTGCACAGTGTCTGCGCAATAAAGCTCACTGGAAGGAATGCGTATTTACGCACCCCCCGCGGCCAGCTGTGTGCCAACGCATCCACGCCGAGGCTGCCCTCGGTTAGTGAATAAAATAGGCGACAGTGGGTATCGTCTGGCGACGCAAACATATCCATCTACGCACAACCGAACTTCTTCCCATTTAGCTGGACCGTCTGGAGGTGGAGTCGCCATTCGCCGGGGGCGCAGCTCGGGAAGCGCGTCTGCCGCTGAATTGAGCGAACCCGGGATGTAAATGGCACGAAGGGACCTCAGATGCTTCTGACTCCAAAGGAGGAGATGACGAGCGAGATGCGACCGGTGACGAGAGCGCAAAACCGCCTTAACGGTAAATAACGCAACAGTCGCAATGTTATTGGTGTCGGCTAATACATCCTTCCCTCGCATCTCCATAGCGGAGCGTACAAGTCCCAGATATACAGCGCACCGCTCGCGGCAGTTGGGGTGCTATGCACACCCCTGAGACTGCAAGCCCGTCATACGTGGCTGATCATCCCGTGCTGAGGGCATTGCAATATACAGAATGCCAGGAGACCCCTCAGGGGCATATCTTCTATCGGAAATGCCGGGTCTACCACGGGGAAAAATTGAAATGACACGCAGGTGCAATGTTTACACGGTGTATGTCGGTGTGCCACGCTCTCCTCGAGACTCGATCGTAAGCCAACGCTGAAGCGGTCTCATATGAAGCAGCTCGGGCGGCGTCACAGCCGCAGCATGCTGTCATATGTCCAGGAGCTTCTGAAATTGTTTCAGAGGGACCGCGTACTTCCCTCGAATTAAACCGAGGCAAGTCAGAACTGACTGGTTGCGCGCTCTTGTTAAACACGCCAATTAGTCGATCGAGTCTTATTTCCATACTGAGAAAAAGGATCCTCTGCACGGGGCAAAGTTGCTCTTTCCCAGTCGACCTGAAGACTTAAACGAGCGAGATGCCGAAGCATTAACTCTCTGTGTTCGCGCACGTCTGCCAAGAACGGGCTATTATAAGTCGACGTAGAAAAAAGCAGAATGCGAACAACGCTCTCTCTCTGACATTTTAATGCCGTGACTAGCACATGGAGACACGGAGAGAGAGAGACAGCTCGAATGGTGTACTTAGTATTAATATGCCCACCCCACGACGCAGAGCGAAAAACGGTCTAAAGCGAGGGGAGATGGACACATAAAGTACACGTCTTACAGGTCTAAGGCTGCAAACCGATCTGAATATTGAAATACGAGCCTCGGCGTTATCATCCAAAAAGAACATCTTCGTAGAGCCGGTGCGTAAATCAAATCGATCGTAACCCGCCGCGTATTTTGGGTACTATGAGATAAGGCTGGAAAAACCCTATCATCATCATCATCTCGGTAAGAGGGACCGGCTCGAACATCCTTCGCCAACAGGATATCGACTTTTGCACGCAGTACATGTGCATCGGACGCTTTCACCACAGTGAAACGAAAGCCCGAATTTTGGGGTGTGCCGGATTCGTAACCGAGGCGGATCGTGCGTAAAACCCAACGAAACGGGCTGGGAACTGAAGCCAAGCACCCAGGCACCGTACGAGGAGAAATAACGACACTACCGAAGTACCCGCGGTGGGGCAGCGAAGCGAGACAGGTGGGACTGCCGGTGCGTCTGCTGTGACAACATAAACATCTACAGTATGTGTGTGTGACACTGACCTGAGCCCGCTGAGGGTAACGGTCGTCTGGTCTCCTCTACGGAGAGCGCAGACTCCGATGAGGGTGCTGGTGGTCCGGTCTCCTCAGCGGAGAGCTCGGACTCCTCAGGTCACCCGCTGGCGATAGAGGAGAGGTAGGGGAGCTGGTGTGTACCCGCTCACGGCTCTCTCGATCCTCCGGAGACCTAGAGAGGGAAGAGGAATGCACTCTTATGTGTGGTTAAGTGGGTACCGGCCGAACAGCCGGTGGAACATATGCAAACCAAGGATTTTCCACCCGACCCTCTATCGGGGGAAGGAGCTCCATCTCCTGAAGAGTGATCCTCTGCCAATCCGGGTCGCCCTTCACTGGCCACTTAAACTCCCGAATTTCACGGGAAGCGGCTAAGCGGGCGGGGCGAGCTGCTGACGACCGGTTCCCCTGCGCTGCCGAGATGGGGTCCGAGGAGGGGAACGGAGGTGGTCGCCGCAGGACGCCGACGGCGAGAGGCAGACTGAGGAGCCGGCGTGGTGGACCAAGGGCAGCTCTCTTCCGCCGGGGCGTGACCTAGGAGATCGCCTCAGTCTGCGCAGCGGAGCTGTACGACTCCCCTGGCTCGCCGAAGAGGCCGGTCTGTGAGACAGGAGCATTCAAGTTGTTCTCGTCTGCGTCCGTCATGTCAGCCAGACACAGCCAAAGGTGGCGATCTTGAACCACTGTGGTGGACATCGCACGACTGAAGGTCGCGGCCTCCCTCGTAAATCCTTGGTGAGCCTGCAGCAACGTTATTGCGTGCAGGGCCGAAGCCGCCTCTCCGGCATGCCTGATGGGCAGCGTCCGTAACCGGACGACTGTCTACAAACACGGGAGGGAAGGGTTGGGTGGTCCCTCCAGGAACGCATCCCGCTCCACTGAAGGGGTCCCCGCCCTTAGCGGCTCCGTTGGTGAGGGAGGTGAGGGGTGAAAGCTGAACGGCCGGACGGCCGCAATCACGTCAGCTCTTCGTGCCGTCGGGAAAGAAAGGCACAGGAGGAGAGGACCGAGAGGCCCGAACAGCTCCGAAGTACCAATCATGTGGGCGGGACGGTTCGGGCGGAGAGGGGTTAACCTTTCCAACTCTACCGTCTCCGCCGCTCGAGCGGGCACGGCCGCCATCTCCGGAACGACTCTGCCTCGGAGGAAAAATGGACACCCCTCTGATGCTGCAGAAGTGACGGGACCAGAAGGAGGTCCAATGGATTCGGCAGACATCGTAGAACACGACTCTGCAGTCTCCACCGGAGCCTCAACCGGCTGAGGATGAGAAGGCCGGTAGGTGGAGGACGCATCCTCCGTCCTACTCAGCGTAGTGACGCGAAGGGCGCCCTGCGAGCGCTTGACAGCCGCACCATGGCGGCGTTAGCACTGCAAAGGCGCGGACAGCGTTCCCGTAGAAACGACAGTCGTCTCCGCAATCCAAGAGGGTTATGCTCTCACAGAGAGAACAGAAACTCTCCACGAACGCAGCCCCGGAGTGCTCGATGCCTGAGCACGAAGACAGCGCTCGTGACCGTCACTGGAACCCTTATACTTCTCGCATCCAAGATCGCACGGCGAAAAGCTATCCTGAAAAGGACGCTGATCTCCGCATATACGAGAGAGTGGCTGCCTTTAAAAAGACACAGAGCTCTCACGTATCACTCTTTTAGGGAAATCACTCTTTAGGTGCTCAGCTGATGATGCGCACAGGGAAGGCAACGCACACACTAAACTCAAAACAAAAAAGATGCAGAGCCGTGGAATACTGCGAGCGTCCGCTGTGTTAGTACTGCTTGTCAATCAACTTCAGCAACCGTTCCCAGAAGAGCAGAGAGTAGCTTCTCAGTAGCAGATAAAGCCGGCTTTCGAAGCGAAAAAGCTAATTTCCCTATTTGCACCTGCTGCTTATATACGCACCTGGCGGGGCGGCGCCAGCATTATGCAAATATCTCAATGCCAAGTTCATTGGCGTTTTAGTAGTATACGAAGCAGATTGGTCTCTCTAAGCGAGTTCCCAATTCGTCGGTCACGACGTGACGTCGTAGTGACCGACTGAAAGGGAACAGCCAAAATGAGTTGTTCAAAACCTTTCTTTTTGGTAAACTCTGTGTACACAAACAATGCTCTTAATTCACGTGTAGAGACTAGAGCCCTGCAAGGCCCGACAGGCTAAGCCCATTTGGGTCGGACTTAGATTCTCTCCTAATTGTGCATATAATTTACATGCAGCAGAGCACACATCCCAAAGTGTGAATGAAATATTGTTATATTGATTATATTATAAATATTATACATCGTCTAAGAAAGTAACACAAATGTAAAAGGCATACATATGCGCGCATCGGCCGTCACTTACATGCATTAAACAGGTGATACTGACAGTTGACCATGCAGGGCATCATGGAGAAGCTGAATCATGGGGAGATAATAAAAGTTCAGAATACCTCGGGAAAAGCTGCATTTTGGAAAAATTTCGATTTGATTACGACGAGAGAGAATAAACCAATTGGTAATGTGCAGTGCAGAATCTGCATTCATATGACAGCAAAAAAACTGGGACATCACATCTACAACGGCATGTGGAGCGCGGGTGCGCTGCAGCTAGTAACTCTACTAGCACAAGCAGACAGTTATCATCGGCTGACTGGGTAGGTACTGAATTTCACTGAGTACCTACTTAATGTGCGCTAAGACAGTACGTACGTTCGCGTTAAGTATGGACAGCATTCGCCATGTTGATGTTATCATGTGACATATGACGTAGTAGACTTGTTCGAGTTCATGCTCAACCACAAGAACCAAAAGGAGATTGACATCACAATACCGCGAGAGCGACTCGAAATCAGACTTCTCCGTATGATTTCTGGAATCGCTTTCACGGTACTTTGATGTCATCCACCTGTTGGTTCTTGCAGCAGTGCATAAACTCAAACAAACCTAATAACAGACATGAAAACATATGCGTGTGTATGAGGGACAGGTGCACTAACACCTGATAGCATCAGTAACTCTCCTACGGTCTCTGTCAGTGTTACAGATATATTACACATTATTTTGTAGTGGACAAAAATAAGTAAAACAAGCAGATTGTAATTTACCATCTATTGTCAGATGACAGCTGTGCTTGAATACAAACTAGACAATGCATGCCATGTGATTATATACATTTTAGTAAAGCAATCTCTTGTATTTACTTATAACAACAGGAAACATTAATAAAAAAATGAGTAAATAAAAAAATCATAATATATGAAAACGTATAGAAGTAAATACCATATGAAACAAAACTTTATTCAAATGTATTTTTCTAACAAACCATCACATATATACTGTCAGCTCAACACAGCTGTGATAATTCTACAGCTTTATTTTCATAAATCAGCTGAGCACTTTGTGGGTCTTTCATGGGTCTGTGCGTGAAGTCAGGGTGCTGGAACAGGCCTGTGTAATGTATCGAAATCACCCGATTGGCTGGTCTCCGGTCGATTGCTTTGCTTTCCTGTGGCATTATGGGAAAGCTGGGATAGAAGTGTCCATCCGATGCACTCTTCAGAATCTGGGCCGACTCAGTAGGGCATCCGGGGATTTTATTGATAATGAGGATTCGGACATACTACTCTGTTCACGTACTGTTTCCCCTACTACATTTTCAGTAAGTATGCGGTTTTGCACGATACTTAAGTACACGTGCCTCTGAATCTCGGGAGAATTAGTCCAAAATCCCAGTAATTCTCGCCTACCCTTTTATGTATACTGAGGTTTCGGACATACTATTCGTTCGCCTACTGCTTTTTGCCTACTATATAGTATGGCAGTATGCGGTTTCGGATTCATCCAATGTCAGAGTTCTTTTCAAAGCCAGTGCCAACTAATGCCAGATCCCAAATTATTGATAAGTGTGTGAATTATTGCTGCAATGAAATATGACCAAACAGTGGCTTGTGGAGGATTTATAAAGTTAGCCCAGGAACTAATAAACGTCGGAGCAGCCTATGGTCGCCTGTCTGCAGAAAAGTTGCTGCCTGACCCCACAACCATCTCTCCCAGATGCCAGGAAAAGGCCACAAAAAAAAGAAAAGCAATTGTTTCTGAGATAAAAGAGATGATTTGTTCAGCTGGGCTGCAACAACGAATCGATTAAATCAATATAAATCGATTACTAAAAGAGTTGGCAACGAATTTCATAATCAATTCGTTGTGCCATGTGGCGCAGAGACGTTAATAAAAAAAAGAGAAAAACTTCAGTTAAGCGCGGAGCGGAGTGAACACACTCGCACTGCATCCCAAACCGCCTACTTCCATACTATATAGTAGGCAAAGAGTACGAGAAGTAGTGCTTTTCGCCTACTAAACTCCAATGATATTAAACAAAGAAATAAAACGTTGAGAGAGAGAGTGGTATGAACACTTTTCCCCATTATGGACCTGTATGTTAAATCATCGCACCGTCACTCTCCTGCTGTTCTGTACTGTGCGCTCCAGCTCATGCCGAGCAAGGAGACGCACGTGCCCGGCCCAACATATTTACAACAGTACAACATACAGTAAGTGCCGCCTTTTGTTGCATAAACATCGTCTTACATTTTTTAAGGCGAAGTAATGAATGGTGTATTTGCATTTTGCGCGGGAGTAGAAGACGCATTTTCCGTTTTCACAAGACGCATTTATGTGGCCAAATGTAAATGGAACAGTTTTAAATGAGATAGCTATCCGATCAGAGAAAACACATAAAGTCAAATATAAGGTACAAAGCTGTCACTGGGGCAGTACCCTTTATAAAAGGTCCTAATATGTTCCATTTAGGTACAAATATGTATCTTTGAACTGCCAATATATACTTCTGAAGTACTAATATGCACTTTTTGAGTAGAAAGGTGTACCTTTTTGAAAGGGTACTGTCCAGTGACAACTTTTGTACTTTTATTTCTGAGAGTGTACTCATATACTATCTTTTTAAACCCATCAAGAGAGGCTTCTTGATGGGAAATGCATCATAAAAAAGTCTATATATTTGGCAGATGTAAAGCATACATGTGTATTTTTTGTAGTGATGCACCGATGTATCGGCCACCGATATTTATCGGGCGATTTTTGATGAATTTGAAACCATCGGCATATCGGCAATAGCACGAGAAAGGCCGATACCGATTGTTTATTAATTAACTGCATAAAGAAATCCATTATATGTAAAAATTTGTTAATGTTGTTAATAAAATAAATGCTGAATAGCAAAAACCACCTTTGAGGTTGTCATGCAGTCTTATTATATTTTTTTTAGCTTAATTTGTGCCTCTCTTATTATGTTGGTCAGTTGAATTAATTGTTAATTAGATCAAATCCATCTTCAGTAAAAATAATTTGATGCAGAAATAAACTAGCTAATAGACCAACTGTATAGTATTGTATTCAAGTGTTTAATATCGGTATCGGCCAGAAGTTGTCTGTTTAAATCTGTATCGGTATCGGCCCAAAAAAGTCCTATCGGTGCATCCCTAATTTTTTGTGTTAGTCCATTTTTATTTTATTTTATTATTATTGTAACAGCTCACGTATGTTCAAGCAGCAACATGTTTGTGCAATTTCTAAAGATTTTAGTTCTGTTTTGAATAAGGGGTTGAAAATGAATGCTTTTCTTGTTTTTTTTCCGATTCATCAATTAATCGAACAAATAATCGACTGATTAATCGATTATTAAAATAATCGTTAGTTGCAGCTCTTGTGTTCAGTTAATGTTGGGATGACTACAGACATGTGGACTGATGATTACCGCAAGGTCAGTTAAATGGCGATCACATGTCACTTCATAATATCAGATTTCAAGTTGAAGAGTAATGTACTCACCACTGCCATGTGCCTTCACAATAATGCTAAAACAGCTGAAAATATCACCAAAGAATTGCAGAAGCAGCTTGTGTCAGTTTTCAAGTTTGATCCCTCTGTAATGAGTAAGGTGGTGTGGATAACGGATCCAGGTTTCGAATATTGTTGCAGCATTATGACCTTATCGGCGCTTGGACTGTCAAGACCACTTTTACAAGACGGTCCTCTGACATGCCTTGGACATCAATGAGCTGTCAGTAACAGTCCCAGAAGTTGGTGGAACATTGCTGGCTGTTAAGAAAGTAGTGCGCTTTGTAAAACAAAGTGGTCTGGCAAACCAGTTATCCAAGACGGCTTTAACACCACAGGGCAGGGCCGGGTTAGCCCTTGAGTTTTTGGCCCGTGCAGGGCTCTAGTAGAGACCCAGGTGAGCAAAGTATCATGTTGTGTCGAGCCTTCTTAGTGGCTCAAAAGTAGTGCCCATTGCACTACCATTCAAAGGCTATTTTAACAGTAAACAAAATCTTAAAAATCTTAAAAGTGGCTCCTTTGTCGTAATTATGCTTTTACATGTAAGTTTGTAATGAATAAATGAAGAGTTTGGTTTCAAAACGAGATAACTCAATTTTTTTAATTTCTCAGAAATCTCATTTTGTGCATTCCAATCAAACTGCATTTGGTTTGTAGACTAGTAGAACAATAAATAACATGATAACATAATAATAAAAATTCTTTAGTTACAGTGAGGAAAATACGTTTTTGAACACCCTGCTTTTTGCAAGTTCTCCAACTTAGAAATCATGGAGGGGTCTGAAATTGTCGTCGTAGGTCATGCCCACTGTGAGAGACATAATCTAAAAAAATCCAGAAATCACAATGTATGTTTTTTTTTACTATTTATTTCTATGATACACTGCAAATAAGTATTTGAACACCTGTCTATCAGCTAGAATTCTGACCCTCAAAGACCTGTAAGTCTGCCGTTAAAATTTCCACCTCCACTCCATTTATTATCCTAAATTACATACACATGTTAGCTGCATAAAGACACCTGTCCACCCCATACAAACAATCAGTAAGAATCCAACTACTAACATGGCCAAGACCAAAGAGCTGTCCAAAGACACTAGAGACAAAATTGTACACCTCCACAAGGTGAACAAGTCAAGGTGAAGAAAGGGCTACGGGGGAATTGCCAAGCAGCTTGGCTCATGCAAGATCTCGCCTCATGGGGTCTCAATGATCCTAAGAAAGGTGAGAAATCAGCCCAGAACTACACGGGAGGAGCTGGTCAATGACCTAAAAAGAGCTGGGACCACTGTTTCCAAGGTTACTGATGGTAACAACACTAAGACGTCATGGTTTATAATCATGCATGGCCCGGAAGGTTCCCCTGCTTAAACCAGCACATGTCCAGGCCCTTCTTTAGTTTGCCAATGACCATTTGAATGATCCAGAGGAGTCATGGGAGAAAGTCATGTGGTCAGATGAGACCAAAATAGAACTTTTTGGTCATAATTCCACCAAACGTGTTTGGAGGAAGAAGAATGATGAGTTCCATCCCAAGAACACCATCCCTACTGTGAAGCATGGAGGTGATAGCATCATGCTTTGGGAGTGTTTTTTGCACATGGGGCAGGGCGACTGCACTGTATTAAGGAGAGGATGACCGGGGCCATGTATTGCAAGATTTTTGGGAACAACCTCCTTCCCTTAGTTAGAGCATTGAAGATGGGTCAAGGCTGGGTCTTCCAACATGACAATGACCCGAAGCACACAGACATGATAACCAAGGAGTGGCTCTGTAAGAAGCATATCAAGGTTCTGGCGTGGCCTAGCCAGTCTGCAGACCTAAACCCAATAGAGAATATTTGGAGGGAGCTCAAACTCTGTGTTTCTCAGCGACAGGCCAGAAACCTGACTGATCTAGAGAAGATCTGTGTGTAGGAGTGGGCCAAAATCCCTCCTGCAGTGTGTGCAAACCTGGTGAAAAACTACAGGAAACGTTTGACCTCTGTAATTGCAAACAAAGGCTACTGTACCAAATATTAACATTGACTTTCTCAGGTGTTCAAATACTTATTTGCAGCTGTATCATACAAATAAATAGTTAAAAAAACATACATTGTGATTTCTGGATATTTTTTTTTTTGATTATGTCTCTCACAGTGGGCATGCACCTACGATGAAAATGTCAGACCCCTCCATGATTTCTAAGTGGGAGAACTTGCAAAATAGCAGGGTGTTCAAATACTTATTTTCCTCACTGTATCTTGTTTTGGAACCAAACTCTTTAAATTTTCCATTGTAGCACGCGTGCAAAAGTAGCCTACAGTTTTGCATGTTCATAACAGCCGCTTAATAGTGTGTGAAGTGATTTCCTTGTTCTTGTTTGTGTGTTATATTGAGGGCACACTATTATTATACATGGAAGTTGTTGTATATTGTGTATTAAAACTGGCGTCCCTGTTGCATTGAGTCATTTCGTACAACTCCCACAATTCCTAAGAAACATGCCCATAATTTCTACACCACTGCTAGTTGAGCTTGTTGACGGGAAAATGAAACGGTACAGTCCACATGTAGAGTCTACTTCAAGAAGCAAAATATGCGTAAGCAGCCTATGTTAATCGCTAACGATTTGGGACAAATATGATGTTATTTTATGTTAAACTAAGTGAGTGGCACGGCAGGGATTTGAGCAGCGTCTAGAGTCACATCGGAGAGATGCTGCAAGTGTTGTGTGAAATTCAAAACTGTTCCAATGGGCGCAGTGTTGCCAGATTGGAAATATCTCAGTATCAAACCAGAACCTCAAAATTATGGTATTTGGAAGAAAATTATCGTACACAAGTCAAATGTGCAAAATACGGCTATTTTTCTAGACAAATAACTTTTGATAGCCGGTAGATTTTCCCAGTAGATAAATGACTAAGTGTACCTAGTCGGAGAGTCAAAACAACTGAAAAAAAGAAAAAAGTAATTCTCAGCGATAATTGGCCGAGAAGACATAACGTAAGAAGAGATGTAGTTGTGGCAAGAAGGGAAAAAGCAACTGCCTAAATCACAAAATCTCGCTGTATAAGTGCTGTTTTTATTCTACTACCCCAAATCTAACCCTAAATATCTAGCGAGATTTAGGCCATAGCTTTATTCCTTCTAGCCAAAACCACGAGATAGAAGACATGCATTACACGCATTTGCCTTTTCCTCAGAATTATGATGGTTGACATAGGATCAACATATAGATAAATATATAGTATATAGTTTAGAAGGTCTATGATTGCAACGCCCATTAGAAGTGTCACAAAATGTGTAAATTAACGTACATTATGGAATTTTTTCACTATTTGATCGTGCATCATACAGAAGTCAAAATTATGGTACAAATATGCATATTCATAGGTTTGCTCCGAGTTGGATCAAGCAAAAGGATTGCAATTGTTGTTTTTTCAGTTCTTGTTTGATAAATTATTTCTAAGGTAATAAAGCCAAATGATCATATGCCTTGTTTAGATGTACAATTGTTTACATTCTTCACATAATAGGCTAAAATGCTTTGCATGTGCGTTTTGTAAGAACACTTTATCATGGCTATACAATATCTTTTTTTGCTATTTAGCCTACGTTTATAATGCTAAACAGCAAACTAGAGCACGAATCAAGCATATTTCTTTGTTTTTTGTTGTATCTTGTCCACAGCTGATGATGTCTTGTTTTATAGTGTATTTTATTGCGTGCACTGCAATAAAACTCAAATTTGGCTAACTGCATGTAAAGATTTTAAAATGTTCTCTGGTGCTTTTGTGTTGCATCTTGCCAGTTTTGAACCAGTTGGACTATATGGAGCCTTAACAAAAAGAGCCTTGCAATTATTTATAATGAAATTTCTTATTTATTCAGATTTGCAGAGATTTTCTTACTAACAGTTATCAGACTAAAGACAAGTTACAAATTACTCATGAAGGCCAGATTCATCACATATCATGATATACTCATATACTTTTCATATAAATTGGTAGATTCATGTGTATACATTCATAGAACATTATGTGTTTGATTTTTAGATACATGGTGCAGCACTTCTCATCTGGTGTGCGACCCCCTTTAGGGAGAAACAAAAAATTGTCATGGTATAGGTTGTTTGCTTGCAAATTTAGCGTTTTATTAAGAGCTTTTATTTAATGATGTGTAGTGTTCAGGTGTAAGAGGTGTTGTTTCAGCACTCTTCAATTATTGGCATATAAAGAAAAAACTATTTTGTAATAGTTTGTATTTTTGTGCTCTGTATGGGAACTTAATGTATGTGATGAACTTCTTTACTTGTGTTTGTTTACAGACATAATAACCTAATGGTAATAATATAGTTTAGTGTTTGTGCTATAACAGTTTGGACCTCTGTAGCACATTAACAAAAGTTAATGAACAGCCCAGATATGGACTATGTTCTTAAAGGGGAAGTTATCTAATTTTATTCCTGTCGTCACTCATGTTAATCAAACAGTATTGAGAGAAAATCTCTCACTGCTCTTGACTAAATCACTTTTTTTTACCTTTAATAAGATATATTAAGAATTATGAAAATCCTGCACTGATCCTGCAATCCTGCTTGAACCACTCTAGTTGAATTCCCTTTTAAAGTTTTGGTGCCAAAACCCGAGAACGCTTGCAGTTTTGATCTTCTTCCGAAACCTGAGATCCCTTAGACCATGATGCTACAGGAGCTTAGGAGCCACCGAATTCAAATGACATAAAAAAATAAAATAAAAAAAACACTGGAAATCTATGAACCAAGTGGCTCTTTGGCATGTAAGGGATGTACCAAGAAATGTTTTCCTCATGATTTAATTGTGCTTGTAATCTGAATAAGATCTGTATTATATTGAAAGATGTACTCACCACTGACAGTAACTGTGAATGGCTGATGTATGGTATAAACACTGCTGGTGGTGGTTAGATCTACTTCATAAAGTCCAGACAGATCCGTTCTGATGTTCTTGATTTGAAGAGACCCGGTCTGAACATCCAGCTGCAGTTTGTCTCTGAATCTCACATCTTCTGATTTTTCAGCTATAGGAATACCTTGAAATCTCCACTGTATCTCATCATATTTCTTGATATCAGGAACATCAGTGTGTAGAGAAACAGAATCTCCATCTTTTACTGACACTGACTTTAGTTGATCTGATTCTGGGTTAATCACACCTGTAGACACAAACAGAGACAGTTAATGAACTCTTTTTTAAATATTCAAAGGATCTAAGGAAAGACCAACAAAATTGCCACACAAGTGCCAATGGTTATCTGCAATACTCACCGTTTACATTGAAACTCTTTTGTATAATCTTACTTCTGACAGTGATCTCTACTTCATATACTCCAGTGTGTTGAGTTATGATGTCTGTGATGGTGAGATCTCCAGACTGATCCTTTAACTGCAGTCTGTCTCTGAATATCCCATCAAGAACATCATCAAATATTGAGATCGTATTGCCTTTGGGTTCTCTATTGATTTTAGCTATGGTAGATTTTTGAGGCCCAAATGTCCATACTATTGTCACATCATCTGCCTGTGTGTCAGTAAAATGAGTGTGTAGAGTAACAGAATCTCCCTCCATCACTGACACTGACTTCACTTTACCACCAAACACACCTGAAACACACACACAGAGACAATTACTTAGACAGATATTAAACTGTCAGTATAAAGATCACTTCTGTTCAAAACAGTGAAATGTTGAAAACTTTCTAAAAAGCAGAGTCCACATTAAAGCAGGACATTATATATAATACATTATATACATCATATATAAATATAGATATATGCAGGTACATGTAGAACTTAGAATATATATATACTGTATTAAGTGAAAGCGAAAGTGTTGCAGAAATGTTCAGAAATCAACTTACTGTTGATAAATATAGAGATGAAAAAGAGCAAAGAGATCGTCTTCATGTTGCTGTAGGTTTGGAGATAATAAAGATCAGATCAGTAAAGTTATATTAAAGTTCAATTCTTGATCTCTGACCGTTTGTCTGAATAACAGCCGTCACACCCATAAACTCACGGACCGACAGGAGAAAGACCAATGTAGACACTAAACAAACATACTGAGAGATAACACCAATGTCACATGACTATGGCTAAGTGTTTCGAAAGGAAGCGTACCTGTCGTGAAACAAAGCTTCTGAAATGGCGGGCTCGTATGAATCCTAAGCTGTGTCCCTATTCAAAGCTGCGACCTTTTTCTTTTGATAAACAGTGAAGAGTACAAAGTACAAAGGTCACAGTATAAACATTATATACATTATATAAATGTAACATTTGTACAAACTGTGACATAAACGTTTACAAAAGAAGCATGTAACAATTTTTTGTATTTGTGTTAATAGTTTAAAGAAAGAAACAAGGAAAAACAAAAAGAGACAATAAGAAAAGAAAAAAGAAAGAAAAAAAGAGGGTTACAGGTCAGTTAAAGTATACAAATTAAAGTCTTTACATATTAAAGTAAGTTTTTTTTTAGATTCAATAGTATTTAAATACGGGTTAAATTCCTTCAGAAAAACATTAAAAAGGGGTTTAGTGTTGGTGAACTTATATTTGTGTATATGAAATTTGCACAGAAAGTAAATTAAGTTTACAATAAAACAGAGAGTTGTATTTGTACACTCAGATTCATATCCCAGAGCTATGGCTTTTTTAACGAAAAGTTATTAATTTACCTTCCTGAATATTGTCATTAATGAACTTCCAAAAACTGTCTGGTATAATGACATGTCCAAATTTGGAACCTGAGTCTAGTAAGCCTCAGGTCCCAATTTAAAGGATGCTTAGAATAAAGCCTCAAAATGCGTCTTTATTTCTCAGCGCTATAAAAGAACTTATATGGCGCTGTTAAGGATAGAACGAATGGATCCTTAACAGCCGAGGCTATCCCAAGATTCATTGAGTGCCTGCAATGGCTGCAGAATGTATATTTTTCTGATTCCATATTTATTTCATTAAGTCAGAAACGCCTCCGCCCTGTCCTGTGACAGACACGGTGTGCGTGTGCAGCAGGGTACGCAAATTATGGGTCCTCCGAAGGTTAGACCGTCTCATTTTAGTTCTCTTTACTCGTGTGCTCGCGTTTTAAGGTTGCAGCCCTTGAATTAGGACACAGTTCTAGTGTGTAACTGTAGATACACAGCGACACCTGCTGACAAAAACACACAACAAACACTCTTCAAAATAAAAGAACTTTGACTTGAGAAGCACCAAAGGAAGATTATTAGGATCATAAAATATAATGTTGCTCACTGCTCAGCTCCACACACAGAGGGCAGACGCAGAGATGGGTTTTAAATGTTGCTAAATGTAGCAATAAGTCACTAAGTTGGCAACACCGCTTCAGCAAATATCAATTTCTTGAGCAAGTAAACCCCACCCATTGATTAACATAGAATTTGCATATAAAAAGGGAAAAGTCATAGGGGCAATTAAGACGATAAATTAATAATTTATTACCATTATTTATTGTAATTATTTAATTCTAAGTTTATACGTGCGTGGAGTGCAGGGTAACCCTGGTAACATCTGTATTTCTGCTATTAAGCCCAATCTACTGTCGGTGGGGGAATTTGTGCTGCCATTTAGCCTGTATGAGGTTTAAGCGGATGTTTTGTTTTATTTTGCCTAATTTCACAAAAATAAATCAGACCACTCTGGTTTTCCTTTAAATCTTGAAAATGTTATATATTAGGCTATAGAAAAATATATAAAATTATAGAACAATTGCATTTATTTTAAAATGAAAACAACTTTTGAAACCAGAAGTAGGCTATTTTGCATCTTGATCATTGCACTTAAGATGCAGATGTTGTCTCTTTTTTGCTTAAGGCCAGTTGACCTGTTATTGTTGCCTATGTCACAATAAATGGTAAATCCGGCCCTGCAGGCTATCAGACACCCAGCTCCAGCCAGCCTGATGGTGGTCCACCGGGAACACGTGGGTTTATCTACATACTTAATTTTATCTATATACATGAAAGCTGCTTTAGCGGTTACACTTCCTGAGGGTGCTCAGGAGGGAGCAACTCAACACTCAGCTGCTGGTGACCTTCTACCGTTAACACCACACAAAAGATCATTGGCTGCGCTCTGCCTTCCTTGACTGCCATCTATAACCCCCCTGTATCAGCAGGGCCAGAAACATCTTGAAGGACACCACCCACCTTGGTTTCCATCTCATTAACCTGTTGCCCTCTGGCAGACGCTTCAGGTCCATACAGGCCAGAACAAACTGACTCAGGGATAGCTTCTTCCCTAAAGCTGTCACTATACTTAAATGCAATTTTGCACTAATGTAAAATTCACTGATAATATTTGCACTGATCCCTGCACCACCATACATAAACTACCTCATCATACTCATTCATTTGCTCTTTGGACTCAAGTCTGTGCTCATCTATATAGTCTATAGTCTATCACATTGTGTTAATTATGGGTGCACTTTTTTACAGAGTTGCTCTTTAAATCTCATTGTACTGTGTATAACAGGGGTCTCCAACCTTTTTTCATTGGAGAAATACTTTCTTAAAATAGAAGTGATCGAGTGCTACTTGTGTCACGTAATACCTAAATTAGTTAGTTAATATTGAACTATCTATTACAGAGGTTCTCAACTCTGGCCCTCGAGATCCACTTTCCTGCAGAGTTTAGCTCTAACAAACTCACCTGCCTGCAATTTTCTGGTATTCCTAAAGAACTTGATTACCTTGCTCAGGTGTGTTTGATCAGGGCTGGAGCTAAACTCTGCAGGAAAGTGGATCTCGAGGACCAGAGTTGAGAACCTCTGATCTATTAACCAGTGGCGGAGCCAGAGGGCTATTTGGGGTGGCAATTGCCACCCCAGACGAAGTCCTTGCCACCCCTGTTGCCACCCCGCTGAAAACATTACTTTGTTTGATTTTTACGAACATTTCTCAAATCTCCCAGCGGACGTGAATGCATCCTACGCAGCACACACAAGCGTGGTGTTGCTGCTATCTTTTCATTACGCTTGTTCGACTTCATGCGGCGCCGCAAGAACCGACTGCCGGATGATGTCAAAGTTCCGCGAGAGCGATTTAAAAGCAAACTCCTCCGTATGATTTCGCGAATCACTCTCGCGGTACTTTGACGTAATGCAGCTGTCTATTCTCGCGGCGCCGCATGACGTCGAACAAGCCTATTGGTTAAGCTGACACGCAGCTCCTTCGTACTCCAAAACATAACGCGCCAACACGCACATGATCGATGAAGAGCGTTTTGCTGGTATGTACGGCTTTTATTGGTATTAAATTAAACGAAGTACTGTTTTAACGGAAAGTAAGGAAGACATTGCACTGTAGTGCTTAGCATTAATACTTCAATGAGCATTACGAGTCTTGTGAAACTGACTAATACTGTCACGCCTGCGTGAAGATGCTTAAAACAATAAAAAACTTGTCGTTAGCAAATGTTCAGCAACAATCGGGTAGGCTTATTCATATTGTCACGTGTAATGCAGCATATTGAACTTAATAAAACGACCGTGGATATAGAACAGGGTTGTAAACAGCACGCTTTTCGGCGCCTCACGCTTTTTAAACGTCAGTTTGGGTGACTTGGGTCTGAGAGGGTTGGATTATAATTTCACAAAGTCATCTGAAGCCATTTCATAGCTTAATGTGAGGGACAGAAGTCTATTTACATAAGTACATTAAAGTTAACGGAAACTTGTTCCCTCCTCCCTTAACATAACATGTCTAGATGTCTGTAAGCAATTTTCCTTGTGTTGTCAAATAGGCTAGACCTCAATATACTCAGATTTTGTCGTAGTGTATTATTTTAATATTTGTATTATTAGTAACGGTGTACTTATGGTAAATAATAACAAGCAAATTGTTCAAAATTTTGGTTTCTTCATGAGGTGTGTAACTATAGGGACGATATTACCAACTTCTTTCTAAAGAAGCAAAAGTCAGATGCAGATCAGGTCCAAACAGATCCCAGTTGTTCTATTTTTGCTGTATACTTAATACATATATAATTGTGTACATTTTGGAAAATAAACAACTTTAATTTAATCTATATACAGTGTACTTGAACACTTTGTATATTGACCCCCCAAAATAATACCTCGCCACCCCTGTTTTAAAAGTCTAGCTCCGCCACTGCTATTAACTCACTGTGATTTGAACTCTTTCCCCAACAGCATTTTTTAAAAAGTTGCCAGCATTTATTTAAAATCTTTTTTACAAAATGTAAATACCTTCCAGAAAATGCTTCTCTTTAAATATAAACATGTAATACATCAAATGAAAGAACAGATTCTTTTAAACAACAACAAAAAACTTTCATGCTGTCTTTATTTATACTTTTTTATCACCTCTTAGATATGGGTAGGATTCTTCCAAAAATACCCCACAGATTAAGAAAGATGATCCAAACATACACTGAGTATTTTCTGCTTTTGGATTCATAATAAGGATGTGCATGTATGTATGCACGAGCGAGCTACCTGCAATTAAGACACGAGCTACAGTAGCTCGCGGGCGCCGTGTTGGAGACCCCTGGTGTAACAGAATAACAGAATCTCCTTCCATCACTGAAACTTCATCACTTCAACACTGACTTCACTTCTTCACCAAACACACCTGCAGATACACCAAAGTTCATCAAAGTTTTGGAGAAAAGTTGTCAGGTTCCTTTCAGATTCTTGTCATGTTTAGAATCTAGTCTCTAGTGGCAGGGTTCTGACAGTACCATGTTATATGTGGGGACACGTGGCTTTGGATGTGTGTTTCCAGTTAGTATTTTCAGTGTCTTGTCTCCATTACCCCGCTCCCTTGTCATCTTCGTCTAGTGGTTTCACCTGTTGTCCTTATCATTTTGTCCCTATTTAAAGTCCTTGTTTTCATTGTTCTGTGCTCGTTCATCTGACGTTATTGATGTCGATACCCGTCAAAGCCTGTCGTTGTTTAACTCTTTCCCCGCCATTGACGAGATATCTCGTCAATTAAGAGAAAACGCTTCCCCGCCAATGAGGAGATTTTCCGTCTTTCCGCAATACCGCTATTATCCGCAACTTTTTAAACCCGGAAGTATTGCCCTATGGAAAGCTGCTGCATGTCCGTGTCTGTTTTAAAGATCGCTCTGAATGGGATCTCTATGAAAAGTCCGTCACAAAAATGGAATTATCTCTGCTTTTTGCTCAAAATGTGGTGTTTTTGCAGAAACCTACCCATATTCAAAAGCTGATTACAAAAGAACCACTGAAGGTAGGAAGAAACTTTTTTTTTTTTGAAAGCAGAGGGTCTGTTCTTTCATTTGGTATATTGTATGTTTATATATTCAAAGAAGAACATTTTCTGGAAGGCATTAAACTTTGGTGAAAATCATGAAAAACGCTGGCGCTGGCTGGCAACTTTTTTAAAAAAAGCTGGCGGTGAAAGAGTTAATATTTCCTGTGAGTACCCAGTTAAGTGTAGTTCTAGTCTAGTCTTCTGTCATTTGTAAAGTACTTTGTTAGTCTCGTGTCTAGTCCAGTATAAGTTTATTGTAGTATATATCCTGTCTTGTTTTGCCCCTTGTGGATTTCTGTTTTTGCCCCTATCTTTTCAATAAAAGTCTTGTCCTGTCCATCCGTGTCTGTGTTTGGGTTCATCTGCTTAAATCCCTGACAGTACGAACAAGCCAATACAGAGCCCAGCAGACATAAGCAAGTCCGATTCGGGGTGGTGAGATATCCTCGTCACCGAGACCCAGGCTGGCAAGGGCCCCTTTCCACCTCAAGAAGGACTCTCGGTGAGGGACTATGCCAGGTCGGTTGAGGGGAGGAGGGGATTGTTTTCCGAGGTGTTAGCGAACTCCTATCTCGTGGCTGGCCTGAATATCCTCACTTCTCATCAGAAGCGGAGGGAACCGGTTTGTCTCCCTTACTGTACAACCAGCCTGCCCTTGTCAGCCCATTGATCCTGTCATGTCTGTTTCCCTGTCCCACTGAGTCTCTGTGTCTCCTGTTTTGCCTGCCCCGTCTGTTGTTTTTCCCAGTTCACCTGCATCATCGTGTCCGTCCACCCGGTCTCCTTTCCTCTGCCTCCATTTCCTGATTGGACTCCCTTTCCTCCCCAACCTTGTCAGAGTTTATCCCTTTCAGTCATGCCTCACCCAGGCTGCCCACAAGATCTCCCCCGTGACTCCCTCTGCTTCACCCAGAAAGCCCAGGACACAGAACTCACGCCGGCCATCTCCCATGAACTTTTGTGTTCCTCCACCTCCATTCCCTTGTATGTTCTTTTTAGTATGTAACCCGAACCCTCTTGTAATTTATGCCTGTCTGCCTTTGTTGTTTGTTATGTTGTCGTGGGTCTTGTCTGTTTGTCATTCTGTCATGTCTTGTGTCTAGTGTCCCCCTGAAGAGCTTCTGGAAGCCGGTCCTTAAGGGGGGGTACTGTCAGGATCCTGTTAGAATCTTGTCATGTTTAGAATCTAGTCTCTAGTGGCAGGGTTCTGAGAGTACCATGTTATGTGTGGGGACATGTGGCTTTGGATGCGTGTTTCCAGTCACGTGTTTTCAGTGTCTTGTCTCTTTTACACCGCTCCCTTGTCATCTTCGTCTATTGGTTTCACCTGTTGTCCTCATCATTTGGTCCCTATTTAAAGTCCCTTGGGAGGGTGAGTCTGGGTGGAGGAATGGAGGGCTTGTAGACCACGGCAGAAGCCGGGACAAAGCTGGCAGGGCAGCAATCCAGGGCGAAACCGGCTGTGCAGGAAGCCGGAATGAAGCCGGCAGGGCAGAAAGGCGGGGCGAAGCCTGAAAAACCGGAGCGGCCACCTTGGGGGCCAATCCAGATGACTAGACCCTCCTGGGAACTGACGAGGATCCGATCAACCCGGGAGTCAACTCCCACCATCTCGGGGAAACGGGCTCACACACAGTAGTGACCACCCTGGGGAAATAATCGGGCGAGGTGTCCATTGAGAACCTGGAATTGAGCACGGCAGTGGTCTCCCAGGAACCAGACCAGACGACTCCATCAGAAGGGGAGCTAACTGGTGTGATTCATCCCTCGCAGGAACAGGCTCGTGTGTCACGGCAACCACCCCGGGGAATGAATCGGGCGTGGTGACTGCTAGCTTGAGCCCGTCCTGGAGTTCTGAGCGATCCCTCTCAGTCAGCTCCAAGGGACATCGGGACCTCAAAGCTCGCAGATCCCGATGTCCACTACTCCCCCTCAAACAAATTCCAGGGGAAGCTTTCCTCTTGGAACTCGCTGCGTTCTTTAATGGCTGGATCATTCTGTCATGACTGGTAACGAGAGTGAGGACGCAAGTGCAGAGGTCATGATGAATAAATAATATTTAATTATAAACAAGAAACAAAACACGAGGAGTATAAATAACAGGCAGGTAAGTAAAACAGGAACATCCAACACAGGAACAGACAGGGAAGTAATGACAATGATCCAGCGGTTAGCAAACAGGAGACAGGGGTATATATACACACAGACTAAATGACAAACAGGTGTGATGAGGCAGGTAATTAATCAGTGAATGTCCAGGTGACAACAATCGGAACAGAAACAAGACATGACACTGATTAACCGTGACATTGGATTTCCAGGTTTAAAGCAGGGCTGGTTTTCAATATAATGACCTGTTTGAATGTCAGTGGGTTTGAAATATCTCTGTAGGTAACATGGTGGTTTCATCAATACAATAGTAGGTTTAAGATTTTACAGTATGTATTAATATGTAGTCATATCAAAGCATTACATGAATCAGTTTAACTATATCATCTCAACAATATAGCAATAATTGGCTGCTTAAGACTTAAATCTTTATGCTAATATCTTTATGCTATTATCAACAGCAGAGTACATTTCTGTACTACTCTTCACCAGATTATCTTAAACAAAGACTGAAATTATCACCCTAGATCTCAGGGCCTTACACCGGTCATCTCACTTTAATGAATTATTTCTCTTATCTTTTATTTAATCGTATTCAAGTTTATCAGGATTACTTATTGATATCAGATGTAAGATTTAATTAATTTTCTTTCTCCCTTTTTTCTCTTAAAGCGTTTTAAATTTGCATGTACACTCACCTAAAGCATTATTAGGAACACCATACTAATACTGTGTTTGACCCCCTTTCGCCTTCAGAACTGCCTTAATTCTATGTGCCATTGATTCAACAAGGTGCTGAAATCATTCTTTAGAAATGTTGGCCCATATTGATAGGATAGCATTTACAGTTGATGGAGATTCGTGGGATGCACATCCAGGGCACGAAGCTCCCATTCCACCACATCCCAAAGATGCTCTATTGGGTTGAGATCTGGTGACTGTGGGGGCCATTTTAGTACAGTGAACTCATTGTCATGTTCAAGAAACCAATTTGAAATGATTCAAGCTTTGTGACATGGTGCATTATCCTGCTGGAAGTAGCCATCAGAGGATGGGTACATGGTGGTCAGAAACAATGCTCAGGTAGGCCGTGGCATTTAAACGATGCCCATTTGACACTATAGGGCCTAAAGTGTGCCAAGAAAACATCCCCCACACCATAACACCACCACCACCAGCCTGCACAGTGGTAACAAGGCATGATGGATCCATGTTCTTGTCACACCCCGGGGCTGGCTACTGTTTGGCTAAAGCCACCCCCCTTTCCAACTTCCACCTCGAGGAGGTCCCCAAAGCCAACCCAATGACCAGACAACAACGAGGATAGGTAAGTATAAAACAATCTTTATTTATTTAAATATTTAAAATGTACTTGGGGAATGGGGAAGGGGGAATTAAAACTAATGTATCTGGCTCTGCCCTCCAGGTAGGCTACGGCCAAGAGAATAACAGGAAGAAGGGGGGGCAACGAGGGGTCCGGGGCACTGTAGGCCAGGGGGTGTGGGACTCAGGCTCCTGCCTGATCTTTACTGTCCGTGGCGCCCTCCTTTTCCTCCTGGAGGCAGAAATCAAAGCAAGATGAGTGTTGGGGTTAATGTCCTTTCTGCGTACCTTTGTTCTCCTTATGGGGACTTCTCCACACGTGCTCACACAGTTCCTTGTCGTGTCACTCCCTCTTCCTCTCTCTTCCTCCACAGGCAACAACTAGGACACAGAGGCACTGTCAATTGGACTTGGTTCGCTCTCACCTCTTCGCTGACGACAGCTCACGGTAAGTACAGGATCCACACGGCTCGTTTTCGTGGTGCTCACTCTTTCTCTCTATTTCTCCACAGGCAGCCGCTGGGACACAAAGGCACAGTTAATTGGACTTGACTTGCTCTCACCTCTTCGCTGACTACAGCTCACGGTAAGTACAGGATCCACACGGCTCGTTTTCGTGGTGCTCACTCTTTCTCTCTATTTCTCCACAGGCAGCGGCTGGGACACAAAGGCACAGTTAATTGGACTTGAATGGCTCTCACCTCTCTGCTGGACACAGCGCACCTCGCTACTGTTGGGCGATCGAACATTGGACAGGGGTGCCCCTTTGTAGAGGCCTCGGGACGGTGGAATTCCTACACCTCTCTCTCTGCAACAGCAATTACTACACAGATGAAAGCATCAACAATGGTGGCCCCTGATCGTACTCACACATCTGCCAATTCTCCTGCTCTTCACCGCCACTCTCCAATCCGCCCAATGTCTAGACGGGAAAATCGTTCCGGGGCACCACACCGTTACTTTAGACCTGAAGCACGTTCACAACCTATAATGCACTGATTTCTCTAGGACCGGCAGCCTCTTCATCCTTCCTCGACGAAGTGTGTGAAGGCGGGGGTTTGTCTGACAAGACACACAGCAATACACAGCAATCCACAGCAATCCACAGCACCACGTCAAAATAAAGGTTTCTACAGCACAAGGACTCCCCCACCACACTCAAGGGACGCCCGTCTTCCTCCACTTCGCTCGGATCGGATCTGGCGATAAATAATACGACCTAGTTGATAGTTTCGTCACTGTGACTGCTTCGGTTAATGTTCCTTCGGCTCACCCACCACGCTATCTTAGGGGTAGGGCCGCCCTCCTTCTCCTGGAGGTATCTTGTATAAAGGCAGGTTAGTATACAATACGTTTTCAATTGAATATTGGTACTCACGACTGTTGCAAATTCTTCGTCCCACTATCCTCTGCTTCAGTTCACGCTGAAAACACTCCAACCACACTGACGGGGCGACTCTTTCCCCGACCGGGTTATGCTGCGACTTCCAGTAGCTCACAATTTTCCCACAGGTATGTACTCACATCAACGCCGTTTTCGACTCCTTTTGTTTTGTCTCGGTTTACAACATGTTCCGTTCACTCTTCAACCTTTAAGGTTCACGATGTCCTCACAACCATGCAAACTTCAGCCTGAGAGGGAGAGAGTTAGACAGCCACCAGCAGCGCACCAGACGAGCACAACACAGCGCTTCAACACACACCAAAAACTTCTTTCAAACTGTGATTTAAACTGGTCTTAAAGGAATACTTCACCAATTTAGCATTCAGCTTTGTATCAGTAGAAACCTGGCAGTATTTCTGAATGACCGTGTTTCCCTACCTCATGTCCCCGTGAGAGGAGAGATATCTGTATTCTGGTTGTGCAAAAAAGTCCTCCGATGACGCAAAATGACGATTTTTGCGTCATCTGAGGAGATTTTGGCCAGAGGCAAAGACTACAGCCAGTATTAGGAGCTACTTCCGCATGTGTTTTCCCCGCCCATAGGGGTTGGACTGCGAGTCCATTCGGAAAAGCCCGAATCAAAACGAGAGTCAGCCATCTTTAATCTTTGCTAAGCTAAGCTAGCCTGGATCATGCTTTGTGGAGAAAGCAGAGTAAACAAACCACGACGGCAGAGTGTAGTTTTGAAAAAGGATGGCAGAAGGGGATTTTGTTGCTCAGGATGACCTGTTGCTCGAATCTGATGGTCGTGGTTACCTGTACGAGCCGCAATACAACGAGGAGCAGAACGGATGATCGAGGAACAAGAGGCTGCCACCGCGGCTGCTGTAGCCGAGGTGGGGCCGGTCTGGTGGTTTTACATGCTCTCGCTGTGCGCCTCGCTGTTGCTCGAATCTGATGGCCGTGGTACCTGTACGAGCCGCAATACAACGAGGAACAGTTACGGATGATTGAGGAACAAGAGGCTGCCACCGCGGCTGCTGTAGCTGAGGTGGTGCCGGTCTGGTGGTGTGAGCGCTCTCGCTGTGCGCCTATGGACACCGAAAGAGAATCATATTGCTGTCGCGAATTTCAGCGATGGCATTTTCTTCTTGAACCCCGCAAGGAGAAACGGAGGCATGAGTATAAAGTGAGTATTTTGTTTTTCATGTCCGTCAGCTGAGCTATGGTTGTTATATTTACACCTATGTTAGCCTATTGTATGTGAAAATAGCTTGCATTGCTAACGTCATGCTTGCTGTTTTTAGACAATCGACTTACATCCTATCGTCATTTCTTGGAATGAGTTTTGCAAGGCGAAAGACTGGGGAAAGGACATCGACTTGTTTTACCTGCCTGTGTTCGTTGTCCAGGACATCAGACGTAGATATCCAGCTCCTCACGGACATTATAGCGACTATAAATAAACCGATGAAGCTCTGGATGAGCTATAAGTGTGAATTGTTTATGTTTCTTAATAAAAAGTTCAAACTCACATTGATTGTGGTTCGTGTTATAGTCCTTATTACTGCTACATTAGAGTGACTGCAATTTAAGGAAAGCATTCTTGCCTTTTTTTTTAAAGTTTAAGTCTAAATTGTGTTACAAACATAATATTTGGCTTTATTTTTAACCCAAATGATTTTGTAAAGTAAGTAACGACAGCTAAATCACAGTAACAGTAATCATTGCGCCTCTACAAGTCTATAAATGTATAAATTTGGTGTACAAAAGACAGGGTTAGATGAAGATATTTATTTTTATTATTCACAAAGGAAAAATATTGTGTCACCAGTGAAAAAGACACATTAAAATAAACAATTACATAATTTACATCTAAAAATGTCCTGCACAAAATAAAAACAAAGCAAAAATATATACAAAAACATTGTGTATATATACACACAGTATATAATAATATAAATATAAAGAGTGGTGGCAGAATCTGATTAGACACAGCAATAGGACTCAGGGAAGAGGTGATTATTATTATTATTAGAAAGTGTCAGTCTCAGAAGCGACTTTTGAAAGAAGTCGTGGCAGCCTCCTTTGATGGTTTAGGCACTGGTGCAATGTTGGGTGGCAGCGCAGGCTGTGGCAGGGTAAGTGAGGACGTTGGCACTTTGAACACAATGTTTGGATAGAGTCTCGTCAATGGCCTTCTGGATAAGTTCGTCTACAAACTGTGTGGTGTGTTATGAAGCTTTTCTTCAAGACCCACTGCTTGGATTTCTTGCAGAACATTTGGTTCAACCGTGCTTCTCCTGTAATGGGTAGAAAATTAGATTAGATTCAACGTTACTGTCATTATGCAGAGTACAAGTACAAAAAAAAACAAAGTGTAATTTGTTTCCAACCAGAACTGCAAAAAAATATAGTGCAGTATAGACAGTAATATACTGTTTGTTTACAGAAGGTGGTTAGAGTAATATAAACAAAATATAAATGTGTGCAGTTTATTAGCTGTTACCTTGTAAGAGCAAAATAAATATGGATTTGTAATATGAAGCATGTATGAACAACATGTACAGATATGTAAGATTTAGTAGCAGTAACCTAATAGTAGTATAAATAATATTGATGTAGTGTATAAACAGAATATATTATAAGAAAAATACAATAAATATTCATATTCAGCAAGAACCATATAGAAAGATATGTACAGCTATGGGCAGTGTGGTACCATTGTAGTGCAGGAACTAACATTATAAGAGTAGTAATATAATATTATGTTTAATATATGGTGTAGAATGGACTTCCACCGGCATTTCAGTACCTGCATGAAAATATGATTATTATCAATAAGTCTAGAAAAATCTTTTTTCCTAAAAAAAGAAACAAATTAGAATCAAATGTCTTACCTCGACGTCCCCCTTACTGGTTGCACAGGAAAACCACATATGATTTATGACAGACCTATGAAAGATAATACAATTAGTAACTTTGAACCTTGCAAACCAATGTAAAGTCTCCCACATTACAAACCAACACTGACCTGGTCCATGCAAGGAGGATTTCATTGTTCTTTTTTCCCCTTCTTCTGCATCTTCTTCCGGAAACCTGTGAGTAAATCCAGAACAATACTTTTGCATTACTTTCACCAAAATAACAGCAGAAGTTTGACTTTGCATGTAGTTTTTGAATTTATCAACACCACCTTATCAATAAAGTCTGAAAAAGAATATGGTACGTGTAGCAAGCATAAATATTATTGAATTAATAATGTACATCTCGCAAATGTATCTGCAGTTATCTCAAATAACTTTACAGCAACAGGCTTGCGTGGTAAAGTAAAACTCTAGAAGTAGCTCGGTAGCTAACAGTTGTTTTATGTTGAGAACAGACAACTTAGTCATTGTCTATCTAGCGTTATTTTACTAACTTTACTGCTTACAACTGTATCACTATGTAAAGGCTACTGTGTGACCAGAAACGAGTATTAGCAAAAGTCTTACCTCAAACGTAGAAGAATGCGTTTGATGCCAGATGGCCCCGGCTGTTCGTCGTGTCTGTGAAGGTACATATAGACGGAATCGCAGTGTCCTTTAGCGTGTTTCGCTTCATTCCGAGTACATTGAGTTCGATATCTTCCAGCTTGAAATGGAGACTGCAAACCCTCAGGTTTTTCAATTTTACCGCATTGTTGTCTTCTCTGAACTTTGCGTGGTTGATAGCCCGCAGCCATTGTTTACACCGCGGCAAATGATGAAAACTTACTGCTTGTCCTTTCCCGGTTTTGGTTGAACATCCCGTTACAACGCAACGTATCATAATTTCAATGTGGAAAAGGTAGTATTTATAATAATATTAGGGCTGGACCAGAAAATTCGAATATTCGAATATTCGTTCGGTGGGTTGAGATTCGATTTTCAGTTTTGAGATTCGAATATATATATATAAATATTTTTCAGCGTTAATGCAGAGCTTTTGCCAAGCAGGAAGTGCGCTTCACACTCCCGCTCTGTAGGTGGCGCAGAGAGACCAACATCCATAGCCAACAGCCATCAAACTCCACCAGTAGAAGAAGAGATCGCCTCGAACGGAAAGCGCGCTTCCTGCTTTGGCATTCACGCTAATAGTGTTATAAATAACGTTCAGTTTCTTGCAAAAACTGATTGATTTGCTTCACAAGACGTCAATATGTCACACGGAGATATGGGGGATTACTTTTGTATTGGATATATATGCTTTAGCTCTTAAAGTGTGCGGATCGGTTGACTTGCATGACGGAGCACTGGGGTTTCTGCAAAATATCTTCATTATTGTTCTGATGAAAAAAACATATTGGATGGTGTAAGTGTTATAATAAATAAACGTGATTTTGAAAGTATGCTACCGTTTTATTACAGTTTGTTGAACTTCGTTCATTTATTTTCGTTGTTTTATTTAAATAGCCTACCCTACGTTGTCAGTAATTACTGTGCTGCTAATTTCTGATACGGGAATGTTTGTTTGTTAGACAAATGTTGTTAGAAAATAGGCTACCTTATTAAAAGTATTGGTCTTGTGTTTTGTTTCACTAATGCTGTTCTCGCATGACGCATGACAGGCACGCCGCTTCCGGCTTGCGCTGTTCTGTAGTATTTTTAAAGTTTATTAATTCTAGAAGTGTCACATGTCCATATTGCACGAAAAAAATGCACTACACTCCCTTGAGTTCGCAGCAACACATCCGCCACATAATAAAACTGTGGATAGACAGACACACACATACACACACACACAGATTCCTGCCTTTATTAAAGAGAAAAAATATGTTCAGCCCCTCCTTCCGAAGCTTCGAATATTCGATTTTATTTCAACTAGAGCTTCGAAGCTCAAAAAATGGTATTCGGAACAGCCCTAAATAATATATCAACTAAATCGTTGCAGATGTGTCTGTAAAAGTTGTATTTAGCCGAGTTGAATCTCCCTCCCTCCCTCCTGCCGTCTCGAACCGGTAGGCGTGACTAGGGAGTGGCCTCGTAGAGCAGCGAAGCAATGCATTCTGGGACTTGGTGTTTTTCATCCACATGAGCAAAAAAACACATTTTCTGACTTTTCTCGGCCTAGAAGGCACCAATTTCTAAAATAACTCCACAGTTCTACTACATAGGTGACACAATTTAATAATATATTCAAATTTCAATTGGATGAAGAATTCCTTTAAGTACTGCCCTGTTTAGCGTGTCCTCCAATCGCCAGCCGCTCCTCTTAACTAGGCACAGGTGCATCCAATTCGCCGATTTTCCCTCTTACGGCGCTACCGGAAGATCCGGTGTTCTTCCTTTCCGGTCCGGGCGGAAACACTTCCGGGCGGAACAAAACTTCCCCAACTTTGGTTCCGCCCCTAAAAAGATCGTCACCTTGTGACATTCTCATTCTGTTTACACCAAATTCTGACTACCATCTGAATGTCTCAACAGAAATCGAGACTCATCAGACCAGGCAACATTTTTCCAGTCTTCAACTGTCCAATTTTGGTAAGCTTGTGCAAATTGTTGTCATGATTCTCCCCTCTTGTCCTTGTTTTACTCTAGTCTTGAGGCAGGATCATGAGAGGCCCATGTTCTGTGTGCCTGCATGTGACCTTTTGGTTGGGCTGCGTGCCTGCATGTCGTCACTTTTGACTAGCTATGATTTGCTGCATAGCTCGGTTGTAACGAGTGGTTATTTCAGTCAAAATTGCTCTTCTATCAGCTTGAATCAGTCGGCCCATTCTCTTCTGACCTCTAGCATTAACAAGGCATTTTCACCCACAGGACTGCCGCATACTGGATGTGTTCCTTTCCTAGAAATGGTTATGCATGAAAATCCCAGTAACTGAGCAGACTGTGAAACACTCAGTTGGTCTGGCACCAACAACCATGCCATGCTCAAAATTGCTTAAATCACTTTTCTTTCCCATTCTGACATTCAGTTTGGAGTTCAGGAGATTGTCTTGACCAGGACCATTCCCCTAAATGCATTAAAGCAACTGCCATGTGATTGGTTGATTAGATAATTGCATTAATGAGAAATTGAACAGGAGTTCCTAATAATGCTTTAGGTGAATGTATAGATGGGTTTCATGTTTACAAACATTACAAGAAAGCCCGCTTGGTGAGCTGATCCGCTACTGCAACAACCTTAAGTATTGAAGCTTTCTTTATTGTTTGTATATAAATAAAACTTGATTTTAGTTGGTTCTGTTTTCAGTCTTTAATTTTGCAGTGTTACTGTAATACATGTATGAATTATAATGTTAGGCTAGTAACGTAATAGTCGCATCTACTGGTATGTAAAGATTAGGCACCCAGCACTGGCTCTGTTGGTACTATTATCCACGCAAAATCTCCTTGGCATTTTGACTTACAGACAACGCTACTTGCCTTCAAAACAAGGCACGTCTCGTTTCTGCCTCTCGGTTGCGTGCGCAAGCAGTGATGACGTCGCCATCTATATAATATGCTATAAATAAACAAACTTCTCTTGTGTTTTTAGGACAGATACTGTAACTAAACATTTTTTCAGGGTGGGGTTTAAGAGAGCTTGTGGTTAATTTTATCTGATGGGAGTTTCAAATTTAATGAATTTCTTTAAACTGGTTTATCATCATAAACAGAGGGGGTCTTAAGCTCAATTTACAGTCGTGCGTAAGATCTATGCCATAGCTACGGCGTAGGCTATCCGTAGCCTGTGTGTAGCTCTGCGTAGCCTGACGTGTACCTCGCAAAAATTTTAACTGCGCGTCAGGTAAAAAACTGCGTCATAGGTATTTCCTTTTGTGACAGTGAAAACAAAGATGAGCCAAGTTGAGGAGTGATTTAACTCAACTTCCATCATTGCTGGTCTTTCTTCTTCGTTTGTGGGTTAACTTGCTAAGTTTCTTCTTCTTTGAGGTTGTGGCAGCTACTGTGGTTACACACGTAGTTACTGCCTACCAGCGGTCTGCGAGTGTGTTTGCACGTTGACGCGGACCACGACGTAAAAGTATAAATGAAAATCGCCACGGAACCTACGCTGTTGCGGCTACGCCGTAGGACCTACGCACAACTATAACGAGCCCTTTAGGCATAGGTAGGTGGCTGCTTGGGACCCCCTACCAGCAGTCATATTAGGGGGCACCCAACCAACCTAATAAATAAATAAAAACAAACCCTTATCATCATGAACACTTCAAAAGCATTGTAAATTGTATTAATATTCTTAAGAAATACGTTGAAACGTTGAAATAGTAGTTAAACTGTCCAGATCAAGTTCTGTCACTATACACATACACCCCCTTCTTTCACAATGAAATGGACTAGTCCGTAACGGTGCACCCTGCGTGGGGAGAAAGATAAACACAGAGTGACAGGAAGACTGATCAAGACAAATCAAGACAAATATAGACGCGAAAATGGGGCGATGGTGAGTCAGTAAGTAAATAACGTTACTGCAGAAAAAACTAATTTAACCCTTATGTTATGTTGGGGATGTTTTCGTCCACTATGGGGTGCTGTTGAGTCTTAATTTGGCCACAATTGTTGTGGTGTGTTTCAGCAAATGGAATGATTTTCGGTGAAATTTTATTTTGACACATATTTTGGGAATATGCTTAAAAAAATTTCAAAAACTTACATTATGTACGTAAAGAAAACATCTACTAAATTAAACTGCTGTAAAAATCAGATAAATATTTGGTTTCAAATTTTTTGGCATAAATCTGTTAATCAACCTCAGTCCTGATTAAAACTGCTAAATGTTTAATAAAAATCCAGGATGTTTACTCTTTAATTGCTAATGATTTTTTCAAAACTAATTGGAGAAACACACATGGACTGGATTTTTTTTTACCTTTTATTACAGTCTTCGGCATGAGAAAGATTAGTAACAACATTGGCTTTGATGCCATGTTAGTTTTTGTGCAGCATCAAATTTCAATTTTTTCTCCCTCATTTACTGTTTGAGACTGTTTTTGCCCCATTGAGTTACTCTCTATTGGTTTGTGTAGTGCTACACTTTGTGTGTTCTCTGCTTTCCATCTTCATATTGAAGTAAAAAAATCGTTCTCTTTTATAGATCTGATAGGGGGGGGCATAGATACCTTCGCCTTGGGTCCCCAATTTGCTAAATCCGCCACTGATCATAAACGATATTAACAGTGTTTTCTCTTCCTGACTTTACATCACAACACTGTCAGATCGGTGTAGTTTTGTTATTTCAGACATCTGAACTGTTGAAGAAAATGTTTTTCATGTTTGTTTATCTCTCTTTGTGCTTCACTTCTCTGGTTGGTAAGTTATTAATGTTTCTTAATGTTTTATTACAGCTGTTAGTACAGAGTTTTTTTTATTTAAGACTAAAGACGCATTTGATTTAATTCTCATATAAAAATTAAGATATTATAATGAAATCTTGTTTGGATGTCTCACATAATCTAAATATTTACCAGATATTTATATTATATTAATATATATTTCTTTATATTAATACTCTGTTCATTGTATCTTGTTTGGATGTCTCAAATAATCTAAATATTTACCAGATATTTATATTATATTAATATATATTTTTTATATTAATACTCTGTTCATTGTATCTTGCTTGGATGTCTCACATAATCTAAATATTTACCAGATATTTATATTATATTAATATATATTTTTATTTATATTAATACTCTGTTCATTGTATCTTGTTTGGATGTCTCACATAATCTAAATATTTACCAGATATTCATATTATATTAATATATATTTATTTATATTAATACTCTGTTCATTGTTTATGGATTTAAGGTTAAAATAAGAAGCTTAATTTTTTTATATTTGAAGATAAAAGGTTTTTCCTCTATCAAGATTTGTTGTTGTTTGTGTGAAAGTCTACTAAACTTTAATTCTGTCAGTAAAGTTTAGGACTCATCAGAATCTGAACGGAAAATTTATGAATCTTTGTTTAAATACATAAATGAATATTTAACCAAACCAAAGCCTGAAGGTTGTTTTATTAATTCAGAAATCTCTTATTTTTCCAGGTTTTTCTTTAAATCTTTAAATAGTTTTAGTTAACAAGTTTACTGTAGTCTACAGTATGTTATGTTACACTTATGTTACTCCATAGTCTTGATGAGTTTACTATTCTGTTTTTTTTTCTGGCTTTTGAAAGTCACTCAAATTAAAGCATTTTCTTAATGTCTTAATGTAAATAATTACAGTACTATTATACTAAAATATGGAAAAATATAAATAAATAATGTGTAAGAGTAAATTCAGACATCTCTTCTTTTTCCATGCTGTTGAAGCTTTTTAGTAATTTTCTATATTTAAAGTGTCCCTGTAGCTCAACTGTTAAATCAAAGCATTAACAGCACAAACTCTTGTGGGTTTTATTTTCAGAAAACACACACTGATAAAGCGCTCTTTAATGGATATAAGTGTCTGCCAAATGCATAGATGTAACGCACATTTTAAGAAATCTTTCTTCCAAAGCTCACATTTCTAAATCTCTTTCATAGTTTGTCTTTGTGCTTTTGTTAAAGATTAAAAAGACCAAATAAACTTAACTTAAAAACTTTGATAAACATTGGTGTGTGTGCAGGTGATGAAGTGAAGACAGTGTCAGTGATGGAGGGAGATTCTGTTACTCTACACAATGATATTACTGAAATACTGAGTGCTCATCTGATAATGTGGATGTTTGAAACTAATGGGACTCTCATAGCTAAAATCAATAAAGACACCAATAAGACATCAATATATGATGATGTTCTTGATGGGAGATTCATAGACAGACTGCAGATGAATAATCAGACTGGAGATCTCACCATCACAAACATCACAACTCAACACACTGGACTTTATCAACTGATCATCGGCGGCAAACAGAAGACCTCACACACATTCAATGTTACTCTCTATGGTGAGTAAAGATTTATGGTTTGTCTTCTCTATTATATATTTAAGCATTTGGCAAATTAACTATAACAATTACTCTCAATAGTGTCTCTTGCTTTACATTGATATGATTTTTGTTTCTGTTCTCTCATGTTTTCAGCTCGTCTGCCCATTCCTCTCATCTCTATTTACTCTCCTCAAAACTCTTCATCAATCTCAAACTGTTTATTATTGTGTTCAGTGTTGAATGTGAGAGATGTGAGTCTGTCCTGGTACAAAGAAAACAGTTTATTGTCCAGCATCAGTGTGTCTGATCTCAACATCAGACTCTCTCTACCTCTGGAGGTTGAATATCAGGATACAAACACATACAGATGTGTACTCAACAATACCATCACAAACCAAACTCAACATCTCAACATCACTCATCTCTGTCAGCCGTGTTTAGATACAACAGGTGTGATTAATAGTGCTTACTTACTGAGCTGATCTAAAGGTCAGACCGACAGGTTTAGTTACATAACAATTTTCACTAATCTGAGATCAGGTTCAGTAACAGTAATGTTTGTTATTATTCATTACAGCTCTCACCTTCATTCTGATCTGCTGTGTTGTTGTTGGATCTCTGATGATTGTCACTTCAGTTCTGATCTTCTTGATCTACAGGAATCACAGAAACACACAGCAACAGGGTAAATATCAACTAGTACTAATACAGCTGTACAATAATAACTACTGTATTATAAAAAATAATGACATATTATTATTGTTCCTGAAACAGTTCAAACCAGAGAAGAGGAGATCACTTATGCAGATCCAACATTCTCTAAAAGAGCAGCAAATGAACCGGTGAGATCATTTATTACTATTTATAGGATTACCTGAAATTTGACAGATGTATTTTATCACACGTGTGCACACACACAAGCACGTACAATAAATATGTTTTACCTGTTGTATAGTTGTAGAGTGTTGTACCGGTCCAACCATTTATACATACAAGAGACAAAGATATTTATGATAACAAGATGAACATAGCTGAAACAAATCAGACAAATAGACAAATCTAAAAGAGTACAAGAGAAACACAAAAACTAAACATAAAACAAAACACATGTGGATATAAGTAGAGATGATTCAGAGAACAAAGATGATTCAGTGTCTCTACTAATCTTTGTTCAGTTAGTCTTATTAAATGCATATACTATGCATATTATATAATATATGACAGTATAAAGATGTCTATAATCTATATAAATTAAAATAAATTTTTAGCACGAACGTCTTAAAGGTATAGCAGAAAATTTTCCCAAATTTTTAAAAAGAATCGCCCCTCCACTTTAAAAAAAAATGCACATGCACAACACTCGACCTTCTCCAGAGAGGGAACACTTATTAATGCGTGCACGAGAGAGAGCATGCACAAGGCTAGTTCTTCTCTTCGCTCTGTTTACAAGTTGTTGTCGGCATGTTTACCAGGGACGAACATAGGGACGAGCCTGTACGATGGCCTTACGTCAACATATCACTAAAATGATTGACAACTGTAATGACCAATAGTCTTGATGATCCAACATTCACTTGTACAGTATAAATTCATTCATCCAGCACATTTTTAATGCACTGTTGGTATATATAACAATATATCTATACCTTCTGCACACACTGAGATTGTTTATATTGTGTACAACTGGTTTGCAACACAAGTGTATTGCAGTGTGAAATGTTTTAGTGAGTGAGAATTTTGAAAAAGCATGAGCAAACAGTTTTTAACTTCCTTAACTTGTTTAAGGTTTTGCCAAAAGAAAAATGATCAGACAAATAAATTAAGGCCACTATAAATTGAATTCAGAAAACACGGTTAGTGTTTTGGTAATTTAGTTTTTGTACACTGGAAAAGACACTGTTAAACCATCACATGGCAAACTGATGCCTTCAAATGCCTTCTGGTACCCAAAGTGAGACAAAGTTAATAGATATTTGCTTTAAATGTGTTAGTGTGTGTGAAAATATAGTGAGAATCAAACCCACTTGCGCCGCGCGAGGGCGGTTTGTTGATGCGTCACACCGCAGTCAAGGTTCAAAATAGTTTAACTTTTGCACTGCACTCTATGACGATTACCCGCGCGGCCAATAGAAATGGGGCATCCAAACAAGCAAATCAAAATCAAAATGGACGAAAGCTTATACTGTGCGTTTCAGAATTCTCGAAGCTTTATAATACAAGTTAAAGATCCTACAGAGACATCAGAAGGAAAGCCGTGTCATGGAAACATGTAGCAATTCAAGTTGGCATTACAGGTGTGTTTTAAGTCAGGTAGCTTGTTATAGGTAGTCAGCTTAAAGTATGTGAAATGGAAACGGGCAACATCAGTCTCTGTATTCCTTATCGACTATCTAATGCAAATGTAAACACTGTAGTAATTTATTGAAAACCCTGCCTACTTTGGTCTGGCCATCAGAGCACAAATCGCTTGGCTGCGCTGAATCCAGCAGCGAGCACAGCGCACACTGCGTCCTATGTGAAAGCCGCATAAGCCCCCATGAACTTTTGTCCTTTTATTATACTACTAAATAAGTTAATATATATAAACTGGTATGGTCCAAAACACTGACGAAAAAAAATCTCATACAGAATATATAAGCATTCAAAACCTACAGTTTGGTATGTGCGCCAAAAAAGTCTTGAATTTTTATGATATCACTCTACACTTCAACTTCAAATCAAATTTCTGAAGATGCTGAATTTAGATGCTGAAGCGTCCCACCCTTTACATTTTGTTACAGTATGTCTTTCGGGTGTGAATCATACATCTTGAAAAGTGAAGCTGCTGGGTTGCACTGACTGCGCACTCGGCTGGGGTTGCGCTGACTGCGCACTCGGCTGGGGTTGCGCTGACTGCGCACTCGGCTGGGGTTGCGCTGACTGCGCACTCGGCTGGGGTTGGGCTGACTGCGCACTCGGCTGGGGTTGGGCTGACTGCGCACTCGGCTGGGGTTGCGCTGACTGCGCATTCGGCTGGGGTTGCTCTGACTACGCACTCGGCTGGAGCTGTGCTGGCATCTGCGTTGACGCCTCTGGGCGCTCTGGCGTCTGCGTCGACGCCTCTGGACGCTCTGCCGGCTGCGTCGATGGCTTTGGGCGCTCTGACGGCTGCGTCGACGGCTCTGGGCGCTCTGACGGCTGCGTCGACGGCTCTGGGCGCTCTGACGGCTGAACAAGAGCTCCCTTCCTCCTGTTCTTTCTTCGAGGCCGGGGTGCAGATAGTGGATGAGGTGGTGCTCTTAAGTCGGAGGAGGACCCCCCAGACGAAGACTCCCAGGAGATCCTCCTCCCACGCTTCCCTCGAAGGGACAGAGGTGGGGAGCGGCTCTCTGGAGCCAGGGGAGAGAGTTCAGGGTCGCTCTGGTTGGGTTCCGCCTGGAGTTAGCTCCGGATCCAAACACTATCGGATCGGTCCAGAAAGGACCCGGTTCACGCGCCAGGGGAAAGCACCGACCTCTCCGTGCCAAACGACTGTGCATGTCTGCTGCGTTCGTAATGTGAGGATTTCAGACAAAGAACGAACCCAAATGCAGACAGGACTAAAATGAATAATTTATTAACAAAACAGGGAAAACAAAACCCACGAGGGGGCAAAACAAGACAGGATAACGAAACACTAAACTAACATAAAACTAAACATAAACCAACAATAAACTACAAATAACAAACTAGACTAAACACTCTTAATACTCACAGATGCACTACTCAGGAACACGACAAGGAAAGTAACAAGACGAACGCGCACTGGACAACAAACACAAGGACTCTTAAATAGGGAGAAAGTAAATTACATACACCTGGAAATCATTACAAGTAAGCAGTGTTTCCCACAGATCTGAAATTTACTTGTGGTGGTAGCTGGTGAAAAGGGCAATCATTATTATCCACCAACAAAAAATGGTCTACTATACATGTGACAAAGAACTAATAATGTGTGACACAACACAATAATTTGATTTATAAAACATTCATATTAATTTCACATTATTAATCTAACCACCCCAAACTTTTTTTGCCATAAACAAAGCTGACACTGTTTGTCAAAGCACCACGAAAACACTTTATGTTTTTGCACTGATATATGAAGCAATTTGATGACCCCTTTTATCAAACTAAATTATATACAATACTATGTATACTATAGCCTATATAGACAGTGCAGGTCTATAGATTATAAATGTGACTGATGTTATAATGTTAATAACTTCTATAAGATAGGCACTTTTACTGCTTCTGCTTTCTATTTCTCTTTTGCCGATTAAAAAAAGCTTAATCCACTAATTATTTCAGATTTAGAAGTCTACTTGCTGTCCCGATGACAGACTTTACATTACAGCTTTGCATTTTTTATATCCTGAGTCAGCTAGAGCTTTGCTCATTCAGTATTAGCACTGCTTTTTGCTACAATCTCTGTGCAAACTGTTTAGATTTTAGTAAAGATATTGTCTATTAATAGTAAGATTATTAAAAAATGGGATAAAGAAAATGAAGCGGCGCGTGGTCGTGACAAGAGCCAGTTGCTATCGCCATAGAAACCGGAGGCACGCTAAAACAGCACTCGAGCTTTAGCGCGGTAGCGCTCACGGCCATTCTCCGATCGACTCGGGTTTTACACACAATATTAATCAGACTTGGGACCCGAAGTAATGAACTAGGACCGACCCGGACCCAAATGACCATTTAAAATACAAATCCGGAACCGTACGGGTCCCGCATCCTCAGTGAAGAAAGACCTCTAATGGTAAAACTCTGCTCAAGTTCAGAAACATGAAAGGATACAATGTGACACTGAGGTTGCTTCGCGTCGCGCCCAATTCATTGAGAAACAGAGAGCACGTGAACGGACACTCAACCAGAGAAACACAACGTGCTTGCACACAAAATGAAGCCAACTTAGATGCTATAAACACATATGCACATAAGCATATGCGACCATTTTGGTCGCAGTGTGTTCCCTGGCTGCTCCGTATGTGCTGCTGCAGTTGATCCAGTTTGCTGCGCTGGATGATGAGCTCTCGCTCTCTCTCTCCAAAACACGGGTCATCCAGTCGAGTTCAGAAAATACGGAAATTCGTAAAGTGATTTTTTTTTACCTGGGCGGGTCGCAATTTACCTGGGCGCACCGCCCAAGTAGAGCCTATGTATGGGAAACATTGGTAAGGGATCGGGGAAAAAGTGACGAGACCCGGGAAATGCGTGGTCAGAATAAACCAATACTAAAACCACACATTTCCCACATAAAACATGGTACTGCCAGGACCCCGAACACAAAGACTAGATGTAATAAAACGCATGATTTCAGACGGGTCCTGACAACACTGACATACAGCTGTTTGCCCTAGGGCAATACTTCCGTTTTTTAGAAGTTGCAGAAGAGCGCCCCTGGTGGATAATAGCGGTATTGCAGATTGACGAGATAACTCGTCAATGGCGGGGAAAGAGTTAATTTATCCTCTTATTTATTGCCCGTGTGTTTGCCGTCTTGTGCAGATTCGTTTTGTTACATGCCTCATGTCTAGTATTGTGAAAGAGTGATATACACTCACCTAAAGGATTATGACCACCATACTAATACTGTGTTGGACCCCCTTTCGCCTTCAGAACTGCCTTAATTCTATGTGACATTGATTCAACAAGGTGCTGAAAGCATTCTTTAAAAATGTTGGCCCGAAGGCATGAACCTCCCATTCCACCACATCCCAAAGATGCTCTATTGGGTTGAGATCTGGTGACTGTGCGGGCCATTTTACAGTGAACTAATTGTCATGTTCAAGAAACCAATTTAAAATGATTCGTGCTTTGTGATATGTTGCATTATCCTGCTGGAAGTAGCCATCAGAGGATGGGTACATGGTGGTCATAAAGGGATGAACATGGTCAGAAACAATGCTCAGGTAGGCTTTGGCATTTAAACGATGCCCAATTGGCACTAAGGGGCCTAAAGTGTGCCAAGAAAACATCCCCCACACCATTACACCACCACCAGCAGCCTGCACAGTGGTAACAAGGCATGATGGATCCATGTTCTCATTCGGAACAAATTCTGACTCTACCATCTGAATGTCTCAACAGAAATCGAGACTCATTAGACCAGGCAACATTTTTCCAGTCTTCAACTGTCCAATTTTGGTGAGCTCATGCAAGTTGTAGCCTCTTTTTCCAATTTGTAGTGGAGATGAGTGGTACCCGGTGGGGTCTTCTGCTGTTATTGCCCATCCGCCTCAAGGTTGTTTATGATGTGGCTTCACAAATGCTTTGCTGCATAACTCAGTTGTAACGAGTGGTTATTTCAGTCAAAGTTGCTCTTCTATCAGCTTGAATAAGTCGGCCCATTCTCCTCTGACCTCTAGCATCAACAAGGCATTTTCGCCCACAGGACTGCCACATACTGGATGTTTTTCTCTTTTCACAACATTCTTTGTAAACCCTAGAAATGGTTGTGCGTGAAAATCCCAGTAACTGAGCAGATTGTGAAATACTCAGACTGGCCTGTCTGGCACCAACAACCATGCCACCCTCAAAATAGCTTAAATCACCTTTCTTTCCCATTCTGACATTCAGTTTGGAGTTTAGGAGATTGTCTTGACCAGGACCACACCGCTAAATGCATTGAAGCAACTGCCATGTGATTGGTTGATTAGATAATTGCATTAATGAGAAATTGAACATGTGTTTCTAAAAATCCTTTAGGTGAGTGTATATAGTGAAGTTTTGTCAAATTCTTTATTTCATTAGTCTAGTCTGTTTGGTGTCAGTTTAGTGTTGTGTTTATCTGGTTTACTTTGTTTTGTCCCCTTGTGGGTCTTTTGTTTCTGTGTTTTATTTAATAAAATCTGTTTAGTGTTAATCAAAGTCTGCGCTTAGGTTCTTATCAAGCCAACCCTTCTCCATAGTTCCGTTATGACTTCCTGTTTCAGTTAAACTGATGTCACCCCTTTAAATAATGCTGCACATTACAAAGCACTTCAATGGGTTCTTTAACTAAGCCTGGGATTGATTAAACGGAGTATAGCAACCAGTTACTTGTTACTAGTGTTTTTAACTTTGTCTTTAGTCTTATTTAATGCATACACAACAGTCTCTGAATATAGATTAGTGATAATTGAATGAATTGTTTTGATTATTATTGACTTAAATGTTTGTTTTCGTATGTTGTGTGTTTATGTGTACAGGGATCTGCAGGAGAGGATGATGTGGTGTATGCAGGAGTCAAGTGATGATAAACAAACTCTCTGTGATTCTCACATCAACATTCAGATGGTTGATCTTCTTCAGTTTAAAAAGTTTCTCATGAACAGAGTTTTGTATAATATTACAAGTGATTATTCCATTTGAGACGTCTGTCTTCTCTCTCACTTCAAGATCTGTTACTCCTCCATCACATTCACAAGGTTAAACCTCATGTTAACATCCAAAAATGCAACTATAGGACAATTAAATAACATTGACAGACAGCATTTTAAAGAAAGATTGAACTGTAAAACATTATCAGAAACACTGTGATCTAAATTTAAATTAATAACTAAGAGTGTAGATATGACCAAAAGTCATAGTGGTTTTAAAACACAAAGCAGGACTTTTTTATTTTTGTCACTGTATACGTGTGACACTTTAAGAGCTTCATTTCTGAGTTGACGTTAACCCTGATTTAGAAAGAAATGTGGTTTTGTTCTGTTGGTGGACATGAGAGATGTGCTTGTGTTAGACTATTAGTAGCTGTTTATGGTTTATGTGTATGTGAGAGGTAAGGAGTTAGCTCACTTGACTCTCGTGCTCTCTGTAAGACCTTCTCTGCTCTTCTTTTTCCACCCGCCCCCCATGACGATTTTGCTTTTTTTGTGAAGTTCTCTGCGCCGCCCCCTCTTGCACATGTTCAAACTCCTGATACATGTGGGCTTCCCTCTTTCTCTCCCTTATATAAAGCGGATGTTTCCACAATCTTTGCTTCTAACAACCCAACTACCTGCCCATTAGATTCCATACCCACCCATCTCCTTCAGGCCATTTCCCCATCGGTTATTGCTGCTCTCATGCACATTATCTCTTTCCACTGGTACATTCCCCACTGATAACCCTACTGCTGAAAAAGCCCACACTTAATCCTGCAATGTTAGAGAACTACAGACCCGTATCTCTCCTTCCCTTCATTGTCAAGACTCTTGAACGTGTTTTTTTACGAGCTCTCCACCTTCTGCACACAAAATCACCTCCCGGACAGCAACCAGTCTGGTTTCAAGAGCGGTCACTCTCCCGAAACTCACAATAACTGCTCTCAGTATTGAAGCCCTAAGGCAGGCAAGGGCGGCCTCCAAATAATTTGTACTGATCCTACTGGATCTATCGGCCACTTTTGACACTGTCAATCCCCACATCCACCTGTTGACCCTGAAGGCTTTGGGTGTCTCTGGTACAGCGCAACTGTGGTTCAGGTCTTACCTCTCAGGTAGGTCATTTAGAGTATCCTGGAGAGGTGACGTCTCAGAACCCCAATGTCTCAGTACCGGGGTACCTCAAGGCAGGAAATAAAAACGCTGAATTAAACACGTTCTCTGTTATTTATGCTCATCATTAGCCTTGTAAAATCACTTTCTTATTGCAGTTCACTCACCAAGTGCCACCACATGTAGCTAACTTTTAACAAGATTTACCCCAAGTTATATTAACATTTACGAGATAAACATTATTTAGCTAAAACTAAATTAAGATCTGTGGAAATTAATTAATTAATTATTATCTCCGCAAGCTATCACAGTTTGATCCAGTTAATGCATGTGTAAATGCATAGATAAACAACGCTTTGTCAACAGCTATTATATAAGCTATAACAACAAAATATTAATTATTCTGACACAAAATACCAGTTCGTTTTGTTTGCTACTTTCCTGACAAGGTCCTGACACCAGGGGCGGAGTGGGACCAAAAAATCTACGGGACATTTCCTAGACCACCAGCTTTTAGTCACAGCACACAAACTGATGTTGTGTTAATCTCTATACAACTTTACTGGAGATCACTACACTGTCAGATTGTTGTTGTGTTGTTATTTCAGACATCTGAACTGTTGAAGAAAATGTTTCTCGTGTTTGTTTTTCTCTCTCTTTGCTTCACTACTCTGGTTGGTAAGTTATAAATGTTTTATTACAGCTGTTAGTACAAAGTTATGATGTTTTATTTTGATTTTAGACTAAATATGCATTTGATTTAATTATCATATAAGATATTTTCATGAAATCTAGTTTGGATGTCTGTGATCTCACATAATCTAAATATTTACAGGAATTTTTATGTTAATACTCATTACTTAATTGTTTATGGATTTATAGTTAAAATGAAAAGCCTAATTTCTTTATATTTGAAGATAAAAGGTTTTTCCTCTATTAAGATTTGTTGTTTTTTGTTTGAAAGTCAACTGAACTTCTATTCTGTCAGTAAAGGACTCATCAGAATCTAAATGGATATTTTATGAATCTTTTGTTTAAATACATAAATAAATATAAATATAACCAAAACAAAGCCTTAAGGCTGTTTTATAAATTCAGAGATCTCTTATCTTATCCAGGTTTTTTAAATCTTTAAATTGTTTTAGTTAACACGTTTACTGTAGTTTACAGTATGCTATGTTACATTTATGTTATTCCAGAGTCTTGATGAGTTTACTATTCTGTTTGTTTCTGGCTTTTGAAAGTCACTTCGAATTAAAGCATTTTCTTAATGCCTTAATGTAAATAATTACAGTACTATTATACTAAAATATGGAAAAATATAAATAAACAATGTGTAAGTGTAAATTCAGACATCTCTTCTTTTTCCATGCTGTTGAAATATTTTTAATTTTAAGTAATTTTCTATATTTAAATTGTTCCTGTAGCTCAACTGTTAGATCAGAGCATTAACAGCACAAACGGTCCTGGGTTTGATTTTCAAGAACACACACTGATAAAGCGCTCTTTAATGGATATAAGTGTCTGCTAAATGCATAGATGTAACGCACATTTTAAGAAATCTTTCTTCCAAAGCTCACATTTCTAAATCTCTTTCCAAGTTTGTCTTTGTGCTTTTGTCAAAGATTAAAAAGATCAAATAAACTTTACACCAAAACTTTGATGAACTTTGGTGTGTGTGCAGGTGATGAAGTGAAGTCAGTGTCAGTGATGGAGGGAGATTCTGTTACTCTACACGCTGATACTGAAATACAGAGTGCTCATCTGATAATGTGGATGTTTGAAACTAATGGGACTCTCATTGCTAAAATCAATAAAGACACCAATAAGACATCAATATATGATGATGTTCTTGATGGGAGATTCAGAGACAGACTGCAGGTGAACACTGAGACTGGAGATCTCACCATCACAAACATCACAACTCAACACACTGGACTTTATCAACTGATCATCGGCGGCAAACAGAAGGCCTTACACACATTTAATGTTACTCTCTATGGTGAGTAAAGATTTATGGTTTGTCTTCTCGATTATATATTTGAGCATTTGGCAAATTAACTATAACAATTACTCTCAATAGTGTCTCTTGCTTTATATTGATATGAGTTTGATTTTTGTTTTTGTTCTCTCATGTTTTCAGCTCGTCTGCCCATTCCTCTCATCTCTATTTACTCTCCTCAAAACTCTTCATCAATCTCAAACTGTTTATTATTGTGTTCAGTGTTGAATGTGAGAGATGTGAGTCTGTCCTGGTATAAAGGAAACAGTTTATTGTCCAGCATCAGTGTGTCTGATCTCAACATCAGACTCTCTCTACCTCTGGAGGTTGAATATCAGGATACAAACACATACAGCTGTGTACTCAACAATCCCATCACAAACCAAACTCAACATCTCAACATCACTCAACTCTGTCAGACGTGTTCACATACAACAGGTGTGATTAATAGTGCTTACTTACTGAGCTGATCTAAAGGTCAGACCGACAGGTTTAGTTACATAACAATCTTCACTAATCTGAGATCAGATTCAGTAACAGTAATGTTTGTTGTTATTCATTACAGGTCTCACCTTCATTCTACTGCGTTGTGTTTTTGATGGATGTCTGGTGATTGTAGCGTCAGTTCTAATCTTCAGCATCTACAGGAAACACAGAAACACACAGCAACATGGTAAATATGAACTAGTACTAATACAGCTGTATGGTAATAACTACAGTATTATAACAAATAATGACATAATTATTATTGTTCCTCATACAGTTCAAACCAGAGAAGAGGAAATCACTTGCAGATCCAACATTCTCTAAAAGAGCAGCAAATAAACCGGTGAGATCATTTATTAATGTTTATAGGTTTACCTGAAATATGACAGATGGATTTTATCACACGTTTGCACACACACAAGCGCGTACAATAAATATGTTTTACCTGTTGTATAGTTGTGTATAGTATTGTACTGGTCCTAAAACAAGCTGCTAGCAACCTTTTATACATACAAGACACAAAGATATTCATGACAACAAAATGAACGTAGCTGAAACAAATCAGACAAATCTAAAAGATTACAAGAGAAACACAAAAACTAAACATAAAACAAAACACATGTGGATATAAGTAGAGATGATTCAGAGAACAAAGATGATTCAGAGAACAAAGATGATTCAGTGTCTCTACTAATCTTTGTTCAGTTAGTCTTATTAAATGCATATACTATAATATTATTCATATAATATTATATAATATATGACAGTATAAAGATGCGCCATTATAAAAGCATCTTTTGCAGCGATTTTTCTGTGAGCATATTAGTAAACACCCCTGACCACTCGGTGAGTTCATGTCTTTGTAAACGAAAGTTTAATGCATTTTAGGAAGGATTGTTCCAGTGCACCTATGCAGCCATTGTGGGGGTGGGGGGGGGGTGTGGCGATACCACAGACACCGAAAATTCTCAGTCCAGCAGCAGATGTCCAAATATCAGTCAAAACCGTTGTATTTCATCATCCACAATCTTAAAACAAGGCTTTAAGTGTAAAATACCGAACTTGTCCTTTAAACAGCAATTCATCAACTGGCCACTAAAGGCAGGCTCCAAAAGGTAGTCAATTCCCATGTACCCCCATGTTAAAATAACCAACTTTACAGTAGAAAAAACGGTTAATGTTTTAGTAATTTAGATTTTGTACACTGGAAAAGACAATGTTAAACCATCACATGGCAAACTGATGCCTTCAAATGCCTTCTGGAACCCAAATTGAGACAAAGCTGATATGCTTTAATTGTTTTAGTGTGTATAAAAATATAATGAGAAACAAACCCACTTAACTTAAAGGCTCTCTAAGCGAATCTGTGAGACGTTAGTTATTGTTGACGTTTGAACTGTTTTCAAACAGACGGAGCGTAGCTAACTCCTCCCCCTCCCTTTCGTGCTTTCATGAACGCGCCCAACCCCCACCCCCAAATCCTTTTTGTCGTTTATTGGCTGGAATACTTTGTTTTGTGCTGGCTAGGTTTGGCCACTATGTTGATATTGCTGTTTGTGAAGCCTGGGCTGTCTACAGAGATCGCGTTTTTTTACAGTTTGATTAGCGGACAGGCAGCAAGCAGATAGTAAGGAGATGTTTCCGGTATGTAACAAACAATTTTTTATGGTCTAAAACGCGTCAATTCGCTTAGAGCGCCTTTAACTAAGCCCCCATAAAATGTAACTTTTTTCCTTTTAGTATACTACTAAATACATTAGGCTTAAATATATATATATATATATAAACTGGTATGGTCCAAAACACGGACAAAAAAAATCTCATACAGAAGATATTGTCAGGAACAGGGGACAGATAAACCCAAAAGCAAGCGATGTCGGGGGTAAACAGAAAACACTTTAATAATAGACAAAACAAAGGCCCACGAGGGGGCAAACAACAGTAAACAGGATATATAGACACTAGACAGATTTAACACAAAACTAGACTTGACACTCAACTAGAACACTAGACTTAAACAGCAAATACAAAACGAACGAGCACAGGACAAGAAACACAAGGGCTTTAAATAAGGGAGTAAATCAAGAGGGGAACAGGTGGTAGGAATCAAACAATCAAAACCAATGAGAATGACAAGGTAGCGGGGTAAAAGAGACGAGACAAGGAAAACACATGGCCTGATATCAACACACCTTGGCCACGTGTTCCCACACAGAATCCTGTCAAATAGAACTAGACATTAAAACAAGACAAGATTCTGACAGAATCCTGACAGTACCCCTCCCCCAAGGGGACACACAAGACAAACACAACATTACAGATACAACAAGACACGACTCTAAACTGGTCAAAAAACCAACAAAATAAGGAGTCCAGGGGGAACACAAGATACAGTCCAGGGGGGTGCACAAGAAAAACAAGTCCATGGAGGTGCAGGACTTGGGTGCCACAGGGGCAGCACAAATTGCTCTGGCTTCGGTGGCTGGGTCGGCTGCGCGGGCTGGATCGGCTGCTCTGGCTTCAGCGACTGGGTCGACTGCGTGGGCTGGGTCGACTGCGCAGGCTGCAGAGGAACAGCAGATAAGATAGAGGACCCTGGTTCGTCCATCTCCATAACTGGAGCAAACGTGGCAGCGGTTAACCCGAGAACCGGGCCGAGCACAGCGGCAGACATCCGGAGGGCCTGATCGGACTTGGCGACGGCTCTCCAGAGCAAAAAAAAGATTGCCAACCGTTCTCATTCAGTCATCTTGAAGGGGAAGAAGGGGGAAACTGCAGTGGGCTCCGACATCGTTGCTGGGTTCAGAAGTGGCTCGTTTGTTCTGTCAGGAACAGGGGACATATAAACCCAAAAGCAAGCCATGTCGGGGGTAAACAGAAAACACCTTAATAATAGACAAAACAAAGGCCCACGAGGGGGTAAACAACAGAAAACAGGATATATAGTCACTAGACAGATTTAACACAAAACTAGACTTGACACTCAACTAGAACACTGGACTTAAACAGCAAATACAAAACGAATGAGCACAGGACAAGAAACACAAGGGCTGTTTCCTGTTTCAGTTAAACTGATGTCACCACATTAAATAATGCTGCACATTCCAAAGCACTTCAATGGGTTCTTTAACTAAGCCTGGGATTGATCACACTAGTGTTTTTTTTTTTTACTTTGTCTTTAGTCGTATTTAATGCATACACAACAGTCTCTGAATATATATTAGTGATGATTTAATGAATTGATCTGATTATTATTGACTTGTTATTAATTGTTTGTGTTTGTATGTTGTGTGTTTTTGTGTACAGGGATCTGAGGATGATGTGGTGTATGCAGGAGTCAAGAGATGATAAACAAACTTGATGTGATTCTCAGATCAACATTCAGATGTATGATCGTCTTCAGTTTCTGTTATAACTTCAGAGTCTCAGTGTTTGTGAGTTTAAAAAGTTTCTCATGAACAGAGTTTTGTATAATACTACATAAAGTGATTATTCCATTTGAGACGTTTGTCTTCTCTCTCACTTCAAGATCTGTTACTCCTCTATGGAGCGAGATATGCGTCTTTATTACATGCGATAAATTAAATGATCTGAGAGAAATAAAACTATTTGAAAGAAAAAGTTATCACACTGATAGCAAAGAAGCATTTCATGAGAAAAAAAAGAATATTTGAGAGAAAAAGTTTTCATACATATAGCAAAAAATAATAATATTTGAGACTAAAAAAAAGTTTTTGATAAAGTATTTTCTCATAATAGAACATAAAAAATATAAATTTGAAATTTTTAAAATTATTTCTGAGAAAAAAAATCTCTCAAGTATATGTTTTTTGCTATTAGTGTGAAAACATTTTCTCAAAACGCTTTTCTTTGCTCTCGATGCAATTTCTTGCTCTCGTGTCAGGATTTTGCTTTCTCTGTGAAAATTGTGTCATGGGTGGGGCCACGTTCCTATTGGCCAGTCGGGTAAGCATCGTCTTGGGAATCGAACTGAATCATTACACCGTTGTTCGGTTCACCTAGATAGATGCCGTCTCTGCTTTTAGTTGAGCACGGACACTCTAATGTTTGAGTAAGATGATGACACACAACTCGATGGATAGCTGGCTGAGCAAGTTCACAGCACTGAAGATTAAACATTAAAAAATGAAATGGTACTCTTATTCATGAATGAATGTGTATTATATTATTAGCTTGCTAATTGCTAATTAGCCATCATGCTAGGTAAACTTTAGCCTGGTTAGCCAGACCTACATCAAGATGTAAGGTCTGGCAACTCTTCACACAAACGGCTCAATGCAAGGGGCGGGATATAAGGTTGTCCCTCAAAATGCCTCTGCACGCAATAGGATAGCGCTATGACGGATCAGAGCAACGAAGAAGGTGACGTAGTTACCGTAACCAGTCGGCAAAACTCCAAACACATCTTTCTTGCTTAAAAAGGACTTCAGTAGGGTTTATTTGCTCTTCTCTCAAAGAAAAACATAAGTCTAAGTCCTCCAGAGTCGCGGCCAAAGCCGCTTCAAAAGATAGCTGTTCGCCAGCAGCAGCAGCCATTCTCTGTTTTCAAGTAAGAACCGTTGCAGCTCTGTCGTCATCATGTTAAGCCCGCCCCACAGACGCTACACACGATGTGATTGGCCTGACCAAATTTTGGTTTTTGGACCGGTTAAGTGTATTGTGAGTGCCTAGACTAAACCCTGGCAGCAAATATATTTTGCGGCCGCTAGGGTGCGTCTAGATTTCTAGGCTAGGTAAACTTGCAAATGCCAAATGAATGTTTTGATTCACTCCTTATTTAGTGAGTAGTGATCTAATTTCTACCTTTGCACTTGCTAGCCTCAAAGCACCTGAAGAGTAACTGCTTGTTCATCATATACAACCTCCTGTATAACTTTCAACCAACGTTAGTGTGCATGGAAGGTGGAAATGCCACCCGTCCCGTGAAACACGGAATCGTCCCGTATTTACAGGCAAAATGACGCGTATCAAATCAATACGGGACGCGATTTGTCCCGTATTTTACATACACTCTTAAAACGAATGTGTTAAATTGAGACATCTTTCTTATAAGGATAACACATCTAGGGCCCTATCTAGCACCCAGCGCAATTGACTTTGTCAGTGACGCATGTATCATTCGTATTTTGCATCGGCGCACAGCGGGTTTTTCCCTCCACAGACGCACGTCGGCAAACTAGGGAATGAACTTGCGCTCCCTGGGCGGTTCAGCGCAAAAAAGGAGGCGTGTTCCGGCGCAAACCATCCCTGATGCTATTTTGCAGTTTCAAAAAACAATTGTGCCACTGACCAGAAAAAAAAAGTTTAAAGTCAGTGGCGCGTTGCGCGTTGTTCATTATGCTATTTTAAGGGCGCATGCTTGACCATAATGTATAGCGTGCACAACGCGCACACACTTTGCTTATCTAATCTACACAGATGCAACAGTTATTTTTGCAAATCATAAATTGTTACACTTAAAAATATTAACACATGAGATAAGGGGAATCATTGTGGTGAGCATTGTGGTGATAATTTTTATTTATTTTGTGTGGCTGCGTTAAAAAATTCTCATGCAAATAACGATTAAAATATTTTCATAAGTTTGTTGTGTGGCTGTATTATGTTTATTTTATGTAAATAATAATTTAAATGTTTTCATAAGAAACCTTAATGTATATGAACTTGATTTGTAAGAGTACTTTGGGGTTGGACCTTGCTTGCGTTTCTTGGGTCCGATTTCAAAGCCCCCAAACCCTTTCAGCGGTGAGGGTGGACGCAGCGATGTCCTCTGCTGGCGTCAGGTCCTGTGTAGAGGCAGATCCACCTCCCGTTACATGGCGTGCCCGATTTATGCTGGCAAGCTTGGGATTCCCCCGTCTCCTGATATCATTGTAGCGGATGCCTGCTGATGAGGCTGTGGCTATTTCCTCTCACGCCTGTTTAACCTACGCTGATTTGGGCGGGTTTCTCCTATCCCCATACAAAACAACTTCTCTTTCTTTGACTGCTCTTACAAGAACGTGGGTCTCCTCGGCTGTTAACCGCTCCTGGCGTGCGCCTAGTGAATCCGTCATAATAATAGCAACGGAATTTGCGCCCTGGCGTTTAAAGGTAATGTTGGATAGCGTTCTGATTGGTTTATTTGACGTTACGCCCAAACCACACCTATGAATAATGAACCTACTTCAGACCAACCCCTTATTGATTTGCGCCCGGCGCAAGAGTTATTTCTCCTGCCGGGAAAATAGCAACAGCGCCCAAGATCCGCCCACAAACTCACTTGCGCGTTGCGCTTCGCACTTGCGTTTCAGATCGTTAAAATAGGGCCCCTAGTGTTTTATTTACATGAACTCAAAACCAATACGAAATAACACATAATGTGTTGAATAGTTTAACACAAAACAATGTGTTAAAATTAACACACCCAGTGTTGTTACAAACATAACACATTATTGATGTGTTAAATTGTGACAAGTGACAAGAATTACACTTATAAAAAAAGTAGGTCTGACATGCTCCTCTAGTCCTTTCATTCATTTCAGAAAGCCTCTATAGTCTATTTTCCTTATAGTTTCAGGTAAGCTTAAGCTTCTTATTGCAAAGCAGTTAGGGAGTTTTTGAATAAATGAAGTCCAAGTGAATGACATCAGAGGAGCGCAAGAAAAATTCGAGACAGCTATGAACTTGACAGAGAACCTTCCTGCGCTGCGCCTCGTCCATTAATTGTATATAGCAGGAAAAGTTAAGTCTTCTCAGCGTGAGAAATACAAGGTGTGGTGTGTGACCATGTGAACTGACTGAAATGCGTGAGACTCGAGTATTTTCCCCAATACTATTTTGAGTATCAAAGCATATGTTTAATCTATAATTACTAAGTTATGGATCTGTTAATTTAATAAGTTAATAAAAATATGGTTCACATCTCACAAGTTCCTCCAAAGCTTATTTTTTGTGGTGGTGGTTGAGGAGATTCTCCCTTTTATATGTAAAGCGCTTTGAGTGTTGCAGAAAAGCGCTAAATAAGTGTAACAAATTATTATTATTATTATTATTATTATTATTACTTTGTTGCCCTATTTATTATTGTCATAGCTGTGTATTTAATATGACCATAGTTGTGATATTGAGAGACTGAGTGCATCTGTTCACACTGATTTCAATAGCAGGCAGCTATCTTATTATAATGGTATCAATGTTAATATTTTTATGAAAACAAAAAAACACATTTAAGTTATGATATATCACCACTGGCAGGTACGACATCGGGACTGTGGTCACCGTAGCCCCGACGTGTATGGCCCCCCGCGCTGCGGCAGCTAGGCGTGTACTTCCTCCATGCACACTAACGTTGGTTGAAAGTTATACAGGAGGTTGTATATGATGAACAAGCAGTTACTCTTCAGGTGCTTTGAGGCTAGCAAGTGCAAAGGTAGAAACTAGATCACTACTCACTAAATAAGGAGTGAATCAAAACATTCATTTGGCATTTGCAAGTTTACCTAGCATGATGGCTAATTAGCGATTAGCAAGCTAATAATATAATACACATTCATTCATGAATAAGAGTACCATTTCATTTTTTAATGTTTAATCTTCAGTGCTGTGAACTTGCTCAGCCAGCTATCCGTCGAGTTGTGTGTCATCATCTTACTCAAACATTAGAGTGTCCGTGCTCAACTTTTCTCAGAAATAATTTTAAAAATTTCAAATTTATATTTTTTATGTTCTATCATGAGAAAATACTTTCTATCAAAACTTTTTTTTAGTCTCAAATATTATTATTTTTTGCTATTGGTATGAAAACTTTTTCTCTCAAATATTCTTTTTTTCTCATGAAATGCTTCTTTGCTATCAGTGTGATAACTTTTTCTTTCAAATAGTTTTATTTCTCTCAGATCATTTAATTTATCGCATGTAATAAAGACGCATATCTCGCTCCATACTCCTCCATTACATTCACAAGGTTAAACCTCATGTTAACATCCAAAAATGCAACTATAGGACAATTAAATAACATTGATAGACAGCATTTTAAAGAAAGATTGAACTGTAAAACATTATCAGAAACACTGTGATCTAAATTTAAATTAATTACTAAGAGTGTAGATATGACCAAAAGTCATAGTGGTTTTAAAACACAAAGCAGGACTTTTTTATTTTTGTCACTGTATACGTGTGACACTTTAAGAGCTTCATTTCTGAGTTGACGTTAACCCTGATTTAGAAAGAAATGTGGTTTTGTTCTGTTGGTGGACATGAGAGATGTGCTTGTGTTAGACTATTAGTAGCTGTTTATGGTTTATGTGTATGTGAGAGGTAAGGAGTTAGCTCACTTGACTCTCGTGCTCTCTGTAAGACCTTCTCTGCTCTTCTTTTTCCACCCGCCCCCCATGACGATTTAGCTTTTTTTGTGAAGTTCTCTGCGCCGCCCCCTCTTGCACATGTTCAAACTCCTGATACATGTTTGCTTCCCTCTTTCTCTCCCTTATATGAAGCGGATGTTTCCATGATCTTTGCTTCTAACAACCCAACTACCTGCCCGTTAGATTCCATACCCACCCATCTCCTTCAGGCCATTTCTCCATCGGTTATTGCTGCTCTCATGCACATTATCTCTCTCCACTGGTACATTTCCCACTGATAACCCTACTGCTGAAAAAGCCCACACTTAATCCTGCAATGTTAGAGAACTACAGACCCGTATCACTCCTTCCCTTCATTGTCAAGACTCTTGAATGTGTATTTTTTGACCAGCTCTCCTCCTTCTGCACACAAAATCACCTCCCGGACAGCAACCAGTCTGGTTCCAAGAGTAGTCACTCTCCCGAACCTGCACTGATCTCAGTCATTGAGGCCTAAGGCAGGCAAGGGCGGCCTCCAAATCATTTGTACTGATCCTACTGGATCTATCTGCCACTTTTGACACTGTCAATCTCCACATCCTCCTGTTGACCCTGAAGGCTATGGTTGTCTCTGGTACAGCGCAACTGTGGTTCAGGTCTTACCTCTCAGGTAGGTCATTTGGAGTAACCTGGAGAGGTCACGTCTCAGAACACCAATGTCTCAGTACCGGGGTACCTCAAGGCTCAGTGCCAGGACCACTGCTCTTTTCTATATACATGACATCATTGGGTTCTGTCATTCAGAAACATGGCTTTTCTTAACACTGCCATGCGGATGACACACAAATCAACCTGATCACTTCATGGAGCATGTTGCCAGCACTACCCGCTCTTGTAGATTTATCTTCTACAACATTAGGAAAATTAGACCTTTCCTATCTGAGCATGCTACACACGTCCTAGTTCAGGCTCTTGTCCTGTCCAGACTGGACTATTGCAATGCTTTACTGGCCGGACTCCAAGCCTGCACAACCAAACCCCTACCAGTGATCCAAAATTCTGCGGCAAGAGTGGTCTTCAATGAGCAAAAGTGGGCACATGTCACTCCTCTCTTTGTCAGGTTACACTGGCTTCCTATAGCTGCTTGTATTAAATTCAAAGCTCTACTCCTGGCCTTTTAAACCACCACTGGGTCAGCACCCTCTTACCTTCAATCGCTTATACTAACTTATGTACCCTCTAGATCCCTACGCACTGCCACAGAGCGGTGACTTGTGGTGCCATCTCAAAAATAAAAAAATAAAATCACTATGAAGTACCTTCTCAGGTTTGGTTCCTCATCTGTGGAATGATCTGCCAGCTGTGACAAGTTCTGCTGAATCTGTAGCAGTCTATAAGAATCGGCTAAAAACCCATCTCTTCCACAAACATCTCACTTGCTAATCTTTTCTTTTTCTCTAACTTTATCTTTACATTCTCTGTCAAAAAAATACTGAAAAGTACCCTTGATACTGTGTTAGACTTGATGAGACTAGTTCTAGTGCACTTATGTACTGCTGTTGCTTTAATTGCTTCTATTGTTACCTCATTTGTAAGTCACTTTGGACAAAAGCATCTGCTAATGACTAAATGCAGGGTTTCCCGCAGCACTTTTCAGTTCGGGCGGCCCACCTAAGCTGGGATACCCTACCACCTTAACAAGGTCGTCCAAAAACATTTGCTGCAAAAAAGGCCTTCAAGTGCATCTCGGAGAATAGCATGGACGCGTTCACACTGCGAGCGGGTACGCGCCACATGGCCAAAATGAGAGAAAGACATGGTCCGTCAATGTCTGGAGGATAACTAGCCTGTTGATAAAACATTTAATTCATTAATAATCTAGTATTTGTTAATTTTCTGTCATAGTTTCTTCAAAATTTAGTTTTATTTGAGTGCTTTAAATAAAAATATTTTCATCATGATGCGTACGCCCTGCCCCTTTGATTACCACGCCCCCGGCCCTCCCACCTGCACAACCCTACCACCTTAACTAACAAATTTTCTGCGGGAAACCCTGAAATGTAAATGTATATGTGTGTGTCTGTGTGTGTGAGAGAGTGTGTGTGACCCATCAAGACTAAAGTTTAATAAATAAAAGATTAAATCAATAGATATTACTGTGATGTATTACTTTAAGACTTTATGTTGTTTAAATTCTTCCCAAACTGTGGGCCATAGCGCTACTGCAGTGGGACCATAGCCTGGACTAGAGATATACCGATCTATTTCCCAATAATTTCCCAGATATTTAAGCATTTTCCCATTATCGGGTATCGGTTTTGTAAAATCGGATTGACCGATAAACACAGCCATCGTGCGTGCTGGACTGCCATTTCATTACAGCGTCTGAGAAGAGGACACAACAACAACGTGCACAACAAATATGACGGCAGACTGATCCATCAAATTCTGTCTCATTAACGACGTAGATATACATGAATGAAACAGCCATGAATGAATGTGTGTGGGAAATCAAAACGCTGAATTAATTATGTTCTCTGTTATTTATGCTCATCATTAGCCTTGTAAAATCACTTTCATATTGCTGTTCACTCACCAAGTGCTACCACAGGTAGCTAACTTTTAACAAGATGTACCCTAAGTTATATTAACATTTACGAGATAAACATTATTTCGCTAAAACATCTTAAAAAAGATCTGTGGAAATTATTTATTATCTCCGCAAGCTATCACAGTTTGATAGAGTTAATGCATGTGTAAATGCATAGATAAATAGCGCTTTTTCAACAGCTATTTCATAAGCAATAACAACAAAATATAAATTATTCTGACATAAAATACCAGTTTAGAAATGCAATAATATATAAGCTGTTTTGTTTGTTACTTTCCTGACAAGGTCCTGACACCAGGGGCGGAGTGGGACCAAAAAATTTACCGGGAAATTTCGTAGACCACCGGCTTTTGGTCACAGCACTCAAACTGATGTTGTGTTAATCTCTATACAACTTTACTGGAGATCACAACACTGTCAGATTGTTGTTGTGTTGTTATTTCAGACATCTGAACTGTTGAAGAAAATGTTTCTCATGTTTGTTTTTCTCTTTTTCTGCTTCACTTCTCTGGTTGGTAAGTTATAAATGTGGTTTATTACAGCTGTTAGTACAAAGTTATGAAGTTTTGATTTTAGACTAAAGATGCATTTGATTTAATTCTCATATAAAAATTAAGATATTATCATAAAATCTAGTTTGGATGTCTGTGATCTCACATAATCTAAATATTCATCAGGTATTTTGTTTATTAATAAAAGGTTAATTGTTTATGGATTTATAGTTAAAAAGAAAAGATTTCTTTATATTTGAAGATAAAAGGTTTTTTCTCTATTAAGATTTGTTGTTGTTTGTGTGAAAGTCAACTGAACTTTAATTCTGTCAGTAAAGTTTAGGACTCATCAGAATTGAAATTTTATGAATGTTTTGTTTAAAGAGCACCAATTATGCTAATAAATTGGCACGTTAGCACGTTATTGCAATATCCCATAGTACATACATGTTATTAAAACTTGAACTAATGCATTGTGAGTCTTATAAATTGCTTACATACCTCACCGATTTCCCACTGTCTGGAAAACGCTCGGTTTAGTTCCTGTCTCCGCCTCCCAAAATGTCTAGTGTAATCGGATTGGTCAGATGACTACTCAACTGTTATTGGTCAGCTGGGTTCAGCGTGTGTTTGAAAGGTTACGCCCCTGACTACGCGTGGGTTGACACAGATTCTGACTGAGAGTCACAGCCTCAGAGGCAACGTAAACAAGCGTTATATTTCTCTATAAACGATGGTGTCTGTACTGCCTTACCACTTCAAGCTCGATCCAGAGAGTTCAGACGGCCGTTACGATATAAACGATCTCCGTCAATGAACGCGATTGGATTTAACTTTTTTAGGTGTCCTTAGTTCTGCCAGAATGCTAAACGAAGATGAAAATGTGTTGCAAAGACATCCAAAAGGTAATTATAACGTACTACATAACTATATGGAAACACCAAATGTAGCACATAGAAAGTATTTTTTGAAATGATTATAAAACGATTTCACTTGGTGATTTCTACATTATTTTACTCTAGTAAAATTTATTATAAGACTGCTTACATACTATATTACTGTGCAAACTATATGGAAACACCAAATGTAGCACATAGAAAGTATTTGTTGAAATGATTATAAAACGATTTCACTTGGTAATTTCTACATTATTTTACTATAGTAAAATTTATTATAAAAGACTGCTTACATACTCTATTACTGTGCAAACTATATGGAAACACCAAATGTAGCACATATAAATTATTTGTTAAAATGATTATAAAACGATTTCACTTGGTAATTTCTACATTATTTTACTATAGTAAACTTAATTATAAAATACTGCTTACATACTATTTTACTGTGCAAACTATATGGAAACACCAAATGTAGCACAAAGAAAGTATTAATTGAAATGAATGTTAGTTCTACATTATTTTACTATGGTCAATTTTATTATGAAAAACTGTGCTATGTTTTTACTTACTAGGTTTTAAGGAGAATGCAACAGGTTCCAGGGCCTCTTACCTGCGTGATTCATCATCCAGGTTTTGCACAAATTGTCTAAATCCCTACACACAGAACATTTATTGTACCGACTATAAGCCTTTGAGGTGCAGGACTAGAGTAAGTTTTATTACATTTTTAAACCAATAACACTAAAGTATCATTATAGTAACAAAGTACCCAAAAGAACAAAAGATGTAACTTTAAAGAAAATATAATAGTCAGTCAAAAGTTTTTTTTATTTATTACAAATATATATTTAAATGTTAAACAATATATAAATAAACATACTTTAGTAACCATATTGTGCTCTTGTTTCAAAAATTGTTCAATTCATTTCTTACAGCTATCTATTCAGATAAATGGCATATCAAAGCTTTGTCAGCTGGTGCTATTTAAGACGACACTATAAGGTTATCATCCTGTCGTGTGTTGTTCTCCAGATACGCTTGGAGCTTCCTGATCAGATCGGTCACAATTTTGGCTTTCGACGACCCCTGCACTGAAGATGGCATGCAATCACGTCCTCCTTTGAAGGTCTCTCAAACTGTGATGCCAGGTCCATTGGAATCAGGGCTTCCTTCAGCTTATCTTCAAATACCTCATCAAACACAAGCCTGATCACATCCTCCACATAACTGTAGAAATATTGCAGTCAATAAATCTTTTGTTTTGATCATTTATTTCCCTGCTTCATACATTAAGTTTTTAATTATGAATGTATTTAAAATAAAACATTACTGCTTACGGTATGTCACTTGTGTGTTTTGGGAACATAGCCTTGTACTTTCCCTCTCCTGCTTTTGTTACGGCTTGGTGACATTGTAATGGATGGCTGCAAGGTACAAATACCTGTAAAATATAAACAAGCAATTAATTTATTGTAAAAGTAAATACTACTTTATTTAACAAAGTTACTAAAATACTTAAATACCTGCACAGCATTCCAATAAATGAGAAAATCAAAAAAAATTTGCTGCAAATCTGAAATCTCAGGCTACGGACAGCAAAGGCATCCACTGATGATGATGATGGAAACATTGTGAAACGATGCTACTGCCTGGGTTCCTATTATTATGCAGAGAAAAAAAACTTTATACATCTAAGACTGGTAGTGGTTTCACTAGCTAAATACATCATATGTGTTACACACCTTTGCTCCTCATATGCCAGTCTGACTCCTTGTACTGTGTGTAATGATGTTGCATGTTTGCATACAGTGTAGAAGGATGTGTACAGCTGCGAATCTAGGATATAGACAAATAAAACAAACATGTATTCAGTCAAAAAGACATATTATAACAATAGAGTACAACGACTATAACTCGTTAGACTATTCATTAAAACGTTAATGTATTACATATTACATGGCCCAACATTAGCAACATACATTACGTGTTTACTTCGTTTCAAAATCTAAGAAAGCTTCAAGTAAATACAACAGTAAAATACATATAACTTTAAACAAATCATCTGTACTTAGAGTTTCTTGAGTTTGATCATGAGAACAAATTTTACCGGTAACAGTTTAGCTGGTATTTGTATTTGTATTTAGCTTAGCAACTTAGCAAGTTTGTAAACATGTCTAAACCAACATAGATAAAAAAAACGATAGTCTGCATAATTCAACATACACGTGTGTAAATATGGTACGTTGTTTATGAAATACAGTATTACAACACAAGACAATTAGCTTGCAAGCTTAGCTCTACACGCACATTATGTTAATCTCCGGTTACCGGTTACGTAACGTACAGTAAAAGGCAAATAATAAACGTGAATACTTACAGCCTGTGATCCAGAAGTGCAAAGTAATCCAACTTTCAAGAGGAGACTTCGCGCAAATCCAGCTTCGGTTCATGAGAAGCAGTTATTGTGAAAACTCCGTGAACAACTTCTGACTGGATTTTTCCGGAACCGTATTAAACATGATGTCCTCTGTGGAAGTCCATAAAGTGCTATTTTTCCCTCGCATCTAAAGAGACAGTGTCTACTCGAGAGATTTGATCGCTTAAACAATGAAACAAGAGCTTGCAAACAGGGTCAAAGCAGGAACTCACAACCTCCGCCATTTTAGCTCTCTTCTGACTCGGCGCTCCCCACCCCCGTCTTTGAGGGCGTACCCAAGCAAAGCAGAGAGGGCTGAACTATGATAATGTTGGTCTTATCTACGTCACCAATCCCAGGAAGTAAACTGTTGCCTACAATCCGAGTGTTTTTTGTAGTCCTCGAACGTTAGAGACGATAACTCGCGTCATCGTTTTCTTTGAGGTATGTACTTTTTGAATATCGTTAGCATGTACTAATGCACACTTACACACAAAAGGATGTTTAAAAACGTGTATCCCATAATAGGTGCTCTTTAAATACATAACTGAATATTTAACCAAACCAAAGCCTGAAGGCATTTTTATTAATTCAGAGACCTCTTATTTTTCCAGGATGTTCTTTAAATCCTTAAATAATTTTAGTTAACAAGTTTACTGTAGTTTTCAGTATGTTATGTTACATTTATGTTATTCCATAGTCTTGATGAGCCTATGAAGATACCAGGGTATGCATTGCCAAGTTCACCAACAGGGAGTTACATATGAAAAGATCAAAGTGCTCACGGGTGTAAGACAGGGCTGCCTTCTGTCTCCATTCCTCTTCCTCTTATGTATAGATTGGATTATGAAACAAACAACCAACAATAAAAAGAATGGCATTCAGTGGAGTCTGACGGAACAACTTGATGATCTAGACTTCGCGGATGACATAGCACTGCTCTCACATACATACCAACAGATGCAGGACAAGACAACACAGCTGGAAACAACTGCTGCTGAGCTTGGACTCAAAATAAATGGGCCAAAAACCAAAATCATGCGGATAAACAACAAAAACATGAATACCATAAAACTCGCAGGCCACTCTCTCGAAGAGGTCGAAAAATTTACCTACCTGGGAAGTGTGATAGCTGTGGATGGTGGGTCAGAAGAAGACGTAACGACGAGAATCGGAAAAGCTAGAGCAGCATTCAACATACTAATCAAGATCTGGAAAACAAAAAATATCTCTCTCAGGACAAAGCTAAAAATCTTCAACTCCAATGTTAAATCCGTACTGTTGTACGGATCAGAAACATGGAAGAACAATACTACCATCATTAGTAAGCTGCAGACATTCATGAACCACTGCCTAAGACGCATCCTTGGGATCTTCTGGCCAAACACAATAAACAACATCAAGCTTTGGGAACTCACCAACCAGGAACCAATAGAAATACAGATAAAAAGGAGAAAGTGGATCTGGATTGGGCATACAATGAGAAGAAACAAAATGGCAATAACCAAACAGGCACTGACATGGAACCCACAAGGCAAACGAGGAAGAGGTCGTCCCAAGAACACCTGGAGGAGAAGCACAGAGCAAGAGATTAAGAAGGAGGGGCTGACGTGGCAAATGCTTGAAAAGATGGCCCAAGACAGGCGGGGATGGAGGCGATTCATCAATGGCCTATGTTTCGAAGGGAATGTAAAGGCTTAAAGAAAAGAAAGAAGAAGATAGTCTTGATGAGTTTACTATTCTGTTTTTTCTGGCTTTTGAAAGTCACTTCGATTTAAAGCATTTTCCTAATGCCTTAATGTAAATGTACTTTTATCAGAGATGGGACCAAGTCACACATGTGCAAGTCTCAAGTAAGTCTCAAGTCTGAACCTTCAAGTCTCAAGTAAGTCCCAAGTATTTTTTTTCTTTGGCAAGTCAAGTCAAGTTGAGTCACAGGCTATGTCAAGTCAAGACAAGTTCTGTAGTAGGTCAAGTCAAGTCCAAGTCAAGTCACCTTATTATTGTTATTTTACCTGCAGAATCTGATCTTAATAAAGTGACAAGATATACAGTAAGTAACTATCAGTAAATTACAATAATTTGGATTTGCATTATAAATACTCATGTTCAGTAAAATACATCTTGGAATCAAACAAAATTGTGATATAATCAACTTGAGCGTGCAAAAGACGCGACATGTGAACCGCCCCTAACATTGTACAATCAAGTAATTTTTCTGTTCAGGTGGCAAACTTGAAAAAGAAGTATTCAAAAATAAAAATAAGTATTTTAAAAAATAAATCAAAATTATTTTGCCCACATTTGTCCCCAACACAGTATGATGAGGGCTACATTAGCTATTATTCCATTAGCTAACTACCAACTAACCAGATATTAACAAATTGACAAGCACTTACTGGTGAAAATGGCTCTTTAAATGACGACCAAAATTGGAGGTTGCCGTCTGGCTGCCTGTGATTTTAATGTTGCATGTCTTGCAACGCACTGTTCGTCTTTTGCCATCTTGTTGAAGCCAAAAGCGATGACCCTCCGTACCCCTCCGGCTGACATGTTGATATCTGATCTAAGTGGGCGTGGTGTGCGTAAGGTACGAGAGGGCATGGCGAATGATAGTGTCGTGATTCAGTCATGACAACACCATTCTCAGCCTGTGCTCCAGCTGGGTCGACTTTATTTTTTAAAATAATTTATATATTTTATATTTAAACTGAAAACATGATGTGATAAACACTCAAGTCATTCAAGTCATCGTGTCTCAAGTCAAGTCAAGTCCCGAGTCTTTAACTTCCAAGTCCGAGTCAAGTCTCAAGTATTTTATTTTTTGTCAAGTCAAGTCACAAGTCACAAAAATAGCGACTCGAGTCGACTCGAGTCCAAGTCACCAAGTCACAAGTCCCCATGTCTGACTTTTTTACTAAATTATTCCATGCTGTTGAAGCTTTTTAGTAGTTTTCTGTATTTAAAGTGTCCCTGTAACTCAACTGTTAGATCAAAGCATTAACAGCACAAACGGTTGTGGGATTTATTTTCAGAGAACACACACTGATAAAGCGCTCTTTAATGGATATAAGTGTCTGGCAAATGCATAGATGTAACGCACATTTTAAGAAATCTTTCTTCCAAAGCTCACATTACTAAATCTCTTTTCAAGTTTGTCTTTGTGCTTTTGTAAAAAGATTAAAAAGACCAAATAAACTTAACACCAAAACTTTGATGAACTTTGGTGTGTGTGCAGGTGATGAAGTGAAGTCAGTGTCAGTGATGGAGGAAGATAATCTAACTCTACACACTGATACTGAACTACAGACAGATGATCTGATACTGTGGAGGTTTAAAACTCATGGGACTCTCATAGCTAAATCAATAAAGACATCAATAAGACATCAATATATGATGATGTTCTTGATGGGAGATCTCACCATCACAAACATCACAACTCAACACACTGGACTTTATCAAATAAACATCAACAGTCAGCGAGCAGAAGACCTCATCACACACATTCAATGTTACTCTCTATGGTGAGTAAAGATTTATGGTTTGTCTTCTATATTATATATTTGAGCATTTGGCAAATTAACTATAACAATTACTCTCAATAGTGTCTCTTGCTTTATATTGATATGAGTTTGATTTTTGTTTTTGTTCTCTCATGTTTTCAGCTGCCCATTCCTCTCATCTCTATTTACTCTCCTCAAAACTCTTCATCAATCTCAAACTGTTTATTATTGTGTTCAGTGTTGAATATGAGAGATGTGAGTCTGTCCTGGTACAAAGGAAACAGTTTATTGTCCATCATCAGTGTGTCTGATCTCAACATCAGACTCTCTCTACCTCTGGAGGTTGAATATCAGGATAACAACACATACAGATGTGTACTCAACAATCCCATCACAAACCAAACTCAACATCTCAACATTAATCATCTCTGTCAGATGTGTTCAGATACAACAGGTGTGGTAATAATGCTTACTGACAGTGCTGATCTAAAGGTCAGACCGACAGGTTTAGTTACATTATGATATTAACTAATCTGTGATCAGATTCAGTAACAGTAATGTTTGTTGTTATTCATTACAGCTCTCACCTTCATTCTGATCCGTTGTGTTTTTGATGGATGTCTGATGATTAAAGTGTCAGTTCTGATCTTCTTGATCTACAGGAAACACAGAAACACACAGCAACATGGTAAATATCAACTAGAACTAATACAGCTGTATGGTAATAACTACCGTATTATAACAAATAATGATGTAATTATTATTTTTCCTGAAACAGTTCAGACCATAGAAGAGGAAATCACTTGCAGATCCAACATTCTATAAAAGAGCAGCAAATAAACCGGTGAGATCATTTATTAATGTTTATAGGATTACCTGAAATATGACAGATGTATTTTATCACACGTGTGCACATATACAAGCGCGTACAATAAATATGTTTTACTTGTTGTAACGTATTGTACTGGTCCCAAAACCAGCTGCTAGTAACCATTTTGGCTGTGTGGCTCATATTAAGCGCCACACGCCTAATATGAGATAAAGACGTGGTCCGGACCGTCACTGTCTGGAGGATAACTAGCCAGTTGATAAAAACATCTCGTAGAATAGCGCGGATGCGCTTCACACTGCGCACAAAGTGGTCTGTCATGTCTGGAGGATAGCCAGCTGATAAAACACATGTTCGTGAGAACTGTAAGTGGACTTATGTTTTGGGTTTATTTAAGCCTGTTATTGTATAAGTCTATAGTTCTTACAAATTTAAAGTAAGTTAGCTGGTGATTTTGTTGTTTGAGCAACCTGCTAGCTTTCGAAAATTAACCATGGTTTTACTACAGTTAAAACTAAAAAACCATGGTTACCGTAGTAAAACCATGGTAACCACAAAATAACCATGGTTTTGACAACCATGGTTTTCAAAAACCATAGTTAAACCATGGTTAGTGTAGTAAATCCATGGTTTTGCTGATAGTAATCAATACACCAAAAAACATGGTTACTACACTTTTACCACAATAAAAACATGGTTAATTTTCGTAAGGGACGTGCCTGTTGATTAGATATAATTGTTGAGCGCTCTTGCTCACGTTATTTATGGGCATTATTTACATGCTACAGTAGTTACACTCAGGGCCTGAAGTTAACTTTTTTGACCACCAGCCACTGTGGCAGGTGGATTTAGAAATCCACCTGCCACAGAGACTTTTTACCAGCCAGTTTTTTTTTGCCCGAATAGTGAATTATAACACTGTCTTTATTGTATGAATTAAATATAATTTTTTTTCAGAGCTACAAATGTGAATTTCTCTTTGTCTTAGGTTGTTTGATTAACATTAATGACACAGACTTAAGTAGGTTAATTGAGGTTACTGTCTCTTTAAGACCAGCACAGACTGGTTTTTGACACTCTATACATACACTTAAGACATAAAGAAATGTTTTATTAGAAAATGAATACTGTTGAGATCATTTTGTTTATATGTGCCCTGTCAAGAGCAGAAAAATTTTATGTACGCATGCTTTTAGGAACGCGTCTCTCCGATGTGCCCTTTTGAGTTCCCTTATACCCGCGCACGCACACAGAGACAGCGGGGGCGCAAACTGCGCACATAAACGCCGCACATACGTTGTTTTTCATTACTATATTCGCAAAATGTATGTTAATGTACTACAGTATAAGGCATAGTAGCGCAACTCTCTCTAAAGTTTACACATCAAGAGTTCTGATCCGTCACAGCAGCACTACACATCTGTGCAACTGTGATTGTACAGTAGCATACGTCAGCATTGCATTCTCATCCCATCTCACCAACAATTTAATACTTACTCGCACATCCAAACGTAGTCAGGAAAGTGCCTCATCTTCTTTCCAATCGCATGAACGTTGCGAAACAGCAGTCGCATCCTCTCAATGAATCACTCAATTTGCATCGGTAAAATGCGCAGGTTGATAAGAAATGAGCGGGTGCCGGTTACGAGTCATCCAAAAATATTTTATTGATATTCAGGCCGCGGTCAGTCGGTCGAGTTTAAAAACTATTTTGAACAATTGCGGGCGGGGCGGGTTAGTTGAAAATGTCGGTCGGGAGTGGGTTGTTTATACAATGACCCGCACATCACTGATTCGCATTGGCTACCCGCCAATGTGGCTGGTAGATTGACAGTGTTACCCGCCAATTGCAAAATCCACCCGCATTTGGCGCGTGGTCGGGTGTTAATTTCATGCCCTGGTTACACTGCTTAATGTAATTAATAGTGAGAAATAATAATTTTATACAATTTTTGTGCTATCTATCATCGTTCGCCAGACGTTCTACAACATCTGCTTTAGTTTGTGTTTATTAACCCTTTAGTTTCACTTCATAATGCACCTTTTCCTGTTAGAGGTAAAAACATTTAATTCATTAATAATCTAGTATGTGTTCATTTTCTTTCATAGTTTCTTTAAAATGAAGTTTTATTTGAGTGTTTTAAAGGGATACTTAAGGATTTAGCATTAAGCTTTGTATCAAATATTAAAAACAGTAGTATTTTTGATTTACCATGCCTCTACCCTTCATATCACCCCAAGATGAGAGATGTGTATTTTTAGTCTGGAAAAAATCCTCAGATGACGCAAAAATCGTCATTTTGCGTCATCTGAGGATTTTTTGGCCAGAGGCTTAAAACTACAGCCAGTATTACACTTAGTTCCGCATGTTTTCACCACGCCCATATGGGGTGGGATCTCACTCACAGAATGTAAAGATAGTGTCAGCCATCTTTAGAAGCTAAGCTAACAGGCTCTTGCTCTGTGGAGAAAGTTTGAAAAACAATGGCGGAAGGTAGTTTTGCGGTTGAAATGGCAAAAGGGGATTTCGAAGAGCTGTTGAGGGAATCGTGTGTTTCTATGTTACTTTTATGAGCCACAATACAGCAAAGAGCTGAGGGAGATGGAGGAACAGAAAGCAAAGAAGCCAGAGGAGGATGCAGCAGCCCGGACTGGCATGAGCTTAGACAGACTAGTAGTGCCTGTACTCTCGCTGTGTGCCTTCTGTACGAAATTTCTGCATCAGATCAGAATATGGACGTTTGTGTGGTGAACTTGCATGTTTGTTTCAGACGCGTTTCGGCTCACGAGCACGTATTTTGCGGTGGACGCGTGTGTGTGCAGGGTGCAGCATTTTCTTCTTTGGGATTATTCACATGTTTGGCCAAGCACTCTCAAAAATAAATAAGAAACTGAGTGAAGCCTGCTCCTACGACACAATTTGTTTGTGTGGTGAACCAACCACCCAAGCTTCGTACCGTATATGGACAGCGGTGTCCTGGATACATTTTAGAATCCTAAACTTAAAGTGACAGCCAAAGCCTGCAGGGATAAACGGATGTCTGACTATAAAGTGAGTGTTTCAATTTTCTTTCTTATACTAACGTGGCATGTATGTACACAATAGCATACAGCTGAGCGAGCGGTGTTCTGGATTAGTGGTGGGGGCTTGCAGAGCTATGCATTGTGGGAGTTGTAGTTTTTCATACAAATGAGCCCTAAAGTAACGTTCTGTGTTTTTTCGGTCAAATATGCACAAAATTCTAAAGTTATGTTACATTTCGACTACAAATATGACCCACTTTCAATAAAGATTAATGTCTCTACAGATGAAATGTCCCTTTAAATAAAAATATTGTAATTTTCATCATTATGTCTATGCCCCGCCCCTTTAATTGCCAAACGCAACCCTCGTCATGCGAGTGCTGAACGCCGCCACGGTGCGGCTGTGAAGCTCTCGAAGGACGACCTGCGCATCACTGTGCTGAGCAGAGCGGGGGATTCGTCCTCAGGCTCTCAGCCTCCTCATCCACAGCCGGTTGATGTGCCGATGGAGACTTCAGCGTCGTGTTCTACGATGTCTCTAGAATCCATCGTGCCGCCCTCCGGGTCCACCGACGCCGCAGCATCCGAGGGTGGGCCTCCTCCCCCTGACGTGGACCCCGACGCCCTTCCTCCCTCTGGTCGGGTTGGGACGCCGGAGTTCGATCCAGAGATGGTGGCTGTGCTCGCTCGAGCGGCGGAGACCGTAGGGTTAGAGTGGGTTCCCCCCCCTCAGCCCGAACCGTCCCGCCTGGATGATTGGTTCTTTGGAGCTGCCCGGGTTTCACAACCCTCTCCACCGGTGCCTTTCTTCCCCGAGGTGCACGAGGAGCTGACTAGAACCTGGAAGTCGCCGTTTTCCACGAGATTACGGCCGTTTCAGCCCTCCCCCCTCACCTGCGGAGCCGCTAAGGGTTATACGGGGATCCCTCCCGTGGAGCGTGCTGTCGCGATGCAGCTGTGTCCGGCACACGCTCCCTCTTGGAAGGACCGCCCAACCCTCCCCTCTCGTGCCTGCAGACAGTCCTCCGGTTTAACGGGCGCTGCCCACCAGGCATGTGGAGAGGCGGCCTCAGCCCTGCACGCAATGGCGTTGCTGCAGGTTCACCAAGCCAAAGCCTTGAGGGATCTGCACGAGGGAGGACACGACTCGCCTGTCCTTTCGGAGCTCCGGGCTGCCACTGACCTGGCTCTTCGCGCTACGAAGGTGACAGCGCAGGCGATTGGTCATGCCATGTCCACGATGGTGGTCCAGGAACGCCACTTATGGCTATGTCTGGCGGACATGTCGGATGCGGAGAAGAACAAGTTCTTGGACGCTCCAGTGTCGCAGGCTGGCCTTTTCGGTGAGTCGGTGGAGTCCTTCGCCCAGCAGTTCTCCGCCGCCCAGAAGCAGACAGAGGCGATCGCTCAGATCATGCCCCGGCGCAAGGGACCTGCATCTCGCCCTCCAGCGCCGGCGGGCCCGTCTGCTCCTCGCCGAGGGCGCCCTGCGGCGGCTGCCTCCACCCCCCCCACTAGAACATCTTCCAGGCCACGGAGGGGGAACAGCCGTCGGCAGCCCGCCCCGCCCGCTTCCCGTGGTAAACGGAAATCGAAGCGGCCCTGAGACGGGCGACCTGGAATTGGATGGGATCACTCTTCGGGAGACGGTGACGGCATCGCTCCCTCCACCGGTAGAGGGCCGGATGGAGAATCCTTGGTTTCGTTTTGTTTTTGTTCCGCCGGCTTCTCAGCCGGCACCCACAAAACCACAAAAAGAGTGCATTCCTATTCCTTCTCCAGGTCTTCAGAGGATCGAGAGAGATGTGAGCGGGCATTCACATGCTCTTCCTCCCTCTCCTCTATCGCCAGCGGGTGTTCTGAGGAGTTCCAGCTCTCCGCTGAGGAGACGGGACCACCAGCACCCTCTTCGGAGTCTGTGCTCTCCGCTGAGGAGACCAGACGACCGTCACCCTCAGCGGGCTCAGGTCAGTGTCACACACACACATACTGTAGATACTTATGCTGTCCCAGCAGACGTACCGGCAGTCCCACCTGTCCCGCTCCGCCGCCCCCCCGCGGGTACCCCGGTAGTGCCGTTAATTCCCCTCGTACGGTCCCTGGGGGCTTGGCTTCAGCTTCCCAGCCCGTCTCGTTGGGTTTTACGCACTGTCCGCCTCGGTTACGAAATACAATTCAACCGGCACACACCCAAATTCTCGGGCATTCGTTTCACCACGGTGAAAGCGTCCGATGCACATGTACTGCGTGCAGAGGTCGAAGTCCTGCTGGCGAAGGACGCGATCGAGCCGGTCCCTCCAACCGAGATGAGATCGGGCTTCTACAGCCCGTATTTTATAGTACCCAAAAAGGGCGAGGGGTTACGACCGATCTTGGATTTGCGCGTTCTGAACAAATCTCTGCAGAGGAGGTCTTTCAGGATGATAACACCGAAGCAAATATTCAATTCAATTCGCCCCCAAGATTGGTTTGCGGCTATAGACCTGAAAGACGCGTACTTTCATGTGTCCATTCTCCCTCGTCACAGACCGTTTCTCCGGTTTGCATTCGAGGGACGGGCATACCAGTACAAAGTTTTACCATTCGGGCTATCCCTCTCTCCCCGTGTGTTCACGAAAGTAGTGGAGGCGGCGTTAAAACCCCTCAGAGAGAGCGGCGTTCGCATATTGGCTTACCTCGACGATTGGCTTATAATAGCGCATTCTCGACGGACGCTTTGCGAACACAGAGATTTAACGCTTCGGCATCTCGCCCGTTTGGGTCTTCGGGTCAACTGGGAAAAGAGCAAACTCTGCCCCACGCAGAGGATCTCTTTTCTCGGGATGGAACTGGACTCGATCGATTTATCGGCGCGTTTGACAGAAGAGCGCGTCCAGTCAATTCTGACTTGCCTCGGTTCATTCCGAGGGAAGAATGCGGTCCCGCTGAAACAATTTCAAAAGCTCCTGGGGCATATGGCAGCAGCAGCGGCCGTGACACCGCTCGGGCTGCTCCATATGAGACCGCTTCAGCGTTGGCTTCACGATCGAGTCCCGAGGAGAGCGTGGCGCGCCGGCATCCATCGTGTAACCATTACACCTGCGTGTCGCCTAACATTCCCCCCGTGGTCGGACCCCGCGTTTCTCAGGTCCGGTGTGTCCATGAGACAGATCGCTCGGCATGCTGTTGTACATACAGATGCGTCCGACACGGGCTGGGGTGCCACGTACGACGAGCTTACGGCTTCAGGGGTGTGGACAGCACCCCAGTTGCACTGGCATATCAATTGCCGAGAGTTGTGGGCAGTATATCTGGGACTTGGACGCTTCGCTACGGAGCTGCGAGGGAAGGATGTACTAGTACGCACCGACAACACTGCGACCGTTGCGTATATCAACCGTCAAGGCGGTTTGCGCTCCCGTCACCTGTCGCATCTCGCTCGTCATCTCCTCCTTTGGAGTCAGAAGCATCTGAGGTCCCTTCGTGCCATTCACATTCCGGGCTCGCTCAATACAGCAGCGGACGCGCTTTCTCGAGCTGCGCGCCCCGGCGAATGGCGACTCCACCCCCAGACGGTCCAGCTAATTTGGAAGAAGTTCGGTCGTGCGCAGATAGATCTGTTTGCGTCGCCGGACGATACCCACTGTCGCCTATTTTATTCACTAACCGAGGGCAGCCTCGGCGTGGACGCATTGGCACACAGCTGGCCTCGGGGGATGCGCAAATACGCATTCCCCCCAGTGAGCTTAATCGCACAGACACTGTGCAAGGTCAGGCAGGACGAGGAGAGCCTTTTACTGATCGCCCCATATTGGACGAGCAAGAATTGGTTTCCAGAGTTAATGCTCCTCGCGACAGCCCCTCCCTGGCGGATTCCCCTGAGGAAGGACCATCTTTCTCAAGGAGGGGGCACATTATGGCACCCGCGCCCCGACCTGTGGGATCTCCATGTGTGGTCGTTGAGCGCGCGCAAGGTTTAGGTGATTTACCGCAAGCGGTATCTAACACAATCAACGCGGCACGAGCTCCGTCTACGAGACGGGCTTACGCGTTTAAATGGAACCTTTTTGTCACCTGGTGCTCTTTGCAACGCGAGGACCCCAGAGAATGCCCTATTAACACCGTGCTTTTATATCTTCAACATAGGTTAGACGGTAGGCTGTCACCCTCCACCATTAAAGTTGATATCGCTGCTATTTCTGCTCATCACTCACTTATTAACGGCAGATCAGTTGGCCAGCATGATTTGGTTGTTAGATTTTTAAGAGGCGCTCGTAGGCTAAACCCCTCGCGCCCTCCTTCTATTCCTCCCTGGGACCTGTCCATGGTGCTGAAAGCCCTTCAGGCCCCCCCGTTCGAGCCTTTGCAGTCTGCGAGTCTGAAGCTTTTGTCAATGAAAGCTCTGACCCTGCTAGCATTGGCCTCAGTGAAGAGAGTAGGGGATTTACATGCATTCTCTGTTGACGACTCGTGCCTTCAGTTTGGTCCTGCTGCCTCAAGCGTAACATTGAGGCCCAGACCAGGCTACGTGCCCAAAGTTCCCACTACTCCTTTCAGAGATCAAGTGGTGAGCTTGCAAGCGCTGCCTCCGGAGGACGCAGACCCAACCATGGCTTTGTTGTGCCCCGTACGCGCACTGCGACTCTACATGGATCGCACGCAAAGCCTCAGGACCTCAGACCAGCTCTTTATTTGTTATGGTGGCCAGCAGAAAGGGAAAGCTGTCACTAAGCAGAGGATGTCTCATTGGATAGTTGATACTATCGCCCTGGCTTATAATCTTCAGGGTATTCCTTGCCCCTTTAATTTGAGAGCGCACTCCACACGGAGTGTTGCCTCATCTTGGGCTTTAGCTCGTGGTTCCTCGCTAACAGACATCTGTAGAGCTGCTGGTTGGGCGACACCTAATACGTTCATTAGATTTTACAGTGTTCGTATTGAGCCTGTATCCTCTCGTGTTCTTTCCTCACCAGGGGGAGCACGGAGAACAGTCTCACAGGTCGGCTTGCAGCCTCCAACTGATGCTTCATAACTGTGTCAGTATGGAAGGCCTTCAGAACAAAGATGCGTAATGGTTTGAATTGTTCTTCCTCCGCTGCCCTGGCAGCCTTTGTTGCGGAGCATTGGCTGTCAGCCTTTCACTAGCTGTATCCTCGCGAACCTACGTGTCTGGCTCGGGCTCCACATTGTGTCCCACCGGGTTCCTTTGTATTTTTCCGTGGGGTTAATCCTACCAGCCCACGTTTCCCTTAGCAGAGCACTGCTTTGCTTACACAGCCACGGCTGTCTTTATTCTCAACTACGGTTGACTTTCGCCCACCAATAGCCCTTAAGACGGGTGGTGGCTTCCGCAGCGTTCCTATCCCGCTCAGGTAGGGCGCTTCCCAGTCGCTGGCACTTCTGTGGGGTTAAAGGAACATCTAGTGCCCGGCCTTCTGCCTTAAAACCTACCTCCTCCTCCTTAAGTGGAACCGGAGGGCTTTTACGCAGTCACTGGAAGAGGTCAGCCCCTAGTGGCGTTTTGATAGGGATTCCCAATTCGTCGGTCACGACGTGACGTCGTAGTGACCGACTGAAAGGGAACGTCTCGGTTACGGATGTAACCCTCGTTCCCTGAAGGAGGGAACGGAGACGTCACGTCCCGTCGCCACAGGTGCTGCCACCTGCTGTTACGGCCGGTCACACTTTCCGGCTTTCTCAGCGAAAAAGAAGCTAATTTCCTTATTTGCACCTGCTGCTTATATACGCACCTGGCGGGGCGGCGCCAGCATTATGCAAATATCTCAATGCCAAGTTCATTGGCGTTTTAGTAGTATTCGAAGCAGATTGGTCTCTCTAAGCGAGTTCCCAATTCGTCGGTCACGACGTGACGTCTCCGTTCCCTCCTTCAGGGAACGAGGGTTACATCCGTAACCGAGACGTTTCATCCCATCTTCATTTTTATTCATCACCTCTCTAATATGGATGGGTTTTAAGGATGTTTGTTAGAGATCGGATAATATCAGTGAATGCTCCAGTGTTTTATAAATTGGGTAAGCGCGCCAACTAGTGGGTAATAGCGAAAATATAGATTGCCTTAAACTCATCATTGGTGGGGAAAGAGTTAACTATTAGGAAAGACGTTAAACCAAATATTTCTTACCTCCAACATGCAATATCTGTGTGGTACTGAGATCCCACATGAACTCTTTTTAAGCAAGTCAATACACCGTTCGAATGACACAATGGCTGTTCATTCTTGATGACGTGATATGCTGTGTTGCTATGTCTCTCGATGCGCTAGAAATTCTCCTCATTCATACGTCTTGCCATTAAGTTCAGTGGACCAGATGAAGCATTATCAGACTTTTCTCATGGGCTTCGACGTTTTGTTTGCGGTAGTTGCTGGTCCTAACGAAAAAGGATCCCGACTTGTCTGCTATACCTGGAAAATGACGGAAAACTGGTCGAAACATCGCATCCTTTCTTTCTTCGTGTTTTATCTAAGTAAATGTATGCTTCCAACATGCTAAAAAAAGTTTACGTTTGGCCTTATAATCGGAGGGCACCGGCGCCTCCGCCATCTTACGTATCTTTGTTCTAACTTACTACTACCAGCTGAGTATCACGCAAAATACGCAACAGTCACCACAACAACCAATAAGGTAAGAGAAATGTTATGATATTGCTAAGAAGTTTACGTTCGCGCCGCTTAAAATGCGTCTCAATGGTAACATTGCGTCAGAGTACATACAGACAAATGACTGGAGACAGAAATATATTTTAGTGACTGAGGGTGAAGCACTGGCCCAATCGGGCAAGTGACATTACTGTTTACTGGCCCGAGCTTCTCTCACACTGGCCCCGGGCAACCGGGCAGTCCCTTATGTCGAGCCCTGCTTTAGTCTTATTTAATGCATACACAACAGTCTCTGAATATAGATTAGTGATGATTTAATGAACTGATCTGATTACTATTAACTTGTTATTAAATGTTTGTTTTTGTATGTTGTGTGTAAAACATGATCAGAAACACTGTGATCTAAATATAAATGAATTACTAAGAGTGTAGATATAACCTAAGAGTCATAGTGGTTTTAAAACACAAAGCATGTCTATTATTTATTTTAGTCACTGTATGCTTGTGACACTTTAAGAGCTTCATTTCTAAGTTCACGTTAAACCTGATGTAGAAAGAAATGTGGTTTTGTTCTGTTGGCGGATATGAGAGATGTGCTTGTGTTAGACTATTAGTAGCTGTTTATGGTTTATGTGTATATGAGAGGTGAGAGTCAGCTCACCCGACTCTCGTTCTCTCTGTAAGACCTTCTCTGCTCTTCTTTTTACTTATTACATAGTTGGATGGTGAAGAAGAGCTGCAGTCTTGTGTGAAAAGTGTATTGGGCTAAGCACACAACCCTGGGGGGCCCTGGTGTTAATGATCAGGGTGGAGGATGTGTGCTTGCTCACTCTAACACATTGTGTATGGTTTGTTAGAAAATCCAGTATAGAGTTGCATAATGTGGTACCCAGTTCAAGTACTGTTACAGCCTTGCATTATGTTCTCATGCTCTAGGTGGTCCAGCAAGGAGTTTAGCACAACGGCTTCACAATCACTTAATAATAACATTTCACACATTCATGCTCACCTGTACATTCCATTTAATTAGAAGGAAGTTACTCCACTCCTTTTATTAACCTAAATTAGATGCACCTGTTTGAGGTCATTTGCTGCATAAAGACACCTGTTCACCCCATACAATCAGTTAGAATCAAACTACTAACATGGCCAAGATCAAAGAGCTGTCCAAAGACACTAGAGACAAAATTGTACACCTCCACAAGGCTAGAAAGGGCTACAGTGAAATTGCCAAGCAGCTTGGTGAAAAAAGGTCCACTGTTGGAGCAATCATTAGAAAATGGAAGAAGCTAAACATGACTGTCAATCTCCCTCAGGCTGGGGCTCCATGCAAGATCTCACCTCATGGGGTCTCAATGATCCTAAGAAAGGTGAGAAATCAGCCCAGAACTACAAGGGAGTAGCTGGTCAATGACCTGAAAAGAGCTGGGACCACCGTTTTTTTGTCATGGGTGCCCGCACATGCGCGAGTCATTTGTTTTTCCTGGGCACTAGATGATCCTGCTGCTCAGTTAACACAGTGTTTGAGTTCACCTACATGTTTCTCTGTGCCACTGACTGGACGGACGGGACAGAGTCGCGTAACCTTACACGCCTACATCTAACATCCATCTATCCATCAACTGACTGTTCAGATTGTTTACAACCTAACACATTGTGTTTAGTCCTATTTAATGCATACAGAACATTCTTATTTACATTTACATTCATCCAAAGCGGCTTACAAATGAGGTAACAATAGAAGCAATTTGAGCAAGATAAAAACAGCAATACATAAGAGAAATAGAAACGGTCTTATCAAGTCTAACACAGTATCAAGGGTTAGTAGTTTTTTTAATTTGATGAATTGATCTGATTGTTATTAAATGTGTTTTTATGTTGTGTGTTTTTGTGTACAGAGATCTGCAGTAGAGGATGATGTGGTGTATGCAGGAGTCAAGAGACGATAAACAAACTCTCTGTGATTCTCAGATCAACATTCAGCTGTTTAATCATTTTCACTTTCGGTTATAACTTTAGATAAAGTGCTTATTACATTTAAGATGTCTGTGTTCTCTCTCTTACTTTCAAGATTTGTTACTTCTCCATTGAATTCTGAAGCATAATACACGCTAACAAACGCTAAAATGCAAGCATACTTAAACAATATTTTACCATGTTTTAAATAATGTTTATAGACAACAGTTTAAAGAAAGACAGAACTGTACATTATCAGAAACAACTAAAGTATTTGAATTTAAAACAGAAACAATGTCTATTTTTTATTTTTCTAACTGAATGCATCTGACACTTTAACAGGTTCATTCGGGTTCAAGTGATGCCTGATTAGGAAAGAAATGTGGTTTTGTAATACTGGTGAACTTGAAATGTGCGTTTTTATTTAACTGTATGTGGTTAATGTGTATATGTGTGTGCATGTGAGAGGCATGAACAGTGTGTTTCTGTAAATACTGTGTGACTTTTTCACTGTACACAAAGCATTTGAATTCACCCATGCTAATGTTTAACAAATAAAAGATTGCTTTAAATCAAACCGTACTGTTACAGTCATATGCAAAAGTTTAAGAACCCCTGACAATTTCCATGATTTTCATTTATATATATTCAGGTGTTTAGATTAGAAGTTTTTCAAATTGGCAGTCGGGTCCGGGTCTGTCCCAGTTTAATTAATTTGGGTCACATCTAATTAACGTTGTGTGTAAAATCCAATTCGATCGGAAAACGTCCGTGATCAGAGTCAGTCAGTGCTAATGCGCTAAAGCTCATGTGCAGTTTCAAGTGCACCTCCGGTTTCTATGGTGATAACAACTGGCTCTTGATTTGAAACTAGCTTACTGTAATCATGCAGTAAGCTGAATTGTTATTAAAAAGTCTATAATGACATAAAAATAAAAGAGAGTCTGTTTAGTTTGTTATTTAGTTGTCAAGCATATACATTGAATACATTTTAATAACCTTAATGTACTAAAAGTGTAAAGTAAAACTGTTACTTGGATCTAACTCAATAAAATTAAGAAAACATTTTCCAACTACTTTTTGTAAGTTTATTGAACTAACTGATATTTTGAGTAGGGACAACTTAATAATATGGATTTCAACAGAAACAGAAACAGTTCCAAATAAATGAACATTAAACATCAACAAGTCTTTCTTTTTAGTAAAAAAAAAAAACATAAAATAGAGTTTAAATTCACATTTTACCCTCCAAATGCAGTCCCATGAAAAGCATTCTGGGAACTACGAGTCCACTGCCTAGTTAGTTATGTTTAATAAAATCATTCATGTAGTTTCAACACAAAATTATTAAGTTAATTTCCTTCTTACAAATTTAAGTGGATTATACATGATAAAGTTGAGTCAAAAAGTTGAATTTAGTCAATAATGTGTTAATTTAGAATTACTCAAATTATTCAAATTCTTATGTTATTTTATCTCATATGTTTATATGATAAATTTTTAATACAGTTTACTCATTTTAACTTAAAGTTAAATCTACTAAGGCACAGAAACACGTTTGAATCAGTTAAATATTAAATGACTTTGACTGGATCATTAGCACAAACTTGAGCAAAAACATAAACATGCATTAACATAACTGTATTTTTACAGTAGCAGCATGATAAGATGTAAATAACACCTTACTTGACAATACATTAAACAAAATATTGTATGCCGTTTGGATCACACTGACCCCTCAATATTCAATCTATACTGTTGAGAGTCATCTAGTGTACACTACAGGAATTCACCTCTTCATGATCAGATCTGACTGTGATCAATATAAACACATCTCACAGCTGCCACATTACTTTTGTGTGATAAAATCAATATCATCATGTGTGTAAAGTTATATCCAAAGTTGTACACAACTTGCATTGATATAACTTTACATAATAAGTAAGTTGTAAGTTGTTACCGAATGTATGTAAAATTTTACTACACATTCATTTAAAGACGTATAATGTTTACGTTTTGTAGCTGTAATTTACATCTAAAACAATATATTTTGATGTTTATGGACTGTCTCATTCACTTCTATTGTAAACATCACAGTGTAACAGTTGTGTTTGTTAAAGAGCTAAACTGATGATTGAGGTCAAAGGTGAAGCCTAAAATGGCCAATCATAGTTTAGTGGTTTAAAGTCTCACCTTTATCAGAGGCCCTGTCCCAATATTCACACTAAGCCCTAAGGTCTTCCTCGAAGTGGACACTTGTTGAAAGTGCACTTAGCAGAGTAAGTGCGCAAGGGCCCGAAGCGGTGAAGAGCAGAATTGGGACAGTTTGGCACACGTCACTATCTATGTCACTTCTGTCGTGATTTGGGGCTGGATTCACGAAAACATTCTTAAGACAAAAAATAGGAAAGTAGTTTAGATAAATTATAAGAAGTTCGTAAGAATGTTTCTAAGTGCAATTCTCAAACACTTCTTAATATTCTCAAATATTTACATAAGAATATCTTAAATGTTTGTCTTAAGAGTAAAATAACAAGCTTTGAAATGAATTATACTACCCTGCTCATGAGGTTATCCGTCCATTCATCTTTTTTCCACATTGTAATCATTAACGCGATATATACTACATAAATGAGTGATGTATTAAGACTATAGAAGACGTAATTTGCTGTTGCAATAGAGAGCAGCTACTGTATGAAGGCGGTGCAGTGAGTAAATATCATTCCCTAATCACCCAATCGGTCCAACCTGCGGGTGCTTCACTCTACGTGCCCGGTTCTATCTCCCACACGTCCGCATGACAGAGATGGACGCGGAGGGTGGTGAAGTTTGCCCGGGCTTTCGGAGCGTTCGACTCACATGGCGGATCGATTGCTGGTTTGACTCCCGCTCAGAGCGTTTTCCAGCTGTTAGTAATTTCACAATAAATGTACTATAAAGTAAAATGTTAGCTAATATTATCACTAATACTTATGTGTTTTGTGACACAATAACTGAAGTAAGCCATTAAACTCTATTATTTTTAGGACGGAGTATGAAATTCCTCATTAAACTTATCTTTGTGAAGTAAACATTTTAAATGTTTTCCCTCTGAGTTTTGCCGGCGTCCGACCATAGCAACCGTTTTGCTCCCTCATTGGTTAGCTGTTCGAAATGTCAGGACACCACAAGGATTCTGGGTAATAGCCCATAGCAAAGTGCGGTCTGATGCGCACTTGCGAAAGGGGTGCATTAAAGGAATGTTCCATTTTCTTAAAAGAAAAATCCAGATAATTTACTCACCACCATGTCATCCAAAATGTTGATGTTTTTCTTTGTTCAGTCGAGAAGAAATTATGTTTTTTGAGGAAAACATTGCAGGACTTTTCTCATTTTAATGGATTTTAATAGAGCCGAACATTTAATACTTAACTCAACACTTAAAGGTGGAAAAGAGGATGTTTGTTTAATACATTTTTGCAATATTACTTGAAACTGTCTTTACTAAATGATAAAAGACTATTTATTAGGTGCACTGAAAGTAATACATTTAATATATGTCATCTGTGCATAAGGTAGGGCCTTAAAAACCTCAGCCATTCGTTGACGTAATCATCGCATGAGCGATTGGCCCTCTGGCTTGTCAATCACTGCCATTAGGTTCCTTGTTAGAGACGTGCACGCTCCAGTAACTTTACACGAGTGACGCATGCGCATAACGCATGAACTCCGTCTTTAGTTTCGGTTTGTTTTCATTGTCGCTCCTGCTTTCCTCCTCGAATTTGCACCACGGAAGAGAAGAAATTCGAAGGAGGACGTAAAAGAAAGACTTTTTAAGCCGCTTCTCAGTCGGCGGAAAACATCCTCTTTTGTGCCTTTAACAGTTTTTTTCAACAGAGTTTCAAAGGACTCTAAATGATCCCAAACGAGGCATAAGGGTCTTATCTAGCCAAACGATTGTCATTTTTTGACAATAAAAATAACAAATATATTTTAAAGCACAACTTCTCGTTTAAATCCGGTCGTGATGCGCCAACGTGACCCCACGCAATACGTCATGACGTCAAGAGGTCACAGAGGACGAACGCGAAACTCCGGCCCAGTGTTTACAAGTGTTGAGAACGAGGACCGTTCCTACATTGTTGTATGTCAACTGATACTAATTAATGTCTTTGTGGCAGTTTATTGTTTACAATGGTCCGCAAATGTGTGTTTTATATATGTAACACGTGACCTCCCTACGTCACTACGCATTTACGTTAGGTCGCGCTGGACCGGATTTAGACGAGAAGTTGTGCTTTAAAAGTGTATATTTGTTATTTTTATTGTCAAAAATGACAACCGTTTTGCTAGATAAGACCCTTATGCCTCGTTTGGGATCGTTTATAGACCTTTGAAACTCCGTTGAAAAATACTGTTAAGTGTTGAGTTAAGTATTCAATGTTGGGCTCTATTAAAGTCCATTAAAATGAGAAAAATCCGGCAATGTTTTCCTCAAAAAACATAATTTCTTCTCGACTGAACAAAGAAAGACATTAACATTTTGGATGACATGGTGGTGAGTAAATTATCTGGATTTTTCTTTTAAGAAAATGGAATATTCCTTTAAGTGCACTTGATAACCCCTGGAGAGCACCATTAGAGAATCGGGACACCCTACGGTCTTGTACCCGTTAGCGAGAGCGTGCATTGAGGGGCACAAGGGCAGAAGTGCGTATGGGACAGGGCCAGAGATGTTGTTGGTGATGAATTGATCAGGTTGATGGTTGGTGAAGATAAAATCTCCACCTGAGGAAGATTAAGCTTTTATTACAACTCTGACCAATATAACATCAACTACTGATGAAAATATCAATATTTTTGAAGCAAAAAGTGAACAGAAGATAAAACATTAAACAGAAATTGTTTAAAATGTGTTTTTTACACAGTTTAGTTTGCAGTCATGTGTTTGTGAAACAATACAAATCAAATTATAACCATTTAATGCTCATTCTCTGATGTTTTTGGCAAGTTTGTGTTTTAAATCAACATACCTGACACGTTAAATCTGTTCAGTCAGTCTCACAGCAGCTCTTTTGTGATACATTTCTTATTTTGTGTTTCTTTAAGATGAACGGTACCTCTGTCACTCGGTCTGATCTCGGTCGACTCGATTTAAATTTAATTTCAGCAGATAATCGTTTGTTTTCCCTCAGTTTTACATCAGTTTCCGCGACTATAGTCATGCTGCAAGATGTTGTACTGCTGAAGCGACTGTAACGATGAGCGCATGCGCGGTTGTGTCTAGAACGGATATAGCAACGGCAAATAAAAGAAAACTCGCAGGATGAGCACCGTTTTCATCCTCAATCTTCATCCTTAATGCTACGCCCAAGCCTAACCCTAGACCCAAAATTTCGCTATATTTAGGCCGTAGATTTAGGCCGATGTTTACCAAACATTAAATTCAACATCTCGCGAGATTTATGCCGTGCTGTATCCCATCTAGCCAGAGTTCGCGGAAAGTAGTTTGGGTTTTCATCAAATACATTGGACATTGATGTCAAGTTCCTCAAAACATTCACAACATATTAACACATTAGCGCGTTTTGACAGTGAAGTAAAACAGTGAAGTAAAACAGAGAGAGAGAGAGAGAGAGAGAGAGAGAGAGAGAGAGAGAGAGAGAGAGAGAGAGAGAGAGAGAGAGAGAGAGAGAGAGAGAGAGAGAGAGACGTTAAGCATCTAGAATTTAGAATTTCAACGGTGCAGACCAACAGTGAATCAACATTGAAATTATCTTTTCCTCTCTCATTATCATGATTTTTAAAAATTATTTTGTGTTGACATTATAAGCTGTTGGTTTCTCCTCTGACAATATCTCTTTCGAAAATTAACCATCATTTTCAGCTGTTTCTGTGGTGGTGAATATCTTCGGTGGACGGCGCTCTACTACAATTATGGGTTATATGTGTGTGTAAGTAAACTCACGAGTATTTAAACTTTTAATTTACTGCAAAAACGCTCATGTGTTAATATTTTGTGAATGTAGTTTAATTTTACTTTCAATGTCAAATTTATTTGTTTAACAAGCAGACGCGACTCCACAAATCAGGGTTCTGGCTAGATGGGATACAGCTACAGACACATCTCCCAACTTTAGGGTTAGGATTGGGATAGGATTAATTTTTAATGAAACATCGGTTCTGGCTAGATGATACAGTTACGAACTAAACCCAATGAAAGGTTTGGTAGTAGGTTTAGAATGAAAACAGCGCTCATTCGGCGAGATTTTGCACGCAGAAGTTTCCCTTCTAGCCACAACCGCGAATCGGCGTCATTTCATTATCGGGATAAGACACGCCCCCTCAGTCAGCACAACGTCGAAGAAACTGAGGTAAAAACATGATTATTTCCTGAAATTAAAGTCAACTGGAGTCGACAGCGCATCAAACTAAAAAGTAAGAACTATAAAATAAAAGTCTCATTGCTTCAGGAAAATTTATTTGTTCATCAGTAGTTTATGTTTTATTGATAGAGTGTCATCTTCCTCAGGGTAAAGGTTTCAGAGGTCACATTATCTTCATCAGTCTTCATCAGTTTGTGTCTCTAGTCAGCATCAAATATATTTTATAGAGGTGAGAGTTTACTTTATAACTTTTTGTCACTTCAGGCTTCACCTTTGACTTTTCCTCGAGTATAATCAGTTTAACGCTTTAACAAAACACAACAGTATACCATGCAGCACTAAGATTTGTAACTAATTCCAGCTTTCGTACACATCACTGTAACTTATATGAGAGTGTTGGTTGGCCTTCTTTGCATAATCGCAGGTTGGAGCATTGGTATGTTTTTCTTTATAAGGCCATAGTGTATAAACTGCCTTCTTATTTATGTTCTCTCCTGATCCCTAAAGTCACTACTGGGAAATGTAATCTTAGATCTAATGGACAAATCATGTATGACATTCCCCGAACGCGAACTGTTTTCGGTGAAAGTGCCTTTAAATTTTTTGCCCCATCAACCTGGTACAAACTGCAGAAATATCTTAAATTAGAACATCTTCCAACATTGATGCAGTTTAAAATTAGGATTAAGGATTACTTGAGGACTATATGCACATGTGCTGATACTGAGTGCTGCTGGTGATGATGTGGAGATTATGTTAATTTGCCATTTTTTTTCTCTCTCTCTTTCTCTGTTTTATGTTGTCTGTATTTGCTGTATATTTTTAATTATGAAACTTTTATTCTGCTGTCTTGGCCAGGACTCCCTTGAAAAAGAGATTCTGAATCTCAATGGGATTTCTTTCCTGGTTAAATAAAGGTTAAATAAAAAAAAAAAAAAACAGAAGTCCATAAACTTAAAAAATTCAGAAGTAAAGCTTTGAGAGGTAAACACTGTATATGTGTTTATCTATATAAAATTATAAATGCAACAAAATTGTGTATAACTTAGTATATAATTTTATTACTTCACATAAAAGTAGTGCATTTGTTGACTTTGAAATCAGACCTTATTTTTTAAAGATATACAAGCATTAATCACTGTTGTAAAGTGTATTATCCTTGTGCATGTGCTTTATATGTAAAACCTATACTGCCTCCTAAAAGGGTGGTCACTAGAAATGTCTTTAGGGTTGAAAAGAGAAATGGGCTGCGTTCAGCCCCGACAAAACGTTGCACAACGTTTATTAAAGGGACACTTCACCCATTTGCATTAAGCTTTGTATAGTTAGAACCCCAGTCATGTTTTTGAATGGTCGTGCATCATTTCCTCAGATTCCGCTGAGACAGGAGAAATACAGATTTCAGTGTTGCACTTTCTTCTTTCAATGATGTAAAATCATCATTTTGCATCATTGAAAGAAGGAAGTCCAATATCTTTGTTGAGGGAGTGAGACTACAAACACCCCTTTTCTGTGTCAAATAAGTACCAAATTCTAAATGTATGTTACATTTCAACTACAAATATGACACACTTTCAATAAAGATTAATGTTTCTATGGGTGAAATGCTCCTTTAAACAGAAACGGTGATGCATTGAACACCCTGTTGTGATGACGCAAGAGTTGCAACTACGGTAGCTGAGAGGCCATTCTTTGTGTTCTTTTTTAAATGTTTCTGAAGCCTGATGAAATCGTTATAAATGTGTGTTTAATACTGTAAAATACCCTCGATGTTACAGTCACTGACCTTGCCGTCCAGAATGAAAGACAACATTCCAACTTGAACCCATTGAGCGAGCTGTCTCTTTACTACCGCGTGGTTTTATACATCTTGCCGCTGATTGGGCCGACATTTCTGACACACCCACCAAACAAGAGAAAACGCTTCTAAAACCTGTTGCATTCCATTGCACAACGTTTCCAGGAAACATGTCGTTCAACCCGGAAACCGTAGCAAAACGTTGCGCACCGGTGTGAGATTGAACGTGCCCATGGTGTCTTAAGAGAGAGTTGATAGGTTAGTTAATAGGGTGGGAGTGGTCTAAATTAGTGAAATCTATGCCTGGGAACATAACAGTGTTGTTTAACTGTGTACAACCTTGCTGCAGACTGCCACACTTTCGGATTATCTTAACAAACACTTTTTTAGATCCCTGAACTGTTGAGGGAAATGTTTCTCATGTTTGTTTTTTTCTCTTTGTGTTTCTGCTGTTTAGTGGGTAAGTTATAAACATTCTTTAGAATACATTTAGTTCTGAAAAATGTTTTGTTTTTAATTTTGTGTACATATATATACACTGTATTTTCTGTTTGTATCTTAAAAAATAGTTAAAAATAAATAGACATTAAAACTTTACTAAAACAACAAACCTGGTGATGGTTACCTAAGACTTTTGCACAGTACTGTATATTGTCTCTGGACAGGGTTTATTTAAATTACATATTTTTCATTTAGAAAACGCTTATCCAAAATGACTATCCAAAATCTTTTTTATCCAAAATTAATGAAGCACCGCATTGACACAGCAAGCAAAACAATTTTGTTAATTCTCGGCTTCTTTTATTTTGTATTAAATGGGGACCAAGGAAAGACATATCATGGACAGAAGCAGAACGTACTAAAAATCTACTTGTACCTTTACTTGCTGGATTTTGTATACCATACGGCAAAAAAATAAAATTTCTGTCCAAAATATATTTTAAATATATGCTAAATACATTTTGTAGAATGTAATGCTCAATTGAATATATATATATATATATATATATATATATATATATATATATATATATATATATATATATATATATATATATATATATATAAATTTGGAAATATATTTAGTTTTAACCTTCATATATCAGCATATATTTCAAAAGATGGCTGCCAAACCTCGCTTAACCAGAGCACGCCGAATGTTACATACTAAACCTAAGATTTTTAAACCCTCTTCATTTACCAAACAAAGCAGAAAGTCTAATGAATATCCTACCGTCACTCCAATAGCTGGTTTCACGTCCTCGGCTTTGCTAATATGTGTTATCGTTTGTTCGTATCGCTACCTTTTGCTACATGAGGAAAATGGGAGTTTTTCTTCCAGCCGCAAGAAGTCAATACCTTTTGTTCTCCAGCCTATTGAACAACGGCCACTTGAGAGCAAATACAATAACAAAGGATGATACTGCATCAACATTGGACTCTCGTACAAGACTGTTACACTTTGCAGCAATACTTTTATAAGCTGGTGATGTTGAGTTAAATCCTGGACCTTTGGAATCTAAGGTGTTAACTTCACCGGTATTTCGAGGGAGGATGTCTGCATATCTCGGCGAGCTTGTATTGAGGCTAATCACACCTGTTGCTCCTGGTGGGGTGGAGGTACCGGCGGTTTCTTGTGGCTTGGTACTGGGGCAGACGACCTCGTCGGTGACTCTCGGTGGAGGAGGGTTAAATCAGGGTTAAAAACAGAGGTCTCCAACTACCGTCCAATTAGTATCTTGCCAATAGCTTCAAAAGTAATTGAGAAGTGGGTGGCAAAACAACTGGTAGAACATCTGGATAAAGGTTTCACCCCACTGCATTGTATGCAGTTTGGGTTTCAGCCCAACCATTCAAGGAGACAGCAAATAGTTTTTTAGTTGAAAAAATATTTATTGGATAAAAGTCCTTGTGTAGGAGCCGTATTTTTAGACCTCAAAAAGGCGTTTGACACAGTGAACCATCAAGTACTGCTGACTAAACTCACACATTTTAACTTTTCTACAGATGCTTTATCATGGTTTCAATCTTATTAATCAAATAGAACACAACGTGTAAGTATTGATGGTGTTAAATCATTTTCTCTTAATAATCATGTGGGAGTTCCGCAGGGCTCCATTCTTGGGCCTCTATTATTTTCCATGTACATTAATGATCTTCCAACTGTTTGTTTGGACCTTAATGTACAGATGTATGCGGATGACGCTGTGATCTTCTTACATGGCAAAGATGCAAAGACAATAGCTATAGATCTTACAAATGCACTAACTAAAGTTCAAAATTGGTTAAATCAAATGTGTCTTACTCTTAATACTAAAAAGACAGTTGTCATGATGTTTACAAAAAACAAAAAAAACCTGAAAAAATAAAAATTAAAGAACCTGTTTGCAAGATGCCGGTGAAAAAACTATCAACAAGAAGTAGATCTTCTGTGTTTGTGGGAGGTGAAGAATTGGAGTTGGTAGATCAGTTTAGGTATCTTGGGGTTATATTAGACTCGAACCTTACTTTCACAAAGCACATAAAAAAGGTAGCTAAAGTTATACAATTTAACTTGCAAAACTATAAACAAATTAGGTCTTTTATTACAACAGAGGCTGCAAAATCCTATCTCCATTGTATGATTTTTTCTCATATTGAGTACTGCTTCAGAAAAAAAAAGCAATTACTGTAAGGTATTTGATAGGAAACCACAGATATTTCACCATTGCTCAGTTTTAGAAAAGTATACATTTTTAAGTTTTGAAAATCTTAAAGTTTTTAAATGTAGTTGTCTTATTTATAGGTCAATGAATGGAATGGCCCCACCACCCCTGGGGGACTTCATAAAAAAGAGAAATAGTAAGACTAACACGAGGTCAATTACTCGAGGGGACTGTGAAGTGCCGTTTAGAAAGTCCACATTTGCACAAAATGTCCTCTCTATTAAAGGCTGCACAGATTGGGACAGAATGCCAATAGAAATTAGAGATAGTCCTACGTTTGCATTCTTTAAGAAGCAGCTTAAAAGATGGCTTAATAATAATTATAAATGTGAACATTAGGTAAAAAGGTAGACTGATAGGTAGATTAATTCTATTTGTATTTAATAAGATACATAGTATTCACGTATTTTATAGAAAAGTGTTACTACTAGTATTTTACATTGTTCAGGTGCTTTTAATGTTTTAGTGTTATAGGTTTATTAATTGTTGTGTATGTTGTTTGTTTATTAGGGCCCGAGCACACCGGGGTGTGAGGACCCTATTGTTCTTCAAGGAGTTATTAGGGCCCGAGCACACCAGGGTGTGAGGACCCTATTGTTTTTGCTCCGTTTATTATTATTATTCTTCTTCTTCTTCTTCTTCTTCTTCTTCTCCGAAATGGATCGCATTTTTGAGGGCCTAAACATACCCGAAAACTCATGAAAATTTGCACACGCGTCAAAAGTGGCGAAAATTTACATGTAGTATAGGCGTCAGAAGTGGGCGTGTAAAAATGGCTCGATAGCGCCACCTGCAAAATTTCAAGAGAACAGCCCCCCCACTACGAAAAACTTACAGATACGAAATTTGGTAGGATCATCTATTACTCCAAGACCTACAAAAAAGTCTCTTGGAGCTAAGCTCTAAACCCCACAGGAAGTCAGCCATTTTGAATTTTCTCTGTCATTTTTTGACATTTCCAAGCGTCGTACTTTAACGAACTCCTCCTAGAGATTTAATCCGATCATCATCATATTTGGTCAGTATCATCTAAAGGCCTTTGCGATGCTAAATTGCGGAGCTTTTGACTTTTCATTGGAGGGCGTGTCCGTGGCGGCCTGGCAAAGTGTAATGTTTCGCCATGAAACAGGAAGCTGATGTAATTCAGGCATACATTGTCCGATCTGCCCCTGACTTCACACGTTTGATAAGGGTCCAGGCCTGAACACATCAACATGGCATAATTCAGTAACACTCATAGCGCCACCTAGAGGCAGCAGGAAATACCATGTTTGACGCTGTGACTTACTGCTCTTAGGTATTTAACCATATCAACATCATATTTCACCAGTGTAATCTCAAGACCTTGTGTGATGATAAAAAGCAACGACCTTGACTTTTCATTAAAGGGCGTGTCCGTGGCGGCCTGGCAAAGTATCGCTAATTGAATCGCATTTTGACAGGCTAAACAAGCTCAAAAAGTCATAAAACGTTGCACACACGTCAGAAGTGGCAAAAATTTACATGTGGCATAGGCGCCAGAAGTGGGCGTGCAGAAATGGCTCGATAGCGCCACCTGCAAAATTTCAAGAGAACAGCCCCGCCGCTACGAAAATCCTACAGAAACGAAATTTGGTAGGGTCATATATCACCCCAAGACCTACAAAAAAGTCTCTTGGAGCGAAGCTCTAAACTTCACAGGAAGTCAGCCATTTTGAATTTTTGCTGTGATTTCTGTGCAAATTTTGTCATTTCCAGGCTTCGTACTTTAACGAACTCCTCCTAGAGATTTTGTCAGATCGTCATCATATTTGGTCAATCTCATCTAAAGGCCTTTGCGATGTTAAATTGCGGAGCTTTTGACTTTTCGTTGGAAGGTGTGTCCGTGGCGGCCTGACAAAGTTCAGCGTTTTCGCCATGAAACCGGAAGTTGTTATAACTAAGGCATACAATGTCCAATCTGCCCCACACTTCACATGTTTGATAAGAGTCTTGGCCTGAACACATTTCAATGCCAATATTCAGCTTCAGTCCTAGCGCCACCTAGAGGTAGCAGTAAATGCCTTGTTTTACGCTGTGATTCACTGTTCTCAGAGATTTAATCAAATCATTATCATATCAGGTGAGACTGATCTTAAGCCCTTTGCGATGATAAATTGCGAAGATCTTGACTTTTCGTTGAAGGGCGTGTCCGTGGCGGCCTCGCAAAGAGTGATGTTTCTCCATGAGAAAGCTGTTGTAACTCAGGCATGCAATGTCCGACCTGTCACAGACATCATACGTTTGACAAGGGTCCTGGCCTCAACACATCAATGTTACAACAATCAAATACAATCATAGCGCCACCTGCTGCACAAAGGAGGTGTGGCACTTCAAAGTTCCTTTGAATATCCGCTTATATTTACCCACTGAAATTTCAATCCCCCTGGTTCATTGCTTTACTAAGGCCATAGAGTGGCGCTGCACATGCGTGCGAGGGCCCTTCCATCACTGCTTGTTATTATTATTATTTTTCTCCGACTTCAGCGGGACTTTAGAGGGCCTAAACATACTCAAAAACTCATGAAATTTTGCACGGATGTCAAGAGTGATGAAAATTTACATGTGGTGTAGGCTTTGGAATTAGGCGTGGGAAAACGGCTCTATAGCGCCACCTACAAATTTTCAACGAAGCAGCCCTCGGACTGTGTTTAACGTACAATTACGAAATTCGGTACGCTTCTGTAGCATGACAAGACCTACAAAAAAGTCTCTTGGGGCGAAGCCATAAACCAAACAGGAAGTCAGCTATTCTGAGTTATTTTTGTGATTTGGGCGCAGTTTTTGTCATTTCCAGGCGTCATACTTTAACTAACTCCTCCTACAGTTTTCGTCGGATCATCTTCATATTTGGCGAGTGTCATCTTAAGGCCTTTGTGATGCTAAATTGCGAAGGATTTGACTCGACGTAAAAATTTGTGTCGGTTCTGGCCCGACAAATTTTGATGTTTTCCGATGAAACAGGAAGTTGCTGGAACTCATGCTTACAATGTCTGATCAGTCCCAAATTTCACATGATTGCTAAGAGTCCTGACCTGAACACATCTACATAACAATTTTCATTTATAGCCATAGCGCCACCAGCTGGCAACCTGAAGGAACATGTTTTAGCGCCACTTTCAAATATTCAATGCAGCAGCCCTTGGACTGTGTTTAACTTACATGTACGAATTTCGGTATGCTCATGTATTATTACAAGCCCTACAAAAAAGTCTCTTGGAGCAACGCCCTACACCAAACAGGAAGTCAGCCATTTTGAATTATTTCTCAGATTTTGGCTCAGTTTTTCTCATTTTCAGCAGTCATACTTTAACTAACTCCTCCTACAGTTTTCGTCGGATCATCATCATATTTGGCGAGTCTCATCTTAAGGCCTTTGTGATGCTAAATTGCGAAGGATTTGATTCTATATTAAAATTTGTGTCGGTTCTGGCCCGACAAATTGGATGTTTCGCTATGAAACAGGTTGCTGGAACTCAGGCATACAGTGTCCGATCTGTCCCAAACTTCACATGATTGCTAAGAGTCCTGACCTGAACACATCTACATGTCAATAGTCACTTATGGTCATAGCGCCACCAGCTGGCAACAGTAAGTGACATGTTTACACTGATTATGCAATGTCCGATCTGTCCCAAACTTCACATGATTAATAAGAGTCCTGGACTTGAACACATCTAGATGTCAATAGTCACTTATGGTTATAGCGCCACCAGCTGGCAACAGGAAGTGACATGTTTACACTGATTATGCAATGTCCGATCTTTCCCTAACTTCACATGATTAATAAGAGTCCTGGACTGAACACATCTACATGTCAATAGTCACTTATGGTTATAGCGCCACCAGCTGGCAACAGGAAGTGACATGTTTACACTGATTATGCAATGTCCGATCTTTCCCTAACTTCATATGATTAATAAGAGTCCTGGACTTAACACATCTACATGTCAATAGTCACTTATGATCATAGCGCCACCAGCTGGCAACAGGAAGTGACATGTTTACACTGATTATGCAATGTCCGATCTTTCCCTAACTTCATATGATTAATAAGAGTCCTGAACTGAACACATCTTCATGTCAATAGTCACTTATAGTTATAGCGCCACCAGCTGGCAACAGGAAGTGACATGTTTACAATGATTATGCAATGTCTGATCTGTCCCAAACTTTACATAATTGACAAGAGTCCTGGACTGAACACATCTACATGCCAAAAGTCACTTATGGCCATAGCGCCACCTGCTGGCAACAAGAAGTAACATGTTTTACACTGATTATTCAAAGTCAGATCTGCCCTACATTTTACATGATCAATAAGAGTCCTGGACTGAACACATCTACGTGCCAATATTTACATGTAGTCACTCATACTCTCATACACTTTTAAATGGTTCACCTATGTTTACATGCTTAAATGCCTATTTACTACTGTTCCCTTTAATTCTTATGCCACGGCGTGGCGGTGTCATGTGTGCGAGGGCCCTTCCATCACTGCTTGCAGTTTTAATTTTGAGTTTGTTTTTTTATGTGTGGGACTACGGATGGAAACTAGCATTGTGCTAAATCCGGCGTATTTACGTCAATTCTTATTGTACGTTCATTAATATGCATTGTCCCATCTAAATAAATAAATGAAAAGAAAAAATGAAAAGAAAAAAATGTATTTCGAGGGCAAGCAAGTATATTTCCAATTTTACATTCCATATATTTTAAATATATGCTAAATACAAGTTATATATAAGTATAAAGTATATTGTTAAAGTTGAAAATATATTTAATTTTAACCTTTTTAAAACTGTTATGTTATATACAGATTTATAACATAAACAATTTTTTCTTTCAATGTGACGTGAATATATTTTCTTGAATTAAAAATATATCTTTAATGCTTTAAAATGTATTTACTTTTTAAAACAAAACAAAAAATTGGCCAAAAATATTTGGGTGAAAAATATTTTTGTAAACATGTTTGTTGACATTTTTTTGTATATTTTGAAATATATTTTAAAATAAAAAAATTTATATATTTTTTGCCATATGGAAGTGGGACAGAACATTTGAACTGCATCGACCGTAGGTTGAGTTTTTTTTTGAATTTCTGACTTTTTATTTTTGTAATTGTGTACTGTAATCATGAAATACAGTGCGTATAGAATTTTTTTTTAAAGCAGCTGTTCAAGTGATCAGCATTGGGTTTGCTTGTGGAGATACCTATAAAGCAATAAATAGAAACAAGTGGTGCTGATAACCAGAATTCAACATCTTCATCTTTCTCTCTCAAATTCCACATCGCTAAAGGTCAACTGAATCTATATAATACCATATCAATTGTCAAATTTCTATTCTAAGAGGAAAAGTTTAGAATGTAAGGTGTAATCTGCATTCCTGCTAGAGATGTCCCCTGATGATGAGTTCTAAATTACAGATAGAAGAGGCCATTAACAATGCCATTTGGTGCCCCTTCAGGTCATGAGAGCCTAACAAAACAAATCCTGGTTTAAGACTTTTATAATTCTTTGTCTTATCTGTGCATTGTGGCTTGGCAAAAGACTCAGGGAAGCACTCTGTAGCCAGAACTTCCCATAAAACTTGGTGTGTACTTTGCATCTATTGCCAGCTATGGCTTTACAACTTTTGTAAACTGTTGATAATTTGTAATAATGTCCATATTATGTCTGTTTTGTCAATTTATACAAAATGGCGTAGAATAGTGCACAAGTGTGCTATTGTTTTGTGTATACAATGCTTGGTGTTTAAATTTATCATTTGAACTACCACAAGGTTTCTTTTAAAGATTTACTAATCCAATTTACATTTACCGATTATTTGTAATCTTTTTCTCTGTTTGTGTGTGCAGGTGTGTTTGGTGTTGAGGTGAAGTCAGTGCCAGTGATGGAGGGAGATTCTCTTACTCTACACACTGATATTGAATTAAAGAGACCTGTTGTGATCGAGTGGAGGTTTGGAGATAAAGGTTCTCTAATAGCCACTATAAATAAAACGGCTAATAAAGTCAAAATATATGATGGTGTTCTTGATGGGAGATTCAGAGACAGACTGCAGGTGGATGCTGAGACTGGAGATCTCATCATCACAAACATCACAACTCAACACACTGGACTTTATAATGTAACCAACAGAAAGACACCAAATACCCCATCCAGATTTATTGTTACTGTCTATGGTGAGTAAAGATTTCCTGATCCTTGTTGTAGAGTATTGAAAACTAACAAACAGCCTTTAATTAATAAGAAATAATGTATAGACATTAGGCTGTTATCACAAAAATAAGCCTATACAGTGTGATCAGGACATGGCGCAAAGCAGACTTTATTCTGCGATAAAAAAACATCTGTCTGTCGTCAGACAGATGCTATTTACCTCATAATTATGGTAAGAAACATCAAATATTAATCTGAAATATTTTATATGTGCATTTTTAATTAATCTTCTGCAAAAAAAAAACTGTTAACTTTCGGTTTTAAGATAGAACAAAATTTTAAATGTCATGAACACAATATTCGGTTTAATCATTTGTAAATATAATGTCATACATAAGGAATAATTGACGACGGGCCATTGAATTATAATGCACACCCAAGGTGGTTATGCTGCACGACGTAAAGCGGAATGACGTGCGTTTTTTTTTTCAAATAATACAAAAGACCGGCGTCAATAATTCCGCATTTACAACGGTTACCACAAACATTGCTCTGGTGCCTATTTTTAAGACATTTGAAAAGATAGGTGTGCGGTTATCAAAAAATAAGGCATACCCATGGAACATTTCTCAACCAATCAGAATACAGCATTCAACAGACCCGTGGTATATAAGGTTATTAAAAGACATATTTATATTAAATTTTGTGTAATATTAAACTGTACCTGTCAAAATGAGTTGCAGCATAAGGGTTACCGTGTGTTATTAGTTTCAGGCGGTTGTTATCTCGGAATAACAAACCTTGGAATGTCACAACTGACCAATCAGAATCAAGCATTTTAGAGTGCCAGAGCAGGCAGTCTAGATCAGAGCGTTAACAGTAGCCGTTAGCCATGCAGATAATATATCAGTCACTAATAATGAAGGCGCTGAAATAATAAACACTTATAAACAAAATAATAGACAGTAAAATGCGTTTACTGTGGGGATGTTCAACATAATTTGCCTTCAGCTTCAATCTCTCATTTGTTTTCACTGGAGTGTGGGACTGGAGAGTTTAAAGCTGAATGCCGCCACCTAGCGTACTGGATGAATACATTTTTACAGATCTGAAAAGATTCAGGGCTTTTGACAAAACATTCGGGAAGCCAACCCCTCGATCCGCCCCTGTCCTAGTTTCGCACAGACGGGTTCACTTTCCAGTTTTGACTAGTTCACTATCTTGGTTTAAGAAACAAGTAGTGACCGGCCTTCTGATGTAAGCCCAGGTTCCGCCTCTTCACATATAGAGACGGAAGGTGTAAGCAGGTACTGGAAGGGGCAGCTCCGGTGGCGCTTTTGTACGAATTCCTAACTTGTCGGTCACGACGTGACGTCGTAGTGACCAACTGGAAGGGAACGTCTCTGTTACGTATGGAACTCTGGTTCTCTGAAGGAAAGAAATGGAGACGTCACGTCGCCACAGTATTCTGTACCATTGCTGTAGTTGGCCGGGCACTAGATGCTCAGTTTTCTCAGCGAAAATAGCTGACTTGGTATTGCACCCGCTGCTCGTTTTATTCTCATGTGGTGCCAGCAGATGCAAATACCTGCATTCCAAGTAAATTGGCGTTTTTCGAAGTTGATCCCGCGAAGTATGTTCCCAATTCGTCGGTCACAACGTGAAGTCTCCATTCCCTTCCTTCAGGGAACATGGGTTACATATGCATCCGAGATGTTACTGTGTGTTATTAGTTTCAGGCGGTTGTTATCTCGGAATAACAAACCTTGGAATGTTGCAATTGGATAATCAGAATCAAGCATTTTAGAGTGGCATGTAATAGTGATGGGGGCGAGAACGCCTATGCCGAGTCCAAGTCAAGACCGAGTCTTTGAAGGGTCGAGACCGAGTCAGTCCGTTGGTTTTCAAATACAGTCGAGTCCGAGTCAAGACCGAGTCTTTGAGTAAGCAAGTCTGAGTCGAGACAGAGTCTTTTAGGAGTCGAGACCAAGACCATAAAAACATGTCAGTTTTCATATTCATGATTTAATATCACCCCAGTTAATAATCAACAGTTAGGCCTACAGACTAAGCTAGATTGGGAATTGTTTAGAGAAGCAGTCTTAACGTCTTAATTTGGACTATGCTATCATTAATAAAATCACTACCGCATGCATCATCTACTGCTTATTTTTCTAGAGATAAATAAACGGCTCTGATATCTTTGCATTGCACAATGGGATGTCATTTTCAAATAATGCCTGTCAACAATGCATTTTATTATTATTATTATTATGTGTTGCGTGTTTTTTATTTGAACATATAAATCAAGGACTCTGGAAATTATGAGTCCTTTTCCTTCCACTGTGATCCAAGACCGAGTCAAGACAGAGTCTTTGAAGGAACAAGTCCGAGACGAGTCAGAGAAAACAGAAATCAGTCTCGAGACGGACTTGAGTACTACATCACTACCATGTAATAAATATTCATAATATACTGTATGTTGATTTTTATTTCTCTTCTCCAGCTGGTCTTCCCATTCCTGTCATCATCAGTTATTGTCCACAAAATCCTCCAACATCAGAAAGATCATCAGTCTCAAAATGTGTGTTATTGTGTTCAGTGTTAAATATGAGAGATGTGAGTCTGTCCTGGTACAAAGGAAACAGTTTATTGTCCAGCATCAGTGTGTCTGATCTCAACATCAGCAGCATCTCTCTTCATCTGGAGTGTCTGGATGATTCTTACAGCTGTGTGGTGAGAAATCCCATCAGTAATCAGACTCAACATCTCAACATCACTGATCTCTGTCAGCCGTGTTCAGATTCAACAGGTGTGATTATTAGTGCTGCTGATAAATATAGAAGACTTATTGTTGTTGTTGTTGTTGAAACACAACTTTCATGTTGTTTCTTTCAGACTGTGTTTCCTGTTGTAATGTTTCTGAAGCTGTGATCCAATTGGTTCTCTCTGCTCTGGTAGTTGTGGCTACTGTTGCTTTTCTAGTTTATGACATCAGATCCAGAAGAGCTGAACAGAAGAAGGAAGTTCAGACATCACCATCAGACCATCACTGATCAATTGTATAATCTCAAATGTAGGAGGATAGCTCTCTAGTGTTACTGCCAAGGATGAAATTTTTTCAAATACAACATTGGACTTATTATATTTTTAGCACTGAGTCCATAACTTGGATTGGAGATGATTTTTTTTAATGTAAATTATTATATTGTTGCAATGTCAGAGGCATTAAGTTAAATAATTACATAAATAAATCTCAATTCAATATTTGATGTCTGTGTTTTTTTTTTGTAGCTGTGTACGAAGTGTCATTTCCTCCAGTGTGCATTTTCAAATTTTAAAGTGTGGAAATACAGCCATTAAGCTCCCAGACAATCATTTCTCTCTCTCTGTTATTTTTATAATCATAATAATCATAATTAAGAAGAATTTTTTGCCTATTACACTACAATAAATATTTACTCACACATGTGCAAATGAATGCAAGTCTTTGCAGAAAACACATATTTATTTTATTTTAGTAATACCACTTATTTATGCTACGATTTTGGCAAGGTGTACGATATAATTGCTGTAAAAATATATAAATGCTGCGTGATTGCAATGCTGAAGGATTGCGACAATAGCTTGTGTTTACTGGCCAGGCGCATTTAGCCTACAAACGAACAATTGGATGCCAGCTTCAATGATATGTGGGCAGCATTCATGAGGTGATTTGCATTGACTATTTATGGTTAAAAAGTGAACTTGTACAGGGCAGGATATGAGGCAGATTTACATACACACACTTTCAGGTGATCTGCGATTTATAAAGGGAACATTGCCTGCTGGTGTGTGTACGCATGATTTTATAAATCTGAATATTTTTTTGTTGTACGCGTTTTTTGCCTTTTGTACATCTGACGATAAATGGGCTGCTGGGACTTTCAATGTCGAGGTGGCTGACCTCTGCCTCGGGGAGCGGGTTTTTCTGGGTGGGTAGCGTGAAACTTCCTCAGTAGTTCTGGGTCCAGGATGTTGTCTCAAGGGACCCAGGAATGTTCCTCGGGTCCAAACTCCTTTGAATGTACACAAGTGTATATAATTGTTAATTCAAGTATTAAGTGTTTTTGTCAGGATCCGTCTGAAATCATCTGTTTTATTATATTTAGTCTTTGTGTTCGGGGTCCTGGCAGTACCATGTTTTATGTGGGAAATGTGTGGTTTTAGTATTGGTTTATTCTGACCACGCATTTCCCGGGTCTCGTCACTTTTCCCCGATCCCTTACTTGTGATTATTTTCCAGGTGTATGTCATTTACTTTCTCCCTATTTAAGAGTCCTTGTGTTTGTTGTCCAGTGCACGTTCGTATTGTTACATTCCCTGTCGTGTTCCTGATTTGTGCTTCTGTGCGTATTAAGAGTGTTTATTCTAGTTTGTATCTGTAGTTTATTATTGGTTCATGTTTAGTGTTATGTTAGTTTAGTGTAGTGTTTATCCTGTCTTGTTTTGCCCCCTCGTGGGTTTTTATTTTCCCCTGTTTGTACAATAAATTATTTCATTTAAGTCCTGTCTGCATTTGGGTTCATTCTTTGTCAAATCCTCACAGTTTTATATCATCTGATCTGACTAAACAGTAATCAATTAATTTTATGATTAAATGTCACATTATATTTTGATTTAAGCTCACATTATAATGTTACACAATGTAACATTCAATGGTGTCATGTCAAAATTTTCTTTTCCAGACACTTACCAAATCCAGTACTGTAGCATAGAGGCTTTTAACTAATTTAAGATTTTATGTGGGACAAACGTTTACCACTATTTTAACCTTTTATATATTTTTACTTTAACCTATATATATATATATTAGGGCTGTCAAAAGATTAATCGTGATTAATCACATCTAAAATAAAAGTTTGTGTTTACATAACATATGTGTGTGTAGTGTGTATAATTAATATTTATATATAAAAACACACACAGTCATGTATATATTTAAGAAAAATTGGTTATATTTATATATAAAATATTTATATTTCTATATAATATAAATTATATAAATGTTTATACAGTATATAAATGCAAATATTTCTTAAATATACACATGAATGTGTGTGTATTTATATATACATAATAATTATACACATTACACACACATATGTTATGTAAACACAAACTTTTATTTTAGATGTGATTAATCACGATTAATCTTTTGACAGCCCTAATATATATATATATATATATATATATATATATATATATATATTTTTTTTTTTTTTTTTTTTTTGACTTGTGTCTGCACTTTTAGCCCTTCCCTGTGATGCTTCATGTCGGCTGCTGTGAGGAGGATGGTTTCATAAGCCTTTGACATGGATATGTTCAGTAAAGAGCTATCTGTGTCTCCCTGCAACTTAGTGAAATGTCATCAAAACAAATATAAACAATTTTATACAGAAATCACATTAGACAATACACAGTGTATACACTTAAAAAACTATTAAAGTGTTTCTAATATTACATAGCTATATGGAGTACATAATCTTATGTAATAATAAAGGTGCAATGAATCATGCTTTATTTTATACATGTAGGTACAATCAGGGCCGTACGCAGGATTTTATAAATACCGAGGTCCATATAAGCATTTTTCTAGGGCATGCACCCCAGGAAAAAAATCTTATTTCTCTGCTCTACATATATGAATTTTAACCCATCAGAAAACCAAAGAATAAAATAACTATAGATTTCAAACCATGTCAGTATGCAGAAGACATGTGTGTTGTTTATTAGAAATACAATTATTTTACCATTTTGGCAAACTGGGCTGTGCCAGTAAAGTAAACTTAGGCTAACTGACTATAGGATAATTTTAGTGAATTAACAGAAGGCTCCCAAGAATTAGTTTATTAAATTAATTTACAATATGCACACAAACTTATTATACACCTTAAATGCTGAAATACAACATCAGTAATGCGGTGGGGGAAATAGACTTTTATAAATGGGGTGGCCAAGGCTACTTTAGGGTTCAAGAGAAAACTGTGTAATTATTAAAAAAGCATAAATTAATTTATGATTGCTCTTTACTTCACATTACCCCACATTAGATAAACATTTTTTCTTGCCAAATGCATGCATTATACTAACTGTAAGATGTATGCAAGGCTGAATTTGAATATTCTCACATTTGATTTACTGTCTGTTAAACGTAGTTCAAATAGCAGAGCTCAACATTAAGGTTTTTGGAAAAAGGTAATTTATTTTAAAGTAAATATGGATTAATCTTTTTTACGAAATTACAGTCAGGACCAGTTAGTGATTTTCTTTTTTTTTTTTTGTTATTTAATAACTTTAATGACCTCACAAACTGTTTATTAGTAGAATATCCCTTACGAAAATTAACCATGGTTTTATTGAGGTAAAAGTGTAGTAACCATGTTTTTTTGGTGTATTGATTACTATCAGCAGAACTATGGTTACACTAACCATGGTTTAACTATGGTTTTTGAAAACCATAGTTGTCAAAACCATGGTTATTTTGTGGTTACCATGGTTTTACTACAGTAACCATGGTTTTTTGGTTTTAACTGTAGTAAAACTATAATAGTAGTAAAACTATAATAGTCAGCTTTGGATTACTTACATCTTTCTTCCACGTCCACTAACTGAGGTATCACGCATCTGTCCTCCTCTGAGTTGCACCTCTGTCTGTCTGGTTTATTTGATTGGTCATCTCGGAATCATTTTGAGTTTATCTTAATAAATTGGGCGCAGCGCAGACCTGTTGACCTGTGACATCACACTAACGCGAGATCGTTTTGAAAGCATACTGAGGAATTTACAGTTGAATCAGTCTCGCGGTGCTACGACATCACAAGTCGATCGGTCGGCCCGTCGCCGCAGGAAGACAAACGAGCGCTGAGTGTTAAGTCAAATAAGACAAGCGTGAGAAAATTACCGAGGTCCGGACCTCCACGGGGACCTCAATGGTGGGTAGGGCCATAATGGCTGTAATAAACAATTTAAGTTTGTGATTTAAGAAGAGAAGAAGACGCTGCTGCGCTCAGTCAGTGGGTGCCCTGCCCAGCTAAAAGCATTGCACCACTCGCAAATACATCACAATTCTCTCAACAGAGATCAGTCATGTAGTTCACCAGTGTTTATCAGCAGGTGTCGCTGTGGCTCTGTTTTCATAATCTAACAAAATCATACAACATTTAACCCGACGCCCAGCGGCTCGTCTTATCATATATATATATATATGTATATGTAAGGAGATCAGTGTATATCTGTGTATGTTTAACTGAGTTGAGTTTTTACGTTACGTTGCAGGCTTGTTCGACTTCATGCGGCGCCGCAAGAACCCAAGAACCGACCGGATGACGTCAAAGTACCGCGAGAATAATTCAAGAATTTATATTTTGTCTCGCTCTCGCGATACTTTGACGTCATTCGGCTGTCGATTCTTGCGGCGCCGCATGAAGTCGAACAAGCCTATTTAGGGCAGTGCCTGTTAGGCTACTGACGAACACTTGGAGATCAGACACTGAAATACTTGAATATCTTTAACGTTACTGATAACGGATCATCTGTATTAACTCAACAGCTACATCAACATGAAGACGATATATTTACTATGCATTATCTCATTATTCATCAACGGTAAGTTCATTTATTCAGTACTTTTACTTTCTCTCTCTCTCTTCTCTTCAAATATTCAAATACACGCTTTATTTAAGTTTAAATTAGTGAAAGCTCTTATGAATTATAAATAATAACAACATGTTTTCGTTTTCTTTAAGCTGTTTTTTTTTCACATGATCAAGATGAATAAAATGTAATGAAGAAGAAACCCTGATTTCATATTTAATGAGTCAAAACATTATATTTCACTGATTCTTGAAACTTTGTCAAAAACATGTCCCACTAAGAAAAGTGCTTATTCTGTTGGAAATTAATAACATTTTCATGAAGAAAAAGACTCAATGTTATAATCAGGGGGTCCTTTGCACATATGTAAGGTTCTTTTATAGGTTTATTTTTATTTTTTATTAATTTAATGATTATATGCTGGCACATTGCCTCCAAAATCAGCTGTCCTCGGTTAAGAGATAATCATTTCAACTTGATTAATAAAGCCAAAAGTAATAATTGAATTGAATAATATATTTACCACATGAAAGGGTACATTGTAATATGTATTAAAAACTACAAACAGTGAGTTTTGAACAATATTTACTATTATTTTGTGATTGCTCAAAATGTGTCCCACATATTCGTCACCACCGTCAGATATTTATAAAAAGCAATAAAATCAGACAACTACAGGGTCAACTGCATTCCTGAGGACCCCATTTTCAAACCTTCAGCTCTACTGCATGCTTCAAGATCACTAAAGCTCCTGTATGTTTGCTATTTTCTCTTAAACTTCTTAATATTTTTGGACACTGCTACTGTGACAACCATAACATGTCAACACCGTCATCTTTGTAAAAAAAATATTAGATTAGATTATGAAATAAATATCATTTTTAAGAAGAGGTCTGAAGTAGCTAGCAACAGAGGGGAAACAAGATGGCTAATGTGAACAACTCATCTATTTTTTTTTCTATATTAGGTTTTTGTCACCACAGTCAGATGTCACCACCGTCAGGTTTTCTGTCTTTTCTGTCAGGTTTTATGTATTTTAGGAAGTTATGATTTGATATTTGTTCATCACTGTGCTCAGGATTGTTGTTTTTTGGACCAGATATTTACATAAAGTTTAAGCAAGAAGCCATTGACCTGAGTGGTATACATTTTGGAATAATGAGGCCAATGTCACCACCGTCAGATTATTGTCACCACTGTCAGACGTAGTTTTATTTGTTTTAAATGAATATGCTTACAATATGTTTCTTCAGGGCTTTTGAGTTATTAAATTAATAGTCTCTATTAATACAAAAATATGTTTATTAAATAAAAAAATAATATTTTTTTTTTATTTAGGCTTAAAGTAAACGTTGTATGAGTAATAACTGGAAAACGCCTATTTTATGAAAAAAATACGAACAGGGGAGGTTGCACCAGTAAATTGCTGAACAGCCAAGACCTTGATCTATAATGATATACCTTCAGATTTTGTAATTTAACTAACTTTTTTCCTCAAAATTTTAACCTGTTTTATCCAAATTCCCAAGAATCACTGATTTACTACATGGGATTCTTACAGTGTATTAAGGATTCTTAAAGTGTTTTATCTCTCACTATTTGTGTGTGCAGGTGTTTTTGGTGCTGAAGTGAAGTCAGTGTCAGTGATGGAGGGAGATTCTGTTACTCTACACATTGATGCTAAACTACAGAGAGATGATCTGATACTGTGGAGATTTGGAAATGAACAGAACTGCATAGCTGTACTTGACAAAGCAGACGATAACACCACATTTGAAGACACTAATGGGAGATTCAAAGACAGACTAAAGCTAAGCATTCATACTGGAGATCTCACCATCATAAACATCACAACTGAACACACTGGAGATTATCAACTTGAGATCAAGAGAGATATTGTTACAAGTGAGAAATTCAATGTTATTGGTAGGTATCTCTAAAACATTTATTTTAGTATTTGCCTGCAGCACTCTGAACAGATTTAGATTAAGCCAGGACCACGCCTTAGTTATATTGGGATATTTAAGTAGTTTTTACAAACATACAATGACTTACATAAAAACATTATTGGTGTCCATTTTGAGACACAATAATGCCACTGAAATATTTTAAGATATTTCAGTGCGCGCTGTATTCAGTAAAGACAACCTTGCATTTTAATCTTGGACTAGATTTAAGACCTGTCCGGAAAACTGCATAAAAATGTTAGCCCTAGTTTTAGATTTATGTAGAATTATTTATTTTAAATGCAGTTGTGCATGTGTGTCTGTAAAGTAGGTGTGTAATGTTCCCTATCGAGAACGATGCATCAGAAGCTGACGCTATGGCATTGGACTCTTCAATCACGATTTCCCTGAAGCCTTATTGCACAACACCAGAGTGGTTGTAAATCGCACTGGCCAATGATGCTCAAGGCGGCGAAAGGAGGCGCGGCCTCCTCCGTTATATCTTCGTTTTTTCTCCTTCACAAGCTTTTCCAATAAATGCGCAAATTTCCCTACGAAGCCGGCAACTTCTTTAATCGCAGAGAAGATGGACATCCGTCTTGACGTTCCAGATGTCACTCGTGCTCCTATAGACCCGCAGGATACGCACAAGCGCTGCATCTTCTGCTTGGGGCATCTCCACGCAAAGATGACGATTTTCGGGTCGGGGTGCCCCTTTTGTGAGGATTTTCCGGTGAAGGCATTTAGGGGGACTTGGCTCAACATCACCCATTAAGGGTTTTCGCTGCAGGGTCCCATTGCCGGCAAAGAGCCACTGGTGGGTGCACCAATTGTTAAGATGGCCGTCATGCCTACACCAACTCACAAAATGGCTACCATCATGTCTGAACCAGTTCATAAGATGCCCGTCACACCAGAATCTGTTTACAAGATGGCCGCCGCCGCTGCACCGAGCCTGTTTACAAGATGGCCACCTCCACAGTCTTTCAGGTGAACTCCAGGACTAAACATCTGGTTTCTAATCTGGTGGATACTCCACTGGTGTCAGTACGGGCGGCTGGTGTTCCTAGATGGGTGGTCTCTAGTACAGTGGTCTCCAATTCCGTGGAATCTATGGCGCCTGAGGTATGTCCTTTGACTTCTGTGCTCCCTGTATTTGCCATGGCTCTGTGGTGTGTGTGTGGTCCGCTTTCTGCTGTTCTGTCTTACCAGACAATTCTCAAACTCATGCATCTGCCTCACCCGCGCCATCTGCCTCACCCGCACCATCTGCCTCATCCACGCCATCTGCCTCACCCCCGCCATCTGAATTACCTGCGCCATCTGAACACCTGTGTTGGCACCGACTTTGTGTTGTGCTGGGGATGCTTTTTGCTCTTCTGTTTCCCAGGAGATCCCTCAAGTTCATGAACCCGAGTCTTCTGCACTCCCCGTCACGGCTGGAAGGTCCGAACATGAGCCTTATGCACTTTCTGTTAAGTTCTGTTAAGTGAATTGTCTAGGTTAAGTGAATCATCAGAGTCACCAAGGTCATGTGAGTCCTCTGCACCTTTTGTTATGGCTGAAGAGTTGGAATTTGAGTTCTCTGAGCTATCTGTCTCGACCAAATTAACTGAACCCAAGATTGAAGAGCACGCTGAGTTTCCTGTAAAGGCCAAGATGGTTACTCCTAAGATCCCTGAATCCTGTAGGTCAGCTAATATGGTCACTCCCAAGCTCCATAGACTCTCTGCCCATGTCTACGCAATGTCGGAGCTGAAAGTGTAGTAGGCAGCGCTCCGACATGTGGTGCTTTTGCACTTTCAGCAACCCGATTCCCAGATCGTGGTCATTTGCCGATCCCATACCCCTCTCTCCTCCCTGTACTTTCCTGTCCTCTCACACACTATCAAATAAAGGCAAAATGGCCAAAAAATATTACTTAAAAAATAAAAGTCTATGTACGCACCAAAGCCAATAGCGTACGCAAAAAACATTCCGATTTATAAAACTACACGTACGCACACCAGTATAAATCACAGATCACCTAATAGTAGGGCTGCACAATTAATTGAAAAATAACGGAAACCGAAATTCAGAAACTTTAACCGACCCTATTTTATAATGTTGGCTATTTTCGGTTTTTAATCCTGTTAATACTTTCCCTTTAAAACATACTACTGCGTGTGAGGTTACGTGGCTCCGCCCCGTCCAGTCAGAAGCATAGAGACACATGGAGGAGAACTCAAACACTGTGTTAACTGAGCAGATCATCTAGTGGCAAAGAAAAACGAAGTAGTCGCGCATGAGTGGGCCCCCATGATAAAAGTACGGAATGCGCGATCGGGTTTTTACCGCAAATTTGCATGACGCGTAAAAGTTTTATGTCACCTTGCGCTCAGTTGAATCTACCGATGAGTCTACACAGCCTGGGTAAAGTCAACACATACCTCAGAACCGCGAGAAGACGCGGGAGCGCCCGCGCATGTTTAATTAGACATGGCAGAGATGAGAGGGAGAGAACAGGAGTGTCCAGTTAAGGACAACTGAATAGAAGACAAGAAACGTGTAAAGGATACAATGTGTATTACCATGCCACATTATCTGGATATAGTTTTTATGTATGTATCTTATGGCTAGAATTAGTCATGTGGGGTGTATGAATCTTTGGTTCATAAGTTCCTATGCATAATAACATGTGCAGCAACTGCATATGGTCAAGTCTATTTAGTATTTTTCAGTAATGGAGTTATTTTTGGGGTAAATGTGAAAAATTGCATTGCAGGCTGATTTAAGGTGCTCTAAATTTTCTGCTTGAGTTCTTAAAATTTTCAGTCGGGGCGGTACAGTACTCCTAATAACAAAAAAGTTAGTCAGTCCCTCCAGAAAAACGCGATTGTGCGATCGCGCGATATATTGCATAATCAGCCAAAGTCTGCATATTTACGCGGGGCTGCATTTTTTCCAAATACGACGCACTTTTGCCGCATTAATTACATATTTCCGCGCACAAAATATGCAGGGCTTGCATGATTTCATAATCTTTTCGCATTTTCCTAGCAAAAAGTCACATATATATTAGCAGAAAGTTGAAAATTTTTGCATTTACTTCCCAAAAGCGCAGCCGTGTCCTCTATTGCCATGGGAACGTTATGAAGTGACGTGATTATGTGACGTGAACATCATTGCAGCTTTTGCAAGTTTCCGCAGTTTTTGCAATTTTCGCAATTTCCCGCAATTCCATCGCATAAATTGCATAAATATCCCGCATATTCCATCGCATTTTTTAAGAAAACGTGTCGCAAAATCGAGGATTTTTGCCCGCAACAATCACAAAAAAACTCCGCGTTTTTCTGGAAGGACTGGTAAGTCTGGAGCCCTGAATTACTGGACTTTAAAAAAATTAAGTTATTTATTTTTTACCTTTTTTTAGGAAACTTGCAGTATACAGTAACTTGTAGCCTACACGTGTGAGTAAATATTTATTTTAGTGTAATAGGCGAACATATGTTTTTTCATGCCGCTTTATAAATGAGACCCCATTGGCATCTGCCACAGTACATTAATTTGTATGTATTTCTGATTGTTATAAATGAAACAATTTGTTATTTGAGGGCTCACTCCACTAAAGGTTTTGCCTCCTCTCGGGCACTGGCGCAAGGCGCCACCCTAACATACATAAACATATGCAGAGCTGCGGGTTCAACATGTTCATTCGGTTATACAACCTCCGGGTAGAACCAGTGTCAGGCCGGCTCCTCCAGGGTAACAACAACTACCCTGGTGACTGACTAGGCGTCTTGCTTGCATAGCACCCTCTCTCCTCCTTAGGTGAGGGTCCTTTACCAACATACCCTTCTATTGAATGGGTTGGTACCTTTGTCATCGACATGACGTCTCGTTCCCTCCATCAGGGAACCGTGGTTACATACGTAACCGAGACGTTTTCAGTCACTTGTATGACCTCCTTTATTGTTTGGGAATTGTAAAAACCTAGATTACAAATGGATTAAACTACTTAATTTAGTGAGTATACAATGATTGACAACATGTGGTTAATACCTTGCAGCACCCATTTTGTAAAATGCAGTTTTCATGAAATTGTCACTGGTGTTACTGTCACTGGTGTCACCTTCCTTATGGGTAACACCAGTCACTGGTGATTTGTTGTGTCACTGGTGTTCTTTTTCTTTCACATTAAATAAAATCTTTCACATGTGACATGATGATCATTTTAAATTAATTAAATTCTGCTGCACTTAAGAATTAAGCTTTAAAGGATTGTATCATTGCTTGTTTATAGCTGTTTTTTGGGGAAATTTGGAAACGTTGGGAAATGTTTAAGGTGCTTTTGTTGAACAACATGTCATGAATGTTGAACACATCTAGCTTAACAGCGAGTCTCACATGTTTTGCGTCATCTATTGATTGGCCTTTATGGAGACCACCAGTTAAACTTCTTTAAACGTTTATCGGCTTATAATAATCAGTGCTTGATCGAAGCACGGATCAAAGTGCTGATCGAAGCACTCTTAGCTAACACAGTATAAATGAGTTGTAAATTAATACATAAAATCTCTAGATGTGCTCTGAGAAGGGGTCCCTTGCAAAACTTTACTCATATTTTGGGGTTCTTGGCATCAAAGTCTTTTTAACCTAGATTCTTGAAGTGCTGAATCATTAAAGAATGAGTTAACTGTCTCTGTTTGTGTCTGCAGGTGTAAGTAACCCAGAATCAGATCAACTAAAGTCAGTGTCAGTAAAGGATGGTGATTCTGTTACTCTACTGGCTGATGTTCATTATTTCAAGAAATACGATGAGATACTGTGGAGGTTTCAAGGTAGTCGTATAGCTGAATTCAATAAATCAGCCAGTGAAATATTTGAAGATAAGAGATTCAGAGACAAACTGCAGCTGGATGTTCAGACTGGATCTCTCACCATCAGAAACATCAGAATGGATCTCTCTGGACTTTATGAAGTAGATCTCAGCAGCACCAGCAACGGTTATTCCATACATCAGTCATTCACAGTTACTGTCCATGGTGAGTAAATCAAATCTTTCAATATAATACAGATCTTATTCAGATGATTCATCTATGAACATTTCTAATTTAAACTTCTGTATGATGCACTGAATAAAATTGTAAATACTGAATTTGATAAAGGTTTTATTTTTATGTGAGCCTTATGTTTTTTGACACATCAGTCAGTTTTCTAAGGTGTTGTTAAACAAGTATAATTAAATCATGAGGAAAACTTGGTACCTACACCTCTTACACTTCAAAGAGACACTCGGTTAATAGATGTCCAGTGTTTTTTAATTTGTTTACTTTTTGAATTCGGTGGCTCCTGAGTGCAGCCACGAGTCCGTCCAAGCTCATATACTACACAGACGCGCTTGTGCTTGTAAGCTGAAACACGTCTGTGAAATAAACACGCAAATACCTCTTCTTGCACGGGAACATTCACCAAACAAACTTCCATATCCTGATCTGATGTGGAAAATGTATTACAGAAAGCACACAGCGAGAGTACAGACACTACTAGTCCGTCCAAGCTCTAGTCAGTCCAGGTTTCTCTACGCAGCCGAAGCCCAGGCTCCGGCCTACGCGGGATTCTGTTCCTCCATCTGCCTTAGCTCTTTGCTGTATTGTGGCTCATAAATGTGCAATGAACAAGCGGATTAGAGCATCACACTTGGGAAATCACCCTCTTCCATATTATATCGATTACCTTCCGCTATTATTGTAACATGAAGTCTGGCTCGCTCCACAACGTCTGTTTAGCTTAGCTTAGCATAAAGATGGCGGCTGATCTTTTTTTTTCATCTGTGTCATCAGTCCCACCCTTACTTACTTACTTACGCCTACCGCCCAACTTTGGGCATAGGCCACGAACAAGGGCTCTCCAGTCGTCCCGTTCCTGGGCCAGCTTCTCTAAATGTCCCCATGTATGTCCAGACCTCTTCACATCTGCATCCAGGTCGCGGCGCCAGCTGTTCCTTGGCCTGCCTTTCTTTCTTTTCCCTTGTGGGTTCCAAAAGAGGGCGTGTCTTGCTGTACTGTATGCAGGCTTGCGGAGGGTATGGCCAACCCATTTCCAGCGTCTTTGGAGGATCTCTTCCTCAACAGGCTGCTGTCCTGTTCGCTGCCACAGCTCCAGGTTACTGATGGTGTTTGGCCAGCGTACCTTTAGGATTCGTCTAAGACAGGTGTTGATAAAAGACTGAATTTTCTTCATGGTCGTGACTGTTGTTCTCCAGGTCTCTGCTCCGTACATTAGAACAGGCTTTATCATGGAGTTAAAGATCCTTATCTTGGTGTTCCTAGGCAGCTCAGAGGATCCCCAGACATTCTTCAGTTGGTGGAAAGCTGCCCTTGCCTTTCCAATCCGCACCTTCACATCCGCATCTGTCCCTCCCAGCTTGTTGACTACGCTGCCAAGATAAGTGAAGCTTTCCACTTCCTCTAGTGCTTCTCCTTCTAGCATTATGGGGGCCATGTTGTTGTTGTTAACTTTAATGATCTTGCTCTTTCCTTTGTGTATAATGAGTCCAAGGCTTGCTGAATGAGTTGCAATGATATTGGTCTTCTCCTGCATTTGTTGCTGGGTGTGGGAAAGGAGTGCCAGGTCATCAGCAAAGTCGAGGTCATCCAATTGTGTCCAAGGTGTCCATTGGATGCCATTCCTCCTCTGGGCAGTTGAGGTCTTAATAATCCAATCTATTGCCAACAGGAAAAGGAAGGGCGACAACAGGCATCCTTGTCTCACCCCTGTTCGCACTTGGAAGGCATCAGTAAGCTGCTGGCCATGTACCACTCTGCATGTCATTCCTTCATATGAGTTCTTAATGATGTTAGTAATCTTTGCTGGTATCCCATAGTGTCTCAACAGACTCCAGATGGTCTCCCTATCCACACTATCAAATGCTTTCTCATAGTCAATAAAATTGACATAGAGAGGTGAGTTCCACTCCAAGGACTGTTCCAGGATAATCCGCAGGGTTGTTATCTGGTCAGTGCAGGATCTACTTTTCCTGAAGCCAGCTTGTTGGTCTCGGAGATGTGGGTCGACCGCATCTTTTATCCTGTTTAGGAGGACTCTATTAAATATCTTGTCTGTGGTTGACAGCAGTGTTATCCCCCTGTAGTTTGAGCAGGAACTAAGGTCACCCTTCTTTGGGAGCTTGATTAGATAGCCCTCCTTCCACTCTGTTGGGATGTCTTCCTCCTCCCAGATGTTTTGGAATAGAGGATAGAGCATTTCCACAGTGGTCACTTCGTCCACTTTTAAAACTTCTGCAGGAATGGTGTCTGGCCCAGCTGCCTTCCCGTTTCTCAATTGCTTGATGGCCTTATACATTTCTTCCTTCGATGGAACATCACAAACGATAGGAAGGTCACATCTAGCTGGCTGGATATTTACTGGGTTCGATGGAGAAGGTCTGTTCAAGAGATCCATGAAATGCTCTGCCCATCTATGCTTTTGTTGTTCTATCCCTGGAATAGCTTTTCCTTCTCTGTCCCTAACTGGCCTCTCTGGTTGGCTGAATTTTCCTGAGAGCTTTTTGATGTTGGTATACAGCTCTCTCATGTTACCATTTTGAGCCGCATGTTCTGCCTCTACTGCCAGTGTCTCCATGTAATTTCTCTTGTCTGCCCTTATACTCTGCTTAACTATTCTATTTACTTCTGAATACTGCTTTTGGGCCTTGGCTTTTCTAGTACGTGTACGGGTGTTGTTTATTTCTGCCTTCTTCCTTTTCCTCTCCTGGATCTTTTCTAAGGTCCCCACTGAGATCCATTCTTTTTGCCCCTGCGTCTTGTTACCTAGCACTTCCTGACATGTTGATGTTATTGCCTCTTTAATGCTCTGCCATTTTTCATCTATGGTCTCTGTCTCGGTCCGATGTTGAAGGATCTGGGCCTTTTTTGAGAGTGTGCTTCGAAAAACTTCTAGCCTGTCTGTTTCTTTCAGAGCACTGATGTTGTACCTCTGGCGTTGCCTGAATTGCCCTGTCCAGTTCCGCCTCAGCTTGAGCTTTATACGAGCGCCCAAGAGATGGTGATCAGATGCAACATCTGCTCCCCTTCTGACCCGTACATCTTCAAGAGATCTTCTGAACTTTTTTCCTATGCAGACATGGTCGATCTGGTTTTCTGTCATCAGGTCTGGTGACACCCAGGTAGCCTTATGTATTTTTTTGTGTTGAAAGAAGCTCCCGCCGATGACTAGGTTGGTAGTGGCACATAGGTTGGAAAATCTCTCACCATTCTCATTCATCTTTCCCAAGCCTTGTTTTCCCATTATTTCCTCATATCCCTGGTTGTGACTGCCGATCTTGGCATTGAAGTCACCCATGGTGATGATGATGTTTCGTCTTGGGCATGCCTGGATGATGGTTAGTAGCTTGTTATAGAAATCCTCTTTGACGTCTTCTTCGCTCTCATTGGTTGGGGCATAGCATTGGATGATATCCATGTTGATCCTCCTGTTCGTTGTGCGGAAGCAGGCAGTGATGATCCGTGGGCCATGTGCCTCCCATCCAATGAGTGCTCTCTGTGCCATCTTTGTCAACATCAGGGCCACTCCCTGGCTGTGAGGTGCGTTTGCTTCCTCATGGCCTGAGAACAGCAGCAGCTCCCCTGTGGCTAGCTTCTTCTGGCCAGCGCCTGTCCACCTAGACTCGCTGATTCCCAGAAGATCTATGTTGTAACGTCTCATCTCTGCTGCCACTTGAGCTGTTTTGCCGGTTTCAAACATGGTTCTGACATTCCATGTTCCGATGTTAGTGGTGGTTCTGGTAGAGATGATGGTTGTCGGCCTAGTAGCTTCCAAGAGGCTTTCCCTACTAGGCGTCATACTTTCTCCAGCTGTGGGTCCATCCTTCCCCAGGGCCTTAGTTACTTTTGAATTTCTTGTTCGCGAATCTGTAACTTTTTTTTTTCCGGAGTGGGGTTGTTGGCCCCACGTCCAACCCCCAACCTGGAGGACCAGGTGCTGCTCTTCGTCTGTCCTCTACCATGAGTCCTGCCCGGCTTGGTTGAACCTGCCAGGGGCCTTGCCCCCGCCGGTATAGCCCTCAGGGTCACGGAGGCACACAAGCCTCCCCCACCACGACAAGGTAGCAACACATTGGGTAGCCACCCATATCCCCCACCTTGGAAAAATGAGGAATGAGTGTCTGTAATCTTTCATCCTCGACAAAGATACAGCAGTTCCTTCTTTCAATGACGCACAATGATTAATTTTTACATCATTGAAAGAAGGAAGTGCAACACTTAAATCTGTATTTCTCCTGTCTCAGGGGAAACTGAGGGAATGATGCACGAACATTCAAAAACATGACTGGGGTTCTAACGATACAAAGCTTTATGCAAATCGGTGAAGTGTCCCTTTAATATTGCATATTATAATTTATTTAATACCTAATTACATTTAAATTGTGTACTTTTACTTGAGTTAAATTACGTTAATCTGTACTTAAATATTAAATGTAAAACAAAAACTTGTATTTATGAAATCTATGTAATGAATAAAATACAAATACTTGAAAAAATACTTTTAAGTAGAAAGTAAAACCTCTGCTTAAGTGTGACCCTAGCAACTTATCAACACACCTGTGGTGTGTGGACGTTGGAATGAACGATCAATTTACTTCTACTTTCTCTGTTTTTTGTCAGTCTGTAAAACGATAGGGTTACACTTTATTTTGATAGTCCACTTTAGACATTCTACTAACTATAAACAACTTTGCAACTACATGTAAGCTAACTTTCAATAATTTGCAACTATAGGTCAACTAACCGTCATTAGTGCATTAGTAGACTGTGAGGGTTGGGATTAGGGAAGAGGTTTGGGTTAGTGGAATAAGTTGACATGCACCTGCAAAGATACTTAAAGACAGTTGAATGTCCGTTGAGATATCATCACAATAAAGTGTTAGTAGATATTAAGCAGACAGTCTACTAATTCTCTAAAGATTGGTAGTTGATAAGTAGTTGCAAAGTTACATATAATTAGTAAAATGTCTAAAGTGGACTATCAAAATAAAGTGTTACCAACGATAGCTCTGAATTCTTGTTAATCTGTTAGTACAGTCTATCGCACAACAGCTTTTTCCCATTTCGACGCATTTTCCCCGTGTTTTCGCCGATGTCACGCTGTACTCAAAAGCTGCCGCTCTGTCTTTTGCCACTCAGTGGGTGTAACCACAGTCCCTCTCACGTGCATACCCTTTATAGGTGATGTGTGAGCATCCTGTTCACTGAAGATTATTGGTTACGCATACTGATTTGTGCCTACTGTAGTGATTTTGAATGTGCATCATGTGCATCAAAGTCTTTTAGTTCAGTTACTGCTGCTGTCAAAGAAAACTAGTGCCCAACAAAAGATAGAACGGAAAACCAATTTAATTGTTATAATTCATTTTAAGAATAGTTTTTATTGACATAGTAATTCTGTCACAGAGATATTAAAAGTGCAGTCAGTCAGTATTTTTGTTGCACTGGCTCTTAGATGAACTGAACTAATCAATGTAGATATTTAGATATATGAAGTTTATCAACTAATTCATACTAGAGTTGTTTATAATTTCATCTTTTATTTAGTCGTTAATTAATAAATCTTTACATGTTGTCTGTAGTTTGGGTTCCTCTGCGGGTCTTGAATGATGATGTTTCATAGTTTAGTTATGAGGGGAAACCTGTGTCAAATAAAATGACTTGCATTACACTTTTAATATGGATGTAAATATAAAGGAATCTTATTAATTACTTCTCATTAAAATTATCATTTGATTAATCATTAACACTATAAATCTCATATGACAACTAAATATGATGTCCATGTTATAGATGTAGTAATGTACGGTACGCTATTATTCACAAGTTTATTTCAAATTAAATGTTTTATATTGTTACTATTAGCAGCAACTCAATATGAGATTTGTTTGTCTGTTTTAGCTTGTTTCTTATTAAAAAGTTTGTTTGAATAGATTTATAATGTGTTGACCTGTGTCTGTGTGAATAGTAGATTAATTTCAGTGTGTCTCTGTCCAGTTGTGTCAGTTTATTTTACATTGTTTTGTATTTAGTATGCTGACCAGTATTTTTGTGATATTGCTGTCTATATTAACTCTTTCACCGCCAGCATTTTTTGCCAGCCAGGGCCAGCGTTTTTCATGATTTTCACCAAAGTTTAATGCCTTCCAGAAAATGTTCTTCTTTAAATAAATAAACATACAATATACCAAATGAAAGAACAGACCCTCTGCTTTCAAAAAAAAAAAAACGTTTCATCCTACCTTTAGTGGTTCTTTTGCAATCAGCTTTTGAATATAGGTAGGTTTCTGCAAAAACACCACATTTTGAGCAAAAAGCAGAGATAATTCCATTTTTGTGACGGACTTTTCATAGAGATCCCATTCAGAGCGATCTTTAAAACAGACACGGACATGCAGCAGCTTGCCATAGGGCAATACTTCCGGGTTTAAAAAGTTGCGGAAGTGCGGAAAGACAAAAAAAAAACTCGTCATTGGCGGGGAAGCATTTTCTCTTAATTGACGAGATATCTCGTCAATGGCGGGGAAAGAGTTAAGCTGTAGAGCTGTAAATAAGGTGTATTAGATATCTCTGATCTCAGTTAGAGGATTATATTAAAATGACTGACAGTGTAAACTTATAAGTGTTTAATCTCTGTGTTTGATACAGGTGAAGTGAAGACAGTGTCAGTGATGAAGGGTGATCCTGTCACAATAAACACTGATGTTCCTGACATTAAAAGCTATGATCAGATACTGTTGATCTTTGGATTTGATGAAAAACGAATTGCTGAAGTAAATCAACAGAACAAACAGTTTACTCTATATGGGAGAATCAGAGACAGACTAAAGCTGAATGATCAGACTGGAGATCTCACCATCACAGATATCAGAACTGCAGATGCTGGAGATTATGAACTGAAGATGAGCAGCAGAAGACGAATCATTCAGAGGAGATTCAGTGTTAATGTCAGTGGTGAGTAACTTTTTTTTCAGTATAATCAACAAATTTAGATCAGATCTCATTATATCATAGCATTATTAACATTTCTACATTAAACACTTACACTGATATAACCTGTTAAACATACTGGGCTCTAGCTTACACCCGGCGCAATGCAGCGCAATGCAGCGCATTAAACGTTGTTTAAATAGCAAATGCATTTGGTCCCCCTTTTGTGCCCATGGGCGTTCTGGTCTGAAAACGAGGTGTGTTCAGGCGCATTGTTGGCGCGTTGCTATTTTGAGGCAACTAAAATAGACTATGCCATTGACCAAAAAACCTAAAACCTGCTCTAAAGTCAATGGTGCAATATGTTTTTTTGTTATTTAAAGAGCGCTTTAGTTATATGCGCCTATAAACGGGACGACAACGCGGGTTTGCTTATCACATACAAGAATGCACAGCAGCACAAAAACGATTTTAAATATGAAAGATTCAAGGATTGAATGTAAAAGATTATTATTGAATCGTTTGTACATAAATGAGGATCGATTATGAGACGTTAGAAGTAATAAATGCATCTGTTTTTAAATGTTTTTTTTTAAATGCTACCTCACGGATTTATTGTATATGATGTCTCTGTACCTGTGATATGGTGAGATGAGAAACATTTTTAAGCAATGCTTAAAAAAATCATGAAGCTGTCCAAGTCCTGAAACGTGCGGAGAGCCGTTTGTAAATTCTTTATCTCCTGTTTGTTACAAATAAAGTATCTTTACAGTACAAACCTTTTCTTACATACTTGTAAATAATTTTTTTATGATATTGGATAGCCATACATTTAAAGCAATTAAAAGACAATTTTTACTTCCATGACTAAAAGAAAATGGGTTTTAAAGGTTTTAATAAAAAATAACAATTTCAATACAAGTGAAAAACAACACAATTATTTAACATTAATCTTAAACTGGGGATCTTCTTCCTCCGCTTAGTTTTTCAGTTTACAAAGTCCGTCATCTAAATAGGGATTAGACATAGCGCCAGCGCAACACAGGGGCTTTTACAGGGGATGAGAGCTGAGACTCTCATTGGTTTATTGCACGTTACGCCCAAAATACTCCCATTACTCATAAAAAAATAGGACCAACCCTTTTCGACCATGCGCTCGGCGCAAAAACCATTTTTCCCGTAGTTAAATTGGCAAAAGTGGATTCGGACACGCCCATTTAGACGTTGCGCTGTGCGCTTTAGACAATTGCTTAGATCGTTAAAATAGGGCCCACTGTATGTTTAATGTTAGGCTTACATGTGTGTGTATGTATGTTTATTTATTTGTCTGCCCTCTAGGGGGCCATTAAAGGGACATTACACTTTTTTTGAAAATATGCTAATTTTCCAGCTCCCCTAGAGTTAAACATTTGATTTTTACCGTTTTAGAATCCATTCAGCTGATCTCTGGGTCTGGCGCTAGCACTTTTAGCATAACTTAGCACAATCCATTGAATCTGATTAGACCATTAGCATCGCGCTAAAAAATAACCAAAGAGATTCAATATTTTTCCTATTTAAAACTTGACTCGTCTGTAGTTACATCGTGTACTAAGACCGACAGAAAATTAAAAGTTGTGATTTTCTAGGCAGATATGGCTAGAACTATACTCTCATCTCTCATATATATATTGCTGTAAGTAACTAACATACCAGCGTAATTACGGAAAATTCGGATTTTATAGTTAAATAGTTTATTACTACCTTTTCTATTACTATTATTTGAAAATCACTAGAAAAAATTGGGGCCACTCCCCCTCAGGCTAAAAAAATCTGCCAGGGCATAGTCACCGCCTCCAACAGGTCCTCATAGGCGGGGGACGAATGAGGCAAAACCTCAGCTACCACCGCATTTGCAGAAATAATGTTAAAGTCCTCAGAGGAAGATAAATAAGGACCGAGCTCCTGCTTCGAGCTAAAGAATTTCGCTCCCAACAATCACAGATTTCGCTCTGCCTCGGCAGCAGCAGGGCTGGACCTTGTGTAACACATGGCTGGTCACTCTCCTGGAAGCACAGTGTTGGGTGCGGTAGCAGTTAAAAATCACAGTCAGCTCTCGAGCTGACATGTGTGCTGTGCCCCGAGACACATAACACATGTAAGGGGTGAAAATTATATCCCCATCCATCCGTTGGCCCAATGGCGGAAACCAAACGGCATGGCGAAGGATTATAGCGCGTTCGGTCTTTTCCGGCGCTTTGCAGATGACGTTTTGGCGTTACGTAATTTAGTTATATTTATCTCATATCTGACTCCAAAGACAAAGATTTATTTTATATTATATTACAAATCAGATTGATTATTACTTAATTAAAACTTACAGAATTTAGATGGATGTTTGTTTATTTATTCTGATAAAGCTCTGGTATTACACTCGTTCATTCGGTTCTCACAGTCGCACATGATCCTAGTACGGGCCTCATAATTAATATACTGGTCAACGGTCATAAGCGAATTAGTATTGGTCGCTGCCAGAGGTTGGACTATACGCTTAAGCGACCGCTCTCTGCGTGCTCAACTTTAAACATACTTTATTTAGTCCCCTTAGAGGTGACACTTAATTATTACAATAATTATTTCTAGTCAAAGTTAATGAATAGTATAATATTGAAATAAACAGAGGTTGAGGCTGACCCTATTTAGAGTAATCAGAAATGTTACTCTAAACGGAAACACAGCCTCCATGCTTCTAAGTACACTTAAACTAACGCCAATTTGCTAGTCGTATCTCTCAAATCCTCAGCTGATGTATTATTCACTATCTAACTGGGATTGGGCCGATCCTAGCCTGATTTCAGTCCTTACTGTAACTACGGATACAACGATATTACATGCAGTGTCAACATTTACTGAGCAACACAGAATAAAATCAAACATAACAATTTATTAACCAGGTAGGAAAAACATAATTCAGAAGCCAATTTACATTCCAGTTCAAATAGGAAGAAACAATATAATCAAATGAGAATAATGCATACCTGGCAAATGATGAATATCTGGTTACAGATTTCTCAAAGTAAAATGAAATACATGTACAGTATAAATACAGTATACAAAATACACAGGGGTAAGTTTCCAAGTACAGAAAAACACGCTGAACTATTTTACATAATTCCCTTAAATATCCAGAGAGACAAAGCATATAGGAATTTGGTACCGATTGGTTGTTGTCAAACTCAGGGGTGTTGCCCAATATACATACAGTGGGTGATTGGCCAACATGTCTAAGGTAGGAGTTGTCTCCCAACATTAGGTTATGTTTACAGATTAACATTGAATCCTGTTGTCATATTAATAAACTCAAATGTACCACTTGCATTAAAACACTTCATATGACACCAAACAAGACCAGTTTCAGATTCTTTGTGCATGTAGAATGTATACAGTTTGCTTTTAGAACATGAGGAGAGGGGGACAAGAAAGTGTGGTAGGGTGTGACTCTTCTGTCCCACAACATGGGTTAGCTGTCTTGGGGGGTAGATGTGAATTCTTTGAGAAAGGTTTCAGATGATAATTCAACAGGAATTAGGAAGCGGTTCCCTGTGGATTCAGCCATTTGCTGCTGGCTTTAGAAATACCTTTTGTCAGGATTTGGCACCACCTTACACACACAAATGTTGCGTGTCCTCGCTTGAGGGAGCACACTCTATTAACAAACTGCTTAATTCTTTGACCACTGATAAACACACACACATGCTTGCTTAGGCACAAAAAGCTGATGCCAGCATTGCCAGTTGTTCTTTTATAGCTTTCTGGTTCCCATGTCACCCGCCCATGGTGTGTCACCTGACCATTGGATTGATTTAATATATGTGCTTCAGACGCAATCACGCAGAAGGCATTCGCATATCGTAGCTACAGCAATGCCGGGCGAGTTCCCTTGAAAGTGATCTTTGCAACTTTGTTACTTTGTCTTAAGTTATCACATGGTAACACTTTACAGTAGGAAGGTTGGTGAATCGCAAGATGATGCCTTTGTACTCGGCATGCTGTCTGCTACTCCTCCTTTTGTTTTCATGGATGTCGTTTTGGCTGCCAAAATTAGGTGCACTTTTAACCTACAACCGACAGTCCTTGATGGATATTCGTGCCTCTTTTATTAACAATTTTTAGCCGGGGGTGGAAGTCTTTGGCCTCTCAGCATCTCATGGAAAAGCACAAGAGAATACGCCGATGCAGGGGGGGCTCCACATCAGAATGAAGGCCTACCTTCGGGCGGGGCTTCCCCATGACCTGTTTGGCTGTTTGACCTCTTGGCCGCCTGGCGACCGCTGGAGTTGCCTTACAGGTGGCTTCGACCTGTTCTCCCCCTGTCCCCACACCCTGTCTTCCTGAATGGCTTCACTCTTTTCGGCCACTATTGCCAACAAAATGGAGTGACCCCTGGCAACCTGCGCTTGCTGAGCAAATCATTGCATTCCTCGGAGGCGATTCCTCCACCAAAAATGGCTCTTATCAACGCTCAAACATTGGTGAATAAGACATTCTTCCTGAACGAGTCATTCACCTCTCATAGCTTGGATTTTATGTTTATTACGGAATCCTGGACTAAGGTTGGCAATTTAACTCCTTTTTCCGATTTGGTCCCAGCTGACTGCACCAATTTTCTGAGCGCTGTCGGTCAGTCACTGTTGAAACGTTTTCCAGGTTTGAAGTTCAGCTCCTCCATCTAGACTGGAACAGCCCGGTCTTATTGGGGGTAATTTCCCATTCCCCTCATTCAACAATGGACTTCATTCAGCAGTTCACTGGTTTTATTGGCATTATTGCCATAAAATACGTCCGCTTTTTATTAGTTGGCGATTTCAATTTCCATGTTTGCTATCAGTCTAACCATTTATCTAAGGAGTTAATCAATTTCATTGATTCCTTTAATCTGGTTCAATGGATAACGGCCCCTACTCATGCTCACTGTCACATTTTGGATCTTGTACTATCATATGGACTTGATGTTTCTGACATTCTCATATCAGACTTTCTGCTCTTAGACCATACGGCAATTTGTTTTCCCTGTCACTTCCCACTCTCTCTCCTTTAACTAAGAAAGCCTTTACCCGGTCTCGGTTCTATTCGTCTAATTTCGGGTCTAATTTTAATCAGTGCCATCTGGAGTCCTGTGCCCATTTATCGATAGATTTATCGCTATCTGACCTAGATGCCGACCAACATCTAAGTCTTTTAAACTCTGCCTGGCTGGATATTTTAAATAATACTGTCCCATTCAAGACTTTTAAGCACAAAACTATATCTCTGTGGCGAAATCCCGACACTAGGGATAAGTACAAGTTAATTGATGATTATTTGTCTGTTTAAAATAAATGCAGACTATAGAATCGCAGGGTACACTAACCACCAAACTAGACATTCAGGGCTCTATTTTAACGATCTGAAACGCAAGTGCGAAGCGCAACGCGCAAGTGAGTTTGTGGGCGGATCTTGGGCGCTGTTGCTATTTTCCCGGCGTGAGAAATAACTCTTGCGCCGGGCGCAAATCAATAAGAGGTTGGTCTGAAGTAGGTTCATTATTCATAGGTGTGGTTTGGGCGTAACGTCAAATAAACCAATCAGAACGCTAGCCAACATTCCCTTTAAACGCAAGGGCGCAAGTTCCATGGCGGGTTGCTATTATTATGACGGATTTACCAGGCGCACGCCAGGAGCGGTTTACAGCCGAGGAGACCCACGTTCTTGTACGGGGGAATCCCACGCTTGCCAGCATAAATCGGGCACGCCGTGTAACGGGAGGTGGATTTGCCTCAGGACTTGACGCCAGCAGAGGACATCGCTGCGTCCACCCTCACCGCTGAAAGGGTTTGGGGGCTTTGAAATCGGACCCAAGAAACGCAAGCAAGGTCCAACCCCAAAGTACTCTTACAAATCAAGTTCATATACATTAAGGTTTCTTATGAAAACATTTTAACAATTATTTACATAAAATAAACGTAATACAGCCACACAACAAAGTTATGAAAATATTTTAATCGTTATTTGCATGAGAATAAATAAAAAATATCACCACAATGCTCACCACTATGATTCCCCTTATCTCGTGTATTAATATTTTTAAGTGTAACAATTTATGATTTGCAAAAATAACTGTTGAATCTGTGTAGATTAGATAAGCAAAGTGTATGCGCGTTGTGCACGCTATACATTATGGTCAAGCATGCGCCCTTAAAATAGCATAATGAACCACGCGCAACGCGCCACTGACTTTAGACTAGTTTTTTTTGGTTAGTAGCGCAATTGTTTTTTGAAACTGCAAAATAGCATAAGAGATGGTTTGCGCCGCAACACGCCTCCTTTTTGCGCTGAACCGCACAGGGAGCGCAAGTTCATTCCCTAGTTTGCTGACGTGCATCTGTGGAGGGAAAAACCCCGCTGTGCGCCGGCGCAATATACGAATGATACATGCGTCACTGACAAAGTCAATTGCGCTGGGTGCAAGATAGGGCCCTCAGTCTTTGAATTATGTTTTAAAATAAGTCATTTTCAATCATTAAGATGTGCATTAAACTGAGAACAATCCTGTACGTAATGTAAGATGTAATGTAAAATAGGCTCTAACGATCTGTGTTTTCGCGGGTGTTCGATTTTGACAATGGGGGGAAATAAACAGTAAAGTGTGTTGAGCTCCCAGCTCCGCCTCCCTCTGCTTCTCACTCCGTTATTTACCCAGAAACATTTTTTGCTCACTATGTAGGGTGTGACACTATAAAGTATTGGTATATTATTCAAATAGAGTACGAACATAAATGTATGCTATTCTACCTGGAGTAGATGTTAAAACAATGTTGATGCTCGATGATGCATTTGGAGCTCACCTTTCTTTTCAAAAAACTGAGTGAGCAACTGCTTGCCCTCATTTGCCTTTCTCTCTTTAATCTTCTTTTCTTTTAGTTTTTGAGCCCCTGATTTTCCTTTCTTAAGTCCTTTCCTGTCTTCCTAGTTCCTATCACGGCTCACTCCAGCTCCTGTCTCATCAACTGATTCACCGCAGGTCCGCATCAGAAGTACCTCACCTGCGGGTCGTACCATTAACATAGATTCGAGAGGGGTGGTGGGGTCCTGCACAGAATGAAAATTACCTTTTTTATACCAAACCAGTGCCTAAGTACAAGTTTAGTTTTGCACAGGAACTTTTTTTCTTCACAGAAACTTTTTTCCATTTGCTATACAAATGTTAGTGCATGTACAGTATTGTTCAAAATAATAGCAGTACAATGTGACTAACCAGAATAATCAAGGTTTTTAGTATATTTTTTATTGCTAAGTGGCAAACAAGTTACCAGTAGGTTCAGTAGATTCTCAGAAAACAAATGAGACCCAGCATTCATGATATGCACGCTCTTAAGGCTGTGCAATTGGGCAATTAGTTGAATTAGTTGAAAGGGGTGTGTTCAAAAAAATAGCAGTGTGGCATTCAATCACTGAGGTCATCAATTTTGTGAAGAAACAGGTGTGAATCAGGTGGCCCCTATTTAAGGATGAAGCCAACACTTGTTGAACATGCATTTGAAAGCTGAGGAAAATGGGTCGTTCAAGACATTGTTCAGAAGAACAGCGTACTTTGATTAAAACGTTGATTGGAGAGGGGAAAACCTATAAAGAGGTGCAAAAAATGATAGGCTGTTCAGCTAAAATGATCTGCAATGCCTTAAAATGGAGAGCAAAACCAGAGAGACGTGGAAGAAAACGGAAGACAACCATCAAAATGGATAGAAGAATAACCAGAATGGCAAAGGCTCAGCCAATGATCACCTCCAGGATGATCAAAGACAGTCTGGAGTTACCTGTAAGTACTGTGACAGTTAGAAGACGTCTGTGTGAAGCTAATCTATTTTCAAGAATCCCCCGCAAAGTCCCTCTGTTAAAAAAAGGCATGTGCAGAAGAGGTTACAATTTGCCAAAGAACACATCAACTGGCCTAAAGAGAAATGGAGGAACATTTTGTGGACTGATGAGAGTAAAATTTTTCTTTTTGGGTCCAAGGGCCACAGGCAGTTTGTGAGACGACCCCCAAACTCTGAATTCAAGCCACAGTACACAGTGAAACATGGAGGTGCAAGCATCATGATATGGGCATGTTTCTCCTACTATGGTGTTGGGCCTATTTATCGCATACCAGGGATCATGGATCAGTTTGCATATGTTAAAATACTTGAAGAGGTCATGTTGCCCTATGCTGAAGAGGACATGCCCTTGAAATGGTTGTTTCAACAAGACAATGACCCAAAACACACTAGTAAACGGGCAAAGTCTTGGTTCCAAACCAACAAAATTAATGTTATGGAGTGGCCAGCCCAATCTCCAGACCTTAATCCAATTGAGAACTTGTGGGGTGATATCAAAAATGCTGTTTCTGAAGCAAAACCAAGAAATGTGAATGAATTGTTAAAGAATCATGGAGTGGAATAACAGCTGAGAGGTGCCACAAGTTGGTTGACTCCATGCCACACAGATGTCAAGCAGTTTTAAAAAACTGTGGTCATACAACTAAATATTAGTTTAGTGATTCACAGGATTGCTTAATCCCAGAAAAAAAAATGTTTGTTCAGAATAGTTTTGAGTTTGTACAGTCAAAGGTAGACACTGCTATTTTTTTTAACACACCCCTTTCAACTAATTGCCCAATTGCACAGCCTTAAGAGCGTGCATATCATGAATGCTGGGTCTTGTTTGTTTTCTGAGAATCTACTGAACCTACTGGTAACTTGTTTGACACGTAGCAATAAAAAATATACTAAAAACCTTGATTATTCTGGTTAGTCACATTGTACTGCTATTATTTTGAACAAGACTGTATATGTACGTATATAAAACTGACTTCTAAGGCCCCCCCTGCCTCGGGCCCTGCGACGACGCACAAGTATAAATGAAAACCGATGCGGAACCTACGCCGTCGCGGCTACGCCGTAGGACCTACGCACGACTATAAATCGCCCTTTACCCCCCCCCCCCCCCCATTACGACGCCCCTGGGTATAACTGAAACTTTCCAGTCTGGTTTTAAATCCACTTACAGCACAGAAATGGCCCTCCTAAGAGTTTTAAATGACTTTTTTTAGCTTCTGACTCTGGTGATTCTGTGGTCCTGGTTCTCTTAGACCTCTCTGCAGCTTTTGAATTTGTGGACCACTCTACTTTGTGACTTAGATCAGAGTCCGATGTGGATCTTAAATATATGGTCCTTAAAAAAATAAATGGTTTCAGTCATTTTTAACTGAGAAAAAAATCTTTATTAAATTAGATAGGGATGCTCCGATTAGGATTTTAGCAGGCCGATACCAATCACCGATTTGTTGTCTTCGTGATCGGCCGATACCAATGCCGATACCGATTTTTCAAACTGATATGCAAGCTCTTTGATGACTGTAACTGTTAACATTTTTTCCAAATAAAGTAATACCACAGATGTTCTTTGTTATATTACTTGCAGTAATTAGGTATATTATTGTTTTAATAGAGAATCAAATAAATAAGCACAACAAATATTTCTTCTTCAAAGAGAAATTTAATATGTCTTTAAAAAGGCTTATGTCTGTTAAAAGTAATGAAAATAAAACACTTCATAGTCTTTACTGTATGAATTAAATATACACGCATTCGTATGATGTACTACAGTTCTTTAGTGAAGAGCAGAGAGTGATTTTATTAAAAGATGAATTAAGATACTGTAGCTTTAACACGTAAGAGAGATCGTTCTGTTAACGTGCACTGATGACAGGCTGCTGTGTGTGCGTGCTTCAGTTGTACACGGAAGAGAGCAGCTGTGAGGAAAATGAAAGTTTAAACTATCAAAACTTTAAAACGCATGCAAATAACAAACTTTTGGCATGAGGATGCAATTGTCCGCGACAGATGTGTGTTGTATACGCTGTTTGATGGGGATGTGAAGACGCTTCACGCTGTTGACCGGAGCGCGTCCTACCTAAATATATATCAACTTTATTCAAGACACAAAGGTCCATAGAGACAACACTATACAAAAAATAAAACATACAAAACATTAAGAATGATGCAAATGAGGCATCATTAAAACATATACAGGCTATGGGTCCAATGTTTCCAAAAGCAGGATGTATACCTTGTGTCACTCTTAGAAACATCAACTAAGGACACAATGATCATATTCTTAGATCCTGTTAGTCTGCACATGAATCTATACATACAATTTCTCAAGACAGCGTTAAAAGTGGGCACATTATTAGACACAAACATTGCACTGGCACTACTCCACCAAGGAATTTTAAGCACAATTCTCAGTGCATCATTATAAGCCACTTGGAGTTTTTTCATTTTTGACTCACTAAAATTACACCACTGGTGGGAAGTGTACTATGGAGTGCAATAAGTTTGGAAGAGTGAGATTTTAACATCAGGAGTGCACATGTGAAATTTGCGTGCCAGCATGTTTGCCTGCCCATACAGTTTTCCACACTGACGCTGCAAATCATTATCATTACAAAGGTCATCCCTTATCACATGTCCCAGATATTTAACTTTCTTTACAACCTTTAAAGGTTCACCTGCCAATTCTAAGCACAATTCTCAGTGCATCATTATAAGCCACTTGGAGGTTTTCATTTTTGACTCACTAAAATTACACCACAGGTGGGAAGTGTACAATGGAGTGCAGTAAGTTTTGAAGAGTGAGATTTTAACATCAGGAGTGCACATGTGAAATTTGCGTGCCAGCATGTTTGCCTGCCCACACAGTTTTCATCACAAAGGTCATCCCTTATCACATGTCCCAGATATTTAACTTTCTTTACAACCTTTAAAGGTTCACCTGCCAATGAAAAAGAGGGATAGGCACACTTCATATCCTCCTTAGTTCTGGCGATTAGTACACTCTTCAAAGAATTAAATTTTCTCAATATGGACTAATGTTCTAAGACATATTCTAAGAAGTTGCTGCAGACCAGCACTGGAAGGAGACAGTACCACCAGATCATCAGCATAAAGCATTTGATTAATGAGACTATCCCCCACCAAGCAGCCAGTTCTACAGCACTTCAACTCCCTTGATAGGTTATCCATTTACAGATTAAACAGCAGCGGGGACAGAATTCCGCCCTGCCGCACTCCATTGGAGACATAAAAGGGTGTTGACAAACTCATCCCCCACGTAAATTGCATAGTTTGGTGAGAGTACCAGAACTGCAGAATCCTAATTAAGTAAGAGGGGACACCACAATCATATAATTTACCAAACAGTTTCCCATGATTGATACGATCAAAAGCCGTAGAGGCATCCAGGAAACACATGAAGACTGTGCTATTGCATGATCTGTACCTATGGACAATTTCTTTAAGTACATAAATGCACAGATCAGTTCCATGCTTGTTCTTAAAACCAAACTGAAAATCTGTCGACACTAAGTGTTCTGCAAGCCTATTAATAGTAATCCCTTCTAGTACCTTGGAGAGTATACTTGCAATTGCAATAGGTCTATAGTTATCTATACTAGTTAATTTACCCGTCTTGTTTTTAACTACAGGTACTAACAAGACAGATAACATGGATCCAGGAAGTATGCCATGCTTTATTAACCCAGAAAAACATAAAGTAAAACTGAAATATTTTGACTAGCATATTTCAGATGTTCTGCTGTTATCCTGCCCACAGGCTTTATTCATTTTAAGCTTGTCAATGGCATAACATACTTCCTCCGGCCTGATGACTTCACCATCACTGTAAGGTATCTCGCCCATGTTAAAAACATCACTATTCACACAGTTAAAAATGTTCTCGTAGTGTCTCCTCCAAAGCTCTGCAATGTTTCCAGGTTTAGTAATGCCATCAATACTAGAAGGCAGTGGCATTTTGCTGTTGTCAACCACTTTCATTCCAGAACTCATAAACATTATTAGTTTGCCATTTTCTCGCCACAGAGTTCGCTCTCATAGTCTGCTCGTTTCTTTTTATAAAACGCACAGCATATTTGAACCTAGCATTAGACCTTACCTTGAGCTCACAGACTGGGACATGCCTAGGTTTGCCTGCTAAGACCCAACTTCTAAATGCATCTCTTGCTTCCATATGAACATAGTCATTCCAACCTGGTCTTGCAATATGTTGTTTCACCACTTTACTTCTTAGTGGTTCACTTCCATCAACTAAACCTTTTACAATTCTATCATACATTGCACATAGGTCATTATTATGACTTACATTCATACAGTTGCTATCCACACACATAATTGCATCAACAGGTACCTCAATATTTCTCAAGTGCAAATCAATCATTAACTTGTAACTTTGCAGGTCATCTTCTGTAAGCCTTGTCCAGTCCAGTGTCTCACCTAATTTATGGCTGTCACTACAGACAAGCTCAGGGAGACCCTTATGAACATAGAGACAGGAATATGGTCTGCTGTAGCCAAACCATATAGAATCTCAACCTCCTCTACAGTATGCAATCATGTGCATCATATCTACTAATCGGCTATATCACTCGGTCTCCTCTCCACTAATAAGCTTGTGTGTGGTGGGCGTTCTGGCGCAATATGGCTGCCGTCGCATCATCCAGGTGGATGCTGCACATTGGTGGTGGTCGAGGAGATTCCCCCATTCATATGTAAAGCGCTTTGAGTACTGAGAAAAGCGCTATATAAATGTAACGAATTATTATTAATTATTATCAGCTGTAGATATACAGTACAATGGTCCAGCCAGGATGTAGTATGCCAAGCTTCACTCACATGTGTATAGCTATCAGCTGGCAGTAATTCCTTAATGGATAGAATAACTTTGTTATCTTTGCAGAATTGTGTCAAGTGTTGACCAAAAAGTGAATTAGTATCCAATATATCAGCATTTAAATCCCCCATAACAAATATAGATGTATATTCACTTTCCCTTAAGTAAGACCCTATATAAGCAAGCTTATTCAAGTACTCATTTTCATTTTTGTGACATTCATATGGAGTGTATACATTTAAAATTATAAAAACATTCTTATTATGCACCACCTTAATTCCCATGCATCAGTCCACATCTAACCTAATCACTGTGACCAAAGGGTAAAGTTTCTTGTGCCAGAATATGGCCACACCTCCTGGGATCCTGCCACGCAGAATTCTAGTGTTTAGGTCTGTCGTGGATTCTCCTGCCCCATGAAAATCATTATGCACATTGTTAAGTTTTTCCAAATCTTGAATAGCTAAAAAAGTCTCTTGCAAACACACCACATCAGCATCCTCAAAGAGCTCGTCAATAACAATGCATTGGGCTCTTGCTCCAGCACCCTGTCCAAGTTGCAGACCATGGGAGTTATAAGACACAACTCTCATAACAGTTTATCATCATTTAACATGCACGGGACGCCTTGGCTTGGGCGCACTCATCCCTGTGTCAAGAGATGCTTTAACTCTAGGCTTGCGATTTTCATAGAAGCGCCTTACATAGGTCCCTTCTGGCCACAGGTGCGGTGCATACATCTCTGATACTTTCTTGCATTCAGCTGTAACTTTGAAAGAGCTATAGCGCATATACTCAGTACCAATCTTCTGACACATCACATCTCTGGAAAGTTGTACTCTTAGATAACTAGCCAAAGTCTCTGAGTCTAGGTCAGGAGCAAGCTTTGTCACAAACACACTCACCAGCTTAGTTGTCACTGCATGTTTGTTCTCCACTGCACCAGTTCCAACTATTTCATAGGTCTTCTTCTCTCTGGGAGGATTATTGTTCTTGTTCTGTACTGTAGCAGTAGATTGTTTTCCAGAGCGTTGCTTGCGCTTGCCATGCTTTAATACACGGCTCCATGCAGGGGACATCGCCACCTCAATTCCCTCGCCAACTAACTCCTCAGTGACAGGCAACGCCAAAGATCTGGATACAGGCTCCCTGTGACTTAGTCCTTGGAGCTGGACCTCTTCATTGACCATAGTTGTGGTTGTATTTCCCCTGCTTGCATTGGGTTGTTCAATCACACTCAGTCGTTGGTTAATGTTTGTAGTTATTCCACAAAGGTTCTCACATTCAGTCGACTGCTTACTCAGAGCATTCTTCATGGAGGCCAACTCCACACTTAGACATCAAGGCTATTAAAAGTCACTGATGGTAAATCATCCAAGTGATATGAAACAAAGCGAGGAACATTCTCACCAACTTCATTCAGTAGTTTTAGACAACTTTTAACATTGTTGAAATCTTTCAGTTGCCCTTTGTGAGCTACACAACGCTGCCCCGTGCCAGGACACAGTTCAAACAAGACCTTCTTGGAGTTTTCGATCCACTCAGATCCAAAGTGATTTACAGCTGTTGGACAACAGCCATCAAGATAATATCATCCTGAGGCACAGTCTTCAGTTTGACAAAAAGCAGGGGTGTCAAACATACGGCCGCATGCGGCCCACAAAGGTGTCCAATCCGGCCCGCGTGATGATTTATACAGTTTTATGAAATATGAAATACATATTTTAAAAACCCTTTCAGGCGGGCGTCTAGTTCGTTTTTAATATGAGAGACTTGCGGAAAGCAGCAAAACGCGGAACATAGACTAAACACGGTCCCCAAAAATCTTGCTGTTTTATTGTTACTGCTCCGCTAAAGATCCACTGATTCCGGTAATCCTCTTCGTGTTTTCCCGCCCGCTACGCAGCATCTCTGTGTCCACTTTCTGCCTGGAGAGACGACAGTTTCCGAAGTTCGTTGCATTAACAGGTACATTAATTACATTAAATCAGTTGTTAAACAACAGAATTAGTAATTTGGAAGTTTGTTTATGTATTTCTTCCGGTAATGATTTGCTATCGGTGTTCTAAAAGTGCTAACAACTTAGCAAGCAAACAACAACAAAATATCCACATTCTTCGTATTAACGTTACAATGCTTGTCTAATCGATTTAATCTTCCCGATCAGATCTAAGTTAATATGAACACTAAACTTGCTGTTGTTGGCACACTTTGTAGACAAAAAATACAAAAACACCAATGCCTTCACAAAATAACGACAGAGAACGGAAAGGGAGGCTGCTAAAGGCAGTTCAACATTGCAAACATGGATTCAAAGCTCCATCAAGCCGGCAGGTAAATCATATTGAATATTTAGCAGATTGTCACACTTTAATTCTTGTTATTATAGTTCCCATTATATGTAGTAATATATAACACATCATATTTATAATACTCTATTAAAAGCATAATAATAGTACCAACCCCCTTAGTGCCCTTTTTGGTTTGGGCCACTGCCCCATCTAGCAATTTCAAAAAATTTCTTCGGCCCTCACATTATGGCGTTATTTACCATCTGGCCCTCAGCCTAAAATGAGTTTGACACCCCTGACAAAAAGGAAGCTTAACAGTTCATCTTCCACTATAGTTTTGCCATCAATAGTGGTGTAAATCTCAGGTTTAATCCTTTGTTTGATAACATGCCGTGCAGCTGTATCATCTGTGGCGGCCATCTTGGCGGCCATTTTCACATGATATCTCTGTAAAGGCAAGTAGAGTGATGCAAATCTGCACGTCGCACATGAGGAATGGGTTATAAAAATGCTCGCACTACGTAAAAATGGTCTCTAACTGCAGCTGCATTCAGGAGCCCTATGATGACAAAAGTAAACAGAAAAATCGGTTCATGAGATCTGCAAATTTAGCGAGTACCGATCGAGTCATTTAATGCAGTTATCGCCCGATACCGATCTGCGGCCGATCGATCGGAGCATTCCTAAAATTAGATAACTTTTCCTCATCTGTTGCCTCTCTTTCATGTGGCCTCCCTCAAGGGTCGATTTTCGTGCCAATACTTTTTTCCTTGTACATGCTCCCTCTGGGCTTAATTTTGAGAAGGCATGGGATGCGCTTTCACCTTTATGCCGATGATACCCAGATTTATCTTCCCATAATGAAAAATGACTCGTCAGCTTTAAAAACGCTACAAAAGTGTCTTGATGAGATTAAAATCTGGTTTGTTCAAAACTTTATAACTTTAAATGAAAATAAAACAGAGGTGATTGTTTTTAATCCCACTGACCATCCAAAGGCTTCAACTTTAGATCTGGGCAGCCTATCGGCTTTCAGATCCGCTCGCGTGCGAAATCTAGGGGTCCTTCTGGATGAGTCCCTAAAACTGGAAAAACACATTTCCCTTGTAATTGGCTCAAGCTTCTACCAACTCCACCTACTATCCAAGGTCAAACACTTTTTAAATCACAAAACGCTCGAAATGGCTGTTCACGCTTTTATCACTTCTCACCTGGACTATTGCAACTCACTCTATAGCGGTGTCTCAAAAGAACAAATTACTCGACTTCAACTGGTCCAAAATGCTGCTGCTCGCTTCCTTCATAACAGTCGCAAAAGTGACCATATCACCCCCATTCTGAGATCCCTTCACTGTTTACCCATTTAATTCAAAATTGAATTTAAAATTCTCTTACTTGTATACATATCGTTATATAACTTTGCCCCTGTTATTTATCTGAGCTACTACATCTGTGTATACTCCCTCCAGAAACCTCAGATCCAGTGATCAGCATCTCCTTTTAATTCCTCCCTCCAAACTAAAACGTAAAAGGGGGATCGAGCCTTTTCGGTGGTAGGGCCCCGTTTATGGAATAACTTGCCCCTCGAGTTCAGTGTGACACTCTCTTTATCTACTTTTAAGTCTTTAAAAACCCATTTGTTTGAGCTGGCATATTAACTTTTATTTTTATTATCCTGTAGTTGGTTTTTAGTCAGCTGTAATTGCTTTTTTAAAATGTCTTTGTTTGGGTTTTATATTCATAATCTGTTAATGGTTCTAATGTTTTTTATTTTTACTCTTGCTTTATTTTTTTATGCTTTATTTTTAATGTACAGCACTTTGGTCAGCCTTGTGGCTGTTTAAAATGTGCTTCATAAATAAATGAACTTGAACATGACATTAACACATATGGTGAACATAACAATCATTGATATCAGTCATTATAATGTTAGAGGGTTTTGATTTACTTAAAATCAAATGAGATTGACATTTATTCAGTTTAAATCAGATCTGCTAATGGTTTCTGATGTTTGTTTATGATCAGATTAACAGATTGAGTTGCAGTAATGTTGATTGTTTTTATTATTACAGGTGGTCAGTCTTCAGGTGCTATAGCAGGAATATCTGTTTTCTTCATATTGCTTATTGCTGCTCTTGTTGCTGGTGTGATTTACTATCACCGTAAGATCAAAAAAGCAGAAAAAGAAAAACGGGGTAAGAATCATCTACAGCTGAAGGATTATAATGATCTTAAATTTAAAGGTGTAAATAAATTTGTTTATATACAGGTTAGATACACTTAAACCCTAGCCCTGCCCTTGTCTGTCTGCTTCTCAGATGTTTTATCATCCCCATTACAGTCTATACTTGCAGCCATTAAAGCAGTTTAGTTTTGTTTTAATCGTAAAGTAGTTCGATTCATATTATTTATTTATTAGGTTAATAAAAAAGCCTGATGTGCTGGACCTGAAATGCAGGGCTCTGATTCAAGGTTCAAACGTTGGTGCAGTTTGTATTTGTGGTGATATTGTTTGGGTTTTTATTAAGGTATCAAACAGCATCATATAGACATGTGAATAAATCGAAAAATATAGACAAAACATATCTTAAGTTGTTTAACGAAAGGGACTATGAAAAAATGTACTGTAACAAATCTTTATTTTATTAAAAATGTATAGTTAGGTCACTCTCCAGAGATTATTGTGGAGTTTATGAGAAGATTATAATTATGATCAGATATCAAATAATATAACGACACAATACATAATGATAAAATCATAATATTGTTTCAATAAATGTGTTTGTGTCCTCTGTAGTGTTTTGTGTGTTGTTAGATGACATTCATTTAATGATCAACACTTCAAAACTGATGAGATTTATGCACAATACTGATGACTTCAGCAGCTCAATGTTAGATGAGATATATTGATGACATAACTGATGATCAAACATCTCAAGTGTGGACTTAATTTGCCCTTTAGGTGCAAATCTCTCTATATTTATATTTTTTTGTGTTGCTTGGGCGGCCTGAGCTACTCGACACATCAACACTGATCTAACCAATAGTGTGAGTTTAGCACAAGACTATCTGTGATCTAAATAGTGGCAGATGTTCAGAAAGACACACTTGAAAACATTTACTGGATTAGCTTATTGCTATTGGTAGAGTCACAAAAACTACACACTTCAGTTTACATTTTTAATAGTCTTCATTTTATAAAACACAAAACATCACCAAACCATTAACTGTTTGAGACAATAAAAAATTGTCTTATCATAACAAATACATTAATAGAGATCATAATTAGGCTACTCAGCTTTCAGATAATTTCAAAATTGACCCATATGACTGGTTTTGTGGCCCAGGGTCACAAATGTGTTGATCATTTGTTATTTGTTTTATTTGCCTTGTTTAAATAGAATTAATCCATCAGATTTATATTTCAGTGAAAAAAAATATGTATTTATGAGAATATGAGCTGATGTTTATAATCAGTAAATAATACACTTAATAGATGAAAATCACCTGAATTGATTTCATTTCTCTGTTTCTGTTTCTGCTTCTGTCTGCTGCTATTACAGATGTAATAAAAATACTGGAAGTGGATGAGGGGAAATCTGTTGATCTGAAGACTGAAGTTACTGACCTTAAGACAGATGATGTGATAGAGTGGAGATTTGGAGAAACTCTCATTGCTGAAATAAATCCTGCAAACAAAAACCCCATTACAAATGATGGTGCATTCAGAGATAAACTGAATCTGAATCATCAGACTGGAGATCTCACCATCAGTGACATCAGACAGAAACACACTGGAGATTATACACTGAAGATCATCAGAGATGGAGAAACCTCATACACGAGATTCAGTGTGTTTGTCAGAGGTGAGTAACTCAAATCTGTCAGTGTAATAATGATTTTATTATCATCTGTACTCTGAAGGGCTGTGACAGTGGCGTACCGGGAGGGGGGGACGGGGGGAGCTACGTTAAACAAATGCTTAACTAATTAGTTAAAGTGGCAGTGAATCAAAAAATTTATTTTACTTGATAATTAATTATGTAAGAGGTCATCATACTTAAATGAACATCCTGCAAGCTTCAGAACTGAAAACGTCCTTGTTACTGAAATATAACAGTTTTTGGCACCAAGCCAAGAAAACAGTCAGTTCAGGAATGTGCAAATGTGTGACGTCAATGATGATAACGATTACTTTTGTAGCCCTGCCCACATGTTCACATGACACACGTGGGGGGCAGGGGCAAAGCAACCCATATGCAGTGTCTCTACAATCTGTAAACATGTTTTTAAAGATTGCCAAATGTAACCCAAATGACTTTTAAATACATTTTTGTCTTGTTTTCAGTAAAAATATCTAAAAATTCATACATTTAAGATTAAATGTCTTAAACATTTTTCTTAAACACTAAATTCAAGAAAAAAATCTAGAAAAATTCCTTAACTGTGTTGTATACGGTAATTTAGTCACATTGAGTTTAAAATTTTTGTTTCTACTTCATTATACGCATTGTCAATTATGTGTATCATCTTTAACACCCAGAATCTTTTGTGGCTCAAACATATATGTGTTCGGCTGCTATTTTTACACATTAAGGTTTTTAAAACCGCTATCCAATCATAGCAGTGGGCGTTTATGTCCAGGTCTTCAATGCGGCCCGGCCCTTAAAACGAGTCATTTCTTCAGAGAGCCACTTATCAATCTTACAAAATAGCCTATTACTTATTGCTTTTGATGTTTTTCAATGTAAAAACCACGCAAACATCATAAGTAGACCTCAGGCAACAGTATAAAACAATAAAATCAACAGGTTCATGGCCCCTTAAAAGTCAATTTTAGCTGCATTTTGAAAATGCGGTTCAATTTGTTTTTATCCAAGGCCAATGTACATCCCTGTATTTCCAGTGTGAAAAGCATGTAACGACTTGCCCCCAAGTCATTGAAACAACTTGCCCCAAACTTACATTTGTGCTAATGTTGGCTAAATCTTAGGGTTAGCTCAACATAGCATGTTAGCTAAAGTATCAAAAGACACATTATTGTCTCCTCTGTATTGTGCAAAAAAAAAATCCTAACAAATTTGTATGTATTACATAAAATGTAAAGTGCACTTTCTTACTTTTTAATCCAAAACGAAAATGTGCTAACGTCAGATAGAGCGAACTTGACCACATGTGAACACAAAGTTGACTGTAGAAGAAGTCATCACAAAAAGTGTCTATTTGATTTTTGAGATAGAGCCTCTTGTGTTGGAGTTAGGAACAGTGTGACAACTTACCCATGTGACAATTTACCCTGCTCTCCCCTGGTGGGAATTATCCATCATATACTTGTACTTATTAGATACTAGTAGCTATTAAATAGATACCAATGCTTATTTTGTGGGCACTAGTACTTAATTATTTGATACCAGTGCCTATTAAACAAATATTAGTACTTATTTGTAAGATGCTAGTACCTATTAAAATAATTTATTTTACTAGTAAGATTTTAATTTTACTCTTCAGTGGCCATTCGGACGAGTCCAATAACTATTGTAAAAAACACTAGTGTTTAATACTTAATAAGTACCAGTGTTTCATAATACTTACTAGTATCCTATTCGTAATCCATAGGGTTTAATATAGAGTTGGTCCACCTTTTGTGCAGCTATAACACTCTTCAACTCTTTTTGGAAGACTTTCTTCAAGGTTTAGGAGTGTGTCTATAGGATTTTTTGATTATTCTTCTATAAGCACATTTGTAAAATCAGACACTGATGTTAGACCATGGTTGCCATGGGTGCTTGAAATCCTTGAAAGTTTCTGAATCTGCGGGGAAAATTCAAGGCCCTGGGAGGTTTTTGAAAATATACATACATAGATACAGGTCATTGAAAGTGCTTGAATCTATTTTATGCAAGAGGTTTTCTGAAAAAACATATTATTCCCTGTGTAGTGTAGGATAATATCATAAAAATTCTAGACTTTTATTGTAAACTGTTCACTTTAAATGCTTATATCTTCTGTATGCGAATGTTGATTCATACCAAAATGCTTTTTTGCATAGTTGTGTTTAACACTTGAAAACGTCTCAGTTACGTATGTAACTGTTGTTCCCTGAGAAGGGAACGAGACGCTGCTTCTCCCTTGCCATACTTCCTGCCTCCCAACGGTCTTTGGCAATATTTCAGATAGCGATATACTTCCTGCACCCTGTCTTTGCATTAAGCCTCATCATTGGTTGAATTTGATATACACATTTAGAGGCACTTACCACTGGAGGCGTCCCCAAAGTGTCACCGCAGTGACGCAGCGCGTGTTACAATTTATCTTAAAAGATAACACGATGTAACCTTGCCCTATTTAGTCTTTGAATTTGAGGGTATTGGACCTGGAAAGTCCTTGAAAGGTCCTTGAATTTGAAGTTAGCCAAGGTGTGGGAACCTCACTCGTAGTCTCTGCTCTAATTCATCCCAAAGATCTTCTATTGGGTCAAGGTCAGGACTCTGTGCAGGCCAGTCAAGTTCCTCCACACCAAACTTGCTCATCCATGTCTTTATGGACCTTGCTTTGTGCACTGGTGCACAGTCATGTTGAAACAGTAAGGGGACATCCCCAAACTGTTCCTTCAAAGTTGGAAGCATGAAACTGTCCAAAATGTCTTGGTATGATGAAGCATTAAGAGTTCCTTTAACTGGAAGAGATTAGAGCACCTGAATTCAAAGATTTGGAGAGTCGTTTTAAAACTTTTGGCAATATAGTGTATTTCCCATATCTTAGTCATTCACTCCCTGTGCAACTTCATTCACTTGGTGACAATACAAGGTGTCACTGTGACCTCTTTGCTTTAGCACTGGCACTCGGAGATCAATTGCTATGTCTGAGGTGAAACACGCCCCCCTCATTAGCCTACAGAAGAAGAAATTGAGAAATAAATAAACTTATAAATAATTTTTGTAAGTAGTGTTGAGTGAGATGAAAAATTGTCCTACCTTTTGATATATGAATTATGGTATTTTACTATATGCAGTGGCGGAGCCAGAGGGGTGTCCAGGGTGGCACTGGACACCCTTGACATGGCACTGGCCACCCCGTGTGCCACCCCAAATTTAATGCGCTACTTTCACTTAATCGCTATGTTTATTTTCGACGTGTGACAGCGCAGCACATTGTTAAAAACATTCTGAATATTAACCTTCCCTGCCGCGGCGCAAACTCTTTATTTTTCAATCACTGCGCAAAGAGACTTGGATTACTCTGCTGATTTTGGACATACAGATATGATTTATACATAATTTAAAACGTTAAAGTGTCATTTTTTTGTGTGTCTATAAAAACTGAATGTTGTGCTTTTCACAAAATTAAGAAAATAATGCGCGTTCTTATCTGTCCATCAGTGATGTCTTTTCAAAACGCGTCAGAAAAATAACTGTAACTTAACGAATACTTTTCATACATCAGAAGATAAATGTCATGTCTACATAATGCTTGGATTCTCTTTAAAATGATGTAAGTGACGTCATACATTGCTAATACTACATGATTTCACCGTATATGCTGGAAGTGTGGTAATTTTCTTGTGGACTGAATAAAGTCTAAGATTGCCAATTCTTTTTACAACAAAACCCAGCACCATGTTTTCATTCTTGACGTGATCTTTACTGCATATGATTAATTCGACTGGATTGCCACATTGAACTTGAAAGCGCGTTGCGCATATCCGATAGTGCGCGTGCACAGCCAGAGTTTAGCTTAAACGACTTCATGTTCGCGTCTTTTTGCTTAAACGGACAAATGCTCATATGTCAAAATAGCTGTCTTGGTGATTTTCATACTAAACATTTGGTTATGTACGTCTTAAACGAATAAACATTTTATTGCATTCGGTCCTAGCCTAACCTGTTGAAGTCTCTCTGTCATTAAAGTTAATTAAATATCAAAAGAAAAAAGAAAACTTTTGCATCTTCTGTATCTTCGTAAATAAAGATTAATCCAAACATCCTTTGTGTTGAGCTCTGCTATTTAAAGTAAGTTTAAGGTTTATCATGGAGTTTAGATTTCCTGATCTTTTGCTTCATTAAAGGGATAGTTCACAAAATGAAAATTCTGTCATCATTTTTACATCCTTATGTTGTTCTAAACCTGTACGAATTTCTTTTTTCTGATGAACACAAAAGAAGATATTTTGATAAATGATGGTATACACACAGCTATAACCATTGACTTCAATAGTAGGAATAAAAACAGCATGATGGAATTCAATGGATATACCATTAATTGTGTGCTTACCATAATTTATCAAAATATCTTCTTTTGTGTTTATTAAAATAAAATACAGGTTTAGAACAACATAAGAGTGAGTAAATGATGACAGAATTTTCATTTTTGGGTGAATCCTTTTTCCAGACAGTAAATCAGATGTAAGAAATACAGTAGAAAGATTTAAAATTCACCCTTATTATGTTTACATCTAATGCAATCAAAATAATCATTTATGCTTTCTTGATATATGGTTACACGTCATTTTCTTTAATGGACTATGGACCCCCTAAAGTAGCTTTGGCCACCCCCTGGCCTCCCCATTAAAAAAATTCTAGTTCCGCCACTGACTATATGACCCCACAACAATGCGCGTTTACTTATCACACACATGGATGTGCAACAGCACACAAATGTTTTAAAATTTGAAAAATTAAAGGATTAAAATGTAAAAGATTATTATTATTATTGAGTCTCTTGGACATAAATGAGGACCAATTATGAGATGCTAGAAGGCGTAAAGAGCTGATTCAATTGTAGCCTGGTAAGTAATTACATTTTTTGCTTTAAACAAATTGAAATTTACATTTAGTCATTTAGCAGAGGCTTTTGTCCAAAGCGACTTACAAATTAGGTAAACAATAGAAGCAATTATAGCAACACAAGAACAGCAATACATAAGTGCATCAGAAATAGTCTCTTCAAATTGATTAGTAATTGTTAGTAATTTTTAGTAATCGACTCTCAGTTCTAAATGCATCAGAATAAATTTTTGGAATCGATTCTCAGCCCTAGTTTTCATTTCTGTGTTTCTGTTTCTGTCTGCTGCTGTTTCAGATGAAATAAAAACACTGGAATTGGATGAAGGGAAATCTGTTGATCTGAAGACTGAATTTACTGACATAAAAAGAGATGATCTGATAGAGTGGACATTTGGAAAAATTCTTATAGCTGAAATCAAACCTGTCAACAATATCTTCAGTACATCTGATGATCTATTCAGAGGTAAACTGAAGCTGAATCCTCAGACTGGAGATCTCAACATCAAAGACATCAGACAGGAACACAAAGGAGTTTATACACTGAAGATCATCAGAGGTGAAGAAACCTTATACAGGAGATTCAGTGTGTTTGTCAGAGGTGAGTAACTCAAATCTTTCAGTGTAATAATGGTTTTATTGTCATCTGTACTCTGTATGAATGTGACAGTGGTGTGCACTTGGGCTGGGCTCAAGCCCCTGCTGTCCCAAAATGTAATGGCCCAAAAAGGTATTTTGCATCTGATTGAGAAAATACTGCAGAGTTGAGTATGTGTGTTCAAGCTGCACAGACTGCTTAAACTTCAAGACCAAATTAGGTGACCATTAATTGTAAAACATAACCCACCAAACCGGTTAGTGATTTGACATTTGTTACCACACTAGCTGGAAATGATTTTAATCATTTTATTCACTGGGACCCTGTCGGAGACCCTCCTCCCCACATATACACTTGGCTTGTTATTAACTAAAATGTCCACTCACAAGTTGATTGCTAATAGTTGTGGATTTTATTTAATTGGTCTCCCTTTTCAATGAAGCAAGAATCCAAGCAGTCAATAAATCCACAATTTAAATCGTTCAGGCATGTATTTCTCACTTGCTAAATGGCATAGCTTAGCATTGTGTAGCGGTCAACAAACTGTGTGCAGCTGCCCTCCAGCTGTGTTACCTAAAGAAGGCTTCCTACTTAAATTCTGTGAATTTTACTAGTCACTTCTACATGACAGTGTTTAAAGTGAAGACAAAACGGCTCCTAACATATTATGTTGTTTCATTAATATTCAACATTTAACTGTAGTTAAAGCAACTCTTCACACTTGTCATATGAAAGGGTTAACTGAGACAACACATCTGTACAACATTTCAGATATTGGGTCAGTTTTATAAAAGCATTGATTTGATCATACGTGACAACTACGTCAGTGATATCTTATATAAACAATTAAACAAACTTACTGAATATTATAGTAAATTACTATCATCAATATTGAAGAACTGATATTTTATTAAAGTCATTTAACCATCAAATGAATTCTCACTGTTAGGAGATTCCTAAAATTCATCATCTAGATGTTATAGTTGTGTTTATATTTATATACTGATAGATAACCTGTAGGATTGAGTTAATAAACAGAAATTCATTAATGAGAATATGAGCTGATGTTTATAATCAGTAAATAAGACACTTAATAGATGAAAATCACCTGAATTGATTTCATTTCTGTCTTTCTGTCGGCTGCTGTTACAGATAAAGTCGAAGAACTGCAAGTGAATGAAGAAGAATCTGTTAATCTGAAGACTGAAGTTACTGACATACAGAGAGTTGATCTGATGGAGTGGAGATTTAAAGAAACTCTAATAGCTGAAATCAATCCTGCCAACAAAATACACAATAAATCTGATAAAGGTCTATTCAGAGATAAACTGAAGCTGAATGATCAGACTGGAGATCTCAACATCAAAGACATCAGACAGGAACACTCTGGAGTTTATAAACTGAAGATTATCAGAGATGGAAAAACCTCATACAAGACAAGATCTGTGTCTGTCAGATGTGAGTAACTGAAATGTTTCAGTATAATAATGATTTTATGATCATCTGTACTCTGTTGACAGTATACTGTAGATGTAAGAGGGATTTATGACTATTAACTTACAGTGGAGATTTTCACACTGTGTTTAAAGTCACCATGAAACGGAAAAAAATGTGTTAAGACATTCACTACAAATACCAAAGACATCACACGGGACAAAATATTTAGGTTAATGAAACGATTTAGGTTAATTAAAAATAGTCTGATTGTTCTTTAATTGGACATCGCTATTACCTTTTGGAGCATGCAACACATTTATTCACCACTGCTACTAATATTAATGATAAAATTAATATTCCATTTAAAGTGGTCATTTTTACAATTTTCTCAATAAAAATCAATCTTTTAGGTTAAAGACTGGACAAACGAGATACATTTTTATTATTAAAACTGCAAGCAGTGATGGAAGGGCCCTCGCACACATGACACCGCCACGCCGTGGCATAAGAATTAAAGGGAACAGTAGTAAATAGGCATTTAAGCATGTAAACATAGGTGAACCATTTAAAAGTGTATGAGAGTATGAGTGACTACATGTAAATATTGGCACGTAGATGTGTTCAGTCCAGGACTCTTATTGATCATGTAAAATGTAGGGCAGATCTGACTTTGAATAATCAGTGTAAAACATGTTACTTCTTGTTGCCAGCAGGTGGCGCTATGGCCATAAGTGACTTTTGGCATGTAGATGTGTTCAGTCCAGGACTCTTGTCAATTATGTAAAGTTTGGGACAGATCAGACATTGCATAATCATTGTAAACATGTCACTTCCTGTTGCCAGCTGGTGGCGCTATAACTATAAGTGACTATTGACATGAAGATGTGTTCAGTTCAGGACTCTTATTAATCATATGAAGTTAGGGAAAGATCGGACATTGCATAATCAGTGTAAACATGTCACTTCCTGTTGCCAGCTGGTGGCGCTATGACCATAAGTGACTATTGACATGTAGATGTGTTAAGTCCAGGACTCTTATTAATCATATGAAGTTAGGGAAAGATCGGACATTGCATAATCAGTGTAAACATGTCACTTCCTGTTGCCAGCTGGTGGCGCTATAACCATAAGTGACTATTGACATGTAGATGTGTTCAGTCCAGGACTCTTATTAATCATGTGAAGTTAGGGAAAGATCGGACATTGCATAATCAGTGTAAACATGTCACTTCCTGTTGCCAGCTGGTGGCGCTATAACCATAAGTGACTATTGACATGTAGATGTGTTCAAGTCCAGGACTCTTATTAATCATGTGAAGTTTGGGACAGATCGGACATTGCATAATCAGTGTAAACATGTCACTTCCTGTTGCCAGCTGGTGGCGCTATATCCATAAGTGACTATTGACATGTAGATGTGTTCAGGTCAGGACTCTTAGCAATCATGTGAAGTTTGGGACAGATCGGACACTGTATGCCTGAGTTCCAGCAACCTGTTTCATAGCGAAACATCCAATTTGTCGGGCCAGAACCGACACAAATTTTAATATAGAATCGAATCCTTCGCAATTTAGCATCACAAAGGCCTTAAGATGAGACTCGCCAAATATGATGATGATCCGACGAAAACTGTAGGAGGAGTTAGTTAAAGTATGACTGCTGAAAATGAGAAAAACTGAGCCAAAATCTGAGAAATAATTCAAAATAGCTGACTTCCTGTTTGGTGTAGGGCGTTGCTCCAAGAGACTTTTTTGTAGGGCTTGTAATAATACATGAGCATACCGAAATTCGTACATGTAAGTTAAACACAGTCCAAGGGCTGCTGCATTGAATATTTGAAAGTGGCGCTAAAACATGTTCCTTCAGGTTGCCAGCTGGTGGCGCTATGGCTATAAATGAAAATTGTTATGTAGATGTGTTCAGGTCAGGACTCTTAGCAATCATGTGAAATTTGGGACTGATCAGACATTGTATGCATGAGTTCCAGCAACTTCCTGTTTCATCGGAAAACATCAAACTTTGTCGGGCCAGAACCGACACAAATTTTTACGTAGAGTCAAATCCTTCGCAATTTAGCATCACAAAGGCCTTAAGATGACACTCGCCAAGTATGAAGATGATCCGACGAAAACTGTAGGAGGAGTTAGTTAAAGTATGACGCCTGGAAATGACAAAAACTGCGCCCAAATCACAAAAATAACTCAGAATAGCTGACTTCCTGTTTGGTTTATGGCTTCGCCCCAAGAGACTTTTTTGTAGGTCTTGTCATGCTACAGAAGCGTACCGAATTTCGTAATTGTACGTTAAACACAGTCCGAGGGCTGCTTCGTTGAAAATTTGTAGGTGGCGCTATAGAGCCGTTTTCCCACGCCTAATTCCAAAGCCTACACCACATGTAAATTTTCATCACTCTTGACATCCGTGCAAAATTTCATGAGTTTTTGAGTATGTTTAGGCCCTCTAAAGTCCCGCTGAAGTCGGAGAAAAAAAATAATAATAATAACTCCTTGAAGAACAATAGGGTCCTCACACCCCGGTGTGCTCGGGCCCTAAAAAGTAAGCAAAATCTAAATCTTTTCACGTACCCCCTGAAGGGAATCACTGATCTAGATATAGTTGTGTTTATATTTATTTAATGATAGAGAATCTGAAAGATTGAGTTAATAAACAGAAATTCATTTATGAGAATATGATCTAATGTTTATAATCAGTAAATAAGACACTTAATAGATGAAAATCACCTGAATTGATTTCATTTCTGTCTTTCTGTCTGCTGCTGTTACAGGTAAAACAAAGACACTGGAAGTGGATGAGTGGAAATCTGCTGATCTGAAGTCTAAAGTTACTGACATACAGAAAGATGATGTGATAGAGTGGAGATTTGAAAAAACTCTCATAGCTAAAATCAATCCTGCCGGCAAAACCTTTAGTACATATGATGGTGGTTATGATCTATTTAAAGATAAACTGAAGCTAAATCGTCAGACTGGAGATCTCACCATCAATAACATCAGACAGAAACACACTGGAGTTTATACACTGAGGATCATAAGAGATGGAGAAACCTCAGACAGGAGATTCATAGTGTTTGTCAGAGGTGAGTAACTCAAGGAAATGCAAAATTTACTTTCATCAGAGAACATAACTTTGGACCACTCAGCAGCAGTTCAGTCCTTTTTTGTCTTAGCCCAGGCGAGACGCTTTCTGTTGTTCAAAAGTGGCTTAACATTTTTGAATGGGTTTTGTTTCACAGTCCTCTCCAGGGTGTGGTTATTCCTATTGCTTGTACACTTTTTGCTACCACATCTTTTCCTTCCCTTCGCCTCTTTATTAATGTGCTGGGACACGGAGTTCTGTGAACAGCCAGCCTCTTTTGCAATGACCTTTTGTGTCTTGCCCTCCTTTTGCAATGTGTCAGTAAATTTGGGATAATCCTTTGTTGTCAGTTATAGTTGTCAAAATATATCAGTCTGTGACAAACAGATAATATTCATAATTGTGACAAAGACAAGGTGTTTTACAAAACGAACGAGCATAGGACAGCAACACAAGGGCATTAAGTAAGGGAGCAAATCAAGAGGGGAACAGGTGACACGAATCAAACAATAGTAAGGTGATTAAGGCAGAGAAGAGGGGGCGGGGTCAGGATACGAGACAGAAAGCACATGGCCTGAATAAACAAAGCCAGTGCTTTCACACAAAACATGGGCCTGTCATGACCCTGCCTCAAGACTAATAATAAAACAACGACAAGAGGGCAGAATCATGAAAGTTATACTTGTGTTTATATTTATATACTGATAGAGAATCTGTAAGATTGAGATAATAAACAGAAATTCATTTATAAGAACATGAGCTGATGTTTATAATCAGTAAATAAGACTTAATAGATGAAAATCACCTGAATTGATTTCATTTTTGTTTCTGTTGTCTGCTGTTACAGGTAATGTAGAAGTACTGGGAGTGAATGAAGAAGAATCTGTTGATCTGAAGACTGAAGTTACTGACATACAGAGAGATGATGTGATAGAGTGGAGATTTGGAGATAAAGAAACTCTCATAGCTCAAATCAATCCTGCCAACAAGATCTTCAGTACATATGATAAAGGTCTATTCAGAGATAAATTGAAGCTGAATCGTCAAACTGGAGATCTCAACATAAGTGACATTAGATGGGAACACTCTGGAGTTTATAAACTGAAGATCATCAGAGGTGGAAAAACATCATACAAGACAATATCTGTGTCTGTCAGATGTGAGTAACTCAAATCTCTCGGTATGATAATGATTTTATTATCATCTGTACTCTGTTGACAGTATACTGTAGATGTAAGAGGGATTTATGACTATTAACTTACAGTGGAGATTTTCATACTGTGTTCTATCAGGATCCTGCCTGTATCCTGTCTTGTTTTAATATCTGGTCCCTTGTGGCAGTGTTCTGAAAGTACAATGTTTTGTGTGGCGAACGCATGGTCTCAGTATTGTTTATATTAGACAACGTGTTTCCTGTGTCACGACAGTTTTTACCCGCTCCCTTAGGGCTGGGACGGTTGTAATTACCACCGCACCACCGCGGTGGTGGAGTCAACCGGCGGTCGGAAGTGCGCCCCGCGGTGGTGTGCACGTCACAAATTATGAAAAATATAGTACAATCTCGCCCAGTGAGATGTCTTCAGGCTCGTGTTAACGCAAACAGCTGCAGACGCGGAGTTAATGCGCTAGTTTGCAAGGGAAGGCAACTGATATCAGTGGCTTGGGGGCGGAACAATGAGGAAAGATATTGGCCGTTTCTCAATCCGAAGACTGTAGCCACAAGACTTATAACATTAACAGTTATAAATTTGACTATTATTCTTTGTTAATCATACATTGTTGTAATATGCTTATGACTTGCAAATGTCTGAAAATAATAAAGTATATTGAGAAACGTCTGTTCTCTCTTGGTCACGAAAAAGTATCAATCTGCGCTACCAGTACACCATCATAACGCGTTTTCAGCGCGCCTGGAAACATTATAACCCCAAAAAGGTTTCTCACTTGTTGTTTCAAGAGTGGAAGTGCTACAATAAACACGCAGAAATGCGCCGATCTCCTGTGTCCCCCGGGGCTCGGCTCAGCACATACGCACAGTTGCTTCACGTGACCGCGCCGCTTCCCTCCTCTTCAAAGCGCGTGGGCGTTTTAGAGCGTCTTTCGTTGCTAAGTAATGAAAGCCCTGAGCATTGCTTGACGCTGTGATGAGCATCCACCGGCGGAGAAAGAATTTGGTGCCTATAAACACGCACTTTTGTTAAGAACTGTATATCTGATCATCGTTTACATTTTTATATTTCAAAATATATGTATGTGTATTATGTATAAGACCTATATGCATCAACGTGCGCATGCGCTCCCCCCCCCCACACACGCACACACAAAATTAATCTATAACCACCGCACCACCGCGGTGAATTTGTGCATTACCACCGCCGTGGTAAAAAACTGCCACCGTCACAGCCCTACGCTCCCTTACTTGTTATGATTTTCACCTGTGCCCCTCATTAGTTCTCCCTATTTAATGTCCTTGTGTTGGATGTTTTGCACTCGTGCGTTTGTCTTCATGCCTCTGAGTATTGTAACCAAGTTTTGCCAACTCAAGTTGAGTTGAGTGTATGTTAAAGTGTCAAGTTAATTACTTAGTGTTTTGTTTGTAGTCTATTCCAGTCAGTGTGTTGTATATCTTGTTTAATGTGTTTTTGCCCCCACATCTCCTTTCATTTAATACATTTTCATTGTTTACTGTGAATTGTCTGCGTTTGGGTTTGTCTCTTGAAAAACCCTGACAGAACGCACGAGTCACGGAAGGACCCAGCAGACAAAGAGATGGACTTAGATTGGTGTGTGCAATAAGCCCACGGAAGCTCATGTTCTGTTTGGTCTCTGTCAAAAGGGAGATGACATCAAGGACTTTGCCATGAGGTTTCTGAGGTAGGCGAATGGCTTTGGTTTTGGGGATTCTGAACTCAAAGTGATTTTTAACAGTTGTCTCGACAAGCCCCTCTCAGTGTCAGAGCAGAAGGCTCTTAGACACCTGCTCTTCCCCGACACAGTGGAGTATCTGAAGAACCATGAGCTCTGGGGTCTTACCACAGCTGATTGGTCCATCTGGCTTCCTCGCGTTGTAGAAGTTATGATGCAGGAGGATCTGGCTCTCACCATGTCGGTTCCTGAGAGCTCTGCCCAGCCAGTTGGCCTCTGTTGGAAACGCGAGAGGAGGGCATCCTGGGAGTCAGCGTCAGAATGATCCTCAAAGGAGCTTGTCGCACCCACTGCATTGCCCATCTCATCTGCCTCACTCTCTGCACCACGCCCTTGCAAAAAGAAGAGGAAGAAGGGAGCATCGGTGTCACAGCCAGCCACAGAACCCACTGCCTCAGGTCTGCCGCCCGCTGCTACTCCTCTGGTCTCTGCTCCTCAGCCAGTGCAGCCAACACAGCCAGCTGCAGCGCCCCCTGTCTCGGTTTCTTAGCCAGCTGCAGCGGCCCCTTTCTCGGTTTCCCAGCCCGCTACACAGCACAGCCAACACAGCAAGCTGCGGCGCCCCCGGTTTTGGCTCCACCGCCACCTGCAGCACCCGCTGTCTCGACTCGTCTGCCGGCCACAGTGTCCCCTGTCTTGGTCCCTGTCTCGCCTCCGCAGCCGACCACAGCACCCTCTCTCTTGGTCCCTGTTTTGTCTCCATTGCAGACCACAGCATCCCCTGTTTTGGCCCCTGTCTCACCTCCCTCGTCTGTTTCCACACCCTCATCACCCTGTCCTTCCTCCTGGCCCTCAGCTACAGTTTCCATGCTGTCCGTTCATTTATCTCCTGTCCCGAGGAGCCCTGGACCACCCTCTGTCTCCAGCTCACCCACACCCTTTCCATTTTCTGTCCCCCCTCAGCCCTTAAACCTTGACCTGTTTTCATCTGTTTTGCCTCCTTTCGTTGTCTCCCTTAAGAACCCCGTCAAACCAGCCAGGACTTCACGTACACAACCCTCGGCTACACCCCGTGGACCCAAAACTCAAACCCCACCGAGTCCCACCCAACCAGGACCATCCCCTGTGAACTTTGTTGCCCCCCCCCGTTTATTATTTTTATTAAGTCACCCCAACCCGTTGGTCATTCTTGCCTGTTTACCTTTGTTAATATTTGTAATGTTTTCTTACACTGCCAGGTGGCATCCCTTGAGGGGGGTACTGTCAGGATCCTGCCTGAATCCTGTCTTGTTTTAATATCTGGTCCGTTGTGGCAGGGTTCTGACAGTACAATAAGACACTTAATAGATGAACCTCTGCTGAATTGATTGCATTTCTGTGTTTCTGTCCGATGCTGTTACAGGTGAAACAAAAATACTGAAAGTGGATGAGGGAAAATCTGCTGATCTGAAGACTAAACTTACTGACATAAAGAGAGATGATGTGATAGAGTGGAGATCTGGAGAAACACTAATAGCTCAAATCAATTGTGCCCGCAAAACCTTCAGTACATATGATGGTGATTATGATCTATCCAGAGATAAACTGAAGCTGAATCGTCAGACTGGAGATCTCACCATCAATGACATCAGACAGAAACATGATGGAGTTTATACACTGAAGATTATCAGAGATGGGGAAATATCAGACAAGAGATTTAATGTGTTTGTCAGAGGTGAGTAACGCAAATATTTCAGTGTAATAATTATATTATTTAAAGGGGACATATCATAATTTTTTCCCATGTTTAGTTGGAGCACATTTTTGCTCACACCAACAAAGGGGCCATTTTAACAAAATAAATTATCTATATGATATTTTGAGCTAAAACTTCACATATGTCAGTTTTTTGTTTCTGTCAGCTGCTGTTACAGGTGATGTTGAAGTACTGCGAGTGAATGAAGAAGAATCTGTCGATCTGAAGACTGAAGTTACTGACATACAGAGAGTTGAGAAGATAGAGTGGAGATTTGGAGACGAAGAAACTCTCATAGCCGAAATCAATCCTGCAAACAAGATCTTCAGTTCATCTGATAAAGGTCTATTCAGGGAAAAACTGAAGCTGAATCCTCAGACTGGAGATCTCAACATCAATGACATCAGATGGGAACACACTGGAGTTTATAAACTGAAGATCATCAGAGGTGGAAAACCATCATACAAGACAATATCTGTGTCTGTCAAATGTGAGTAACTGAAATGTTTCAGTGTAATAATGATTTTATGATCATCTGTACTCTGTTGACAGTATACTGTAGATGTAAGAGTGATTTATGACTATTAATTCACAGTGGATTTTTCACACTGTGTTTAGAGTCGCCAAGACACGGGGTAGCGATTGTCTTATTTTTTCTGTGGTGGCGTATATCCGAGTGAAACCAGCTTCTGAGATTAAATAAGGCAGAGCAGGACTTGAATTTGTTCATCGAGAACTAGCATTTGGTGTCATGAAACTATTCCTTGTTTTTTATTCATATTTTGTGTATTTTGTGTTGTTATTGTTTGTCGCAAAAACTATATTTATATACTATTTTCCATTTAATCTTAACACGGTATGAGCACTCGCTTTATTACTGGAAATTGTTTTTGTCAGTACTACATAATAAAACAGAATAATTAAGTGTTTTATATTGTAACCTTAGTAAGTCAGAGAGATGTTTCTGCATGATGCTTATAAATATCAGTGGTGATATATCAACGTGTTTTAATAGTCATGTCCAACTGGTGTTTTGCATCCTTTTAATATGAGAAGGTGCGTAAACAGACAGCTCCAGAGATAATTAGTGTTTTCATTGCTTTATTCCAAGTGTATTTTAATCATCCACACTATGTGACATTATTGTGGTACATCCCCGAAAGTTTACATCCAAGAGTGTGACACTTAATAGATGAAAATCAACTGAATTGTTTTCATTTCTGTGTTTCTGTCTGCTGCTGTTACAGGTGAAACAAAAACACTGGAAGTGGATGAGTGGAAATCTGTTGATCTGAAGACTAAAGTTACTGACATAAAGAGAGATGATGTAATAGAGTGGAGATTTGGAGAGACTCTCATAGCTAAAATCAATCCTGCCAACAATATCTTCAATACATATGATGGTGATGGTGATATATTCAAAGATAAACTGAAGCTGAATCCTCAGACTGGAGATCTCAACATTAGTGGCATCAGACAGAAACACACTGGAGTTTATACACTGAAGATCATCAGAGATGGAGAAACCTCAGACAGGAGTTTCAGAGTGTTTGTCAGAGGTGAGTAACTGAAATGTTTCAGTGTAATAATGATTTTATTATCATCTGTACTTTGTTGACAGTATACTGTAGATGTAATTGTGATTTAGGGGCGTCACGTTTCTCCAAATCCTTGATTCAATTACATTTTTGGTTCTAAGGTCACGATTCGATTCTCAATTTTTACTTTTTTTAAAGGTGCCATTTGTAATAATTGAGGTAAAAGATTTTAAAAAATTAGCTACACGCATCAAAAGAATGAGAAGAAATAAGGGCAAAGATGTCATTAAAAAAATGACAAGGTATAGTGCTGCAGAAATATCAATCTGAATTAGCATGCTAAATTACTAGCTACAGCCCGACTGGTGTTGTAATACCAGTTTCGACCATGGGAGGCGGTATGCGGGCCACGCACATAACCGCCAGCCAAACTGCAATACACGAATAAGTCGCATGTGTGGGAGTACAGCCCTCTACTACTACCGCTGCGTCCGAAAACTAAGGCAGCTGACTTGTTGGCTTAAGATTCATGAAGGCAGCTCAGAGAAATGCAATTCGGACAGCCATGGATTCGGACATGCCTTGATGCCTTCCTGCCTTGTAATAGGGGTTTCGGACGTATTTCAGTTCAGGGAAGAGAGCGGAAGAATGGCTAAAGCAAGAGACATTTACCACTACCACAAACATTAGCTGAAGGGAACAACGCGCACGGAATCACAAATAAAATATGATAAATAAAGTAACCGAACCAGAGTAAATACTGGCACTGCTTTTCATCGCTGGAGACAACTAATGGACATGAAAGAAATGAGGTTCGACTCCGAAATGACAACATTTCTTTTCGTTGGTAAGTAAGATGCTGTTAGTATTTCGCTAGAAGTTCACTTATAATAGGCATTGCGATAACCTATGCTCAGCTTGTACATGAACTACGGCTTTGTGCAGTAAATGTGGCTCCATCTGAAAGCAGCTGATTCACTTTTAATCAAGAAACCGGCTTCACTGACGAGAAGCGCAATGACTATCGCATGCAAATTATTGCGCATCCTTAGCTGTTAGCGTTTAATAGTTAGCTCTACCCACGGATCCGATCCGGTTTTCACCCGTTATCTACCAAGCTGATGCTAAAATGTAACATTAGCTAAGAAGCTTGAAATGTCTTCGATTATAATGAACACCAAATGGACGCACGAAACGTAGCAGAAAACATTGCAATTTTAATGAGACCGAATGTTTTTTTTTGTGACTAATGATAACTTAGTTGCTAATGTAAATCAAACTTGATATATGCTGCTAAATTTGCAGCTGCTAAATTAAAATAGACCAACTCACTTTTCTGGAGGTATACTGCCCCCGTCTGTTTGGAGTGTGGAGTATGAATTGATTTTTTTGGGGCGGAGATGTTAAATGGTCCCTTTAAAGAACAGGTTGCTCTGCGATTTTTAGACTAGATTTTTATACCCCAATAAGTCATGTTTAAAAGCTGTTTTCATAACTCTTAAGCAACTGAAATAAGTTGTTCTGAAACTTATACAAATCTAAGTTCAGAGAAACAGCCGGTCCTGTCACAGAAGAATCTGCTGTGCACGCGCACATGCTCTGGTTGAGTTCAGCTGAAGGTGGGTGAATTACTAACATCATGTAAGCTGCAAGCAGCGATGGAAGGGCCCTTGCACGTATGTGCACCGCCACCTGATGGCCTTAGGAAAAACAGTGAAAAGTGGGGATATAAATTGTAGTGTGTAAATATATGTGGATAGTCTAATAAGACTGACCAAAAATTTGGAGAAACGTTGTGTTCCAAGACTCTTATTCATCATTGTGGTCTTCAATGTGGAGACTTGAGGACGTACCTCTTCATCTAAAGAAGGATCCACAAGCTTATATGTGTTCTCTTCAGGTAAAGTCTGGGGGTTGTTTTTCAGAAACTTTGGTCCGTGTAGCCAATTAGTGTCTTGGAGATGAGCAGCAGAAACGGACCTTGTTGCAATGTCCGCTGGGTTCTCATCTGTATGAACATACTTCCATTGATTTGGATGTGAAGACTTGCGAATCCGAAGGACACGGTTACTAACATATACATAGAAGCGCCAGGTTTCATTATATATGTAGCCCAACACTACCTTACTATCTGTAAAGTAAGTAGTGTCATCCAAGGGTATGTCAATTTCTGAAATAATGAACTCTGCCAGTTCCACTGCCAGAACCGCAGCACATAACTCAAGACGGGGAACTGTTTGCTCAGGGCTGAGTTTTGCCTTACCCATGCTGTAGCCGACATGGTTAATTCCACATGAATCTGTCAATCTGAGGTAGGCCACTGCAGCTATGGCCTTTGTTGATGCATCAGAGAAGACAAATAACTATTTTCGTGTAGCTGTAGAAGGTGATATGTGTGTGTAACATCTTGGAATCTGGAGCTTACTTAAATCCTTAAGAGAAAGTCTCCACATGTCCCACTTTTCTTGCATTTCTTTGGGAAGAGGGGAGTCCCAGTCATCATTCTGGTTATTAAACTCTCTCATGATGAATTTACCCTGGATACTAACCGGAGCAACAAAGGCAAGGGGGTCAAAGATGCTATTAATGGTGGACAGGACACCTCGACGAGTAAAGGGTTTTTCATCAGTAGCTATTTCAAAAGTAAAGGTATCAGATTTCAGACTCCAATTCAATCCCAGACTGCGCTGTGTAGGAAGTATATCAGATCCAAGATCCAAATCTTTGAGATCACTGGCATGATCCTGAGATGGGAAGGCCTCTAGAACTTCTTTGCTGTTTGAAGCTATCTTGTGAAGCCGTAAGTTGGAGCTGGCTAAAATCCTCTGTGTGTTTTTTAGCAGGTCTACTGCTGCCTTGACTGTAGGAAGAGACTTTAAACCATCATCAACATAGAAGTCACGGTTTACAAAGGTCTTGACCTCAGACTCACCACTTTTAACGGACTGCCTGAGACAAAAGATGGCAACAGCCGGAAATGGACTGTTGCCAAATACATGGACACGCATGCGGTACTCAATGATGTCTTCAGATGGATCATTATTACGGAACCACAGGAACCTTAGAAAATAGCGGTCTTCCTCTCTCACCAGGAAACAGTAGAACATTTGTTCAATGTCAGCTGTTATGGCCACAGCTTCCTTGCGAAATCGCATAAGCACCCCAAGAAGAGTGTTGTTCAGGTCTGGCCCAGTTAAAAGAACATCATTCAGTGAGACATCCCCATGACAGGCACTGGAATCAAAGACAACTCTTATGTTCCCAGGTTTTTTAGGGTGATATACCCCAAAAAGAGGCAAATACCAGCACTCCTCTCCTTCCAAGCGAGGGGGAGCTTCTTCAGCATGTTTGTTACTAAAAACTTTACCCATAAAGGTAAAGAAGTGCTGCTTCTTTTCTGGGTTTCTCTCAAGATTCCGTCTCAAGGTTGACAACCTTTTCATGGCTTGACATCTGTTGTTAGGGAGTCTGCACCTTGAAGCTTTGAAGGGCAATGGCGCCACCCAGCTGTTGCTTTCATCTTTCTCCAATTCTTGTTCCATAATATGAAGGAACGCCAGATCATCAATAGATGGGGCCACTTTGTTGTCATCACAGGTAACCTTAAACACTTCTTGACCAAACTGAACACCTTTGTGATTGTAAACAAGTTGCTCCATAGAACACATTCCATTGCCATTTCTCCAATCATTACTGTTTCTCTCCTTCACATGAAAAACATTTGGACAGGGATCAAAGATGGATTGTCGTTGTTCTTTTGTGTTGGTGAAAAATGTACTCACAGTAGTAGACTTGTGAATGCCATTAAGACAAACATTGCCAACTATCACCCATCCTAGGTCAAGCTTTTGTGCATAAGGAGCATCGTGAGGACCGTTCACCTGTCTGCGAACCTTATGGACTCTGATAATGTCACGACCCAGAAGAATCATGATACGAGCATCTGGATCTAACTCTGGTATGAATGGAGCTATAGGCTTCAGATGAGAGTGATAGAGTGCAGCATTGGGTGAGGGAATTTCTGCCCTATTATCAGGAATGTTGTTACACTCTAGCAAATTTGGTAGGGAGAGGATAACCTTTCCATCTACAGACTCAATTTGGTAGCCAGATGCTTTCCGACCGATGGTCTCTGTCACTCCAGAACACGTTCTAAGGGTATACGAAGTAGCCGGGCCATTTTCTTTGAAGGCATCAAATAATTCAGAACAAGCCAACGACCTATTGCTCTGCTCGTCAAGGATCACATAGACTTTCAGTGCTTTCCCAGGCTGGTCTTTAGGGTTAACTTTCACCAAGCTGATTTTTGAACATGACTTATTACTAAGGTCATCTTTGCAAACTTCAATGCAATGAGCTTCCACTTCTGTCGGTGGCGTGGAAACTTCCTCCCCGCCATGCTGTGGTGAGGAGGCTACTTCTTGAACTTTTAGAGCTGGGCCTGGATGCAGTGCAGAAATGTGCTTCTCACTTCCACACTCAGAACATTTGGTCAGAAATCTGCAGTTCCTGGCTATATGTGTAGTGGCTAAACAACACTTAAAACAGATTCTTCTTTCTTTCAAAAATGCTAAACGTTCCTCCAAAGGCTTTTCACGGAAGGAACGACATTTCCTAAGTAAGTGAGGTCTTTTGTGAATAGGACAAAGTCTCTCAGCATCCTCAGCTTTCCGTTCATCTGTGTCAAATTGAACAGGGGAAGATACACTTATCTTGTTAACTGAGACTTCTCTTGATTTGCTTGGCTTCCAGCTAGCCTTGTTTTCCTTATAAAGTGAATCTGTTTGAATAGAAAAGTTGAACCCTGGGTCATTCCTTATTCTAGCTTGCTGACTAACAAAGTCAACCAAGACCTCAAAGGGGGGAAAAGAAACACCATACTTCTCTTTGTAACCAGATCCATGTGACAACCACTTTTCTTGTAGATGAAATGGTAGCTTCTGAACTATGGGATTGATACCCCTAGATGTGTCCAGATATGACAGGCCTGGAAGGTATCCATCAGCCTTTGCTGATTCTATTTCCATAAGTAGATCACTCAATTCGTGAAGCTTTGAGTAGTCTTTGCTTGAAATTCTTGAGAAATGCTCAATACGCTTGAAAAGTGCTCTTTCGATAACCTCTGGAGCACCATAACACTCTTCCAGTCTTGTCCATATCATATCAAGGCCCCTCAATGGCTGATTAATGTGTACAGACCTCATGCGTTTAGCATGCTCAGCTGATTCCTTTCCCAACCATTTGACTAACAAGTCCATTTCTTCACTAGGTGTCAAGTTCAAACCACTTACAGCATTTTGAAAGGAACGCTGCCAGGCTCTGAAGCTTTCAGGTTGGTCATTGAACTGTATTAAACCAGTATTCACAAGTTCACGGCGAGCAAAATACCTGACAAAATCTGAAATGTCTGTCTTATCTTGTTGGGAAGGTTGAAGTGACGGACTTGCCACTGGGAAAGGTGATGTGCTGCTTTGGGCGAAACGTGTATGCTTTCTGTGCTGTTTACCACCTCGAGTATTACTAGAAGGAGGATTCATGGCTGGTGAGAATTGTGATGGTTGATCAGAATCTTTCTTTGGTTGCATGTGATAGAATTCAGCATCGTTTGAACAACTCTCTGCCTTGAAACTTGTAGCATAAACAGAATGTCTTACAGGTAATTCTGTGTGAGGCTGTATGGTTTCATCTTGAGGGAGTGTTTCTGTCTTTGTTGCTGATTCTGTGACTGCATGTAGATTCATCTGTTCAACGTATTCAGATGTCCGTTGCACAACATCAACAGGAGATGTTTCCAGTGGAGGATCTTGTTTACTATGGACGCTGGTGTCAACAGCTGCTTCTAAAGCTTCAGCTACAGCTGCAGCAGTTTCTCTCTCTAACACCATTTTATCCATTTTGGCCTCCAATTTGGCTTTCTCCACCTTTATTCTTTCCTCCTCATCTGCATACATCAAACGTGCCTTGGCTGCTTCAGCTTTTGCTCTGGCCATTGCAGCTGCAGCATTTGTAGAAGAGCTACCTGATCGTGAGCAGGACGAATATGATCTGGTTTTCATCTGAGGATGTGGACTCCATTGTGCACACAATACTCATTCAATTTACTTGAATCTTCACAAAACTGCTGCTGTAACTTTTCCTTCAGCCACTTTTTCACTGTACTGACCTCAACATGTTTTAATGCTTTAACAGTCAGATAAACTCCCTTCCCTCACATGACTCTGAAGACAAGAAGTTTATTTATCCACAGGTTTAATGGTCTTGGGTATGGAGTGAAACTACTAACAAATAAACATATTTCAATAATCATAATAATGTCCACAAATTACCAACAATTTCAGCATTACATCAACATCCACAATAATAATAATAATAATAATAATAATAAGTTTATTTTCTATAGCGCCTTTCCAATGCTCAAGGACGCTTTACAAAGTACAGTTAGAAAACAACAGACATTCAACACTTAAATCGAACATAGAAATGGGTAGTAGTCATTTGCTACAGACCAAAAGTTCAGCAAATTGCAGTTGCACATTGCAAAGTATACAAGACAAAAAGCAGAAGAATTAGAAGACATACATTATGACTGGTAGTACTGAGCAAAGAGATGGGTTTTAAGATTTGACTTGAATTCTTGAAGTGATGTTATTGTTCTAAGGGCCAGGGGCAGCGAGTTCCATAGCTTGGGAGCAATAACAGAGAAAGACCTGCCACCCATAGATGATAGTCGGAATCTGGGAACACACAGAAGCTTGCAATCTGAAGATCGAAGAGAACGGGGAGGAGTATAGGGAGAGAGTAATTCAGAAAGGTAGGGTGGAGCAAGACCATTGAGGGCTTTAAAGGTAAGGAGGAGTATTTTGAATGTAATACGTGAGAGCATAGGTAGCCAGTGAAGATGGTAAAGGACAGGGGTGATATGAGAAGAGCGTTTAGAGGAAGTAAGCATTCTTGCAGCAGAGTTTTGAATATACTGCAAGCGGGAGATAGACTGTGCAGGTAAACCATAAAATAGTGAGTTGCAATAATCAATGCGTGATGTGACAAAGGCATGAACCAGTGTCTCTGCATCTTTTGAGCTGATGTATGAGCGGAGCTTAGAGATTCGGCGAAGTTGGAAAAATGCAGCTTTAGTGAGGCTACTAATGTAGGGATCTAAGGACAGGGAGGGGTCTAGAGTGATACCTAGATTTTTGACAGTGACAGATGGGGTGATAGATGTACCACCGAGATCAAAGCTCGGAGAAACTGTTATGTTTTTTGTTAGGGTTGGGGGGCCGGTTAGTAAGATTTCAGTTTTGGTCAAGTTTAGACTTAAAAAATTTGAAGTTAGCCAGGTCTTTAGCTCACTGACACATGCTGAGAGTGATGTGATCTGGTTAGTGCAGTCCGGTTGGCAGGCGGTGTAGATCTGAATATCATCAGCATAGCAGTGGTACTGAAAACCGTGGCGGCGGATAATTTGGCCAATAGGCATGATATAAATGATGAATAGTAATGGTCCAAGAACTGAACCTTGAGGAACACCTTGTTTGAGTATGGCAGTTGGGGATTTGTATTTATGCATAGAAATAAAATATTGCCTGTTTGTCAAATAGGAGGAAAACCAGGACAGTGCTGCTCCAGAGATACCAAGCTCTGAGAGGCGCCCCAGTAATAGTCTGTGGCAGACAGTGTCGAATGCTGAGCTGAGATCGAGTAATAGCAGTAATGTAATGTTGCCTGAATCACCAGATAGGAGGAGATCATTAGTAACTCTTACTAGAGCTGTCTCTGTACTGTGATTGGGTCGAAAACCTGATTGAAAAACATCAAAATTATTATTGGTAGCCAGAAAAGATTGAAGTTGGGTGGCCACAACCTTTTCAATTATTTTTGAAACAAACGGTAGGTTAGAAATTGGGCGGTAATTAGCAAAGTCGGTTTTGTCAAGGTTTGGCTTTTTGAGGACAGGTGTAATAGCAGCAGTCTTTAGAGAAATCAGAAGATTAGCAGAAATAAGAGATGTGTTAACAAGATGTGAAATAGGTGCAGAAATGACATTTATACATTGTTTCAGAAGAAATGTAGGTGCAGGGTCTAACTGGCAAGACGAGGAATTTGATTTTTTGATTATAAGACTTATTTGAGTGGGGTTTGTCAGTGTAAAGTTGTTCAGCAGATCAATAGGCTGAGCTTGCTCCAAGGAGGACATGGTCGGCCCGATATCAAAAGCCCCGCATAGGGCATCTAACTTGTCTTGAAAATGGGTCAGGAAGGAGAAGCACAAGTCATCAGATTCCTGTAGACTGGTATTATGGATGGGTGAGTTAGTTAACCTGTTAACCATGTTAAACAGGGATTTGGGCCTGTTGCTAGCTTTATTAATGATATTGGAGATGTAGGATGAGTGGGCATCAGCTAAAGCTGCCTTGTAATGGTTTATATGTTCGGAAAATACTTGAAAGTGTATGGTTAGGCCCGTTTTCCTATAGAGGCGTTCAAGTTGTCTGCCTCTTGCCTTCATAGCTCGAAGCGCAGGATTAAACCAGGGACAGGAGCGGGACACAGGGACAGACCTAGTCTTAACTGGAGCAAGCTCGTCTAAAACATTAGCAAGAGCAGATTGATACAAGTCAGATACCATGGCTGGACAGGTGTAATTGAAAACATCAGATATAGCAGATGAAGCAACAGAGTCAGTGAAAGTGACAACATTGATAGAATTGATTTTACGATAAAAGATATTTACATTATTAATACACTTCATAGGACTGATTAATGTGAAATCGAAAGTGACAAGCTTATGATCAGAGATGGGAGTAACAAGACCACTAATAGAGAGTTGGTTTAAACCTGATGTACAAACCAAATCAAGTATATGACCATGTTTATGGGTCGGAAAGGTGACATTCTGGTTAAGATCAAAGCAGTCCAAGACAGACTTCAGCTGAGAACTATAGGTGCAGGTAACATCAACATGTATATTAAAATCACCAAGTAAGATGACTTTAGAGGATGGAGTACAAGTTAAGGTTAGTAGTTCGCTGAGTTCAGAAAAAAAGTCATTATGCTGCTTAGGTGGCCTATAGATTAGGATGATTATGAGGGGACATTTTGAGCCCACCTTTAAAACCATATATTCAAAAGACTTTGTGCTATGGAAGACTAACTGGGAGAGTGATATAGAGTTTTTATAGACAACAGCAAGTCCACCTCCTCGGCCAGATAAACGTGGTTTGGACAGATACTGATATCCAAGTGGTGTGAGCAAATTTAGATGTAGAAAGTCATTCGGTGTTTGCCAAGTCTCGGTAAGAAATAACATATCCAGATTGCAATCAGTAATTAGTTCATTCAAATAGGTGCCCTTGTCCATGATGGAGCGACAGTTGAGTAATGCACATTTGTTTTGCGCCTCGATATGACCGGCTGAGCTAGGGTCGGACTTATTTATGTACGTAAGAGATTGCGGTAGATGAGAGTCAGTTTGTAGGAATTGTGACTTGATCCCAGCTCTATTTATTGACCAAATACATGGAATCGATGTTGGCGTTGGCTGGTAGACATCAAAAAGCCTGCGAACTGATCGGTGAACATAACGGGGTCGACGGAGGATCTCAAACGACCGACAACGCTCGTAAGTCGCAGGGTCGAGCCGTGGGTGTGTGTTAAGTGCTTTAAGATCATACGCCAGGTAACTAGCTGCCATGTTGGAGAGTAATCCAAAGGTAACCAGACCCGGAGAAAAGGCCAATTGTGGCACTTTTAGCGTATTGACATTAGTCGCGAGAAAACCAGCTATCAGCAGGACCACGTTAGCCAGAATCGCTGCCATCACAACATCTATAAAAGCTTACGGAGAGGAAAGCTACCCAACCAGACAGTAAGCTAGGAAACGACTGATAGAAGAGTGTTAACTCACCTTGCAGTCAGTTAAGTTAGATGGAGGACAGAGGGGTGAGAGGGCTCGCAGCGGCCAACAGCTGAGAGATCCACAGCAGCGACTGAATGGAGACCGGGACAAGTACAAAATCAAATACAGTATAGCGTAAAAATTAAATCCAGTTTAGCGTAGTCCAAAATGCAAAACAGACAGAGAATAAGTCCAGAAATCCGAAAAGAACTTTGCAGGCCAAGTAAGAATAGTGGAACAGTAAACAAACAAACAAACAAACAAACAGGTCCAGCGTGGAGCGGCAGCCAAACGCGCACAGCGTTCCCACAACCGGAAGTGAATAATGTAATGTTCTGCAATACAAACGTAACAATTTGAAAAGAAAATAATGAAAAACCATGATGCTAAACACAATGTGGCTAATGCAAACAATAATAATCTTAAACCATAACAATTTACATTTATATGCAAGTATAATGTACATCCATGTCAATCAAACAAGTACTTACAAGTGATGCTGTTGCAGGATTAAAGATTACACAAATATATGGCGATTAAAGAGAGCCATCTTTACTGATGTCCACATGGAACACTCACTACTTCCTGATTCACTTAAATACCAGAAATCACAGAATTACTGCAACATCAACTTGCCAATAGATGGCGCTTTAAACCTTAAATAGATTGAACAGGTTAACTAGTGCCATGGATAACATTAAATAAATACAGACATTAAATAATTAAATGTGTTACTAAATTAAACACAAAATAAAGAATCTGTAACATTAAACTTGTTCCAGCACAATGTTGATATTGTTAAATCTCTTAGAGCAGTGAATCAGTGTTTCCTGCTGCATATAGGTGGCGCTATGACTGTATCTGTATTTTGCTATGTTGATGATTTCAAGCCGGGCCCCTTATTGACCATGTGAAGTATTGGGCAGGTCGGACATTGTATGCCTGAATTACAACAACTTCCAGTTTCATGGTGAAACATCAAACTTTGCCAGGCCGCCACGGACACGCCTTTCAAAGAAAAGTCAAGATCTTTACAATTTATCATCGGAAAGTCCTTAAGATCTGTCTGACCAAATAAGATGATGATCTAATTAAATTTCTATGAGCAGTAAATCACAGTGTAAAACCTGACATTTCCTGCTGCCAGCAGGTGGCGCTGTGAATGTATGTGAATAATTCCATGTTGATGTGTTCAGGCCAGGGCACTTCAATCATGTGAAGTGTGGGTCAAATTAGACATTGTAAGCCTGAGTTAGAACAACATCCTGTTTCATAGCGAAAATGCTGAAATTTGTCAGACCGCCACGGACACACCTTCCAGCGAAAAGTCAAAAGCGCCTCAATTTAACATCGCAAAGGCCTGAAGATGACACAGACCAAATATGATGATGATCTGATAAAATCTCTAGGAGGAATTGGTTAAAGTACGAAGCCTGGAAATGCCAAAATTTGCACAGAAAGCACAGCGAAAATTAAAAATGGCAGACTTCCTGTGGGGTTTCCAAAATTTGCACAGAAATCACAGTGAAAATTAAAAATGGCCGACTTCCTGTGGGGTTTAGAGCTTGGTTCCAAGTAGGGATGCACCGATACCACTTTTTTGGAATACGAGTACGAGTACTTGCATTTCAGTACTTGCCGATACCGATACCGAGTACTTAATAAAAAAACATGATTTAAATTTACAGGTAACAGCTTTAGTCATATAATTTAACAAAAAAACAAAGGTCTAGTTTTCCAGTTTGTTGTAAACTCTGCTTCTTTGGACAACACAAGAGGCATTAACCCCTTACAGGCCGCTCAGACATAGACATTTCTCAGACCGTGGTATCGATTCCAGGTATCGGGGGACTTTTAACGAGTACGAGTACTTTAGAAAATGTGGTATCGAGGCCGATACCAGTATCGGTATCAGTGCATCCCTAGTTCCAAGGGACTTTTTTGTAGATCTTGAGGTGATAGATAACCCTACCAAATTTCGTCTCTGTACGTTTTTCGTAGCGGGAGAGTTGTTCTTTTGAAATTTTGCAGGTGGCGCTATCGAGTCATTTCTACACGCCCACTTCTGACGCCTATAGCACATGTTAATTTTCATCACTTCTGACGTGTGTGCACAGTTTCATGAGTTTTTTAACATGTTTAGGCCCTAAAAATGTGATTCATTTCGGAAAAGAAGAAGAAACTGAGCAAAATCAATAGGGCTTTGCACCCACGGTTCAGGCCTGCTCCTCGGTGCTTGGGCCCTAAATATTGAAAAACTGATATTTTATTAAAGTCATCTACCAATTAGATGAATTCTCACTTTTAGCAAAAGGTTTTGGGACACCCCTCCAAATCATTGAATTCAGTTGTTCAGTTGTGAAAGGAACTCTTAATGCTTCATCATACCAAGACATTTTGGACAATTTCATGCTCCCAACTTTGTGGGAACAGTTTGGGGATTGGCCACTTCCTGTTTCAACATGACTGTGCACTAGTGCACAAAGCAAGGTCCATATAGACATGGATGAGCGAGTTTGGTGTGGAGGAACTTGACTGGTCCTGACCTCAACCCAATAAAATATCTTTGGGATGAATTAGTGCAGAGACTACGAGTGAGGCCTTCTTGTCCAACATCAGTGTCTGATCTTACAAATGTGCTTTTAGAAGAATGGTAAAAAATTCCTATAAACACAAACTCCAAAACTTGTAGAAAGACTTTCAAGAAGAGTTGAAGCTGTTATAGCGGCAAAGGGTGCAGGGCCAACTCCATATTAAACCTTGTGGATTAAGAATGGGACGTCATTCAGGTTCATGTGTATATAAATATGAGCTGATGTTTATAATCAGTAGATCTGTCCCTTAATAGATAAAAGTCACCTGAATTTATTTAATTTCTGTGTTTCTGTCTGCTGATGTTACAGGTGATGTAGAAGTACTGCGAGTGAATGAAGAAAAATCTGTCGATCTGAGGACTGAAGTTACTGAAATACAGAAAGATGATGTGATAGAGTGGACATTTGGAGATAAAGAAACTCTTATAGCTCAAATCAGTCCTGCCCTCAAAATCCCCAGTACATCTGATAAAGGTCTATTCAGAGATAAACTGACGCTGGATCATCAAACTGGAGATCTCACCATTAGTGACATCAGATGGGAACACTCTGGAGTTTATAAACTGAAGATCATCAGAGGTGGAAAAACCTCATACAAGAAAATATCTGTGTCTGTCAGAGGTGAGTAACTGAAATGTTTCAGTGTAATAATGATTTTATGATCATCTGTACTCTGTTGACGGTTACTGTAGATGTAAGAAGGATTTATGACTATTAACTTACCAGCCTGATCTCACGAATTTCCGTGGTATAGTCACAGAATTTTTTGCTCATTTTTCCGTGGCATTCTCACGGATTGGTTACTCAACTGTTTTGTCCTATTTTCTTACCTTTTTCGCTTCGGTTTAGGGTTTTCAGTTCAGTCGTATAAAGGGGATGGTAACAAACTCTGAATGAGAAAAAACATACACAGACAAATCCAAATTAAACCCTGCGGCACGTGACGACACATCGATGTCCTAAGACACGAAACGATCTGGTTTGTGTGAAAAACTTTTCACACTTATCACTTTGAACAGGTTAACTGAGACAACACTTCTGTTCAGCATTTCAGATATTTGGTCGGTTTTATAATAACATTAATTTAAAAATACATGACAACTACATCACTGAAGAGTTAATACACTGACTGAGTATTTAGTGAATTACTATCATCAATATTAAACAGCTGATATTTTATTAAAGTCATTCATCCATTAGATGAATTCTCACTGTTAGGAGATTCATAAAATTCATCATCTAGCTGTTATAGTTGTGTTTATATTTATATACTGATAGAGAATCTGAAAGATTGAGTTAATAAACAGAAATTCATTTATAAGAATATGAGCTAATGTTTATAATCAGTAAATAAAACACTTAATAGATGAAAATCACCTGAATTGATTTCATTTCTGTTTCTGTCTGCTGCTGTTACAGGTGAAACAAAAACAGTGGAAGTGGATGAGGGGAAATCTGCTGATCTGAAGGCTGAAATTAAAAACATAAAGAAAGATGATGTGATAGAGTGGACCTTTGGGGAAATTGTCATAGCTGAAATCAATCCTGCAAACAAAAACCCCATTAAATATGATGATGCATTCAGAGGTAAACTGAATCTGATTCCTCAGACTGGAGATCTCAACATCAAGGACATCAGACAGGAACACACTGGAGTTTATAAACTGAAGATCATCAGAGATGGAGAAACCTCAGACAGGAGATTCAGAGTGTTTGTCAGAGGTGAGTAACTGAAATCTTTCAGTATAATAATAATTTTATTATCATCTGTACTTTGTTGACAGTATACTGTAGATGTAAAAGTGATCTGGAAAACACACTGATTGTCACATCTAGGAGCTTGAAAAACGAATTCCATACTCTAGAGTTAAACTGAAGACCTCTGTCAGAAACAATATCTTTGAGTATTCCAAAGTATCAAAACATGTTGAAAAAGCAACTCAGCACTTTCCATTGCAGTGTGTAAACCCCAAAGGGAAATGAGTCTGATCCTTTTTGAGAACCGGTCCACTATAATAAATATGCATGTGTTACTGTACCTTGTTCTCAGGGCAACCCGTGGAACATTTTGAATCTCAGGGGTCGTGTCCTCCTCACTCACTGCGATGGGACATACGAAAACACTCTCCATATGGATGGACTCAGGAGGGTGTTGGTCATCTTCAGATGAAAACATTCAAGAGAGAGCATCAGCCTTGCAATTCTTATTACCCGAGCGATAAGTGGATCTTGTGATCAGTCAGCATGGTGAAGGGATGACGTGCACCTTCTAGCCAATGTCTCCATTCTTCAAAAAACAGTTTTATTGCGAGGAGTTTACGGTTACCGATATCATAGTTGGCTTTCGCCAGGTTGAACTTGTATGAAAAATAGGCACATGGAGGAAGATTGGATGGGTTCAACTAGTTCTGTGATAGGACAGCTCTATCTCTTGTCGACAAAGCATCAACCTCAACCACAAAAGGTTTTTCTGGATTCAGGTGAACTAACACAGATGCCGTACAAAAGGCACTCTTCAGTTGTTGAAAAGCATGTTCAGCCTCTGATGACCAGGTGAGGGGTTTGGTTTTACCTTTCAGAGCAGATGTTAATGGAGATTGGATGGCACTGAAATTATGGATGAAACAGCGATTAGGAGTTTGCAAATCCAATAAACTTCTGCAGTTCTTTGATGGTGGTTGGAGTCGGCCAGTTGGTTATCATGTCAACATTCCTCTGGTCCATACTCGCACTTTTTCTTGAAATGTTATACCCCAGAAATTGGATGCTGGCTTGATGGAATTTGCATTTTTCTGCTTTTAGGAAAAGAGTGTACTGACGTATCCGCTTCAGAACTTCTTTGAAATTATTTATGTGTTCAGCGGGATCACTGGAATAAATCAAAATATCGTCAATGTAAATCAACATGTACGATTCAGCAGGTCTCAGAAGATGGCATGCATAACATCCCGGAAGACTGAGGGGGCGTTGACCAATCCATACGGCATGAATGAATTAGAGCGGAGACTATGAGCGAGGCCTTCTCATCCAACATCAGTGTCTGACCTCACAAATGTGCTTTAAGAAGAATGGTCAAGAATTCCCATAAACACACTCAAAAACCTTGTAGAAAGACCAAGAAGAGTTGAAGCTGTTAAAGCTGCAAAGGGTGCCGTGTCAAATCCATATTAAACCCTATGGAGTAAGAATGGGATGTCATTCAGGTTCATGTGTATATAAATATGTGCTGATGTTTATAATCAGTAAATCTGGCCCTTAATATATAAAAAATCATCTGAATTGATTTATTTCTGCGTTTCTGTCTGCTGCTGTTACAGGTAAAGTAGAAGAACTGCGAGTGAATGAAGAAAAATCTCTTTATCTGAAGACTGAAGTTACTGATATACAGAAAGATGATGGGATAGAGTGGAGATTTGGAGATAAAGAAACTCTCATAGCTCAAATCAATCCTGCCAACAATATCTTCAGTACATATGATAAAGGTTTATTCAGAGATAAACTGACGCTGGATAATCAGACTGGAGATCTCAACATCAGTGACATCAGATGGGAACACTCTGGAGTTTATAAACTGAAGATCATCAGAGGAGGAAAAACATCATACAAGACAAAATCTGTGTCTGTCAGATGTGAGTAACTGAAATGTTTCAGTATAATAATGATTTTATGATCATCTGTACTCTGTTGACAGTATACTGTAGATGTAAGAGGGATTTATGACTATTAACTTACACTGGAGATTTTCACACTGTGTTTAACTCTGACTTATCTTCTGTTTAAACCTGATTTTAACTGCAGCTAAACCAACTTTTCACACTTATCACTTTGAAAGGGTTAACTGAGACAACACATCTGTATCATTTCAGATATTTGGTCAGTTTTATAATAACATTAATTTAAAAATACATGACAACTACATCACTGAAGAGTTAATAGACTGACTGAGTATTTAGTGAATTACTATCATCAATATTAAACATCTGATATTTTATTAAAGTCATGTATCCATTAGTTGTATTTTTACTGTTAGGAGATTCATAAAATTCATCATCTAGATGTTATAATTAGGGATGTCCCGATCCGATCACGTGATCGGAAATCGGCCCCGATCACGTGGTTTCAGACTCGATCGGAATCGGACGTTACCTCCCGATCAGGACTCGGATACATATGCAGGGTTTAAAATCCATTAAGTTCTCGCTCTGCTCCGCGCCAGTGTACGCGCTGCGCTGGTGCGTGTGAACTGAAGAGAATAGGCTTGTTCGACTTCATTCGGCTGCCGGTTCTTGTGGTGCTGCATGACGTCAAAGTTCCGCGAGAACGATTTAAAAGCAAACTCCTCCGTATGATTTCGCGGATCACTCTCGCGGTAGTTTGACGTCACCCGGCTGTCGATTGTTGCGGCGCCGCATAAAGTCGAACAAGCCTATTGACGTGCTTTCATTCATAGGCTTCACACTCGTGCGTGCAAGGAACCCACGACAAAACCGCGTCTTTACCGCTCATTTAAACGAAGCGTTGATCGTTATTGTCAACATGTGCTCAGACGCAGTTCCGCGTCTCACTCAGAACCTCAAGAACGCGCATTCGCACAGGATCATTTGACATTACTGTAGAGATGAGAGAGAGAGAGAGAGAGAGAGAGAGAGAGAGAGAGAGAGAGAGAGAGAGAGAGAGAGGTAAGAATGGTGCCCTTGTCTAAAAAACTTAATAGAAGTCTAGAAACAAAGTATTAAAAGTATGTATAGCCATGTCACTCATCTCATTACAAAATGTTAACTAGATAACTGGATACAACTGATTGTATAGTTTAATAAAATAATGTATTTTGATTATACAAATGAATCACGACCTAACTATAGGTGTTTTATAACTAACTGCTGACCAGCTTAGGGAATCTCTATGGCTAATTTATAAGATATATTGCTGAATCAGTGTGTTGTTTTTCTTGTTAATTGAGTCTTTTTGGGTAGCTTATCTTATGCCTAGAATGAGTCAAGGAGGTTAAGTCTTATAACTTCATTCAAAGTTTGATCAATTGTGCATAATGACATGTGCACCAAATGCATATAGGGTGTCAGACTCATAGATTTGCATAATTTAAAGTTCAGGTTTTAAAGTTTGGGTCAACATGTGGCACAGCTTTAAAACTGAAACTTATAAAATCCTATCAGAGATACAAAATGTCATTGAAACACACCCAGTGCTTTGCTGTCATCAGGATTAAACATGTTACCCCTCGAACCCTCCCTCCCAACAGAGCCTCCCCACAAAACAAACCCCAATTTAACCCCTGAACATATATACTATATATTCATTATTTTTTAACACATCTGTAGTTATGCGCTGGCACAGAGTTAGACTCTTTTGACTCCACACAGAAACAGCAATGCGTGCGGCATGACATAAGGAACATCCTGGACTGGTTCTGTTTTTTCGCTCTTCTTTATTCTTTTTTTTTTATGTATTAGAAGTATCGGATCGGGACTCGGTATCGGCAGATACTCAAAATCAAATGACTCGGACTCGAGGGCAAAAAAACCTGATCGGGACATCCCTAGTTATAATTGTGTTTATATTTATATACTGATAGAGAATCTAAAAGATTAAGTTAATAAACAGAAATTCATTTATGAGAATATGAGCTGATGTTTATAATCAGTAAATAAAACACTTAATAGATGAAAATCACCTGAATTGATTTCATTTCTGTGTTTCTGTTTCTGTCTGCTGCTGTTACAGGTAAAACAAAAACACTGGAAGTGGATGAGGGGAAATCTGTTGATCTGAAGGCTGAAATTAAAAACATAAAGAAAGATGATGTGATAGAGTGGAGATTTGGAGAAATTGTCATAGCTGAAATCAACCCTGCAAACAAAAGCTCCATTAAATATGATGGTGCATTCAGAGGTAAACTGAATCTGAATCTGAATCATCAGACTGGAGATCTCAATATCAAAGACATCAGATGGGAACACACTGGAGTTTATACACTGAAGATCATCAGAGATGGAGAAACCTCAGACAGGAGATTCAATGTGCTTGTCAGAGGTGAGTAACTGAAATGTTTCAGTGTAATAATGATTTTATTATCATCTGTACTCTGTTGACAGTATACTGTAGATGTAAGAGTGATTAATGATTATTAACTTACAGTGGAGATTTTCACTATTATTATCAGTACAGTATTATCTGATGATTCTAAGAAACTCTCTGCTACTGAAAACTTTTAACTACACTTTATTAATAGCTGTGAATCAATATATCTTAGGGTGTTTTCACATATACACTGTTTAGGTCGGCCCAAATGACGTGTCGCCCCGAGTACGGTGCGTTTGGGTCAGTGTGAACACAACAGCCGCACTCGGGTGCGCACTAAACGACCGCTCCGAGACCGCTCTAAACAGGTGGTCTCGGAGCGGCTGTTGCCGAACTCTGGGGCGACCCACCTGTGGTGTGAACACTGCTGGACCTCGGGCCGAACCAAATACAGAAAGTTCTCCACATGTTTGAGCAGCTGGGCTTTCGTTGTGACGTGAGCCGGGTGTTATATTGTGGGTTAACAACAAACAAGCCAATCCTGGTCCGTTGCATAGAGATTCGCTGTCTCCTTTACGTTTGAGCTGATGATTTTATAAATGCATAGCTGTCCTTCACACACAAATAGTGACATTACGGGCTTTTAGCAAACGGCTCCGTGAGAAAGGCTTTAATAGAACAGCTACGCAATTTCGCGTTAAAGCAAAGAAACTTCACAAAGACGTGCATCGTTTATCTCCACATCTTGATAGCTGCGCTCTCTCTGTCAAGCTGGTTGTCGTGGAAACGTGGGGGTGGTCATGAGACGGTAAGAGCTGTCAGAGACCAATGACAGCGCTGACCGTTGTCACATGGTGTACGGTGCGGCATTTCGAGTAAAGTAAAAAATATATATATGTGAACACGGACCGCACTAACTGAAAAATGGTACAATGTAGTGATGGTCAACCCGGATCTTTTTAAGGATTCGGGTTATTCTGAGTCACTCACTAATATGATCCGGGTTGTGCGAGTCACTCGAGTCACTTGGGTCACTTGGTCAAAATCTCCCAATTCCAATCGCTAAGTCATACTAATGCCAACCAAGCAACTCGGATCACGCGTGCAGCAACGAGTTTATGACTCCTCTGCTCTCAAAAAAGGGCTTATGTGACCTGAGGAACTCGTAAAAAACATGCATGCCCGTGGTAACATTATCAATAACATAATTGTAAAAGTTTGGTGTGTTTATTTTCATTTCATAACGACAAATATATCAACACCACATTTAGAAGATGTCAGGCTTGGTTGACTTGGACGTGAGAGGAACGTGTCCTGTTTCAGATTGACTTAAAAGATCAACGATAGGCTTCGGTTAATCTTGTGAGTGAGTCCCAGACAGAGCCGCTCGCCCGCTCCTGCACGGGTCCTGTGAGTGAACCACTCACGTCACTCTGAGTGACTCAGTCAACAAGAGGAGCGTGTACGTCCGTCGGTGGCGGATCTTTCCAGCAGCACTGCTGCAGCAGTCCTCGTATTTAAAAATGTTAAACATTTGCAGCTTCTACCCAAAACATTGTGCCAGTCAAATATTTCAACAGATTAGCCTACATGAGTCAGTGGGTTAACAACACGAGCAAGGCTTGTTTCTCCTAGCCCAGGATTCAAGCTCCATGAGTTGAGTCACTCTCTGTGTGAATCCCCGAGCCGCAGACCAACTCATTGTCGCGCGCACGCATCCCTTTGTACTCGGACTCGGAGCTGCAAGAAATAATGATCCGGAATAGCAGCTTTTGGTTCACTCGGTACCCCCAGTCGACATTTGGTGATGTAAATTAACTTGTTGTTGCAAGTTATAGAACCTATGGCAGCTTATGTAGAGTTATTTGTTGTAATTCTGTTGTAAACATTTGAAGAGCTTTGTGTTTGATACAATTTCTCATTTTTAATGCAAAATCTGAGAGGACTCAACTGACTCGGGTTAATGGTCACTAAGGACTCATGGTTCTCGAGTCATTTTAGGGATCGGGTTAAATGATCCGAGTTTCGGGTGACTCGCTCATCACTAATACAATGTATTTTGGTGCGCTCCGAGGCCGCACCACGGTGCGCACCAATATATGTGAAAACAACCTAATAAGCATCTCCTTTACAAATGGCAACATAGCAGTTTCTTAATTGTTTGAGCTGTTGTAGATGATTTATCAAGGTATTAACAAACAGTAATTTTGATCATGTATTTGTGTAATTTGTTGTCATTTGTCATGTTTATAATTCATCTCATTTAACCTGTTGTGAACAAAATGACCTGTGTGCTGTTTTAAGTGACTGAAAAGAAAAACTCGAATATAGATCCACTTAATGCAACAATACTTCACTATTTGTGTTGCATCTGTTTCACATAGATGAATCATTTACTTATTTCTTTCTTCAACTATTAGAATACAAACAAGATCTGTCTCTCATTTGGACTAAACAACAGACTCATTCAGTGAATGGTGTATTTGTTTAAAGTGCCCATCTTATGACTGCTTTTCCACAAGTTATATAGGTGAATGAGTTCCATAAAGCATGTTTCAAAAGTTGTTTGCTCGAAATAGCTTGTAGGAAAAGATTGTTACCCATCTCTAGTAGCCTCTGTTTCAGGGCAGTTCAGATTGTGCCGTTTTGAGCTAGTCTTACATATTTATGAGCTACTGCTCCTTTGATCACGGCCCACTACTAACGTCATGTGATCGTGCGCATGCTCAGTGGTATCGTGAGCAGTACAGACCATACGGTGTTATTATTTTATATATTATTATTATTATTAACGGTTTATGTTGCCAACAGACAAATCATGCAGAAAAGTATCACTAATAAGTACACTACAGGTGAAGAAACTCATGACACACAATGATTCCAGAGTAAATTGTGATGTTACGTTAGCAGTCACAACAATACACTCGTTTTCCCTGGACAATGCTAACATATTCCAGTTATAAAACATTTTCAAACGCATTATTTTAGCAAATTACAGAAATTAAGACCCGGCGGGGGATGTATACTGCTTGTGGACCGCATGCTAATTGCTAGAAGCTAGCGGGAGGTCCGGACCGTGTATATATCTATGCGGACCGTAAAGTTATTAGAGGCTTGCCTCGTCAGAAAAGCCGGGGCGTACGGTCTCGGTTAGTTTGGCAAAAAGCTTTTAGCTCTAGCATCATAAATGTAGTATTTTGTGACAGAAGATGACAACATGCAAAATACAACGTGACTTCTTACCTTTCGTGATGAAACAACGCGATCGCGAATCGAATCCAGTCTGTTTCAGATGTGTGAATGATCCATGAAAGTCCAATAAAATACATCCAATTACCATTTTTGTCCACAAATGCTTATAATCCGTGAAATAAAGATACATAGTCTGTTGTTTACATCAGATTTCGCATGAAGGTCTTATCGCCTACAATCTGAGGACTGTTTGCGTCGTAACACACTGTATATAAGATTACTCCGGGTTCCAATAATCACGCGTTAAAACGTTGTTTTTAAAAGTAGGCGGGAGTATAATCCATAATATCCAAATAGCGCTGTTATTTCCGTGAGAGATGATAACAGCACAGAGGGTCTCATTCAAGTGACTGCTCTATGCTCTCTAGCTACCTGGTGGGTGGAGACCTGCGAGTGGGGTGGTGGGCGGGAAAATTCAAACTGAATGTGACGAAACTTTTTGTTACGTCACAACGGAGCTGAGTTTTAACTGGCGCAATCTGAGACTCAAGGCAGAGGACATTCAGAAACCTGTATCTCACTCAAAACAGCAAGGATGGATTTTTTTTCCAAGTTTGTATGCGTGTGGGAGCATCAGAGACACAAAATAACACCCCAAAACCCAGAAAAAGTGAGTTTTTCATAATACGGGCACTTTAACACATTTATCTGATGATGTGCTCCTTCATTGCTTATACTGCTTTGTTTGCTCTTTAGTTGCAGGAGGAAGCTAGAATCAATCTAATCTCCTCCCAGCCTGGCCAGCAAAGATCAGCTAAAAAGTGTTCAGAACTTCTTTAAAGCCAACCTGCTAAGCTAGCTTAACCAGGCTGCGAGACCAACTAAAATTTCTTCACAAACTAGTATTAAGATTACATGAAGGGTTAAATAGATATTGTGATCTTTTAACCATTAGTTGCAGCTTTTAACTCACACTTGCAATTTTTAATAGGTTAATACCACATTGATTTAACCCTGTGTTGTTAAACAAGATAATATTGCTAAAAATTTACAGTATGAAACAATGCAGTGTTAGAACGTAATGGACACATTTTTTGCAAACAACAACCAATCATAATGTGCCTCAATGCTAATGCATTAATAATGTACTTTACAGAGGAGAAGACTGTCAACGTTTCAGAGGAGAATACTGGAAAAGTTTCAGATGAGAATAAAGGAAAAGATTCACAGACGACAGGAAAAGATTCAGAGAAGAAGAAAGAAAAAGATTCAAAGAAGAAGAAATGTAAATATTCAAAGATTTAAATGATGCTCGATGAATTTGACTGTCACCTTCAATAGGCAGTCAACCCTTCGCCGTGAGCTTGATTGACATGCGACCTAACCAATCATAATACTGATATTATTACCATTCACAACTTTTGTCCAAAAGACAAACCACAGAGTTTATTTAAACCTTATGCACGCTACACAATTTTAAATAGTTCTTCGTGATTGTCTCTCATCACAGCAACTGATATTACACAGCAGTAAACTGATATTAGGTCATTAATAGGGATGTCCCGATCAGGTTTTTTTGCCCTCGAGTCCGAGTCATTTGATTTTGAGTATCTGCCGATACCGAGTCCCGATCCGATACTTCTAATACATAAAAAAAAAGAATAAAGAAGAGCGAAAAAACAGAACCAGTCCAGGATGTTCCTTATGTCATGCCGCACGCATTGCTGTTTCTGTGTGGAGTCAAAAGAGTCTAACTCTGTGCCAGCGCATAACTACAGATGTGTTAAAAAATAATGAATATATAGTATATATGTTCAGGGGTTAAATTGGGGTTTGTTTTGTGGGGAGGCTCTGTTGGGAGGGAGGGTTCGAGGGGTAACATGTTTAATCCTGATGACAGCAAAGCACTGGGTGTGTTTCAATGACATTTTGTATCTCTGATAGGATTTTATAAGTTTCAGTTTTAAAGCTGTGCCACATGTTGACCCAAACTTTAAAACCTGAACTTTAAATTATGCAAATCTATGAGTCTGACACCCTATATGCATTTGGTGCACATGTCATTATGCACAATTGATCAAACTTTGAATGAAGTTATAAGACTTAACCTCCTTGACTCATTCTAGGCATAAGATAAGCTACCCAAAAAGACTCAATTAACAAGAAAAACAACACACTGATTCAGCAATATATCTTATAAATTAGCCATAGAGATTCCCTAAGCTGGTCAGCAGTTAGTTATAAAACACCTATAGTTAGGTCGTGATTCATTTGTATAATCAAAATACATTATTTTATTAAACTATACAATCAGTTGTATCCAGTTATCTAGTTAACATTTTGTAATGAGATGAGTGACATGGCTATACATACTTTTAATACTTTGTTTCTAGACTTCTATTAAGTTTTTTAGACAAGGGCACCATTCTTACCTCTCTCTCTCTCTCTCTCTCTCTCTCTCTCTCTCTCTCTCTCTCTCTCTCTCTCTCTCTCTCTCTCATCTCTACAGTAATGTCAAATGATCCTGTGCGAATGCGCGTTCTTGAGGTTCTGAGTGAGACGCGGAACTGCGTCTGAGCACATGTTGACAATAACGATCAACGCTTCGTTTAAATGAGCGGTAAAGACGCGGTTTTGTCGTGGGTTCCTTGCACGCACGAGTGTGAAGCCTATGAATGAAAGCACGTCAATAGGCTTGTTCGACTTTATGCGGCGCCGCAACAATCGACAGCCGGGTGACGTCAAACTACCGCGAGAGTGATCCGCGAAATCATACGGAGGAGTTTGCTTTTAAATCGTTCTCGCGGAACTTTGACGTCATGCAGCACCACAAGAACCGGCAGCCGGATGAAGTCGAACAAGCCTATTCTCTTCAGTTCACACGCACCAGCGCAGCGCGTACACTGGCGCGGAGCAGAGCGAGAACTTAATGGATTTTAAACCCTGCATATGTATCCGAGTCCTGATCGGGAGGTAACGTCCGATTCCGATCGAGTCTGAAACCACGTGATCGGGGCCGATTTCCGATCACGTGATCGGATCGGGACATCCCTAGTCATTAATGCCATGTCACATTGTGGAGTTGTCATTCTGACGATAAAAACTTTATAGATTAAAGAAGACTCGTCTGGAGTTATACCTCATAGCCACAGTGCAGGACTTCATCCCTTAACGTCTGTTAGTGCCAGAATTTTATCAGAGGTAAAATTTGACAGTAATGGTCATGATCACTGTTTCCCTGTTCCCTAAACCTGCAGTTCCAACACCCATACTTACAGAGACTGATTGAAACATTGACACAAGAACTGACATTACGTTGTATAGCCAATCAGCAGTAAAGGGGCGTGTCTACTAACTGACATCATTGCCTGGGTTGCATATGTGTGGGGCGGGTCTATCAAAAGAAGGTCCAGATTCTATTGGGGTAGGGGTGTGTTTGTTTAGGTGATTTCAAATGTCAACATTGGCTTTTAAAGATCATGCACCCCGCCTTTAAGACTGAATGCGCAGGCGAACTGGTAAAAGATGTTTATCACAGCTGCTTCCTCTCTTAACATCTTTTGATTTTATCTGTCACCTCTGTTTCTTACAGCTTCCAAATGAGGAGATTCAGTGAGGAAGAGCGGAGAAGATTTAGTGGAGACAGAGATTCAGACATTGTTGCATAATAACAGTCAGCAGCAGTGATCTTCCTTCAGTTTAACACCATCAATATTACAAACACATCAGCATCACATCACTTATACCCTCATATCAATGAGTTTAAATAATCCACCTGTGTGTGCTCATCATGAACCAGAGGAAATGATTTCCTTTTGATTTGCAGATACATTTAAACATTTCAATAGCTTGAATAAATGAAGTTAATAGAAAGGTAAGTATATTATACATATAATAAAAGTTAAGTAAATGAAATGAAAGTTTGTTCACACTGATCTACAAACAACAAACTACTATAAACTTTTATGTTTTATGTTTAAACATAAATAATATCTGTAGATCCAATCATTGTCTACTGCATGTATTATTGCACTGTTTCATGTAACTTTACCAGTGTTATAAAAACAAATACCTAAATACCTAAAGTATATCTAACAGATGTACTACAGCAGTATTTCACTGACTGATGTTTGTCATCTTGTTAATATTAGTTGACATCAAATGTCTCTCTCCTTGTGTCCAAGTATTCATACTTTACTCAAATACAGTATGCAAAACGATGAGTGTTTAAATGAGTAAATGTACAGTAAATCTGCAGATAAAACTGTGTTTTATTTGTTAATCTGATGATCTGCTGATCTTCACTTATAGTTAGTGTCTAACCAGTGGTCAGTTTTCTATCCCATAATTCCACAGGGGCAGAGGAGACATCAGATTCCTGAAATAAAACATAAATAAATCTGTAAACTTGAATCATTTGAGGGGTTTTCTAGTCTAGTTGTGTTCCTGATGGCATGTGATGCTAGCAGCAGCTTTACGTTTAATTTCTCTCTCATTAGTTTATCAGTGAATATCCCTTACGAAAATGAACCATGGTTTTACTACAGTTAAAACCAAAAAACCATGGTTACTGTAGTAAAACCATAGTAACTACAAAATAACCATGGTTTTGACAATCATGGTTTTCAAAAACCATAAACCATAGTTAGTGTAGTAAAACCATGGTTTTGCTGATAGTAATCAATACACCAAAAAACCATGGTTACTACACTTTTACCACAATAAAACCATGGTTAATTTTCGTAAGGGATTAACAGATATAGTCATGCATAAATGCTTTTATGTTCAAATGTATGAGCTACATGTAACAAAAACATTATTCCTGTGGTTAAATTGCTCTGATCAACTTATTTTTAACATATATGTATTGATACTAAACACCTGTGTACCCTAAGCATGACCTTTATTGAGAAGTAAATAGTGTTGATACTCTGTAAAGTTCACAGATTCAGCTGATGTAGCTCATGTGTCTCAGTCTAAAGAGAGAAATTGTTTGTGTTGAAGAATCCAGAAATCAGACTTTAATGATTCAGTGTTATATTGACTGATTGATTAAAGCAATAAACCCCAAGAAGCAGTGGGTTACCAGTGCATTTTATAACAGCTAAGGGGCGTTGTTAGGCACGACGCGAATCACTGTAACCCCACTGCTTCGAGGGGTTTATTGCGTTTATAAAACGGTTACTTCATATGCATAACGTTAGAGGGATTTTATAAAATAAAACACAAATAAGTTGTAATTATATTAGTACAAATATTACTCTTCCGCCAAACAAAGTAGTTCCTCAGAATCAAGTGTGACTGAAACAGAGCGCAGTTCCCAACCAACAGAGATGCAGCACAGACACAATGAAGATATGATTTAAGACTGTGGTGTTTATTTTATAAATCAACATTCATCTAATTTATACATTAACATTTATATCGTGCAACTGACCATCCGCTTTCAAACAAAAAAACGTTTCATCCTACCTTCATTTGTTCTCTTATCACCTCTCAAATGTTTTAGCTAAAAGCGGAGATAATTCCATATTTGTGAATAACTTTTGTAAGAGATCAGATTGAGCCATCAGAACTTACACGCTGTGTTTTCAGTGTTGAGTGAATGCGTCAGTGTTTAAGTTGGTTAAGATCGCCACCCAGTGAATAATAGCGGACGTATGAACTTGACTTATAAACTTCTCAGACAACGTTTTCTCTTTATCGACGAGGTGACCCAACAATATTTATTGACAGTTATCTGGATATCGCCATTATTTGTGCAATTGTAGACAAATTAAAAATATGATTAAAGACATTGTTGTTTATTTTCATAAATCAGTAGGCAGCAACAGTGGCGCAGTGATACTTATGTAATGTGGTCTGAACCGTGAGGTTACCAGTGTATTTTATCACGGCTTAGAACGCGTTTCAACCAATCAGAATGAAGATCACTAAATTATTTTGGCTTTTTTTTAAAGCTTTGCCAAATGTTTATATTCTAAATTATGTGACTTGTTTTATTATCATTGTCACAATTAGTAAATAACTACAAATATTCATTTTGTTATTATATATTAATATTGTTTGTGTCATATAGATTTTGTCTCAGGGAATGTTAATCTAATGTCTTACATTTTATTTGAATGTAGACTGAATCTGTTTTCATGTTGACTCAGTTCAGATGATCATCTGTATGTGCATTATACAATCTTTTTGCTCTGCATGATGCATAGATTTATAGCACTTAATTCAAATCTTGTGTCACAAGGTGACGATCTTTCTAAGGGCGGAACCAAAGTTAGGGAAGTTTTGGTTCCGCCCGGAAGTTTTCCCCACCGGACCGCATATGAAGACGGACCTTTTTACTTCCTGGTTTCCAGGGCGACGCTGTTAGGGCTTTACGAGCCACAGGTGTGAGGCATCGTTTAGGCAAAGTGTGATTGGAGGCTGGGGGACAATGAAGCACTTAAATAGCTCTGTTGGAACACAGAAAGGGCGCGATTGACACGAGAGCGATGTACACGAGAGGGGACTGACACGGGGGAGCTCCTTTGCCGAAGGCAACACAAAGACACGCACCTTCTGAAGAGCCGGAAGGCTCTGTTGATCCGGGGATCGCTAAAGCGAGCGGAGAGAGGACAGAGCCATAGGAGGCGAAAGGAAGGAAAGCTGTGGATCTTTTGAAAGGAGCACCCCGAAGAGTGCATGTGGCTGATGTTATCCGCTGTTGTGTTGATCGATGTAAACGAGGATATCGAAGACCTTATAGGTGAAGTACTAGACGGACACTGATATTGGATTAGAGAAACGGAAGAAGAGGAAAAACTTACCGTTGTGAGTATACATCTGTGGAAAAGTGGTGTTGGTGGCTGGAAAGCGCCCTGTCTAGGTACCTGGAGTTATTATAGCGGGAAGTCAACCTAGGACGAAGAAAGACAGAGATTGTGAGTAACCAAATCCCTTGAAGTATGTGTTTGTACATATTTTGACCTATACATCGTTTGAGTGTTTTTAAGAGAGATCGAGTGGCCCTACCCCTGTACCAGCGTGGTGGGTGAGCCGAAGGTCTCGTGTGAAAGTAGCTACAGTGACGACAACAAACAAACACTAGGCCGTCTACCATCCCCCTATTCTCGCCCAGAGCGAAGTGGAAGAGGACGGGTGTCTATTGTGTGCACTAAGCGTGGTGGGTGAGTCTTTGGAAATTTTCACTTGAAGTGGTGCTGTGTAATGCCGTGTATTGCAGTGTGAGTGCTGTGTCTTGTTTGACGTAACCCCGCCTTCAGTCACTCGTCCCGGGACGACGAAGAGGAAAGAACGGCGCTAGAGAATACCTGTACAATAATGCTGTAGTGTGTTTTCAGTTTCACAGAATTACAGAGTGGCGGCGAAGAACTGTGCGAGTGGCAGCGTGTGTGAGTATTACACCTACTATTGTTACCTTACCTGTGGCCTTTTCCTCATCATAGAGTAGAGGCGAAAGAGATCCGCTGGCCCGAGGTCTCGACGAAAGGGCGCCCCGGTCCAGTTTTCGATTGACCAACGGGTCTCGAGGAAAGGGTAGCGCTCGACCCGGTGTGCCGGCGTGGATTTCTCGCCCCTCTGTCATTCAACGAGTTCGCCGAGAGGGTCTTGGCCCCCGGCGTCCCATTACAAATCATTGCCAAATCGACGCATTGCAGAACCAGCCAGCGTAAGTTTCCATATAACCTGTTATGTCTGCTGATTGACAGGAAAGTGAGTGAGTCGTGAGAGCTGTGGAGAGAAAGAGAGCCAGCGTGAACACTGAGATATTGAACTGTGGAGAGAGCCATACCTACCTAGAAGCTGTAACCAGCGCAGAGGTGAGCGAACGCCTTGAGATCGATTACTGTGTCCCTGTAACCCAGCAGCCGTCTGTGGAGAGAAAGAGAGCCAGCGTGAACCCTGAGATATTGAGCTGTGGAGAGAGCCATACCTACCTAGAAGCTGTAACCAGCGCAGAGGTGAGCGAAAGCCTTGCGAACGATTCACTGTGTCCCTGTATCCCAGCAGTCGTCTGTGGAGAGAAAGAGAGCCAACGTGAACACTGAGATATTAAGCTGTGGAGAGAGCCATACCTACCCAGAAGCTGTAGCCAGCAGAGAGTCGTCTGTGGAGAGAGGGAGAGCCCACGTGCACGCTAAGGAAATGAACTGTGTGAAAATCCAGTTGGTGGTGAAGGAGGAGAGCCTAGAGTGGCCGTTATTTTAAGTTCCCCTTTTTCCCTTCCCTATTTATTATTTTTAAGTAAATTAAATAAAGTACATTTTAATTTATGCTTACCTTGTGTGTCTGGTCATTGGGGTGGCTTTGGGAATCTCCTCGAGGTGGAGAAAGGGGCGTGACCTTATTTACATCTGGGTCCACCCCTACCTGTGACACTTGCACTAAACCAAATATTAATAATAAAGTCCACCTTAATCTCTGTCTAGTTACTGTTCTCTAAACAGTGTATTGTAACAGCTTTTATATGATACATCACTTATGTTATAATCCTCATGTTGTTAAATAAAAGCATCTGATAAAAGTCACAGTGCTGTTTTATTTATGTGAGACATTTTATAGAAATAATCTCAATCTTAGTAATTGTACACTATGATTTGTCTGTGTGATTATGTTATTTTGTAGTTTTACAGTCTGAATGTGTGAACCCTCTAAAATGGTTATTTATTTCAATTTGAAAAAGGTATTACATATGTAATGCATCATCTATAGATGTTTTTGAGTATAAAAGTGAAACTATACTAAACCTAACAAAACTAAATTAACAATTGTTAGCAATTAAGAAGATGGTGGAAGAGAATACTGACATTTGATATTGCTTGCCTCATTGAAATGTTGTTGGCAGCACAGTGTATTCCATTTTTCTCAAACAAAATACATCCTTGACTACACCCCCACCCAGATTTGGGGATGGAAACTGATGGACAACCAGTATAAAGCTTTTCAGCTCGCTTTTTTTGCCGATCCCATACCCTTTATCCTCCTTGTACTTTCCTGTCCTTTCCTCAATCACTGTTTAAAAAAAGGCAAAAAGGCCAAAAAATATCACTTTAAAAAGTTAATGCTCTAACTCCTGATGCATGCTCGCTCCCGTCTTTCTCTCTTCTAAACCCAATCTTTGTTTCTTACCACCTGACTACAGGGTACCTGCCCGCTAGATCACATACCCACCCATCTCCTTCAGGCCATTCCTTCATTGGTTATCCCTGCTCTCACCCACATGACCAACTCATCTCTTTCCACTGGTACATTCCCCACAGCTTTTAAAGAGGCCTGGATAATAGGGCTGGGCAAAAAAATCAATTTTTTGATTAATCGTTTTTTAAAACGTGGTCGATTCAGAATCGATTCTCAAAGAGCAGAATCGATTTTTTTTTCCTTTCATATTTATTTCTTCAAACATTGAACGAAAGATTAACATTAAGTTACCAAGGAGCAAGAGGCAAGCCTGTCATTCATTCATTCAGTGCTTAAAATGGCGGTTTCAGGTGCTTCGTCGATTTTATTAATTACCCACTTGTAACCTGCTGTTCACTGTTCTTTTTATTAATATAGTATTTGTATTAAATCTATATTCATTGAGTTGAATAGAGTAAAGAAACCGGTCCAAGAACCAGAATCGAAATTTGAATCGAGAATTGAAATCGAATCGATTTAGGAGCTTGTGAATCGAAATCGAATCGATCTGGAAAATCTGAATCGATACCCAGCCCTACCGGATAACACCACTGCTAAAGAAACCCACAATTAATTCTGCAATGTAACAAAACTACAGACTGGTATCTCTCCTTGCCTTCATTGCCAAGACTCTTGAGAGTGTGGTTTTAGACCAGCTCTCCTCCTTCTTCATACAAAATAACCTCCTAGACAGCAACCAGTCTGGTTTCAAGAGCGGTCACTACACTGAAACTGTGCTGCTCTCAGTCATAGAAGCTCTAAGGCAGACAAGGGCAAATAATCTGTACTGATCCTGGATCTATTTGCAACTGTTGACATTGTCAATCCCCGCATCCTCCTGTCGACGCTCAAGGCTATGGTTGTCTCTGGCACGGCACTACTATGGTTCAGGTCTTACCTCTCAGGGAGGTCATTTAGAGTATCCTGGAGAGGTGACGTCTCTGAACCCCAACGTCTCAATACCGGGGTACCTCAAGGCTCAGTGCTTGGACCATTGCTCTTTTCTATGACACTGACATGACATTTCTGGGTTCTATCATTTGGAAACATGGCTTTTCCTACCTCTGCTATGCCACTCTGGATGAAGGAATATCATCCCCAGCTGAACTTCGCAAAGACAAAACTGCTTGTCATATCATCTGGCCCTAAGATTCATCACAATCTTTTCATTCAAAATGGTTCTTTGACCATTATGCCTTTCAGGACAGTCATAAACCTGGGTTTGGTCATTGATGGTCAGCTTAGTTTCAGAGAGCATGTTGATTCATCCTCTACAACATTAGTAAAATTAGACCTTTACTATCTGAGCATGCTACACAAGTTCTCGTCCCAGGCTCTTGTTCTGTCCAGACTGGACTACTACAATGTGCTACTGGCCGGACTCCCAGCCAGCACAACCAAACCCACTCTGAAGTGGTACTTAACTTGATAGAAAAGCTAACCAAGCCAAAGTGAGCTGGCACGACCCGACCTGTGGTGTCTATGCAATGGAAAGACTGCTGCCCCAGAAAGCCTCCTGCAGATGATCCACTGTAATTGCACAACAGTCTGCCGAACTGTGCAGTGCATTTGGAGGGCATATGGACTACTTTTGGGTCATGTCAAGTTGGGAGAAAGAGTGTGATGACTAATGGTAAATCTAGTGAAGGTCACAGTCCAAAAAAGTATACAAAATATACCAGGATAAGAGGAAACTGTCACGATCGGGAACACGAGTAAGGACACAAACGCAGGGTTCACACGAAAGGGTAACATTTAATATAAATAACATTAAATCAAACAGGAGGAACAACACGGGCAGGTAAGAACAATGACTGAAACACTGGGAACAAACATGACATCAGCGACAATCATCCGGCAAGTGCACATACAACAGGCAGGGGTATATATACAAACAGACTAACGATACACAGGTGTGATGAGGCAGGTAATTAATTAACAAGAGTCCAGGTGACGACAATCGGAACAGACACAAAACATGACACGGATTCCACCGTGACATTACCCTCCCCTTAATGAGTGGCTACCAGACACTCGAAACAAAACAAACTGGAAGTCTGGTAGGGTGGATCCAGGGGAGGGATGGAGGGCTTGGAGACCACGACGGAGCCGGCGGAAACCAGGGGAAACCGGCAGGGCAGGAAGCCGGGGCGCGGCCGGGAGAACCGGAGTGGCCATCCCAGGTACCGACTCTGAAGACTCCACCCTCCTGGGAACCGACGGGGATCTGGTCATTCTGGGAATCAACTCCCACCATCCCGGGGAAAGGGGCTCCTCCACGGTGGCGACCACCCCGAGGAAAAATCGAGCGTGGCGTCCGTTCTCGAGCCCCAAATCGAGCATAGTGGTGGACCTCCCAGGAACCGCCCCAGACGACTCGACCAGCAGGGGAATCACCGGAACTGATACGATCCCCAGAACCCGGCTCATGTTTCACAGCAACCACCCCGGGGGAATGAATCGGGCGTGGTGAGGGTTTACTCGAGCCCGGTCTGGAGTTCTGGGTGTTCCCTCCTTGAACCCGCTGCATCCTTCACTGGCCGGATGATTCTGTCACGATCGGGAACACGAGTAAGGACACAAACGCAGGGTTCACACGAAAGGGTAACATTTAATATAAATAACATTAAATCAAACAGGAGGAACAACACGGGCAGGTAAGAACAATGACTGAAACACTGGGAACAAACATGACATCAGCGACAATCATCCGGCAAGTGCACATACAACAGGCAGGGGTATATATACAAACAGACTAACGATACACAGGTGTGATGAGGCAGGTAATTAATTAACAAGAGTCCAGGTGACGACAATCGGAACAGACACAAAACATGACACGGATTCCACCGTGACAGAAACAACTGAAAAAAATAGAAAGATATGTATAAATAATAAAAGTATTAAAAAATAATAAAACTTAAAAAAATAAAATAAAAGGGGTTAACGGTACTGAGCCTACACATGGCAGCCCTCTTTTGACAAATTTTTCAGTACCACACAGTTCTAATGAATTTATTTTTTATTGGAATCAAAAGAATGGTTATGAACTACAGAAACCACCAACACTAGGCAAACAATATGGGAAAGGAGAAATATGCTATTATTTGTACTTGTTTTTCACATAAATATGCTTGTAAGCAATTGTTTATATAATATCCCTGCTGAAAAAACCAGCATCAAACCAGCATGGACCAGCATGGGAATTATGCTGGTCTATGCTGGTTTAGCTGGTCACAGCATACCAGCACCAAAACACAACATATGCTGGTCTTGCTGGTATGCTGTTTTTTTCAGCAGGGATATAATATATTATTGCACTTGTAATCACTCATCTTTTATTCAAATATGCTTATTAAAATATTACATGGTCAAAACATGTATCCGGCACCAGTATTCCTGGTTTAGGGGTAATACAAGGGACTAATGGTCATTTTAAGGACCTGACGGCCGCCATTTTGAAAATTGAGCCTTTCTTGGAGTCAAACTTTGGTAAACTTTTAGTATGTTTTTAAGTACATCTTATATTACTGTAAACCACTGAGAAACCTTTTGTTAAAAATTTTTTGGGGTCAAACCATATTTGCAGCTGACTAACAGTACAATTTAATCTGTTCTTGTAGTGGTGAATATCTGCTGTGGACACAAGATGGTGCTCTAACACTGTTATTTGCGTGAATAAGTAACCTCTCTACGAGTCTTTAAACTCTTTTACTTTACTGTCAAAACTTGATGATGTGTTAATATGTTGTGAATGTAGTTTAATTTAAATAACTTGTTATCAATGTCAAATTTATTTGTTGAACGAGACGCGCCTCCACAATTCAGGGTTTTGGCTAGATGGAATACAGCTACGGCCACATCTCGCAAGATTTGGGGTTTAGGGTTTGGGGGTAAGAAAGATTTGGATGAAAGAGCAGTTCTGGCTAAATGGGATACAGCTTCAACTTAAATCCCATAAAATGTTTGGTTTTTGGGAGTAGGATAAGTACGGAATAAAAACAGCGAGATTTCACGAGATTTTGGCAGAAGGTGTAACGTATCTCTTCTAGCCACAACCGCGAATCCAAGCACATGTGCTGCTCGGCGCAGTCGCACATCGACGTAATTTCATCATAGGGACAAGACACACCCCCTCAGCAGCACAACATCCTGACCTGCAGCGTGACTTCTTTACCCCCAGTCACATTAGCTACAAGAGACAGAGCGACAGGCTACCATTCATTTTCAATGTGAGTGGCCGTTTGCCAGCGACAAGCGACGAGCTCGCCGCTGCGCAAGCAAGGTGGGGCCAAAATAGACAAGCAGGCTATTTTATGCAAATGCTGAGCGACGCGACAAAGCGACTGCCAATCGGAGTGAAGGAGCAGCATAACGTAGGTCTGTGGTCGAGTCTGAGAAAATAATTCAAGATGGCGGAAAATGCGTATTTATGTATATATCTGATAAGTTTCGCATTTTATCTCATATATTTTTTTACTTTTATCGAGAAATAAATACTTTTAAATCCAAAAACACCTTTCTCGTAACTTAACAATACCTCTAAAGTGACTTTTGATACCGCTTTTAGATACTAGCCAAGGAACGCCCATCAAGCGAGTGTGCGTCGCCCGGTGTCGCTCACATTTGTAGCTAATGTGACTGTAGGGTTTAGTCAAAGAAACTGAGGTAACGCCGCATTCAGACAGCCAGCGATGTTATCGCTGCTCATCGCCTGCCGCTGGTGGTTGATGTCGCTTGTGGGCGTTCCCACTTCTGGTTGCGTAGTAGTGTGACGTTACCCCATGTTGTAAACAACAAATCAGTGCTCCACTTACTTCACTCCCATTGGTAGTCGCTCGTGAAACTCGCTGCTAATTTGCATAAAGTTAAACTTTTCTCAACTTTTGTCGCGCGACTCCGTCACTAATCGCGCCTACATTCTGTCGCCAACGGTCACGTTCGCTCGTGTCGCCGGAAGTCGCCCAGTTTCCATTGAAATGAATGAGATCGCGTCGCTCTGCTACTGCTTGTCGTTGGCTGTCTGAATGGGGTGTAAAACTGAGGAAAACAAACGATTATCTGCTGAAATTAAAGAGTTAAGGGTGATCCTAAGAAACACAAAATAAAAACTTTAAAATGTAAAGAGCTGTTGTGAGACTGAATATTACAGATTTAACAAGACTTAAACAAATATTAATATTGTGTCAGGTATTCTGAATTATAAACATAAACCTGCTGTATTAAAACTTCTCTATTTAAAGTTTCATAGCTTCAGATAGATTGATTTGTTTATCAGTAGTTGATGTTATATTGATGAGAGTTTCATCTTCCTCAGGTAGAGGTTTCAGAGATCATCTTCAGTCTTCATCAGTTTGTGTCTGTAGTCACCATCAAAGATCTTATAAAGGTGAGAGTTTTAATAGTCACTTTAGGCTTCACCTTTGACCTTTCATCAAGTATCATCAGTTCAACCCTTTAACAATCACAAGAGTTGCAGTGTGTCTATTACAATAGATATGAAAGTGGACCAGTCCATAAACATTCAAATAATGTTTCAGAAGTAAATCTACTAACACTGTATGTGCCCCTGATCCAATCAAAGTCTGAACTGATTCCACTACTTGTATTTCCCCTAATGCTATAGATGGACACTTTAAGTAACGTAATTAGGTTATTTAAATGAATTCAATATACATGTTTGACAAGCTGTCGACCCCAAAAAACAAGCGTTTAAAGACACAAAAGTGAAAACAGGCAACTTTTCATAGTACTCCTATTAGTAAAACTGCGTCCACTAGGGGGAAACGTAGTCAGCAATCCACTTTTTTTCTCCTTAAAGCAGGGGTCTCAAACTCAAACTGGCTTGGGGCCATTTCTAAGACAGACATTTCATTGGGGGGCCGCAGAGCTATTTTAACATTTAAAAAAGTACAAATTTCTGTAAATGTCATTTTTACTTTCTATTATTATTTAATGTATGATAATACTTGAAAACATATAAGCAGTGGTTTTATCTTTTTAATATACACTATTTTATAAAAGTAGCCTAAGTAAATCTTTTCTTAACCTTAACCTTATCTTAAATAACCTTATTTTAACCTTGCACTAAACTAACAAATTTAATTCCTGTATACATTTATAAACTATTACAAAAAATTACCACCAGTAAGTGTTGCTGTTTTGATTTATTTTGGATTGTTTTCAGTCATATAGTATTGACTTCATTATGTTCTTTGTTATTTCAGTTTTAATGGATTTTCTATTATATGTGCGAAAATATTAATAAGTGAAAGTGATCCAATAACTTTTGAATGGGTAGTCCATGTTATACAAGCTAGTTGGACAGAAAAAAATAATACTGCTCTATGTGTTATTGAATAGTAACTAATAATATATTATACTTCATATATATCAGTATACATACTTTTATCTTCTGTACATTTCTACTCGTCTTTTCTCTTTTCTTAACCTGATGGCTCTTTTCTTATCTGTAGTTTAAAATGTGTTGCATTACATCTACCGCTCTGCCTCCCTCCCTATGCAGTGTCTCCATTAGAAGTAGGGATGTCCCGATCAGGTTTTTTTGCCCTCGAGTCCGAGTCCGAGTCATTTGATTTTGAGTATCTGCCGATACCGAGTCCCGATCCGATACTTCTAATACATAAAAAAAAAGAATAAAGAAGAGCGAAAAAACAGAACCAGTCCAGGATGTTCCTTATGTCATGCCGCACGCATTGCTGTTTCTGTGTGGAGTCAAAAGAGTCTAACTCTGTGCCAGCGCATAACTACAGATGTGTTAAAAAATAATGAATATATAGTATATATGTTCAGGGGTTAAATTGGGGTTTGTTTTGTGGGGAGGCTCTGTTGGGAGGGAGGGTTCGAGGGGTAACATGTTTAATCCTGATGACAGCAAAGCACTGGGTGTGTTTCAATGACATTTTGTATCTCTGATAGGATTTTATAAGTTTCAGTTTTAAAGCTGTGCCACATGTTGACCCAAACTTTAAAACCTGAACTTTAAATTATGCAAATCTATGAGTCTGACACCCTATATGCATTTGGTGCACATGTCATTATGCACAATTGATCAAACTTTGAATGAAGTTATAAGACTTAACCTCCTTGACTCATTCTAGGCATAAGATAAGCTACCCAAAAAGACTCAATTAACAAGAAAAACAACACACTGATTCAGCAATATATCTTATAAATTAGCCATAGAGATTCCCTAAGCTGGTCAGCAGTTAGTTATAAAACACCTATAGTTAGGTCGTGATTCATTTGTATAATCAAAATACATTATTTTATTAAACTATACAATCAGTTGTATCCAGTTATCTAGTTAACATTTTGTAATGAGATGAGTGACATGGCTATACATACTTTTAATACTTTGTTTCTAGACTTCTATTAAGTTTTTTAGACAAGGGCACCATTCTTACCTCTCTCTCTCTCTCTCTCTCTCTCTCTCTCTCTCTCTCTCTCTCTCTCTCTCTCTCTCTCTCATCTCTACAGTAATGTCAAATGATCCTGTGCGAATGCGCGTTCTTGAGGTTCTGAGTGAGACGCGGAACTGCGTTTGAGCACATGTTGACAATAACGATCAACGCTTCGTTTAAATGAGCGGTAAAGCACGGTTTTGTCGTGGGTTCCTTGCACGCACGAGTGTGAAGCCTATGAATGAAAGCACGTCAATAGGCTTGTTCGACTTTATGCGGCGCCGCAACAATCGACAGCCGGGTGACGTCAAACTACCGCGAGAGTGATCCGCGAAATCATACGGAGGAGTTTGCTTTTAAATCGTTCTCGCGGAACTTTGACGTCATGCAGCACCACAAGAACCGGCAGCCGGATGAAGTCGAACAAGCCTATTCTCTTCAGTTCACACGCACCAGCGCAGCGCGTACACTGGCGCGGAGCAGAGCGAGAACTTAATGGATTTTAAACCCTGCATATGTATCCGAGTCCTGATCGGGAGGTAACGTCCGATTCCGATCGAGTCTGAAACCACGTGATCGGGGCCGATTTCCGATCACGTGATCGGATCGGGACATCCCTAATTAGAAGCTGTAACTTGTTGATGTGAACCCCACCGCAGCTCGATCTTCCCTGAGTAACAGCTGATATCCACCCGGAAGTGACAAATCTTCTTTGGACAAACACTACAAAGTCCCGATCAGTTTAACTGATCGCATGGTGACAATTATATGATTGACGCGAGGTTCAGATGAGGAATTAAAATCCGATCATGCATTCCGTTATCCTCGACATCACTGAGCGCGCAGTTCATGGCTGCGTAGCAATGGGTGACGTGACCCACGCCATGGAGCGCAACTTCCGCTTCCGAGCACTTTGGAAAGTAAATGCTTTGATTCGTTTTAACGCATTGTTAGACGCGACATGTGAACGAACACTTGAACGTTTAAATAAAAAATCAAACAAATATAAAACCAAGTTAATAAAAATCTTTATGCGGGCCAGATTATGTTATATTTTTGAAAGGTGACGCGGGCCGCACAGAGGGGAAGGGCGGGCCGCAAATGGCCCGCGGACCGGGAGTTTGAGACCACTGCCTTAAAGGCTGGGTTTTACGGCTCGACAGCTTATAAAAACGTATTTCTGGGGTTTTTGGCTTGTTAGCCTCTCGCAATACAAAGTCAATGAAGACGGATGGATCCCCCCCCAGTGGGCGTGGTTTTCAAGTTATGACGCGCTGCGCTCTATCTTTATTGGTCACATGATTTCTACGTTAACAACACAAGCTTTGAATCAAGGCTTCATCTGGCACCTCCACTTTTGCTCGACACAAGCTCCGAAGCCTCGCTTCAAATGTAACATCACTAATTACAGTAAGCTAGTATTGACATCACTAGTCTCTGCTGGTAGACTTTGCTCTTACGGCATCTGATAGCCCCTACCTTTTTCCATCAAAAAGGCAAAATTGTGACCTTGTTGACTACATGAAGTGTCCAGCATGTCACACTTTATTTTTTTCGGTTTAATGAATGCATCATCTGAGTACTTCAATTCCACTTATTCTTGTTGGACATTTCACTACTTACACTATTTATACAACAAAGTGATGTAAGATTGTGCATAAGTATTCATACTTTAGTATACCTTTTCACTGCCATTTCTTCCTACAGTACTATGGTTGTGATAAGGATTAGGTTTGGAGGCGGGCTTTACAGAGAGGGACCAATCAAGTAGCAGCTTTCCCAGTGTATGAACCAATCAGAAGTAGTGGAGTCAAAATCTCACATGACATTAAATTACAATACAACAAGGTCAATTGTGTGTAGTTTTAAGTTGTTGTTGTAAATTGACAGTATTGAATGAAGCTGTTGTTCACATTGCAGACATTACAACCTATTCCTGCAGATATGTATTTAGCCACAACTTCCACACACATGACAGTTGACGTGAAAATGAAGGAGTTGCATAATAAAGCCAATTTTGCTCAGTTTAAAAATGCCTTGATATCACACCGGTCATTTCTATTAACAACCATTGATGCTAGAAGTATTGCAACTTTTAGTAAATCATTTGCATTTATTCCTTAAAATTATTCTTGTGATTATGAAGCCTATCATTTTTTGCACCTCTTTATAGGTTTTCCCCTCTCCAATCAACTTTTTAATCAAAGTACGCTGTTCTTCTGAACAATGTCTTGAACGACCCATTTTCCTCAGCTTTCAAATGCATGTTCAACAAGTGTTGGCTTCATCCTTAAAGCGTAACTAAACCCCTGGTCAGAGCCGGACTCCACCCACAGCCAATATTTGAAAAACGCAAGAAAAGTGGGCAGATCCCAACGGAGATAGAGGGGACGAACTAAGTGTGTGGTGAGATCGTAACAAGGGCGTGGTGAGCTTGAACCTGCTTACGTCACGAGTTATTTCTTGGACCCAACATCCAATAGGAAAATTAAACTGCAGTAGCCACCGTTCAACCTGAAGAGGGCAGCACTCAGACGTTTTAACACCATATATTGTAGTATCAAAACACTTTATATCCAAATGTCAAAAAACTGACTAAAATCAATGAACAGCACTAATAAAGCATCATTCTTACAGATCATTAACCAAAAAAAGTTGGTTTAGGGTTTAGTTACTCTTTAAATAGGGGCCACCTGATTCACACCTGTTTCTTTACAAAATTGATGACCTCAGTGATTGAATGCCACACTGCTATTTTTTTGAACACACCCCTTTCAACTAATTCAACTAATTGCCCAATTGCACAGCCTTAAGAGCGTGCATATCATGAATGCTGGGTCTTGTTTGTTTTCTGAGAATCTACTGAACCTACTGGTAACTTGCCCAGCTAACAGAAAAAAGTTCTAAGAACGTTCCCTGAAAGTTTTTAACGTTCCCAAAAACGTTCTGCCAACGTTAAAAGTGTCCAGTTTTCTTGACGTTCTAAGAACGTTTTTGTGTTGTCTCAACGTTAGAGGAATGTTACATTTTACCATTTTTAAACGTTATGACAATGTCATGTTTTAATGTTCACAGTCACACAATGTTTAAAACAACAACTGTTTATTATATTGACTTCTTTGATTGTTATGTAAATGATAGAGAAACATCGCATTTTATTATATTTATTTTTTATATTTATATGATTTTATTATATTTATTATATATTATATATTTATTATATATTATATATCTATTATATGTAAGTTTAGATGTTGATGTTTTGTTTCATTTTAAGTCACCATTATTGTGATTAGTGTTCGTTTTAGTTGGGCTCTTGAGCCTTGTCCTTTGCTTGCTAGTTTTTTCCCTGGTTGTGTTAACGTTTTGTTAATACACCACATTTGTTATGAACATGTTAAGTTAGTAGTGTAATTCTGTGGTGTGGTGGTTGGTACATAATGGTAAAAAATCATTCCTAATTAATTTACTAATCAAAAGTTTATTTTCTGTCAATAATGTAAATGAGATCCAGCACTTTCACAGCAGTTTGTCATTAAAGAGTTTTAGAAACTTTGGACAAAAAATATCCGCTATTTAATTGGGACGTACAAACATCAAGAATCAGACTATGAATCTCAACCATGGTGACAAATAAATGAAAAACTTCATGCTGCAATGCATGCTGGGTATTAACAAATTACAAATCTCATTCAGGACTCCCAGCATGAACTGCAGCATGGATAAATAAGGATTTTTTTTCCAATTTTCTTTGTCACCAAGTTAAAAACTTTCAGGGAACGTTCTTAGAACTTTTTTCTGTTAGCTGGGTTGTGACTGTCACTGGTGAATTTTTTTATAATAATCTCATTCAGATCACATGAAATGTAAATAAACGTACAACAAAAAGAACAAATAAATGATTGAAGAGCTCAGATGCAAAACCCTCAAAATGTGCCTGACATGTTTTCTTTACCTAGGCATAGATGAATAATACGAGCTCTGTACATGGCAATGACATAATCGTGAACCTCAAACATGATTATTGTTTCCTTCTTCCTATGTAAAAATTGTGCAAGCAAATGACCGCTGGAAAACAGACCTATCTTAACACCGACTGTGACTTTACAATCAAGATTTACAAGATTTGTAAGCTCTGTATGCTAGTTAATGCTATATGCTAGCGTTTAGGCTGAAGTTCTGCTACTGATGTTACAGTTACGTTTGTAGGTCCATACTGAAAAAAACACAAACTTACCACTCAGAAACCTCCAATAACAATCTCCAAACAATTGATTATTTCTCAAAATTTGTATCTTTGTCTGATACAGACTCAAAAGGTCTGTTTACACACACACACACACACACACACACACACACACACACATACTGGTTTTTGTGATTTACAAGGACACTTCAGCCCAAACCAGTTTTTTGCTGAATTAGGGGGACACCCCTTTCCACTTGCTCTACAGTGATGTGGAGGATATCAAAAATTTTATTTTGAGCCATACAACACAGATTTCACTTCAAAGTTTGTTTACACACAACACAATGTATAATATAGCAACCAGACAAAATACGCATTTATGAGGACATTTGATAATTAGATGGAAGCCCCACCCATGACAAACGTTATTATGAGGACAGTGATTATGAACACACACACACATGACTTTAAAGTGTATTACAGGGTCCAACGTGAATTAATGGGACATAGCTTAACACAAACACAAAAGTGATGGCAGTGTGCATTAAAGGGACACAACTGATTTACAAGGACAAATGGTTAAACACAAACACAAAAGTGATGGGAGTGTGCATTAAAGGGACACAACTGATTTATAAGGACAAATGATTAAACACAAACACAAAAGTGATGGCAGTGTGTATTAAAGGGACACAACTGAGTTATAAGGACAAATGATTAAACACAAACACAAAAGTGATGGCAGTGTGTATTAAAGGGACACAACTGAGTTATGAGGACAAATGATTAAACACAAACACAAAAGTGATGGCAGTGTGTATTAAAGGGACACAACTGAGTTATAAGGACAATCGATTAAACACAAACACAAAAGTGATGGCAGTGTGTATTAAAGGGACACAACTGATTTATAAGGACAATCGATTAAACACAAACACAAAAGTGATAGCAGTGTGTATTAAAGGGACACAACTGATCTATAAGGACATTAGACTCAGCACACAGTAACATTTACATTATAACCTTTCATAAACATACAGTAAAAAACAGCAGTAAACACTGTTAAAACCACAATAAAAGGTTCATGACATATGGGCTTTTAATTTTTTATGTTCACCAAGTTTTTATGTTACTACAGTTTTTGCATAGAAAACGTGCAAAATTAAGTAATTTATGACCTTTTGCACCCTGTTTCTAGTGATAGAAATGGCAAAATATGTGTTCAAGTGTGACAATGTCACACAAGAAACATGTTTTACAGCTCATCTTATACAGTATATTGTGATTTTATGTATATTTGAGTTTTAATAGGTTTTACATGTTTTCATTTATTCTATTTTATTCCGTTAGCTATTTTGTTTTATGTCTTTTGGGCTTATTTAAACAAGAATTCTGACCCTCAAAGACCTGTTAGTCTGGCTTTAAAATGTCCACCTCCACTCCATTTATTATCCTAAATTAGATGCACCTGTTAGCTGCATAAAGACACCTGTCCACCCCATACAATCAGTAAGAATCCAACTACTAACATGGCCAAGACCAAAGAGCTTTCCAAAGACAGAGACAAAATTGTACTGGAAAGGGCAATGGGGAAATTGCCAAGCTGCTTGGTAAAAAAAGGTCCACTGTTGGAGCAATCATTAGAAAATGGAAGAAGCTAAACATGACTGTTAATCTCCCTCGGACTGGGGCTCCATGCAAGATCTCACCTTGTGGGGTCTCAATGATCCTAAGGTGAGAAATCAGCCCAGAACTACATGTGAGTAGCTGGTCAATGACCTGAAAAGAGCTGAGACCACCATTTCCAAGTTTACTGTTGGTAATACACTAAGACATCATGGTTTGAAATCATGCATGGCACTGAAGGTTCCCCTGCTTAAACCAGCATATGTCCAGGCCCGTCTTAAGTTTGCCAATGACCATTTGGATGATCCAGAGGAGACATGGGAGAAAGTCATGTGGTCAGATGAGACCAAAATAGAACTTTTTGGTCATAATTCCACTAAACGTGTTTGAAGGAAGAAGAATGATGAGTACCATCCCAAGAACACCATCCCTACTGTGAAGCATGGGGGTGGTATTATCATGCTTTTGGACAATTTCAGACCCCCCCATGATTTACTGTATAAATACTTATTTTCCTCATATACAATATATATACAATGGAGTGATGAGGGTGATGACTGTCAGGTGAAGAAGATATATACCGTGGCCAGCGTAATCACAGCTGCCACAACGACTTCAGGATCCAGTTCTGAGGGTGCTGGGCTAAGTTTGGGGTAGACAGTGAGTGCTGGGCTGAGTTCAGGGAAGCCAGGAGAATGAGCGCTTAAGAGATAAATTGCATAGATGGGGAGAAATCATCATGAATATATGATCATCCAGCCCCACCTTAAAACACGCATTAGGGATGGCATCACCCCAGCTTTCCAGATGAGCCAACTCCATGATCTCAGCTACATATTCCTCCAGAGGCAATCCATTTTGCTGAAGGTGAAGAAGCAAGTAGTCCTCTGGAGAATCAATTTTATAAGGTCTGTTCTGTTACGGTTTAGTGGTGGATGATGACGAAGAAGATGAGGATAAATATAAACAAGAACTTCAATATACATTCCCTATGAAATAAACAATAAATCTACATCACAATAACGCAACTTAAACGAGAAAGGACAATGACTAAAAAACAACAGGGTATATATACACAATGGAGTGATGAGTGTGATGACTGGTCAGGTGAAGAGGATTGAAGATGATGATCAAGTGAGGGAGAGTGGAGGATGATGGGAAATTGAGTTCTTAGAGAGATAACTGGGAAAACAAAGGAAAACAGGCAGGCTGACAAAACGGGACTGTAACACACTTAAATCTGATTACAAATTATATTAAGTTAGTATTTAGTAAACGCAAGTGTCTCTTTTATCATAAACCCTTATGTGATGCGATGCACATAGGTTCACATGACGCACAGAACACGTATTTTGACATGACAAGCCACATATATGATGGAAAAGCCGCCACTGGAAAGGGTATTTCTGTTTTCACCTTAAGACTTCAGTGTAACCACCCACTTCAGGTGTTTCACAGGATCAGTCTGATTGACAGACTACATCTTTTAAAGAGTTAGTTCACTACAAAATGTAAATGTTGTCATTAATTACTCTCCCTCATACCATTCCACACCCATAACACCTTCATTCATCTTCAGAACACAAATGAAGATATGTAACACAACTATTAGGTTCAAAGCTCATAAAGAACTTATTGTACGAGCTGTATTACAGGCTGCTGGGATCAGAATGATGACATTAAAGTCTACAGGTTCCCTCAATGCAGACAGACCTTCACCACAAGACCTGTTTTAGGTAAAAACGCGGTGCTGAGTGAAGTGGTGGAGAAACTGAGGACTAAACCACAAGCTGAATATGCTGGATCCGAAACATGTGACATTTGTACTGGGAAAAAAAGTATCCTGTCTGGTGTGTCTGGAATCATACTGTTAGAAAAATTCATCGAGTTTCACTCCAGTAAGCGACACAAAATAAGCGATGACACTGAACGTCCTTAGATGAGCTGCCCTTTAACACGATAAAATCTAAAGTAAATTCTACATTGTATCAGAAGTTGCTTGAAGAACAAGTGAGACCACCTGTCAAAAATGTTTTACCTAAAGTGGAACTGGACCTTGGAACATGACAATGACCCAAAACATTACAAATCCACCAAGGACTGGCTGCAAACTGGCAAAGTGAAAATCCCAGATCCTAAAACCTATTGAGGTCCTGTGGGGGGATTTAAAATGGACTGTATTGCAAGAAACTTCTTAAAGGGTGATGAAGGTCATTAATGATGTTATGATGCGCTAAAAGTTGTATATGTGTTGCAAATCACTTAAAACAATAATAGCTGTCACAAATGATATTACAAAGTGGAAACTAGTTATTTTTGCATTTATTGAGGCCATATTGTTTATCCTGTTTGAAAAGTTAAGTTAAAGCCATGTCACAACGTGAAGTTTGGGTGCATGCTGCTGGTTTGTGGTGGCCTACAAACATACACAGAAAATATGCTTGTAAGGAACATTTCTTTACCAGACAGTTTTGTGAATTGGTATTGAGTGCAATCCAGTTCCACATATCTTCATCTTTTAAAGACACCATACAGGTTAGTTTGTATTAATACACTGTTTAGTATTATAAGTGTTTTCAATACGTCAGCATTTATATGCAAGATAAACTTTGAATAGTTATTTTTTATAGTTATTACTTCTATATACGCTTCATTAGGTTCATATTCACGTTCTCCTGTATGCACATGATGGTCTAACGGCTCAAACTTATAAGGAAGTTAACCTGCACTGTCATCTATCGGATCATACTGTGATTCAGGGAATTCTGGTGCCACTTTAGCTGCTACTCTTGGCATCACTATCCAACTTGCCAATCTGTGTGTGTGTGTTGTACTTATTTACTTAATGTAACTCCCCTTGATGCAATTGCCACCTTTTCTCCATGCTCTACTCTCCCATCTTACCCCCAGATAACAGCCGCTTTTTAAAAAGTTTTTCAAATCCTGTCCCAATTTTTCAACTCTGTGAAAAAAGGTAAAAAAAAATGAGCCCAATTCACTTGCATTAGATGAAGAAAAATCCTGGACTGTTTACCTCCAAAACCTTAATTTGTCTTCAGGTTGAAAAAGAATGCCAGATACATCTTTGACAACCTAAGAGTGAAGAAATAATCAGCTTATATTCATTTTTGGGTGAAATATCATTTAATTATACACATAAAATACACTTACAAATGTGACCAGTCACGGAAAGTAGGATCACAAGTCGGATCTGGGGCATTTTGAGTTATTCATAGATTCTGAAAGTGCAATTTCTAATCTTTCTAACGATGTGTAACACATAGAAATCTGAGAAGATCTGGAGAAGTTGTGGCCATTTGAATGTAACACATTCAAGAAAGAGAATGCTGAGAAATTTGAGAAAGCAAAAAGGTAACATTTTCCCTTTTCCCTGGCAGGAGAGACAATAGGGCTTATTTACATCTAATTTAGCTTAGCCATACCCCCTGTAAAGCCTTTTTGAGATACAGATGTTCTAGCATCATATGTAGTATTTTATTACAGAAGTCCGAATGAACAACATGCAAAAATAAACAGGACTTTTACCTTTGTGGGGTTTACAAGTCGAATCCAGTCTGTTTCCGATGTGTGAATCATCCAATGATTTTTGTCCACAAATGCGTATAATCCGTGAAATGTAGATATATAGTCTATTGTTTACATCAGATTTCGCATGAACTTCTGGTAATACAATATAATATACAATCTGAGGACTATTTACATCGTAACATGTAAGGGTATATCAGATTACACTCCGGTATTTACGTTCCGTTAAACACATGAACCCGCCTTCAAATTTTGTATTTAAAATAGGGAGGTAGTATAATAGATAATCCAAACAGCGCCGTCGAAAACGTGAAGTCCTTAAGGGATGTTACCAATCGCTCGATCGTTGCTCCATCAGCCAGTGACTTCATGGAAAATATTGATAGACAAAACATGTAGCCAATTATATAAAGAATTCAACGATCTCTGTGTAACTTATGAGTTTGACTTCATGCTGCGCTGCAAGACTGCGATGCCCCATAAAGTCAGTGACGCAGCTGACGTACGATGCGGCTGACTATTATTTGTTCCGCCCCCAGCTTCTTTTATATTTCTTTTGTTTTGTGTGCCCGAGCTTCATTTACAGTCTGGGGAGACGCACGCTATAAGTTAGAAAAAAAGCGACAGCACTAGACTTCACAATTTAATCATAGCGTGTGTGTGTGGCACAAGTAGAAGCACACTATGTCATGATTCTCAGGGAACACAGAATACAGGAGCAGACTGATGAAACACAACACTATTTAAATAGAAAAACATGTAAAAGAAAAAAGACCCGCAAGAAGTAAAAACAACACGGAACCAGTAAACAACAATAAACAGACTAGGTAAAACAAACAATAAACTTGACAATGACTTAACTAGACTTAGATTAGACTTAAACACTAGGACTTACTTGGCACAGAGTACAAAACTAAGCGGCACAAGCAAACAAAAGGGCATTAAATAAGGAGCAAATCAAGAGGGCAATCATGAAACAATAATAAGATAATTAACGAGGAGACGGGGGTCAGGGTAAGGAGATGGAAGCACACAGGAGGTGTTTCTCAATGTCAAGGAAGGATCCTCGGAAGCCAGAATTTCGAGGATGTTACGTCATCGACATCCGTCGAAGGACTGTTCCAATGTCGAGGATCCTCTAAATTTCAACTAAGGACTAAGTCCTTCGATCGAGAAATATCCCATATACAGGAAAGGATGCATATGTGTAGCCGTCGCGCTCTTCGTGCTCTCAAATCACCCACAATCCTATGCTCACAGTGCTGAAAGCACACCTTTTCACTGACGTAATGACCCAATGATGTGCACTTGCTAGCCTGTTCCATTTACGTGTTCTTAGTGTTTCCCATACATTGATTGAACAGTGAAACGTATTTTAACTCCGCGTTCCTCCGTGTACTTTCTTTTTTGCGCAAACGTCAACAGTCACGGCTGTTGCTGACAGAGAAGACACCTGATCGAGTTCATCATGACTTAACGAAAGGTTAGCAGTAGTGTTTCACACACATACCCGTTTTCTTGGTCTGAGTCTGTGTGCAAGCTCTCTCCCTCCCCTATGATACAGTATGCTTGTGCACGTGTTCTATAGTCGTAACATAGCAACAGTGTATTCTCTAATTTTTCTAAATTTAATATATGACGTCACATATATGCTAATAGGCGTGTCACGTCATCACCGCCACAGTCTCTCAAAATTCTGTGGGAAACACTGAATGCTAAAGAGGAGCATCGCATGGCCTCTGAAGGAAGTGACTTGTAAGGACCAGTCCTGCCAAGGAAGTATCCTTGACATTGAGAAACAGCTACAGTATAAACAAAGGCCTTGTGCTACCTCAAAAAAGATTTGGGCCTGTTATAATCCTGAAGAGAAAACAGGATACGCACATCCAAAAAAGTCTTGACCAGGTGCAAGATCAAAAGATGAATAAAAAAAACAGAAAAAGATCTGCACACTGTAAAAAGTCCCTTTTATTTCAAAAGTTAAGAAAGCAAAGTTTCAGTCGAAGACCTTCGTCTGGGAAACACTGGTTTGCCAGACGAAGGTCTTCGACCGAAACTTAGCTTTTTTAACTTTTGAAATAAAAGGGACTTTTTACAGTATGCAGATCTTTTTCAGTTTTTTTCCTGTTATAATCCTGCCACAAAGGACAAAGACTATTACAGGAAGGTAGGGCCATGACACACTATACAGGTGCTGCGTCCGAAACCGCCTTCTTCCATACCATATTTTGGGCAAAAAACAGTAGGCGAGGTGAGTAGTATGTCCGAATACATAGTATTAAAAAAACAGTATGCGAAATGTACCTGGATGACCTACTACTTCCGGTTAGATTTTGCAGTGTGCATATGACTGACACTTCTCTATCCCATGATGCCCCGGGAGTGGAGTTATCCACTGAAGAAGAGGCGTCGTCATATTAGGAAATGTCAGAAACGTCAATGAGGCTGTATTAGCACTGGTATGACATGACGTAATGACGACATATGTGACGTATCAACATGGCGGATGTAGTATGTCTGAATGGTATTTATATTACCTATTACCAGGATTCATACTGTAAGTAGGTACTCTCATTCAGTACGTGCTGTACAGTATGCGGTTTCAGACGCAGCCAGGGTATAGACCCTTTTACAGTTGGTAAACATTGTGACTTATTTGTGTGGGCGGGGCTTAGCTGGAGGCAAAAAGAGCCGCAGAGGCAATGTTGACAAGCTTAAGATAGCACGTTTTAGGAGGAATTTATTAAACATGGATGCAAACACTGTCAGGACCGCGGGACCGTGACACGTATTTTTGTAAATTAACGCTTGCGATTTTAAGGTTTTAGATATTTCCTAGACAACATATGAATTACTTTCAGGTGGTTTGGGTAATTTTGTCTAGGCTTACTGTCTTATGTAACCTATCGCTGGGCTAACTATGAGCACAAAAACCTGGTCCATTCTGAATGTAGTTAAAGAAACACTGAACTGCTGAACATGCCCCAGAGTGTACAGTAAGACACCATCAGTAATTACATTTACATACAAACACAAAACCATGATCTATTCTAAGTGTACTGCTACCCATCCCCCAGAGTGTACAGTAAGACACCATCAGTAATTACGAGGACGTACAAACACAAAACCATGGTCCATTCTGAGTGTAGTTAGAGAAACACTGAACTGCTGAACATCCCCCAGAGTGTACAGTAAGACACCATGAGTAATTACAAGGACGTACAAACACAAAACCATGGTCTATTCTGAGTGTAGTTAGAGAAACACTGAACTGCTGCCCATCCCCCAGAGTGTACAGTAAGACACCATCAGTAATTACATGGACATACAAACACAAAACCATGATCTATTCTAAGTGTACTGCTACCTATCCCCCAGAGTGTACAGTAAGACACCATCAGTAATTACGAGGACGTACAAACACAAAACCATGGTACATTCTGAATGTAGTTAGAGAAACTCTGAACTGCTGCCAATCCCCCACGGTGAAAAGTAAAACACAATCAGTAATTATGAGGACGTATGAGCACAAAACCCTGGTCCATTCTGAATGTAGTTAGAGAAACACTGAACTGCTGAACATCCCCCGGAGTGTACAGTAATACACCATCAGTAATTACAAGGACGTACAAACACAAAACCATGGTCTATTCTGAGTGTACTGCTACCCATCCCCCAGAGTGTACAGTAAGACACCATCAGTAATTACGAGGACGTACAAACACAAAACCATGGTACATTCTGAATGTAGTTAGAGAAACTCTGAACTGCTGCCAATCCCCCACGGTGAAAAGTAAGACACAATCAGTAATTATGAGGACGTATGAGCACAAAACCCTGGTCCATTCTGAATGTAGTTAGAGAAACACTGAACTGCTGAACATCCCCCGGAGTGTACAGTAATACACCATCAGTAATTACAAGGACGTACAAACACAAAACCATGGTCTATTCTGAGTGTACTGCTACCCATCCCCCAGAGTGTACAGTAAGACACCATCAGTAATTACGAGGACGTACAAACACAAAACCATGGTACATTCTGAATGTAGTTAGAGAAACTCTGAACTGCTGCCAATCCCCCAGGATGAAAAGTAAGACACAATCAGTAATTATGAGGACATATGATCACAAAAACCTGGTCCATTCTGAATGTAGTTAGAGAAACACTGAACTGCTGAACATCCCCCAGAGTGTACAGTAAGACACCATCAGTAATTACATGGACATACAAACACAAAACCATGATCTATTCTAAGTGTACTGCTACCTATCCCCCAGAGTGTACAGTAAGACACCATCAGTAATTACGAGGACGTACAAACACAAAACCATGGTACATTCTGAATGTAGTTAGAGAAACTCTGAACTGCCGCCAATCCCCCACGGTGAAAAGTAAAACACAATCAGTAATTATGAGGACGTATGAGCACAAAACCCTGGTCCATTCTGAATGTAGTTAGAGAAACACTGAACTGCTGAACATCCCCCGGAGTGTACAGTAATACACCATCAGTAATTACAAGGACATACAAACACAAAACCATGGTCTATTCTGAGTGTACTGCTACCCATCCCCCAGAGTGTACAGTAAGACACCATCGGTAATTACGAGGACGTACAAACACAAAACCATGGAACATTCTGAATGTAGTTAGAGAAACTCTGAACTGCTGCCAATCCCCCACGGTGAAAAGTAAGACACAATCAGTAATTATGAGGACGTATGAGCACAAAAACCTGGTCCATTCTGAATGTAGTTAGAGAAACACTGAACTGCTGAACATCCCCCAGAGTGTACAGTAAGACACCATGAGTAATTACATTGACATACAAACACAAAACCATGGTCTATTCTGAGTGTAGTTAGAGAAACACTGAACTGCTGCCTATCCCCCAGATTGTACAGTAATACACCATCAGTAATTACGAGGACATACAAACACAAAATCATGATCTATTCTAAGTGTACTGCTACCTATCCCCCAGAGTGTACAGTAAGACACCATCAGTAATTACGTGGACGTACAAACACAAAACCATGGTCCATTCTGAGTGTAGTTAGAGAAACACTGAACTGCTGAACATCCCCCAGAGTGTACAGTAAGACACCATGAGTAATTACAAGGACGTACAAACACAAAACCATGGTCTATTCTGAGTGTAGTTAGAGAAACACTGAACTGCTGAACATCCCCCAGAGTGTACAGTAAGACACCATCAGTAATTACATGGACATACAAACACAAAACCATGATCTATTCTAAGTGTACTGCTACCTATCCCCCAGAGTGTACAGTAAGACACCATCAGTAATTACGAGGATGTTCAAACACAAAACCATGGTACATTCTGAATGTAGTTAGAGAAACTCTGAACTGCTGCCAATCCCCCACGGTGAAAAGTAAAACACAATCAGTAATTATGAGGACGTATGAGCACAAAACCCTGGTCCATTCTCAATGTAGTTAGAGAAACACTGAACTGCTGAACATCCCCCAGAGTGTACAGTAAGACACCATGAGTAATTACAAGGACGTACAAACACAAAACCATTGTCTATTCTGAGTGTAGTTAGAGAAACACTGAACTGCTGAACATCCCCCAGAGTGTACAGTAAGACACCATCAGTAATTACATGGACATACAAACACAAAACCATGATCTATTCTAAGTGTACTGCTACCTATCCCCCAGAGTGTACAGTAAGACACCATCAGTAATTACGAGGACGTACAAACACAAAACCATGGTACATTCTGAATGTAGTTAGAGAAACTCTGAACTGCTGCCAATCCCCCACGGTGAAAAGTAAAACACAATCAGTAATTATGAGGACGTATGAGCACAAAACCCTGGTCCATTCTCAATGTAGTTAGAGAAACACTGAACTGCTGAACATCCCCCGGAGTGTACAGTAAGACACCATTAGTAATTACGAGGACGTACAAACACAAAACCCTGGTCCATTCTGAGTGTAGTTAGAGAAACACTGAACTGCTGAACATCCCCCAGAGTGTACAGTAAGACACCATGAGTAATTACGAGGACATACAAACACAAAACCATGGTCTATTCTGAGTGTAGTTAGAGAAACACTGAACTGCTGCCCATCCCCCAGAGTGTACAGTAAGACATCATCAGTAATTACATGGACATACAAACACAAAACCATGATCTATTCTAAGTGTACTGCTACCTATCCCCCAGAGTGTACAGTAAGACACCATCAGTAATTACGAGGACGTACAAACACAAAACCATGGTACATTCTGAATGTAGTTAGAGAAACTCTGAACTGCTGCCAATCGCCCACGGTGAAAAGTAAAACACAATCAGTAATTATGAGGACGTATGAGCACAAAACCCTGGTCCATTCTGAATGTAGTTAGAGAAACACTGAACTCAACACTGAACTTTAGCCTGCCAGTGTTTAGTCAGCACTGCAGTCACAATATAGTGAGTGTTCAACTAGCAGACACAGTGTGGTGACACTGTTCAACTAGCAGACACAGTGCGGTGACAGTGTTCAACTAGCAGACACAGTGCGGTGACAGTGTTCAACTAGCAGACACAGTGCGGTGACAGTGTTTAACTAAAAGACACAGTATGGTGTCAGTGTTTAAGTAGTAGTCACAGTTAGTTACAGTGCTTTCCTAGTAGTCACAGTGCGGGACAGTGTTTACCTAGCAGACACAGTAGAGTGACAGTGTTTAACTAGAAGTCAAAGTATGGTGACAGTGTTTAACTAGAAGTCATAGTTAATGACAGTGTTTTATTAGCAGTCACAGTGCGGTGACAGTGTTTAACTAGCAGACATATTGCAGTCAAAGTGTTTTATTAGCAGTCACAGACTAGCGTGGTGACAGTGTTAAACTAGCAGACACAGTATGGTGACAGTGTTTAACTACAAGTCAAAGTATAGTGACAGTGTTTAACTAGAAGTCATAGTTAATGACAGTGTTTTATTAGCAGTCACAGTGCGGTGACAGTGTTAAACTAGCAGACATATTGCAGTCAAAGTGTTTTACTAACAGTCACAGTTAGTGACAGTATTTAATTAGCAGTCACAGTGTGGTGACAATGTTTTACTAGCAGACATATTGCAGTCAAAGTGTTTTACTAGCAGTCACAGTTAGTGACAGTGTTTAATTAGCAGTCACAGTATGGTGACAGTGTTTAACTAGAAGTCACAGTTAGTGACAGTGTTTTATTAGCAGTCACAGTGTGGTGACAGTGTTTAAATAGCAGACACAGTATGGTGACAGTGTTTAACTAGCAGGCACAGTATGGTGACAGTGTTTAACTAGCAGGCACAGTATGGTGACAGTGTTTAACTAGTAGTCAAGTTAATGACAGTGTTTTATTAGCAGTCACAGTGCGGTGACAGTGATAAACTAGAAGACATATTGCAGTCAAAGTGTTTTACTAGCAGTCACAGTTAGTGACAGTGTTTAATTAGCAGTCACAGTGCAGTGACAGTGTTCAACCAGAAGACCCAGTGTGGTAACAGTGTTCAAATAGCAGACACAGTATGGTGACAGTGTTTAACTATCAGACACAGTACGGTGATGGTGTTCAACTATCAGACACAGTAAGGTGACAGTGTTTAACTAGAAGTCATAGTTAGTCACAGTGTTTTACTATCAGTCACAATGCGGTGAGATTGTTTAACTAGCAGACATATTGCAGTTAAAGTGTTTTACTAGCAGTCACAGTAAGTGACAGTGTTTAAAAGCAGTCACAGTGTGGTGACAGTGTTTAACTAGCAGACATATTGCAGTCAAAGTGTTTTACTTGCAGTCACAGTTAGTGACAGTGTTTAATTAGCAGACACAGTGTGGTGACAGTGTTCAACTAGCAGACACAGTGCGGTGACAGTGTTCAACTAGCAGACACAGTGCGGTGACAGTGTTCAACTAGCAGACACAGTGCGGTGACAGTGTTCAACTAGCAGACACAGTGCGGTGACAGTGTTCAACTAGCAGACACAGTGCGGTGACAGTGTTCAACTAGCAGACACAGTGCGGGGACAGTGTTCAACTAGCAGACACAGTGCGGTGACAGTGTTCAACTAGCAGACACAGTGCGGTGACAGTGTTCAACTAGCGGACACAGTGCGGTGACAGTGTTCAACTAGCAGACACAGTGCAGTGACAGTGTTTAACTAGCAAGACACAGTGCGGTGACAGTGTTTAACTAGCAGACACAGTGCGGTGAAAGTGTTTAAATAGCAGTCACAGTGCGGTGACAGTGTTTAACTATCAGACACAGTACGGTGACAGTGTTAAACTAGCAGACACAGTACGGTGACAGTGTTTAACTAGAAGACACAGTATGGTGTCAGTGTTTAAGTAGTAGTCAGAGTTAGTTACAGTGCTTTCCTAGTAGTCACAGTGTGGGACAGTGTTTACCTAGCAGACACAGTATAGTGACAGTGTTTAACTAGAAGTCAAAGTATGGTGACAGTGTTTAACTAGAAGTCATAGTTAATGACAGTGTTTTATTAGCAGTCACAGTGTGGTGACAGTGTTTTACTAGCAGACATATTGCAGTCAAAGTGTTTTATTAGCAGTCACAGACTAGCGTGGTGACAGTGTTAAACTAGCAGACACAGTATAGTGACAGTGTTTAACTAGAAGTCATAGTTAATGACAGTGTTTTATAAGCAGTCACAGTGCGGTGACAGTGTTAAACTAGCAGACATATTGCAGTCAAAGTGTTTTACTAACAGTCACAGTTAGTGACAGTATTTAATTAGTAGTCACAGTGTGGTGACAGTGTTTTACTAGCAGACATATTGCAGTCAAAGTGTTTTACTAGCAGTCACAGTTAGTGACAGTGTTTAATTAGCAGTCACAGTATGGTGACAGTGTTTAACTAGAAGTCACAGTTAGTGACAGTGTTTTATTAGCAGACACAGTATGGTGACAGTGTTTAACTACCAGGCACAGTATGGTGACAGTGTTTAACTAGTAGTCACAGTTAATGACAGTGTTTTATTAGCAGTCACAGTGCGGTGACAGTGATAAACTAGCAGACATATTGCAGTCAAAGTGTTTTACTAGCAGTCACAGTTAGTGACAGTATTTAATTAGCAGTCACAGTGCAGTGACACTGTTCAACTAGCAGACACAGTGTGGTGACAGTGTTTTACTATCAGACACAGTACAGTGACGGTGTTCAACTATCAGACACAGTAAGGTGACAGTGTTTAACTAGAAGTCAGAGTTAGTCACAGTGTTTTACTGTCAGTCACAATGCGGTGAGATTGTGTAATTAGCAGCACAGTGCGAAGAGATTGTTTAAGTAGCTGCACAGTGCGGTGACATTGTTTAACAAGAAGTCACAGTTAGTGAGTTTTACTAGCAGTCAGAGTCAGTGACAGTGTTTTACTAGCAGTCAAGTGTGGTGAAAGTGTTTAAGTAGCAGTCACAGTGCGGTGAGAGTGTTTAACTAGAAGTCACAGTTAGTTACAGTGCTTTCCTAGTAGGGGTGGAACGGTACACCGAAGTCAGGGTTCAGTTCGTACCTCGGTTCAGGCGTCACGGTTCGATTAAATTTCGGTACAATGGAGGGAAAAGCAAAACAAAAATGCAGAAGGCAATTTTTTAGTACTTAAGATAATCTTAAAAACATAGGTGTCCTTATCTGTGTTATTTTGAGATGTCATGAATATGAACTGAAATGCATTTAACATACTATCTCGTATTACAAAAATCAGGGATGTGATTCTTCCGGATTAATCCGGAATTCCGGATTATCCGACCTGAAAATGTGACCTACGTGAATCATGCAGATACGTAAAAAATAGGGGGGAGGGGGGTATCTCACAGCCGTCACCATGGTAACCCGGGATGGAACCACAATCGCCGTCCCCGCGCAACAGGGCCACACCGGGCGGCACGTTAGATGACAAAGAGATGCATTTTCCTTCCTTTCCAAGTATCAACAAGGACGTGTTTCCGACCGTTCGCAAATGGCGGATGGCGAAGTATGATTGTATTGGTCAGATCAATAAAGCTCCCTGCGAGGGGTCCTGCAGTGTACCTCAGTCACCCTCGCGGTACAGTGGTATCGTGAAAAGAACATCTCCAGATCGGATGATCTGGGTATGTATTATTGCTTGTGTCTATCGAAAAAGGAATCACGATCTCGATTCATACCCTGCATTCAGATGCACGTGTTCACGTATTTACATTAAAACAATCCAGATGTTATGTTGTCAAACTTGCTTACACTCACACAGTGCAAAACCAAACCCTATTCATTCACCAATCAGACCCGATCGTTTCTCTCCTCTCTTCTCCTCATTTGCGACGTTTGGCTGTCACCCGCGTGACGCGAAACAAAGCGGCAAACATATTCTGCGTGATTCACGTAGGTCACATTTTCAGGTCGGAAAATCCGGAATTCCGGATTAATCCGGAAGAATCACATCCCTGAAAAATGTATACCACTTTAAGTAATCTTGTATTCATCTTACATACAAATATGAGTTCAAATGTATTACAAGTGTTACCTAAATACATTTTAAAATTACATTTTGGCCTTATTTCATATTAATGTACTAAAGAACAAAACAAATAGGCTTGTAGGATGAATTAATAAGGTGTGTACGACTTCACGGGGCGCTGTAAGAAACGTCAAGTGGATGACGTCAGAGTAACGCAAGAGCGATTTGAAATCAGCATCCTCTGCAAGATTTCTCGCGGTACTCTGACGCTGATGGCGCTGCGTAAAGTTGAGCACACTTAAAAAAAGCAGCTGGACTCGACAGAACTGCCCTGTATTTGCCTGCGCTTTGTCCATAAATTGTATATACAGGACAATTTATCTCCTACTTCTCAGCGTGAGAAACACAAAGTGTGGCGTGTGAGCGTGTAAACTAACTGAAATGCGTGTGTCTCAAGGTGAATGCGTGAGACTTGAAAGCCCTCATTAGATGTATTTCCAATCACATACCCAACAACTGCTGAGCAACGCCCACACACAGTCCTCGTCTTTACCAACACTCTCTCGCCTGTACTACTATAACTGACTGGAAAACCGTAGTTTTGCCAAACTTGCGATCTTAAAAAGGCCGGCGGATCTCCTAACTCCTGTGGAACATCACCACTTGCCATACTCGCTGTCGCTGCTCGCTCACTCACTGACTAGACCGGCGTCGACCTGACAAAAAACTGCAGAGTGACAGAGAATGTAGACAGGCTCTGATAAAGCGCATACATAGGCGGAGCTCGGCTGCATCGGCGCCAATCAGAGCTTCAGACCTTAAGCGGGGCTACAGATTAGCTGTCCATAAAAAGCCCGCGTATCTAACAGTAGTACACTGTTCACCCTGTCCAATATTCCACATACACCTGACTTTGAAAGTATGGTGCTACATTCTTGATCTTTAAATTGAAGTAAAAATGAAATCCCAGGACACTTAAAACAACCAAGAGAGATTAACTTTGCTACCTGTTCTATCACTGATGTGAAAGTGCGAGACAAGCGGTTATTTTAATTCAGTCAAGTTTGAAATCGCTTTTATCCAGTCATGACGGTTCACACCACAAAAGAAAACGCAGGGTTTAGGGATGACAGTGTGAAACGTCAGCTTATGAATACCCAGGGTTATCTCTTAACCTCTGGTTAAGTATGAACAATGTGAAATGTGAAACAGATAACCCAGGATTCTGTTAACCCAGGGTTTAGAATAACCCAGGGTTAACTTTTCCAGTGTGAAAAGCCCTATTGTGTCAGAAGCTGATGCTATGAGAGCTCCTCCCACTTCCATTTTCTCTGAAGCTGGCGTGCAGACTGTCCTTCTATGTCCACACACAGGCTTAGATGGGATAGCGCTGCAACCTGTGAACGTGTGCTGGGCTAAATAGATCCCAGCATAAAGCACCGGCATAAGTGCGCTGTACAGTGCTTTCTCATCAGGCATGTGTTCATTGCACAGTCGCAATGTCTTGACTCAGTATTGTGCACTGCAACGATAATGTGAAAGGACCGTGGCAGATGGGGTGGTCTGCGTCGCATAGAAGCAGTAGGCCGCTCTGAGTACTAGGATATAAGAATACCCGAAGCAGTAATGCAGAGTTCAGACTGCATGATTTTCAAACTAGTGGAGTCACAGATGTTTTCACTTTGCGCGACTATCTGGGGTAGCATGACTATCTGGGGAACTTCCAGCTGTCCTGTATTTTTCTCTCTCATTGGCTGTAGGTCATTGGCGATGTTTTTTTAGTCAAAACACATTTCACACGGCATGATTTTGAATCGCTCAGATCACGTCTTTGATAATTTACACTGTGTCATTGTCACTCGCGTGCACGAGCATCGATTTGCCTGTGATTTCAGGCATTTAGCTGCAATTTCTCAAAACCTGTCGGCGAGTCAAAATCAGGGCTAAAATCGTGCAGTCTGAACTCTGAACTCAGCATAAGTTAAAGGGGTAAACACTGCCGGGTAAGATAAAGGGGTAAACACTGCCGAATGATCGAGACATTGCGGCCCCATTATGACATGCATGCGGGTGCCCATTATATGCTGTCCGCTGTGGAATAACCCCCCTGCTAAAGACAGGCATGTGGGGTTTGCAGTAGTGAAAAACATTACCAAAATATTGAACATAAACAACTGTTTTAAATCAAAATTAGATACAGCATGTTTTCGGTTGTGTAGATGTAGTAGTTTGCTATTAATTTTGAAACGTAAACATTCAGACCCTTTGCGCTGTTTCTATCTCATGTTAAAGCAGTAAAGCAGGGCTATTCAATTGGCGGCCCGCGGGCCAAACCCGGCCCCCAAGGTAATTTGATCCGGCCCTTTATGTAGTCTGTTAAAAAGACATCTCTAGAATAAAGTTAAACAACGGGCCCTACAGTTACGAGTTGATGCGCGTGCGTCTGTTTCATACAGCATGAGCTGCAGAGCGCGAGTCATGTGACTGGTGCGAGCAGCTGTGTCACGTGTTTATATTCGCGCTTTGGTCCACAAGTTCAACGCGATCGCCTCCCCCGCTCGCGTCTCAAGACGCGATAGCTGACAGTGGTGAGTTAAGAGACCGGACTCTATGGTGGTTTTAACTTTATTTGTAGTATTTCCAGCTTAAAAACACTACCCTATCACTCACAGCCCAGCACCTGCACCACTTTATGCGTATCGTGCTGACAAACATACACCTGATTTTACTGCTCTTGCGAAATCTAAAAACATATTGGGCTCTATTTTATCGATCTGAAACGCAAGTGCGAAGCGCAACGCGCAAGTGACTTTGTGGGCGGATCTTGGGCGCTGTTGCTATTTTCCCGGCGTGAGAAATAACTCTTGCGCCGGGCGCAAATCAATAAGAGGTTGGTCTGAAGTAGGTTCATTATTCATAGGTGTGGTTTGGGCGTAACGTCAAATAAACCAATCAGAACGCTAGCCAACATTCCCTTTAAACGCAAGGGCGCAAGTTCCATGGCGGGTTGCTATTATTATGACGGATTTACCAGGCGCACGCCAGGAGCGGTTTACAGCCGAGGAGACCCACGTTCTTGTACGGGGGAATCCCACGCTTGCCAGCATAAATCGGGCACGCCGTGTAACGGGAGGTGGATCTGCCTCAGGACTTGACGCCAGCAGAGGACATCGCTGCGTCCACCCTCACCGCTGAAAGGGTTTGGGGGCTTTGAAATCGGACCCAAGAAACGCAAGCAAGGTCCAACCCCAAAGTACTCTTACAAATCAAGTTCATATACATTAAGGTTTCTTATGAAAACATTTTAACTATTATTTACATAAAATAAACGTAATACAGCCACACAACAAAGTTATGAAAATATTTTAATCGTTATTTGCATGAGAATAAATAAAAAATATCACCACAATGCTCACCACTATGATTCCCCTTATCTCGTGTATTAATATTTTTAAGTGTAACAATTTATGATTTGCAAAAATAACTGTTGCATCTGTGTAGATTAGATAAGCAAAGTGTGTGCGCGTTGTGCACGCTATACATTATGGTCAAGCATGCGCCCTTAAAATAGCATAATGAACCACGCGCAACGCGCCACTGACTTTAGACTAGTTTTTTTTGGTTAGTCGCGCAATTGTTTTTTGAAACTGCAAAATAGCATAAGAGATGGTTTGCGCCGCAACACGCCTCCTTTTTGCGCTGAACCGCCCAGGGAGCGCAAGTTCATTCCCTAGTTTGCTGACGTGCATCTGTGGAGGGAAAAACCCCGCTGTGCGCCGGCGCAAAATACGAATGATACATGCGTCACTGACAAAGTCAAATGCGCTGGGTGCAAGATAGGGCCCATAGTCTTATTAGAAGGTAGCCTAATGTTTGCCAATTATTAAGATGGCTGTTTTAGTTTAAATAGGGCTACTGTAATAATTAGCTTTGACAAAAAACAGCATAAAACAATTATGTTCCATATTATAAACTTTTTTGTTATGTGCACCGAAGTGAGTAAATGAGTTAAATTCTCAATGAGTGTGATATGGATCTTATTTACCTATTTAAATGTAGAATAAAGCTTACTTGGGCATCTTACAATGCACTTGTTGTTATGCAATTTCTTAAATACAACATATGAACATGTCTGGAAGTAGAAAAAGCCTACTTAGACATCTGGCAATGCACTAATGTTGTTGAATGCAGTTTCAAAATACACGTTTGTAGAAAAAGCCTATTGTACAATGCACTGATTTTGTTTTTATGCAGTTTCAAAATATAACATTAGTATGTTTAAATGTATGAAAATTTAATCATCATCACTGTTATATCTTCGGACCCTCATTTGAGATGCTTTTCATGAACTGGCCCCCACGACAAACTAATTGAATAGCCCTGCAGTAAAGTAACCGATGTTAATTCGGGTTTTTGCTCTTTGCTGATCCAGACATTTTTTGTCATGGTTTGACTCTGTTTACAGAGGAGACATGAACGCGCTGATGACGTATGATGTCTGCGTGAACGCAGTGGCATGCAAAACACGTTCACAGAAGAGGAGCAAAAATTGCATACGTCCAATTATTGTATTTGGTCCAAGTTCAATGATTTGTTGAATGTTTTGGTCCTACACCTTTCACAGATAACATATTTATACAAATAGATTCAAACACATTAACATAGTGATTGCTATCAGGATGTGAGGAGACTTTTAACCAGCATAACTAAAAAAATTTCTAGATCAAATCAGACCCTGCTTTTAACACTGAAACACTTGTTACAGCTTGCTACGCACACAAAGGGTGGCAGTTACATATGTTTGTTTCGGGGAATCTGCTGTTTTTACAGGCCTGTGAGGTTAAACTTGGCTGAACTTATGGGGACGTTGGTATGCTGTGAACGAGAGGATGCCGTGCGCTGAACATGACAGGCTCCAAAGAAACTGGGGCTGTTCATGTCTGAGCAGTGAACGAAGTGAATTATGTTACAAGGCAGATGCCAGAATGAGGGTCTTTTCATGTATGGGGAGCGGCTGAAGCAAGCTGTGATCTTACAAAACTGAAACCTATGGTCTGTCTATGTATTGTGCACACTGTGGCGAGTTGGTGGGAAAGGGAGGCTTATACACGTGGCTCTCTCTGCAGTGTGTTGTGGTCACAATCAAGAACAGGGCTGAGAGCTGTGCGCTGTGTTAAGACGGATCGCTGCACGGGGGGCAAGGAATGAAGCGAGGAGCTATATCCATGTAAATGTTTACCGGCATGCATGCAAGGGTCATGGGCTTTCTGTCCGTAATGCGTGCGATTCTCTCTGGTGATGATTCAGCATCACGATGTGAAGATAAATAATCTATGAATTTACCACGTAGACAGGCTATATAGTGTTGGAAGGCACTTCTACACAGCGTTATGGTCGGCATTGGTCAGTACACTGGCATTGTTCAATAAAGCTTCAGAGAAAAGGCAAGTGGAAGACGCTCCCATAGCTTCTGACGCAATATCAAGAGACCGTTCTTGAAAAGGTACAAAATAATTTGCAAGACCTGAAGGAAGAGACAACTATGAACAACTATCACAAAACATTAAAACAGGCATTTATCATTCAGGTAACATCAAGCAGTATTAAGAAGAAGCTTCATGTAAAAACTTAAACTGGATTATTTTTGTAAATTCAGTTATTATTGTGTTGGGGACTATATGTAAACCACTGTCATCTAAAATAACTTGTTCAAGTTAGCATTAAATGAAAAACAAACTTCAATTTTCATCATTCCTCTTATTTTTATCAAATTACCAAATATAGATGTATTGTAAACTTATGACCACAACTGTATGTGAGCAAATGTAAAGAAAACATGTTATCACTATCGATCTATTCTAAAAATCTTGATGGGAATAAAATCAGTACATTTATAAGAGGGTTTAATTACTTAATACAACTATATGATGAGAAAATCAAACCTTATGAAATGAACCATAGTTTAAGTAGTTAGCCTATTTTTTAAATAAAAGTAAAACTATAGAAACCCCAGATTTACCATGGTCTTCTGTTACTATAAAACCATGGTTTATTTTCCTCAGGGAATGACAAATAAATATAACAAATAACGTAGTTACAGTTACAGTTTTACCATGTAACCACAAATTAACCATAGTTTTGCTAGTGTAACCATAATTTAACCATGCTATGTAAAACTGTGGTTTCACAAATGATAATCTGCCAAAAAAGACATGGTTACTAAGTTACACTTTTACTATAGTAAAACCAAGGTTAATTTTCATAAGGTTGCTAATGCTAACGTGGTAAAAACAGTTTTAAAACTTTAATAACAGCTGTTTGCTTAACATTGTATAAATCTTACCTGGAGTCTTGTAACTTTGATGATTTATTTGATGATTTAATCGATGATTTATCCTCACATGTGGTCTTCTCAGCAGATTTTACTAATCCATGCATCAGTTCAATCGATCTGAAAGTGTTTCCAATCATATTGTTCCTCTGTGCTGTTATTGATATAGTTGTGGTATGAACACTGCGATCATTTTATATTAAAAACGATTTTAGAACTATATTTTTATCGTTTTCGTCCTTGATGTACATAACACAATCCTTTGACAAATCCCGAAATTATGAGGACATCTGGCTGTCAGCCAATCGGAAGCGGCGATTTCATACACACACATGAATATTAATTAGGAGGTGCAGTACACCAGACCGGCCTACAGGGGCGCAGTCTCGATACACACGTCATACACAAAGTCTGGTCATTGTGACTTATGGAGACTTTCTGAGAAAATGAGAATTTAAGCTCCTCCTACCCCTAGAAGCACTTCTACATTGCCCGTATTATGAGGACACCGACCCTGTCCTCATAATACAAAATGTCCTCATAGTGTGGCGTGTATTCATATGAAATGTCCTCGTAAATCACAAAAACCAACACACACACACACACACACACACACACACACACACACACACACACACACACACACACACACACACACACACACACACACACACACACACACACACACACAGCTACTAAAATGAGCTGCTCTGTGAAACAGCCAATCAGAGCAGAGCACAACATTATTATTCATGACCATGTAAAATAAGGTAATAATAGCCCATTTAATTCTAAAGGAAAATCCTAGGGTTGTTAATGGAGATGTAAAACAATTTCAAGATAATATTTGTACTTAATAAAGCCACATAACTTTTATGTAAATATCAAAAAACTATTTAACAGATTATTACAATGCATTCTTTGGCACCTTTAAATTAATTCAAAGAATTTGAAAAAAATATATAATACGTGTCGAGAGCATTTGGTTAATATAATTATCTCATTTTTGATGGAGGTTTCGTTAAGATGCTTTTGTATCTGAGCTCCTCAATGTCTTTTTATCTTATTATTTTTTTTAAATAAATCTTATATATGTGTTGATCTGTTTGTTATTATAGATCAGATTTTCTTTTTCTATCATTACAGCATTGGGTCTGTCTTCAGTTACTGTTGTAGGAATATGCATTTTGTTTCTGCTTGTTGCTGGTGTGATAGCTTCTGTGATTTACTATCGCTGCAGATCTCACCGGAGGGTCAAATTTTGTGGTAAGAATCAATAAAAACTTTATTTGCTCAAGTATTGATGGTGTAATTAAATTTCCATATTCAAGTTTTAAACGTGTTATGCATTTTGTGTTTGTAATCACTTGTGTTTGTCGCTGTTACAGATAAGGAGATGGATGTGTAGGAGGGAGATTCTGTTACTCTACACACCAGTCTTACTCACATACAGAGAGATGATGTGATCGAGTGGAGGTTTGGACATGAAGAAGTCACCATTGCTAAAATCAGCAAGTGTGTTGATAAGAGATTTAAAGACGGACTGACACTGAACCCTCAGACTGGAGATCTTACCATCAATAACATCAGTAATGAACAATCTGGACTTTATCATCTAAATATCATCAAACGTAAAAAACTCAAATCCAAGAAATTCAATGTGATTGTCATCGGTGAGTATCTCTCCAGCTAACAATTTTACGTTACAAAAACGTTCCCGTTAATGTTTCACTTAAGTCTTAAGTCTTAAAACGTTAAAAATGTTCGGTCTGTTGTTATATTAATGTTCTAAGAATGTTTTCCAGACGTTCACAATGCTGCATACACACCAAACGCGAAGCATCGCGTTCCTTGCTTAAAATAACTCGCGGGATTTAACTTCATGTCATGCAAAGTTTTCGCTTGAGTTGAATATTTTATAGACCCTTTTACAACGCATGTGATCAAATAGCCTGCGCGCGCATTTTGGCAACAGAGCTGGTGTTGTTCCCCAATGGTTCTAACGTGTTAGCAACTCAGAAAGTTTATCAAAACGGTTTCCCAGCATCAAAATATTTGGTTGCACTAATATAATATACTAATATACGTATATATGTATCTGGCCACTTTATTTTTGGCCATCTGCTTTGTCTTCTATCCACTCCACTATAATACACGGATCTGGTAGCTGTGTTGAAAAAGTTGATAAAGTCAACTTTTTAAAATAACTTTCTCTGTCTGTGTTGCTTCACTGCTGATTCTTGCCATACTTCTGTTGCCAAGATGCGCGCACATACGCTGTCAAGTCATTATTGTGTACGAACAGTTAAAGGGTCTATACATAGATATGTACACTAGATGTCGCCTTGGCTACGGCAGTTCATTGGAACGAATGCGTCAAAAACAGGGGAACCCTGCATCAGCGTCATTGTAGGCAATGGTGTGACGGAAATAAAATCACCATAAATCGTCATGAATGCAATTTTCTAGGTTTTCTTTTGGTTTGTTTCAACAGTCAGACATGTATTTAGCATTGAGTCCAGAAAAAAATAAAAGTTTTGATATTTTAAAAATCTACTTTTTCTAACTACAACGCATTGTGCTAGTAGCCCTAACATCCATACGCAGCACAAAAGTCCGGCATCGTCCATTAATTCGAAGTACAAGTGGAGATAGCAGCTTTACCTAGCTATTTCCTATGACAAGACCCCTGTTTCAAGATGGCGGCGGTTTTGGCACATGCTTAGAACCCCAAAGCGTATATATCTATGGGGTCTATATAGCGCGTGTTTTCGCGGCAATCGAAACGCCCAGTTCGCGTCATACGCATCGCCCACGTAAAAGCGCATCTGATCGCGTCTTTGCATTGACTTTGTATGTAAATCTACTCACGCAAATCGTTGAACTCGCGTTTGGTGTGTATGCTCCATAACAGGTTAGACAAACATTGTTTAAATGTTTTTAGAACGTTCTGCTAACAATGCAATTATAAAGTTTCTAATGCTAACTAAGATGTTTATGAATTGCAGATAGTGTTAGGGAAATGTTCTACTAATCTTACTCTTGTGAAAATTAACCATGGTTTTATTGTGGTAAAAGTGTAGAAACAATGGTTTTTAGGTTAAAGCCCCCTTAACCTAAAAATGCACTTTTAAATGTGTTTCTATCAGAAAATGAGTCACCAGTGTGTGTAGAAACATCTTATTATACAACTCCATCTCTTCTTTGTGGAATCTCCTTTAAATCCCAACAGTCACACAAAACAGGCTGTTCCTACACTGTAAAAAAATTCCGTAGAAATTGCAGCTGAGTTGCCGGTAATTTACCGTAGATTTACATTTATGTTTTTTTCTGGCAACATTTTGTTCAAAGTTAAATGAAAATTAAACATTTACAAGTCTTTATCTTTACAGAGTAAAACTAAAAAACAGCATCAAGCAAAACATTCTGGGAAACAAAATCTGGACCAAAAAACAGAAAAAGGTTGATGATGATTTCTGGTTCCCAGAATGCTTTGCATGAGGCGGTTATTGTATAGTTTTATTCTGTAAAGATAAAGACTTGTTAATATTTGAAATTTATTTAACTTTGAACAAACTCTTGCCAGTAAATAACATAAATGTAAATCTACGGTAAATTACCGGCAACCCAGCTGCAATAACATTGAAATTTCTACGGATTTTTTTTACAGTGTATCAATGTGATGTCATATTGATTACGCTCCACCCATGAACGCTCACAGACTCCGCCTTATGATAGTGTAGTTCATGTAAAGCAATATTTCTTATTTTTGAAAGAGGATTATCAGATTATAATTTTTTTAAATGACTCCTGAGCATTGTGGTGTATATTATTCAAAATACTTTTTGTTACAGGTGAAGTAATGACAGTGAATGCAGGAGAGTCTGTCACTTTAGAGACTCGTGTTACTGAAATACAGAGAGATGAGAGGATCGAGTGGATGTTTGGAGATGAAGAAACTGTCATAGCTCAGACTGACAGCGCCTTTAATATCTTCAGTACATATGATGGTGATAATGATGTACTCAGAGATACACTGGACCTGGATCATCAGACTGGAAATCTCACCATCAAGGACATAAGACACAAACATGCTGGTGTTTATACACTAATAGGCTAGTGACAATGCCCCAGAATTTTTAAGATACCCCTACCGGAGGTAGAACTAAACCCAATTATGTTTTTCCTCATCTCTAAGGTCTCCCATATATGAAATGGATTCTTGGCTCAAAATATTTTACTGCTAAGATTGTTAAATTAATAGATATTGTTATACACCCCAAAACAAAAAAAAGAGTAAAATATAGCCTGTCCGTATGGAGGTTAAGGCAAATAAACTAGTGCAGATCAATCCCACAAGCTCTGAGAGCTTTGAAACTTGACATGTTTGTAGTCAAGAAGTTGCTTTACCTACCAGAACAGACTGGATGTGAATATCTTGATGTATGGAAAAAACAGAGACATATAAACACATACCTAAAATAAGCGGACATATACAAATTTAATATCTATGCAGAATGTTTTCATTAACTTTGTGGTTGCTTTGCCATGGATTATCATAGAAACATATATGATGGCTTGTTGGAAAGGTGGGGTTGTGCTGAATCTGGCAATACCAAATTTGTAAATAAAGCATGACCAATCAGAGTGTTCTGTCACTTAATGTATGACGTGTCTAAAATGAACACACAAAATATTTAAGATTCATGATACATTTAATAACGATACATTTTATAAGGCACAATATACTATATGATTCCTATGAAACACAGATCAAATTGAATCATGTTAACATTGAAATGCAACACCTTTCTTAAAATATGTATATCCACTTTTATTTATATTGTTAGCTTTTGTCTGTCCAGGCCAGCAGAGGGCAGTAGAGCACTCACTGCTTACTTCACCCCATTGGTGTGATCATTGATTAGATAAGAATAAGATATTAGTGTTATGCTAATGGTTGGATCTAGCTGTAGCTAGCTACTTTATTGATATCTTCCTAACCAGACAGGTAAATAATTACAAATATTATGTCATATGAAAAGGCTGACCTAGCCTAATACAAGAAGCTAAGTAGCTAGTTGTATAAATTACTTAGTATAAATTACTTAATGTTGCATGTGTAATTCAACTTGATCTGCATTTCAATGAAAATTCTGAAATGTATATAATTTTTCCTTTTCACTAGTCTCTTGAATTATGGAGAATGTCTTACAGACATTGGATCCAAAGCTTTGTATAATTTGTGGGAAACAATTTGAAAAGGGCAAGAAAAAAGATCCCTATGTCCAAAACCCCACAGTAGAAGGCCTCCAACGCATACTTAACCTTGCTCAGCAGAGAGATGATGATGTCCATAAAACTCTGGCTCCATATACAGATGACATACTTTCCTCCAAAATCAAAGTTTCATATCATGTATCATGTAGAGCGAACTACTGCAGTAAGACAAAAATCAGTGAGCAGCAGCAAGTTGCAAATGTTGAGAGTGAGAGCACATCTGCACCAAGAAGGCTGAGTAGGGCTGATACAACATCATTTGAAATACGGAGAGATTGTTTCATTTGTGGGAAGGCCAGCTCTAGACCAGAACCTCTGACACCCATTTCGACTGGTACAGGCACAAGTACCAGAGACAAGGTCCTTCGGGCAGCTTCTGAAAGGCTTGATGAAGATGTACATCTTCGAATTCTTTCATGCCCAGATCTTTTTGCATATGATGCCAAATACCACAAAATGTGCCTTGCACACTACATCTCGGAACGAAATATAGCAGCTGCCAGACGAAGAAAAGAAACAGAAAAGCAGACCAGTGTCTATGACAAAGCCTTTATTAAGCTCACTGAAGACATTGATAAAACAGTATTGTCCAAATATATGAAAGTGAAGACACTCACCTCTTTGACTGATAGCTATGACAACATACTAAAGACCATTGCTGAGAAAGAAGGTGTGTCCATAGTTCAACACAAGAAATATAGATCCTGGAAACTAAAGGAAAAGCTGATACAGCATTACAAAGACAGGCTTGTATTTGTTCCACGTCCAGGACAGTCAGATCTGATCTGCTCAGAAAGTATGACCATAGGTTATGCACTGAGGGAAGCTGCTAAACTCACAGAAATAACAGTAGACAGTGAGACAACATTTCCACAGACAAGTCAGAGTCTTTCCGAAATCCAAATATTACACCGGGCTGCAGACATATTGAGGAAAAGCATGGAGCAGATAGAGCATGACAGTCAATCATATGTCAGCAGTGACCGTCTATCACGTCTCCAATGCAGCAAGTATGTACCCAACATCCTGTATGACTTTGTCAACTGGTGTGTTGATTCAGATGCCCACAGAGATTACCAAACATGTGATGATGACCCAGCTTCAAAGGACAATCTCTGTATTATCGCAATCTGTCATGATCTCATTGGACAGAGCTGTCACATCCATACGCCAATCACACTGGGACTTGCCATTTTGATACATCATGAGTTTGGTAGTAAGACACTCATCAATGAGCTCAGTGCAATGGGGCACTGTGTTTCCTATACAGAGGTTAGGCACTTCCTCACATCTGTGGCAGCAGACCAAATATCAAGGACAGAGAGTGGTGTCTACATCCCAACTGGCCTCACTGGAGTTGCTGAACATGGAATTGTTGATGCAGCCATCGACAACTTTGACCAAAATGAAGACACCCTGGATGGGAAGCGTACAACTCATGCTATGGCGTCTGTTGTGTTCCGAAGAGGCCAAGTCTCCACAGCAGATAAATGCCTAGCACGGGTTCCACAGAGGTCCCTCACCACCTTAAACACGTTTGATATGAATGAAGATAAACTTTACAGGTACATTTGGTCCATTATTTTTTCTTTCATGTTATGGTATTTGCTTAGTCACATGAACAGCTGAAGATAAATACAAATTAATGTTCAAGATGAAAGTATGTTTTGATTTTTTAAAGTGATTTGATATTCAATGCATATGATCATAAGCTTATCCTCTCATTTCAATTGTGATTACAGATACATCAAATCTACAAAGCGACCCGAACCACCTGAACTTGCCCAACCTGAGTTACTGCACACAAATACAACAATCTCTAAAGCAGCTGAAGACAGAGATCTGGTATGGAAGCTGTCCAGAAATTTATTTGAGAATCAACAGCATGTCCCTGCTTGGTCTGCATTTAATGCCTTCACATCAGACACTGCTTGTTCAGTAGCCAGTGTTCTCTACCTGCCCTTCATAAGAGAATCACCCTCAGAATTGTCCACCATCTACACAGCTATGATACGACTTGTACAGCTTGCTGCAGAACTGGGACAGCACCATATTCTTGTGACAGCAGACCTTGCCATTTATAGTAAAGCACAACAGATATTGTGGAGCAAACCATTGCCCTTACAAGGAAAGATAACAATGAAATTGGGAGGTATGCATATCACAATGGCTTACCTAGCAAGCATCGGAAAGCTCTATGGCGATGGTGGACTGTTTGACATACTAACTGAGTCAGACGTGTATGCAGAGGGAACAGCTCGACAGTTGCTTCAAGGAAAACAGCTGGCAAGAGGAGTAAGAAGCATAAAGCTAACATCTGAGGCTCTGTTCAGGCTCTTCTGGCAAGCCATGCAATCATGGCTTGAAAAACAAGGCCTATGTGCAACGACTGAAGCACAAGAACAAATCCTACGCGATGTACAGCATGCATTTCATGGTAATGACAAGGCCACTGCTCAACAGCTCATCAGTGAAGTGGAGACTGAACTTCCTGAGATCCAGAAGAGAATCCAGATGTTCATAAATGAGGGAGTTAAGCAATCAGCAACCTTTGGATACTGGTTAATGTTCCTCAGTGGGGCTGATCTATTGCTAAGGATTCTTCGTTCGGAGCGTGAAGCTGACTTTCAACTTCACCTAAATTGCATGTGTGAAGTGATGCCTTGGTTCAGGGCTGCTGGCAGGACCAATTATGGCAAGTACATGCCAATCTATGTTGCAGAAATGAGAGCACTTGAACATGAACAACCAGAAGCATACACATTCATGCAGCAAGGTGGGTTTGTTGTTCGCCGGTCTGAGCATCGAAGCTTCAACTGTGTGCCTACAGATCAGGCACTGGAGCAAACCATTAATCGAGAAGGCAAGAGTCAGGGTGGAGTTGTTGGCTTCACATTACGAAAAGGAGCTCTCACAAGATGGTTGATGACAAGACATGTGACCACTGCATATGTGGATGCCATGAAAGAGCTTTGTGACACTGATGATCAGAGCCCGAAAGCACACAAGGAGCATGGAGCATCCAGAATGGACCGAGACGAAAGAGACATACAGAAGATAATGGAAGCTGTAGAGCAGAGGCAGAATCCCTTTGATCTTGATAGCATTCCTGAGGAACTAATCAACATAGCAAGTGGTCAGGTTGCATCTGAGAAAGTTGCAAAAGACCTCTCAAGCTTCCTCCAAGATGGTGCGAAGCAGAATGCCATCTTTATTGAACAACGTCTGGCAAAATCAAAAAGAACAAAGAGCTTCTGGGAGCCAGAGAAAAGAAACCAGTGTGCAACCTTCAAGGACATGAAAACATCAGTTGGAGTCAGCATTTCTAGAAAGGTTCACATGGACTCAGATGTGCTCTTTCGAAGATTACTGGCTGTCTCAAAGCAAAGAGAGGTGTCCTTGGAGACTGTGATGTCTCACGAACTCGCAGCTGTCCCGCCCTCTTTGTTTTATGATGATGGAAGCATGAGGAAGACAACAAAAGCTGACCTGGCCAAGAAACTTGAGGCTGTTGTTGAAGAGACACAGCAGCTGCCAAATGTTAAAGAACCATCAGCATATATCATTGATGGAATGGCTCTTCTACAGAGTCTCAATGAATCAGCCTTTCAAACGTTCAATGACCTGGGTGAGTGTGTCTGGAAAAAGATCGCAACTTTAATGGGAAAGGAAGTTAACAGCTGTGTCGTTATAGTGTTTGATAGATATGACCACCAACACTCAGTCAAAGATCTTGAAAGACAAAGAAGAGGCACCATTCACACCAGCAGACGAACACATATCATCACAGGACAAACAAATGTTCCAAACTACAGAAAATACCTCAGGATCAGCGGAAACAAGGCTGCTTTATGTAGCTTTGTCAGCACCTACATCGCCAGTACTGGGCCAACGAAAATTTCTTCAGGGAACACTGTCATCTTGGCAGGTGGCTTTGAAAATGGTCAGGAGGTTAAAAGGATTAGCAAGTCAGGCATTGACTGCTTGAAAGATCTTTACAGTGACCAGGAGGAGGCTGACACGAGGCTTGTGTTACATGCAATACACCTTGCACAGTCACATTCTCGTCTAATTGTCAAATGTGATGATACAGATGTACTTGTTTTGCTTCTGTACTATTCTAGCAAAGGGATGTTTGGATCCTCAGGAGTTTTTATGCACTCTGGACATGGCCTTAAGGAAAGACTCATCCCTATATGTTTGATCGCTCAGAAGCTTGGAGCAGTGCTTTGTGAGTGTTTACCTGCATGCCACGCTCTCACGGGTTGTGACACCACAAGCAGTTTGTACAGAATTGGGAAGGCCACTGCCCTCACAAGACTGAAGGCCCATCTTTGTGAGTTACAGGAAATGACCAAATTTGGACTCTCTGGTAGCCTGGAAGAGGCTTTACCTGTGGCAAGAAGGTATGTCCTCCTCCTGTATGGCCAAAGAAAAAAGGTGGATGGGCATCCTTGCACCAACCTGGATGAGCTGAGGTACACACTAGCATCTACTACAGATTTGTCAGCAGCAAATCTACCTCCAACAGAAGATGCCTTCCAGCAACATGTGCTGAGAGCCTTGTACCAAACAGCAGTGTGGCGTCACAGCCACCTGGCCAAACCTCTTCTCTGGAACCCAATTGGTAGAGGGTGGAGGCTCAGAGAAGATGGGTGTATTGAACCTGTGATGTTCCAGAAGGCACCAGCACCTAAAGAAGTTAGAGACATCACCCACCTTTACTGTAAAGATGGAAACTGCAACGATGCCACCAAATGCCAATGTCTTTCAGTGGGCTTGACCTGCACAGAGTTTTGCTCTTGCCCTTTCCCAGACTGTCCAAATATGACCCACTTTGTCACTGAAGACAATGTGGATGAGTGAGAGTGGTGTGTTGCAGTTATAACATCATGGGGGCTGACCTCAGAATGGCTACCAAAAGGAGTTCATGTTTCAAATGGTTGGTGCTAGAAAATAAACAGCCTGAGAAGAGAGTGATTATCCCCCTCTGAGTATTTGTTTTGTTAGATTGCCATTTGTTTGATTTAAGATAGTAATTTAATTTGTATTTGTATTGTGAAGTTAAGTTTTATAGTTTTATTAAAAGCCTCATTAAGGTCAAACTGCATCCTGACTCCTGGTCTCCTTTTTGTGTTATGGTAAGGTGTAATCTTTTGATTTCAATCTTTGTATCCATATAGTACAAGGTGCCATATGAAATGTTTCATTATTAAATATATCTTATATTTGCATTTCTCAACATTATTCTCACCAATGATAATGGGCTTTGGACTAAATTATGTCAGTGTTCCATTTTCTTTCATTTTAGACACCTCATACATTGAATGACAGAACACTCTGATTGGTCATGCTATATTTAGATATTTGGTATTGCAGGATTCAGCACAACCCCACCTTTCCAACAAGCCATCATATATGTTTCTATGATAATCCATGGCAAAGCAACCACAAAGTTAATGAAAACATTCTGCATAGATATTAAATTTGTATATGTCCGCTTATTTTAGGTATGTGTTTATATGTCTCTGTTTTTTCCATACATCAAGATATTCACATCCAGTCTGTTCTGGTAGGTAAAGCAACTTCTTGACTACAAACATGCCAAATTTCAAAGCTCTCAGAGCTTGTGGGATTGATCTGCACTAGTTTATTTGCCTTAACTCCCATACGGACAGGCTATATTTTACTCTTTTTTTTGTTTTGGGGTGTATAACAATATCTATTAATTTAACAATCTTAGCAGTAAAATATTTTGAGCCAAGAATCCATTTCATATATGGGAGACCTTAGAGATGAGGAAAAACATTATTGGGTTTAGTTCTACCTCCGGTAGGGGTATCTCAAAAACTAAAGCACTTTTTGACCATTTGTCACTAGCCTATAAAGACCATCATCTGTGGAAATGTCTCTTTTAGGAGACTGCGTGTATCTGTCACAGGTGAGTAATACAGTAATACCACTGTACTGTACTGTAATGTGCTGAAATATATCTTTATGGGTATCACATTACTTTATAACGGTGGCTATACAGTTTTAGATGATTTCTTTGCTTCCGTGAACATCACCCTCAACATGGAAACAGTGACCCAATCCACTGTTTTTCCTCTCTGATCATCTTTTGATTTTATCTGTTGTTTCCCTGATAGCACACAAACATCTCGAAGACGTCTATTTGATGTCCTCGTTTACATCTGCAAGACGTATTATTTAGATTGTTTGCTCATCTGCAATACGTCTCTGAGACGTTTCCTAAAAGATGTCATATAGACATATTGAAGACATCTGCAAGACGTTTTTGATTTAGAATGTATGTAAAGCAGCTCTTAAGACCTTTATAAGACGTTTTTACACACCAGATGTATTCCAGATCTCCAGATCTTTACCAGACATCTTGCAGATGTACCTGTGCTATCTGGGTTGTGTTTTCTACAGGTATCATTACAAATGATCTGAATGAGTCAATGAATTCAAATGTACCTTTAATGAATAGAACCAGCAGCGGTGATGTGCTTCCAGTGTAACCTGATCATCATAACAAACACATTGTTTAAATGTAAATATCAGATTTTATTTTTGTTACTGAATACAGACAATGTGTACTCTATGTAATATTTGTTGTTTCATGCATCTTTTACAGTCTTATAAGCTTAAATATGTAATGTGTAGATAACATACACCATCATTTCACTGACTGATGTGTATTTTTCTGTTGATATCAAAAGTCTCTGTAGCCAGCATACTTTTTACTGCAAAAACTAGTGGTAAATCAGTATTCATAAGCAGTATTCATGATATAACTGTGTATATTTATTATCAATCAGCTTCTGAAGTGTGCCGCCAATGGACATGTTTCAATCCCATAATAGAAGCCATAATATTTATAAAGTAAAACATATAAATTACTTGTGAATCAGACATGTAACACTTTTAAAATGTCATTGTGTTCCTGTAGCTCTAGGGATAGAAAAAAATCACTGTAGGATGAAATCTTTTGCCAAATGAATAAATATGTGCTAAACATACTAACAATGTTTTTCATGGTGAAATACTTGTATATAGAAACAGGAATATATACTGTGCAGTGATTTTAATACTTTGATATTGTTGATCCACATAATGTATTAATTATTGTTATAAGAGAATCTTTTATTAATTCATTAACGGAACAAGCAACATGTCCTCCTAAATGATGTTTATTTCAATAAATTATAAAATTACATACTAAGATGAGAACTTTAGTCTAAATGATTTACGTATTTACTATATATTTTGGTAAATAATTACTTCGTTGGCTCTTCTGTTAATGTAGTCTTTATTCTGCATAGTTTTCATCTGTTCTTGTAGTGAATATCTGCTGAGGACACAAGATGGCGCTCTACCACTGATATATGTAGGGCCGTTGTGTGCGAAAACTCTACACGAGTTTTAACTCTGTTTTGCGATGTTAAAATGTGCGCATGTGTTAATATTGTTGTGAATGCAGTTCAATTTGGGAACTTATCAATGTTAAATTTATTTACAAGCAGACGCGTCTTCGCCATAGACAAATGTCTCCGCGAATCAGGGACCTGCAGTGCAGGCACATGCGGTTTCTTGCTAGATGGGATACAGCTACGGTCTAAATCTCGGGAGATGTTGTGTTTAAGGCTTAGTTTGGGGGTAAGTTAGAACAAAACAGCAGTTCTGACTAGATGGAATACATATGCGTCTAAATTTCAGGAAAAGTTAGGTTTGAAGGTAAATTTGGGATGAAAACAGCGCTCATTTTTGGCCGCAGCTGTATTCCTTCTGGCCACAACCGCGAAAACAGGCGCACATTCACGTCGTTTCATCATCGGGACAAGACACGCCCTCTCAGTCAGCACAACATCCGGCAGCATGGCTGCATTACTCGAGGAAACTGAGGTAAAACTGAGGATAACAAACGATTATCTGCTGAAATTAAAGTCAACTTGAGTCGATAGTCAGAGTCACAGTCAGAGTTCAACTTAAAGAAACACAAAATAAGAACTTTAAAATGAGAGAGCCGCTGTGAGACCGACTGAACAGATTCAACAAGACATCAACAAACATCTTTGTGTCAGGTATGTTGAATTAAAAACATAAACCTCTCTAAGTTTCATAGCTTCATATAGATTGATTTGTGCATTAGTACTTTTTGTTATATTGAACAGAGTTTCATCTCCTCAGGTGGAGGTTGCAGAGGTCAGATATCTTCATCAGTCTTCATCAGTTTGTGTCTAGTCACTATCAACATCTCTTATAAAGGTGAGAGGTTTACTTTTTTGGGCACGTAATGTTCACCTTGGACCTTTCCTCAAATATTACCAGTTCAACACTTTATCAAACACAACAGTTAAAGGAACAGTATGTAGGATTGTGGCCAAACTCGTATTGCAATCACAAAACTTGTGGCTAAAACTGTTACTGCAATCACACAACTGGTGGCCAATACACAACATGACAACATGAACATCAGTTGAGGGCTGCAACTCCACTTTTTAAATGACAATATCATGGCCAGACCACTGTTGTCAGTGATCTATCTATCTATCTATCTATCTATCTATCTATCTATCTATCTATCTATCTATCTATCTATCTATCTATCTATCTATCTATCTCAATGCAACAAAATTGTATACAACTTTTAATATAACACAAACAATGATGTTAATTTTATCACATAAGTAGTGTTTTCATCTTGTGTCCCATTGTATTCATGATTTTCTTCAAGTTTGTGAAGCTATAATTAATCATTTTTTGTAAAGTTATAAGTGTGGAAGCTGTTTATATTGATCATATTCAGATTTGGTTATAAATAGGTGAATTTCTGTAGTGTACACTAGATGACTCTCTAGTCAACAGTATAGATTGAATATTAAGGGTTCAGTGATCATAACAACATGCCATATTTTGTTTACTGTATGGTCAGGTGTTATTTACATCTTATACAGCTGCTATCATGCTACTGTAAAAATACAGTGATGTTAATGCATGTTTATGTGCTTATGCACATTTGTGCCCCTGATCCAATCACAGTCATTTAATATTAAACTGATTCCAGTACTTATATTTTCCTAATGCACACCTCATGTACATTAAGGTTCAATGAATGCTTGACAACTAAATAGCTCTCAAATGCATTAATAAATGTATAGCCTGAATTTAATACAATTCAGTTTAGTACAGTATTGCAGTAGGCTAGCAGAGTATACATGAATATCAGCTGACGTCACTCACGTCTTCCGACATTTTGAGTACCTGAAGTTGTCGCAAAAGAACTAGAAGCTATGCCTTCAATATGTTGTAAGCATCAAAATGTCTCACATGTGAGCTGGAGCATTGAGAACATTGTTTGTGTCCACAGAGTTTACAAAAAAGAAGGTTTTGAACAACTGACTTTGGTTGTTTTGGTGTCCGCTCACCACCATCTTGCCAGTCAAGATGTATCGATCTCCAAATGCGACGTAAGGAGGGAGGGATAGCTCCTAAAGTTCCACATAAATGCATGAATTATTTATTGTTTTGTCACAAATGAAAAACAATATTGACCTTCTAGTTGAAAAAGGAGCCTCATATGAGATTCATTCATTTGCATTCGGAAATCGATTCTTTATGTCTGGAAAAGATTGTGAGCGGACACCAAAACAACCAAAGTCAGTTGTTCCAAACCTTTATTTTTAGTAAACTCTTTTGTACACAAAAATGTTCTCAATGCTCACGTTCATATGTAGAGATTAGTGCTGCAACGACGCGTCAACGTCATTGATTACGTCGACTACGAAAATACGTTGACATGCATAAAATGCGTCACGCTGTTTACATTCATCTCGTGTAATGGCGGCTTCTGCTCCTGGCAGTGTTTTCCATACATTGATTTGTTTGTGTGCGCCACAAAATCAACAATGGCCGCAACATTTACATTTTTATTTTCATTAAACGGCGTCATTTATTGTTGTGACACTTGGTGGTGCCTCTCTTGCGGCGCACGCTCTCTCTCTTTGTGTGAAGCTCCTAGACAGCGCCTCTCATACATGACACTGAGTTAAAGAATTAAAAGTTGGCTGTGTTTTCCATGCGGATTCCTCTGTGTACTTGCATCTTCACGTAAACGTCAGATGTTACTGGCAGAGAAGACGACTGATTCGAGTTTATCATGAAAGGTTAGCAGTAGGGGTGTCCATGGTTAACCGATTAACCGTTATAAATTGTTTAACCGAGTGAAACATTTTGCTCGGTTAAGTGTCATCAATGGCCTGCATTGAATTTAGTTGTAATACATTTTTGCACCACCAGAGACCGCCAAAGCGCTCCCAGACATTTGTAATGTCCACAAGTAGTAGCAGTTTTCGAATATGAAGCGGGCAAAGAAAAGCACAGCGAGCACTTTAAAATCGAGAATGACAGGGCAAAATGCAAGTATTGCAATGCAATCCTTATATACTTCATGTACAACCTAGGGTTGCTGCGGTGACAGAATTTTCCCACCGATTAATGCATGCAGACGTGCGCATTTTACTTTCACTTTTGAATTACGCAATTGTTTAAATGCAGCGCTTGCGTAAGCTGCATTAAATCGCGTATGAATTTGCGTGCTTATGAATAAACAGCTGGTTTAATTAAGTGCTTGAGTCAATGTGCGCAGGTAATTCTCGCAGAACTCGCCAGTTCCAAGCAGTGCAACCGGCTACTCCTCCATAAAGCGCTGCTTGAATGATGGGTTTATTATTTTTCTTGATAAAAAATACAAAAAAACTATCTCGCTTACATTAAACATCATATATGTGCATTATAACAAAAACGAGTAACCACGCGGCTTCTGCTATCGTCTGGTCATTCAGCTCGCCTCGCAAACTCTGACAGAAATAAATGAAATCTGACACCTGCTGCTCTGTGATGTGACGCGCGTTCAGCTCCGCTGTGAATTCATGCAGCAGACACATTCAGTTATAAGTGTTCGCTCTCTCTAACAAAGCTAAATGATTTAATTACATGAAAATATCAAAACGACGGTGAAAGACGGTGTCGGGGTGGGCAAGTGATCTAACCGGTGAGAGGCTGAAGCACCGGCAATCACCGTTTCACCGATTATCGCGGCAAACCCAGCCAACACCCGGGCATCATAGAGAGGCGGCCGCGGAGCCTGCGAGTACCTTCGGCCAGCCTACCATCCACGCGAATGCAAAGTCAGTGACATACTTAAGCTGCTCTGTCCTTACCACTGCGTTTTATTTCTATAAATTAATTTTGTTTTAAATGTGGTCCAACCAGTTATTAAAGGTGTTAAAAATTAATAACTACCCCTTTCTCGTGTGTCTGTATCTCTGGGTTGCCTTGGGCATAATATGGTTAACCGAGTATTAACCGCTAAGGGTGTCGGTTAACGATTAATTAAAAACTTGAAAACGTGCAGCCCTAGTTAGCAGTGTTTTCCCACACACACTGGTTCTCTGTGTGCTGGTGCGCGAGCTCTCTCTCTCCTATGCCCGCGCATGCCTTCTGTAGTAACTCTGTGTAATAGCAATTTTTAATTTGTGCCGAATTGTCTGCGATGTCGCGTTTATAAATCAAGATTTTAGTAGTTAAAGTAACAGCTGGTTGGATTAAACACAGGGTTATTAGTCACTATTTTAATAGTCTATAGGGTGGTTTCTTGGACAGAGATTAGCTTAAGCCAGGACTAGACCTTAGTTTAGTTAGGAAATATAATTCGTTTAAACAAACATGCTTTACTAAAAACATTACTTGTGTGCATTTTGAGGCCAAACTAAGGGCACTGATGTATTTTAAGATATGTCAGTGCAAGATGTTTTCAGTTTGGACAGCTCTTATATTTATTTTATTTTTAGTCTAGGACTAGTCTAATCCCTGTCTGGGAAACCGCCCCTATATGTCTGACAACAGAACAGATAATTTGTGAAAATAGCATTCAGTTGTGTTAATATACAATAAAACAAACAATGACTGTCAGATCAGACAGAGAGTAGAAAAACAGATTATCCAACAGATTAAATAGCTAATAAAAAAAAGAACACTATATTAATAATAAAAAATTGTCGTTAAAGTAGTCGACTAATCGGAAAAATAATCGCTAGATTAGTCGACAGAAGAAATAGTCGTTAGTTGCAGCTCTAGTTCAGCTCCTTACAACGAGATAACATGCATATAAACATTCATCACGAGAAATGTTGCAAACTAGATTTACGCAGTAATCAGGAAATGATAAATGAGACGCATAAACAATGACGCACGTGCCGTAGTGAGGACGCGCGTGTCATGGCAACATGAAGTTGGTTCAAGTCTTTAAAATGAGGGATTTACAACATTCACAACGAGAAATGTCAGCAAACTGGACTGAAGCAGATATCAGGTAAGTTAGCTCATTACTTACTGCGTTGAAACGGAGATCATTCAGCAGCATAAAAGAATACCGCGTCACGTGCTCATTTGAGCTATAATAAACAAAAATTCCCGCGCGTCACCCCAACAAGATATATCGTTCAGCTCCTCAAAATGCGGGTTTTAAATGCATATAAACAATCACGATGAGAAATGTCTGAAAACTGTATTAAAGCAGAGATCAGGGAGCTCGTCAAATATCCACTCTGAAGCTGAGATCATTCACCAGCATTAGAACGGTGCATCATGCGCTCCTTAATAATCTTATCATAAACAAAAATGCACGCGAGTGGTTCTTGGAGGGAGAAATAATATATAATATGCAAACTTCAGACGCTGCGTAGAAGAGAGGGCAGGACTTTCAATAGGTCACGTGTCTTTCCGGGACGTCACATGCCGGATAAACTTGGCAGTGTGAATGAAAAAAATCTAACTGTTCCGGAAAAATCCAGGATTCATATGCTGTGTATTTTACGGAATTTCTGTGTGAAAAAGGCTATAGTCAAACACGCATCTCGCGTCCATTAGTACAACAAAACCACATTTCTTTCCATTTCACTTGAACCTGAATGAACCGGTTAAAGTGTCAGATGCATTTAGTGGCAAAAAAATCCTAGAAATGTTAAACCGCCTTGACTCTTTGGTCATAGCCACATTAATTCATATTTTGATCACAGTGTTTCTAATAATGTTTTACAGTTTTGTCTTTCTTTAAATCACTGTCTTGTAATGTTATTTATTACATGATGAATTTTTATTAACATCTGCTTGCATTTTTGGCTGTTAATGCTTGTGAATGTGACATCAGCATGAAGTAAGTTTCTGGCTAAGCCTTTTCCAGTGCAATGTGCACGCATTATATTCTCTCTTTTACTGCGTGTGCTTTTTTTGTTTGGGTTTCATCTGAGATGTGTTGTGATTGTCTGTTGATCAGTGTCAGATGTGAAGGGTCTCAGTAAATCAACCCTCACTCAGAGACTTCATGATTTTATCTCTGCATGTTCTTGCTCAAGAATGACAGTTTCTGTATTATTTCTATTGTAAAGAATTGGAAAAATATTAAAGATTTAAATGGATTTTATTTGGCTAAAAGTAAACATCTAAAGTAAAATTTACAGAAGCAGGTCCGTTACTGCCTCCTGCAGGCAATAGTTATAATACATAATGTTGTTTTTTATTACAAAGGCTACATATTTCTGTAATGTTTACTTGTTTTGATGCTTTATTTGAACCAATTATTATTGCAACGTCATTTTAAAGGTTTCTGCTCACTTGGGTCTATTTTTATTACAAAAAAAATCTAATTACTTCATTATCAATTATCAAAATAATTGTTAGGGACTACTAGATTAGTTAAAACATTTCAAAATAATGTGATTTCAGTTTCCCATTCACTTATTTTATTATTGAGGATTTCTTAAAAAAATCTAAAAAAATCTTGTCTTTCGTGAACCCAATCTCGTGTCTCATCTCGTCTCATGGGTTAAGTGTCTCATCACACCCCTAGTATGTATGCATGTAGGGATTTATAAAACAAAAATTGAATTTCCTTTGTCTGCATAAACTGTTTATTTTCTTTTTTGAATGACAACGTCAACATTGCAAGCAGGGTTTAGCAACAAAGATAACCCGGGGTTAAGTACAGTGTGAAAGCCCTTTTGATCATTGTCTCACGACTCCTGTATACACCACATCATCTTCTACTGCAGATCTCTGTAAACATAAACACACAACATACACAGGAAATTTGCCAGAGTAAAATTTACTCAATTTGAAGAAAATTTTACTCTATAACAGATAACATTTGGTCCCTCTCTAAAAAGAGTAAAAGTTACTCTTTTGATAGAGTTGTATTTTTAGAGTTAATTATGCTCAATGTAGTGTTAAAATTTTACTCTGTCATATGATATTTGACTCTATGTAGTGTTTTTTAAAAACAACTCTAGTACCATTTTACTCGGTTCAGAGCTAAAAAAAATTGACTCCGTAACAATTTAACCCTATTTAGAGTAATTTCAGATTTACTCTGCCACAATTTACTTCCCCTCCTGAGCTGTTTTTCATCAATTATGAGTGAACTACAAAAAATAACCAACTCTGTCCAGAGTTATTCTTCTGAATTACAAAATTCACGTTTTACCATTAAACAGCTCGAAAATGAAAAACATCAGTCTGAAACAAACCTGTAATTTCAGTAAAATTTTATTATCTTGCTAAAAACAGCATCTATTATACATTTTATTTGTCAAGCCTCTTAACAGCATTTTTACAATTCATGACAACAACACTAAAATAATATAAATAGTGATAATACAACAGAGGAGATAAAGAATTACATGAAATAATATGGTACAATAAACAAAGCAGAAACAGAGTATGCTGTCCCAGAGTATGTATGTGAAGTTCTAGCTCAAAATACCATATAGACAATTTATTGTAACATGTTGTAACAAAAAGTTGCAGTTGTTGGGTGTGTCCTTTTAAATGCAAATGAGCTGCACTAAATGGCAGTGGTTGAATAGTGCAGATTAAGAGGTGGTATTATTATAATAAGATCCCCTTCTTACATCACAAGGGGAGCCAAATTTCAATGAGCTATTTTTTCACATGCTTGCAAAGAATGGTTTATCAAAACTAAGTTACTGGGTTGATCTTTTTTACATTTTCTCTGTTGATAGAAGCACTGGGGACCCAATCATAGCACTTAAACATGGAAAAAGTCTGATTTTCATGATATGTCTCCTTTAAACTTAATTTACAATATATAAACCATACGTTTGTTATCAGAGTCCCAAATTAAAACAATTTAAAAGTGTAAATCTGCAACTCACGTACTAGGCCCTTGTGAAAACCCAGCTGAAAAGAAGTACACTTCAATAATGTACTGAAAGTGCTCTCTTTTCGCACACTAATTTTGTACTTAATAAACTTAAAAATGATTTTTGAGACACCATGAATATTAACTAAAATGTGCCTAAAATATATTTAAAACATTTATTTATTTACCACTTGTTTGTATGAAAGATGGGTTTAAGTTTACTACAAGCAGTACCTAAATACATTTTTTAAATATATTTTAAGCACATTTAAGTTCATATTCATGGTGTCTCAAAATAGTACAGACACGTATACTTAGATGGTCTTAAGATTTTCTTTAAGAAGTACTAAAGAAGAATATTTTTTTTGAAAATAAAGTACAAAATTAGTGTGTAAAAATAGAGCACTTTCAGATGGGTTTTCACAAGGGCCTAGTACGCGAGTTGAAGATTTACAGTTTAAAATTGTTTTCATTTGGGACTCTAAATAACAAAAGCATGGATTATATGTTGTAAATAAAGTTTAACTGTATGACCTCATTTTAATATCACTAAGGTCAAGGTAGAAATGTTAAGAGAAACCGGTAATTTTTATTCTGATTATTTACTTAAATCTGTGCTGCATATGAATAATGCATGTCTGATGGGTAACATTGTGACTTCAATTGAAACTATAGATCCAAAGCCATTCTTCATGAATCATAACTTGTATAGCACAATAGTTACCATCTTCAACTTCAGTGGCTTCAGCATTTTGGATGCTTACAAGTCTGTGTGAGGCCACGGGTCTGTGCAATAACCTTTGGTTTTATGTTGGTAGACCACTTCTCCAACAACTTTGCAGCGGTCGCCTCACCAAATAGAAGTCCAAAATCTTCATCAATCTGCAAATCATGCACCTGTTTGTGGTTGCCGTGGGCGTTTTATCCATCCCTCTGATGCTTCTTTTTGGAAAGTTTTAATTCTCCACACCAAATATCCACTTCCATCTTCTGCATTGTAATAATGCTCCTGTGAATAGAACAATACAAAGACCAAGTAGTTTTACATTTCCTGACTAAAGAAATGAATGCCTTATCAATTATAATGCAAATAATATCTAAACTGCAATATAAAAAGTATATCCTCCTTTAAAGGTCACGTTCTTTCTGATCCCATTTCAAATTTTAGTTTGTGTGTAATGTTGCTGTTACAGCCTAAATAACACCTGCAAAAGGATAAAGTTCAAAGTTCACTGCCAGGCAATATATTTTCTTTAACAGATTCACCTTTCAAAGCCTACAGCGAACGGCCGGTTTGGACTTTAGCGCTCACTTCCCGAATTAATGACGTCAATAAAACAGTTTTTGACTAAACTCCGCCCACAGGAATACGTCAGTCACCAGCTTTGGGTCAAACGGTTCTGCTTAGCTAAGCTGCTGTCAAATCAAAACACACTGAATAAACTACACAATCAGAACTCGTTACATATTTCTGAAGGAGGGACTTCATAGAACAAGGAAGACATCAGCCTGTTTTGAGGACAGTGAAAACAGCGGTATACAGACAAGTAAATTGTGTGAAAAAATACCACGTTTTTTTTTACATGTGAATCCTTGAACACGTGTTATAATGTGCACTGTAAACACAATCAAAGCTTCAAAAACACAGAAAGAACGGGACCTTTAAATCACAAAGTTTGAGAGGCAACAGGTACTTACATAACTAAGCTTGCTCCTGGGGTCAGCAAAGCATGGGAACATGGAGATAATACCCTTTGCACATTCTTCCTTCAAACTTCGGTAAGGGCAAGATCTACAAACAGAAACATAAACCAATTAAAACCCGTAACATCATAAACATCAATTTACAAAGTAGTGTATGAACAACCTACCTATGTTCCTTTGTTAAATGTGCTAGCAAGATTTTCACAAGTCACGTCTGCGGCCATCTGAAAGACTTTGTGTGAGGGTAGGGCTGGGCGATATGACCCAAAAAATTATCGAGAAAATGTTTTCCATATCAGTCGATATCGATAATTATCATGATAAATAACAAATCTTTACTCCTGTCAAATTTAAAGGCAGATTTTTGCTCCTGAATGAAAATTGTAAAAACCAGACAGTTAATAATGGTTTTGAACTACTTTTTATTCAGAACATGACAAATACAAATACTAAAATCTTGTTTTAATGCATCTGTATTAAATGTAAATCTATTTGTTATGAAATCAACACATTTCTGACACAAAAGCAGCAGACTACTGTCACTTTAAGACCCAAGACAGACTGCTTTGAGTTTCAATATACTGAGTAACAGCTGTTTATGTTCACTTAAACAAAAAAGAAAACTTAGTTCAGTGATCATGCGTGTGTTATACATATACGAGCTATACACGCTGATAAATGGATGTCAAGAGTGTCACGTTGCTGTGGGAGCGCACATACCCAAACACTATATTCACTGCAGTGGTGGATCTGCTGCTTTTCCTCAGTTTCCTGAATTTGTGAATGTCCTGTAAATATACTTTTAAAGCTGTGCAGACGTGTGCGTGCGCAAGGCGGACGCTGAATGAAAGTACAGTATACTGCACGCACCTGTGTCTGCTGTGTTTGACGAACCCTGTTTGCGCGTCCAACATTACACACAAGAAAATGTTTCCGCGCATTTGGATTCCGTGATTCCGTCCGCGTTATCCGCATCGCGAAAATCATAGGTCTCTACTAATAAATGAATAACTTGCCTCATCTTCCACTCCTTCAAGTCTGACTGTCACTGTGATTGTAAACCAAGAGCGCGTGCCGCATCCGGAAGTGCTCGCGCAACATTACGCACAGTGCTTAAACATTATCGATCACTTATCGAACTCTCCTTATCGTTTTATCGAAAAAGTTTATATCGGTAAAATTATCGTTATCGAATTATCGCCCAGCCCTATGTGAGGGTATTCCTTTATGACCTTCCAGCCTCCAGGGCTGCCCTTTAGGATATTTTCGATCATCTGGAGGGGGATTATGTTAAATAGAGCAGAGATGAGAAATTATTAACTGACAAGTGTATACTTTATACCCTAGTCAACATTTGAGGTGGATCAAAAAAGTTTACATTTGGTTTTAAGCTTTTAAGGTTTTTAACCACTGTAAATGTTGACTAGTGATTTTCAAATATTCTTACATATTTAAGTATAGATTTAATTCAGAGGCAAATTTGGTGATTCTTACCTGGACTAGATGTCGTTCCCTTTCAGTCGGTCACTACGACGTCACGTCGTGACCGACGAATTGGGAACTCGCTTAGAGAGACCAATCTGCTTCGAATACTACTAAAACGCCAATGAACTTGGCATTGAGATATTTGCATAATGCTGGCGCCGCCCCGCCAGGTGCGTATATAAGCAGCAGGTGCAAATAGGGAAATTAGCTTTTATTCGCTTCGAAAGCCTGCAGTATCTGCTACTGAGAAGCTACTTTACTCTGTTGGGATTCGATTGCTGAAGTTGGTTGAACTAGCAGTATCACAGCGGACGCTTCGCTTATTCCACGGCTCTACATCTGTTTATTGTTTTGAGTTTAGTGTGTGCGTTGCCTTCCTGTGCGCTCATCAACTAAGCATCTGAGTGAATTTCCCTAAAAGAGTGATACGAGAGAGCTTTGTGCCTTGTTAAAGGCAGCCACTCTCTCGTATATGCGGGGATCAGCGTCCTTTTCAGGATAGCTTTTCGCCCATGCGATCTTGGATGCGAGAAGTATAAGGGTTCCAGTGACGGTCACGAGCGCTGTCTTCGTGCTCAGGCATCGAGCACTCCGGGGCTGCGTTCGTGGAGAGTTTCTGTTCTCTCTGTGAGAGCATAACCCTCTTGGATTGCGGAGACGACTGTCGTTTCTACGGGAACGCTGTCCGCGCCTTTGCAGTGCTGACGCCGCCATGGTGCGGCTGTCGAGCGCTCGCAGGGCGCCCTTCGCGTCACTACGCTGAGTAGGATGGAGGATGCGTCCTCCACCTACCGGCCTTCTCATCCTCAGCCGGTTGAGGCTCCGGTGGAGACTGCAGAGTCGTGTTCTACGATGTCTGCCGAATCCATTGGACCTCCTTCTGGTCCCGTCACTTCTGCAGCATCAGAGGGGTGTCCATTTTTCCTCCGAGGCAGAGTCGTTCCGGAGATGGCGGCCGTGCCCGCGAGCGGCGGAGACGGTAGAGTTGGAAAGGTTAACCCCTCTTCGCCCGAACCGTCCCGCCCACATGATTGGTACTTCGGAGCTGCTCGGGCCTCTCGGTCCTCTCCTCCTGTGCCTTTCTTCCCCGACGGCACGAAGAGCTGACGTGATTTGCGGCCGTCCGGCCGTTCAGCTTTCACCCCTCACCTCCCTCACCAACGGAGCCGCTAAGGGCGGGGACCCCTTCAGTGGAGCGGGATGCGTTCCTGGAGGGACCACCCAACCCTTCCCTCCCGTGTTTGTAGACAGTCGTCCGGTTTCGGACGCTGCCCATCAGGCATGCCGGAGAGGCGGCTTCAGCCCTGCACGTAATAACGTTGCTGCAGGCTCACAAAGGATTTACCAGGGAGGCCGCGACCTTCAGTCGTGCGATGTCCACCTCAGTGGTTCAAGATCGCCACCTTTGGCTGTGTCTGGCTGACATGACGGACGCAGACGAGAACAACTTGAATGCTCCTGTCTCACAGACCGGCCTCTTCGGCGAGCCAGGGGAGTCGTACAGCTCCGCTGCACAGACTGAGGCGATCTCCTAGGTCATGCCCCGGCGGAACAGAGCTGCCCTTGGTCCACCACGCCGGCTCCTCAGTCTGCCTCTCACCGTCGGCGTCCTGCGGCGACCACCTCCGTTCCCCTCCTCGGACCCCATCTCGGCAGCGCAGGGGAACCGGTCGTCAGCAGCTCGCCCCGCCCGCTTAGCCGCTTCCCGTGAAAATCGGGAGTTTAAGTGGCCAGTGAAGGGCGACCCGGATTGGCAGAGGATCACTCTTCAGGAGATGGAGCTCCTTCCCCCGATAGAGGGTCGGGTGGAAAATCCTTGGTTTGCATATGTTCCACCGGCTGTTTAGCCGGTACCCACTAACCACACATAGAGTGCATTCCTCTTCCCTCTCCAGGTCTCCAGAGGATCGAGAGAGCCGTGAGCGGGCACACACCAGCTCACCCTACCTCTCCTCTATCGCCAGCGGGTGACCTGAGGAGTCCGAGCTCTCCGCTGAGGAGACCGGACCACCAGCACCCTTATCGGAGTCTGCGCTCTCCGCAGAGGAGACCAGACGACCGTCACCCTCAGCGGGCTCAGGTCAGTGTCACACACACATACTGTAGATGTTTATGCTGTCACAGCAGACGCACCGGCAGTCCCACCTGTCTCGCTTCGCTGCCCCACCGCGGGTACTTCGGTAGTGTCGTTATTTCTCCTCGTACGGTGCCTGGGTGCTTGGCTTCAGTTCCCAGCCCGTTTCGTTGGGTTTTACGCACGATCCGCCTCGGTTACGAATCCGGCACACCCCAAAATTCGGGCTTTCGTTTCACTGTAGTGAAAGCGTCCGATGCACATGTACTGCGTGCAAAAGTCGATATCCTGTTGGCGAAGGATGTTCGAGCCGGTCCCTCTTACCGAGATGATGATGATAGGGTTTTTCCAGCCTTTATCTCATAGTACCCAAAATACGCGGCGGGTTACGATCGATTTGATTTACGCACCGGCTCTACGAAGGTGTTCTTTTTGGATGATAACGCCGAGGCTCGTATTTCAATATTCAGATCGGTTTGCAGCCTTAGACCTGTAGACGTGTACTTTATGTGTCCATCTCCCCTCGCTTTAGACCGTTTTTCGCTCTGCGTCGTGGGGTGGGCATATTAATACGAAGTACACCATTCGAGCTGTCTCTCTCTCTCCGTGTCTCCATGTGCTAGTCACGGCATTAAAATGTCAGAGAGAGAGCGTTGTTCGCATTCTGCTTTTTTCTACGTCGACTTATAATAGCCCGTTCTTGGCAGACGTGCGCGAACACAGAGAGTTAATGCTTTGGCATCTCGCTCGTCTAAGTCTTCAGGTCGACTGGGAAAGAGTAACTTTGCCCCGTGCAGAGGATCCTTTTTTTCAGTATGGAAATAAGACTCGATCGACTAATTGGCGTGTTTAACAAGAGCGCGCAACCAGTCAGTTCTGACTTGCCTCGGTTTAATTCGAGGGAAGTACGCGGTCCCTCTGAAACAATTTCAGAAGCTCCTGGACATATGACAGCATGCTGCGACTGTGACGCCGCCCGAGCTGCTTCATATGAGACCGCTTCAGCGTTGGCTTACGATCGAGTCTCGAGGAGAGCGTGGCACACCGACATACACCGTGTAAACATTGCACCTGCGTGTCATTTAAATTTTTCCCCGTGGTAGACCCGGCATTTTCGATAGAAGATATGCCCCTGAGGGGTCTCCTGGCATTCTGTATATTGCAATGCCCTCAGCACGGGATGATCAGCCACGTATGACGGGCTTGCAGTCTCAGGGGTGTGCATAGCACCCCAACTGCCGCGAGCGGTGCGCTGTATATCTGGGACTTGTACGCTCCGCTATGGAGATGCGAGGGAAGGATGTATTAGCCGACACCAATAACATTGCGACTGTTGCGTTATTTACCGTTAAGGCGGTTTTTGCGCTCTCGTCACCTGTCGCATCTCGCTCGTCATCTCCTCCTTTGGAGTCAGAAGCATCTGAGGTCCCTTCGTGCCATTTACATCCCGGGTTCGCTCAGTACAGCGGCAGACGCGCTTCCCGAGCTGCGCCCCCGGCGAATGGCGACTCCACCTCCAGACGGTCGAGCTAATTTGGAAGAAGTTCGGTTGTGCGTAGATAGATCTGTTTGCGTCGCCGGACGATACCCACTGTCGCCTATTTTATTCACTAACCGAGGGCAGCCTCGGCGTGGATGCGTTGGCACACAGCTGGCCGCAGGGGGTGCGTAAATACGCATTCCTTCCAGTGAGCTTTATTGCGCAGACACTGTGCAAAGTCAGGCAGGACGAGGAGAGCCTTTATTAATCGTCCGTACTGGACGACCAAGAATTGGTTTTTCATAGTTAATGCTCCTCGCGACAGCCCTCCCTGGCGGATCCCCCTGAGGAAGGACTTTCTTTCTCAAGGAGCGGGCACATTGGCACTCGCGCCCGACCTGTGCGATCTCCATGTATGGTCGTTGAGCGCGCGCAGGGTTTAGGTGATTTATCGCAAGCGGTATCTAACACCATCGACGCGGTTCGAGCACCGTCCACAAGACGGGCTTACGCGCTTAATGAAACCTTTTTCGTCACCCGGTGCTCTTCGCAACGCGAGGACCCCAGAGAATGCCCATTGACATTGTGCTTTTATGTCTTTAACATAGGTTAGATGGTAGGCTGTCCCTCCGCCATTTAAGTTGATATCGCCGCTATTTCTGCTCATCACTCACTTATCAACGGCAGATCAGTTGGCCAGCATGATTTAATTATTACATTTTAAGAGGCGCTCGCAGGCTAAACCCCTCGCGCCCTCCCTCTTTCCTCCTGAGACCTGTCCATGGTGCTGAAGCCTTCAGGTCTCCCTTTTGAGCCTTTGCAGTCTACGAGTCTGATGTTTTTATCAATGAAAACTCTGACCCTGATAGCATTGGCCTCCATGAAGAGCGTAGGGGATTTACATGCATTCTCTGTTGACGATTCGTGCTTTTAGTTTGGTCCTGCTGTCTCACTGAGACCCAGACCAGGCTACGTGCCCAAAGTTCCCACCACTCACTTCAGAGATAAGGTGGTGAGCTTGCAAGCGCTGCCCCCGGAGGACGCAGACCCAACCATGGCTTTGTTGTGCCCCGTACGCGCACTGCGACTCTACGTGGTTTGCACGCAAAGCCTCAGGACCTCAGACCAGCTCTTTGTTTGTTATGGTGGCCAGCAGAAAGGGAAAGCTGTCACTAGCAGAGGATTGTTCTTTGGATAGTTGATACTATCGCCCTGGCTTATAATCTTCAGGGTATTCCTTGCCCCTTTAAATTGAGAGCGCACTCCACACGGAGCGTTGCCTCATCTTGGGCTTTAGCTCGTGGTTCCTCGCTAACAGACATCTGCAGAGCTGCTGGTTGGGCGACACCTAATACGTTCATTAGATTTTACAGTGTTCGTATCGAGCCTGTATCCTCTCGTGTTCTTTCCTCACCAGGGAGGGCACGGAGAGCAGACTCGCAGGTCGGCTTGCAGCCTCCAACTGACGCTTCATAACTGTGTCAGTATGGAAGGCCTTCAGAACAAAAATGCGTAATGGTTTGAATTGTTCTTCCTCCGCTGCCTGGCAGCCTTTGTTGCGGAGCATTGGCTGTCAGCCTTTCACTAGCTGTATCCTCGCGAACCTACGTGTCTGGCTCGGGCTCCACATTGTGTCCCACCGGGTTCCTTTGTGAGTATTTCCGTGGGGTTAATCCTACCAGCCCACGTTTCCCTTAGCAGAGCACTGCTTTGCTTACACAGCCACGGCTGTCTTTATTCCTCAACTACGGTTGACTTTCGCCCACCATTAGCCCTTAAGAGGGGCGGTGGCTTCCGCAGCGTTCCTATCCCGCTCAGGTAGGGCGCTTCCCAGTCGCTGGCACTACTGTGGGGTTATGGAACATCTAGTGCCCGGCCTTCTGCCTTAAAACCTATCTCCTCCTCCTTAAGTGGAACCGGAGGGCTTTACGCAGACACTGGAAGAGGTCAGCCCCTAGTGGCGTTTTGGTAGGGATTCCCAATTCGTCGGTCACGACGTGACGTCGTAGTGACCGACTGAAAGGGAACGTCTCGGTTACGGATGTAACCCTCGTTCCCTGAAGGAGGGAACGGAGACGTCACGTCCCGTCGCCACAGGTGCTGCCACCTGCTGTTACGGCCGGTCACTTTCCGGCTTTCTCAGCGAAAAAGAAGCTAATTTCCCTATTTGCACCTGCTGCTTATATACGCACCTGGCGGGGCGGCGCCAGCATTATGCAAATATCTCAATGCCAAGTTCATTGGCGTTTTAGTAGTATTCGAAGCAGATTGGTCTCTCTAAGCGAGTTCCCAATTCGTCGGTCACGACGTGACGTCTCCGTTCCCTCCTTCAGGGAACGAGGGTTACATCCGTAACCGAGACGTTCCTCGGCTTGATTTTTTTCAGGAGGATTTCTAATCAACACTGCGGTCCCATCAGACTCTGACGTGCCCTCAGTATTAGATAAATAATCTTCAATATAATCCATATCAATAGTTAGATTATCTGTTCATACAATTTTGATGGCATGCTATTGAGAATTAGTCCAACTGACATATTAGCATCTGCAAATCAGTGAACACTGCTAAAAAAAACTGATAAGCATGTCAAACAATTTACCATCAAGGCTTGTTGTGCTTTGTGGGATGAAGATTTCTAGGACACCAAAGTCTGGTCATGTCATCAGATATTATTCCTCATCAACCTCTGTCTTTAAGTCATCAAAGACATTCATTGTAGGAAGATTAAACTTCTTGACAACTGAAAAAAGACAAACCATTGGCAAATAGACCAGCAATGCCAAATTAACAAGTTATTATGAAGTTATTTTTATACCATATCAGGTACAATCATACACTTATATTACTATTAAAAATGTTTTAGAGGAAAGTATTAACAATATTAACTCTTACCACATTCAAAAAATGTGTGAAATGGTTGTGAAGAGAAAATATATTTCTTGCGGTCTTTGAACTTTACTCTGACAACGTTGTTGGTTTGCATCCTGAAAGAAACCAAAAACACAAAGTTAAGCATAATACCTTACGTTCCATAAGAAACAGATCACATTACTGTCCGAAAAGGCATAACATTGATGCACAAATCAATCTGGCTAATGTAACCTAACTCTTTACAGAGTCACGTACATGTGGTGCACAACTCCAGACGCTCGTCAGTTTAACTTTACTTTACTTTGACAAAGCTGTTGGTTTACATCCTGAAGCAACCAGAAACACAAAGTTAAACATCATACTTTTAGTTACAACAGCTCACGTTATCGTCCGAAAGGGATAATGCAAACCAAACTGACTAACGCTCACTTAACTCTTTACTGAGTCAAATACATGTGGTGAAACTCAAAACGCCCGCCAAAATATTAAGTTAGTGGACAAACATTTCATAGGCAGTAAGCAAGTTTCACCGGTATCAGTTAACATTCGTAATCAGTATGTTAGTTATGTGCTTTCCAGATAACTTCTATACGTGTAATTAACTTATATAACCTAAAAGTTTTAAATTATAGAAGTTAGTTCTCACGTGAGAAAGTTAACTCTGTAATATTAAAAAAATGTGGCAAAATGACTAAGATCAAAACAGAGGCGAATATTCTGGAAATTAATACTAAGATTTATAAAATTCACTTACTTCACCATCCAGCAGAAAAGCAGCTTGTCTTCTTAACAGCAGTGATCGATATGACCGATAGCAAGGGAGTCACGGTGAGTGAAGCCAATATTTCTATCGCCCTCTAGTGGCGGGGTGCCGTGTAGGTCATAAAGCCAGCAAACTCTATGTAAGCGAATGCTACGTGAACCAAGTTTAAAAATCTAATTACACTTATATACAGATATTTTCCCCAAAGATGGCTTCTGTTACTTTAGTTATTTATTATGTTTACGTACTTTTAGGTGTTCATTTTTGTCATTAGTTTAATTCAAATTAGTTTTTTTGAGATGTTGTTTATTTATTTTTACAAAAGAAGTATATGCAGGCATGTCATTAATCTTTATTGTTACTCTGTTTTAACATTATATACAGCAATGGCAGATAAACGGAAATTAGGAGGGAAACATTTTACTCTGTTACAGTTACTCTGTAATTTTGCTCCCACTCTACTGACACATTTTACTTTGTTTACTCAAAACGGAGCAAAAACAACTCTTTTGGATGAAAAAAATATTAACTCTGGAAAAAATACTCCGCCACTTTTCCTGTGTACAAACAATTAATAACAATCAGATCAATTCAGCAATTAATTACTAATCTATATTTATAGTAAGATTGTTGTGTATGCATTAAATAGGACTAAAGATAATGTATTAGGTACAGTTTATAATTATGCTGTTCAGATTTTTATGACTTATGGGTCAAGGGTTTAAAATTATTGGTAACAATCAAAGTGACTGCTGGTTAGTGGTGTAACGGATCGCAGTTGATCCATGATCCGTACGGATCATGACCCACGGTTCGGCACGCATGTGATTTTGCGGATTAATACGCAAATTTAAATGGGTGAAGTTTATCATTTGTAAGTGTTTCAAAGGTTTGCAAATGTTAACATTCAAGTGATTTTAAACAGTTTAACAGCAAAAAGGCACTAAAGTGAGCAGTTTACTTTACGCACAAACGCACGTTGAACGCGTCCGGTCCTGCTCGAGTCAGACGTAATCATCCTTCAAAGATCAGATTCAAAACTCTTGATGTGGAAACTTCAGAGAGTTGTGCTACTCTCTCTCTCATACTGTAGTGTATTAAAAAACATTTGGCTAATAGAGCAATGAAAAACCACATAACGTTTTTATGTGGGAGACTGCAGTTTATGCTGCACAGTTTGTAAGTCGCCCTCTGTCTGTATGTGTGCGCTCGTTTAAGGGGACTCAGTAGTGCACAAACGGAGAGATATGCAGTCTGTGCGTATTTGGTCTTAAAGAGACAGTAACTTCAATTGACCTACTTAAGTCTGTGTCATTAATGTTAATAAGACAACCCAAGACAAAGAGAAAATCACTTCTGAAGCTTTAAAAAATAATAATTACATTTAATAAATACAATAAATGCAGTGTTATTATTCATTTGATTTCTGTACCTAATGATTTTAGACCTTACTTAATGTGCAACATTGTTCTTTTTTATAAATGTTTGTAATTTCTTGATTTTGTTATTAGATTTTCCCATACTTTTTTTTTTGCTGATCCGAAAAATGATCCGATCCGTGCCTCAAAAACCATAATGTGATTCAAACTGTGAGTTTTGTGATCCGTTGCACGCACCCCTACTGCTGGTTGTTGGCATATCTAACACACTGTTGTGTAGGGATGCACCGATATGATACCTGGGTGTAACGCAAAATTTACACACACTCTAACTGTATTTTTAAGATCTGATTTAAAAACGACTCCGATAACTATTGAATGGATGGATGCAATACAATATGTGCTGAGCACATAAAATATCTATTATGTTTGTTTTTTAGTAGTTTTAATAGTCTACACAGTTAAAATTCTCTTGATTTGTGTGTGTGTGTGTGTGTGCGCGCAATTTTAATTGTTCAAGGAAAACATGGAACAGTATCGGCCGATACTTTGAATTCTGTTTCGGAATCAGATCGGTAATGGAAACTGTGATTTCGTTGCATCCCTAACCTTACGTTTTTTTATACCTGGTATTAAGATTCATTTTGGTTCATTAGATCATAAGTTGACGAAAGAGACACATTCACGTTTACACCTGGTGTTTCAATATGTTTTCTGTGATATTTCAGAGCAATTGATAAAGTAAGCTTGCACCCCCCCAAATCAGTCAAATGTGCTTCGACTACCTCTGAATGTAATCGAAAGTAGGGCTGGGTGATAAATGATATCATTATGTTTTGTCGGTAGACCTTTGTCAATAACAATAGAAAAACGTTAGATATGATACCTGTTAATGCATTGCTAAAACTGCATTGGACTTCATTGCATCGCTGTTCCTAGATATTAAACAGCCTATTATATGCCCTGATAAAAGAGCGCGTTGTGAGGTGACAAGCAAACAGCCAATAATAAGTGTTGCTGTGCGGTTCAGTTGCGCCATCGCCATGTGACAGGAGAAGCACGAAAACAGGTAAAAAAAAGTGCTGTGGAAGGAAATGTTAGCTCGTCTGTGTGGTTTTACTTTTGTTTTCATCTGAACAGCATCAGAACAATGTTGTGTATAAGCTGTGCAAAAAAAAACATTCTGACAAGAAGCGGAAACAGGAGCTGACAAGCAACTTATTTAACCACCTAGGACCGGGTATACTTCTTTTCTGTGTCCGGCTCATGGGGTCAAAAAACCCCAAAAAACGAGTTCACACTATAGAGTTTGTATTTAACACTATAGAGTTTATTTTAACACCAATGCAATCTTTATGTAAGATATATATAAATTATTTTGTACTGCTAAACTAAAATTGTTTATTGTTTGCCTTAATAAAGTATGTAAATGAAACATACAGTGGTTAAATGAAAACTTTTTTTCTACTTGTCATTTTTTTTTAAATGTATCAATAATTATCACTATCAAATGATCTAACACGTTATATCGATGATATACATTATAGCTCTAGCCCAGCCTAATCGAAAGTGGCATGCTCTAAACATTCACACCCCATTTACACACACCTGCATTTAGCATTGTCCTCTTGTGATTCGATTGACCAAAATACCAGGTGTAAACAACCCCTAACCTCAATGTCTGAGTTTTAAACAATCATATTTTTTTAAGAAACAAATGTGACCCATGCTGTTTAAATGGGTTGAACTGTTTATGGATCTAGAGACAAAAGAAGTGAAAATGTTTATATTGGTCAAATTTGAGGTTTTCATAAAAATCAGTACATTAAGCCCTCATCTAGCAATCCAACAGCTCTAAATAGCAACAAAACATCTAAAATGAATTTTATTTACTGTCCTAAACCTACAGTAATAAAAGGATCCATGTTAATTGTAAATTAAGCAATTACACCTCTAACGCTTTTCAGTTTTAAAACATGCAGGAATGAGAAAGTAAAGTGCAGGACTTTAGATATTTCCTATAGATATTGGTTTTGACTTGCTGTGTGCCATAATTGTTGGTATTATCAGGGATTTTAAGTTATGGCTGCATTGATTTTGTTTTAGAACGTTCAAAATTTTTGAACTTGACTTGCTGACTTCAAACAGGTGTATCTCTGTCAGATTCCATTAAATCATACATAATTTTAAAGGTTTTTTGAATTGAAAATGTGAAAACAAAAATAAATCATCATGACTCAATATGCCAGAAGGGATCACAAATGTTATTATCAAATGGTTGTGTGTTTTGTAGGGTTGGGCGATGCTCCCTAAATTGGCAGTTGATGATGGTTACGTTAAACCATCGAGATGGACGATGATATTGTCGGGCTGGGGGGTATTTTAATTTTTCGTTATTATATAATTATTATTTGTTATTTTACTTCATTACTTCCACTTAAGAAGAGTTGTGCACTTTTTATTTTAATATATCTCTTTTCATAAATACTATTTTTTACTTAAAAGCTATATAATTTTGTTATTTTACTAACCCAACTAATGACTCCTCTGCGCCTTTCAATAGGTTGACACTACAATAGGCTACTTATTTTTTTATATGGGCTGTTTTATATTTTAAGTTAAATGTACAGTGTTAAAACATGTAAAAAGACAAGATTCTAACAATGTCAAGATCAAATGCCTGACAGGGTATTTTCACAGACTAACAATACTGTCTCTGGCACAGTATTTAAAATGGGGTATATGCATTAGTTATATTCTCAATTTAATTTATAGAGCAATTCCTGCATAGATTTTAGGTTAACTAGAGTCTATAGAAGAGACTAGGATTACCCCCCATTTACATTATCTACAAGAGACAGAGCGACAGGCTCCCATGCATTTTCAATGGGAGTGGCCGTTTGCCAGCGAAAAGCGAGGAGCTCGCGCTGCGCAAGCAAGGTGGGGCCAAAATGGACAAGAAGGCTATTTTATGCTAATGCTGAGCGATGCGACAAAGCTACTGCCAATCGGAGTGAAGGGGCAGCGTGACATAGGTCTGTGGCCGAGTCAAAGAAAATAATTCAAGATGGCGGAAAATGCGTATTTTTGTATATATCTGATACGTTTGGCATTTTATCTCATATATTTTGTTACTTTTATCGAGAAATAAATACTTTTAAATCCAAAAACATTGTTCTTGTTACTCAACAATACCTCTGAAGTGACTTTTGATACCGCATTTAGATACTAGCCAAGGAACGCCCATCAAGCGAGTGCGCGTCGCTCACTTTTGTAGCTAATGTGACTGTAGGTCAGTGTGTGTCGACTCACACTGCATTCAGACAGCCAGCGATGTTATCGCTGCTCATCGCCTGCCACTGGTGGTTGATGTCGCTTGTGGGCGTTCCCACTTCTGGTTGCGTAGTAGTGTGACGTTGTAAACAACAAATCAGTGCTCCACTCCCATTGGTAGTCGCCCGTGAAACTCGCTGCTAATTTGCATAAAGTTAAACTTTTCTCAACTTTTGTCGCGCGACTCTGTCGCTAATCGCGCCTACATTCTGTCGCCAATGGTCACGTTCGCTCGTTTCGCCGGAAGTCGCCCAGTTTCCATTGAAATGAATGAGATCGCGTCGCTCTGCTACTGCTTGTCGTTGGCTGTCTGAATGGGGTGTCACAGTGGGGTGGGGGCGGGGCATCATGATGATGTCTCTCCATTGTGATGTCAGTCAGCCATCGGCACAACCCTAATGTTTTGAGCATTTTGCTTGTTAGTCGAGACTTTCCCTTGATGTAATGCACATTAACAATTGACACTGTTTTAGTATTTAAAGTGTATAATGCAGGTATGGCTGGTCAGTTCAGTTTCAATCCATTATTAATTCTGTAGCGCTGTTTACACTGTGCACTCTTGCAGGAATCAACTTTATTGACAAGACACTGCGGGTTTGCATGTACAAGGAATTTGTCTTGCTGTGCTGGTGCATAACAATGACAGTAACAAGTACAATACAATAAAAAAGAATACAATTTTAACAAATATTATACAAGTATTATAAAGAGAAAGGGACATTAACTGTAAGTCTAGATAATACAAAAATGACATGAAATAATTTGGAATGAGAAACTACTAGATTTACACACAAAGCCAAAAACAATATTAATATATGTTAAAGCCCTCCTAACCTAAACAATTCACTTTGTTTCTATTAGAAAAGTATAATCAGAGTCGCCAGTGTCTGTGCAGAAACATCTTGTTTTTGTACAAATCCATCTCTTCTTGTGTAATCTTCTTTAAACCACAACAAAAAACAGTCGCACAAAACAGGCTGTTGGGGATCCCCTATCAATGTGATGTCACATTGATTACGCCCCACCCATAACCGCTCCCAGACTCTGCCTTATGAGCGCATAGTATAATCTTCTGCCAGAAACAAATTTATTGATGTAGTCATTGTGTGTGTGTGTGTGTGTGTGTGTCAGATATCAGGTTATTATATTAACATGAAGGAATGATCTCAGTGGTTAATGTGCTGCTCTTTCATAGAATGATGGATCTGCGTACATGATTTCTGCTCTGCTGGTTTGAACTGTATCAGAAACAATAACGAACACATTTAAAAAACTCAACTCAGTCTTTGTCTTCACAAAAGGTGTCAATAGATGTGTATTGATGAATTATGTAATTATTATATTAATAATAATTAATGTACAGCTGTTAGGGGTGCAACGATTAACCGTGCAAATCCGCGTTTTCTAAATGAATGAATTTTAATGAATTACAGTGAAATCCCGGCACATCCGAACGCCAGGGGGCACTCTCATGCAGAAACTCCCTTTGTGCCACAGAAGTAGCAAAGCTATTCCAGGAAATGTCTACAGGAATATTTATACGCTGTTCTTCAAATTGTTTCAGGTGTTTTCATGATTAAAAATAATAATTTTTGAATGATTTTGTTTAAAGGGACACAAGGCAGCATTTTTATGTTAATAAATCATCTTCGTAAGTCGGTATATAGTTAAATGACTCATTACATGACGAATGAAGACTCTCTCGCCCGCCCCTACCGTCTGTAGGAAGAATACCCCACTTGCAAGTTTGCTGTATCCGACCCGGTGTCCTTCAGTCTTGTAAAGTCTCAGATATAGAAAGCATTTACTCCCAGACACTAGGGGGAGCTAGTAGAGAAATAAAACTCAGACTTGCCTTGTGTGCCTTTAATGAGTGTTGCTTTTTTAAATGCACGTTATAAACGACTCAAACTCATAATGATTTTAGATTGATAAGGACTTCCTACTGACCAAATGCCGTAGTACACGCACAAGCTGTGCATGAAACACAGAATCGCAACCTTGCGATTCAGAATCGATTGAATCGTTACATCCCTAACAGCTGTATTACCAACGATTTATACTTCTGTGTAGGACCTACGCCATAGCTACCTGTAGGCTACGCATAGCTCTGTGTGACCTGACCTGCATCTCTCCAAAAAATTTAACAATGTATGTATTCTATCCGGAGCGCAAGTGCTGTTATTGGTCTGCTATATCCCCTCCTGTCAGGTAAAAAAAATCAGCGTTGTATTTCCTCATTCACATTTCCGCTTGTGAATATTAAAATAGAGGAGGCATGCTAAATTTTAGAGGTCCCCAACCTGACTATTATTAACTGCTGAATAAAAGACTTCTTTTAATAATTGATTGTTAGTTTTTATGCATCAATCCAGTAATCATTCATATTAGCATCGTGATGTTTCAACAGCCCTAATAAGTCATTACATGACATTGCTTTTTTATTGCTATATTTGCCAAGTGTTTTTTAATTGGCCACACTATAATATATACACAATAGCCCAACTCACACACCTCTGCATTTAACAGTCATATGATGATTGTTTCATTTAACACATTTGCATGGGTCTTCCTTCATTTTTTATTTTCAGGTCCTACACAGAAGTATAAATTGACCTTTAGTACTAGTTGACATTTACCCTGTTGCTGTGTGTTTCTGTGTTTCCTGTAGATCCAGAAGATCAAAACTGAAGCTACAATCATCAGACATCCAACAGCAACACAACAGATCAGAATCAAGGTAAGATCTGTAATGAATAATAACAAACATTACTCATTATATCACAGATCAGTGAATATCATTACTGTAACTAAATCTGAACACAGATCAGCAAATATTATTACTGTCACTGAATCCGTTAATATTCTTAGATCAGCTCAGTAAATTAACACAAACATCACCTGTGACTCACCTGAACACTGCTGACAGACATCAGTAGTTTTGAGATGTTGAGTCTGATTACTGATGGGATTGTTTAGCACACAGCTGTAAGATTCATCCAGACACTCCAGATGAAGAGAGATGTTGTTGTTGAGATCAGTCACACTGATGCTGGACAATAAACTGTTTCCTTTGTACCAGGACAGACTCACATCTCTCACATTCAACACTGAACATACAAAGACACAGTTTGAGCTTGATGATGTTTCTGATGATGATGAGTTTTGTGTGGTGATGACAGGAACAGGCAGGCGAGCTGGAAAACATTTCAGAACAGAAACAAAAATCAAAAGATTTTATTATTAATATTAAACAAGAGACACTATAGAGCAGGGTTCTTCAAAGCATACCCTGGAGGTTCGGAGCACTCCAGAATTTAGCTCCAATCTTAATTAAGCTTACCCACCTGTGAAAACCTGTGATTTTCTAGTGTTCGTGAAGACCTTCCCTGTGTCCCAATTCGTTTCCTAGCTCCTGAGGTTGTGAATCAGTATATCGTGTACACAGGTTCGGGCACTGGTAAGGACCCTAGCTCACTTGACATTGGGACAATGTTCACTTATTTTTCTGTCACGTGGCTGCTTAAGCGCGTTGTAATCACTCACAGCTGTTACTCATCAACAACCGACAAAACCAACATCTCTCTGACTTAATTTTAAACAGTACATTGTGAAAAAGGCTCTCATTATTCTCTTACATATCCATGCATACAATTGGAGGAATATAATTACATTTTAAATATAATTTTTTTTACAATTTTTTATAAATTTTATTGTTTTAAATATTGAGTAGATTTTGGTCCCTTACTGTATAGCGATGTGTGCTTATATTAAAACTAAAACAAAAATTTGTCTTAATAAAAGTTCTGTCACATTTCATGAACTTTGAGTTGGCTTGGTTGGAGAGCTTCAGAAAAGGTCACTTGATTTCCGGTAAGGAAACAAAGGGACCATCGATGCTCACTGGTTTTTCCATTGCATTGTGGGAATTTTTAGGGAACGAACGTACCAGTGCACTGGAAGGATTTTGCGGTTGAGACAGCCCTTAAAATGTCAGACTCCATGATCAGTGCCCTGACTACTGAACAAGGGAGCTGATTGAGTTATCAGGGTAAGACTTGCGGCCGGTTGCATAAAACTTTAAGACTGGTCTTAAAAGTTGGTCATGAATTTTTTTCTTCAGGACTGATCATAACTGTTTTAAGTATGTTACATAGAAAGGTAGATTGGTCTAATTGAAATCCAAATAAGAAGACTGATTAGCCCTTGCTAATTGCGAGTAATTACTGTATGGTAGTTAATATCTCAACTAAAGCAATAAGGGGTTTGAGGATTACATTGCATATTAAACAAGTTAAGAAATGTTGTTAAGCACGACACAGAGCAACTTCACAGAGATTATATTGATTTTACAGGGCTCCAGACTGCCACCAGAATTTGAGAGTGTGCCACTGAATTTTACATCCAGTCACACATTTTTTTTGTGATGTGACACTGAATTTAAAACAGCACATTGTACTTTCTGCATCTATCATCAAAGTATTTAATTAGTAATACAGTTTATTACTTAGTAGAAATGTGAATATTTGGTTAGCATGTTGATTTATGGTATGTGCCCCTAAACTTTCTGGTTGCGCCCCTAAAATTTTCAGTTGGGGCTCCTAGTGAAAAAAGTTAGTCTGGAGCTCTGTTTTATGATATGTTTTTTCATACCTTGACAATGTTTCATTAAAGCACACAGCAAGAACAATGTAAATATATTAATAAACATATTATTAAACCAACCCTGCTGAAAAAAACATCATGGACCAGCATAGGAATTATGTTGGCCTATGCTGTTTTTTTCAGCAGGGTTGGACCACCAGCTAAACCAGCACCAAACCAGCATGGGAATTATGCTGGTCTATGCTGGTGGTCACCAGCAAACAGCACCAAAGCACAACATATGCTGGTCTTGCTGGTATGCTGTTTTTTCAGCAGGGAAGTAGTGTAGTTTATCAAAAACAGAATGACTGACAAACAACAGACAGACGAAGTGATGCAATGATATTGATGTCATGAGATCACTAAAGTCATTTACAACAACCACAAATCATAATTAAACACCTAATCTGTCAGTTTTATATAGTAAAATATATAAAGAGAGGACAAACAGTAAATCTTTACTCACCATAGACCGTAACATTGAATCTGTCTGAAAATGTCTGCTCGCCACTGATGATTATTTGATAAAGTCCAGTGTGTTGAGTTGTGATGTTTGTGATGGTGAGATCTCCAGTCTGATTATTCACCTGCAGTCTGTCTCTGAATCTCCCATCAAGAACATCAGCATTTATTTTGACTGTATTGGCATCTCTATTAACTTTAACTAAAAGAGACTCATTAGTTACAACAAACATCCACAGCATCACATCAATTCTCTGTATGTCAGTAATATCAGCGTGTAGAGTAACAGAATCTCCCTCCATCACTGACACTGACTTCACTTCATCACCAAACACACCTGCAGACACAAACAAATTTTCTGTTACACCGAAATTCATTAACCTTTTTGAATTAAGTTAATTTGGTTGTTTTAATCTTTAACAAAAACACAAAGACACACTTGGAAATAGATTTGGAAATATGAGCTTTGGAAGAAACTGTTCATTTGGTCAGTGCCGCTGCTAGCCATTTTGGTGCCTTAAGCATAATTCCTTAATGATGCCACCCACCCGGACCCCGAGAAAAAAAAACATTTGTTTTTGCCATTTTAACTTTTTACTAAACATATAACTCAATACCAATAACACAACAGCAGCAGCACAGTAGCCTATAAATCTTAAGAACTGTAAAAAGAAAAAGTAAAATCTTCACTGCTTTGCTAACTTTGTAAACATTTGCAAAATAGCCAACACACACTACACATTTGAAAGTTCTTCAGTTAATAGAAAAATAAAATAATATATAAGTATAAAATGTCATTATGAATGACATAAAGCAAACATTACTATTGAATTATGTACATTATTGCACCTCATTTTATTATGCTTTTATATTAAATTAGATTAGATGTTTTTAGATGTTTTAGCCGTTCTACGTAGCCGACTGTGTTTACAAAGTAAAAGTAAATTAGTGACTTTTAGTCCTCTAAATCTTTGTTTTATTTAAGAAGATTGGCTATTCTTGTTTGTAATTATTGATGATTATTAATTTATTTAATCTGACATGTCTGGATTATTTTGAAAAGCTATTTAACAGGAATTGTTAGCCTACCATGTGCACTGCACTGACTGCTAACATTAACTGTTACTGAGAAAGTATTAACCACCATCACGTCAAAATAAACAATAAACTACTGCTCAATATCTAAAGAAAGAAAGTAACAGCTAGCTGGCATCAGTTATTTGTAAAATGCATATGCATAGGTAATGTTTAACAGTAAAATCTCAATTTAGCTTGCACCAAAGTAATAACAACATAGTTTGTTAACATTAATGTCAGCAAGTTTAAATGTGCATCTCGCAGTTTCTTGTTCTTTCTTTTCTCAAATCCTGACTCCTGCTGTCTTTTCAGAGCAATTTCCATAAAAGTTGCCTACTGTCTGTCAAACTTTGTCAGGCGCACGTGCGATCAACTGACCCAGACCATCCAAGGCGAGGGGGGCATACTTTCAAGACTAGAGCAATTAAATTATCTCGTTCCCCTTTTTTTCTTACATATACATGGCTAAAAAGTGCCTAATAATATTTCTATAGGCTAATGGAATAATATCGGCATTATATTTTTTATTAGGTTATTTTTGGTGCCCCTTCAGCACTTGGTGCCCTACGCACAACGTGTGATGCGCGTAATGGGAGCGGCGGCGCTGCATTTGGTGACTTAAAATGCGCTTTATCAGTGTGTTTTCCATAGAAATTACCATTTGTGCTGCTAATGCATTGATCTAACAGTTGAGCTACAGGAACACTTTAAATATAGAAAATGAAAGCATGTAATAAGCATGGAATACGAAATTATGTCTGAATTCACACTTACACATTATTTATTTGTATTTTTCCATATTTTAGAAAAATTGTTCATTTACATTATGGCTTTCAACAGACATTTTTATCCAATGTGACTTAAAATAGCCAGGACAAACAGCATAGTAAACTATGAAATAACATAAATGTAACATATTACAAACTACAGGACAGTATTATTATTGTTAACTAAAATTATTAAAAATTGGAATCATATTAAATATAGGTCTAAATTTTAGCTGAAAATAGTAAAACATTTTCCATAGTAGGAAAAAATAATACTATGGAAGTACATGGGGTCCAATAGTGGTTTGGTTACAAAATACAGGTATGTAACAACATGAAGGTGAGTAAATGATGACAGAATTTTCATTTTTGGGTGAACTATCCCTTTAATGAAAGTATATTCAAACATTAAAAACGTTCTAAAACTTTTGAGCAGTAGTTTACATTTATGTATTTAAACAAAAAATGTCATGACTTTCCATTCAGAGTCCCAAACTTTACTGACATAATTAAAGGTCAATTGACTTTTACTCAAACAACAACAAATCTTAATAGAGGAAAAACCTTTATAATTAAATGAAGCTTCTTATTTTAACTATTAATCCATATAAAAATAAACTGAGAATTAATATAAGTAATATCTGATGAATATTTAGATAACAGACATCCAATCTAGATTTCATTATAATATCTCAGTTTTTATATAAAAATTAAATGAAATGCATCTTCAGACTAAAATTAAAATAAAACTAGTTTAACCCTTTACTAACAGCTGTAATAAATAACTAAAAGACAAATGTATAACTTACCAACCAGAGAAGTGAAGCAAAAAGAGAAAAAAACAAACATGAGAAACATTTTCTTCAACAGTTCAGATGTCTGAAATAATAAAACTACACCAATCTGACAGTGTTGTGATCTCCAGTAAAGTTGTATAGAGATTAACACAACATCAGTTTGTGTGCTCTGACTGAGCATGCGTGTTGACTTCCAGGTTTAAAGCAGTGCTGGTTTTCTCTACCTGACTTTACATCACAACACTGTCAGATTGTCGTAGTTTTATTTTTCAGACATCTGAACTGTTGAAGAAAATGTTTCTTGTGTTTGTTTTTCGGTTTTTGTGCTTCACTTCTCTGCTTGGTAAGTTATTAATATGTTTATAAAAATGTATTATTTAGTCTGAAGATGCACTAGATTTAATCTCATATAAAAAGTTAAATCTTGTTTGAATGTCTGTGATCTCACATAATCTAAATATTCACCAGATATTATTTAAATGAATTCTCTGCTGAACTTTTATGGATTTTTTGTTGCAAGAAGCTTCATTTGTTTATATTTGAATCAAAAAGATATTTTCTCTACTAAGATTTGTTATTTGTGATGCGATCTTGAAAAACCCACCACATGGTGAAATTTGACAAATTATAGGTTTTAATATGAGAGCTGGTTTCACGTTTCTATCTGATGTCGGCTAATCATTGTTGATTTTTTTGGAACAGAATTTTGAGAAAACTGGTTTAAAGAGAGGCAATGAAAATTGAAGCACAACAGTCACTGTGGTTAAAGTGGTAAAAGAAATATTTTAGTCACTGTACATGTTTAAAAAAAAATTAAAAGTCACTTTGACCCCAAGGAACACACAAAACTTGCAAACATTTGATTATTAGGTGTTTATCTGTTTGTCATGATAGTCAGTGTATTTTTCTTATGCGGTATAAATAATTTTTGTGCTTCCAGACCCTTTTGTTCTTATGTGCTCCACAATCTCATGATAACATGGTTTTGCCTGATCGCATCACATTTATGTTAAAGTCAACTAAACCTTTATTAAAATAAATATTTTGTTTAAATAAATAAATGCATATTTACCAAACCAAAGCCAGATAAAATATTTTTAACTGTTTTATTAATTCAAAGATCTCTTCTTTTTCCATGCTGTTCTTAAATTTTTTTGTCATTTTCTATATTTAAGGAAAAGTTTCTTCCAAATCTCTTTCCAAGTTTTGATTTTGTTGAAACGACCAAATAAGCTTAACTCAAAAACTTTTATGAACTTTGGTGTGACAGAGAATTTGTCTGTGTGTTTCAGGTGTGTTTGGTGCTGAAGTGAAGTCAGTGTCAGTGATGGAGGGAGATTCTGTTACTCTACACACTGATATTACTCAAATACAGAGAGCTGATGTGATACTGTGGAGTTTTGTTGTAACTAATGAGTCTCTTATAGTTACATTTAATAGAGACGCCAATAAAGTCAAAATAAATGATGACGTTCTTGATGGGAGATTCAGAGACAGACTGCAGGTGAATAATCAGACTGGAGATCTCATCATCACAAACATCACAACTCAACACACTGGACTTTATCAAATAATCATCAGTGGCGAGCAGACATTTTCAGACAGATTCAATGTTACGGTCTATGGTGAGTAAAGGGTTAGGGGAGAACCCGAGCAGAGTAACGCAGGAAGAAAGTAACAGAGCGATTTTCTCTGAGCCCCGATTACATTTGCATTCTAAACTATGACAGCATGTTTAGCATTCAACCCTTGACAGAGCTCACAAGTATCACATTAATTCATCTTTTTGTGCGTGTAGGTCCACAAAACGATAAGTATATTCCTGAAGTGGTCATTTTTTTCTTATAAAGCATTGTGTTTCTTGTTTCATGTGTTACAGTACTGATCAATCTACTATCTATCTATTCTGAAGTTTGACTTCAAAATAAAAATAAATCACGTTTAATTGTTAGGAGATCCTGTCGGGAACACTTGTTACTTTTGTCCCGCTGCTAATACTGTTGCATTATGTTAAACATTTATATTATTCTAATTTGATTTAATTTAATTTTCATATTGTTCATACTTTTGAATTTTTTTTATTCTCAACAATTCAAGTTTGTACTGTCGGGTTGCTTTTGAAACATTTGATGAAACTGAAATTTAAAAGGAGAAAGTAATTTCATTATTTTTTGCAAAGATAAATTACAAAATATGTTTGCAGTTACATATTAACAAGGTCATATTCATGTAAATTTACTAAAAACAAGTGTAACACAAAAATCTTATCATATTTTGTTGTGTTACTTTTGACCCAAATGTGTGTTACTTTCGTCTCAGCTGTCAGGGTCAAATGTAACAATGCGCTACTTATGTTCAAAGTGAAATTATACAGAAGTTGTTTTACATTTGTTCAAAATTCCACCTGATATTGATATACCACACTTGTGTGTTATTGACCAAAGCAAAAATATCTGTCTAAAACATTATCTTTAAATTTTTTTTTGCAAAATGGTACTTTTGCCTTTGCTCTGCCCTACTGTTTGTTCTCTCGATTACATATTTTAGAGTTTGGCATATTAACTATCATAATTACTCACAATAGTGTCTCTTGCTTTATACTGATATGATTTTTGTTTCTGTTCTTTCATATTTTTCAGGTCATCTGCCTGATCCTGATATCAACAGAGACTGTACTCAATACTCTATATCATCATCAGTTTCAAAATGTGTGTTGTTGTGTTCAGTGTTAAATGTGAGAGATGTGAGTCTGTCCTGGTACAAAGGAAACAGTTTATTGTCCAGCATCAGTGTGTCTGATCTCAACATCAGACTCTCTCTACCTCTGGAGGTTGAATATCAGGATAACAACACATACAGCTGTGTACTCAACAATACCATCAGCAACCAAACTCAACATCTCAACATCAAGAATCTCTGTCAGACTTGTTCAGGTGCAGTTCTTATTTAGTGATTTGATTTGTTCCCACTTAACACTACTGTTTAAAAGTTTTAAAATACTTGACTGAAATTTCATTTAACCCAAAAATGAAAATTCTGTCATTTAATATTCCTCATGTTGCTTTAAATCTGTATGTTCTTTATTGAGATGACAGCTATAAAGATACAGGCAAAAGAAAGTAAAATATAGATTTTAGTCGAAATGCAGGTATTTATATGCACCCTCGTCTAGCAATCCCAATGATCTTAATGGTCATTAAACATCTAAAATGATTTTTATTTGTATATTTTCGGAGAGGTATATCATCCTTATCAGGCGTGCGATTCTACTGAGGCTAAAAGATCCACCCCTGCCCTGCCGATGATGTCCCAGATGCTGAGGACCACGTCTAGATGAAGCCGCCACTCCCCCAGGGGAGGCTTGCAACGGGAGAGTAAGTCTGCCGCCTGATTCTGCTCCCCAGGCAAAACATTGCCCTCAAGCTGGCCAGGTGTGGTGCTGCCCAAAGCAGGAGGTCCTGGGATGCCTGCAGCAATGGTGCAGACCTGGTGCCTCCTTGGTGGTTTATGTGAGACACAGTCGAGACATTGTCTAATTGCACAAGCACATGCCGGCCTCCCAGGAAGGGAAGGAAAACCTGCAATGCCCTGTGCACATCCTGCAGTTCCAGAACGTTGATGTGCTGTGAGCAGTCCCACACAGACCACAGCCCCTGAGCTGTCTGATTCCGCCACACAGCACCCCAACCCGAGAGGGAAGCATCTTTTGTGAGGGTTTCCCGACGAGATGCGATGGAACCCAAAGGCATGCCCTGGAGGAGAAATTACCTTTCCCTTCATGGGGCCAGAGCAAGAAGGCAGCGACATGACACCTTGAGTCTCCTGTGCCACTTGACATCCAGATGAAAGCTGGGCGACCACCTCTGGAGGGGACGCAACAACAGCAGTCCTAGAGGAATCACAGTAGCAGCAGCCGTCAGTTTCCCTAGGAGAAACTCCATATAACGTAACTGCCTGCCCTCCTGAAACAGGAGAAGGAGGCGGAGGATATCCGTTCACCCGCTGTGGTGACGGGCGAGCCTTCATGGTGACTGCATCGAGAGTCACCCCGAGAAAAAACGTGCCTTGCGATGGAAAGAGGCATCTCTTTGTAAAATTCACCTGAAGGCCCTGGAGGGCAACATGGGAGAGAAGACACGTCGTGTCCAGGGCCACCTGACACTGGAATGGTGCCCAGATGAGCCAGTCATCCAGATACGGGAGAATCTTCTTCCCCTGCGACTGCAAGTGCAAGAGGGCCGCTGACACACACCTGGTGAACACCCGAGGGAAGAGGGAGAGCCAGATTTGGGAGCACTCTGAATTGGAAATGACGCCCTTGAAAGGCAAACCGCATAAACTGCCGATGGTTTGGTGCTATAGAGATGTGGAAGTATGCATCTTTCAGGTCTATTGATGTAAACCACTCTCTTTTGACAAACGTACGCAGAACCTCTGCAGTGGTCAGCATGTGGAACCTCAAAACCTTCAGGAACCTGTTTAGACCCCTCAGGGCGAGGATAGGGCGGAGTCCGCCATCTTTCTTGGCTACCAGAAAGTAAGCCCCTAAAGGTTCTGTAGGTACGACGGGTAGCAAAGGCTTGAGGTTGCCCCGAGGGCAGTCGCTTACATGCCTGAAAGGTCTGTTTCTGCTGCTGAGCTGCTGAGCGGCTGCATCATAGGCCTTACAAAGCAGGTCATCTGTAACCCGGCACTAGGGACAAGGGCACCTAGCGTCCGGTCTCAGAGCCTCATCAGGTGAGATAATAAGAGCTGCTATTGTCAGCTCAACTGCTGGCATGTGGTCTAAGCCAAACTTTTGTGCATCCTGCATGGCTTCCAAGGTCCGGCCGTCGGACGTTGCATGAGAGAGGGCTTTAGAATCCCTCCAACATGCCTGCAATTCACTCAGATACTATTCTGATGGGGGCACAGTGAAGCTGAAAAAACCACTGGCCAGAGCCAGCTGAGTCTGTGGCAAGTCTAACTGAAGATGGGCTAGAGCCATACGAATGATGGTTCACATAGAGCTGTCCTCAACACCACCAGTAGAGCTATGGGTTGAAGAACGAAAGCCGGCCGCAGAGTGTTGGGAGGCTCCCATCTGTGGGAGTACCTCTGGCTCATAGTCATTAAACTGGCCAGCTGATGCTGCCATGGAAAGCACATCGTCCTCCAACTCCAAGGAGGCTGTTGAAGGAACAAAATCATCTGGCAGCTCTGCTCCAGTCCTGAACTGAAGGGCCAGGAAGAGGGACTTCATAGTATTGAGCTCTGCTGTTAGTTGCTTCACTTTTGAGGCAAGCCGGGGTTTGCAGAAGTGGGGCCCCTGACGTTTAGATTGCCCAGTCTGATCTGGAGCCAGTCGCTGGGCTGGGGTCAAATGACCAGGTGACGATGTAGAACCCAACAGTTGCTCCACCTCAGCCAGTCTAGCTGCCCTCACTGCCCGAGGCATGATACCACAGTTCATGCAGGGGTCATCAAAAAGATTCTCCTTTAAATGTTCGAAGCCAAGACATGAGGGACATCCTCAAGCTGCAGGGGAGCCATACAGGCCGAGCAGCAGTGGTTGCCAACGCCTTAATGCGTTGTTTATGTGTGCATTTGATGTTCTTATTTAAGGTACTGTTCATTAAAACAGGTTCATACATCTCAGGGCTCCATGTTAATGTTCATTTAATGCTGGGGTGTCCAATACATCGATCCCAAAGGCAATGCCGGTAGATCGCACATAAGTTAATAACGGTGTGTGCTGCTCCACGCCTCCACGAGCTTTGGAAAATAAAGCGTGAAATTGGCATTATGGTTTTAGAATCTAGTCTTTTTGAGTTGCTGCGCATTTCTTCTCAATTGTGTTTTTATAAATCTTATGCCTGCCCGCTGCAGCTGAGTCGTCTACTGTGTTTCCCCTACGTTTACAGTTTTGGGGGGGGGGGTTGGTTGGGTATGTGTATATAGGGGTTATATTGTGATTTGTTATGTGGGGGCTCTGTGGGGAGGGGTACTTCAAAGGGTAACATGTTTAATACTTATGAGAGCAAAGCCACTGGTGTGTTTCAATGACATTCTGGACCTCTGATAGGATTTGATCGGTGCCAGAGGTTGACCCAAAATATTTTAAAAAGAGCGTCTGAACTTTAAAGGATGCAAGTCTATGAGTTTGACACCCTATATCCATTTGTTGCACATGTCATTATGCACAATCAAACTTTGAAGGAAGTTAAAAGAATCAACCTCTTTGAATAATTCTAGGCATAAGATACACAAATATACTTAATTAACAAGAAAAGGTACAACACACAGTACTGCATCAGCAACATGTTTTAGAAATTAGCCATAGAGATTCCCTATGCCGATCAGCAGCTAGTAAAACAATCACTATAGGTTTGATTTGTGTAATCAAAATACATTATTTTATACAATGAGTTAAATACAGTGTCATCCAGTTAACATACTGTAACTAGATGAGTGACATGCATACTTTAGTCTTCTATTAAGTTTTCTCGACGTGGGCACCATTTTACCTCTATCTCTCTCTCTGTCTCTTTCTCTCACACACACACGCGCACACACACATCTCTACAATGTCAAATGATCCTGTGTGCGCGTACTTGAAGCTGCTTTGAGTTTTTTTTTGCTTAAGCTGCACATTTTCAACTTGCGCGAAAACGTGTTTAAAGGGAAAAGTGTGTGTTTTTCGCTGCCCAAGTCATTTACTGTACAATTCGGTGCAAATTCAGAAATATGACACCATACAATGTTACTGTTACACAGAGTTACTACAAAACACGTGCACGGCGCGGGCATATACAGCATGATAGAGAGGGAGAGAATGTGCGCGTGTGAGTGGGAAAGTCATGATAAACTCGATCAGCCGTCTTTCTCTGTCAGTAACATCCGTGACTGTTGATGTTTACGCAAAAAAGAAATTATACGGAGGAACAGACTTTGAAAACACCATCACCTTTTCAGTTATTTGAGAGAGAGGCGCGCTCTGTAGGCAACATGAAAGAGAGTGCGCGGGCAGTAAATTAAGCCGAACTGTAAAATATAAATGAGCGCACTCAATTGGATAATTGTAAACGCCCAAACACAGAAGGAAAATACATGCCATTATGGAAATTAGATAAATAACATATTACTTGAGGGCTATAGTTTGTTAAATAAAAAACAAATTGTTCATTGGCGCTATAAAGAAAATCTAATCAAATTTGACCTTCAAGGGGGGCGGGTCGAGCCGTTAGGAGGGTGGGGCGCCCCCCTTATATAATGGTAGGGGAAACACTGCATCTAACTTCCGAAATTTGGATGCACTTTCTTGCCTTCATGCAGGTTTTTTTTTCTCATTAATATGCAATTAGAACGGCAGGTAGGGCAGATTCACAGTTAACAGACAGTAAGCAAATGTTAAAGTGCCCATCTTATGACTGCTTTTCCACAAGTTATATCGGTGTATGAGTTCCATCAAGCATGTTTCAAAAGTTGTTTGCTCGAAAAAGCTTGTAGGAAAAGATTGTTACCCATCTCTAGTAGCCTCTTTTTCAGGGCAGTTTAGATTGTGCCGTTTTGAGCTAGTCTTACATATTTATGAGCTACTGCTCCTTTGATCACGCCCCACTACTAATGTCATGTGATCGTGCGCATGCTCAGTGGTATCGTGAGCAGTACAGACCATACTGTGTTATTATTTTATATATTATTATTATTAACGGTTTATGTTGCCAACAGACAAATCATGCAGAAAAGTATCACTAATAAGTACACTACAGGAGAAGAAACTCATGACACACAATGATTCCAGAGTAAATTGTGATGTTACGTTAGCAGTCACAACAATAAACTCGTTTTCCCTGGACAATGCTAACATATTCCCATTATAAAACATTTTCAAACGCATTATTTTCGCAAATTACAGAAATTAAGACCCGGCGGGGGATGTATACTGCTTGTGGTCCGCGTGCTAATTGCTAGAAGCTAGCGGGAGGTCCGGACCGTGTATATATCTATGCGGACCGTAAAGTTATTAGAGGCTTGCCTCGTCAGAAAAGCCGGGGCGTACGGTCTCGGTTAGTTTGGCAAAAAGCTTTTAGCTCTAGCATCATAAATGTAGTATTTTTTGACAGAAGATGACAACATGCAAAATACAACGTGACTTCTTACCTTTTTTTGTTGATATACAAAGATCGCGAATCGAATCCAGTCTGTTTCAGATGTGCGAATGATCCATGAAAGTCCAATCAAATACATCCAATTACCAATTTTGTCCACAAATGCTTATACTCCGTGAAATATAGATACATAGTCTGTTGTTTACATCAGATTTCGCATGAAGGTCTTATCGCCTACAATCTGAGGACTGTTTGCGTCGTAACACACTGTATATAAGATTACTCCGGGTTCCAATAACCACGCGTTAAAACTTTGTTTTTAAAAGTAGGTGGGAGTATAATCCATAATATCCAAATAGCGCTGTTATTTCCGTGAGACATGATAACAGCACAGAGGGTCTCATTCAAGTGACTGCTCTATGCTCTCTAGCTACCTGGTGGGTGGAGACCTGCGAGTGGGGTGGTGGGCGGGAAAATTCAAACTGAATGTGACGAAACTTTTTGTTACGTCACAACGGAGCTGAGTTTTAACTCCCGCAATCTGAGACTCAAGGCAGAGGACATTCAGAAACCTGTATCTCACTCAAAACAGCAAGGATGGATTTTTTTCCAAGTTTGTATGCGTGTGGGAGCATCAGAGACACAAAATAACACCCCAAAACCCAGAAAAAGTGAGTTTTTCATAATATGGGCACTTTAACGTTAGCCTTTGGTGATGCTAGCATGCTATATGCTAAGGCTGGGTGTGCTAGTAATAAATCGTTTCGCTATACAGTAACGTCAAGGTAAAGTATTCCTGAGATAAACTAATAAGTTATATTAAATAGATAGGAACAAGATAGTAAAAGGAGAGGATTTAGATAAAAAAACTTGACGGAGCTCCAAGCTTAGATCATGCAGCAGCGTTGAACCAGAAGATCAACGTTGAACCATAGGTAACGCATATCAGAATTCGATCTGTCCTGTAAGTCCAATATCTGATCCAACCAAAAAGCCCAAATCTGCCCCGATACCGATCCAGAATATCGGATCGGGACATCCCTAATTCATTGTCAAAGTATTTGTCAGTAATACAGTCATTTTGGCGGGAAATGTAAATAACTGCATTGCAGGATAATTTAACTGTGCCCATAAATTTTCAGCTTGCGCCCCTAAAATTGTTAGTCATGGGCTACAGTGCTCCTTGTAAATAAAGTTGGTCTGGAGTGGACCCCTTTACTTAAATGACTATACCTTTAAAATATTTTGGGGGAGCACTTCATACATTCAACTACACTGTGTTAATCCAGGCCTGGTCCTAAAGTATGTGTGTCGATACACATGTGCATCTGACATTTTGGTTTGGGTTTTAAAACATGCAGGATTTAGAAAATAAAGCATGATGTTTAAAGAGTTTATTTATAGCGACAAGACTCAAATAATATTCCTCGAGCTGACTGACCCATTCCAGTGAGTAGTGAACACATGCACTGCATGTCATGGCCACACACACACCCGGAGCAGTAGGCAGCTATCCCAGAGAGCAATTACGGTATATTCACATGGGGCGTAAGCGTTGACGCTTCCCAGTCACTTTTAATGGGTGACGTCATGCATTGCCGAACTGAATTGTGGATCCGTCGGTGCCGCGTCAGTGCCGTTGCTCGCGGCAGAAGTTGAACATTTCTCAACTTTTCAAGCGGCAATCTGATTGCCTTATGCAAATAACCAGGCAGAGTCAACCATTTACGTTTATGGAAGACCAAAGAATGTGTTGCGGCCACTGTGATTGGCTGTTGGCCATGCGTCAGACAAGCCTTCCGTTAAGCGCTAATGCTTTCACCCCGTGTGAATGTATTGTTAGGGTTTAGGCACGTCAGTGTGAATGCCTTGCTCAAGAGCACCACAGTCACAACCCTTCGACCGTGAGAGACTCGGGTTTCAAGCCATACTCTACTCTCTAACCACTAGGCTACAACTGCGTAAATTCACGCAGGTATAATGTCTTAAGTGTATGTTAACTTTTGGGGAAAATATCTGATGTGTAACATTATATTAGATCTTTGCATTACAGTATATAAAGCTGTCTGTCTTGATGTCAATCAAACAATAAGAAAGAAACATTTTTAATATACATTTTGCATATAGATATTGGCTTTGACTTTATGTGTGTCAAATCTATTTGTTTTACCAGTGATTTTAAGGTATATTTACTTTAACATTTAGGCATTTAGCAGACTCCTTTATCCAAAGCAACCTACAAAGATTAGGAAACAATCAAGCGATTTGTTATAGGGAGACAAATATACAAGAAGTGCTTATACAAAGTTACAAGTTTTCACAATTCTAAATAAAATACCTTGTTGGTACCTACATTAACACTTTTTTAATGTATAACACTGTATTCTGTAGTATTAATTAGTGTTGATAAATACTGTAGTATTCTTTAATATTGTAAGGTTCAGTAATATAATAACCACTTTTACCCCAGTTTACTATAGTAAATACTAAATGATACCACAGTACTTTTTTATGTGGGCTTGTATTGCAAATAACTATTATAAAAAAGATGTCTCTAATATTTGCATTTAAAAATAAAGCTGTTGGAGGATTCTTATTTGTTTTTTTATCATTTTAAAAACTATATATAATATGACATATAACAACAAGATACTGACGTAAGCTATATTTTAAATGTCAGGGTGCTGTTTTACAAGTTGAAATAACATTTATAGTCATAATACTCACTACTAACAAGTACTTTTCAAATGGCTATTTTTTACTCATACTTTAAGTAGGGCAGGTATTTTTTACTTATCTCCAGTGGCACCTGGTGGCTTCTTTTCCAAGGTGCGCAAATTCAAAATATGTGTTTGTTGCATCATGTGACAAAATTCATGCCTGTTGCACATATATCAAAAGGGTTTATGATAAAAGAGATGCTCACGTTCACAAAATACTCTGAAGACACTTACTTAACACTAAACTCTGGTTACACATGAGATTAAGTGAGTATCTGGCAAACATGAGCGTCTTTTTCATTATAAACCCTTACGCAGCATCTGCAGCAGGCACTTATTTTGATGCGCATAGGTTCACGTGACGGGCCACACACATGATGAGCTAAATATGTTTTTACAATCTTTGCATTGTGCGCCCTCGAGAAAGAAGTCACCGGCCGCCACTGCTTTACTCACACTGCATTTTCTGGGGGGTAACAATAACAACTTGAGTATGATTTTTCAGTACTCTTTACACCACTGGTCGGGACCCACTTGTGAATAACTTGACATAATTTTGTACATATTTGTTTTTGTGTGTTTTAATAAATGTGTGTAATACTAGCTTACATTTTAAACTACTAAAGAGCTTAAATTTCACGCAGCACAGCTGTGCAATGACAAACAGTTTCATATTTTATAAGTAGGCTACAGTATAATGTAAGTGCATAAAATAAATAAATGATACAGTATTTTTAGGTAAAATACAAATACATAAATGATTATGGTATGTCAGCCATTGCCTCTTTAATGAAATTATGTCCAATGACCTCCTGTCATCAGATCCTTGCTGAAAACTAACATAATACACACGTTCGTTACATAACAATGAGAGGTAAGCAAAAAATGGTTTATTTCACCTGCAGTCATGTTGTGGATTAATAATGACAGACATATTCTTGTTTTGTGATAAGGTTAAGTAGTCACAGGTAGGGATGGGCGATATCTTATCGTTTGCGATATACCACCAAAATTTATCCTCGCGGTGAAAATCTGTCGCCTCACGATAACAACGATAAATCTAGTTGATGAGGCAGTTTGTGTGCGCCCAATTCATTGTTCATGTGCGGAGTGAAAACAAACATGGCGAAAGGCGGACCTGTGGTGCGCTGCCGGCGAACTCAGTGTCGTAATTGTAAACAATGGCGGGTTATGACTTAAAGTCCGTATTTTGTTGTTTTCACATCTGTGGCAAACGCTGACGGTCGCAAAGTTGCTCGTGACCAAACAACATTTCGTTAGGCGGCGTCAAACAGAACCTGCGTTTGCACATTAGGCTTCACAGAGGGTGTGCTAAGGACGTCGCCAATTTGGCAAATAGATGGTAAGCTGTGTGAAACAACTTCGGTGAAGAAATGTGGATGTTAACTTCAGGGGCCTATACCATGAAGGTAGCTGAACAAACTTGGGGTTACAGGATTGGTTTTGAGTTGACAAAACCAAACTGATGCAATCAGGCTTTATTGGTCCCATGAAGCGGCTTATTAACTTTCTCTGTCAACTCAGGCTTTGATCTTTAGGCTATGATTACTCCACCGGCGCATGCACATAAAAGAGTGACGTCGGCACCGAACAACCAATCGGAATAGAAAAGGGAGAGAGGACGTACGAGCAGTGTATTTTTTTAGCGGAGGAGCATAAGCTAATTATACAAAAGTATGTATTTCAAGAGCGAAATAATACTGCCTCTGCTCTTTTTAATATATTTAACATGTACATTAACATGTACTGCATTGTATAATTTATTTAGGTACCCAAAAGGATATATGTTTTTTTTAAGTTAATGTACACTGTTAAATTTGTTAATAATCTTACAGGGAATTTTATAAAAGCCCTCTTTTAAAGACATGGTCGGGAAATGTCCGGGGAACACTATGAAGCTCTTAATGTAGCCCTACAGTGCGAGGACCACCTTGCGCATGGTTCGACAAACGGTGTTTTCACCACCGACCGCATAGTATGTACCACTTGCAAAAATGCGCAACGCAATACACATCATTTGCGGTACAGTAAGGGCACGGATTCATCGTGATACATTTCTTATGTGAGGCTAGAAGTTTGCAAAGATAAGAGATTCCTTCCGTGGAAAACCTAGATATTTCATACAAATAACTGGGCAAGGGAAAACTAAAAACTCTCTACGAAGTGCTCTTCTAATAATTTGCGCGGAGACCCCTGAGACATCTTTCTGCTTTGTATGTTTAAGATTAAGACCCTCACCCTCCTTTTATTTCTTTGTTTTTTTTCTCTTTTTTTTCTTTAAATGTGATATCAACACGGAAAATAGTGATTGTTAAATATGCCTTAATGTTTGTATTTGAATATGTTCAATTAAAAAACAGAAATAAATAAAATTTGCGTGGTAGTAGTTACGTCAGCAACATATTTCTTTGCTTGCAGCTGATTGGTCAAACTGCAGTCTCAGATCTCGAATTCAGAACATAACCTACCCCGGGGCAGGTTAGCCGTGCAGCGTAAGATACCATGGCGACGAACAGCAATTAAAGCCGCGCTACTTTAATGGTACCTAAAACCCAGGGTTGGCGCAAACTAATAGTACTTAAACTTACCTGGCTATCCACTTAAACCGGCTTCATGGTATAGGCCCCAGGTGTGCTCGACTTTTAAGCAGCACATGTGTGGAAACGTCTGTAAACAGTGCGGGGGTAAACGCGTCATCTGTAAAAAAAGAACAAACGTTCTGATTGGCTCGAAGCCAAAGCTGTCAGCGCGGACTGACATCATCCGTTCTAAATTCCGGTATTCCTATATTTTTCGTTCACAAATAGCACTTACTGGTAAATTACTGGTAATCTTACAACTTGTCTTACTGGTAAATTGGGAGTACTGATTTACCAGAAAGGTTCTGTTCACACATGTCCTGTTAACTGCAATTTACCAGTAAAGACTGTATGTGTAAAAGGGACTATTGACACTGAACTTCTTTACTTTATCAGCTTACTTTAACATGTTTGTTACTTTTTCAGGATTTATTTGCAGTTGTACTCTGTTGTAATTTTGAAACACATCTAAAGACATTGTTACTTTTCCTGTTTGCACTATTTTTGCACCATGAGAGTTTAAATAAATACAGAATCTGTGTTTACATTTTAAACTTGTAATAGATTTAAATTATTATTATTGTGTAATTGTTGTTGTGTGATGTTTTTCAGCACAGTCACTGTAACACAACTGAAACATAACATAATCTGATATTTTACAGAAGAGAATAATTTATCGTCATTTTTATAGTCACAGCAACAAACAACGGAAATTACCGTGATATTGTTTTTAAGGCCATATCGCCCATCCCTAGTCCCAGGGTTCCTACGGGTCCTTAAAATCCTTGAAAGTTTGTGAATCTGGGGGGAGAAATTCAAGGCCCTGCGAAGTTTTTGAAAATATACATACATAGATACAGGTCATTGAAAATGTTGAATCTATTTTATGGTAAACATTTTCGGGGAAAAAAAAACATTATTCTGTGTGTAGTGTAGGATAATATTATAAAATTCTAGACTTTAAGCACACATGCTAAACTGTTCGCTTTAAATGCTTATATCTTCTGTATGAGAATGTTGATTCATACCAAATGAAAACATCTCGGGTTACGTATGTAACTGTTGTTCCCTGAGAAGGGAACGAGACGCTGCGTCTCCCTTGCCATACTTCCTGCGTACCTGTAACGCTGTCTTTGGCAATTTTTCAGATAGCGATATAATTCCTGGCTCCTGTGTTACCCTGTCTTTGTCGTTAAGCCTCACCATTGGTTGAATTTGATATACACATTCAGACACACTTACCCCTGGAGGCGTCCCCAAAGTGTCACCGCAGTGTGCAGCGTGAGTTCCTTCGAAAGGGAACTGTAACAATGTGTCTTGAAAGGTAACACGATGTAACCTTGCTCTCACTTGAAATGTGTCTCCACATTTAGTCCTTGAATGTGAGGGTATTGGACCTGGAAAGTCCTTAAAAGGTCCTTGAATTTGAAGTTAGCCAAGGTGAGGGAACCCTGTAGTCACTATAGCGGCAGATTTGGATCTGATGAGCTGGACCAAATTTTTTTTTTTTTCTTTTCACATAAAAAGCTGGTAAATAATGTTCTTGTTGGTAAACTGATTTGTTTCATGTTCCTTTATTTTCTCAGACTGTGTTTGCTGTTGTTATGGACCTGAAGCTGTAATCCGATTTGTCATCTCTGCTCTGGTGGGTGTGGCTACTGTTGCTATTCTGGTTTATGACATTAGCAGCAACTCTGATGGAGATAAGCAGAAGAAAAGATCACAGACACCATCAGACCATCACTGAGAAATTGTAGTTCTTTCAGATTTTAATAAACATAATTTTAAAACTGCAACAAATTCACCAGTGTTAAATGTACTCTCGGGTACCACCAGGTCTGGTGGTACCC